>OW052243.1:110474600-111774600 GCA_932526585.2 Philonthus cognatus
AAGAAATACATTTTAAATAATAAACATAATACAGGAATTTCTAAACACTGTATTAACAATAATCATTTTATAGATAACAATAATTTTAAGATTTTATGTTCAGGTAATAAGGAACAAATTTTAAATCTCAGAGAGGGCTTAGAAATTAATAAAGCCATAAAATGCGGAAAACACCTCCTCGTCAACGACAACGAGGAGATTTGGAATTCCTCAATTGCAAAATCCCTTATTACCTGATTATATATAAGCCGGTCGGTTTCCTCTGTAATCCACTCTTGATAATGCCGTAAAAAGCGAAACTAGTCGAGTAAATAGAAACAAATAGTGAAACAAACCAAGTGTTTTTAATTTATCTTTCAATATTATTTCAAAATGTTCCACCGAGTGATAAATGAGAAAGTTATTCGAGAAAAAAAAATCATACATTTTTATAAAAATCTTAGACATTATTAAAATCGACCAAAATCTTAAAAACACATAAAAAGCGCCAACAACTAAAAAATCAATGGAAATCTTGGAAATTCACGAAAATAAAAAAATGACTACAAGGTTCCCCTCTATCGCCTCTTCTATATAATATGGGGTGCAGCAAAATATACCCAGCTTTGGAATATTTGGAATACTTAGTTATTTCCTTGCCAACTGTCAAAAGTGAAGTTTTATATCAAAGTAGAAAGATACAGAATTTTATTATGAAGCGTTATTCGCCTCAAGAACGCGCAGAATTTGTTAAATTGTATTTCGAAAACTTTTCTTTGATAATTTCAACTACACGCGCTTTTAGGCGAGCGTATACTAATCGAAGAGCTCCACGCGGAGAAACAATTAGACGCTTAGCAAACGCTTTTTTAGAAAATGGCACAGTAAGTGATATACAGCATATTGGAAGACCTTGTTTTGGTCATTCAAATGAAAATATTGAGCTTGTTCGGGCTGATGTTCAAGTAGAACCAAAAACTTCCATAAGAAGACGTGCGGCGCAATTAGGGTTGTCTGAGCGGATCTTAAGAAGAATATTGCACTTAGACTTGCATATGTAATTTTTGGCAAAATTTGATAATGGGCGACGAAGCAAATTTTTGCCTTTCTGGTCGCGATTACAAGCAAAATAATCGTTTTTAGGGAACAGAAAACTCTTGTCTTATTCAAAAAAACATGCAGTTTGATCAAAAAGTCGTTGTTTAGTGCGCAATATGCTCGGAACGAATCATTGGACCCTTCATTTTTGTAGATGCCATGGGCAATGCAGTTACTGTTAATGGTGAACGGTATCGAACAATGATACGAGCATTTCTGCAACCACAGTTAAAAGAACTTGACATAGAAAATGTCCTGTTCCAGGATGGCGCTACATGCCACACAGCGTGTGAAATGGTCGCTCTTCTTAGACATTTTCTCTCAAAAAATGAAGATGTTGAGTGGCCGCCTCATTCCTCTGATTTGACGGCACCAGATTTTTTCTTGTCGGGATAGTTAAAAAGTACAGTCTATATTAATTGCCCACAGACGTTAGAAGACTTAAAGACGAATTTCAGCTGAAATATTGGCCAAAGTTATGCTACACGCTCAAAGTAGAGTTGGTCATTGTCAGACTTGTCGTGGTGGTTATTTACTCGATGTTGTTGTTCATAAATAATGTTACATGCTTTAATAAATGTTTTCATCAAAAAAAAAAGTTTTCTGCGCTAATTTTTTTTTATCAAAAAAAAAACTTGGCTAGGTATATTTTGCCGCACTCTGTATATACGTCAATTATATCTACAACCCTCATCCTCAATATTTTAATCCAAAGACCTATTTTCTTTTCTTCGCCGATGCCACTGCCCTCGTAACCCACGAAAACCCACAAAAAAAGCCCTTTCCACTCTCCAAGTACTGATCGAGGCCCTTTCCAAATGGAGAATTTCCATTAGCCCTAATAAATCCCAGCTTTTTATTCCCTACCACAGATCACACACATCTCCATTTAGTATTACACTAAATAACGAATTAATCTGTCCATCCCCTTCATGCAAATACCTTAGTGTCACATTCGATCCAAAATTAGCTTTTAATCTCCACTCACAAATCCTTAACCAAAATAGGGAACGGCACTTCAGATCACTAACTTTTCAAAATAAAGGAATCACAACAAAAACAGCTGTCCATATTTATAAAATGATCTGCCGGCCCTTACTGGATTACGCTTCCATCGTATTCCACAATCCCTGTCCGCTAACCCTAAATAATATTCAGGTCGCAGAACGATCTGCCCTTAGGATCCTCACCAAAATCAGACACCCCAACAGCCCACTCCACAACCCCTACAACACCCCTTTGTATGAAAAAACAGAAATTATCCCTATCCAAGAACGAATTCTCAAACTTTCCCAAAAATGTTCATCTAACCCTCATATCCACGACATCCCCAATCATCTATGTCTAACACGAAACCCAAACATCCCCCCTAAATTCTCACATCCACAAATCACCATTCATCAATTCATAACATCTCACGTGAATCATGACTAACAGACAGACAAAGAACCAAATCATTGACAAGGACTCAGGCTGAAAGACCAACGATCGATAGCCTTTTATTTAAAATGTATGTTTATATATTAATAAATGTAGGTATATATAATATTAGACAATAAAGATGTTTGTATATATAAAAAAAAGTATAATAAACGTAAATCGTCATAAAGCTAACGCAAATAAAAAATTAACAGACATTTTGGATATTCACTAAAATTCATGAAAAGCATCAAAATATTAAAAATTTATGAAATTTATCAAAATATTAAAAATTCGTAAAGGCTTCAAAATATTAAAAAACCATGACAGGTGTTAAAATATAAAAAATGCATGAAAGGAGTCAAAATATTAAAAATTGATACTTTTCATGAATTATCGTCAATTTTTATAAAAATTTTGGCAATTTTCGTGAATTTCTAAACATTTTCGTTAATCTTTACAAGTTTGAAACTTCGTGAATTTCTAAGGCATTCGTTTATTTTTAATATTTTGACTCCGTTCATGCATTTTCAATATTCTAACGCCTGTCATGATTTTTTAATATTTTGAAGCCTTTATGAATTTTTAATATTTTGATGAATTTCATAAATTTTTAAATTTGAGGAAAATCGTACAAATTTAGGAAAACCTTCGAATTATAAAAGGCTCTAAGATTTTTAAAATTAACGAATATTTCGGAAATTTACGATCTTTTGAATTCTTAGCAATGTTCGTAAATATTTGTTAATTTAAAAAAAAATTATCTCGAAAATATCGAAAAGTCATGAAAATGATCAACATTTTTAATACTAACAAAAATCCAAGAAATTTACGAAAACCGTCAACATTTTAATAAATGTCTTTAAATTTCATGAAAATTGTTAAGATGGTAAAAATTAATTAAAATCATGACAACTCTAAAAATTCACAGAAACTGCCAGGGTTTTAAGAGTAAACGAAATGTCATGAAAAGTATTGGAATATTTAAAATTAATGAAAATCAGGAAATTTCTGAATTAACGGACATATCAGAAACTATAAAAAAACGAATTGTTTATTTAATTTTCAAAATTTTGACGCTTTTCATGAGTTTCCTAAATTATGCATTCAAAAATATCAATGCTTTTCATAAATTCTTTACGATTTTCAAGTTCTTGACGATTTGTCGTGATTATGATGAAATGTTAATAGTTTTGAGTTTAGTATCATTACGATTTTAATTATGATCATGATTACAGCAGTAAACTCGCTTATTATTCAGTCATTTATTTGTGATTAACGCTGGGCAGTTCAATTTCAAGTTCTTAAGAAATTCCAATGAGTGTTTTACAATTGCAGATTAGGCATGAAGTAAAATTTCGAGTTTAGAAAAGCCTGAAAATTTGGATTTGCCGGGGCTCGCGAGCGAACCGAGTCGCTCCCCGGCAAATCCAAATTTTCATGCGCCACGCGTATTAAACATTGACTTATTATTTTTGTTTGTTTGTAAATGATGAATTTTGATAATTTCATAACCGTCATGAAGCTATTTTTGACAATAGAATTTATCTTAGGTGAACGTCTTTTAAAAATTAATTTGCAGTAATAAATAATAATAAATATTAAAATCTAATTATAATTACATATATCTAATTTTTTTTTTTTATTGGGTTTGGATTTTGCCTGGCCTTGGGAACTTGCCCATTAGCCAACATCATTTTTATTTATATTTGTATTTGTGTTATTTCTTTAACTTATTGCTAATTACCTATAACTATATATTTGGACGTCACAACACATTCACACACACCCATGGACTCCGGGACGAATATTTTTCGTTAGAAAAATTACTCGCCCCGGCTGGGAATCGAACGCAGATCACCGCCGATATATCTAATTATATTCAGTAATTTTCATAACAATATTTGACCGTATCGATACTTTGATATACGATATAGTCGATACTCAATATCCATATTTTTGGGGGGATCGGAACATCCTTAATTAGCACTAAACATTGTATTTAAATTTAATGGTGAAACTGGATTATAAATTTACCGACTTTTACCGGCAATTCGGCAAATTTCTGATTCAAAACCAGTTTATCGATATTTTCCCGGTTTCAGTAGTAAAAGTAATAAAGTACATTGAAAATTAATAGCATTTAATTACTTATCTTTAAGAAGGGTTTCAACCCCTTGATTAAGAATTAAGTAAAATTTCGGGTTTAGAAAGTATTGAAAATGTTGATTTGCAAATACAAATGTTCACGCTTCTATTTAACCTACTGGAAATGTTAATTGGTGTCTTAAAAAAGGAAAGAGAATTTGTTTCTGTGAAATTAAAAGCGCCAATTTTTGCTAGTTGTGTGTTTCTAGAATACGAGATGGCGCAGAGATTGCAAAATTGCTGAAAGTAGTTTTGACTATGTATTGGTTTATAGTGCTGCCGAATTTTATTAGAACGAATAATAAAAATTATGAGCGCGGAGCGCGTTGTTTGTTTAGATAGCGCCGGGCGAATGAATGGGTATTGAATTACACTAGACAGTAAACTGAATAAATAAATATTCACGATTTTAATTTCAATCGGCATACATTCAACTGTTTTTGCTTGTCTCCTTTCCAATACTTATTTTTATTATATTAATATGAATTACAATCAATATAAATATATATTACATATACACATTTAACAATGTGTATACAAATTAAGAAAATATAATTAATGTATATTAATACCAACTTCATTCAGAATCCAGTTCAAAGGCACAAATTCATTATTTGTGTTGAATCGAATTAAATTAAAAGGTACACTTAACCAAGGCCGTAGCCAGAGGGGGGATATGGGTTCTGCCCCCTCACCCCCCCCCCCCCCCCCGAAATTTTTAAAATGTAAAATTATTGTATATAAAAACTTTTACATACAAAAATTTCAGAAGAGGTGAGTCTACATAACGAAGTAGATGCCTCTACCATTAATGATTTGAATTCGATATTTCATATTATTATTTAAAATATTGTTGACAAACAGTTAAATTATAGCAACATAAAATATAAATTCAAGTTATTTGCAACTGCATAGGTAATTTAAATGATTACTATCAAAAATCAAATATTAATTATTGCCGAGTGCAGCACATTCAATTTGGTAGATTATAAATGAAAAAGGAATTTTTCAGACTCAGCACTTGAATCAACATTTATTGGCATTCCACATTCCTATTTAAAACACGAATCCAGAAATGCAATTATATTTATAAAATGTATTGGGAAATATTTCAACAACGTCTTCCTTTTTTGTGTATCAAAACATAATGAGTAAACGGTCCGCGTAAGAAAAAATGCATTCGCAATTCAAGGTCGGGAGCCGGGAGCCAGGAGCCCGCGCGCAAGTAATATCGTACACGAATTCTACATATCAAATCTTACTTCTTTTTACATGTTTTTAGAAATCATAGTATATTTTTAAAATATCACGAAAAGGGCACGATGCTGCCCCCATTTATTTAATGCATAATCAAATTTTATATTGATCTTATGGAGATTTCTAAGCAACGATTAGTTTAATTTACCATTTATTTTCGATCAATCTATTTAATACAACATGTTTATAATAATTACCCCAATAAATTAAAGCAATATAAAGAAGAAATAATGCTTCCAATGGAAGAATTCCATGAATTTGTGTGATCGTTTGACAGTGTTCCATTATTTAATTTATATTTAATCTAAGAACCACTTTTTTGGAAGAAAAAATACTGTCAATTTATTCGCAAAGCTTCAATGTACAATATGTATAAGTTTCAAAGATCTATTTTCATTATTGTAGAAAATTAATCGTTGTTCGTTTTTATGGCCAAATAACATGTAAATTTCCGACCTTAAGATATTCGTTTTTCCGTTAAAATTATACGCATTTATTTTTGGAAAAATCAATAATTTATCTAAAATTATCCAATCGTTAATAACACGAATTAATGCTGAAGTAAATGATTAAATCTGACTATGCAATATTTCAAATAAAATTTGATGTTAATCTCCTGACATTGACAATACAATATGTAGCGAAGTTAAGATTTTAATAATTTTATTATGAATTTTATCTGAAATCGGGCCATTTAAACTTGAGTGCGATTCTTATATCCATTTTAAAATCAGTTCTCGCACAATGAACACTTTACCTTACGTATGGTGAACATTTCGTGATGCGAAATAGATACATATATTTTATGGAGGTTGTGGTTCGCCTTGGATTTTACTGTCTTTTTATTGTTCCAATTATTTCTCGTTCGTACTTCTGTTGGTTCTTTTTTTGTTTCTTTATTGCTCTGGATTGCGAGTTTACGAGTTTTTTTTGTAAACAAATTAGTTTACTTTTCATTTAAATGACGGATACTTAATCGTAAAAATTACTAAATTGGTAAGAAAATGAAACATAATGGTAAAACGTTATTTTAATTCAATTTCATAAAACGCCTTACGTATATTTCGAATTTTAAGCTATCTTAAATTTGAAAAAAGTGCATACGCTTTTAGTTTGCAAAACATTAAACATGAAATAGTATATACAAATTCGAGAAAATTCGTATAAACCACAAACAGTAAGTCTCAATTAATAAGACTACTAAGACAATAAATATCCAATGAAACAATTTCCTGTGCAAATACACCGCTGGATATTGAATTACATAATGAACATTAAAAAAAAACCTTATTTGATTTGTTATAACGCTATCAAGAGTATATGTAACTTTTAGGTTAAATTCTCTTCAAACCAACTAACTAACAAAAAAAAGAGAAATTACAAAAAAAAAACGCTATGATCTTCAAAATTCGAGCGACTTGAATTATTCCATTTTCGTCTAACCCATACATATCCCGATAACTACAGCAGCTATTGGTAACTTTGCAGGAATGTGTTGTTTTTATAAAAGCGGCCAAATTAAAGTTTATAGAGAGTGTTTCGACACCTTGATAAAGCTTGAAGTAACATTTTGAATTTAGAAATCCCTGAAAATTTGGATTTGCCGGCGCCATGCGAAGGGTAACACGTGCATGCGGCCCAAGCGCAAATTGCCAAATTCTTTGTAAGGAAAAATGTCATCCGTTTTTTTTCTCTTTACTTATTGTAAGGGAAAATATGTGAATCGTTTATTTTTTGCTCTTCACTTCTATTTTACATAATAAATATATATGAAACCTTTGTTGTCTATTGCTTATATAATAAAATAATTTTAATTCTCTACTTGTTCTCACATAGGAATTATAAAAAAGAAAATATTTGCGAACAAATTTAACTGTAATATTTTACAGCTAGAAGTAGACTTAAAGGACTTAAACTTTAAAATATTTTATTTAAATTTGTTATAATATTACTTTTTTATAATTTTAAAAACATTAGTCGGGGCTTCGAACAGTAATTTTTTGCGTTCCGGTTTTCGTTCCGGTTCAATTAATATATCACTTCCATTACGGTTTTTTTTTTCGAGAGAAAAAAAAGGTTTTTTGCGGTTTTCGGTTCAGCTCCAAATGATTGTATTAATTTTCGAAATGTTTTTATTTTGTATTAAAAAAATGTTGATGTGTCCATCATAGCACTGTCCTCGTTATAGGTATGATGATTTAAATATGAAAAATATGGAAAAGTGTTTCAAACTAAATTTATTCTACTTTTATTATTATTATCACATTTACAAAATATAAATATTTTTTGAATTTTTACGCTATATCTTAGTAAATGTCTATTACATCTCAGCAGTATATATTTTTAACTTTACTGTAAATCAGTGGTTTATACGCGTGGCGCATGAAGTAAAATTTCGAGTTTAGAAAAGCCCCGTGAAAATTTGTCTCGGGTCGCTGCGCGACCCGAGACAAATTTTCACGGGGCTTTTCTAAACTCGAAATTTTACTTCATGCTTCGTCTGGGAGTGGAAGACACTCGTTAGTTTAAAATATGTCACGACTAGCAAAATGTGTGTCGCAAGTGTCATAATGAAAAGCAATAACATTGTCATCTAATAATATATTTCAAATAATAGTTGTCTCAAATTAACAATAGTCGGCTGACGCCGATTTGTGTCAAGTTTGATACATTAGACTAAATGTCATTTCAAGTTGACAGGATAGACTAATGTCGGCTGACGGCGACTCATGTCAAGTTGACACAATGGACTAAACGCCGACTATCGTCGTCTTAAGTCAAGTCGACACGATAGACTAATCTCAATCAATATAGTGACTTCAAGTCATAAAGTCGCAATAGTGAAAATACAGTTGATATAGTGATTTAATACCAAAATCATATCATAATCAAAAGACAGTAAATCAAGTGGCTTACAGTACCTAGTGACAGTCATAATATCACAATAGTAGAAATACAGTGTTATTTTATGTATCTATCGAGATACATAAAATAACAAAACCCTAGCATAGTCAAAAGACAGCCAAACAAACGACTTACAGTTATAATGTGACAGTAGTCAAAATACGACATTTTATGATAAAATCCTAGCATAAACAAAAAACAACCAAACCCTAATAAAGTAAAAGACAGCCAACCAAGTGACTTACGGTTATAATGTCACAATAGAAAAAAACAGATATGATAAAATTCAATCATAGTCAGAAGACAGTCAGTCAAGTGACTTTCAGTCATAAATAATGCTATCGAACTAAAACCGACTGTTAAATTCTTGGGCGTCATATGTAACCATGGACTCCATTAAAATGATATATTGTGGAAGTTTTGAATCAATTCTAAGGTATGGGATAATTTTTTGGGGCAATAGTTCATCAATTGAAAAGATTTTTAAAATTCAAAAAAGATGCATACGAACCATTTTTTAGATTAAAATATAGGGACTCCTGCCGAGTAATATTTAAGGCAAATAAAGTCCTAACTGTGCACTCAATCTTCATATTTGAGTGCCTAATATTTGTTTTCAAAACTAAACATCTCTTCCAGGACGAAGAAAAGGAGCGCAAATATATTACGCCAACATTAAACATAATGTATCCAGTACACCGATTGACCTTGACAGAAAGAAACGCGATTTACCGATGTATTAAGTTTTATAACACCCTGCCTAAGAGGATACAAGAAATAAATAACTTTAAAGAATATAAAAATACTGTGTATAATTTATTGTTAAACGCGGAACTATATAGTAATAATGAGTTTTTTGCGATGGATATTATTAAGTAGAATCATTAGTTTAAGTTGTTTTTAATATTGTTGTATATCCCTTCTCTTGACACAATTTCACTTATGTTCTCAAAACTGTAATTCATTTTTGTTAACATTTCTTGAAATAAAGCTGGTTATTATTATTATTATTATTATAAAAATACAGTCGATAAAGCTGTAATACGACAAAATCCTATGATAGCCCAAAGTCAGCCAACCAATTGACTTACAATCAAAATGTCACAAGTGTCAATATACAGTCAACAGAGCGATTTAATCATGAAATCATACTTAGAGACCTATAGTCAATATACAGTCAATAAAGAAATGTAATTACTAAATCGTATGTTCAATAAGAAAAACTTCTAGAGTGTCATGGTTTAATCTTTTTGTTAATTTAAGTTGGCTTTAATTAATTTATTACATAAAATCGGAGTTGCCAACTTACAGAAGTTTTCATAGCACCCTAGAGTTTTTTTTTATTGACCAAGAAATTTTAAGTTATAATTTTATAGCGGCAGAAAAACAAACGAGTAGTGATTATAGTCAAAATGTCGCGATATTCAAATTATTAAGTGTTATTTAATTTTATAGATTACATGTTAATTATAGAGACACTCTATACTATATTAATTGCCATTTGACGACAACATTTGAAAACATCAACTATCAATCGATTACATATTGATTTATTTATTTATTTGCAGTGTACATACCGTTTACATTTGTCAAAGTGAGGTATACAAAACACTATAGTAAATAATGGTAAAAACAAAACGATGAAGATACGTTGACAAAATTAAACATCTACATACGTTCGAATGGTAGTATTGTTAAGGAACTCATCAATATTATAGAATGCATATTAGAGTAATCACTTTTTTACAGCCGTTTTAAATCTATTGAATAGCAGCTCTTTAAGCTGTGGTGATAAGTGGTTAAAAAATTTGATGCCGAAATAGTTGGTTCCTGTGTGCGATCTATTAAGGCGAAGTCTCTCTTAAAGTAAGTCATTTTTTAAACGAGCCCGGTAATTGTGAATATGAAGTAAATATTAACTTTGATTTTGTTTAATGTAGCAAAGACATTCGAGGATGTAAGAACAAGGGAATGTAAGAATGCTTAATCTAAGAACAGCATTTTTACAATCACCCGTGTACGCAACCCCTCCCAATATGCGCACTGCACGTCTTTGCAAAGCAAACATACAATGTCTAGACGTGGATTGGCCGCATATCAGGATACTATAACGCATATGTGTTTCAATAAGCCCAAAATATGCAGTACCCAACACTTCTGAAGAGGCTTTGTTTTTTAAGTTTCTCAAGCAAAAAATATTGCTGAATATGATCTTTGCCACTTCTTCTCCATGATTATTCCAGAGTAGACAGGCATCTAGATTTAGTCCTAAACATTTGACAAGTAGTTTAATTATAGCTTCGCGGGTAATAGAAAACGTTTAATTTTTGGTATTGCTTTCATTTAACATCAATTTATTATTTAAACACCAAGAAGAGGCACTAACCAGGTAGATACTCTAATAGCATCGGTCTTCAAGTTTTCCATACTTAGCACTGTTGTGTCATCTGCGAGTAACGCGCGGATTGTCGATGAACTATTGACTACTATTTATATTTTGTCATTTAATAACATTGACCATTTATCGATTACATTGTGACTATATGCTGTTTATTAACTCTCATTTGACAATATTGACTATTAATTGATTAGATTATCCACATGATTTATGCTGATTGTTGACTACTATTTAATATAGATTTTAATTTTACAAAATTCATTATTAATCCATTATGTTGACTACATGCATGCTAATTATATATATACCCGAAAAACTGAAATTTACCGCATCTACTAATTTAATACAAAGTCGAGTTTTTGTTTCTCCGACGAATTTTGACAAAACAGTTGATATTTTAGAAAATCCAATGGAGATATTTAAATTGGGATTGCAAAAAGTCAGCGTTTATTAATTTTTGTGCTAGTTAGTTGTATTGACTATTTTCCTCAGATTTAGTTATACCTGTAATTTTTATTCTCAAAAAAAAACGAGGTGGAACTAAAATTCATTCTTTTCAAAGCCGTATGAAAACTAATAGGTTACGAAAAAAAAATCAGAAATGATTTTAATCGAGTAGGGGGACTTTAAATATTTCTGCAAACAGTTTTTATTGCACAAAAGTGAAAACTGTTGTAGAATTAAACAAGTGTTCACGTGCGTGTTCGAACCAAAATAAACCGGTATTTTTTCCGGGTTTCGTTCCGACAAAAATAAAGTATTTTCCGGTTTTTGGTTTACGGTTCAGTTTCGGTTCGAAGCCCTGGTTTTCACTCTTTGATTAAGCATGAAGTAAAAAATTAAGTTTAGAAAAGCCTAAAAATTTGGATTTGCTGGCGCCTGCGAAGTATAACTCGTGCGGCCCAAGCGCAAATTGCCAATTTTTTTGTAAGGAAAAATATGTCATTCGTTTTTTTGCTCTACTTTTAATTTACTACTTCTATTTTACATAATAAATATATATGAAACCTTTGTTTTCTAATAAGCATTTGCCAATTTTAAAATAATTTTATTTCTTTACTTGTTTTCACATAAAAATTATAAAAAAGAAAATATTTGCGAACAAATGTAACTATAATATTTTACAGTTAAAAGCGGAATTAAAGGACTTAAACTTTGAAATATTACAGTTAAATTTGTTCGAAAATATTTCCTTTTTTATAATTTTAAAAACATTAATAAAGCAAAGATTTTTTTTATGAATTTTGTAACAAATCTCTTCATCCTTTTATTAATATTACATTACTCACAACAATTATTTTAGAAATGTACTAAAATATGACTTGTTTATTTAATGAAATATTGTCTCGACTATTTCTGTTAGTTATACTAAATTTAGTAAAGTCAAAATTTAGTATAGTTAGCAGAAATTGCTAAGACAATATTTAATTTAAATAACAAATCACATTTTAGTACATATCTATAATCATTTTTGTGAGTAATTTGGAATTAATAAATCGATAAAGAGATTTATCACATTTTTGAAAAAAATCTTAGTTTTACTAATGTTTTACAAATAAAAAACATAGGAGTTATAAAAAAGAAAATATTTACAAACAAATTTAAATATTAAACATTATGCAAGTCATATAGTAAAATATTGATTTTTTGCATCGTGTTTTTCAAAATTATATTAAAACAATGTCGATTTATTTATCTTTTCATTTTTTACGAGTATATAAACACCTGAATATTAATTGTTTTCTTTTCAGTGATTTCCATTAATTATATCAAAATTGTGCATTCATTTATTTGGAGCCTAGATGAAACATTGATTTTACATATTTTTCTCAATTTTAGTCAACTTTGAGCTTTTGTGTATTGATTTTGTTTTTCTTTAATTTTTACAACATAATTATTTAATTGTCTGCTAAGGGTAATTAATTCTCGCGTAGAAGAAGTCTGTCTTTTTTAAAATTCTCGTTTTTTCGAAATTTATTGTTATAGTTGTAACTGTTTCTTGTGTAAATAAATTTCGAAAAAACGAGAATTTTAAAAAAGACAGACTTCTTCCACGCGAGGATTATTAGAGAAGCAATCGAAATTAAAAAGAGGCCGAACAGTCTAAATCAAAGAGATGATGCTAAAAGACTACCACCAATTTGGAAAACTTGTATAAATTCTGGTCAAAATATATTATCTCCGAACAACAACCAAGAAATTCAAAATCCAACCCCTTCCGAAAATAATATTGAAATTGTCACTACTACATCATTAGAAGAACAAAACAGAAGAGTAACACGAAACCAAACAAGAAATTCACGCATCAAGTAGTACGTAGAAATCAAACAAGTGGTTGCTAGGGCAATGGAATTTTATTAGTTATTCCTCACGATGATGACTGCGACGTCATCGAAACGTCGAATTAATAATACAATGGACCAGAGCCAAGAAAATACGCGGGACCAAACCCGAAGAAACAGTGAAACATATATATATCAATGGTATAATATCTATGTTGAAGAATGAATAGTAATTATTATTGATACGATATTGTACAAAAATTGAATATCTATCATTGATTTTCATTTAAACTACAATATTGAAATGTGAATTACTTTTATACAATATTGTATCTATAACAAATATTAATATAGTATCAATAATCGCACTGTGTTTACATTGATTAACAATTTTAAGATATAAATATAGATACAATATTGCTATAGCGTAAACATAAGATTAATTTCTACGAGGGCTTCCATACATATACACTATTAAATTTGCCGAATTTTTCTATTACTGGTATTTCGGCAAATTTGTGATTCAAAACTGGTTTGCCGATAATTTTTTGGCCAAACACAACATCGTTGATATGGGTATAAAGGTCATTAAATACATAGACAAATAATAAATTTAATGATTTACCCTTACCGAGTGTCTTTCCCTCCTTGGTTAGGCATGAAGTAAAATTTCGAGTTTACAAAAGCCTACAAATTTGTATTAGTCACGTAGCGAAGCGAAGCAACCAATTGAAATTTTCAGGCTTTACTAAACTCGAAATTTTACTTCATGCGCCAGGCGTTTAAAACACTTATTCAAAGTGAAATTAAAAAACACAAAACTACAATATACTTATTTAGAATAACACTGAATCAGATATTTAGTCTATTATCAATTATCTGCGAGTTTTAGTGTTAATAATAAATGTTGTTTTTTTTTCTCTTCACTCATTGTGGGTGGAAATTAATGAACTGTTATTTTTTTCCATCTTGCCTTTTTGTGGCCCAAGACAATTGAATCACCTAGAAGCAAAGGGGTGTAAATGATTAGAAAAAAAATAGAAATATCGAGTTTGAAAGTTCAAATTATATTAAAACCAACAAACAAAATAGCAGATTTACAGATAATATATTAAGTAGCAGTACATATCAATGAAAGCTCGTTATCTCTTGGCTAATTAACAAAAAAAAACTGTTCCCCTTAGATGTATTATAATGTTTTCAAATTGACACTTACATCCCTTTGCTTTTAAGTGCCTCAATTAACCCAGCAAAGGTAAATGGTTAGACATCCATGGTGTAGAGATTGCCCTTTTCCTCTCGTCTTTTCCCCAAAAATATGGTATACCACCTTCCAAAACCTTAATCCCACATTCCATATCCCAGATGACATAAATGAGGAGGAATATTTCGAAGTATTATACAAGAGTAAAAACACCGCCCCCGGTTATGACAAAATATCCCGCCAAGTCCTTAAATCCCTCCCAGATAATATTCACGAATATATCCTAAAGATAGAAGAAGATGTTTACAAGACTCAAAACTTCCCCCAGGAATCAAAGAGGGGGATAATAACATGCATACACAAGCATAATAACGATCCTCAATTAATTAGCAGCTATCGACCTATCACCCTGCTTCCTGTACTGGGAAAGACATTTGAGTCAATACTTAAAAACAAACTGCTAAACCTCTTATCCGATCGCATTCCACCCTACCAATTCGGTTTTACCCAACACAAATCCACAACTCTGCCTCTGTCCATACTCACATCCAACTGTCAAACAGCACACCTCGATGGCCAAAAATCCACTATACTTTTGCTAGACATCCAAAAAGCTTTCGATTCCGTATGGCAACGAGGTTTGCTGTATAAATGTAACGCCCTTAAAGTTCCCCCACACCTTTTACATTTAATTGATAGTTTTCTAAACAACAGATCCCTACGTATACGCATCCAAAACTCCTACTCACGTTCCTTTATCCCCGAACAAGGTGTCCCTCAAGGTTCCCCACTATCCCCTCTACTACATAACATTTTTGTCCACGACATCTATCACCCCGATCTATCACACCAAATCCCTTAAGCTGAAAATCAAGAATAGGGCTCGGCACTTCAGATCCTTAACGTACAAGGATGAAGGAATTTCAACCAACACAGCAGTACACATTTATAAAATGATTTGCCGGCCCCTGCTTGATTATGCAGCTATCCTATTCCATGAACCCAATACTACATCCTTAAAAAATATACAAGTAGGTGAACGATCAGCTCTTAGAATACTAACAAAAATTAGGCATCCAGATAATCCACTCCATAACCCTTCTAATGCCCTCCTATATCAACGTACCCAATTAATACCAATTGAAGAACGCATCACACATCTAATTACAAAATTCGCCACTAACCCACACATCGTAGACACCCTAAATCACCTATGCCTTTTCCGCAATCCCAATCAAAATCCTAAATTCAAGCATCCAGCAAATACCATCTACCAGTACATCTCATCTCATCAATAACATAAACTAAAACATCAATGTCAGCAGACTACGGGCTGAAAGACCTCTGATCGATAGCCCTTCAAAGATCAAGATCAAATTTTAAGATGTATACATTTCATTCCATATTGTAAACAATTATTTTGTACTGATCTTTAATAAAGATTATTATTATTATTATATATATATATATATATATATATATATATATATATATATATATATATATATTGATCCATGCGTTGTCCTATTTTGGAGAATATATGGTGTTTTTTTTAAATCGTAGTTGTTTTCTATATTAAGGTTTTCTATATTAAGATTCTGTTATTCGTCAGTGGGTGTTTTTAGTTTCGATATAAAGGTGGGACACTTAAGTGTCCGGATGAAACCTTTGTGAATAATTAAACTATTGATGGATGTGCCGGGATATTAAATCTGTAATTGGTGATATAATACATATCCATACAGAGTATTTCTAAATTAATCCGAAAGATTTTGAAGGGTGATTTTTAGCGAAATTAAGGGGGTCTTTCGCTTTATTTTTTGTTCAAAACCCCTTCCTCTCCAAGTTACAGCCCTCCAAAGTTAATTGAAAAAATTGTTTTTATTTTATACATCCACTATGGACTAATTTAGAGGAATGAAATTTGGCAGATAACTGTTCCTAATAAAGTGGCACTTTTTGACGATTTTTGTAACCCAAAAATGTTATTACAAGGGGGTGAAAAAATCAACCCCAATAATAGTTTTCATCAGAACTTTATACTGCGTCTACATTTTTCTATTTCAGAACTTGATTTAAATGGAAGAATTCAATCTGCAAGTATTTTGTCTCTTGACATTTTCTCCTGAAATTGTTAGTTTGATTACAAACAAATAATATAATACATAGGCTAATTTGACATAATTCAGAGATTGGTTATTATTTGTTAAAAAAATCAAGTAGGCTGATGTCAAATGAAGTCATACTATTTTTTTAAATGTCTAGAGAGTTTTTTTTACGTATGGACTGAAAACATATTGCACAACTAAATAAGACTTAATTGAAAGAATGGAATTTTCTGTAACTTAGAGAGGAAGGGGTTTTGAACAAAAAATTATAGGAAAGACCTCTCTTCATTTTTGCTGAAAAGTCACCCTTTAAAATCTTTCGCATCAATTTAGAAACACCCTGTATATATAACATTTATATTTACAGAATACATAGTAAAATAAAAGTAATAGTGTATAATAAGTAACTAGAAGAATTAAATTTAAATTCTGTAAATTGGCTATCGACCCTGGGGTCTTTCAACCACATATAGATATTTACTAAAAAATAAGAATAAGGAAGGAGCGTAGTGTAGAATTGTTATTGATGATTAACTGTGCAATCAAATTAATGCATTCTTCCCATTCGTCACAGAAACAGAAACTATAAAGTATAATGAAACGAAATACAAATAATCGTATCATAATTATTAAGTTATTGGTTGAGTGTATTCGAGGTATTCAATGGCAATCTATAAACTTGTGTAACTGAGGTCATAATGAATACATTTCGTTCGCTTCCGCTTTTACAATGGTTGCATCAATCACTATAAATATACGAACTGGAATGGAATGCGCTATTGCTATGATATTTATCTAATATTTACATTTCTTTTATTCGATTCTCTCTAAATAATCCGCGGTTTGCGTAACTGTAAAACGCGATCAATCTCATTGTTTGCCGTGTTTTATGCGGTATTGTTTTCTTTCCTTTCCTCAGGCTTTTACATCAATTTTAAATATAGGCACTGGTTGTATGTGAATTCTATATGAAAGTATTGTGTGCTGTAATACATAATATAAATTCTCTTATTAATATATTCTTAGAACTTTACTAAACAATATCTACTAGGTAAGAGCGGACCCAGAAAGCAATGGGGGGAGGGGGGTAATTGATTAATAGAATTTAACATCTTTCAAAGACAGTTTTAAAATTTAGGTTGAATTCTACTAATCAATTACTTGTTTGGAATTTTACATGTTTGTTGATTTACTTAATTTTTACATTTTTATCAATTTGTAATGATTTTTACAGTTCTGAAGTTTTTATAAAACTTTATGATGTGTGTTAGCTTCGACGATTTTATTTAAAATAGTAAGAGTTGTCCAAAATTTATCATTTTTGTTAAATATTGACATACGGGTATTTTTTCTTCTAAGTATACTTTTACATATTCCATATAAATATTTGTAAAATAAATAAACATGTGATAAAATCTAAGCAGTATATGTTGAACTTTACTTTAAATCAGTGTTTTATATTATGTTATATTTATATTTGTATTTATTATTGTTAATATTATATATTTTACGATTAATTTTGTTACTTGTCCTGTATTGGTTTCACCGTTGGACAATAAAGTAAATATTATTATTATTATTATTTATACGCTTGGACCATAACGTAAAATTTTAAAGCTTTTCTAAACTCGAAATTTTACTTTACGATTAATCTGGGATTGGAAACAATCGTTAAAGGCTTCAAATTGTAACAACATACAGTACTACAATTTTATTGAAAATAAGTATTAACATTTTTAAAATACGTTAAAAAATATTAATAAAAATAGTATAGAAACATTGACATCAATAAAATAAAAAGATAAATACCGGGAATTTTTTATTAGGTTACATATCACTACTTTTTATGTCAATTTTCAGACATTCGTTGTTTTATCAAAAACTTTTAATTTGATGTCTCTAATGAGTGTTTTCAACCCTAGATTAGGCATGAAGTAAATTTTCGAGTTTACAAAAGCCTGAAAATTTGGGTAGCGTAGCGAAATGGAGCGACCAAACCAAATTTTCAGGCTTTCTTAAACTCGAAATTTTACTTCATGCGCCACGCGTATAAAACATTAATTCAAAGTGAAGTAAAAATACACCTACCCCTTATATTTGATCCTCACGTCAATACATTCTACAAATGTTTACTATTTACTAATATACTTATACACCTTTTGTTGGATTGGATTTTAGGATATTATCTTTTTCATATTTATAGTTTTATAAATACATACATAACCATTTTTTCGTAAAATTTTTTGTCATCTTTCGTGATTCTCTTATTTCTTCTCTAATATTAAAAAATATAACATTCCTACAGGTTACCTGATTTGTTTTTATGTAATTATAAATAATAGTTCAATACAAGATGAGAAAAGTTGTGCAAATGTTTTATAAGTAGTATCATAGGCCCGCCGTAAGAGGGTGTGTAAGGCGTGCACCGCACGCGGGCGCCAGGTTTAGGGGGCGCCAAAAGAAGCTTGACAGGAAAAACCATATGGAAAATATCTTGAGTATAACGATTTTAAAACAACCATCGGCGTATTATAAAAACTTATAAAAACTCGAAATTTCTATTCCATTTTATTTTTTATTTTTGCTGTTATTACAAAAATCCCTTGATGTAATTTAAACGCAAATCGATTTTAATCACACAAAATGTAATCGACTCAGAATTCAATAAGCTTAAAATTGGCGTAACTTGCATTTTTCACGTTGAAAATTGTGTTCTTGGTGGACGCTCTATGTTGGAATTCATTTTTGCTATCAGATTTCTGGTTATTGAGAAAGTGAGTGCAAAGTTATTGAAATACGTTTTTTCCCAAGAAAAATATTATCTCTCGTTTTTTTAATGTCATAGAGAACATCATTTCAGTGATTTTTTTATAATAAAAAAAACTTTTTATCAATTTTCATATAATGAAAAATATATTTTTTCTTAATACTATAAACCAGCGATTCTCAACGGAGGCTATATGCAGATTTTTAAGAAATGTATTCATTTTGTTTTAATAATATTAAATTATTATGTGTCGTTGCCATAGAAACCATTGTAGTTCTAGAGTTAGAACACCCATTGCCTAACTGATTGCGCGCATGCGCATTGGAGTGAGAGCTTGAATACGTGAATCCGACTAAACGTCAGAAATTTCAAAATATTATAATGTTGGCTTGTTTCACACAGACCGAATGGAGAACTCGTACGGGTCAATTTATAGGCAAATCAGCACCCCCAACACGTGAAGACCACTCGCGACGCTCAAAAGTGCCGAATATAAAAATGCATAATTCGATTTTGCAAACGTCTGTTGCCTTAAAGTGTATCTCACAGTAAAAACAAAACGTCTCACAGTAAAAACAAAACGTCAAATTAAAACAGTAAGTGCGTTGTACGTTAAAGTAAAAATGCCGGATAGTAACGATAGTAAGCTTGAACTTATACCCCCCAGTACTGTTAACGCTGCGAAAATAGCCCGTTCCAATTTAATACCAAAAACATCACAGAAAAAGTATGAAAATGAGTACAATTCGTTTATTGATTGGCGTAAGTAGCAGAAAACGAACTCGCATTCAGAAAATGTTCTTTTGACCTATTTCGGGAAACTCGCAAAGAAATTTAGACCGTCTACCTAATGGTATTCGATTTTGAGAATCACAATAAATATTAAAAATGATGTAGATATATCGAAGTATGCAAAGTTACGAGGATTGTTAAAGCGACTATCAGCTGGTTATCCTCCAAAAAAGTCTAAAATGTTTTCTTCTAAAGAAAAATAACAAATGTATTAAATGAAACGCCAGATAATGAATATCTGTTTATAAAAGTAAGTTACACATTTTGAAAATGTATATAAATAAAATGA
This sequence comes from Philonthus cognatus, assembly GCA_932526585.2. NCBI lineage: Eukaryota > Metazoa > Arthropoda > Insecta > Coleoptera > Staphylinidae > Philonthus > Philonthus cognatus. The sequence goes on from OW052243.1 coordinate 110,495,246, forward strand.
AAAATGTATATAAAAAATAAATATTTACGAGTATTATTGTAGGTTGTGTTAATTATATGAATAATAGGTGCTTGCCGAATTGTGTCAAATGCAAGTAACTGATTTCAAAGATTTAGGTTCAACAATATTAGTTCAAATCCCAAATACGAAAACAAACATTTTCAGAAAATTTACAATAAGAGGACACTTTTATGACATTTATAAAAGATATGCAGATCTTCGCCCGCAAAATGTTCAGCAAACCTGCTTCTTTCTAAATTATCAAAAAGAAAAATACACCATCCAGAGAATCAAAATAAACAAATTTGGAAATTCGGGGCAACAGATTGCTGTTTTTATAAAACTTCCTAATCTGGAATTATATACTGGACATTGCTTTGGCAGATCTTCTGCAACAATTCTTGTAGACAGTAACGAAGACATAACATGTTTAAAACGACACGGAGGGTGGAAATCCACTTCAGTCGCTGAAGGATACATTGAGGAATCTTTGAAAAATCAAAACCATATAGTAAATAAAATTATAAACTCTATGGAAACAAGTGAACCACCATCCACTTTAAAAACTAATATTTTATCTACTTCAAAAATTCATTTTTTTTTTTAAACAGAAAGTAACACCCCATTTACACAATCTCCAAAAATGGGCTTTAACAATTGTAATAGTATTACGTTTAATTTCGTTAATAAATAAAACTTATATATTATATAATTATGTTACATTTAATTTTAATGATAAATAAAACTGATTTTTTTAATGTAGTGTATAGTCGTAGAAATAGTACAGTGTACAATTCGAATGAAATAACCATTTCCCATTCGTATGAATTGCTGCCTAATAGCAAGTTTCATACTCTAAGCAGAATTTGCTTAGAATTTAAAAACAGTTTTAGTGTTAAATTGATAAAATTATTAAAATTGTTATTTATTTTTGAAAAAATAGTGTAACATTATAAACGACAAATTAATGACAAATTTCGTGACAACATTTTAGAAAATAGTTTTAAGTAAACAAATTTATTGTACATAAAACTTTATTTTAACTTCAAATAAATTCCAATTTCAATCGCCAAAAATTAGCGCAATGAAAATATAAAAATATTTTTTTTTAATAAACATTGGCATTGAAAGCAAAAACAAATATCAAAATTTATTCATAAACATTAAATTAAAAATATATTTTGCGATATAAAAAAACTTTGAAAAATTGTTATTTGAGTGTATGCGCTGTAAAATGTCAGGCATTCGTTGCTATTTTATAAAGCGTTTAATTTGAAGTTTCAAACGAGTGTTTCCCAGTCCTTGATTAAGCATGAAGTAAAATTTCGAGTTTAGAAAAGCCCGAAAATCTGGTTTGGTCGCGTAGCAAAGTGGAGCGACCAAACCAAATTTTTAGGCTTCTCTAAACTCGAAATTTTACTCCATGCGCCACGCGTATGAAATACTGAAATATTCTTAAACAGGCCCATTTCTGTCATATTTTTTCTATTATTGACTCAATTAAAAAATGTTTATACATAAAATTCATATAAATCTTTTCGCCATATATTCATATTTATTGACGTATTAAGAAAGGTACATGTTTTACATAAGTCAAGTCAAGCTATAGTCTATATTATAAAAACAAAATAATAATATATAAATAGCATAAAACATTATAATCTAGTGCAGTTACAAGATCAAAATAAATAAAAACGTAGAAATAATACAGAGATACAGACGTTTAAAGTTTAAAATGTGTGTTAAAATGAAAATCAAGGAATTCTTCCCAGCAGTAGAAAGCTTGATTTTCTAGTAACGTTTTCAGACATTCGGCAAATTGTTTAGGAGGTCACTATTATTTATTATATTAAATATTTATCAATTATAACCCGGACACAAGAAAGTCTAGAGGAAACACTCCCGATTTTTTAAATAAATATTACTGTATCGAAATGGAAGATATAGTATTCCTCTTACATGTAAGAAGGGGGCCATGGATACAAATATTATGTTTTAGGGGGTCACAAGTAAAAAAAGGGTTGAGAAATACTGCTATAAAAATGCTAACTACTCATTTTGTCCTTTTTTATATTTTTGTTTGTCAAGTTTTTCCATTTTAAAAGCATTAAAAAGTAAAAAACCCCACAAAAATTAGTTTTGAGCGTATGTATAAGGCATAATTTTTAAGCTTCAGAAACATCTTCAACTCAAAAGCTTATTTAATTCTGAATCGATCAATTTTTCAATAAATCATATACGATGAAGATAAAGCGGATTTGATGTGAAATATTTATAAAAGTAAGTGTTTTAAGGCGAAAAAAAAGCTTATTTAGAATTAAATAGGTTATAATTTAAGTTGTTTTTATTACTATTATTGTTTATTTGTGCTAATAAATAATTTGTACACGTCATATCACAAGATATAAATACAGGGTGGGGCAGTAAAACCTATCCGATTTCAAAACGTTATAAAATTAAAACCACTCAACTTGAGAAAAAAATTGTTTTATTAACATATCGCAAATTTTATGCCATTTTTAAATTTAAGTTTTGAAAAGCACATCACTCAAATGTCGTCCTTGGGAGCGGATACACTGATTTAGGCGCTCGCGGTAGCTTTCCATGACTTTCACCGTCATTTCCACAGGAATTTCTTCAATTGCCCGAGTAATTTCCCTTCGTAAAGCAAGAAGGGTCCTTGGTCGATGCTGGAATACCTTCGATTTGAGGTAACCCCAAAGGAAGAAGTCACATGGAGTGAGATCCGGTGAGCGCGGGGGCCAGCCAGAGAAATTAGGCGTCCGGGAAACATTTCCCTGAGAATGTCCATTAATCGTCGCAATGTGTGGGCGGTTGCACCATCCTGTTGAAACCACACATTTTCCACGCCATTTTCTTCCATTTTGGGTTGAAGAAAATTTTCCAGCATGAAACAATAGCGCTCGCTGTTGACCGTTACGGTTTGCCCATTTTCTTCAAAAAAGTAAGGCCCCCAGACGCCTAGGCGGGAAAGAGCACACCACACAGTCACTTTTGGGATATGGAGGGGTTTCTGATGGATTTTCCGAGGATTTTCGTCACTCCAATATCGAAAATTCTGCCTGTTTACGGCGCCACAAAGGTGAAAATGGGCTTCGTCCGTGAAGAGCACAACATCGTCTATTGGGAGTTCTCCGAGATCGCGACACAGGTTCATACGGGTTTCAAAATCCCTTTCAATTAATTCCTGTGCAACAACCATTTTGTAGGGATGCATTTTGAGGTCCCGGTGCAAAATTCGCCGAATACTGCGGTTGGAAATCGCCAAAGCGAGCGAATGTTTTCGTGCCGAACGACGCGGGGAACGTTCAATCGCGGCTCTCACATTGGCCACGTTTTCAGGTCCTGTTGCTGTCCTGGGACGTCCAGGCGACTTCTTTTTCAATGCTGAACCCGTCTGTCGAAAATTTGACACCCACACTTTAATCGTAGCGTGATGTGGAACAGGATCATGACGCCCGAGTTCGAAATGAATTCGAATAGCACGTTGTGTAGCAATTATCGAACCGCCGTTTTCGATAAACCGCTCAATAACAAAAGCACGATGTCCACCAGACCAAGGCATGTTGACTAATGACAAATGGCATAAAACCGGCTTTCTAACGGTTTCTACCCCACTACTCTACCTGTTCCCTCTTCTGAGAAAAAGGGATTTGAAATCGGATAGCTTTTTCTGCCCCTCCCTGTATATAAATAGTAGATAAATAGATAATAAAACATTTAAAATTAGTACAATAAAAAATTACGTTATTATTAAATTTAAGGACTAGGATTAGCAATTATTATTAATGCCATTGACGCTAATTTCATTTTGTATTTTGTACATTCTGAAAATAAAGATATATTATTATATTATTATTATTATTATTATTAAAAGATTATGGGTCATACATTTAAAATAAAAAATGCAAGTTTCACGCTTTTGTAACTAAAAATGATCTCCAATATGCATGTAAACAGTCAAACATGAGTTTTTGTTCTTATTAACGATTTTTAAGAAACAAAAAAAATCAAGTTGGGTGCTTCAGAATTTTTCTGGGAAAAATAAAAAAACTGGATTCTTTTTAATATCGATGGGCAATTCCGTGATTTTTTTAGAATAAAAATTAACAGCAGATTTAGATAAACACTTTTATTTTAAAAAATATCTTAGAAAATTCAGACATTCTTACAAACATAAATAGCAGCATGTCACTTTTTACAGCGAGATATCGATGGGAAATTCTTTGATTTTTTTAAAATCAAATGAAAATCGCAGATTTAGGTGAACATTTTTGTTTTAAAAAATATCTTATAAAATTCAGATATTCTTATTAAATTAAACCTGCAATTTGAAGCTTCTAACGAGTGTTTCCACTACCAGATTAAGCATGAAGTAAAATTTCGAGTTTATATAAAAAAATCAGGTTTTTCTAAACTCGAAATTTTACTTCATGCGCCACGCCTATAAAACACTAATTTATAGTGAAGTTTAAAATATACTACCTTGTAATACAGCTTAAGAAGTATTTATTAACTTTACAGTATTTCAGTGTTTTCTAGGCGTGGTTTTGACCATTTTGACCACTGTACGGCGGTCAAAGCAGAACAGTAAAGTTTATCATTTCTTGCTTGTAAATTTTATTATTATTTGTTTATAATATTAAAAAATTAAACATATATTTTCAATAAATATTGTGAAGAGTATTTAGTTAGTGTTAATGTATTAACTAGTATTAAAATGCTTGTTAACTAAGGTTTGGGCGCTTGTGACGGCTGCGCACGCGGGCCCAATTTTGCCTTGCGGCGCACACTGGTCGAAACGCTCATTCTAGCTGAACATTTCGCTATAAAGCGATTAAGTCTACTTTAATTTGTTCGGAGTCGAAGAAAATATTTGATTAAAAGTATAAATTACTCAATAATAAATAATTCTTCCCTTCTATCCTTCACCATCCCCATTTTGATTAATTTTTTACGGAAAATTGTTAAATTAAAATTTGAAGATAATGTCATTATTCGAATTTTTTTTATACAATTTTTATCTAAAAATAGTAATTATATTACAACCCTTTTCCATGTTATATTAATTTATAAAAGTATTCAAATAGATACAAAAATTCAAAATTGCACACATATCTATAAATAAGAATATACAATATACAGGGTGCCTGTATTTCGACAGAATGTATTGGGATCTCAGTTATTTAAAGAGATAGAGAGTCGGTTAAATTAGGGCAAAGTTGCGTAGTTTAGGGCCTAACAATAATCGAAAAACAAATTTGAAATATCTTTTTTGTTTTCGATATCAACAAAAAAACTGATTTGTTGAAAAATCGTTTTTATTTTTTTATTCAAAAACTACTAAATCTAGACATTTAGAACTTTGACAATATAGAGGCACTTTTTAATGAGGAATTTAATAGCATTTTTTTTTTGATAACTATGACATTTACCCGGGGACCATAGCCAACTTTTGTTTTTCCTATGGGCGCCATTTTGGATTTTCATATATTTTGAAAGAATATTTTTTTCTGAACTCAATGATGTACCACACTCATAATTTATTTTAGATTTGATATTTTCTTTTTTGCAAAGAGTGCCTTGGAAACAATTACGTCATACCTGTTAATCAATAAAATCTCAACAGCTGTTAATCATTGTTAGCACTCAAAATTAATTAATAACTGCCAATCTTTTATAATAAAAATAAGTATCGATTATCACATAAAAGTTGTACAAACTAAATTTATTCTACTTTTATTATTATTATTTCAATACTATTCACAAAACAAGTAATTCTTGCATTTTTTTCGCTAGATCTCGCTAAATATTGATCAACATCACATCTAAGCGTTATATATTTTTAACTTTACTGTTAATCAGTGGTTTATACGCGTGGCGCATGAAGTAAAATTTCGAGTTTAGAAAAGCCCCGTGAAAATTTGTCGAGGGTCGCGCAGCGACCCGAGACAAATTTTCACGGGGCTTTTCTAAACTCGAAATTTTACTTCATGCGTAGTCTGGGAGTGAATAACAGTCGTTCTTAGGAGTTTCAAATTGAAGGATTCCTCTAGTTTACTAAGTTTATTACCATTTTACAAAGGCTACAGCTCTAAGGACAGGTAATTGAAGCTTTTTACAAGAAAACAACGAATATCAGAAGGTTTACACCATGGGTTGGCAAGAACACATCCAAATTTGAAAAAATATCGAAGTTGGTTTGGTTTTCAGTGTATTTTTAACTTTACTTTAAATCCGTGTTTTATATGCGTGGCGCATGAAGTAAAATTTCGAGTTTAGAAAAGCCCCTTGAAAATTTGTCTCGGGTCGCTGCGCGACCCTAGACAAATTTTCTACGCGGGGCTTTTCTAAACTCGAAATTTTACTTCATGCTTAGTCTAGGAGTGGACAACACTCGTTCTTAGGAGTTTCAAATTGAAGAACCATTCTAGATTACTAAGTTTATTACCATTTTACGAAGGCTACAGCTCGAAGGACCAATCATGGTCTTTGGAGACCGAAGAACTACAGGGAATTAAAGTTTTTTTACAAAAAAACAACGAATATCAGAAGGTTTACAGCATGGATAGGTAAGAAAACATCCAATTTTGAAAAAATATCGAAGTTGGGTTGGTTTTCAGTGCATTTTTAACTTTACTTTAAATCAGTGTTTTATACGCGTAGCGCATGAAGTAAAATTTCGAGTTTAGAAAAGCCCCGTGAAAATTTGTCTCGGGTCGCTGCGCGACCCTCGACAAATTTTCTACGCGGGGCTTTTCTAAACTCGAAATTTTACTTCATGTTTAGTCTGGGAATGGAAGACACTCGGTCCTTTAAAACACATCACAATCGTTAAAATATGTATCGTCGGATGCCCGTCTTCAGGGGTGATATATAAGCAAACTATGGGTCCTAGGAGTTGTCAAATGAGTGAGAGTGGAAACCGTTGTTCCAAGGTACTCTTTACAAAATACAAAAGATTAAAATGTTACATATAAAATGTACAATAAACTATAAGTGTGGTACATTATTAAATTCAGAAAAAAATATGAAAATCCAAAATGGCGCCCATAAGAAAAACTAAAGTTGGCTATGGTCGCTGGGTAAATGTTATAGTTATCTTAAAATGAAATATGTTACTAGATTAATCGTTAAAAAGTGCCTATATAATGTCAAACTTGTAAATGTCTGGATTCAATAGTTTTTGAATAAAAAAATAAAAACGAAATTTCAAAAAAAAAGTGTTTCTACAATATTTCAAAAACTAAAAAAGGTATTTTAAATTTGTTTTTAGATTATTCCTAAATTACACAACTTTGCCCCAATTTAACCGACTCTCTATCTCTTTAAATAACCGAAATTCCCACACATTCTGTTGAAATACGGACACCCTGTATACAGTATAAAGAATCTAGGTACATCATATAAACAATTTACACCAAAGCCAGAAATTATTCCGAGAATCCTCTGGTAAAGATGGTTGTTCTGGTTGTACTAATAACTTTAACACCTCTGTGTTCAATTTTTGAATGGTAAGCGGTCGAGAAACCTCTGGATTTACCACTAGAACATCCAGGTTGGGGCCCATTTGGTAAATCTTCAGTAGAGAACACATCCATTTCGTTTAGCCACTTAGAATATTTATTTTTAAATTTTAAAATTGTTCTTTGAGAGGTTTGCCATTTGATTGTCAATTGTGAAAATTATTTATTTTATGTATTAATAAACCTAAATTTTCAGTGTGCGATACAATTTCAATATTCATGCTGTCAATCACAAAGAGATAGACTGCTTTATTTTTTTGTTCTAGCGTTTTTGGAGCGCGCCAAACATCGAAAACGTTCTCCGAGAAATTGTTACGCTACCTAAAAAAATCACTTCTTGTAAACGGGCAAAAACGGGAAGCTAAATATTATTTATATATTAAAATAATTAGTTATTATGTATAAAAAACAAAGATTTATTACTAAGAACGGCTAAGAATGTATACTTTAACCTTTTTCAATTTTAACTTTGTAAAATTTTACTATAGAATAATAGAATCTATCTGTTGACTAAAGTTATATGAAAAATATTTAAAACTGTTGTATATTCACTACTAGAATATATATATTCATCTTTAAATTATATTTTTCACGAAACGCAAATGTAAAAAAAGAAATTAAACTTCCGCGTTTGAAGCGCGTAAGGCACCTCTTAGATGGACGTTTTAAACGCAAGGCGGAACGTGAGCGGGCGCAAGCGTTTGCGTTTTAACACATAGGTTTATATGAGAGTCCGTAGACGGACGGGTGCGAGGCGGAGAAAACGCCAGCACTCGCGTTTGTTTAAATTTGAGCGGAGCGGGACGGACGCGTTTTTCAGTTTTAACACATGGTTTCTTATGCGCCTTCTTATACTGGCGGGTGAAACGCATTTTCAAAGCGGGCGGTTTTTGCTATATTTTTGTAAAAAATCGGCCAAAGCGAGTTAAATTCGTAATATTTTCCTTACAATATTTAGTCGTAACGCAAAAATAAATATTTTTGCGTTTAGATAAGTGTCCAAAATTAAAAAATAAATAAACAAAAAATATAAATTATAAATTTTTAGGTAAACTTCCATCTCTAAGATATAAGTATAATTTTATTTAATATTTAAAATATCTTTGATATTTTCTAGAAATTGCGAAAAATAAAATAACTAACAATTTAAAATCTCCCCCAATCTCTTGTAAAAATAGTGTGATGAGAACAAAATAATTAAAAGAATTAATAATCATTTTTTTGAGAGCGGTCTCTGTGCTCGTAAATTTTTGTACCGCCAGCAGCTTCTCTTTTTCCTGACTCTCCAATTGGCCAACATACTAGGGAAATGCCCATTTCACAGTCTATTTTTAATATGCAGCTTATTACCCATCAAAGTGTGTGAAATTTTCGACAGAAATTTGTATACCGGTTACGGGTTAAATAAAAGGAAAAAAGTGATTGTCTATATCCTAGCGGTAAAACGTGATTTGATAAGAATTAGAAATTCAGGCACCGCCCAAGGAACAAATCCATTTAAATAATGTTTCATCAACATTGAAGCAACGTTTAATGTTGCTGCACTGTTGATATAACGTTATTTGTTTGTTTTTTGCTCAGTGGGCATGTGGAATTTAGGTAAGTAATATTTATATTTATAAAAACATTAAACACATAAATACAGTAACGTCTATGAATAATAAAGGATAAATAAATAATAATATGACGCAATTAAATCTATTTCGTCCATGCTTATTACTCAGCCTAGCACAAATGAATGATAGACGGCACCGAAGGCCCGGCGGCAAACTCGCCTAGCACCCGCTTGCAAAACGCGTTCAATCCGCTCCGTATAAGACCTAAAAGCGGAGCGGAAAAAACGATCCGTCCCGCTAAAAGGGCCTCTACAAAATCTCTAAACCATCAAATTTTGAAGAGAGACACCCTCTACAAGCGCAGGAGCATAATGGAAGAAAAGAAACCACAATTTATGGTGTGTTGATGTTACAATTTCTGACTTTATCTGTTTGAATAGCAGGTAGTTTCCCTTTTTGCCCTTTTTAAAGCGTTTTAAACGGTCGGTCATGTTCATTTGATGACTCCAACAATTTCATATTCATATTCATATTCATATTTATTGATGCAACAACAATGTACATGTTTTACACAGGTCAGTTCTTAACTAAATAATAATAATTAAAAAAAATAAACTACATATCAAAGTAAAAAATAAAAAAGTAAAACAGTAAAACGCATTAATCAATATGTTATGCAATGGTATTATTTAGTTACGTTTTAATCAAATCGATTAAATAGAGCACGCTAATCCAGCAATAAAAAAAATGCAAAATAAGGTTATGATATGGGTTTAAAACGTGTTCAAAACATGTTTAAAACACGTTTAAAACGTGTTTAAAACAGAATACACAGGGCGTTTTTCTTTTGAGTATACATACCCCGATAATTACAGCATTTTAAAAGTTATGGGAAATTGTTGTTTTAATGCGGTTAATTTGAGACTTTAAACGAGTGTTTTCCACTCCCACACTAAGCATGAAGTAAAATTTCGAGTTTAGAAAAGCCTAAAAATTTGGATTGGCCGCGTAGCGAAGCGGAGCGGCCAATCCAAATTAGGCTTTTCTAAATTCGAAATTTTACTTCATGCACCACGCTTAAAAACACTGATTTACAGTGAAGTTCAAGAAACACACACTTACAACAACGGTTATAGGCAACCTAATATACGTTAGAGTTTATGGGTTGCCTATAATCACTGCTTTAAACAATTTTTTCAGCGCAGAATTTAACTCACATTTTATCCACATTTACATATTAGATTGCTAAAGCCGTATATTTTAAACATTACGATATTTCAGTGTTTTATACGCGTGGCGCATGAAGTAAAATTTCAAGTTTAGAAAAGCCTAATTTGGATTGGCCGCTCCGCTTCGCTACGCGGCCAAATTTTACTTCATGCTTAATCTAGGATTGGAAACACTCTTTAGATGATCGATCATAACCAGGGTTGTTATGTTTAAAACACTTTGTTTAAAAAATAGAGTTTTAAACATGTTTAAAAACAGCCGTCATGTTTTAAACGGTTTTGTTTTAAACATGTTTTAAATCTTAAATTTGTTTAAAACATGTTTTAAACGTTGGATTTGTTTAAAACCGTTTTTTTATTATCTTAACTGCTAAAAATAAATATTTGCTAAATTATATTTTATATTACTTCATTAAAGTTTTTTGTTTGTTTTTAAATTCTAGCTAAATTGTTAAAGATATTTCGAATTACATTATCAAACATAACATTTTATTACAATAAAACTGTGTCTGCATAAATGTGGTTTTTAAATACAGGGATTTTTTCTTTCAGGTATACATAAGCATTCACTGTAAATTTTTCGACGTTCGTTGTTTTTTGTTCAAGATTTCAATTTGAATCTTTAAACGAGGGCTTTCCACTCCCAGACTAAGCATGAAGCAAAATTTCGAGTTTAGAAAAGCCCCGCTTAGAAAATTTGTCGAGGGTCGCGCAGCGACCTGAGACAAATTTTCACGGGGCTTTTCTAAACTCGAAATTTTACTTCATGCGCCACGCGTATAAAACACTGATTTAAAGTGAAGTTAAAAATGCACTGAAAACCAACAAAACTTCGATATTTTTTTCAAAATTAGATGTGTTCTTTCCTATCCATGCAGTAAACCTTCAGATTTTCGTTGTTTTCTTGTAAAAAAACTTCGATTCCCTGTTGTCCTTCGGTCTCCGAAGACCATGATTGGTCCTTCGAGCTGTAACCTTTGTAAAATTGTAATAAACTTAGTAAACTTAGTAGAGTGATTCTTTAATTTGAAACTTCTAAGAACGAGTGTTGTCCACTCCCAGACTAAGCATGAAGTAAAATTTCGAGTTTAGAAAAGCCCCGCGTAGAAAATTTGTCGAGGGTCGCGCAGCGACCCGAGACAAATTTTCACGGGGCTTTTCTAAACTCGAAATTTTACTTCATGCGCCACGCGTATAAACCACTGATTTACAGTAAAGTAAAAATATATAACGTTCAGATGTGATGATCAATATTTACCGAGATGTAAACGTCAGATACGTTTTAAAAAATTCAACCACCCCAAGTCGGACAAAATATAACGCTACGCGCTGGCTGAAAACAAATAGACTTCTTACTACCTGCTAATATCGGGTTGACATTGACATCAAAAAATGCGGTTAGTGTTCATAATGGATTACCCCCTGAGTACTCGGTCTCTTTCCCCTTACCCTCCAACATTTTAGGAAAGAGATAGAAATCTGAAAATTTTAGATATTTTCGTGTCGTCGCCCGCTAAAAACGTCCATCTAAGACCGCCCTAAAATCCACAACTGAACGACGTACTGGGTACTGATAACTACTGGACCAAAGGTCGGAGGGGTTTATGACTTTACCTGCGCACCCTCTGGACATTAAACTGCCCATATTCCAAGAAAAAAATCTGTTTTATAAACAGTTGATTTTCGGCGAAATGTTCGGCTAGAATGAGCATTTCGACCAGTGGGCGGCGAGGCTGATCACAGACAATAAATGTCTGTAGTAGTTACTACATTTTAAAAGACGCCAGAAATTACATCTTGTATATATTTTTCTTTCCCCCAGGATCTTAACTTCTTGATTTTTCTTTTCTGAAACAGCCATCCGAAGTATCTTCAATTTGTCAAGAATCCGTGGCAAAATAGTCCGCAGTAAAATACGAGCAGCACTTACACTTAGTAATATCCCGTATCGAGTATTGAAAAATGCTCGAAACAAGATACGGCGATATGGAAAAGGAATAAAAGTGAATTAGCCAGTCGACGTGAGAGCGTATCAGAATCGGAACGAGTGCAGAATGCAAAGTATAATAAGTGGATGCGTGTGTCGCTCAGTAGCGTCTGATGATTAGCGGCATCAGCAGATCATGCGCGCTGACCGCACTGAAATCAACGCCCGAATAAATACTCGACTGGTTATTACACGGCCAGATTCAAAAGAACACATTACGAAACAAAACCGCCGCCGGTTATTAATAAAATGGCCGAGCAAAATTATCTTCCTTTGCGCTAAATGGCTAAACCAGATCTAATGCGGATTCTGCGCGAATGGAAAATATATAACTATGCCTCGTAATATTCGATACTTAGTCAAACTTTTTCCAGGAAGAGGGATCGTCTGATTAGTACAATGTTGTCTTTACTTTGTATCAAAAACGATAATATATAATTTGAATCAAAAGATTCGAACCACGAATACAAATCCTATTAAAACTATTTTTATTTCTTCTAATAAATCCAATCAACTACATTACAATAAACACTTCTTGATTTGTTCAATATAAAACTATTCATTGTTTCATTTTAATTAAAACAGTTTTTTTTAAAACGAGTTTTTTCATCGATACAGCATTTAAAACATTAACAACTAAAACATGTTTAAAACGTGTTTAAAACATATTTAAATCATGTTTAAACATATTTAAAACATGTTTAAAACATGTTTAAAACATGTTTAAAACACGTTTAAAACGTGTTTAGAACATAACATATTTAAAACACGTTTTAAATCACATTTATGCACACACAATTGTGATATTTTATTGTAATAACATGTTGTGTTTAATAATGTAATTTGAAATATCTTGTAACAATTTAGATAAAATATAAAAACAAAAAATCACAATAAAGTAGTATAAAATACCCACTGAGCAAATCCATTTAAGTAATGTTTCGTCAACATTAAAACAACGTTTAATGTTGCTACAATCTTGATATAACGTTATTTGTTTGTTTTTTGCTCAGTGGGTAGAAATGTTCCGATCCCAAAAAAACATCGATATTGTGTATTGATTCATTTGTATATCAAACTATCGATGCGGTAAAATATCGTTATAAAATGTATCGATATTCAAAATATCGATTTCAGATATCTTTGATTTAATATTTATAATTATTAAATACTGCAAATAATTTTTAAAAGACCTTTACCTAAGATAAATAATTTTGCCAAAAATAGTTTAATGATGGTTACAAAATTATGAGTATTCAGTGTTTAGAAAACAAATATATGTATAACAAGTCAATGTTTTATACGCGTAGCGCATGAAGTAAAATTTCGAGTTTAGAAAAGTCTAAAAAATTGGATTTGCCGGGGCGCGACTCGCTTCGCGCGCCCCGGCAAATGGAAATGTTCAGGCTTTTCTAAACTCAAAACTTCACTTCATGCTTATTCTAGGAGTGGAAGCAGTTTTTAGACAATATTCGAAATCTCAATTTTATAGTTATCTTTATTTTAAAATTGGAAGTAAAATAAATAGAGTGGAAGGTTTTTTTTATAGAAATTCAGTCTTTGGTTTGATAAATTCTCAATATTTTTGTTTGTAAATTTTGTAGTAAAATGAATTTGGTAGATTTTGTTTACTGTGAATATCAATAAAATCTGCAGTTTCATTGATTAGAAATATGTTTCTTTGTAGTTATTAAAAAAATCTTTCCATGCTTTAAAATATAATACATATTTTAGTTAAATTTGAGTGTTTGCAATTTTCTTCGAGTAAAATAAAATTTTAGTCAATATTGCTAAGTATACATTTAACTACATCTGCTTACAATAATGTCGAAAATGGTCAATATATTGAATATGCAACCAGTATAGTCAACGTTGTCAAATAAGAATCAGCACAGTCAGAAAGACCACATTCTGACTTGTAGTCAAACAACAGTCAATATTATTATTATTATTAGGCAATAGGATTGTAAGTATAGTTTTAACAAAATTGATAAGGATTATAAATCAAGACAATAATTGACAGAAATAATTAAAGCTATTTAATATTTTGAAAATTTGCAAACGATAGTTAAAATTAAAAAAAATCTGAAAATATCAAAAATCAACCAAGGGCCGAACTATTATAAAATCAAGATGTTTTTTTTTAAATGTTGTTCCGACGTTTGAAAAAAACAAAATCCGATCGCTGGAAATGAAATTACAGACGTTCAAAGTTGATTAAATTATATAGATATTTAATTGGGATAATTGTGACAAAATTGATGTTTTTTCAATTTAATTATAAAATAATCAATCAAGCAGCGGATCGTAATTTTAAATGTGAGCAGATTTGTTTTGTTATCCGCAATGGAAAATAAAGAATGGGTATTTTTAAGTAATTTCTGTGAGTTTTAGATAATTTTATGAATAAACAAATTCTTGGTGAATTTTTAAAGAAAATTCAACGAATCGCAAAATAATCAATCATTTTTAGAGAAAATAAAAAATCGACTTTATCGCCCTGTAATTTCAAATTTCGGCAAAATTGCTTATTTTTTCGTGTTAGAAAATAACGAATGGTAATTTCCAAGGGAATTCCTTAAGTTTCAAATAAGAAATTTAGTATCAAAATAGTCTTTAAAACTGATAACTAATATGCCTGAAGTTTTTTTTGTTTCAATTTTCATGATTTTCATACTTGTGATATTGACAAAAAACAACTTTTACGTATTTCGGCTTAAATTGTATCAACGTTCAATAATCAATAAAGTCTTTCGTGAATGAATCTTGTGAAATTCGTTAACTTCCAATCTTTTCTTAATATTTTATCAATGCATCAATAAACACACTTTTTATATGAAAATATCTTAAAAACAAAAGTAGATAGGTATAGAATTAAATTCTGCGTCATAATATGTACAAAAATACAGGATGTTTCATTAAAAACAACAATGAGTGGTTCGAAGTTAGAATTTCGAAACCCCTTTATTATTTTCACTTATGTTATTTAAATAAAAATATCTCGAAAACAAACGAAGATAGCCATTTGGAATGCCAGTATAGACCAATGCGCAATTGAATTTTGTGTCGCAATATGTACAAATATACATGGCGTTCCATTCACAAAAATCGAGATTCAACAGTTTAAAGTTGTCAAAAATGCAGTATGAAATTTTCAACACGCCTTATTTTATTATTTCAAGAAAAATCACCATTGGATACGATTGGGTATCAGCTTTTCACAGCCAACATTGCGTCTTTTTGATTTTTTTTTGTTCGGAGATGAGAATTTTTGAAGTGAATCACGAAAACCCGCTGCACCCTTGAAAAAAATTCAAATATCTCTAAATCGATTACATTTAGAAGTTATGTTACTCAATGATTTTTTTCACGGTATTTTACGCAGAATCCAAATTTGCAATAAAAAATATTGCATTCTATTTAAAACAAGGAAGTTGGCGTCGACTTCCGGTACAACCGGAAGTCGCATGAACTTGAAAATATTTTTATTGAAAAGACCACATATTATTACGCAAGCGCTGAAAATCTCATTATAATACATTAATTATAACTCCGTATATTGAAAATATCCCTGTATAGCTTAACAATCATTGTTAATAATATACAAATCTGGCATTGAAATTAAATATATAATATTCAAGAGAAAACATTTAAATGCAGGTACATGACATTATTGTTGATGCCTAAAATACTCATCATTGTTTGTGATTTCCGAAATTACTATTTTTCCTGTTTCTCTAGAACACGCATGAATCAAGTCACACAATTTGAACATTTGAATTTGCCGGGGCGCGCGAGCGAAGCGAAATTTTTAGGCTTTTCTAAACTCGAAATTTTACTTCATGAGCCACGCGTATAAAACACTTATTTTAAGTGAAGTTTAAAATATACTGCTTATATTTTTTTTCAAAATTCGATCAATTTGCTTCATGCGTAAGTATACTTACCAAAAATATCCCTGTATAATTTTTACTTTTAAGTTAAATATTTAACTTGAATATTTTTCTATTACGTTCTTAATACAATACCATATTGTATCAATACCAGCGATATATCGGAATAATAAATATCAATACAAATATCGATTATTTTGCACCAAAATATCGATATTCCAAGATATCGATTTGTATTGAACATCCCTAGTATAAAATAAAGTTAGCAAATTTACGATAATAAAATGAATTTAACGTTTAAAAAAAAATTAAAACAGGACAGCTTTTTTCAAACATGTTTAAAACACTGTTTTAAAACAAAGTGTCTTAAACAAAACAACCCTGGTAGCAACTAGATTTTAATTTCTTGCCATAAATTACAAATTATAATATTCCGCATACAGGGAATTTACCTTTCAAGTTTTTTTTTTATAAAACACTGTTTTAAAACAAAGTGTCTTAAACAAAACAACCCTGGTAGCAACTAGATTTTAATTTCTTGCCATAAATTACAAATTATAATATTCCGCATACAGGGAATTTACCTTTCAAGTTTTTTTTTTGCTGTAAAATTTTAAGCATTTACTGTTTTTTAAAGGCATTCAATTTGAAACTTCTAACGAATGTTTCCACTCCCAGATTAAGCATGAAGTAAAATTTCGAGTTTAGAAAAGCCTGAAAATTTGGTTTGGTCGTGTAGCGAAGCGAAGCGACCAAACCAAATTTTTAGGCTTTTCTAAACTCGAAATTTTACTTCATGCGCCACGCGTATAAAACACTGATTTAACGTGAAGTTCAAATTATACTCCTTTATCATACTGCCAAAACACCGAAAGCCTAGAACACCAAGGTAAGTCCCGAGGTTTGCTGGAACAACCATTTCCACTACACGTGTGGAATTACCCTCACTATTTATAGGTATATCAATATTTTTGAAAATAGTTTAATAATAAATAATAAGGATTTGATTTTTTTATACTTATACGAAACTGTTTTATGTTCATAAAATAGTTAACTGTCGTTTTATATGATAGCATGACGGGGAAAATACTATAATGAATAATAAATACATCACATTTTTTTAGTATTAATACCTCTATTAATTTTTAGCTGAACACTTCCTCCAAGTTTACGGAGCAGGTGTTCCGTGGAACACTGGTTACTGCTCTAAGGTCTGAACAGCTTTGCGTCATAACGATTTATTTTTTAAAGTTGCAATTTACAATGTCTCTGATAAAGACAACGGCGATCCAGTATTGGTGGGCGAAGGCGATTTATTTCCTGAATATATTAAAATAATTGGCAGATAGATTTAGAATCAATATGTTGTTATCAGCAAAAAAATAATACTTATGTATATGTAATCTGATAATAAAGATGCTAGTTTAAATGAAGATTGTTAGGTACAGTTCTATTAAAAACTTGAAACTGAGTTTTTCTCTGCACCCAAGTTCAAAATGACAGTTTCGAATGTTTGTCATTTTTAACCTAGTTGTAAGACAAATTCGGTACAAAGTATTTGGTGGAACTGACGATATTTAAACCTGGATGGTTCACTTTTGAGAAAAACAATAAAATTTAAAAAATAGACTCACTTGCCCTATAGTTTTCCATTGTATGAGCGTTCAAAGTTGGATTTGGCGATTTTTTTTAATAGAGTAACTATAACGAGACAAAGGGGGACCTCAAGAGGTGTTTAAGCAGCCTAAAGCAATTTAAATTAAAGGACTTCACAGAATTCGTAGTTGCGCTACTGAAAAAAATCACTGAATCTAACTTTCAGAACTTTTCCACGTATAAATACAAATGGACGCTTTAAAGAACTTTTAAATTTTAATCTTGATGGGTGAAACCAGAGTTGGGGAGGATTCGAATCATTCTTTAGAGCGGTGGTTCTTAACTTTTCTTTGATCAGGGACCACTAAGACCTTTGTTTCAAGTTTGGTTTAGACTAACCAAATTTTCAGGCTTTTTTGAACTCGAAAATTTACTTTATGCGCCAGGCGTATAAAACAATGATTTAAAGTGAAGTTTAAAATATACTGCTTAAAAAGCCTTTCAAAATTCGATGGCGTCCAGCAACTTTCTTTGGAATATGATATTTTTTACATTGTGTTTAATTTTTTTTTAATTTAATATAATAGATGGCGTCTAATAAATAACCATTATCGAATGTACCGATATTGACCATATGGAATCGATATATAGCTAATATATCGGAAAAATAATTATCGATATAAATATCGATTATTTTGCATAAAAATATCGATATTTCAAGATATCGATAAATATCGAACATCCCTAGTTTGCACCGCCCTCCGGCCGGCCCTACACCTGACACATGTAATCGTGATTCGAATCGCATTTGTTGATTACGATCCTTGAATCGAATCCTCTTTTTAAGAAATTATTCCAGTTCTGGGTAAAACAAATAATAATACCCCATTAATTATTAAATTTGGCCGAACCGATAAAGTGTACAACACTCTTTTGTGAACTGCGCAACAATTAAAGCCTCGTCAGCAGTAAAACCATCCTACACAACGCTCAAAATACGATATTTATTAATTATTCATATCATGCAAGCAGTAAACAACAAATATCAAATGAGTGCGCCAGCACATTTTCAGTAGTTTACATGCCGTAAATAATAACTTTATGCATATTGATATCGGGCTGTAAACCAATTAGCCCCAACTAGGAAGGTATCGGCAATTGGCGAAGGCGAAACGCAAAACGCGAAATGATATTATAATATAAACGAGATTACTTTTAGAAATATGTTTTGAAATAGGCAGGTCAGATATATTATTAGTGGTTTTATATGTAAATGGGACGGCTGTGTCGACTATTCCGATTGGTATTTCAAAAATAATGATGGGAATTGTGACGTGCAGGAAACGTTTATCAGGTATTAATGTGTATATAGATCGGGTATTCCTATCCTACTGCCTTGTAGATTTGCTTAGGTGGAAGGTAGAGTTGTCATACCACTACCAAGAAGGTATTGACGTTCTCGTCGCTGTTACAATCCCCATCGCCATTTCTCTTCTTTTCTTCTCCTCTCCTCTTCTCGTTTTCTTGTGTTAAGTTTAAGTTAGCAGGTGCACCTCGAGAGATAAAAGTGGATTCGTTTCGCATATTACGTGGTCGTATGGTAATGAATAGGTGTGTTTAATTGTGGAAACGCGGCACCATAATGTCTGTAGTATTTCAGACGCAGACTCGTTTTTTAAATTATATTCAGCTTATCATTATCAATTTGAAAAAAACAACGCAGCTCGCCGAAAATCAGGTAGGCGGAATAACACCTGTTGGTATCGATGTGTATTAATCTGGTTTTCACGTGTGGTCACTTTGTATATTTAATTTTTATGTCTATAATGGCTCTTTGGAAACTTCCTGTTATACTAAATTATGTGAAATCTGTCGGTTTTTGATGGTTTTACTGGCCTTGAGAGATTTTTTAATTACATTCAACTGAATTATAAGATACACTGTCTCCAAACTCAACATAGATGTTTATGGATATGTTAGATGTTACACGAAATATACATTTGTAAAGGGGCTCTCCACTGTCGTACTTGCACCTCGTTTTGGCACGACGTACACGTCGGACTGAATTTTTGTCGCTACTTTGATGGCAATAACTGCCGCCACTGCTAATAACATTTCACTACGGTTCATTCAGTGTTGGGAACTGAAGTAATTACATTTTTTTCTAAGAAAACGTAAAATATCCCTATTTTAGACAGAAAATTCCTCCCTCTTTTTATTTACTCCTATGGGGTCGAACACGAAATACCTTTGATATTGTACTTTCCTTCCTGAGCTTAATAAATATAATTTAGGGTTATAGTAAAAAAATGATGATGTCCCTATCATAATACTTTCCCCGTCATTTAAACAATTTTTGATTGACAAAATAAACTTATTTCACTTGTCAATTGGTTAAAAACTATTGCACATTAAGTCAGCGCTTTATACGCGTGGCGCATGAAGTAAAATTTTGAGTTTAGAAAAGCCTGAAAATTTGAAAAGCCTGGGAGTGGACACACTCGGTTTATCATTAATACAATTGATAATTGACATAATACATTGATTACTGTCTTATTAACAGAGAAAGTTCTATGACGTTAAAACATAATTTCAGCTTTATTACAAGTTAAAGAGGAAGCAGTCGTTTTTTGTGTTCACAGTTGATTAGGGACAACGTCAAAATGCCGTAATAGTGAAGATACAGTCGACTAAGAAACCTGCAGTCAAAATATTATAATAGTAATTTATTGATGAAATACTATCACAGTCAAAAAAACAATAAACACGGTGATTTAATGCCCAAATTTGTTTATTTATTTATTGATTTATTCATTTTACGAACAGATAAAATCCAATTACAGGAAAAAAAGTAACTATAAATATATATGTACATGCATACTTACAATAACATATGTATGTAATAATAATAATAATGATAATAATAATAATACTAATAATAAATTTATTATAATAATTAAGCTCATTCAATTATGTGACTTAATGTTAAAATGTCATGCTAGCCAAAAGACAGGTTAGGTTAGAAAAATAACGTTTCTATCGTTCAATTTGACAGGTTTGAACCTGAAACAATTCGTTTAATTTAGTTTGACAACCCGTTATCTAACTTAATCTAGCTTGACAACCTGCCATCTAACCTAATCTAGCTTTATTAAATGTTAAACAAAACAAATTGTCCTAAAACAACTGTTTTAAAATGTCAGTTGGCTAAAATTGTTTTTTCCATCTAAAAAATATCAAATTATTTTATTCATTTATTCAGTGAACGGAGTCCATTTAAAACATACATAATATACTACGACTAAAAACATAAAATTAACATAAGTATAAATGAAATTGCCAATTCTTGGTTGATGGCCTGAATAATTTGACCCAAATTGTTACATTTGCAGTAGGTTACTGTATGTAACAGCAAACACTTGTTGTATAATTCAATGTCCGTCGGGGTATTCGCCCGGGAAGTAGTTGTTTCAATGATTGTTTGATATAGTCTCTGTAAGACTAACTTGTTGTAGATTGCGAAAAGAATCGCACTTTTAATGTTTAATGTATAAAATTAACACATTACAACTATAAATAATTAAATAATTATGCCGATCATTTTATTTACACAAATTGTCGTTTTATTTTTCATATTTTAAAAATTATAAATGACATTTTGACAAATGTTTAATAAAAAAATGTTTAATAAAAAAAAAACAGTAGTAACTATAAGTACATTTGCATTTTACTGTATCGATTATGTTGACTATTTTAACAGTATTGACTATATTCATAGTATCGATTATATAGACCATTTTGACATTTCTGATTGTATAGATTTTGTTGACTATTTTGGCATTATTTATTATATTGACAAATCGATTGTATCGACCATTTTGACACTACTGACTAAATTGACTGTAGCGATTATGTTGACTATACTGACTTTATTGACTGTATCGATTATGTTAGCTACATCATTTAACAAAATTGACAATATCGGCTATTATTTTAGTACACTAACAGTTGTCTACATTGTCACTCGACAGCTTTGACTATTGCGACATTTTCTAATAGTCTGATATATGGATTTTAAGTATTTTGGCGAGATTTACAACTTACACATTTAAACTGTCAACAGAGTGATTTAATGACAAAATTCTATTAGATTTGTAGTCAATGTTGCGATAGTTAAAATATTGTCGACAAAGAAATGTAATTACTAAAAACTATCATAGTCAAAAACCAGTCAAATGTATAGTTATAGAGAAATTTAATGAAATACAGCTGACCAATTTCAAGTAAAAATTTTATACTGGTAAAAAACAAAGGATACAGTAATAAAAATGTCAAATTTAAAACCGTTAGTTATTAGATTTAAAGTAGTTTTAAGTTACATACTGAAACTATTGCAATTAATGTTTATATTTGTGTTTTTGTTGATTTGACTAATAAAATTAGTCTATAAATTATATGCTGATTATATTAACAATTCTACTACTAGACTATGTCAATTATTTTAACTACTATTTAATGACTATCTTTCGTCAAGATTGACTATATGTAGTAACTAAAATAACAATCGTCGACGTTATACATGAATTTTTATAACCGTCTTTGATTAACATGAATAACAAACTTTACGTCAAAAACTATACATTTTTTAGGGACCCCGGTGAGGTAGGGTTTAGAGGCTCTGCCTCCTAACCAAGGGGTCGCGGGTTGTCATTTCAAAGTACAATATGATTCCACCAAATATAGTTAAACTACAAAAATATGATATTAAAACCAATATTCAATAAGTGTATTTTAAAAAAACTGTATATATTTTTTTTGTTAGTTGGAGAAAGATAAAAAAGACATTATACGGGAAAAATATTGACAAAATCATGTTTTTTTAGATAAAGACAAAGTCGTTTTCTTCTCCAACAATTTTCATAATTCCATACTTTTTTGACGTAATGCGTCATTTTTACGGTCATTGACATTTATACTATGATAGTTTTGACACAAGTCGGCTTCAGCCGATATTTACTCGAAACTTGACAGAAGTTTGAATTAAACAATAATGATGGTCGTGTTACGTTTTTCTTTTCTATTAAAAGTCATGACACGCATTTTAACAGTTGTGATATATTTTAACCTAACCACTCCCAGGTTAAGCATAAAGTAAAATTTCGAGTTTAGAAAAGCCTGAAAATTTGGGTTGCTCGTGTAGCGCGTAACGCTACACGACCAAACCAAATTTTACAAAGCACTGATTTAAAGCGAAGTTCAAAACACTGCTAAAGTTTGAGTGTTTTCAAATGCCCCTTTATTTATCTATTCTAGTAAAAATAACCACAATAGTTTATGAACCTTAAACATATATTCATAATAAATTAAAAATCCCTCTTTTACATACATTTTTCCTTTATCCCAGATATAGTCAAAAAATCCCTCCAAAAAGGGAATTTCCCTCCCAGTTCCCAACACTGGGTTCATTACGAGCAAATGCTGACGAAATACTAGCGACAAAACAGACGCGTCTACGTTTCTTTTTTCGACAATTACTTTTGCCCGAACGTACCCATGCACTATTGGTTTCCCTAAACCATGTGTTAAAACTGAAAAACGCGTCCGTCCCGCTCCGCTCAAATTTAAACAGACGCGAGTGCTGGCGTTTTCTCCGCCTCGCACCCGTCCGTCTACGGACTCTCATATAAACCTGTGTTAAAACGCAAACGCTTGCGCCCGCTCCCGTTCCGCATCGCGTTTAAAACGTCCATCTAAGAGGTCCCTACCTTTTTTTGGTAAACTTTCATCTCTAAGATAAAAAATCTATGATATTTTCTAGAAATTGCGAAAAATAAAATAACTGACAATTTAAAATCGCCCCCAATCTCTTGTAAAAATAGCGCGATGAGAACAAAATAATTGAAAGAATTAATAATCATTTTTTTGAGAGCGGTCTCTGTGCTCGTAAATTTTTTACCGTCAGCAGCTTCTCTTTTCCCCGACTCTCCAATTGGCCAACATACTAGGGAAATGCCCATTTTACAGTCTATTTTTAATATGCAGGTTATTACCCATCAAAGAGTGTAAAATTTTTGACAGAAATTTGTATACCGGTTACGGGTTAAATAAAAGGAAAAAAAAGTGATTGTCTGTATCCTAGCGCTAAAACGTGATTTTATAAGTATGTTTGATACAGAAAGTTTTATCTTAGAAATTCAGGCACCGCCCAAGGAACAAATCCATTTAAGTAATGTTTCATCAACATTAAAACAACGTTTAATGTTGCTGCACTGTTGATATAACGTTATTTGTTTGTTTTTTGCTCAGTGGGCGGAGTGCATGTGGAATTTAGGTAAGTAATATTTATATTTATAAAAACATTAAATACATAAATACAGTAACGTCTATGAATAATAAAGGATAAATAAATAGTAATATGACGCAATTAAATCTATTTCGTCTATGCTTTTTACTCAGCGTAGCACAACTGAATGATAGACGGCACCGAAGGCTCGGCGGCGAACTCGCCTAGCACCCGCTTGCAAAACGCTTTCAATCCGCTCCGTATAAGAGCTAAAAGCGGAGCGGAAAAAACGATCCCTTACGCTCCGCTTCCGCGCTAAAAACGTCCATCTAAGAGCGCCCTTAAGGTTGCGGTTTACTAGAATGAGACAGACTCTGCCCAGCCATTTGCCAGAGTGAGATAGACCTATATTTCTATTTCCAGCATAAAACGGTAAACGTAATATAACATGGGCATTTTTTTAATGAATGTTGAGCTAATTGAATGCAGAATGTAAGCCATCAATTTTACGTTGTACAAGTTTTTGTTGCCTAAAAAGAAGTAAATAAGTAACTCAAAAATAGCAATTTTCAGGATTTTTTTACAAAAAAAACTTAAGATATTTAGTTTTAAATTGGTGACATTAAAATCCCCCAAGTTTTAGGATTATTTTGATGTATCATTTAATATTGTCCTATATTTAGAACATCAATGGTGCTGGAACTAGTAACTACCAAAAACGTTGGATTTTACCCATAATAAATCGCAACCTTAAGTACGACGTACATGTACGTCGATGTCCATCGTACTTGCACGACAGTGGATAGGCCCCTTAATATTTATTAATGGGAAACAAGTTGGAGCAGATTTTTTTCCACATAAAAATAACAAGTGAACAAAAAATCAATTAAATTCCCTTTCGTTACCATTCGATCTATCATCCCACGTACTAACATGCCGTGTTTAATACGGTCTACTACCCGTATTATATAAATGAGGTATTTACTTAGTTATGTGTTGTAGAAACTGTACGTGCCCATTGTACTTTATGCTTATTTATGCGATTCTGATATTTATTTCAATTTATCCACGCCGGGATTTTTTCGCCGTTTGCCGCCGAAGCCGAACAAAACGCTGGCTCATGGATTTCAGTGGACACAGCAAAGCGCACCGTTTTTCAGGCCAATGTCATTGCGAATAAGTAAGCACACCTGCCGATCGCAATCCATAAATAATTTCATCAACAAAAAATTATGCCGATAACGATTCGTGTACCGAAGAAAAAACAAATTGCATTGCAAATAAAATCGTACGATTCTATTCATTCATTTTATGAATAGAACATTTTATTTGCAATGTCATTTGATTTTTCTTTATATATTTTGTTATGCAATACATTTTGAACTTGTTTAATGAATGGTAATACTTACCAAATTTTCAGACTTTTCTAAACTCTAAATGTTACTTCATGCTTAATCGGGGAGTGAAAGACACATTAGAAGCTTCACATTAAAAACTATGAATGCCCGAAAATGTACCTACATAAAAAAAACACTAAAATATAAATACAAATACATCCTTAAAAAAAATTCCCGGACACAGCTGTCAACATTGACGAAATCGTAATTGTGAAAATTTAAAAAATTATATATATAATCATGTAAAATATCGACATGTGACAAAGATAATCAATATTGTCAAGATAGATTAAAATTAACGGAAGTCATAAATAAATGACGATTACTGCCAACAAGAATAAAAACAATAAAAAAATCATGATTTTTATATGATATTACAAAATTTTAAAGTCGTAGAAAAGATTTTATAAATTTCAAAGCAAAAGATACAAATATAATACCGATAAAAAAAACAAGACTTGATGCAACCGACAAAACTCGTTAATTTATAAAATCAAGTAAAAATGACAAATATCATCAAAACTGACAAGTTCAAGAATATTAAATTCAACAACAATTGCAAAGGTTGACAAAAAGCAAGAAAAATTGAAAAAATGTAAAATTTGTGGATTTTTATAAATCAATCAAACTGTAGGATTGATAAATAATTGATGATTTTTTTCTATTCATAAAAATAGGAAAAAATACTCAACATTGATTATAATACATTATTTTAATAATTGAGAAAAACTAATTTTAAATAAAATCATTAAGGGGATTATTGCAGTGTAACACGCCGATCGTGTTGGAAAGACCCACATAGTTTAGAGTAGCTCATCCGATGCCAAATTTACAGGACAAGTGGGGCGAATACAGTCAGAGAGAAAATCGGCAGCTCGCTGTGCATTTGTGCATTGCTCCTTGGCATGAACGGATGGGGCCTTGCGTCGCGTGGAATAGACGAAAAAAAAAGCGTATAAAAAAGACGGATCTAAGGAAAGTGTCGATTCGTATTATTTAAACACGCTGATAATACATACAAGCTATGTATTGTTTTTAATTCGTTAGAAAGCGTTATCGGATCCTGTGTTATTTTTCGGTATTTACAAAACCGATGATTCTTATTCTTGTCATTATAACACATTATTTTAAGACTAAAGTTTCGACAGCCGAACAAATTATGTGTTTTATTTTATTAAATTAGAGATTATTTCTTAAAAATATAATAATAAAATAATTCATGTTCATAAGCTCCTTGTAAATATTTATATGCCGGATATATACAGGGTGTCTACGCTAAACCATTCGTTAAAAGTTTATGGGGTTGCCGTTGCACTAAAAATTGGAAAACAATCCTTGGCATATGGTTGAATCAGTTCTCCTCATGTGCAATATTTCAACTTTATAGCACTTCCGGTTCCACCGGAAGTAGCACCAAATTTGTTATTTTAAATAGAACACCCTACTTATTAGCAATTTTTTGGGTTTCTCGTTTAAATTGCAACATATTTTATTCAAACATATGTACACTTATCTCTTATAATTTTCAAGAAAAAAAATATTTCTAAAATTTTGACCTTTAAAAGGCATCTCGAAATCTGTCTGTAACTTCTCTTAAGAATAAGATAAACATATAATTTATATCTCTACTTGTACCTAGAGAATGCCTCTATGAGTAAATTAATTGGAAACTGTCAATTTTGACAATAAGTGTTCTTAAAATGTCAATATCTAAGTGCTCTCTTCAATATCAAGTAATTCATTTTTTTTAATGGAATGATCCAATTTTTATCACATAGTACGATTGGGGGGAAAATTTCCTACAAAATAGTATTATACAACTATACTTCTAAAGCGAATAGTTTTTGAATTATTTCGAAAATTCGTTTTTCGTCGAATTTATGCAGGGTAATGACATTTCTTTGATGTACAGGGAGTTTTTCTTAAAAATATACGTATACCAAATTCAGCTTGTTTTCTGTAAATCTTTAGTTATTCGTTTTTTTTTTAATGGTTCAATTTGAAGCTCCAAACGAGTGTTTTCCACTCCCAGACTAAGCATGAAGTAACATTTCGAGTTTAGAAAAGCCCTTTGAAAATTTGTCGAGGGTCGCGCAGCGATCCGAGACAAATTTTCTGGGCTTTTCTAAACTCGAAATTTTACTTCATGCGCCACGCGTATAAAACACAGATTTCAACTGAAGTTCGAATATAAATAAATTTCACAATATTTTAGTGTCTTATACGCGTGGCGCATGAAGTAAAATTTCGAGTTTAGAAAAGCCCAGAAAATTTGTCTCGGGTCGCTGCGCGACCCTCGACAAATTTTCACGGGGCTTTTCTAAACTCGAAATTTTACTTCATGCTTAGTCTAGGAGTGGAAAACACTCGTTTAAAGCTTCAAATTGAACTCTTTTAAAAAACAACGAATGTCGGAAAATGTACAGCTTTATTCCCTGTATATTATTCAAGTAGTAATTTAGTTTCCATCATTGTCATAGTACTATTAAAAATTATTACAATAAATAAGTTGTTCTTTAATGCTCATTGTTTATTTTGTTAGGGCGTAGGTAAAGTATCGTACGTTTCTCGAGTGGTATGGCAATTACATACTCGCGGAATACTGCACTAGCCGCTGCGCGGCTCGTGCGCAACATGTCCGCTCATATGTAATATACTGGATACTACTCTGGTTACGTAATATACTGTTATTATTTGACATTTTGCATTACATACGCGACAAAACAAAAACATTACTACTTGCCTACTAAAATTCAGTTGCGAATTAATATACCTATAGAGGTATCTCCTAGGTACAATTAGAGATTTAAATCATATTTTTATCTTATTCTTAAGAGAAGGCACAGACAGATTTCAAGATGCCTTTTAGAGGTCAACATTTTAGAAATATTTTTTTTGCTTCAAAACTATAAGAGATAAGGGTACATATATTTGAATAAAATATGTTGCAATTTAATCGACGAATCTAAAAAATGACTAATATATAGGGTGTTCTATTTGAAATAACAAATTTGGTGCTACTTCCGGTGGAACCGGAAGTGATATAAAGTTGAAAATATTTCACACGAGGAGAACTGATTTAACCGTATGACAAGGATTTTTTTCAAATTTTTAGTGCAACGGCAACCCCATAAACTTTTAACGAACGGTTTACCGTAGACACCCTGTATGAAAAACGCGGAACATAGGATTTTCAATGATATTTTTTATATAGGAATATTATCTTTCCTAACTGCTATGGCCATGAAAATAATGTGTATTAATTTGGCCTCTGCCAAATTGGGTAAATACCCCAAATTTTCTGGAGAATTTCAATTTTTATTTTATCAAATATTCTAGTTTTTATGAATGCAACAAATAAATAATAAAATGACTTCAGGCAGACATTTTATACTCAACAAAAAATATATTTAGGATTTGTCATTTAAAATATTTAGGAAAGATATGTCAATTGGAGCACTGCACGGGCCTGAATTTTTCTTAGGCGATTTTCCCGTATCATATTCAATATTTAAATTATCTTAGTTTTATATATATTTTTTACTTTTTCTAAAAACTACGCCTATAATCAGATAAGTATATTTTTTATTTATTTAGACCTGAAATGTTGACCGCCCGGGTCAGGCAAAACTCAATTTCACTTATTTTATGACCGGGTCGGGCCAAGCGGGGCCTTAAAAAATATATTGGGCTCGGTACAATGTTGAGCAAGAAGCTTGTTATTTGAAATGTGTTATAATAACTACCTTATTATTATTGTAGTTCTATTTTTTCTAAAATATTAACAATGAATATGCACGCAGTTAAACCCTCCATTTTTTTTAAACATTCGTCAAACATATATTACCTGTGCTCAGTAAAAAATAGTTGATTTGTAACAACAACGTCATATTAGTGACGTTATTCTTACTATTCTTATAGTTTTGATATCATTGATTCGTTCATGAAGTCGCAGTTGGTTCAAATAGGTCTGGTTGCTAGAAACTTTACAATTTACTTTAATAGTTTTATTGCGAGAGGTTTAATGGCATTTAACAACTGCTTTAACAAAGAAAGATTTAAGACGAAATAATGATTTGAACAAGACTGATTGTTATTTGATTGCTTCAGGCTTATTAATCAGCTTAAAAAACTTTAAAAATAATTTAATAATACCGACACTGTCAAATAATTAGGAAAGCCAATATTAAAGGTATATTACACATCTTTATTTAAATTAGTAAAACATTTCGTGTTTTCTATATTAGTGAACAAGCAGTATAAAAAAATACTTATTCCATTAGTAGTCAGAAAGCATAAAAATAAAACACTAGTACAATAAAATATCGATTATAATTGCGAAATATTAATTTTACGAGAATAAATGCTAACGACGCGAGCCGTTTTTGTTAACTATGATTGAGAAAAGAAAATAAAAACAAACGCGAAGCCGCGCAGCGTTCACCGGCCCAGGGATAAACGCTGGCCGCATGCTGCTCGCCCCTCCAATAATTGTGCAGATGAGTGTACAACGCGTTCAACTAAGAGAAGATCCGCAAGGCGGCGGTATTTTACGGTCTTATTTTTTAAGATTTTTATTTTAACCTGACTCGGGCATGAGCTATCGCATCCTTATGAAATGTTCACATTATATTCCTCATAATATAAACTAGTAAGATATGGGAATATTTTTTTTAATTTTGAAAAATTTAACATTATTTTTTTCATACCTCTGAAAGCAAATTGTTAAAAAAAAAAGTACTTCGATATTTTACTAGATAATTGGGCTTAATATACGCTGTCAAAATTTCAACTTTCTAGGACATTTAGTTTTTAAATAAACCTAACATTAAATTCCAGACCACTGTTATATTCCCCTTAAGGGGATTATCGCAGTGTAACACGCCGATCGTGTTGGAAAGACCCTCATAGTTTAGAGTAGCTCATCCGATGCCAAATAAGTGGGGCGAATACAGTCAGAGAGAAAAGCGGCAGTTCACTGTGCATTTGTGCATTGCCGCTTGGCATGAACGGATAGGGTCTCGCGTCGCGTGGAATAGACGAAAAAAAAGCGTATAAAAAAGACGGATCGAAGGAAAGTGTCGATTCGTATTATTTAAACACGCTGATAATACATACAAACTATGTATTGTTTTCAATTCGTTAGAAAGCGATCCTGTGTTGATTTTCAGTATTTACAAAACCGATGATTCTTATTGTTGTCATTATAACTAATAATTTTTACTTTTAAGACTCCAGTTTCGACAGCTGAACAAACTATGTGTTTTATTTTATTAAATTAGAGATTATTTCTTAAAAATATAATAATAAAATAATTCATGTTCATAAGCTTCTTGTGAATATTTATATGCCGGATATACAGAGAGTTTTATGTAACACCGAACATTTTCATAACGAGAATTTATCTTTTAAGTATACAGAAGCATACGTTGAACATTTGCCGATGCTAGGTTTATTAAAAGAATTTAATTTGAAGCTTTAAACGAGTGTTTTCCACTCCCAGGCTAAGCATGAAGTAAAATTTCGAGTTTAGAAAAGCCTGAAAATTTGGTTTGGTCGCGTAGCGCGAAGCGCGGAGCGGCCAAACCAAATTTTCAGGTTTTTCTAAACTCGAAATTTTACTTCATGCGCCACCGGTACTAAACACTGATGCAATAGAAAGTTTATCGGTGTGTTTTAAACTTCGTAATTTGTCAGTGTTTTGTACCGGTGGCGCATGAAGTAAAATTTCGAGTTTAGAAAACCCTGAACATTTGGTTTGGCCGCTCCGCGCTTCGCGCTACGCGACCAAACCAAATTTTCAGGCTTTTCTAAACTCGAAATTTTACTTCATGCTTAGTCTGGGAGTGGAACACACTCATTTCAAGTTTCAAATTATTTTTTTTAACAACGAGTATCTAAAGATTTACGACATATACTGTGTAATTCTCAAATGTATACTTGAAAGAAAAACTCCCTGTGTGTACAAGTTGAGGCATTAATTGCGATTGATTGGCTACAGTTTTTAATGGTCATAGAGGCAACCCAATTTACACATAACTTAAAAAATAAAGGTGTCAAAATTGTATTGGATGAACATGTTCGGTGTTATATAAAACTCTCTGTATATGAAAAAAACGGAACATAGGATTTTCAATGATATTTTTTATATAGGAATATTATCTTTGATAACTGCTATTGTCATGAAAATAATGTGTATTAATTTGGCCTCTGCCAAATTGGGTAAATACCCCAGATTTTGGGGAGAATTTCAATTTTTATTTTATCCAATATTCTAGTTTTTATGAATGCAACAAATAAATAATAGATTGAAAAAAATTAAACGGACAGCTGCCCTGTTTTTTTATAATTAGTACAGGGTTTACAAAATGATGATGTATATAAATAGAGGATTGCAATAACATTCAATTACAATTCATTTATTCCTTATTTACTTACTATCAAAATATGACTCATCATAAATCAGACAAATTTGAAATAAAATATATTGGGTTCGGTGCAATGTTGAGCAAGAAGCTTGTTATTTGAAATGCATTATAATAACTATCTTATTATTATTATAGTTCTATTTTTTCTAAAATAATTAACAATGATGCATATTCATTCATAGTGTTTGCTGTTACATACAGTAACCTACTGCTACAATTTGGGTCAAATTATTCAGGCCATCTATAGACGCGTCACTTGTTGTCATAATTCAATGTACGTCGGGGTATTAGCCCGGGAAGTAGTTGTTTCAATGAGTGTTTGATATAGTCTTTGTAAGACTAACTTGTTGCAGATTGCGAAAAGAATCGCACTTTTAATGTTTGAAGTATTCTGCAACCAAGAATTGGCAATTTCATTTATACATATGTTTGAACGGTAACGTGACCGCCAGTCTAAGGTGTCAAATTGTTTAGAGGGAATGGCAAAGCTATACTGATGAGAGATAAATCTCGAAACGCGTCTATAGATGGCCTGAATAATTTGA
This sequence comes from Philonthus cognatus, assembly GCA_932526585.2. Classification (NCBI taxonomy): domain Eukaryota; kingdom Metazoa; phylum Arthropoda; class Insecta; order Coleoptera; family Staphylinidae; genus Philonthus; species Philonthus cognatus. Next base: position 110,527,707 of record OW052243.1, read on the forward strand.
CCCAAATTGTTACATTTGCAGTAGGTTACTGTATGTAACAGCAAACACTTGTTGTATAATTCAATGTCCGTCGGGGTATTAGCCCGGGAAGTAGTTGTTTCAATGAGTGTTTGATATAGTCTTTGTAAGACTAACTTGTTGTAGATTGCGAAAAGAATCGCACTTTTAATGTTTAAATAATTAATGTTTTTTTTTTAATAATTTTTCAAAAAAGAAAAATATCATCAGATTTTGATTTGACCTGTTGATTTTTCCAATAAAATTTCAAGTTTGACAGGATTTTTCAGAATAAACGGTTCAGATATATAACCCCAACTTCAGGCGTTTAAAGTTGGTTTATTTTTAAGTAAAAATTAATACTTTCAAAGTTGATTCAATAATTCATAATTGTTTTATAATTTTTCAAACAAGATTACCTCAAAATCTAACGTTGTATTCACTCAATTTCAAATTTGTACGATTTTTCAGAAAAACCAGTTGAAATATTTTAACCCCCTTATATTACGTCAAAATCTGATGATAATTCGTATTCATATCACGAATTATTTGTTTACGCATTCTTCGTTTCTGAATCGTGTTCAATTTGAAGTTTCGAACAAGTGTTTCCACTCCCAGGTTGAGCATGAAGTAAAATTTCTAGTTTAGAAAAGCCAACCAACCAAATTTTCAAGCTTCAGGCTACTTTATGCACCACGCGTATAAAACACCGAACATATTGTGATGTTAAAAATATACTGCTTATGTTTAATAAATCTTAACCAAATCTAGTTCTACTAAAATTCGAGCAATTTACAATAAATGTTAAGGTATACTTAATAGAAAAAATCGCTTTATTCAGTTTTTTTTTTGTTTTTATTTCCTATCACCTTTCGATCGCCAAATAACTTGGTATGGAAAAGTAGCTCGCGTATTACAAAGGTAGAACACCTCTGATATAATCGATACTCAATATCGATATTTTTTTAGGATCGGAACATCCCTAATTGTATACTTAAAAATTTGGTGAAGAAAAACACTTGTTTGGTTCCATGATTTTATTTTCAATTTCCTGACACGTGTTTGGGTCTTTACAGATCATTCTCAAAAGTTAAAGTTTGAGAATGATCTGTAAAGACCGAAACACGTGTTAGAGAACCGAAAATGAAATCATGGAACAAAACAACTGTTTTTCTTCACCATATTTGTATATCCGGTTCCATCAAGAGTGTAGGGCAACAAGCATTAACTATGTATACTTAAAAGTAAAATTCGTTCTATGAGTATATAATTTAGTATAGTATATACGACTGGCATATAAAAAGCAAATCAGACAACCTTATTTATCTTGAACCACCCATTCTAATTGACTCATATAGGTCAGCGTTTGTTCTTGAGAGTCGAAATAAATTAATCCCATCTCATTGTCTCCGATTTTATTTACAGCCAATTGCCGATTGATTGTGCACTCGCAACAACAATTCATTCGATATTTAATTGAAATCTCCACTTAAATTAGCTGCTTTCAATCACAAACACACGCACATATACACACAAGCGCAAACCTCACCGTGTTGCTATTAATTACAAATATTAGTCTTAATTGATAATTGCTTCTTAAATGAGATATCTGATTCCACTTTACTTTCACTCGCCATAATACCATAATACCATGTTGTTGATAATTCAGGCTTTAAACAAATAGAGATCGTGCGCTGCAGATTTGGTCCTCGGACATTTGCTTCGTTTTGAATGTATAGTTCAAACAGATACTGTGAAATTGGTTTTATGGTTAATAAAATTTGCACATGAATGGTGTTATTATTCTTAATTATCACTGATACCGGAACGTGCAATAAATATCGATTTACGCCCACGTGCGTTATTGTTGCAACCGCTTTTAATTGTATCGTAAAGCATGTTCTAATACCACCTACAAATTTCAAGTCGAGAAACAAGCAATTATTTCGGTCAGGTTAAATTGTTTTTATATTGTATAGGTTTGTCAATACCAGGGGATCGAACCGTTATTTTTTGCGTTCCGGTTTTTGTTTTGGTTCAAATAATAAAATATATATCGGTTCGGTTCCAGTTTTCGTCCCGGAAAAAATAACGGGTTTTTGCGGTTTTCAGTTCAGCTCCAAGTGTCTGAAAAGTTTTTATTTCATATTCAAAAAAATATTGATGTGTCCATCATATCACTGTCCTTGTTAAAGATATAATGATTTAAATATTAAGAATATGGAAAAGTGTTTCAAACTAAATTTGTTCTACTTTTATTATTATTATCACATTTACAAAATATAAGTATAAGTATTAATTTAGAATTACAAATGAAGACATTCCTGGATGAGCCATATCAAAAACATTAAAACCGTTTTATATAATTCGTGCACACTTAAGATTATGTTAGTGTTATGGTAGCTTATTATAATATTAGTAGGTATACATGCATTTAAAATAAATACATAAAAGTAACAAACGAGTTAAAACGTAAAACTAAAATGTAAAACATTTTAAAAAGATTTTGTAATTAAACAAAATTGTGTAAATAACAAATGGACAAATAAATAGAACATAAAACACAAACAAACATATGAATATGGACAATATGTAGCAAACACCTTAAAACAAGTTTTATTGGCATAAATAATCTACATACAAAATCAAACTTCTATATATATTCTAATGGTCCTTTTGTTTTATCTCCCTCTGCCAACAGTCTCGCTACAATCCGCAGACCAGCTACATCCTCCCTCATCCATTCGGTTACCCTCCTGTTTCCCCCCAACCACTCCTCACGTACCCCTTCACACTCCTGCCCCAGATGGCTCCAGGTATCCATTCAGCTTGTGCACAGAATACACCTACCATACCTTTCTCCCATTCAAACCGTCCTTCCTCTCTCTCCTCAGAACGGCATGTGGCTCTTGCCAGGGTTATCTTATCCTTATTTGCCAAGTCACTACTAGTCAGGTCCCCTGACACGCTGCCATGCACTTGCTACCTTTCATACATCGGATTGTATCCGCTCCTCCTGATACACACTTGCCTCTCCTGCGTTTCTATCTCCTTCCAATTCTCTTTCATCCACAACTTATCCCTATTCCCCTGCACATTCTCCACACCTCTTTCACCAGTCTTTAACTTTCCAATTCACACAACTTCATCTCATATTTCACCACTCTATTGTCTCATCATGCACACTCGTTCTATTTGTTTCCTGAAGCAGAATGTACCCAGGGGTTGATCTTTCCATCCCCAAAATCTGCTTTAGGAACCAAAACTGCTCTTTCTCAATACATTCATACTTCCTTATCCTCCATGTTTTTACCCCATATAACAAAGTAGGCTTCACACACGCATCCTACAACTTGCACGCCAATTGGAAGTTGCCCGCAAACCATTTTCCCTGCTTTTTCCTCACCATGCCCCATGCTTTCCTTGCTTTCCCTTTAACCCATTTGGCGTGCTCCCCGTATCCACCCGTACCTTTAAATATGAATAAGTTCCTTCACCCTCACAATCACCGTCCCCGTAGATTTCAATTCACCCACTTTTCCTTCCCTTCCTTACTCCTAAATCTCATTTACTTTAAACTGTTCACTGTGGAGGCTTCTACTTCGTTATACATCATTATTTACACAAATAAGACAATTAACTTTGTTTGTATAACTGAGGATTTTATTGTGACTATAGTTTCGACAACTTTAACTTGTCATTATCAAACATAAAGTAGTTTATGTTTGATAATGACAAGTTAAAGTTGTCGAAACTATAGTCACAATAAAATCCTCAGTTATACAAACAAAGTTAATTGTCTTATTTGTGCTCATTTACTTTGTTTCCTTGCATTTACTCGTAGACCTCTCTTATTCATATATCTCTCTACTCTCTGCATCACCTTCATCTCTCCCAGTCCCTTGCCAAAATCATCCACATAACCTAGCATCCGTACCTTCCTTTCTCCGATCACTACCCTGTCCGCTTTCCTTTTTCTCAAAACCTCTTTCAATTCGTTAATATATAGATTAAACAACAACGGGCTCAGCGGGCATCCTTGTCTTACCCCCATCCAAATTCTAAATCTTTCAGACACATTTTCTTCCACTTTCGCCCTCACTTCGCTCACTCCTCTCCTTCTCAGACATTTCACTAATCTTTCTCTCAGTTAAACACTTATTGTAAATAAATATAATTAATTCAAATAAAAACTATTTTGTAAATGGGGCAAAACCAGTGAATAAATTAATGATAGTAACAAACGTGTTAAAACTTAAAACGAAGATGTAAAACATTTTAAAAAGATTTAGTAATTAAATAAAATTGTGTAAATAACAAATGGAGATATAAATAGAACATGTAACACAAACAAGCAAATAAATATGTTCAAAATACAGAAAATTAAACACGCATTGTAAATAAATAGGAGACAGAACCAGTGAATAGTTTACATGTATATTTTAACCTAAATTTAATTTGGTTATGCACAATCAGGTTCTTTTTTTTCAGAGATGTTTGCAGTAGTCTTCATATTCTTTAATAGAATAAAATGTATTTTCTTCTGTTATTTGTTTTCCGGTATTTATAAAATTACGTTTTGGCATGTATATTATTTATCAGGCAGTTTATTATAAATTTTGATACATTGCACAATGCATGCATTCTTATAGTAGCTATGTCTAAATTTTGGAAATTTTAGAACTTTTTTTCTTACGTATAGTTCATGTTTTACGTCATTTTCGTTAAAAATATTTAGGTTAGACTTAGTAAATTTAAGAGATTCATATATGTATAGGCTTATGGCAGGCGTTAGTTTCAATTCTTTGAATAATTCTCGACAGCTAGTGTCCGGTATTTTTCTGCAAATTGCTCGAATATGCCTCTTTTCAACAACGAACACTTTGTAAATATTTGTGGCTTTAGTGCAGCCCCAAAATACTATTCCATAAACTATTTGAGATTGGCAGCGTGCAATATACAGGGTGTCAATTTGAAAACAAGCCAGCCACAATATCTTTGGAACCGTAACAGTTAGAGACAATTTTCCAAAACCGTTCCTAGGATATGGAGGCGTAACCGTTTTGATCCACATAACAATCTTCTGCAACCAACCCCTTAGGCTGTAGCTACCCTTGCCCATTTTTTTTTAATGGCATCACCCTTCTTGTGATATATTATTACAAAGGTCTTTCAAAATGCTAATCAGTGGTACTAACTAAAAATTTCATTGTTACATAAAAACTGTAAAAAAAAAAAATTATTAAATTATAGTATGCTCAAAATGATTTCTATTGTTGTCGAGACAATAATAAAGTCTATTCTTAAATTCCTGTCGTCCATTTTGAAAGGTCTGTCGTGGAATAGCTCGACACTCTTGTATTATTCGTTGTCGCAGATCTCCGATAGACTCGGGCTGAGTTTTATAGACCAGATTTTAAGTGGCCCCATAAGAAGAAGTCTAATGGGTTCAACTCTGGAGATCTAGGTGGCCATTCAATTGGTCCTCTTCTACCAATCCATTGATTCCCAAAAGTGTGGCTTAGCCAGTCTCTAACAGGTACTACATAATGCGGAGGTGCTCCGTCTTGTTGAAAATGTAATAAATTGTCATTCAAGATTAGTTCATCATTTTCATCTCTTTGATTCTCTAATTAATGAAATTTAAGGGGCTGTATTAATTAATCTAACATTTCATAGTACAGTTGACCATTTAAATTTTGATCAATAAATAACGGGCCCATAATGGAATCTTCAAAAATACCTGCCCAGATATTATTTTTTTCGGGATACTGCGTGTGGACTTCTCTAATAAGATGAGGATTGTCACCACTCCAATATCGACAATTTTGTTCGTTTACATTGCCATTAAGATAAAAAGTAGATTCGTCGCTAAAACAAATGTTTTTCACTAAGTCAGGCTCAGCTATAAATTTATGAGTCATCATTTCGCAAAACTCAACTCGTCTGTCTGGATGATCATCTCCAAGTTCTTGCGTAATATGCATTTTATAGGGATGAAATTGGTGCTTTTTCAAGACTTTGCGAATGGATTTATGACTTAATCCTGTTACTCTAGACATACAACGAAGTGATGAAGTAGGGTCCATAGCAATTTGGCCCAGGACTTCAATTTGAGCCGTTTCATTAAGGAGCCGAGGTTGATCTCTTTTCTTGTTGATGACCGATCCTGTTTGTTCAAATTTTAAAACTAGATCTAGGACATACTGATGACGAACATTTTTTTCAGGATGTAATTCATTGAGTGAAATTGTAGTTTGTCTAGCACAACGGTTTTTAGAACCATAAATAAAAATAATTTCAGCACGTACGGCGATTAGGTAAACCATTTTATAAAAATTAATAACAAGTTTAAGGTAAAGAGCACAGATTACTTAAAGATAGTGACAACAAAACTAATGGCAGTGCCACATATTGTGTTTATTTGAATTAAGTTAATGGAACATTTATTTTTATTTCATTGGTGTTTTCTGTCAACGTTTTTTTTTATATTGCTGACAGGTGCAATTTATTCAGTTAATAAATGCATTCCATTGAACCAAGTATTGTAATTATTTTAATATTTTTTTAGAGTTGTCCCTATTTTAATAAAACAATAGATAACTCTGATAAATATTGGGTAATATTGTGTTTATCTGTGCATTTTCATTTGAAATTTGTAAAAATAAATTGTTATAATACCTAATTTGACAACAATTTTAAAATCAAATAAATTAATTTAAATTTTTTTTGCATTTTTTATGTAACAATAAAAATTTTAGTTATACCATACAAATTTTAGTAGTGCCACTGATTTGCATTTTGAAAGACCTTTCTAATGATATATCACAAGTAGGGTCGTGCCGTTTAAAAAAAAATGGGCAAGAGTGGCTACAGCCTAAGGGGTTGGTTGCAGAAGATTGTTATGTCGGTCAAAATGGTTCCCCCTCTATATCCTAGAAACGGTTTTGAAAAATGTTCTCAAACTGTTACGGTTCCAAAGATATTCTAACTGGCTTGTTTTCAAATTGACACCCTATATACTGTTCTGGCAGCATCTTTGTATATTTCCTGTCTTGTGACATATATCAGATATGAATATTTAAAGATTTTTGTGAAAATGCTTCTTATGTGTTTGTCCCACTTTAAATTATTTTGAGCAGTTAGCCCCAGGATATTATAGGTTCTCCGCTGATGTTTAAGTTTATTAGTCCTAATGATTTTCAGAATTCATGATTTGCGTTTTTGCGGCATTTGCAACCAGGTTATTCATATTTAGATAGGTGCACAGTTCAATTTGTATTGAGTATGCAGCACTATTTAGATCCTCTAGTCGTTTATCTTCTAAACATAGAGCTGTGTCATCAGCAAACATTGTTATGTGACAATTTAAAGTAAGTGGCATATCATTTATGAACAACAGACACATCAGTGGGCCTAATATACTTCCTTGGGGGACACCTATCAGAGGATTGTCCGCATTCGATTTATAACATTGGTTATTTATGTTTGCAACTGTTATTTGTGTTCTATTACTTAAGTTTAGAAAAGCCCCGTGAACATTTTCTACACGGGGCCTTTTTAAACTCGAAATTTTACTTCATGCTTAGTCTGGGAGTGGAACACACTCGTACGTTTAAAATATGTCATAACTATCAAAATGTGTGTCGCAAGTGTCATAAAGAAAAACATTAGTATAACATATTTCAAATAATAGTTGTCTCAAATTGACAATAGTCTTAACGTCAACTGACGCCGATTTGTGTCAAGTTTGAAGCATTGGACTAAATGTCATTTCAAGTTGACAGGATAGAGTAATGTCGTTTGACAGCGACTCATGTCAAATTGACAGTCATAAAGTCACAATAGTGAAAATACAGTCGATATAGTGATTTTATGACAAAATCATATCATAATCAAAAGACAGTAAACTAATTGACGTACAGTCATAATACCGCAATAGTGAAAATACAGTGAATTAATGACAACATCCGAATAAGTTGAAATACAGTCAACCTAGTGCCTTACAGTCATTATATCACAGTAGTCGAAATACAGTCACTAGAGACATAAAATCACAAAATCCTAGCATAGTATAAAGACAGTCAACCAAGCGACTTACAGTAATAATGTCACAATAGTCAAAATATAACATTTTATTATAAAATTCTAGCATAGACAAAAAACAATCAAATCCTTATATAATATATATAATTATATTGTCACAATAGAAAACCAAACACGTAATAGAAAGATTTAATGATAAAATCCATAGTCAAAAGACAGTCAAATAATACTTAGAGACTTATAGTCAATATTGCAGTAGTCAATATATAGTCGATAAAGAAATGTAATTACTAAATCGTATGTTCAGGGATAAAAACTCAAGAGTGCCATGATTTATTCTTTCTGTTAATTTAAGTTGGCTGTAATTAATTTATTATATAAAATCAGAGTAAAGATGTAATACAGTATGCAAATAAAGGTTTTTTTTTATAAAATCAGTGTTGCCAATCTACAATATTTTTAATGGCACTCTAGAGTTTTTTTATTGAACATACGATACATCTTAGTAGAAAAAAACGGTCAACTTATAATCATAATACAATCAATCGACAGCCGACCAAGCAATTTCAAGTAAAAAATTTATAGCGGCAGAAAATCAAACGACCAGTGATTATAGTCAAAATGTCGTGATAGTCAAATTATTAAGTGTCATTAAATTTTAGAGATTACATGTTGATCATATTGATTGCCATTTACGACAACATTTGAAAACATCGTTTTACGTCAATATTTACTTTGATCTGACTTTGACGAAATCGACATTTTGCTTCAAAATCGCGATGTTTACGTCAAAAAAGACAAAAATGACATTATACACAAAAAACTGAAACTTACGAAAAGACCGCATCTACTGATTCAAGGCAGAGTAGATTTTATTCTAACGATTTTCAATGAAACAGTTAATATTTGAAAAATTCAGTAGAGATATTTAAATAGTGATTGCAAAAATACAACGTTTATTATTTTTGGAGTAAGTTTATTCTTTAATATTGACAATTTTCGTCAAATTTAGTCAATTATGTTTTTTTATTTTCAAAAAAAAACCGAGGTGGATCTAAAATGTACTTTTTTTTCTAAGCCGAGCGACAACAAAAATGTCTACGAAAACAAAAATCAGAAATGGTCTTTATCGAGTGAAGGGACCTCAAAACGAATATTTCCGCCAAAGTATTGAATAAAAACTGCAAGAAAGAAGAAACTGTTGTAAAATAAAACAAGTGTTGACGTGCTTGTTTGAACCGAAATAAACCGATATATTGTTTTTCGGTTTAGTTCCGGCAAAAATAACGGTTTTTTTTTGGTTTTCTGTTTACGGTTCAGTTCCGGTTCAAAGCCTTGGTCAATACTGCACTGGTGTAAACTTGTCCCTTTCGAAAACAACGATTTACAAGAGGAGGTGATATATGGGCATTACCGTACGCGCCTTTAAGTGCCAGATGCGCAATGCGCGATGCGAAGCGCATCGCTTCGCTCAGGTACTCAATGAAGAGTCACGTTTCTTTATTGTCGTAAAACGCCAACGGACGCCGATAAAACAATTATATAAGCGCTAAGTGACATTAAAAGTTGATTGTTTTCTGTTCGGGTATGGGTTTCTCGGAAAATTTACTGTCACCGCTGGCTGTCGCCTTTTGCCTTTGCCTTCGCCTTCGCCTGCTCCTTGCGCGCGAGATCTATTGCCGCCTGCCGCAACATACCACTACTAACGACCGCCTCGCCGTTCCCTCATTGTTCGATTCTTCCAGATAAAATATAATTATTAATAACATATGGATGGTGAAGTGTATCGGTATTCCAGATATTCGCATTTATGTTGGAGAGATTCAGAAGTGGTATGCCTATGGAAATCAGCATAGCTAGTGTGGAGTATGCAAATTACGTATATTACTCGTAATTTAATCATTCAAAAATTATTCATCATTTATTCCAATTTGCTGACTGTAATTCTATTAAATTAATATAATATGTTACGGTTATATAAAGTAAATTTTATTGGATTACCACGTCCTAATAATTGATATAAATTTGCACTTCTATTTAAATTAATTTATGCGCAAGATGCTTTGCGCTTTAATTCACATAATCAGTGGCGGATTTAGCACTTGAGAGCCGGGGCCTCAATTCAGTTTTGAGACCCCTTTGTAGATATTTTTGGCATCTCTTGAGATAATTTCTCACTTAACACTTGGTAAAACATGTTTAAACAATTAGGTAAAAAATTAAACACGTGGCTTGTTTCACATACATTTAAAAAATAATTTTTATTCTAACTAGTTTCGATTTTTATATCATTTTCAAAGAACTACAAATGAATTTATACTGTTGTAAGCTTTCATTTAACCAAACCAAATTTTCAGGTTTACTTCATGCGTCACTCGTATAAAACACTGATATACAGTGAAGTTCTTTGGTATCAATAATTAATTTGAATTATATTCAATTGGAATTGTATTGCAGTTTAAGAATATTCCTATATGTTTTGAACTCGTAATAATTAACTAAATGTATTTTTTCAATTTATTCTGTTGTATAAATTATATTTTTATTTCAGTAATGGTAATAAAAATGTATTAAAAACATAAATATTTCTATGAGATCTGTAATTTAAGGCTCTCTCTATTTAAAAGCCCACAGGCGCATGCTTCTTGAAGAAATATCTTTAATAAAAATAATTTTAGCCATTAAGAATATCCAATGTAGAACAGAAAAATATTTTTATATTTTAGAGAATTTTATTATTATTTTGTCATTATAGTTTAAATATTTTGTGTTATTGTTACTTTTTACATTCCCCATATACAAAACAGAGGAAAAGTATTGTTTTCGCAAAAATGTTTGAATCAAAAATATTAGTGGATATATCTATTTTAAAGTCCCCCGAGTTAATTAAGACCATTTTTGAAAAATGTCTGTCAGTAATTCTGTAATTCTGCCCTTCTGTGATTCTGTCGCCAAGATAATGTCTAAACCGATTGAGCTGTTAAGACTATAATCTTAAGCTTTTTATTACAATAGTAGTATTCGATCAACTTTTGGTTAAAATGCGGAAACCGGAAGTGGTAGTTTACTCTGAGCATCTATTTGGATTTTTCTTTAATTTTGATCATATAAAAAAATCTTACTAAGAATAGTTGTAGATAATCAAAAAATTAACATTTAAGCTATATAGACTTTTGTCGTAGCTCTTTTAGTTATTTTTTAAATATTTTTGTAAATATCTGTCGGTAGTTTGACATTGACATGATTAATATTTTGTGGAAAAGGGAGCCCATATGTGAAGCGTACGAACAATGTTTTATAGAAATAAGAAGAAAACGTTCAAATAAAATAAGATAGGTGAACTTCTGAAATGTATTGGTTTTAAGTATCTAACCAAATTTTATCAAACCCTACTGATTGTGATTGGACATTTAATGTGTGCAATCTGTCACTGTGAAACCCATAGTTAAACTTTAACTCTGCTCGCTATTCCAAGATACGAATACATGCAGGTGATTTCTTTCATAGATTTCACAGGTGATGACAGAATATTTCTATTTTAATCGGCAAATAAATTTAATCTTTGAATAAGATTTAACTGAAGTTGGTGAAACGGGACATTAATTTATAAATTTGAGCGATAATTACTAAAATGATCAAAAATCATGAGAATAATTGAAATTTTCCATCAAGTCATAAAATATAAATGAATACCCTAGAAATAAGTCAAAACTTGAAGAAACTTGCTAAAACATTCAAATCACTGACGTTCAGTCGATTGATTTGTGATTTTTTTTTTCAAGATATTCTACCACTGTTAATAATTTTATCAATGATCTTATTTATTTCCATATTTTGATGCGTTTTGCAATGTCTGGTTGCATCAATGCTTTTCAGACATGTCTGATAAAATCATTAAAATATTCAATATTCTTCAACTTTTTTGAAATTACGTTATATGTACAAGGGGTGATCAAAAAGTAAGGTTACAAAATGTACACGTTTCATTGCAGGCTTTGTACCTATAATTTTTATCGTATTATTTCAATTAGTTTCCTAAATATCGCTTACTTTTATTAAATTTCATGATATAATAGTTGTCATATGATTTTCAACCGTATCGACGAATTTCAATTATTTTATTAATTTAAGTCTCTACAGGATTTACAATTAATTTTTATTTATTTCGTCATTTTTGATGATTTACAGAATCATAAATTTTATAAAATTTGGTAATAAAATGGAAAACATCAACAACACTCACGAAAACTTGTCAAATTCATCAATATTATATAACTTATTTTATTTAACTAGGCGAAAAATGCGGAAAACGTTTTATCTTTAAAGTTCTCTGTGGAGTTTATTTATGAGACTAATTGCATAATAGTCGATGTTGTCGTCAAATGGTAGTCAAAATAGTAAAAACAGTCAATATAATCAACATATAATTTATAAAATTAAATGACAGTTAATTTGACTATCACGATATTTTTATTATCATATAATCGCTGTGTTGATTTTATTATAACTATAAGTCATTTAGTGAACTGTTTTATTTTAAGCATGAAAGTATTTAGAAATTACCTGATTATTGACTATTGCAACATTGACTATAAGTCTCTAAGTATGATAGGATTTTGTCATTAAATTACTCTATCGACTGTATGTTGACATTTGTGACTTTTGAATCTAAATAAATTGCTTGACTGTCTTGATTGGACTATCATAGAATGTTGTTATACTATATCTTTATTAACCATGTTTTGATTATTGTGACTGTATGCCACTTGATTATGCTAGTATTTTGTCTGTTTGTGTCTCTATGTACTGTATTTCGTCTATTCTGGTATTATGACTGTAAGTCATCTAAATCACTATATCAAATCCAGTCAATATAGTGATTTAATGACAAAATTTTAATAAATTAAAAGACAGTCAACCAAGTGACTAACAGTCATAATTTCACAATAGTCAAAATGTGAATTATGGCTGTAAATCACTAGGTTGACTGACATAAGTCTACCGTTTCAGCTTGACAAATTATTTAGTCCATTGTATCAACTTGACATAAGGACTATAAATAATTTGGCTATAATGACAGTTGACAAAAGTCGGCGCCAGACGACATTTGGACTGTAATAACAGTTGAAATAAGTCGGCGTTAGCTGACATTTGAACTGCACTGCTCAAAAGAATTGGAGGAACACATTATTGAAAATCTGTAATTTCTTAAATAAGAGCTCTAGGTAAATCAAATTAAGTATGCTTCAAAAACATATATTTTTGTAACAACATTGACAAAAACAATTGAAGATTTATATATTTTAAGTAAATTACACTTATAAACTTAAAAGAAATACCAAAAATAACAAATTGTTTAAGCATGCTTTGAATCTTTCTTTTAAGATCGCATATAAATTCTATTGTCAATATTTGTTAATTAGAAGTAAAATGAGGCATCTTAGTGAAGTACAAGCCGCACGTGCTGTCGCGTTTATTCCGAGAGGTCGCTCTATTCGTAATGTTAGCAGGTACCTGCATGTTAGTTCTTCTGTTATTCAACATCTATGGAGTCGTTTTCGGGAGACTGGACAATTCACCAGAGAGCTGGGCAAGGTCGAAAACGAAAAACTACTCGAAATTAATACCGATTGCTTGTCCTTTTCTGTCTACGTAGGCGTACTTCTACAGGAAGAGACTTGTTAAATGATCTAACACGAGTGAGCACATGGAATAGAAATTTCTAATTAAACTGTTAGAAATGGGTTAAAAGAAGCGCATTTAATACTTAGAAGACTGGTCGGGGCACCACGCCTTACGCGGCATCACAAAGAAGCACAAATCAGATTTGCTCAAGATCACAGAGTTTGGCAACTTCATCACTGAATGCCTGTGCTGTTTACAGATAAGTCCAGATTTTGGTTAACTCGTTGTGTACTATTCAGGAAGTAGATAGATTTGGTGGTGGATCTATGATGGTTTGGGCAGGAACCAGTGCAGATAGCAGAACTGATCTTGTTGTAATTTATGAAACCCTAAATGCAATTAATTAATATGGCATCGCTCCCAATCTTATCCTGATGCAGGATAATGCAATTCCACATACAGCCGCTATGACCAGAAATTATTTACTGAAGCGTAAATTTCAGGTTATATGATTGGCTAGCGTCCTGGTGAACGCTACTTAGCCAATACTATTCAGGAAGTGGATAGATTTGGTGGTGGATCTATGATGGTTTAAGCAGGAACCAGTGCAGATAGCAGAACTGTTCTTGTTGTAATTTCTGAAACCCTAAATGCAACTAATTAATGTCTTGGAGGAGCATGTAGTATCTGCTGCATATGGTATCGGTCCCAATATCATCCTGATGCAGGATAATGCAATTCCACATACAGCCGCTATGACCAGAAATTATTTACTGAAGTGTAAATTTCAGGTTATGGATTGGCCAGCATTAAGTACTGATCTGAATCCTATTGAATATCCGTCGGATCAGCTCGACCATTGCGTTCGTAAGCACCTTAATCCACCACAAACCATCCAAGAACAAACAAAAGCTCTGATTGAGGAATGGGAAAGCATACCTAAAGAATACCCTCGCAGACTAGTGCCAAAACAGATACGAAGAAGTAATTCGTGCCCGTGGAGAACATACCCACAAAACCTCAGAAAATTCGACTCGAAATTTTTCACGTCAGTCGTTTTTATTTAATTTGGTGCTATCTTGTTTAATTTTCCATTGTAATTTAGAAGTAACTAATAATTGTAAAATTGGTTCTGTGAATTTCGTTACTAAAAGATATGTTTTTGGAGCATACTTAATTCGATTTATCTAGAGCTCTTATTTAAGAAATTACAGATTTTTAAAAAAGTGTTCCTCGAATTCTTTTGAGCCGTGCATAATAACAGTTGGCATAAGTCGGCGCTAGCCGACATTTAGTCCGTTGTGTCAACTTGACATACTTCCACGTCGGCCGACATTTGTACTATAATGACAGTTGACACAAGTCGGCGCCAGCCGACATTTGGACTATAATAACAGTTGACATTAGTCAGTGGTAGCCGAAATTTGATCTATAATGATAGTTGACATAAGTATTATACAAATTCAAACATAATTATAGAAAAGCCTGAAAATTTGGATACGCGATTAATCCAAATTTTCGGCTTTTCTAAACTCGAAATATTTACTTAATCTATGAGTGGAAAATACTTGTTACAATATTGTACTTAATTTTTTAATAATTTTTTGCCATATCTGGCAACATTGTTTCACTGGTTAAAGAACTTTAATGAAATTCTACGCTTGCGTCTAAAAAATTTGGAAATAAAATCTGGCACACAGTGTTGATTTTTTGTTTCAAAATTTTCTTCGACCTAAGCGTAGAATGTGCAAAAATCCTCGACTTTATCTGTACAGATCCACATTTGCTAGTCTCGATTGGTGGAAATATTTCAGATAATAGTGTCTTACGTTAAAATGCCATTGATAAACCTTGGGTAGCCTCAATTTCAGAAGCATCAGAGAACAATATCTTATTGAGCTTATTTTGTGTATATAGAAATGAAAACATTTTTGTTGGCCATTTGATCGAGATTGCGACTATGTAATTATGGCGGGCGTTGCTTTATGCCAATCTTATCTTGGTCATTTTGGCCACCTCGGGCCGCATGAATAAATTATGGTTGGTTTTTATTGCTGAAAGATGCCGTTTATAATCTAATTGTGCTTTTGATTGTATTTTAAAATATATGTAATTGATGCTGGTGGAAAATCATTAATAGAATTGATGATTTAATCTAACTTTCAACTATTATTAAGTTAACTTGGAATGAAAACACTAACACTTTCTTCACAATATTTTTTATTTTCTCTAGATGTATATTTCGAGTACAATGTACTCATTATCAATAGCATACTGACTAGTTTACAAAAGATGCGGCGTAGAAATCAGCGGTAGCACACCAAATCACAGGTCATAAGTTTTTGATAAACAATACAAAACTTTTAAAATTTTCATCAAAAAATAAATTAAATATGTTGGAGGCAACAGAAATGAAAAAAACAGCGAACTAAACTTCTTAATTTTGATTTGAGCCCATTAAGTATTTCTTTGTTAGATTTAATATCCCCAATCAACCCCGACTTACACATTTGTTAATCGTATCTAGGTTTTTCTCGATAATCCCTTTAACCACGTAATTTCCCGAAATCCCTTTAGGAATTTTAAAAGAAATCACCAAGCCACCGGCGCACAGTGTGTTTTTCGGAGCCGTGAAGATTCAGCGGTGGTTGGGGAAGGTAAAAATTAAACTGATATTAGAAGAAAATGAATTATGTCATACTATTAAGAATACTTCAAAACTCTTAAAACTGAATTTCTAGATTTTTAGGTGCACCTGTATAAGTACAATGAACCCTCAAAGTCCAACATTTCTGAAAGTTGTTCAGCGTGCAATAATATGCATCATATTTAATTATTTTCCAGCTAGCCCTATTTACTTTATCACAACCATTTTATGACAATTATAAATATGATTAGCTCTATACAATGACATGTTTCAGTTCAGTATCTTAATTAAGATAGTAGTTTTAATTAGTTAAAGATTGGCAATTTATAATATTAAATATCAACTTTACACAAGCCGAAATAAACGGTAACGAAAATTAGAGATATGGAGTTAATTTCAAAAATAGCCGACAGGCTCCTCTAGAAGCCTATGTAAAAAATAATTTATAGATCGGTCACCATTCGATAGTTATGATTTATTTTCTTCCGCAAATCATGTAACGAAAGCGATAGCATGCGCGCAGATGCTGTTGCCGCTTACACAATTCCAATTTTTCAGGATTTCTGGGCCCGTATTCACAGTACCAATGCAATTTGTCATCGGTGCGAAGTTGCACTGAAATTACGTTATTTTACTCCAAATTTTACTCCAAACGGTTGGGTAAATTCTCCCCAAAATGACATTATTTCAGTGCAACTTCTCACCGATGACAAATTGCGTCGATATTATGAATACGGGCCCTTGAGTCGAAACATGGGCGCCCGCACATATGGGCAAGGGGAATTCTGATTTCCCATTTATTTATAATATATGATTGTTTAAATTGTTTTATATGTATATTTTAGTTTGTTTTGCGTTGTATTGTACTATTTTCTGTAAGATAAAAAAGTTCACATTACCACGGGTCCGATTCAAAAATAAGCGAGTTAGAGGAAACTTCAAATTTAACTTTTTTTTAATTTTCCATTTGCTAAACCAAAAATAAACTCCATATTAATTAAACAAGGCACTTTGTGGTGTAATGGCAAACGCCACCTTGATTGAATGCTGCTACAATTATCAACGTTAGCTGAAAATACAAAAATCACAAGTTTTGATAACTCACTTATTTTTAAAAATCGAACCTGTCTTTATACGAACTTTTTCGCTTAAAATAACCTGTAGAATGCATTCCTTAAGTGGCGAGAACACCTCGTGAATCACCCTGTATATATATCTTTATGGACAGATAGTAACAGTAAATACAAAAAAATACTAAGTATATACAAATAACTATAACATTAAATAAAAATACATCTGTCAATTGGCTATCGACCATTGGTCTTTCCTTCTGAATTTATTATCACGTGTCACTATCGTTTTTGGTGTAAAATGAGTCATGATTGTTAATGTCGTCAGTAATGTCAATGTGGAACTGTTCTTTGTGTAGCATGCTCGCTAATGTCATGAAATGATGAAATATAATCGAGTATGGTAGAGGAGGGATGTTTGCGTTTTCGGATTATATTTTTATTTTGGGGGATACAAAAGGGATCTAGGAAATTATGGTAAATAGGATTTGAGGCAAATTTTTCTACAAGTTCGAATTTTCAAAGTAGTATGTTCGAGCGACGGTGGAGTGGGTTCTGGAGGTATCGGATTTTAGTTAGCACTCTAAGGGCCGATCGTTCCGCTATTTATAAATTTTTAAGGGCGGCTGGGTGGGAGTTATCAAAAAGAATGGCAGCATAATCAAGTAGGGGGCGACATATCATTTTGTATATGTGTACAGTTGTTTTTGTACTTATTCCTTGCTGTTTAAAGATCAGACTTTTAAAATGCGCCGCCCGATTCTCGACCTTTGCTTTTAGGATTATGGAGTGGTTTTTGAATGTGAATTTTAGATCACCTAGGTACTTACACGTAGCTAAGGGATGTATGATGTGATTATTTATGGAAATTGTGAAAGGAAAGTTGTTTGATCGGTGAAAAGGAATCAAGAGCTGGGATTTTTTGAGATTTATTGATATTTGCCATTTCGCGAACTACGTTTGTATCGAATCGATCAAGACATGTAGAGTGCTAAGGGCCTTAGGGAGTGTGGCGGCATGTCCGATTAGTGCAGTATCATCAAAAAGGACAAAAAGGAGAAGATAGGCGGATTTGTTTATATAGTTGGAATCGGGATTGTAGATGTCATGAACGAGGAGTTATAGAGGAAAGGTGAAAGAGGGCAGCCTTGAGGTAAACCCTGTTCCGGAGTGAAGGTATTAGAGACAGACTGGCGTATTTTGACTTAAAGGGATTTATTATGGAGAAAACTGTTTATGCAGTCGATCGCTTTTTTGATATCTAAAAATAAAATAGTAGATTTGCGACCTTCGAGGCTTGCTGTTTGGCAGTTGGATGTAAGTATAGTTAAAGGTAGAGTTGTGGAGCGGTTTTCAAGGAATCCGAATTGGTAGGGTGGGATAAGGTCAGCTGTACAGGCCAAAAGTTTGTTTTCTGAAATGGTTTCAAATAGCTTTCCAAGGACAGGGAGAGGGGAAATAGTGCGATGATAGTTGCTGGGATCTAAAGGATCATTTTTGGGTTTGGGAATGCAGGTAATTACACCCCTCTTCCATTCCGATGGAATGACCTGAGTGGAATATATGTGGTTAAAAATCTGGATTATGTACGTGTGGATGTTTGTTGAAAAGGATTTAAGGATAAGTCTAGGAGAACCAGAAAAAGTGTTTTTGCGATTTCCCAGGTTTTCGAAGTATTCTTCCTCCTTTATAGTATCATTTGAAGGATGGGAAATTTGGGTGGTTTTAAAAAACGTATACCGAGTTAACATTGTCAAGGAAGTCGTTGTCATAGTCTGTGTGTTCTGGCATTGTGTATGTTTAATTGAAGTAGGTCGCAAATATATTGGTGATGTCGATGTCGTCTGTCACTGTATTTTTTGTCGTAGGGCCAGTGATCTTTTGGATTAAATCGGTTTTCCTGTATTAGCTTTTTTCTCTCCTGCCGGTAGTGCTTACCATGCAGATCATTAATTTGTTGACACGATTTAACCCAAAGATCACCTTTGTACTGTGCAATGCGTGTATGTATGTCCTTGTTTAGTCTATTGAATTTTTGTTTAAGGGCCATGTCGTCAGTCGGTCTAAAGTCTCTGTATAACTGCCTTTTGTACTTTATTGAGCGGAGTATATATTGAGGAAGAAGGTATTTGTAGGGCGTTTGGTGATGGTAGGTGTGTTTTCTTGGATTAATTTAGATAGGGTTTCCAGGAAAAGGGAAATAGTGTTAGGGTAAATTGACTGGGTATTGGAGATTAATGTAGTAATTTCATCAGTCAATTTTGCAATGTCACAGTGTTTGTAGCATGGTATTGTCTTACGAGGGGAAGGAAGAGGAGAGCAGACATTGGGGGAGAATAGAATCGACATGTGGTCCGAACATAAATCGGGGACGAGGGCGACATTATGTATGAGGTGTTCTATGTTGCTTGTACAAAGGAGGATATCGGGAGTGGTAAATTGGTTGTTCGACATGATGAATGTAGGATTGTAGGATACGAACAAAGTTAGAGTTTGCTATAAAGGAGGAGAGTTGCTTAGATTTGGTTCTATTGATGTTAAAATCACCGGAAATCCGCACTTGCAACGGCGACCTTGACTGATTTTAGGGCCTCCGTGAAGGAGGGCCCACCCACTTTGGTCATTTTGGCCGCCCTAGGCGTGCTGCTGTCTGATGTTAGCCTCTTGGACGAGGCTTTCTCAGCGTTTTGCTTAACGCCCCCGGACTTTGTTTGCCCTTGGGGTGCTGCTTGCCCCGGACCTTGGTTGCCCTTGGGGTTTCTTCTTTGGGTTTAGGCCTTGGGCCTCTCGTGCTTGGCTGCTAATGAAATTGGTCTTGATTACAGCCCTTTTGGCCTCTACGTAATCTTGGCCTTGTTTCACTCGCAGCGCTACTTTGGCCTTTGCGACCCCTGATATTGTTGCCCTATGAATTTCTTTGTTTGACATCATGTCCACGTCTTCTATGGCACTGATTCTCAGTGCCTTGCGCGGCCCTTCGGTGTAGAGGTACCCTGCCTTGTGGCTTCGGTATCCTCCTTGTTGGCCTTGTCTGAGGTCCCTGGCTCTTTTGCCTTGGGAGCCTCCTGACCTGTTGGTGGTTTTGTTTTTGTTTTAGTTTGTTTTTGGTTCATTTTTAGTCCCACGAGTAGCTAGAGAAATATACGGTCCACCTGGTGAGAGCCCCGCATGACCAGGTAAGGCTAAATACGAGGGGGTTTCGCCCGGTGCCCCCAAGGGATCGTTAACGGCACCGCTCCCCCAGTGTCACGCAGCCCTCGGCAACGATGCTTTACACCTTGGCTTGTGTTTGAGTTGCTCCTTAGTCAGACTGCCGTCGCGTTCCCAGCCATCGACTGGAAACGCCACGGTAGCACGCTAGCCCCCTCACCCATGGCAAGGTCTCGCAACTCCTAGAGGGGGTTATAGAGGCTAAGAATTTATTTTCTGTTTGTTCTGACAGAATATACTCTTTTTTTATATACAAAAATATCATTCATTCTATTTGTTTTGACTCTTGATTTTACAGTAAAGAAAACTAAAATATGAAATTTTGTCTCTAAAGTGTTTCTACTCCATGATTAATTAAGATTTTGCAATAAATTCCCTAGTTTTTCAAGATAGAAGAAAATTATTTACATTTAAAGGTATCACGATTTTTTGATATAAATGTTTAGACTTCGTTGCTTTTCATCTGAAGCTTCTAATGAATGTTTCCACTTTCAGATTAATCATGAAGTAAAATTTCGAGTTTATAAAAGCCTTAAAATTTGGTTTGGTCGCGTAGCGCTACGCGACTAAACCAAATTTTGAGGTTTTCTAAACTCGAAATTTTACTTCATGCGCTAAGCGTATAATACACTGATTTCAAGTGAAGTTCAAAATATATCTGCTTATCAAATCTTTCAAAATTCGATGGCCTCAATTAATTTGCTTTGGGTTGTGTTGGTATACTTAATAGAGAAAATGTCTGTATATTTTGTTTACTTTTTCTTTTCTCCAAGTTTTAACTAGAAACATTTGTTTGTCAATTTCCTTTTTAATACAATAGATGGAGTCTAATGAATAACTAGTATCGTTTATTAAGATATCGACCATTTGGTATCGATATTAGCGATATATCAAAAAAAGAAATATCGATATAAATATCGATTATTTTACATGAAAATATCGGTGTTCTAAGATATCGATGTATATCGAACATCCCTAGTTGACATGACTGCTCTGAGTGATTTAAAGTACAATTAAACATTACACAGTATCATCTAAGTTATTTTGTAGTTAGCAAGCATTGTAAGTGTTATCGAAAAACTAAGTTATGCAGATTAGAATTTGATTGCATCTATCTGATTAGTCTCTCGCAGGCGAGAAATCTCGTAAAAAGCAAACAGACCCAATTATTCATAAATTCACGAACGTGTCCATCTCTGCGCAATTAGCAGCAATTTGAAATTCCACACTAAGATCAACAACTTCCTGCATTCGCCTGAAGATGCAATTTTGTTTCAAATTACCGACACCTAGGCGTTAAACGCTTCCACGTTGACTTTAACCAACGCCCAACAAAAACCAAACGCAACACACACATCCTGTGATCTATTATAATTGGAGAAAAATCACGAATAATTCCAGTGATGAAATGTGTAATAATCCACTGTTCTGGTATCGGTAGATATTAGCGAGAAAAACGGTAGTTGATGCGTATCAATGTACTGTTTTAATTGGATCATCTTTCATACTTTTTTCTACGTGAAGTTGTGTTTAATTAAAGGTGGTTATATAATATTTTGAAATGCACAAGTAATAGCGACTGTTATTTTTTTACATAGCTGGAAAATAAATCCATCAAGTAAAGAATTTTATTTCTTCCGGCATGCGAGCGGTTTAATTGTTAAGTGTAGTACATGTGGTCGTTAAAAAATTCTAAGCCAATGGGTTAAGATTAATGGTGCACGGCTAACCTTATATTTTCTACCCATGGGATACATTATATTTCTATTAAAATTAATTTTTCGACGTTGCGTAAAATTATTATCAAGCGCGCGAGAATTTTTTTTCTCTCCAAAGGATAATCGCGTTTAGGTTAGTGAAAGTGGTAATTTTCTGTTATTATCTTCGGAGTTTTAATATTTTTGTAAATATAAAATGTGCGAAATTATATACTTGCGACACACAATGTATGATTACGTGTGAATGAAAGTGATTTACACCTTTCTGGATCAGTTGTACTAGACCGAACTATTCGCATCAATGAGCACACACGGGGAAAGATGACTTATTATCACTAGCAAACTCACTTTGGTCTTACTTTCATATCAAGGAAATGCATTTTCAATGAGTAATGCTGTTGTTTATTATCAGGAGATAATATTCTCGCCTAGGAAATTAATAATAATAAAGAAGGGTGTGGGCAATATGAAATCTGAAATCATAAAATGCAAGTGCTGTGTTTTCAAGATAATAAATGAATATTGTAACTTTTTTAATGAGTTCTATTTGAAGTTTCGAACTAGTGCTTCCACTAGCGAAGCGGAGCGACCAAACCAAATTTTCAAGCTTTTCTAAACTCGAAATTTTACTTTATGCGACACGCGTATTAAACTCTGAATTATTGTAAAACTAAAAATATACTACTAAAGTATTAATGATATACTGCTAAAGCAGAATTGAAATTGTACTTGCTAATCAGGAACATTTTGAATTTCACAATATTTCAGTGTTTTATTCGCATGGTGTATGAAGTAAAATTTCAAGTTTAGAAAAGCCTGAAAATTTGATTTGGTCGCTCCGCTTCGCAACCAGGCTTTTCTAATCTCGAAATGTTACTTAATGCTTAATCAAGGAGTGGAAACACTCGTTTGAAATTTTAAATTGAACTAATTGAAAACACAACGAATGCCTCCAAATACATGTTCATCGAGATATATTTACTTGAAAGAAAAAATCTTGTATGCTTATTTCTGCAGCCCCACTAACTAAAATTCTCACCAGCCGCCACTGAATAACAACATAAGCAACTTTATTCAACATAAAAAAATGTTTCACCAACTTTATCAAGCTTGATTGTCACAGGAAAATTCAAAGCAAAATTTGAACTTTAAAACCCCAGCAAATGCAAATATTAAAGATTTGAAAGAAGGAAATGAAACTATAATTTTATTTCAAACGTACTTGAATAATTTAAGAAATGTTCACATATTTAAAATATTCTTGGAAAATCAAAAAAAATAAAATTCAATGAGTTTACTAAAAGCTGAATGAACTCTATCTTACTTTATACAGAATTCATTTAATATTTGATTTCAGCCGTTTATTTTGAAAGTAGCGTAACTCCATTCTTTTTTTTTTGTTGTTACCTGAAATAATCTTCATAAATTAAGGTTTTCTGTCATAAACAACAATTTCTGGTAAAGTATATTCAAAATATATTATATATATTTTGAATATACTTAACCACAAATTGTTTTTATGACTGAAAACTTCAAATTGTAAAGGTTATAACAGTCAACAACATAAAATGATAAATCGAGTTAGGCCACTTTTGAAATAAACGGCTCAATTATCTTGACTAGTTTTTTCTTTAAAAATTCAATTTGACACAAAGAGAAAATCCACTAAAATTGGCAAACGTTTATAAAAATGGAAAAAAATTGACAGTTTATTTAATCATAATCTACATGAGGTGCGAGTATTACCTTGGCGCCCCCAGGTAATTCAGAAAATGTCTATACATACAGAGAGTTTTATGTAACACCGAACATACTAAAATGTACCCAATAATATAATGCTTATTCACAATTTGGCATTAAGAACTGTATCCACTGGAATAGACAATTTTTATTTTAGGGCTTACAAACAACACATTTTGTCATGTTATAATTTATTTACATACAAAAACAGATACTAAAAATAACAAAAATACACATTCACAAAAAATCCACTTTCCGTGCTTTTGCAGTCGATCTAAGATAATTTTTTATCAATTTTAATTTTAAAAAAGATCTTTCACTTTGGGCCACTGTAACCGGCAATATTAAATACATTCTTAGCGCGGTAGATAAATTTGGAAATATTGAAATTAAATTTGAACAGTGGGCTCTTTTATCCGCAGAATCCAAGTCTTTCCAATTATGTAAGTTTTGTAAAAATGAAAACAATTTATTGTTCGTTCGTTCGTTTAGTTTCGTTAAAGCTATGTCAAGTAAATAAAAGTAAAAATTAATTTTGAAATGTGTTTCTGGGTCTTTGATCGGTTCGTCTACAGCGTCATAGTTAAATAATTCTTTCCAATTTGTAAGTATACAGGGTGCCCCACAACAAAGAGCCAACACAAACTTAAGTTTTTTTGAAATGGAATACGAGGAATATTTTTACATTTTTATGAATGTTTTTAACACTAATTAAACTGACAATAACTTTTATTGGACTATATTTAACCGTTTCTGAGTTATTCTGGGTTTTAGGGCAAAAACAAGCATGATTTAAAGTCACAGAAAAATAATAAGTTTATATTTTAAAATTATCTAAGCGTTTTTCAACAATAAAAATGTTGTGGGACACCCTCTATACATAAAAATATTTTCCGATTATAGAGTCGACTTAAAACTTTTATATAAATAATTTTTTTCTATTTTAAATATTTAAGGCCAAAAAGTTACATTGACGCTTCAGTGAGATACTCGGACGCTCAAGGAGTTTATAAAACGTTTATAAAACGTATTTTTAACAAATCCCTGTCCCCCCTGTCCCCCTGTCCCCCTGTCCCCCTGTCCCCCTGTCCCCCTGTCTCCCTGTCCCCCTGTCCCCCTGTCCCCCTGTCCCCCTGTCCCCCTGTCCCCCTGTCTCCCTGTCCCCCTGTCCCCCTGTCCCCCTGTCCCCCTGTCCCCCTGTCCCCCTGTCCCCCTGTCCCCCTGTCCCCCTGTCCCCCTGTCCCCCTGTCCCCCTGTCCCCCTGTCCCCCTGTCCCCCTGTCCCCCTGTCCCCCTGTCCCCCTGTCCCCCTGTCCCCCTGTCCCCCTGTCCCCCTGTCCCCCTGTCCCCCTGTCCCCCTGTCCCCCTGTCCCCCTGTCCCCCTGTCCCCCTGTCCCCCTGTCCCCCTGTCCCCCTGTCCCCCTGTCCCCCTGTCCCCCTGTCCCCCTGTCCCCCTGTCCCCCTGTCCCCCTGTCCCCCTGTCCCCCTGTCCCCCTGTCCCCCTGTCCCCCTGTCCCCCTGTCCCCCTGTCCCCCTGTCCCCCTGTCCCCCTGACCCCTGTCCCCCTGTCCCCCTGTCCCCCTGTCCCCCTGTCCCCCTGTCCCCCTGTCCCCCTGTCCCCCTGTCCCCCTGTCCCCCTGTCCCCCTGTCCCCCTGTCCCCCTGTCCCCCTGTCCCCCTGTCCCCCTGTCCCCCTGTCCCCCTGTCCCCCTGTCCCCCTGTCCCCCTGTCCCCCTGTCCCCCTGTCCCCCTGTCCCCCTGTCCCCCTGTCCCCCTGTCCCCCTGTCCCCCTGTCCCCCTGTCCCCCTGTCCCCCTGTCCCCCTGTCCCCCTGTCCCCCTGTCCCCCTGTCGTCTTTAGCTAATGTGGCACAGCGAAGGTAAAAGGTTGAAGACCCCTGATATAAAGTTTTAATTTTGGCTATCGAAGAAATTTGGGTTGATCAGCCCTGATCTAACTGATCAAAATTAGTCAGCAGAATTAAGTATTAAAACCTGAGACTGGTCGAAAAGACCTAGCTGCCGAGGCCATTAAGTTAGAAGAAATTTTATTAGAAGAAGTGTTATAATATTGCAAGATATACCAAGTATCTAACAAATTAAAAACAGTATTAAAGATTATTATTTCTTTCGGTGTTCTGAATTAGAACCTTTTTTTCTAAATCAAATTTCCAAAGCGGCATTTGACTGAATATTAGACATTATTGGCAGATATTGACCAAAGAGTCATCCATCCAGATTGGAAGGCCAGTTACTCAGGAATGCCTGCGGCAATACAAACCTACGTTCTGAGACCACAATCCGCAATGCGGTCGACAGTTTTCGGTATATATGTTCAATGCGCGGCCTCTGTTTTCAATGACCGTGATATAATCTCATCTCATTCTTATTCTAATTCCCATTCTTTTGCTCTTTTCATACCGCTGCACCGAACGCAACCTACGGCACTTCTTTCTAATGCCCCCTAACCAAGGAAACAAACAACAAAAAATCAGATTATTTACATTAAATATCATAATAATCCTTACATAACAAAGTTGTTTTTTCTTTTCACTTGCGTTTCATACCTGTCACACAAAATAATTATGCCTAGTATAGTGATCTTATATAAGTTATGGCATTATGTTAATATTTAGCCGTGAATACATTAAGTGTGATACGTATCAATCATGTTTTTTACTGCAATTTGTTTATTGAGAAAAAAGTGTTGGACATGATAAACTATGTCTGAACTTCCTGGCTTGTTTTACTCAATGACATTGCAAGATGTTGACTGTACTTTGTCATCCATCAATACGTCCCTTCCTAATGTTTTTTTATTAATTACTTCCTCCTCCAAAGGAATAATAACAGCTCATTAAAAACACATTTTTATGATATGATATAAAAATGATCTACGCTCTGCATTTGAAATCAGAGTTGTTAACCGAGAGAAAGCAATAAAATTATTAATTTTTAATGCTGGCACAAAATTAAAATGGCAACGTTTAAGTTTTATTAGTTGCATGGGCGCCCGCAGAACTTGGACACTATTTAAGATATCAGTGTAAAACTTAATGTGCTTATCACCTTATTGTTCTATTGATCTTGCAAAATAGGTGGAAATCAAAATATACCCCAATAATAGTTTTTAAGTTATTCTCACTTGATCGCGTAACGGGAGTAAATGTTGGTTATTTTGAGTGATATAGACATTTCAAGAGTTCATAACTTGGATACTATTTGAGATATCTTATAAAACTTAGTGTGCATATCACGGAATAATTGGTCTTTCAAAATATGTTAAAATCAAAGTATTCACTTGAACGTGAAACAGGAGTCAATTTTAATTATTTTGAGTGATATAAAAATTTCAATATTTTATAACTTGGATACTATTTGAGATATCTTTATTAAACTAGGTGTGAATATCACTGAATTATTGCTTTTTCAAAATATTTTAAAATAAAAATACACCCCAATAATAGTATTTGAGTTATTTTTACTTGAACGTGAAAAGTTTTCGTAAATTTTCTAAGATTTCATCAACTTATAAAATTTTTTGGATTGATTGAGTTACTTGAAGATAATTAAACTTTGATTAAAAAACACTTAGAACCTTTCTTCAATACTTTATTTTGTAACCAAATGTACATTTCGGACACGAAGTGTCCATTATCAATGGTTTGATACTAATACAAAAAATATACATTTTACACTGATTTATATACACTAAAAACATTTGTACATTTGGTTACAAAATAAAGTATTGAAGAAAGGTTCTAAGTGTTTTTTAATCAAAACTTATAAAATGTTCGATCAATTTCATTTATTTAGTGCATTTTAATAATTATCAGACAATTATACAAATATCTTTTATTAATTAATTTATTTGATAAATAATGCAATCGGGGAATTTAAAGACATTCATTGTTTTCGTAAAAGCTTTAAATTTGAAGCTTCTAACGAGTGTTTCCAATACCAGATGAAGCAAGAAGTAAAATTTTGAGTTTAGAAATGCCTGAAAATTTGGATTGGTCGCGTAGCGAAGCTGAGCGACCAATTCAAATTAGGCTTTTATAAACTCGAAATTTTACTTCATGCGTCAGGCGAATAAACACTGAAATATTGTGAAGTTCAAAATATACTACTTAGGTTGATATTGATTAATTTTGCAAATGTTTATATGGAATATGTAAAACTATACTTAAATTTAAAAAAAAACAGAATATGGTTACTAATATAAATATTTATATAAATATAACGAATGTAACCGTTTTTATTTACTCACTTTGGTTATTTTCAACAAATTGCCTAACAGTTAATAAAAAAAAAAATACCTTTATTGGCATCCAAAACTAATATACATTTTCATAAACACAATACAAAACTAAACACATGAAACCAAATTCCCAGCTAATCAGTTATTTTCCTCTCCCTCTCCCACCCTAATCTTATCACAATCTTTACGCCCGCCCCATCCTCTCGCATCCACTCCTCTATCCTTTTAACACCTCTCGTCCATTTCTCACTTATCTCCTTACACTCATCCGCTATATGTCTCCACGTATCCCTCCACTTCCGCACAACACACACCTACCATACTCTTCACCCATCCATACCTTTCTTCCTCTCTCCTCCGACCCACACCTAGCCCTCGCCAGTGCTACCTTCTTCCCTATTTTTAGTAACAGTTAATAATTTTCCTCGATTCTAAACATTGAATCTTTCTACAATCTTAAATTCATCAAAGATTTCTCGAAATTGTTGATATGTCTAGGTGAATTACTTACAAACAAATTGTGTTTGATTTCGACCCCTGTACACGATTAAGAAACATACGATAAGTATGAAGTTAACAGAGATTGCCGAGAAATTACTAAACATAATAAAAAACAAACTCGGATAATTAAAAGTACACATATACCAATATATACTCTGTCAATGTTCAGGCAATTGTTTTCGAAAATCGTACAATTTAAAACTTTTGACGATTTTTTTTACTCTCTCTTTTCTAAACTAAAAATTAGTAATGCCCTGTATATTAAAATATATGAATATATTTTAACATTACATTATTTTACCTTACATGTAATTGGTAAAATTGATTGCGTCCCCTTAGACGAAATCCCAGGGAGCGCAAGTGCCTCCCCTTGCCCATATGTGCGGGCGCCCTTGATTAGTTGGAATAAAAAACCAAAATATTAGTAACATTCAACCAAGAGTTTTCTTTTAAGACCATAGTTAAAAATGTTCTACCACATAAAACATGAGAAACTAATTCGTAATATTTAAATGAGTATTAATAACATTCTGGCGAAAAAACGGAAAACCCCGTGGTTTATTAACGTTTAGACAAAATAAAAATGTCAACGTTTAGGTTAAATCAGTGGCGCAGCCAAGGGAGGGGGCCCCCTTGGCTATTGATCGCACTTGATTTTTGATGTAGAATTAAACGAATTAATAATATACTCAATGACATTAGAAGCGTAACACCCAGAAGGAGTTATTATTTTAACTTGATTTTTTTGCCAGTATGGTAGTCTTACATCAAGAATAAAATGATTACATTTTCAAGAAATTTTATTAAAAAACAATCTAAAAAAAATTAATAATGTGTTTGGCGACCCCTTTGCTGTATACACTTCTGTAGACGTCTGGGCATCGACAAAATGAGATGGTCGATGTCTTCTTGAGGCATCTCGTTCCAAGCAACTTGAATTTCATCGATCAACTGTGCTAGAGTCTGTGGAGGATGGTGCAAAGAGAATATTCTTCTTCCCATGATATCCCACACATGTTCAATGGGATTTATATCCGGCGAACGGGGCGGCCACGCCAAAGCATTAACACCAGCTTCATTAAGAAAGTTCATAGTTCGACGAGCAATATGGGGACGTGCGTTATCTTGTTGAAAAAGTACGTCTGGGCGGCCATCTAAATAAGGCAACAAAGTCGGTCGTATGACGTCTTCAACATAACGCGCAGCTGTCATACTGCCTCGAATAAATACAAGAGGTGATCGACTACCATAAGCAGTAGCCCCCCAAACCATTACTCCAGCAGTCCTGTGTACATGCCTCTGAATAGCAAACCTAAGATCAGGTCGTTCTCCACGGTAGCGTCATACCCTTCTACGGCCATCATGCGTGCCTAGACAAAATCGTGATTCATCGCTGAATACGACATCGTGCCATTCTGCCTCTCAATGCTGCCGTTCTCTGCACCAGTCCAACCTTTGGCGACAGTGTCTCGCTGTTAAAGGAAGCACTAATCTTGGACGGTACGAAAGAAGCCCAAAGGATTGAATGCGGCGATATAAGGTTCGCATACTAACGGGCCTACCTTCTTCTCCAATCCATTGATCACCGATTTGACGCGTAGTAGCGAAACGGTCTCGCAGGGCTATTTGTCTTAAGCGCCGATCTTGACGTTCTGTGGTACGCCTTGGTTGACCAATTGGTCTTCTTCTTGCTCCTCTACCTTCTTCTGTCCATACCTGATACACACGTATTACAGTTGCTGCAGTGGAATCAATACGGCGGGCAATTTCGCGATAGGACATACCGACATCTCGATAAGCAACAACTCGACCCCGGTCAAAATCGGTCAAATGGTGATATTGTGGACGTCTTCGGACTCGAGGCATTTTATTTAAGCTTAACACACTCAACGGAAACACGAAAACTAAAAACATCTGTACTAAACAGCTCATATAAATAGTTTTATCAAAAAAGAAAAGGTGAATTTTTTTTTTCACAATAAATATAAAAGGCACAAGGTTGAAATTGTTATCAATGTATGCTTTAAATATAGTCACTCTGTTGCTAAAATATGAATTAAAAAAAAAATCATTCCTTCTTGGTGTTACGCTTCTAATGTCATTGAGTATATTTAAGAAAGTTGTGAAACATTATTTGATTTTATTAAAGCTGGTAACATGTGCCCACTCCTTGATCATCAGTGGCGAAGCCACTGATGATCGGTTTAGGAGGGCCAAGTTTTCACAAAAATAAAAATTTGTGTAAATTTGTAAAATTATGCAACTAACTACTTCACTAAATCTTTATAAATTTTATACACAGTATATTTACAATTAATTAATAAAAATAAAATACAACCGGTTGTACTAAACAAAAATTGGCTATTTTACTTGAAAACTAACAAAGAGTTGCAGAAATTTATCAAAGTTGTCAAAAATCTTTTAAATTATTAAAAATCTACGCGTATTTAATTTACCGGTTTACTTTTTTATATTCGTATACATCAAATTTACTGCGAAACTACAATATTATTAAATACACCTCGGAGAAGTTGAAATAAAAATCGTCGATTTATGAAGTTGAAAAACGTTAGCCTCTTAATACTTTTTTTAGTTTATTTTGTTTTATTGTTAAGACGGATAAGGTGTTTTTAAAACTCCACCCTAAATTAGCGTTTAATTCGCCTAGCGTATGAACTAAATATTTCAATTAATGGATTTCGATAGCTACCGCCATCTATTGCTCCATAGTGGCATCTTCAATAAATGCCAAATATTTCAAATTTAGAAAAGCCTAAATATTTGAATTGGTCCAGATTTTCAGGGTTCTAAACTCAAAATATTTACTTCAAACTTAATCAAGGAATGGATAACACTTGTTTGAATATTATTGAACATATAAATTAATATGAAAATCTGAAAGTAGTAAATCAAACTAAATACATATTTACATTTACTTGAGTTTTTAATTTTTCCAACATTATTACCTCTTGATTTTTTGCTTTTCTAATAATTTTTTTAAATTATTTCTCGTTTTGTTTGGATGCAACTGAATTTTACAATTTTTTTACTCACAAAATCTGAAAAAATATAATTATATTTATTTGCTGAATTTGTAAAACGTTTTACCTCAAAATGATCTAAATCAACAAAATTTGTAACGCATGATGAACTTTATTTAGTCGTTAAACGTTTGTCTAGGGATCTGTCGGTATTGTCGTTTAAAATTGTATATTTTGCATACGTTCGTTCGCATTTAGAATACACTTCAAGTGTATGAAGTCCGTATCAAAAGATTTATATTAAACGTATTGAAGATGTTCAAAGCAAATTTATTAAATATCTGGCATTTAAGTCGAAACATAATAATGTAAATGTTAGCGTTGATTTTAATATTGATCAACTATGTTGCAGGCGGTACTCTGCTGATATGTCAGTACTTTACAAACTATTTAATGGGGACATCCAATGCCCGCCTCTTCTTTCTCGCATGTGTTTTTCTATAAAATTTGATAATCGCTTATGTCGCCGCTTTTTCGCACACCGTTCCATAACACGAATTATGGTCTCCACACTCGGACTACACGTCTTATGCGTACAGCAAATTCTTTGTTAATTTATCCTGATTTTAATATTTTTTGTAATACATTTCCCCAGTCTATGAAAATTGTTAAAAGATTACTGTGTTATCATTAATATTTTTGTTTCTATTGAATTTTTATTTTGTAAAATATTTTTATATTCTGTAAAATGGTACGCCCGTGAATAAATTTTTATTTAATTTTTTTTTTATTTCAAAAAAAGTTTTGGACCCTGTGTTTGATGGGTAATAAAAAAAATCCGTGGTGCAAAAACAGGTTAATAACTAAACATTTTCTAATACTGACGTGTCAATTCTATTAAATAATTTAATAAATTATTACTGCAAAAAGTGTTATTTTCAATTAATTATATTTTTTCCGAGTTTTGTATATTTTACGAAAAAAAATTATAAATTTGCCAATGTTTGTTTATTATGACCATTTTATATAAAGTTTATGTTTTTGCCTAATATATAAAATATTATAGAATATTTATTTATTTATTCAGTCAACGAATCCATTTAATAAATACATAATACTTGGTGGTACTAAAAATAAAAAACGAAAAAATTAAAACATAATTATGATGTAATATTTCGATTTACAAAAATTATGATTCTATAACCGATGTTTACGATTTTTTTAATGTTGACGTCCTTTGACAATTAGTGAAGTATTTGTCACTAATTCGACATTAAAAAAACTACAAGCGCTCAAAGTTAAACAAAATGTTCTCAATTTAACTGGAAATATTGAAACGGTTAGTTTATTTTTCTGATGTGAGATTGTGAAGAAAATGTCGGATTTTTATAAAACCAACGGAGATTGTTAAGAAATGAATGAATGCACTTTGTAATACAATCGAAAAAATAAACTCGATCAATTTTGACACAAATTTAATCAATTTAACTGATTTTAATAAAACGTGCAGTTTCTCTATTTCTAATCTGAGATTATAAAGGATACTGCAGAATTTGCAAAAATCTGGAAGTGTTTTTAAGAAACAAGTAAACTTTGTATTAACGTTAGACAAAAAAACTAAATCGATCGATTTTTTACAAAGTTACATACGTTTGAAGTTGAATAAAATGTTGTCAATTTAACAAAAAATAATAAATGTTACAGTTTCTCTTTTTATGATCTGAGATTATCAAGGAAACATCAGATTATGATAAATTTAACAGAAAATGAACTTTGTACTCACGTTGACAAAAGTAAAATGGAATAATTTTGATAAAATTACACACGCTCAAAGTGTATAATAAACGTTTACCTAATTCACAGAAAATTAACTTTTTTATTTATAAAAGTGAATACTTTGTACAGAATTCAAATATCTTTACTAAGTTTTTCAGAAATTAATTCTATTACTTACATTTTATAAAGAGAAAATTTCGTTACATTTATAAATAAACTGATATGAAATTAATGAGTGAATTGATAAGTAACGTGACTCAAGTGTAAGTGTATTTTTCTGGTGTTCTTGTATGTATGTATGTGTATGTATGTGAATATGTATATGTATATACATATACGTGCATCTGTTCTATCATTTAGGAATGCATTGTACTGTCTTTTATTTTTTTTTTTTTCTTTTTAATTTGTCCTGTAATTGGCCTTCGTGGCTGTTGGGTAATATACAATAAATAAATAAATAAATAAATAAATTAAACAAAATTAAGACAAAATATGTGCAAAATTAACAGATCATAAAATTCAGTGAATTTACACAGAATTTAATAGATTTTAACATTCTTCAAAGAAAAGTTAAATATCTCAACGACTTTTTCATATACATTGAACTATACTAGAATATATTTTACGTCTTTGTATCGCTCATTTTTAAAAACTTAATTGGATGAAAAAAGGTACCTACATTTCGGGCTTCTCTTGGCTGCGTCTCTGTTAAGCATGAAGTAAAATTTCGAATTTAGAACAGCCTGAAATTTGGCTTGATCGCGTAGCGAAGCGGAGCGTACTTTAAATTAACCGCTTATATAAAAACATAAAATTCTCTATATATTTACCAATCCTTCACCAGTATTTGCGAAATTGCAAATTCAATTTCAATCAGCCTTTGAAGGGTTTCCCATATTTATTTAGTGCGGTTTTCATACGATCCGTACCCACGACTCTACATGTTACCTGGGGATGTAACGCATGACGAACTTTCAACGCCACTAAAGAATTTCACCAGATCTGAGAAACAACACACAATATCAGTAGCGTAGCTACATATTCAGCGCATTCGTCAACTTGAAAAAAACTTGAAAACATGATAGTTGGCTAGAATTATAAAAATAAAACGGTTGATTTATGTTGCATCTAAAAAATCGTAAAAAATACTCAAACATCAAACTATGACAACATTGGAAAAGATCAAATGAAAGCATGCTTTTTTCTAAGTAAACATACATACATAAAATATTGAAGCTGGGAAACAAAATACAAGATCTCACAATTGACTAAAGATTATTAATTAAAACAGTAAAAAGTTCATTCATGTTTCATTTAATGATAATAATAATAATAATAATGATATAATATTGATAATAGTAGTAATATATAATAATGATAGTAGTAATAATAATAAAAAGCCCCTAGCAAGGCGCTGAAAAAAACGTAAGATTTAGTTAGACGAAAAAAACGTTTGTAAAATTAATTTATTTAGGATTAAACATAAAATCAATTTGAAAATATTTTGAACTTTACTTGAAATAAGTGTTTTATACGCGTGGCGTATGAAGTAAAATTTTGAGTTTCAGGCTTTTTGAAACTCGAAATTTGACTTCATGCTTAATCTGGGAGTGGGAACCCTCGTTGGACAATCAATCAGAAACGTATTTGATCAGAAATGATTCAAAATAATTGGAATTTACTTCAATAAAAACAATCGCTGATAAAATAAATATATGTATAAAATAAAATTTTATCTTTAATTTGATATTTTGGAATATCCAGCAAAAATATTTAAATTTTAATTATAGCCAATCAAAGTTTTTTCATTTATGTGTAGATTCTATGTATTTAGTGTTGATTTAATAATCTGTTGATTTTTTACAACTGTTTCAAAGATAACTTTCTCCTAAAATCGTTAATTTTATTGCATAATTTCAACGCTTAATATTTTAAGAAGATACATAGAGATAATTTTTATTTAGTAAATTAATAACAAAATTAATAGTGTTGCGTTATTGCATCAGTGACGCTTAATGGGTTAAGTATGTAAGATATTATAACAAAAAACCACTTTAAAAAAGACATGTTAAGTAAATCAAATAGTACCATTGCAGCAGATCCAGATCTGAATCTTGCTCAGAGAATGTTGTAGTTAGTAACAGTGATGGGCAACCTAATAAACAAGTAATTATTGGTAATCGGATTATGACAACCAAACATTCTACGGACCAAAATTCCGCTGCAGCTACTAATTAACTAATATCTGCTGAAAGACGTCAGTGGATTTACATGGGCAGATGCAGTCCGTTTTCGACAGTTGATTCTGTTATGGATTATGTTCAGGATGTTCTGGATTGAAAGGATGCCAAGTGCTTCGAACAAGCGAGTGACGATGATGTGTGCTCATACAAATTAGGTATAAAAGAGTCACTTGTTAAACAACTTTTAGCTCCAGGTTTGTGGTCAGCAGGGCTT
This sequence comes from Philonthus cognatus, assembly GCA_932526585.2. Lineage (NCBI taxonomy): Eukaryota > Metazoa > Arthropoda > Insecta > Coleoptera > Staphylinidae > Philonthus > Philonthus cognatus. The sequence goes on from OW052243.1 coordinate 110,563,732, forward strand.
GCGGTACAGAATTTTTTTCCTCGCCGTCGAAATAAAAATCCAAAGTTGTAAATAATACTTCACCGGGCCTTTTACTGTATTACCAGAAAGTAAGAGGTCTTCGAACTAAACTAGTTAAATTTTATAACTCCTGCTTATCTGAGGATAACAGCGTACTGGCTCTAACCGAAACTTAGCTACATGATTCCATCATCGATAATGAAATTATAGATAGTCGTTATGTGTTATATCGTACAGATCTCTCAGTGCTAACAAGTAATAAAGTCAGAGGAGGTACAGTGCTCATTGCTATAAAAAAATATATTCAATCTATAAGAATAGTAACAGATAATAGTCTAGAAATGGTATTATTAAAAATTAATAAAGGTTCTGTAAAACTGATCATCTGTTGCTGTTACATTCCCCCTAACTCTTCTCTAAGCTGTTATGAAAGCTATTGTAAAACGTTAGAAATAAATTCAATAGATTACCCTGATTACAAAATCAATATTATGGGTGACTTTAATCTGCCTAATATTACTTGGGTCAATAATTGTGATTAACTACAACGAATGTGTCTTCTCCTGTCGAGGTTCCTTTTTGTGATAGCTTAAGCTCTATTTGTATAAATCAATTTAATTTTAATACAAATGATTATGATGTGGTGCTTGACCTCTGTCTCTGAAATGATGATCCCTTAACAGTTAATGAATGTCTACCAATTATTTTTCTTGATCGTCATCATCCATCATTAATTATCAATGTATCCCTAGATGAATATGATATGCTTGAAAATTACTATAAATTTAAGCAGGATTTCAGTAGAGCAAATTTTGATAATATCAATAACTCTTTAATATAAAGGTTTTCTGGTCCTTCGTTCGTCAAAAGAACAAGTCATCGAGGATGCCCTTTATTATGTCTTATAACGAAGTTAGTGCCTCGACTGGGTCAAGATATTGCAAACCTATTCGCACCTTACTTTTCTTCAGTTATTAAACTAGAATCTGTAAAAGTCTCATACTTTGAGTCTAATATGTCAACTTATCCGAACAACATGTTTATATCTACTGATCAAGTTTTACATAAACTCTCTCAGTTAAATGTCACTGCAGATCCAGGCCCTAATAACATACCTCCCATATTTCTTCATAATTGTAGTAATTCACTATATATTCCACTTCACAAATTATTTGTGTTATCGTTTAGTTCTGATATCTTACAAATCAGGCGCTAAATCGAATGTGAAACATTACAGACCAATTTCCATATTATCAGTAATACCGAAAATATTTAGAAAAGTACTATATAATCAAGAATAAGAATGTGTGATTCATTCACCGGATAACTATATACGCGTTTTAGGCTTCAACACCAGCATTAGTATAGTCTCAAACCATTAGTATAGTCCCAAGTCTGAAACGCGTATATAGTTATCCGGTGAATGAATGAGCACTGAACACAAATTCATATTCTTCATATTTGTATTCTATAAAATAAAATCTTGTTGTGGACCAACAATTACTGTATAAAAACTTTTAGTTCGCCAATTATTAAGCTAATAGGCATTAGATGGCGTTTACGCTTTCTAACATACGTACTATATAATCAGTTATTCAGTTCTTTTAAAAACATTATTAGCGATAACCAACACGGGTTTTATACTAGTTGGTCTACTAAAACTAATCTTATTATTTACACTGATAATATGCTTTCGAAGGCGGAGCTGAAGTCCATTCAATATATACGAACTTCAGCAAAACTTTCGTTTGTGTTATTCACTCAATTCTATTGCATAAACTGCATGCTTATGGTGTAGGTGATCTTACTAAAGTGGATTGAATCTTATTTAACTGGGAGAGTCCAATATGTAAAGATCAATGGGTTCATTCCTAATGAAATATGGGTAACATCAGGGGTTCCTCAGGGTTCCTACCTGGGACCACTGCTGTTCTCGATCATCATAAATGATCTATCTGATGCACTTACTTGTCCACACTTATTATTCACGGATGATCTTAAGATATTTCTCAAAATCAACAACATGAATGATTGCTCTATAATTCAACATAATCTGCTCTTAATACAAGGCTGGTGCAAAATTAATGATATGGCACTAAACATAAGTAAATGCCAGTTATGCCGTTTTTATGCTGTAAAGTACCAAATTATTACAATTACAATTTGAACGATACTCCTCTCTCTAGAGTAGATAGTATCCAGGACCTTGGGGTGTTGTTGGACTCTAAACTGTCTTACAAGTTACATATTTATTTATTTTGAATAAGGCTAATAAAATGCTTGGGTTTATTAGACGGTCTACAACCAATTTTGTCAACGTACGTGCTCTTGTGATTTTATACAATGCACTGATTCGATCACACCTGGATTATTGCTGCCTTATTTGGTCTCCACTCTACAAAACGCATGTAGACTGTAGACCGGTTAGAGTCTATACAACACACATTTTTAAATGTCTTACCTTATAAGTTAAGCATTGTTAGCATATATCTTGCACCCCAGCAATACTTTCAATATGCTGGTCTAACTGAACTGCACATTCGAAGAAAGGGAATGGGCAGCACATTTATGTACAAAATACTAACTGACACGATCAGCTGTAAAAATCTGCATAACATGATCATTCTTAATGTGCCGTGTCGAGCACTAAGATCGAATGATCTTCTACATGTCGGTCACCACAGAACCACTTACGGCATGAATAGTCCAATGCCACGAATCGCCAGACATTTAAATAGTGTCGCATCATTAAAATGCATCTTACGCAGTTAATGTAAGGTTATTAAATTGCACTTGTTTATTTTGTACAGTATATATTGTTTTTTGTACGTAATTATTTTTCTATTGTATTTGTATGTACCTATTTATATTTAATATAGTTGTAATATTTTTAATAATCTAGTTTGAAACATTTAAAAAGCATGGCTGTTTATAAATATATTTATTTATAAACTAAATCTCATTGTTTTCTTTAATAGAAACAAACGTATACTAATTTTCTAACAATTCCTCTAACTCTGTAAGCAATATGTTAAATTATTCTTTAACTTTACATTCTAAGTATACATAACGAATACCAAATCCGCATGGAACATGAAGTTTAAGAATAACATATATAACATAACATAATAAAACATTTTTCAATCTTTCTTCGCAATTTATTCTATACCAAATATACATTTCGAACATTATTATTAATTAATCAGTATCAAACTATTGATTGAAACTATTGTGTCCGAAATGTACATCTGGTATAGAATAAATTTGTGAAGAAAGGTTAAAAGTATTTTCTTTAAAGTTATTGACGTATTTACGTAACTCATCTAAATTAATTTACGGTAAATTTAACATTTCGCTTACAGAACCTGCCCGATTATTTGTTAATTATATTAAAATCCCACGTTATTTTTAGTTTCAAAACAGAGCCCAATTACAAATATTTCTCCTAGCACTGTCTTCTAATGTCGATTATTAAGACAGAAAATCATTTACTCATAAGTGTGAAGTATATACAAATTAATTTGGCAAAAAATTACACGCTCGTTAATTTATTTTTAATTAGTGCATATTTCATTACTAAGATTTGTTTTAATTAATTACAAATTAATGCTTTAATTTTTGATTGCTAAACAAACGCTTTTAAATTATACGTTTTTTTCACTTCCTAAACCAACCGCTTCAATTAGGTAATTCATATTTTTATATAGCTGCATGATTGTTTAGTTTCTCTATGTGAATAATTCTAATTATCAGCTTTTATAAATAGTTGTGCAGTAACAATATCCTTATTAACGTATGTATATTCTAATCGCGGAAAAATTCCCTCACGCTAAAAAATTGAAACAAACGGTCAAGTTTCTCGCTGTCCCACGAGATCGTTAATTCGGAGCAAGGCCTGAAACGAAACGAAACGACTTTTTAATTCCTTTTCCACAGCAGGAAAGAATATCCATTTTCTTTCGGACGTATCAAACCTTGCTGTTTGCAGCGAGAACTTGGGAGGAAGCGGCCTATTATTTTTATAGGTAAACGAAATTGTTCCATCCGGATGCATAGGAATGGAAATAGAAAAATACATCTACTTGTCGGTATTTAATGACCTATCTTTTCATGTATGTATATTTATGTTTGTTTCTTTAATAATAAGGTGACCTTATTATGGTGACGTTATTACAAACGTTAAATAGTGTAACAGGAACAATGGTGTATAGCAGGCAGTGGCGGATCCAGAGAGCAATTTTGAGGGAGTGGGAACATTTACTAATAAAAACTGTTTTAAAAACATATTTATTGTATTTAAATTATTATCATTATTCTCTAATTTGCTAACGTTATTATAAACTAGGTTCTATTAATCTACATTTAAAAATTTTAAACTTAACAAAAAAATAATATTTTTTAATTGTCGACTGACCATTTGAGTGGGGAAATTTCCCAATTTAACCCGTAAATCCGCGCCTGATAGCAGGGGTGTTCAACCTTTTATACTAAGCGAGCTACTATTGCATACCAAGTTATTTAGCGATCGTTATATTTAAATTAAAAAAAGCATATAAAAATGTATACAGGGTGTCAATTTGAAAACAAGCCAGCCACAATATCTTTGGAACCGTAACAGTTAGAGAAAATTTTCCAAAACCGTTCCTAGGATATGGAGGGGGAACTATTTTGATCCACATAACAATCTTCTGCAACCAACCCCTTAGGCTGTAGGCACCTTTGCCCATTTTTTTAAAATGTCATGACCCCACTTGTGATATATTATTACAAAGGTCTTTCAAAATGCCAATCAGTGGTACCAACTAAAATTTTAATTGCTACATGAAAAATGTAAAAAAAAATTAATTATTAAATTATAGTATGCTCAAATGATTTCCATTATTTTCGAGACAATAATAAAGTCTATTCTTAAATTCCTCTTGTATTATTCGTTGTCGCAGATCTGCGATAGACTCGGGCTGAGTTTTATAGACCACAGATTTTAAGTGGCCCCATAAGAAGAAGTCTAATGGGGTCAAATCTGGAGATCTAGGTGGCCATTCAATTGGTCCTCTTCTACCAATCCATTGATTCCCAAAAGTGTGGCTTATCCAGTCTCTAACAGGTACTACATAATGCAGAGGTGCTCCGTCTTGTTGAAAATGTAATAAATTGTCATTCAAGATTAGTTCATCCCAAAAAAATGTATGTCTGGGCAGGTATTATTGGAGATCCATTATTGGCCCGTTATTTATTGATCAATATTTAAATAGTCAACTGTACTATGAAATGTTAGATCAATTAATACAGTCCCTTATAGTTCATGAATTAGAAAATCAAATATAGTTCCTATATATATGGGATACACTAAACCTTGCCTGAATCTTAATTAATAACAATTAATCCTCCTGACAGCTCGTCTTCTATAGCGTACAAAATTGAAATAACCCCCTCGTGTTTAGTGTCATTGGAATGGTCTTCCTCTCAACTATCCGATGACGTATGTGGTGTTCGCGTACGTGTGCCCCTTTCGCGAAGATTCGCGAACATCGTAGGGGGCTTTGTGTTTGCCGCTTTTATTACGTTCTGACGTCATGCCCGATTCTCTTGTTCCCCGCACGTACATTTTGCTGGCACGGTCGGCTCGGCTCCAGGTAGCTGCGACCCTTCGCAGATGTGGCGAACGCGGGGATATCCAGGAGTTTTGGACAGCCCTGGTTATTTTGTTCAACCCTGGTTATCTTGGATAGCTGAGAGGAGCTTCCACCACGAGAGGGTGAAGTTGAGCTGTCAGATATGCGAGGGCGCTAGTTGGTAAAACTAAACTAATGTATGGCCCGAACTTTACTCATTTGGAAATGATAAATACATATACAAAATAGCAGTTGACGGAACTTGTTAAAAAGTGCCGGTAACAACCATTATTTGTGTATATATTCCACCGGGAATTCACAAGGATGAATATGTCTTACTTTTTAGTTATATCAACGAAAACTTTTCATCTGATAATATACTTATTTGTGGTGACTTTAATCTTCCTAACTATTATGCCTGGAAACTTAGAGGTAATTCATGCGGGATATTAACACCCCTTATAGATTTCATGGCTTTAAAGGACATGCAGCAGTGCAACGATATCGTTAATAAAAATACCAGATTACTTGATCTAATACTTGTTCCCAAAAATTTTAAATGTGTTGTCAATAAAGCTATCAAAATTCTAACTGAGGAAGATGGTCATCATCATATAGAGTTATCTTTTGATTTGGAATATACAGAGAGTTTTATGTAACACCGAACATTTGAATAACGAGAATTTTTTTTCAAGTATTCATATGCATACGTTGCACATTTTTTCATGCTCGGTTTATTACAAGAATTTAATTTGAAACTTTAAACGAGTGTTTTCCACTCCCAGGCTAAGCATGAAGTAAAATTTCGAGTTTAGAAAAGCCTGAAAATTTGGTTTGGTCGCGTAGCGCGAAGCGCGGAGCGGCCAAACCAAATTTTCAGGCTTTTCTAAACTCGAAATTTTACTTCATGCGCCACCGGTACAAAACACTGATTCAATGTAAAGTTTAGCGGCGTGTTTTAAACTTCGTAATATGTCGGTGTTTTGTACCGGTGGCGCATGAAGTAAAATTTCGAGTTTAGAAAAGCCTGAAAATTTGGTTTGGCCGCTCCGCGCTTCGCGCTACGCGACCAAACCAAATTTTCAGACTTTTCTAAACTCGAAATTTTACTTCATGCTTAGCCTGGGAGTGGAAAACACTCGCTTAAAGCTTCAAATTGAATTCTTTAAATAAACCGAGCATCAGAAAATGTGCAACGTGTGCATATGGATACTTAAAAGAAAAATTCTCGTTATGAAAATGTTCAGTGTTATATACAACTCTCTGTATGCCAGATTAATTTTTTTTGCTCACACCAAATTTTAAAACTCATTTAACTTCAAACGAGGAAATATTCTAAGATTATATACTGATGTAACTCGTACTGATTGGACGGACGTTTGCTATAAAAATAATGTTAACGAAGCTTGTGATTCCTTCTATAATATATTACACAGTTAGTTTAATAAAAGCATCCCTTCTGTCAAAATAAAGCCCAATAATAGAGAATATCCTAGTTGGTTCAACAAGAGCTTAATTGATTTACAACGAACCAAAAATAAATTACACAAACAACGGAGAAAATCACATAGCACAATTTTAGCTAATCAATATAAGGTTATTCGTAATCGTCTGACAGATTAATCTGCAAGGGCTTTCAATGATTATAATAATATCACAGGAAGAAATATTTCCTTCAACCCCAAGAATTTTTGGTCGTACATTAATAAGAAAAAGAAAACATCAAGGATTCCTGGTATTCTGAAACACGACGACAGTACACTTATTTCGTCCTCTGACATTCTACAGGGATTTGCCGATCTATTTAGCGCAGTTTACCGTAATAGTGATGTTAGTAAGAGTGTCAAAACTAGTGAACTAAATAGTGTAATCATGGGTATTGTCAGTGTTGATAAGGATTTGATTTTCTAATTCATGAACTATAAGGGACTGTATTAATTGATCTAACATTTCATAGTACAGTTGACCATTTAAATATTGATCAATAAATAACGGGCCAATAATGGATCTCCAATAATACCTGCCCAGACATAAATTTTTTTGGGATACTGCTTGTGGACTTCTCTAATAAGATGAGGATTGTCACCACTCCAATATCGACAATTTTGTTTGTTCACATTGCCATTAAGATAAAAAGTACATTCAGCTATGCTCAGCTATAATTTTATGAGTCATCATTTCGCAAAACTCAATTCGTCTGTCTGGATCATTATCTCCAAGTTCTTGCGTAATATGCATTTTATAGGGATGAAATTTGTGCTTTTTCAAGACTTTGCGAATGGATTCATGACTCAATCCTGTTACTCTAGACCCTGGGTCTCCAAACTATTTTCTTCGCGGGCCACAAATACAATTCTACATAATAAAGTCGGCCAAGATCCGATTAATTTTATAAAATTATGAAAAATTTAAGGAACAATTGTTACAATATTCCCCTCTATCTCTTCTATTATACAATATATATTGCTCCGACTTATACCATCCCAATCCCAACTTTATAAACCGAACCTGTTATCGCCTACAGTTTGCGATGACACTGCCTTAATCACCCATTCATCAACCCTAGCCTCAGCCCTTAACTCCCTTCAAAATTCTATAAACAAATCAGCTACTTGATTTTCCAAATATTAATCCCAACAAATCCCAACTATTCTTACCCTACCACCGCATACCGCCTAATCCGCTATCTATAAACATTAACGAATTTACTATATACTCCTCCCCATTACGTAAATACCTAGGAATCCTGTTAGAGCCAAAACTGCCCTTCAAGAAACACACCTCCGATATAAAAGCAAACATCATAAAGCGAACGAAACATTTCCGTTGCCTGACATACAAGAACCAAGGAATTAGTACCAACACCTGTAACAAAATTTATAAAATGATTTGCCGTTCATGCAAAGTCACCATTAAAAACTTCGAAGTAGCCGAAAAATCCTCCCTCCATACCCTTACAAAATTTCGACACTGTCAAAATCCCCTCCACAACCCATCCAATGTATTCCTTTACGAAAAATACACAAATTACCCCAATAAAACAAAGACCGATTTCTCGCATTATGATCACCTTAAAAAAATGTGCATCCCTAGAAACCACGACATCATCCCAAAATACAAAAACTCACCTAAAACCTTATATGAATACATCTCCTCCTTTTATGCTACTTTTCCACCTTGAAAACGACTAAAAAACACACACACACACACATAGCACAGGGCAGAAAGACTTATGGTCGATAGCCCTTGTAAGAGAGGGAAGTAAAAAAAATATTTGAAAATATATTTATATATTATAAATTGTATTTTATTATAATGTATTTCTTTCTTTTTCAATAAAGATGATGTAGTAGTAGTATATGATAAATATTTAAGAAAATATCAAGAAAAATCAAAAAAGCCCAAAATAAATATTTGTAAAATTCGTTACCATCAGATCAAACTTAGGCAAACTTACTTTGTTATTTTTTGCAGCTTTGATAATTTTTGTACAGATTTCATTCTTTATTTTATTAAATCTACCTGAATAACTGCGAATAATCACGGCGTACATTCACGACTTTCGTGTTTTAAGAATTCTATTCAAACGCAGTAATGGCAACGAGTAAACATTTTTCAATTTGATTGCCATTACACTACACCAAATTCGAATTTAATATAAGAGCACTTTGGTAATTACTTTAACCTTTTTTCGGACAAAACACAATTTCGTTAATTGTTTTACATAACAATTTAAATCGCTTACGTTAACATTAAAGTGGCCGTGTAATCATTTCATATTTTTAAAGTGGAACAATTTTGCTCAGTAATGTTACACAATAGCCATAAACTTGCCGAAATAAATACATATACATATATACAAACAGGTTGGTGTATTGCATTTTTAACATTGCAATTTTTTATATACACAGAGTTTTTCTTTTAAGTATACATGTATTAACCGATTTGAATGAACTAAAAAACAAACTCAATGGCTGATTCAATACAATAAATTGACAGTAATTATATATTTTTTGAAAATTAACTTCTTTGCCAAATAGTAGTCAACTTTAATTTTTTAAATGGCTGCATATACTTTTCTCATATTATTATATCAGACATTGCTTTTCTGAATTCAATTATGCCCGGTATGTTGATTTTAATTTAATGCAAAAATATTATATTAAAGAAAAAATATAATCAATCATGTTTACATGACTCTTTGGTAATAAAGGTAGTGTACCTCAAAAATAATTGGCATTTTAAGACGGTTTAAACTGTTTATTGGTTTATATTGAATCCGTGTGCTCCGTTAACTAATTTATTATACATTCACAGTTTTTTATTATTTTAAATGCAACTTTATTATTTAATTAATACGATTTTGTTTTAATTATACATTATGTATACGTTGTAAATAATCAGGCCTTCGTCAATTTTATAAAAGAGTTCAACTTAAAGTTCGAACGAGTGTTTTCACTCCCAGTGTTACGGCTTTACCTGGCTCGCCGTAACTCCGACCTTCCACATTTGCATAAATATTATAAATATTGTCCCTTAATGCGTATTTTATTATTTTTTCGCGTAAACACAGTTACCAAGAAGTAATTTTTATGGTGTTTACCTAAAGTGCGCGTTGCGAACAATATGAATCATAAACCGCCTAATCGCATACGATGCAGATTGCAGTTTGGCAACATCGGTAAGGTGGTGGTAATTGGGAATTATCATGACCAATTAGAATCACTCATTACCACCACCTACCCCTATAAGACTCCATCCACCACCCGTGGACTAACCAAGGGACAGACGAGAGACGATAACGAAACGTCAATGAGAACGGTCGCGACATTTTAAACTTTTGTAAATTTTTGTATATATTGGTGTTTGACGAATATACGAGTTAAACTCATTTTATTATTTTTATTATATCTAAACCAGATATGATTGGTCCTTCGAATTTAAGAGTAGTAACATTTTGGTCCATCGCACCCGATGGTCCAAGAGTTTTTTGGGCCAAATCAGTGCATCGAAAGTAAAGTAAAAATTCAAATCAAACACCAATCGTCGTACAATTCGTGTGTGAACATCACAACCCTCATCGTCGCTTCGAAGCAGCGGCATCGCAGTGCAGAAGAAAGCCATTGGATGCCCTTCGAGCAACCGTCGTTGTCGATCCGATCCGATTCCTAGGAAAAGCAGCGTTCGTGCAGCACGTGGATGCCGCCGGCGCCCTCAGGACATCACCTTATCAGGACAAGTGCAGCAGTTAGCCCTCTAAGTCAAACAACAAACGCGTGTATTGATAAGGTAGGCCTCTCCTTGTTCCATTTCTTATTTCATTAATTAACCATGTCGAACACACAACCTTCCAAGGATAAAGAACGCGCTCTTCGTGTTTTAAACAAGCACCGCCAAGTTATTGAAACAGACATTGCTATGATCGAAACAGATTTAGATTCACCTACAGTAGATGCTGAATTAATGTTTGAATTAATCGACAAAGTTTTAAGATCAATTACAGTTTTTCGCGATAATGAATTAAAAAAAATTGATGAAGAATTTCTCCAGTTGTTTAGTTTTGGATTAAAACTGTACAAGAAATCCTCAGCATTAAAACTTAAAGTAAAAAAATTAATAAAAAATGCAAACGATCTATATACGGCACAAAATAACGCCAATCCATCAAAATTGCCTGATATCAACTTGCCTTCTTTCAATGGTGATTACCGAGAGTGGTATTCATTCAAAGATTATTTTAATTCATTGATTGGAAATCAGCCAAAATTGTCCAATTTAGAAAAATTTCAGTATCTTAAATCTTCACTTACGGGACAAGCAGCTAAAACAATTCAGTCGTTAGAGTTAACCGAATCAAATTATCCAAATGCTTTTGAATTATTACGCGCTAATTTTGAAATCAAACGTTTGATTGTAAATAATCACATTCATAAGTTATTTAATTTGCCACCTATTAAAAAGGAAACTATTATCGATTATAGAGAATTTATTAATACAATTTCACAAAGCATACATTCTCTTGAAGCATTAAAACGGCCTATTAACTCTGATGATTGGTTAGTTAATTTAATTGTAATGCGTTGTCCAGAATCTATTAGGTTACAATGGGAAAATAGTCTTAGCGATTCTGAAATGCCCACTGTAAAGGAGTTTACTGAATTTTAATCAAAACGACTTAAATCATTAGTGTCAATTTTTAGAGAAGGTAATACTGATGTAGATTATTTTAAGAATAACGTAACAACAAATTCAAAGAACTCACTGTCATGTTACATATGTTTTTTTTTTTTTTTTTCACATGAGGTGGTATCGCTTAGCGTCCCTGCACTACGGTCTCCGTGGTCCTTTTGTGCTCCTCTGGTTATTTTACTCCCTGTATATTCCTGTGTCTTCTAAGAAGTCCAGGAGTTTGGGCCAGGGGATGTTCTTGAGCTGTTCTTCAGGAAGCACGGGCTTCCCGAGTTGCTCCGTGCGTTGCCGTTTATAGGCTTCGCATGTGCACAGTAGGTGTTGGGGAGTTTCTTCTTCTTCCAAGCACCCACGGCATAGGGGGCTTTTCTTAAGACCCATCCTATGTTTGTGCTTATTCAGGTCACAGTGCCCAGTAACTAGTCCTGTGATTTTCCTTAGTTTCATTCTGCTCAGTCCTGACAGCGCTAATGCGCTATCAGGTACCGGGCCATCTAGGAAGAGTCTCGTGTGCCTCATTCCCATTTGGTTGTGCCATGCCTTTGTATGCTACTCTGCTAACTTGCGTCGGATTATTTCCTTTCCGGTTTCATGTGGTATTCCGAAAGCGGGTTCAGGTCCTATAAATTCACCTGTTGCCCCTTGTTTGGCCAGCAAGTCGGCCCCCAAGTGTCCAATAATTCCTTGGTCCTTGGGTATCCATACTAGCTGTGTTTTTGTTGTTGTCGCCAGTGCGTCCAGCCTGTTTATGCAGTCTATAACCAGTCTGGACTGAACTATCGGCGAGGCTAGCGCTTTTAGGGCTGCCTGGCTGTCCGACATAATGGTAATTGGTCCTTTGTTGAGTCCCGACTCCATTGTAATGGTTGAGCGGGAGGCGGATATTAATTGTTATTAATATACTGTTTATGACTTTAACAGATTTATTAATATAAAAGAATTAGTATAAACGGATTACAAGAGTAAGAGTGCTTTTCGCGATGTCTGAAATAAGACTAACAACTTATTCTAATCAAGCTCTGGAAGAAAGAGATTATAACAAAAGGGACGCGCATAACGTTAGGGGCAATGTCTAATGAGCGCGGTAGAAAACATTTACTTAAGATAATGATTTGAAATAACATCTTTAGTGAAAGTGCTGATAAACAAATTGTTATTGATCGGTTTCTGACTATTTGTTGGCCCTAATGTTATCTGTGCGAAATATACATAATAATAATAATAATGAGAAATAATATAATAATAAAATGTAATATAATAATGATGTACAGGGTACATTACACCATTATGTGGTGGGCACACCAGTCAATGGCGGCCACTTCAGCCTGGAAGATGGAGGCATGTTTCCCCAGAGCAACCGTGAATTGTTTGCTCCGGTTACAGCCTCCATAGATACCAGCCCCGGTTCCTTTTGTGTTTTTGGACCCGTCTGTGTACCAGATGGTTCCTTTACTCGTTCCCGGGTATGTTCCATTTGTCCATTCACTCCGCTGTGGTATGATTATTTTGATCTGCGGGATGGGTGTACGATTTTAGTGAAATCGGACCTCATTTTTAGGATTTCTTCTTCCTGTAGCACTTTAAATGTTTCCGGTCTAGATGACCCTACATTTAAAGTGTGTCCATTTATGTGCAGTCTGTAGGCTGCCTGTCTGGCTTCCATCATAACATACAGATGTAGTGGTGGAAGCGATAATATGTGTTCCATGGCTGCTGTGGGCGTTGTTCTCATTGCCCCAGTAATCAGCAGACACGCCTGTCGTTGCACTCTTTCGAGTTTTACGGCTGCGCTCTTGGTTTGGGTTTTTTCTCCCCAAGCGAGCGCCGCGTATGTCACTATGGGTCTTATGACCACGGTGTATAGCCATTTGGTCATACTGGGTCTCAGTCCCCATGTGCGTCCTACCATTTTCCTGGTCGCAAAAAGTCCTCTCATGGCCCTTTTGCTGATGTTCTCCAGGTGGAAGTTGAAGTTCAATCTGGTATCAAGTATGACCCCTAGATATTTTACTTCATTTTTGATTGGGACTTCCATTTCATACATGCGTAGCGATGTTATGTCATCGGTTTTTCGTCTCCTGGTGAAGGGGACTATCGCCGTTTTGGCCGGGTTTACAGCTAGCCCTTCGTTCTTGCACCATCTTTCCACGGTAGTTAGTGCCCTCTGCATCAGGCTTGATACAGTGGTCCCAAACTTCCCGCTAACTAGAATGGTCAGATCATCTGCGTACCCCAGGGCATAAATGCCCTGGTTTTCAAGTAGCAGCAGAAGGTCGTCCATGACGAGGCACCACAGGAGCGGCAAGAGAATATCGCTTAAGGTCCTCTTTGGCGGAGGCCCTTTCTCCTCCCTTGGGGTTTTCGCCGGTCTCTTGAGGAGTCCCGGAGGTGTGCAGTCGCTCGACAGGTTTCGCTTTGGCGTCCCTGACGAGCCGGGTGCTGACGTTGGTCCAGGGTATCGCGGATGCGTCCCCCCCCCCTAGCGTCGGCTTTCCCTGAGGTAGGTTTCGCCTAGGCGTCCCTGCCCTCAGGGCGAGCTTTTCTCTCCTCTGGCGTCGCTTGGTCGCCCCCGATGGCTGTTTAGGGCGTTCGGGTTCGGCTGCGGCGGCACCAGTGGAGGTAGGGTTCTCCGAAGAGCCCCCTATGGTTGTTGTTGTTTTTGTTTTAGTTTTAGGTTCCATTTTGGTCCCACGAGTACGGAGGAAATAACCGGTCGCTGTGCGCAGTGCCCCGATACGCACAGAAGGCTCACTACGTTGGGAGGTCGCCCGGTATCCCAACGGAATCGTTCGCGACACTTAACCCTGTGCCATACAGCTATTGGCACGATATCTGTACACCGTAGCTTGGGGGGGGGGGGGGGAGTTGGTTCGCGGCAACTGGTTTAGGCCGGTCATGCGGGGGTGTCCCACCTGCCCGACCCTATGCCAGCTGCTGGCCGAATGCTCGGCCACGCTCCTATCCACCACCCGGAGACGCGCTCGGTAGCCTCTGCCTGCAGCTACCAGTCGGCCCCATTGCTGGTGCCAACTGGTTTCCGAGTACATATGTTTACAAGCACATCATTTATTTAGCTGCGATCAATTTCGCGCATTCGAAGTTAGTAAACGTTCTGATCTAGTACGTTCGAAAAAATTGTGTAGAAATTGTTTAAAGGTGGCACATAATGCCATAGATTGTACGTCCTCGAGGCGTTGTAAAACGTGTAATAAACCTCATAACACTTTATTACATTTCAACAATCAAACTAATTCAAACCCGGCTAGTAGTAGTAGTAGTAGCAGTTTACATATTAATCATTTGGAAAATGGAACTGTTTTGTTAGCAACTAGCTTAATTGAAATCAGACAGGGAAATATAAAACATATAGTTAATTTGAAATAAACTTATTAATTAACTTGGATTATAAACATTTAAGGCTTATCAAGCTTATCATTTAAGGCTTATCAAACATTTAAGCTTTTTTCGGTTGCTGGTGGTAGTAAGATTAATACACAAAATTATGTGAACATCGATATCGCTTCGCGGATTAATGATTTCACTTCTAATGTACGTTGTTTTTCAATCGATGAAATCACGCATAAACTACCGACTGAGCAAGTTAGTGTTAAACAAATAAATTATCCATAGCATATTCAGTTAGCAGATCCTCAATTGTATAAACCAGCTGATGCAGATTTATTAATTGGAGTAGAGTTGTATAACAGTGTAGTCAAATCAGAGCATTTTATAGTTAATGAACGCAGCTTAAGATTACAAAACACTCAATTAGGTTGGGTAATTAGTGGTCGGGCACCTGAAAGCCGACCGTAAAAAGAGTTAAGTTGTCATTCGGTTACACTTTCCGAATTAAACTCTAATGTTAGACGATTCTGGGAAATAGAATATGTAGAACCCAAGAAGAATTAGAATCAAATGAGGAAATTGAATGTCAGGATTATTTTAATAAAACAGTAGAAAGGGACTTAGATGGACGGTTTGTTGTCGCTTTACCCTGGCAAGCAGATGCCTCCAAATTAGGTAATTCTTATGGTATGGCAGAGAAAAGGTTATGTAATTTAGAATATAAATTAAAGCGCAACCCGGAGTTAAGCAAAGAATATGTTCAATTTATGAGGGAATATATTAAATTAGGCCACATGACACGGGTGCCTTTTTCAGATAACGGATACTTTTTACCACATCACGCCGTGTATAAAAATTCAAGTTTGACTACAAAATTACGCGTGGTATTTGACGCACGTGCGAAATCACAGAAAAACGTCATTAAACGACTTATTATTAGTGATGGGCAAGATCGATCAAAAAAGATCGACTGATCGATCCTTGCAAGTGATCGATCCGCTCGATCTCTTTGAGCGGATCGATCTTTTCGATCGGGTCGATCTTTTCGATCGGGTCGATCTTTTCGATCGGATCGGTCTTTACGATCGGATCGATCTTTTCGATCGGATCGATCTGTTCGATCGGATCGATCTGTTCGATCATTTCAGACCGCTCGATCGGCTTGATCTTTTCGACGACTCGATCTTTTCTGACGGCTCTATCTTTTCGAGCGACTCGATCTTGGGGGCGGTTCGATCTGTGCGAACGGGTCGTGCTGATCGATGTGATCAATCGGCTCGATCAGATTGGTCATATCGATCGGCACAAGTGGATTGATCAGGTTGTGCGGCTCGAGCAATGATCTTTTTGAGCGGATCGATCATTGAACGATCACACTATTTTTGTATTCTGTTTTGCGCAAAGTGAGACAGCATTTATTAAAAAAAGATATAGGCAGTGTCTTGGCCAGAGCTGGGCAGGATTCGAATCATTCAGGATTCGATTCCCGGATTCGAATCCTTTTAAAGGATTCAAAAGAGGTATTCGAATACTTTAGTGAAAACGGATTCGTGATCCGGATTCGTTACATTTTTTTAAAAGGATTCGTATTCGAATCCAAACGTAGATGATTCGAATCCTTATAAAAGAATTCGAATTCTTATAAGAGGATTCGAATCCTTATAAAAGGAATCGAATCCTTATAAAATTCGAATCCTGATACATGGATTCAAATCCTCCTAAATAATTCGAATCATCGCTATTAAGGCTGGGATTCGAATTCGATTAATTCAAATAGTTAAATATTCTAATATGAATATTTAAATCACTAAATTATTCATATTTGAATATAAATATTAAAATTTTCGAATAATTCAAATATTTGTGAATGCATATTTGGTTACTTAACCATGAAAAATATCCAACGTTAATATATATATTTTTAACTTCACTTGAAATCAGTGTTTTATACGCGTGGCGCATGAAGTAAAATTTCGAGTTTAGAAAAGCCCCGTGAAAATTTGTCTCGGGTCGCTGCGCGACCCTCGACAAATTTTCTACGCGGGGCTTTTCTAAACTCGAAATTTTACTTCATGCTTAGTCTGGGAGTGGATAACACTCGTTCTTAGAAGTTTCAAATTGAAGGATTACTCTAGATTACTAAGTTTATTACCGTTTTACAAAGGCTACAGCTCAAAGGACCAACCACGGTCTTCGCAGAACGAAGGACTACAGGGAATCGAAGTTTTGTTACAAGAAAACAACGAATGTCTGAAGGTTTACAGCATGGATAGGAAAGAAAACATCTAATTTTGAAAAATATCGAAGTTGGGTTGGTTTTCAGTGCATTTTTAACTTCACTTGAAATCAGTGTTTTATACGCGTGGCGCATGAAGTAAAATTTTCTACGCGGGGCTTTTCTAAACTCGAAATTTTACTTCATGCTTAGTCTGGGAGTGGACAACACTCGTTTGAATTTTAAAGTTAACTCTTTTAAAAAATCGACGTATGTAATATAATAAATCATTCATTGAAATCATAGAAAAAGATGCAAAATTTTACCTAAAATTAACTTTTAGATTCAACTTTACAATTTGTTCGGCTCTTAATGGGTGAATATTCTATTCCTAAAGAAACCGTTTTTATTTAATATTAAAGTTGCATTTAATACAATAACAAACTGTGAATAAATCGACATAAATCTAGAAATATCAAAAATCCCGACATGTCGAAAATCTTGACGGTCCACTCCCAGACTAAGCATGAAGTAAAATTTCGAGTTTAGAAAAGCCCCGCGTAGAAAATATGTCGAGGGTCGCGCAGCGACCCGAGACAAATTTTCACGGGGCTTTTCTAAACTCGAAATTTTACTTCATGCGCCACGCGTATAAAACACTGATTTAAAGTGAAGTTAAAAACGCACTGAAAACCAACCCAACTTCGATATTTTTTCAAAATTGGATGTTTTCTTTCCTATACATGCTGTAAACCTTCAGATATTCGTTGTTTTCTTGTAAATAAACTTCGATTCCCTGTAGTCCTTCGGTCTCCGAAGACCATGATTGGTCCTTCGAGCTGTAGCCTTTGTAAATTGGTAACAAACTTAGTAATCTAGAGTAAACCTTTAATTTGAAACTTCTAAGAACGAGTGTTGTCCACTCCCAGACTAAGCATGAAGTAAAATTTCGAGTTTAGAAAAGCCCCGCGTAGAAAATTTGTCGAGGGTCGCGCAGCGACCCGAGACAAATTTTCACGGGGCTTTTCTAAACTCGAAATTTTACTTCATGCGCCAGGCGTATAAAACACAGATTCAAAATGAAGTTCAATAACACATATATCATCATTAATTAAAATCATTATATAATCAGATATTTAGTCGGTAAATGAACATGTTTGTTAATAGAAACTGGTGGAATAAAATATTACTGGTTGCAAATAATAGATTCAAATTTATTTTTAAAGGATTTGTATCCGTGATTCAAAAATGAGGATTCGAATCATATTTTTCACTTACGAATCCTTTATTCGAGTATTCGTGATTTGAATCATATTAGGTGATTCGGATTCGTGATTCGAATCATGTTTTTGAGGATTCATCCCAGCTCTGGTCTTGGCAGGGCTGAGAAAAAATTACTAATGAGCCGGTTATTTTTCCCGGGCTAGTCTCACACTTTATATCCGAGCGTGCTATTATATTATAGAGATTTTAATAAAAATTTATAATATTTCATTTCATATTAGCTATATATATATATTTAGTAAATACATAAATAGCTAATATGAAATGAAATATTATAAATCTTTATTAAAATTAATAATATTTAGTAACAGCTGTTAAATAACGTTAAAAATAACTAGTTATCACCATTATTGAAAATTAACTGCTTCTCTCATCTTTAGTGTATACTAAAGAACAAAAATGGTGATGTGTTCATCATAGTACTTTCCCCGTTTAGTTATATAATTGAATATAATTAAAAATAAATTAATTAGAAATATTAACACAGCAACCGTGAATGGAATCGAACCCGCACTTCTCAATTAAGAGTCCGGTGCGCTACTGCCTGCACTACGACACTTGATTTAATTAATCCCTAATCGGTGTTATAATATTCGATCCAACATTATATATCTATTTATTTGATTTTATTTTTTCGAAACCTGTTTCTGTTTTCGTTTATTATGAGTATCACATGCTAATAATTTTGTCTTTGCGCTCTCTTGAACGCTAAACGTCTGTACCTTTCATTTTATGCTTACTAGAATTTCTGGATACAGATGTTTATTTATTTCATGAGAAAGTTATGGCTCGCTCTTGAAAATGAATTCGTTATCATTCCTAACTTATGATTTTTTTTTCCGTTAATATTTAGTTTTAATTTATTTTTTTATTAATTTTTTTTTTAGTCATTATTTCTGTGCATTTTGCAAGTATTTATTTCTTTTCATATTCTTTTAGTGATTAGTTTTGTTGAATGAACGAAAATATATTTAGTCTTGGTTTGCCATATATTTGGTGTTTACCCGTGTTTTTTCATGTACCTATTTTTGATTGTTTATTTTATTATTTTTACCTAAGTATTGCTAACTAGCATTACCGAATTAAGAATGTTTTTCCTTGTCTTTTTTGTGAATTTATTATGCGCGCTTTGTGCATTCCTGCATTTCTATCCTAATAATTTTTTTTGTTATTCTTCCTTTTTAGTGTGTTTATTTTATAAAAAGTAGGCCAGCGATTGAACTTGAAATTCCAACACGTTTGTTTTGATTTTTGAACCACTTGCGTTTGCATTTTTTTTTTTTATTGGTGCCTCGTTTTGCTTAAGCGCCTATCTTCTAGGGATGGGCAAGATCGATCAAAAAAGATCGACTGATCGATCCTTGCAAATTCGAAAAGATCGAAAAGATCGAGCCGCTCAAAGAGATCGAGCGGCTCGATCTTTTCGATCGGATCGATCTTTTCGATCGGATCAATCTTTTCGATCGGATCGATCTTTTCGATCGGATCGATCTTTTCGATCGGCTCGTTCTTTCTGATCAGATCGATCGGATCGAGCGGCTCGATACTTCAACTGATCGATCATTGCTTGATCGATCTTTGCAATGATCGACCTTGCCCATCACTACTTATTATTGACAGGGCCTAGTTTACAGGACGTTTTATTCGACATTTTAATTAGATTTCGTATTCACAAATATATAGTTACAGCCGACGTATAAATGATGTTTAGATAAATTAAAGTCCGAGAATCAGATCGTAAATATCAACGAATTTTGTGGCGTGAATTGTCTAATAAGCCAATACATGTGTATCAATTAAACACGGTTACTTACGGTACTTGTTTTGGGCCATTTTTAGCGGTTCAATGCTTACAAAATCTTGCAAAGGAGACACCAGATAGTTTAACTTTTCAAACAATTCTTAAGGATTTTTATATGGATGACGTTTTAACTGGCGCATCCACAATCGAAGATCTCGTCAATTACGCGACGCGTTGAGCGCAACACTCGCGAAAGGTGCATTTTTATTACGCAAATGGGCATCAAACTGTCTTGACTTAGTTAGTGATTTAAACAACGCCGAAATTAGCAATCACACATTAAATTTGTCTCCAAATGAGCAAATAAAGGCTCCAGGGGTACAATGGAGCCCAATTAAAGATACCATTGAATATAGATCATTTTATTTTACAATGCGTACAATATTGTCCGAAATATCAAAATATTTTAATCCGTTAGGCTTGCTAGGGCCAGTAATAATAAAGGCGAAGCTCATTTTGCAGGATATTTGGAAACAGGGTTTGAAATGGGATGAACGAGTTCCACAAACAATTTTAGAGTCTTGGCCGAGATTACGCAATGAATTAAGTTCAATGAAGCCTATGAGTACAGACCGTAAAGTTAAAACATCACCAAATGAAATTATAGAGATTCATGCCTTTGGTGATGCAAGTTTAATTGCTTATGGATCTGCAGTATACCTGAAATCAATCAATTCACACGGATCAACAATTTCTAAATTATCTTGTGCTAAATCTAGAGTGGCACCGCTAAAAACAGTAACACTACCCCGTTTAGAGCTATGCGCTGCCCTTTTAACAGCGAATCTCGTCGATCGAGTTAAGGCTGCGCTGTATAATGTGCAAATTAAATGCTTTTATTATACTGATTCAACTATTGTGTTTTGCTGGTTAAATTCAGAACCATATAAATTCAAGCAATTTGTAGCACATCGCATTGGAGAAATCCAACGTTTGTCTAATATTTCGAGCACATACGTTTAGAGCACAACCCCGCGGGCATAATTTCGCGTGGTTCTTTACCGTCAGCACTTATAAATAATAATTTGTGGTGGTACGGCCCCGATTTTTTAAAACAAACTGTGACACCCCAAACATTTATCCCTGAATTTAACGAACACGCTGAATTCAGAATATTAACTGTTACTCAAACTGATCCAAAACCGCTTATTACGTGGTCAAATAAATATTCAAGTTTTGTAAAGTTTTTACGCGTTACAGCATGGATTAACCGATTATGTATAATACATCACATAATAATGATAAAATAACGGGCGAACTTGACTTAGTTGAGATAAACAAGGCAGAAATATTAATAATTAATTCTACTCAATTAATTGGATTCTCTAAGGAGATTAATCAAATTAAATTAAATCATTCAGTAGATAACAAAATGCAGTTAAACCCTTTCTTAGACCAATCAGGAATTATTTGTGTAGGTGGTAGACTAAGGTACTCTAAATAACGTTATGATTCGAAATTTTTTATTATCCTACCAAAAAATAATTCAGTGACAAAGTTAATCGTGCGGCATTATCATAATAAAAATTTACCAAATGTTCAGGCTTTTCTAAACCCGAAATTTAACTTCATGCACCACGCTTTAAAATCACTGATTCGCAGTAAAGATAAAAATACACTGCTTTAGAATATGCTATACGTGTGGCGCATGAAGTAAAATTTTAAGTTTAGAAAAGCGTGAAAATTTGGTTTGGCTGCTCCGCTTCGTACCTAAAACATTTGAAACAAAAATAATAATCCAAAAATGTTTAATAAAAAAATGATTACATTTTTCTTCACACATTCTCAAGTCAGGTAAATATTAGAATGTATCAGAGCTGGGCAGGATTCGAATCATTCAGGATTCTAATCCTGGATTCGAATCCTTTTAGAGGATTTAAAAGAGATATTTGAATACTTCAGTTAAACTAGATTCGTGATCCGGATTCGAAAATATGGTTTGGTCGCGTAGCCCTACGCGACCAAACCATATTTTCAGGATTTTCTAAACTCGAAATTTTACTTCATGCTTAATCAAGGAGTGAAAACACTCGTTAGAAGCTTCCAATTGAATGCGTTAATAAAACATCAAATGACTGAAAATGTATTTAACGAGAATAATCTACTTTTCAAAATTTGTTAAATATTATTTAAAGTAAAACTGACATGGCCACAATTGAAATGTTTAATTTTTCCGACATTTCCGAGGTTCTAGATTTTTCTATTTTGGCCTTTTAATATAATTTTCTTCCATTTTGTTAAATTGTTTTCATTGTTTTTGTGGATATTTAAGTTGATTTTATTAATTGTTACGTGTTTTGTAATTTTTATAATGCCTGTTGATTTTGACAAATTTAATAATATCATATGAGTAGTTAATTTTCAGGATTTTTTTTGATGCCATCTATTTTATTACTTTTTGTATTTTTTATTATTGAATTTCTCAATTGAATAACTATATTTTATTTTTTTTTTTCTGTAACTTTGGCTATTATTTATGTGTTTTTATTCTGTAGAAAATTAATAAGTTTTATATTTTTATTTGGTTAATATTTGCTTAGTGTTAATTTTAACAATTTTGAAGATTTTTTTTATAAATTTTATAATTGTTTGTTGCTTTTAAAGATTTTATATAAAATACAAATATGTTTTGAAATTAAAAATTTGTTATTTTTGAGATATTGTGTTTTTAATGTTGATGATTTCTGGATGTGATTGAATTTTTTCCATTTTTTACAAAAAAAAAACAATGCACAAATCGAAATAAATATAATTATACTTTTTTGTTTATTTTGAAGATTTACGTATTTACCAATTTATTTATTTATTTAGTCAACGGAGTACATTTAAAAGATACATAATATAGTATAACTAAAGATATAAAATTACACATTAAATTATTATTTAATGTTTATGTTTTTTGCCAATTTTTTGGAATATTAAAACGAATTAAAATTAATCAAGAGATATATTTTGTAAATATTCTGCAAACAATTGGTACATTCAATTTTTCTTTGTGTTAATTTTCGCAATATTCATATAAATATTACTGATTTTATTTTTTTTTTACTATTTTTTAATAATTTACAAATTTGTTTAGAATCACTTTTATAGGTTTTATCGATTTAGAAATAGTATTACTTAAAATATTATAATTTTTTTTATTAATCTTGACGATTTTCTTAGTGTACTTTTTTTAACAAGTTTTTTAATGTTATTATTTTTGAATTTGTCAACATTGACCATTTTTTGCTGATTAACTTTAATGATTTTTTCAATTTTAGCGTTTTTTTTTTTTAATGAATATTATTTGTATAATGTTTAATTTAGAAGATTTCTGTCATTTCTAGTTTATTTTACCATTTAAAATGTTAACAATTTTCATTATTATTCCTATTATACATCATATTTATAGAAATTGTTATTGTCTAAATTTATATAATTTATAATGGGAATAATAATAATTGTCAACATTTAAAATAAATAATGACAACAATTAATATTGTCAACGCTAACAAAACTAATTGATAAAATAAACTAGAAAGAGAATTCTTGAAAATTGAATATTGCACAATTATTATTCAATTTTATTGACTTTCATAATTTTTCAGATTTTTATAATTAGTGACGATTTTAGTATTTTTTCATGATTTCTTATTACTCTGCTAATATTGATATTTTTTATTGTTTAATGATTCTTGTTAAATGTAAATAATGTTTATATTTTGCATAATTTCTGTATATTATGTTACTTTTCACGATTTATTAAAAACGATTTGTTTAGTGTTTTGTTCAATTTGAATAAAATTCCATGACTCCTCTGGTTTTAAGGATATTCAGTGAATTTTTCTTTTACGTAATTTTCAGGCATTCGTCGATTTGCTACAAGAGTTCAATTTAAAGTTTTGAACAAGTAATTCCACTCCCAGGTTAAGCATGAAGTAAAATTTCGAATTTAGAAAAGCCTGAACGTTTCAGGCTTTTCTAAACTCGAAATTTTACTTCATGTGCCTTTTCACTGATTCCAAGTGAAGTTTAAAAACACACAATTACATGTTTAATCAGAGTAACACGGAATTAGATATTTAGTCTGTTGTCTACGATGTTCAGTGGTGATAATAAATAATTAGGTTTTAAGTATTTTTGTTAAAATAACTGGTAGTGATATTAAAATGTTAATGGTTGAAAAAATGTAATAAAATCAAATGTATTTTTAAAGGATTTGTATTGGTGATTCGAAAAAACAGGATTCGAATCTTTAATTCGAATCATATTTATCTTTTATGAATCCTTTATTGGAGTATTCGTGATTTGAATCATATTAGGTGATTCGGATTCGTGATTCAAATCCTTTTTTTGAGGATTCGTCCTAGCTCTGGAATGTATTAAATTACATTATTTAGTAATTTAAAAAAATAAAATAATAATGTTGCGTTATTGCACCAATGGCGCTTAATGGGTGAATAGATATTAGTAATCAGTATTTAGTCTTCATAATATATAAAATTACGAAAAAAACTATTCGTGAAAATGCAAACAGTGTCTTAATTAATAAGACAATTTAAGACGATAAATATTCATTGAAACAACTACTTCCCGTGCAAATACACCTCCGGATATTGAATTATACAATGAAATATTTAAAATCTTATTTAATTTGATTTGTTACAACGCTCTATTAAAGTATACGTAACGTTTAGGTCAAATTCTCTTCAAACCAACTAACAATACAATTTAAAATGAAAGGAGAGATAGCAACAAATTAGAAGTTTACAAACCAAGTGAAACTTCTAATTTGTTGCTATCTCTCCTTTCATTTTAAATTGTATTGTTAGTTGGTTTGAAGAGAATTTGACCTAAACGTTACATATACTTTAATAGAGCGTTGTAACAAATCAAATTAAATAAGATTTTAAATATTTCATTGTATAATTCAATATCGGGAGGTGTATTTGCACGGGAAGTAGTTGTTTCAATGAATATTTATCGTCTTAAATTGTCTTATTAATTAAGACACTGTTTGCATTTTTACGAATAGTTTTTTTTGTAATTTTATATATTATGTTTAAAGTGTGCAAACTATAAGAAGCGTAAGCTTATTTTCTCGAATTCAAATAGTTTTGAATTTGAATTTATCTTTAGTCTTCATTATTCAACATTCTTAATAAACCCGTAATGTTTTCTACTTATATCAATTGATTATTTTGACCTTCCTTATTGTGTTTAAGGGGTCAAAATAATCACTTTCCTTTACAGTATTCTAAGATTCAAAAAGAACACATAGATCATTGTCTATTTACATTAAATAGCCATCACATGACACTTTCAATTATGCGTTACACAACGATTTTTTTTTTGATAGGTGATCTTCAATCAATAAAATTAATAAACATTCTCCCGAGCGGAGAAAGTGATTATGCATGAATCGTTTTTATGCAAAACAAAAAAATCAATTATACACGAATAAAGTTGTAATAGATTATTTATGCAAAACCCGTAATTAATTACTGAAATTTCAAATTATTATTCGTCAAGTTGGAGGATGCTCAAATTGCGCAATGCGCGAGTTTTGTAACAATTAGTTGTTTATAATTTTCTCAGTTTTTAGTTGCAGCATCTTCTAAATGTCACACTAGCGTGTAAATTTCTCTGCATGCTCAAGGGTGAGTGAATTCAAAAGGAAGGCCAAACAAATCTAATTACATACATAACATCAATTTTTGTGTAAAGTTATCTATCCACATTAAAAAAGAAAACTTATTGAAAAGGTTTGCAACTTGTCAAATCAAAATCTACCAAATTACTTAGCCTTGAACTATACGCTCTTTTTCTAGAAGAACCTTTGTGGACAATAATTGTACGAATTGTATGCCTGAAGTAGTGTAATATTGTATTCGGAGCGGGCGGCCAACTTGATCGTATTGCTTACTAAATTTATGCAAATTATAATCGCTCCAAATGTGAGTCACGCTCGTTTCCTGAAATTCGGCCATGATGATTTGCACGATTTTTTTTCCACTTTTCCTAATGTGTTTGACTCGAACATTACGTGGAAATGGAATTTAATTATTACAAATGGGGGATTGTCGGGGTTTTCATTCCGTTATTTAATTTCGCTGGAAGGATATTTGAGTTAAGTGACACGCCTTCAGCGGGACTTGATAATCATCGTTCTGGTCATTTTCAGGCTTGACGTAATGCTGAAACCCACGTTCAGTCGTTTTACTGAAAAAATATTCGTACAGTCATGTTTTACTTGCATTTGATTGTTATTTCAAATCAGAATTCATAACCGGTTCTCTTAAGCTATTTTTGAAATGCCTGTAAATAATTTATATCCATACACTACATATGTTCAAGAATCTAAAAAAAGTTCATGCGAATCCGCGCTGCTTGAGATAGATGCATTCTAAGAATACATCAAGTGCTACAAGAGCCTAATACAATAAATTTATTTTGGCCTACAAATGTTCATTAAAATTTCATATGATTTAATGGTTAAGTAAAAATAACGCAAAAATATATGTACAATGTATACAGTGGCGGATTTACGTTTTTCCACCGGTAGGCTGAAACATTTTGCCACCTATTCTCAGTGGGGGGCATTAGATGACATTTTTGATAATACCGTACGATCGTTTAAATTATGATTTAGAGTAGGCGGCATTTTTTTGCGGTTGCCTAGAATGTTAATTGAATGATGGAATAAATTTTAGGTTGTGGTAAAATATGTAAGAACAATCAGTAGTGCCAATCTAATTTTAGATTTAAAACCTACTCTAAATCATGTTTTAAATTATCGCACAGTAGATTATATTCCTAATATTAGACCACGTTTCTCGACATTAGATGACTTGTGATGAACAAAGACCCTTTTAAATTTTTTAACATTTTTGATGTTGACATTAAATGACATTTTTGACATTTATTATTTTTTACTTTTCTGACATTAGACGACAGTTTTGACATTTGATATTTTGATATTACATATTTACTATTTTACATTAGATGACAATTTTTATATTATTAGATTACATTTTTAACATTATTACTGTTTTTGACAGAAATGTTCGCTTTTGTAAGAAAATGTCTAAAATGTTACGTAGGTACTGACATAAAATAATAATTTTGACGTGAATCAAGTTCTAAAAATGTTTGATATTCTTGACATTTTGGTAATTTTGATGTTTCTAACAATTTTAAATAATGTTGATAGTCTTGACATATTTTAATAATTTTTAAAACTGAACATTATACATTTTAAATGCTCTGAATTATATAGTATATAGTATGTTCAGAGATAAAAAAAAGTAATTCTATATTGACTCAATATATAAATAAAGTGGAAGAAAAAATCACTATTAGTAAATTAAAATCAGCTCTCATTGCAGCAGACGAACAGAATAAATAATATGAATGATATTATTCATCTCACTAGCACCGCGTCAGAGAATAACAAAGATTTTTTAATGCACAGCATAAGAAAAGTTTTATAAAAAGGACTAATAAAATCGCGACAAGAGACATCGGTGAAAATCCTGGACCCTTCTCTAAAATTAAAGTAGCAGAAAAAACATCCTGGATATTCTTTGCAAACTTAAATGAAGTTACAAAAGATATAATTACATGTTTAAAACAAAAATAAACTATTTATGCACAAAATTAGATTTAAAATCTACCTTGAAATCCGAAACGCGTCTGTGGTTATCCGGTTCCGGAATACTGAACTCAAATTCAATTTTGATAGATTTAAAATCACATTTACTTGGCGCCGCTTTTAAAGTCGGAGTCCCATTATGTACATCTGGAATCTGCTTTCAAATCTTTAAATTTCTGGCCCAGATGCACCTCTGTAGATACATTTTTCTACCTAAAGATAAAAAGAAATTGACAAAGTGAACATTTTCAAATCCCCAACGTCACAACAGTGAGTACATAGATAAAAATAGTAATAACATCAAATAAATACAGTAATACAAAAGTCAAAAGAAACTGCGATAAGAACAGCTTTAAAATTTTGCATCAAAACATCCAGTCACTGAAACACAAAACAAATCAGTTATTTGATTTTGTATAAAACCAAAATAATATGTCTATACTATGGATCACAGAGCATTGGTGTAAAGATGATCTAATAGAACACGTTAAAATTCAACAATTTAAATTGTCATATTTCATCTGTCGGAATAAAGAAACACGGAGGAGGAACTGCAATCTACGTCAGGGAAAACATTGTTACAAGTGTTCTGAAGTACATCGATAATTGAGCTGAAGAAACACTGTTTGAGTGTGCAGGTTTACAGTGCAATAATAATAATAAAAATACCGCAATTGTAGTGACTTACAGTGCGATGTAAAACATTTTTTCATAAAATTATCTATCCTTTTGAATCATTTAAGGGGAATATAACAGTGGTCTGAAATTTAATGTTAGGTTTATTTAAAAACTAAAGGTCCTAGAAAGTTGAAATTTTGACAGCGTATATTAAGCCCAATTATCTAGTAAAATATCGAAGTACTTTTCTTTTAACAATTTGCTTTCAGAGGTATGAAAAAAATAATGTTATATTTTTCAAAATTAAAAAAAATATTCCCATATCTTACTAGTTTATACTATAAGGAATATAATGTGAACATTTCATAAAGATGCGATAACTCATGCCCGAGTCAGGT
Organism: Philonthus cognatus; assembly: GCA_932526585.2. NCBI lineage: Eukaryota > Metazoa > Arthropoda > Insecta > Coleoptera > Staphylinidae > Philonthus > Philonthus cognatus. The sequence continues at coordinate 110,592,830 of OW052243.1, forward strand.
TAAAATAAAAATCTTGAAAAATAAGACCGTAAAATACCGCCGCCTTGCGGATCTTCTCTTAGTTGAACGCGCTGTACACTCATCTGCACAATTATTGGAGGGGCGAGCAGCATGCGGCCAGCGTTTATCACTGGGCCGGTAAACGCTGTGCGGCTTCGCGTTTGTTTTTCTTTTCTTTTCTCAATCATAGTTAACAAAAACGGCTCGCGTCGTTAGCATTTGTTCTCGTAAAATTAATATTTCCCAATTATAATCGATATTTTATTGTACTAGTGTTTTATTTGTATGCTTTCTGACTACTAATGGAATAAGTATTTTTTTATACTGCATGTTCACTAATATAGAAAACACGAAATGTTTCACTAATTTAAATAAAGATGTGTAAAATACCTTTAATGTTGGCTTCCCTAATTATTTGACAGTGTCGGTATTATTAAATTATTTTTAAAGTTTTTTTTTTTGATTAATAAGCCAGAAGCAATCAAATAACAATCAGTCTTGTTCAAATCATTATTTCGTCTTAAATCTTTCGTTGTTAAAGCAGTTGTTAAATGCCATTAAACTTCTCGCAATAAAACTATTAAAGTAAATTGTAAAATTTCTAGCAATCAGACCTATTTGAACCAATTGCGACTTCATCCACGAATCAATGATATCAAAACTATAAGAATAATAAGAATAACGTCACTAATATGACGTTGTCGTAGATTAATGTTACAAATCAACTATTTTTTACTGAGCACAGGTAATATATGTTTGACGAATGTTTAAAAAAATGTAGGGTTTAACTGCGTGCATATTCATTGTTAATTATTTTAGAAAAAATAGAACTACAATATTAATAAGCTAGTTATTATAATGCATTTCAAATAACAAGCTTCTTGCTCAACATTGCACCAAGCCCAATATATTTTTTAAGGCCCGGCTTGGCCCGACCCGGTCATAAAATAAGAGAGATTTAGTTTTGCCTGACCCGGCCGGTCAACATTTAAGGTCTAAATAAATAAAAAATATACTTATCTGATTATAGGCATAGTTTTTAGAAAAAGTAAAAAAAAATATATAAAACTAAGATAATTTAAATATTGAATATGATACGGGAAAATCGCCTAAGAAAAATTCAGGCCCGTGCAGTGCTCCAATTGACATATTCCCCAAAATATTTTAGATGACAAATCTCAAATATATTTTTTGTTGAGTATAAAATGTCTGCCTGAAGTCATTTTATTATTTATTTGTTGCATTCATAAAAACTAGAATATTTGATAAAATAAAAATTGAAATTCTCCCGAAAATTTGGGGTATTTACCCAATTTGGCAGAGGCCAAATTAATACACATTATTTTCATGGCCATAGCAGTTAGGAAAGTTAATATTCCTATATAAAAAAAAATCATTGAAAATCCTATGTTCCGCGTTTTTTATACAGGGTGTCTACGGTAAACCGTTCGTTAAAAGTTTATGGGGTTGCCGTTGCACTAAAAATTTGAAAAAAAATCCTTATTTCGAAGATTTGTTTTTCGTCGCATTTATGGAGGGAATAATGCGCGCATAAGTCGCAACTGAATTTTAGTAGGCAAGTAGTAATGTTTTTGTTTTGTCGCGTATGTAATGCAAAATGTCAAATAATAACAGTATATTACGTAACCAGAGTAGTATCCAGTATATTACATATGAGCGGACATGTTGCGCACGAGCCGCGCAGCGGCGAGTTCAGTATTCCGCGAGTATGTAATTGCCATACCACTCGAGAAACGTACGATACTTTACCTACACCCTAACAAAATAAACAATGAGTATTAAAGAACAACTTATTTATTGTAATAATTTTTAATAGTACCATGACAATGATGGAAACTAAATTACTACTTGAATAATATTTAGGGAATAAAGCTGTACATTTTCCGACATTCGTTGTTTTTTAAAAGAGTTCAATTTGAAGCTTTAAACGAGTGTTTTCCACTCCCAGACTAAGCATGAAGTAAAATTTCGAGTTTAGAAAAGCCCCGTGAAAATTTGTCGAGGGTCGCGCAGCGACCCGAGACAAATTTTCTGGGCTTTTCTAAACTCGAAATTTTACTTCATGCGCCACGCGTATAAAACACTAAAATATTGTGAAATTTATTTATATTCGAACTTCACTTAAAATCTGTGTTTTATACGCGTGGCGCATGAAGTAAAATTTCGAGTTTAGAAAAGCCCAGAAAATTTGTCTCGGGTCGCTGCGCGACCCTCGACAAATTTTCAAGGGGCTTTTCTAAACTCGAAATTTTACTTCATGCTTAGTCTGGGAGTGGAAAACACTCGTTTAGAGCTTCAAATTGAACCATTAAAAAAACAACGAATAACTAAAGATTTAAAGAAAACAAGCTGAATTTGGTATACGTATATGTTAAAGAAAAACTCCCTGTACATCAAATAAATGTTATTACCCTGCATAAATGCGACGAAAAACGAATTTTCGAAATAATTCGAAAACTACTCGCTTTAGAAGTATATTTGTATAATACTTTTTTGTAGGAAATTTCCCCCCTAATCGTACTACGTCATAAAAATTGGATCATTCCATTAAAAAAAAAAATACTTGATATTGACATTTTAAGAACACTTATGGTCAAAATTGACAGTTTCCAATTAATTTACTCATAGAGGCATTCTCTAGGTACAAGTAGAGATATAAATCATATTTTTATCTTATTCTTAAGAGAAGTTACAGACAGATTTTGAGATGCCTTTAAAAGGTCGAAATTTTAGAAATATTTTTTTTTCTTGAAAACTATAAGAGATAAGTGTACATATGTTTGAATAAAATATGATGCAATTTAAACGAGAAATCCAAAAAATTACTAATATGTAGGGTGTTCTATTTAAAATAACAAATTTGGTGCTACTTCCGGTGGAACCGGAAGTGATATAAAGTTGAAATATTTCACATGATGAGAACTGGTTCAACCATATGCCAAGGATTGTTTTCAAATTTTTAGTGCAACGGCAACCCTATAAACTTTTAACGAATGGTTTAGCGTAGACACCCTGTATATATCCGGCATATAAATATTTACAAGGACCTTATGAACATGAATTATTTTATTATTATATTTTTAAGAAATAATCTCTATTTAATAAAATAAAACACATTGTTTGGCTGTCGAAACTGGAGTCTTAAAAGAAAAAATAATGTGTTATAATGACAAGAATAAGAATCATCGGTTTTGTAAATACCGAAAAATAACACAGGATCCGATAACGCTTTCTAACGAATTGAAAACAATACATAGCTTGTATGTATTATCAGCGTGTTTAAATAATACGAATCGACACTTTCTTTAGATCCGTCTTTTTTATACGCTTTTTTTTCGTCTATTCCACGCGACGCGACACCTCATCCGTTCATGCCAAGGAGCAATGCACAAATACACAGCGAGCTGCCGCTTTTCTCTCTGACTGTATTCGCCCCACTTGTCCTGTATATTTGGCATCGGATAAGCTACTCTAAACTATGTGGGTCTTTCCAACACGATCGGCGTGTTACACTGCAATAATCCCCTTAACGGAAAATCACAGACAATTCATAATTTTAGGCGATTTTAATATTATCAGGTCCTATGGAGTACGTCTTTTAATAAATAATCATGTTCGAATTACTAGCTGCTTAGATAATATTATATCGAATATCATCCATGAATCTATAGATATAGTCAAATCAAGTTTATCTGATCATAACGCAATTGCAGAAATTTTAAAAATAAAATTCGACTGGTGTAGAAAAATGTTTTAGAATATAAAATAATAGTTATATTGATCTATAGTAATTTTAAACTCAAAATATGGATGCTAAACTCATCTACAGTAATGTAAAAAACAAAATGCTCCTGTTTTGGCCATCTGCTGTCAATTCAAATTCAATATTTCATGATTTAAAATATCTATAGCCATTTGAATATAAAAAATTGTGCTTTAAAATATAAAATAACAGTTATATTGATCTATAGTCATTTTTAATTTAAAATCTGGGTACTAAACTCATCTACAGTAATATATAAAACAAAATTCTCCTGTTTTGACCATCTACTGTCAATTCACATTCGAAATTTCATATTCAAATTTACAGATTTTTCTAAACTCGAAATTTTACTTTATGCTTAGTCTGGGAGTGGCAGACACTCGTTCGATACTTTAAATTGAACTCTTTTAGAAAATCGATAACCGCCTGAAAATATACAGCGTATAAATTAAGTATATTCCTATTTGTATTGGTTTATATTAAAAGAAAAACTAGCAGTATGTAATATAGTTAGTCATTCATATAAATCATAAAAATAAATGCAAAATTTTACCTGAAATCAACTTTTAGAGTTAACTCTATAATTGTTGGGCCGTTAATGGGTTATTACTATGTTTCATTTTCGTTTCAGTTTCGATAATATATTTATAATATCATATAATATTTATACAATATTTGAATATTGTTGCCTAGAATTATCATCAAAATATGTAAAATTTATTAAACATAAAATCAAGGTGAGTCAACTATCAATCATAAATTATCTAAGCAGTATATTTTGAACTTCACAATATTTTAAATATTGTATAGATATTATTTGATACTATAAATATATTATCAAAACTATAACCAAGCTGAAAAAAACTATTAACCCATTAACGGCCGACCAATTATAGAGTTAAATCTAAAAGTTGATTTCAAGTAAAATTCTGCACTTATTTTTATGGTTTCTATGAATGACTTATTATATTACATATTGGGAATTTTTCATTTAAATATACCTAATGTATATGCTTTAAATTTTCAGGCGTTCGTCGATTTTCTAAAAGTGATCAATTTGAAGTTTCGAATGAATGTTTCCACTCCCAGGCTAAGCATGAAGTAAAATTTTGAGTTTAGAAAAGCCTTAAAATGTTCAGGCCTTTCTAAACTCGAAATTTTACTTCATGCGCCACGCGCATAAAACGCTGAAATATTGTGATGTTAGAAATATCAAATTAACTTATTTAGTAGTTGAAAAAATAAAAAATAATAATGTTGCGCTATTGCATCAATGGCGCTTAATGGCTTAGTCGATATTAGTAGTGAATTTGTAGTCTTCATTATTTAATATTCCTAATAAAATCCTAATATTTTTAAGTTTTTAGGCTTCTCTAAACTTGAAATTTTACTTCCTGCTTAATCAAGGAGTGGAAATCCGTCGATTAAAGGAGAGGAAATGAGCTAAAAAGTCGCCGTAGTTAAACGAGTTTAAAACTTAATGGTTTGTATTTAAATACTAGGGATTTTATTGCTTTATATGTGCGGGACATTTTATGGGTAAAAAGTCGGATTTTATAAAGGTGCATTTATTTATTATCTGAAAACGATAAAATTACTCGTTTAATGCTGTGCAGATAATCATTGATGCAACACGATAAAATTATTCAAAATTATACAAGCGAACAAATTTATTTTATTTTTAAGAAAATATGCAATGTCTTTTATGCGTGTATAAATAAAAATAAGGCAACATTGAAATAGACTTAATTTATAGTACTATCGAATTATACAATTCCACCGAATGTTATTTATCACAAATTCTGATTCAATACTCAAATATTGTACAAATATTATATGATAACATAAACACAAGAGCATTGAATAGTTTTAGAAATATTAAATTATCCCTAGTAGAAATAAATCTTGTATTTACATTGTAGCAATATTGTGTCTATATTTATATCCTAAAATTGTTAATCAATGCGCCCACAATTTTGTCACAATATAATTTGCGGTTATTGACACTATATTAATAGTCATTATTGATACAAAACTGTACAAATTCAGTGTAAAAATAATGCAGTTTGTAATATTGTATCAATTGAAATATAAATATTCAATACAGCTACACAATATTGTACAGAAATTGAATACCCATATTGAATACAACTTGTTATTATAGAATGGTATTATTCAATATATAATTTCAAGTTTTGTGCAATATTGTGTCAATTTTGAATGTAATTGATCACTCAATAATAATAATAATAATACATTTATTTTCACAACAGACAATTGTCCAATTACAGAGAAAATTTCAAGTTTACATAAAATCGTCAGTAACAAAATAGAATATAATAAAATAGAATATATATATATATATATATATACAAATTAAGTGCGCACCATTGATAACTTACAGTAAGTGTTATGAGTACTTATGAGCCAACATATTTGAGAAACATCGATTGTTTGGCCAAAATGAAAATCGCAGATTCACTCTACCGCCATGCAAAAATAGAAACCGTCAAATTATGGCCTGTTTCTTATTAATCTAATTTTCTTTGCTAAAGTGTCATTTATATGTAAACACATATAAATCACACTTTAGAAACAAAATTAGATTAATATTTAATATTTTTAAAAATGTTAACACTTTATTGGCAACAGCAATCCTTTCCATTAATAATAGAATACAATTTAATTCATGTGGCTCCCTCAGCTGGCACAACAGAAACCCATATTGTTAACCTAACTTTTGAGTACATTTTCGATGGTTTCGGGCCCTATCTCACGAATAACTCGTTTAATAATATTGTACTTAAGCGGCTGAATCGTTTGTGAATTGTCTACATAACATCGATATTTAAAGGCACCCCACAAAAAATGTCCAACGGCGTCAAATCGCAGCTCCGTGGAGGCCAATTGATATCACCAACACGGCTAATTATACGATTACCAAACTTAGAGCACAAAAGACTAATTGTTTGATAGGATGTGTGGCATGTCGCGCCATCCTGCTAAAACTAAAGCTCGTTCAGGTCCATGTCCTCAATTTCTGGTTGCATTGCAGGCATTGTAACCTTATTGTTTGACCACCTCTCGTATAATTGTAAATTAGGAGTAAACATAATACATTTGTTAAAATAATAGAGTATTTCAAACAAATATCTAGGTATTCTTAAAACAACATGTTTTATAAAATCTGGCGATTTCTGGTGATTTTTAAGAGAACATTTTTAGAGAGTTAGCAACATTTCCGGCGCCCCCTTTTGGTGGAAGCCCGCCTGCACCGCGGGCCTTGTGGGCTGCTTACCGCCGGCTCTGATCTCGAGTAATCGTGACACCTGACAACCCTACATGTGACCCAATATAACGCTCACAATTAAAAATGTCTGGTTTGAAATAAATTAGAACGATGATTGTAATAATAAACCGTAACGCAATTTTAAGTATTTGAGTAACAAGCTTTCAATTATCGCGAAAACATCGGTCACTCCCAATTAATAAAACCACAAAACTGGTACAAGACGTTAATTACCGCTAACAAACATATCCCATTTAAAGAATTTGAACCAATTTTGAGCATAATGAGCTTCGATTGCAAAAACCTTGGTCACTCCTATATTTTCCGAAACAACGATGCTAGCTCAAGATATTAATTACCGCAACAACTCCGCAAGGTTCACTTTCAAAATAAACTCCCAAAAGGAAAAAAAAACGCGTGCACACACACACGCAGAATAAAAGTTTTCTGAATTCCCAAATGGACAAACAAGAAACTGCGCCTGATTATTAATAACACCAATTTCCGCCATTTATCACTTTCTAGTGGATGAAAACGCGATGGGTTATTGAAATTCGTGAAACTCAAATATATGGCGTTTTAATTGGTGCGCGCGGCAGACTTAAAGGCGCAGACCGTACTTAAGTCAGGTGAAAAAAAGCGGGCACGCCCAATTTTATCGTACTTAATTACTCGAACGGGCAAAAAACAATTATCGGTGATGTAACGCGCCATTCGTATCCTTCGAATTCTTTTAACACACGATGATTTTGTTTATAACAATGCTTATTAGCTATGACTGCTGTTTAAATATATTATGTGTTAGTTAATTAATACATGATTAATGTTGCCTTTTAACTTTAAGGGTATTAGCAAATTTGATTGAAGAAGTTATACTTAAGAATTTTAATAAAACACTTTTCTGAACACATTAAATCAATCAACTTAAGCAGTACATTTTTAACTTCAATTTAAGTCAGTGTTTTATGCGCGTGGCGAATGAAATAAAATTTCAAGTTTAGAAAAGCCTGAAAGTAGGATTGGTCGCTCCGCTTTACGATCAGGCTTTTTCTAAACTCGAAATTTTACTCCATGCTTAATCAAGGAATGGAAAACACTCCTTTGAATAATATCAATAACTTAAAAAAACACTCGCTCTCTTGATTTAGAAAAAACAATTGAAATTTTCTTTTAGATACATTATGGATCGCTCTGTATAAATATGAATATGCCTATCTTGTAGACCTTGTCGAAATAGTGGAATTTGATGTGTTGTACTTTTCTGTAGTTCAAATAGTTTTTGAGTTATAGCATTTTTTGTGAAAAATGTAAAAGGTTGAGAATTTACGCAAGTGCGCTCGATTTTTTTGTATATTGCATAAATTGCAAATAACTCGGTAATTATTGGGAATATAGAAAAATATGAGAGTTTGTTGACATATTCCTAAAAATTTATAATTTCTACAAAATCATCGATTAACTTGGAATTATTTATTAGATTTTGCGTGTGTTTTTAAACTATTTTTACTTCATGCGACAGGCGCCTAAAACGAGGATTAATCCCGAGATTAATCCTCGTTTTAGGCGCCTGTAGCATGAAGTAAAATTTCAAGTTTAGTAAAGCCTGAAAATTTGGATTTGGTTTACTTTTAGATACTTTATGGATTACCCTGTATTAATATAAATATGCCCATTTTATAGATCTCGTCGAAATCGCTGAAATTGATGTATTATACTCTTCTGTAGTTTAAATAGTTTTTGAGTTATAGCGTTTTTTTTTTGTGAAAATTGAAAAATATTAAGAATTACGTATATTCGATTTGTAACTATTTCAATGAAATTACAACAAACTCAAATATTATTAGAAATATCAAAAAATTCTTCGAATAAATCTAGTAGATAATTAAATCCTAAACATTTTTTTCTATACATATTTTATTGTAACTCTCTTGATTTACATTTATTGTATAATATTTGTACAATATTTCATTACTGATTAGTCGAATATTTCTTATTTGACATGAATTTTAATTAATGTAATATATAATTATTAAGTTACTTAATGCAGTGTAAACTAGCATAAGAGTAGGATAGAGTTTGGTTATCATAATGTTTCTACAATATTTAAATATTGTCTGAAAGATTTTTTTGATTGACTTTTGAACTAAACCTTAATTCAATATTTTTATAAAATTCAAATCTTTTTTAATACGTCCTTTTATATTTATATTATAATACAGGGAATATTTCTTTTAGGTATACATATGCATACGCTCTTTTAAACGATTTCAATTTGAAGCTTTAAACGAGTGATTTCCACTACCAGATTAAGCATGAAGTTTAGAAAAGCCTGAAAATTCTAAGGCTTTTCTAAACTCGAAATTTACTGCATGCTTAACCTAGGAGTGGAAAACACACGTTTTAAGCTTAAAATTGAACACATTTGAAAAAAAAAAACAACTAATAACTAAAAATTTAGAGCATATAATTTGGACATGTATACTTAAAAGAATAACTCCTTGTACAATATTTCGATATTGTTTTTTCTCAGTTGACTTTAGGAAGAATCCTTTAATTATATATTTTTAACAAATTAATTCGTATTCAATGTCAATTCTCTTATTTATATTGTCATATAATATTGTATATTTTTTTTATTTAAATATTGTTTAACAGAATTATTCTTAAATAACTTTTAGAAGAATCCTATAATCTGATATTTCTATGACTTTTAAATGTTTCTTCTTGTAATTATATTATCATATATTTGAATATTGTTTGGCAAAATTTGTCTAAAATGACATTTAGAGAATAATTCGATATTTCTATAAAATCAAGTGTATATCAATGTTTACACTTTCATTTATTTATAAGAAATGATATTATTATAGCTGAATTGCAAACAAGAGAAAATAAAGAGGAAATCATGAAAGCTAAAAGTAAAGCAATTAAAAATACAAACATTTACATTGACAACGACATGACAACAGAAGAAAGAAAATACAACGAGAAATTAGGAACATTGCCAAGGAAGAAAGAGAAAAGGGAAATACAGTTCGCGTCGGGTACAAAAAAATGTAAAAAAATGGAACTGAATATACCTGGAGCTTCAAAGAAAATGGACTAGTGGACACTGGAAGGTATGGAGGAGCAAAAAACTAAAATCAGAGAAGAACAAAGAGAAGACACCGGAAAATGTTAAAAATAAGGACACGACAACGGATAAACTTAAAAATATTATAGACATAAAAATATCGCAAAACTTTGAAAATGGAACAACAAATTACAATACCAACAAAGCAGCAAACTTAATCAAATCTAAAAAGGACATGAGCAAGAATGAAATATGGAAACTAGGAACGTGGAATATTAGAAGCCTAGCAAACAAAGAAATTGAACTAGAAAACGAATTCGAAAAAATGCAACTAGATATATTAGCTATAACCGAAACAAAGAAAAAGGGACAAGGAATGTTGAAACTGGAGAAAAACCATACCATGATCTACAGTGGAGTCAATTAAGAAAAAAGAGCAGCGGGTGGAGTAGGATGTATAATACATAAGGAACTAGAGGATGAAATAAAGCATTGGGAACCAAAATCAGAGAGAATATTAAAAATAGAGCTGGGACAGAAACATGTAAGTAGCTTTAAGACCATAATAGTGGCATATGGACCAAGCTGATAACAAAAACAAATTCTGGGAAGAACTAACGGTAGTAATAGAAGAAGCAAAGGAACAGTATTCATAGCGGGTGATTTCAACAGCAGGGTAGGGAAAAATGACGAGGAATATAACAAAATAATTGGATTACATGGAGAATCTCACAGAAACAATAATGGTAAACGAATGCTCGATTTTTGCGTGATTAATAATCTAATAATATCTAACACGTTCTTCAAACACAAAGACATACATAAGTTCACGAGAGAAGTATGCAGCAGAAACGAAAAGTCTATTATTGATTACATATTAGTGGACAGAAACAACAGAAATATAATCCAAGACATAAAAGTCAAAAGGGGACCAGAAATAGGTAGCGACCATTTTATGCTTGTGAGCAAAATTAAGGAAACAGTTACGACAGACAGAAACAACAAAACAATAGTACAAAACGGAAAACCAGCTAGAACAATAAAAGTATACAAATTACGAAATAACGAAATAGCAGAAAAATACAAACAGCAAATAAAGGAAAAAGTGAAGCTACTCAGAATAACAGAAGGAGATAAAAATGTAGAAGAAAGTTGGGAAATCCTAAAAAAATTAATGTTAAAAACGGCCGAGGAAGTATGTGGAGTGAATAAAAATGGAGGAAATAGAAAACAAACGGAATGGTGGACACAACAAATCAAAACACAAATTAAATCAAAGAAAACAGCTTGGCAAAAGTACCTAAGCAACAAGACAAACGACAATTACAATCACTATAAAGCAGAAAGGAAAAGAGCAAAACAACTAATATCGAACTCAAAGAACAACAAATGGAAGGAGTTCGGTGAAAAAATTGAACAGGACAGTAGAAGCAACCAGAAACTTTTCTACAAGGTATTAAAGTCACTAAGAACGGACAAAACTAACAACTCCTTCCATGTCAAAAACAAAAACGGAGACAAATTGACAGAAGGAAATGATATAATGGAGAGATGGCGAGAATATTTCCAAGAGTTACTAGAAGTAAAAAATAAATCGATAGAGACAGAAATCGACATTGCGACAAGTAAAGAAGAAGACGAAAATCTAACTAGTACAACAGAGTTACAGGAAATTATACAAACACTAAAAAATGGAAAATCACCCGGCTATGACAAAATAACGACAGAGATGGTAAAAAATCTAGGACAAGAAGGAACTGAAATGCTTCTAAACTTATACAATAATATCTGGAAAGAAGAGAAAATACCCAAGGATTGGAGTATGGCACTAATAACTCCAATACACAAAAAAGCCGACAAACTAAATTGTAACAATTACAGAGGCATGACACTAATAAGCACAGCCATGAAAATATTCGAAAAAATTATTGACAGAAAGATCAGGTCTGTAGTAGAGAGCACGTTAGACGAATCGCAAAGTGGATTCAGAAGAAGAAGAAGCGTCCAAGACCACATATTTACGCTGAAGCAATTGGCTCAAAAAACAATCCGCGAAAAAAGAGCATCCTCCTTGCTGCGATAGACTTGGAGAAATCCTTTGATAAAGTACCGCATAACAAATTATGGGCAATACTTCATCAAAGAGGAATTAATAACAAAACAATCAGAATGGTGAAATACATATATAGACACAACGAAAATGCAGTAATAGTGAACAACAAAATGTCCGAAACATTCACAACGGAAGTCGGATTAAGGCAAGGAGGAGGATTGAGTCCCTTGTTGTTCATAATATTTATGGATGAGATAGTCAAAACAAGTGCAGCACAGTGCAGTAAAATAACAGTAGTGTACAAAGACACGAAAAGGATACAAATATCTGAAGCAGCATTTGCAGATGACGTCTTAATATTTGCACGGAACAAAAAGGAACTACAGAAAAATTTAGAAGTATGGAATAACACGCTAGAATCATATGGAATGACAATAAACAAACAAAAAACAAAAGTTATGGCTATAGGCGAAGAACAGGAAGATCTAAATATCACAATAGGAAATGAACAAATAGAACAAGTAACTGCCATAAAGTACCTAGGAGTAACCATTGACCAACAAGGAAAACAGGACATAGAAATACAAGAAAGAATAAACAAAACTGCTAAATTATACCACACAATGAGAGAAACATTTATTAATAGAGCAGAAATATCCAAGGAAACAAAAATAAAAGCATTCAAAAGTATATACAGACCCATACTTACATATGGTTGCGAATCCTGGAACTTGACACAACAACAAAGAAGTAAAATACAAGCCATGGAAATGAAATACCTAAGAAGAGTGAAAGGAGTAACAAAAAGAGACAGGCTAAGAAATACTGAAATAAGAAAAGAACTCGAATGTCAGCCAACACTAGAAGTGATAGAAAGAAGACAGCTTGGATGGTGGGGACACTTACAACGAATGGAAGACACAAGACCAGTCAGGGAAGTATGGGAAGCAAAAATACACAAAAATAAAAAGAGAGGAAGACCGAGACAAACATGGGACGAAACCATTGCTGCAATACTAGGCAGAAAAGGACTAACCTGGGCAGAAGCGAAGAAATTAGCGAAGGACAGAAACGGATGGAAGAAGTTTATAGCAGGATGAACATTCCTGCAACAAATCCTACACCAATATTTGGTAGAAGGATAAAAGATTATATATATAAGAAATAATTGTGTATATTTATAAAGAATTTTTTGATATTTTAATAAAATTACGTCGTTTTCACTGTTTTTGTAGTTCAGTAAAGTTCCGCTAATCCGGATTATTGAAACCTTTTTAAAAGTCCCAAAAATACGCTTAATGCTTTGAGTGGTTTCTTTCGCTCCATAATGCTTTTAACCATCAGGGAAATCCAGGATTTTGATAATTCGGATTTGGGAAGTCATAATGTATACTCAATGACATTAGAAGCGTAACACCAAGAAGGAATGATTTTTTTGAATTCATATTTTAGCAACAGAGTGACTATATTTAAAGCATACATTGATAACGATTTCAACCTTGTGCCTTTTATATTTATTGTGAAAAAAAAAATATTTCGCTTTTTCTTTTTTGATAAAACTATTTATATGAGCTGTTTAGTACAGATGTTTTTAGTTTTCGTGTTTCCGTTGAGTGTGTTAAGCTTAAATAAAATGCCTCGAGTCCGAAGACGTCCACAATATCACCATTTGAGCGATTTTGACCGGGGTCGAGTTGTTGCTTATCGAGATGTCGGTATGTCCTATCGCGAAATTGCCCGCCGTATTGATTCCACTGCAGCAACTGTAATACGTGTGTATCAGGTATGGACAGAAGAAGGTAGAGGAGCAAGAAGAAGACCAATTGGTCAACCAAGGCGTACCACAGAACGTCAAGATCGGCGCTTAAGACAAATAGCCCTGCGAGACCGTTTCGCTACTACGCGTCAAATCGGTGATCAATGGATTGGAGAAGAAGGTAGGCCCGTTAGTATGCGAACCTTATATCGCCGCATTCAATCCTTTGGGCTTCTTTCGTACCGTCCAAGATTAGTGCTTCCTTTAACAGTGAGACACTGTCGCCAAAGGTTGGACTGGTGCAGAGAACGGCAGCAGTGGGAGGCAGAATGGCACGATATCGTATTCAGCGATGAATCACGATTTTGTCTAGGCACGCATGATGGCCGTAGAAGGGTACGACGCTACCGTGGAGAACGACCTGACCTTAGGTTTGCTATTGAGAGGCATGTACACAGGACTGCTGGAGTAATGGTTTGGGGGGCTATTGCTTATGGTAGTCGATCACCTCTTGTATTCATTCGAGGCAGTATGACAGCTGCGCGTTATGTTGAAGACGTCATACGACCGACTTTGTTGCCTTATTTACATGGCCGCCCAGACGTACTTTTTCAACAAGATAACGCACGTCCCCATATTGCTCGTCGAACTATGAACTTTCTTAATTAAGCTGGTGTTAATGTTTTGGCGTGGCCGCCCCGTTCGCCGGATTTAAATCCCATTGAACATGTGTGGGATATCATGGGAAGAAGAATATTCTCTTTGCACCATCCTCCACAGACTCTAGCACAGTTGATCGATGAAATTCAAGTTGCTTGGAACGAGATGCCTCAAGAAGACATCGACCATCTCATTTTGTCATACTGCCTCGAATGAATTCTTGAAAATGTAATCATCTTATTCTTGATGTAAGACTACCATACTGGCAAAAAATCAAGTTAAAATAATAACCACTTTTCTTCAAACGATTTAAAAATTCTACACACAGGTAATAAGGGATTAACGCTTAATTGTCTGGAGGGTTTAGAAATTTCAAAAGTCTTAAGAGAGAGTAAAAATGTGGTTAACGAGAAAACCTTTGGAATTCTCCGATATTAAATGCCCTTATTACCCAATAAAAGTCAATACTGTATATATTTCCAAACAAATCCATTTGTATAGTCTATTTACCACTCTTTTGCTGAGCAATAAAAATCGAACTTGAATACCCTCAATAAAATTATAATCATTATACAACGTTGCGGCTACCGGCACTGCGGGTGACTAGCACGGGGGGTAGTTGGTGCGCGACGACACGAAAATATCTAAAATTTTCAGATTTCTATCTCTTTTCTAAAATGTTGGAGAGTGAGGGGAAAGAGACCGAGTACTCAGGGGGTAATCCATTATGAACACCAACCGCATTTTTTTATGTCAATGTCAACCTGATATTAGCAGGTAGTAAGAAGTCTATTTGTTTTCAGCCAGCGCGTAGCGTTATCTTTTGTCCGACTTGGGGTGGTTTTGATAGGAATATTTATTTGATATTTATGAAATTATTTAAAATGTAATTATAATTAATACGACATTTGTAAAATAAAGTCGAAATTATGTCTACGTGTACAATTTTAGGTCAATAGAATTTTTTAAAACGTATCTGACGTTTACATCTCGGTAAATATTGATCATCACATCTGAACGTTATATATTTTAACTTTACTGTAAATCAGTATATACGCGTGGCGCATGAAGTAAAATTTCGAGTTTAGAAAAGCCCCGTGAAAATTTGTCTCGGGTCGCTGCGCGACCCTCGACAAATTTTCTACACAGGGCTTTTCTAAACTCGAAATTTTACTTCATGCTTAGTCTGGGAGTGGACAACACTCGTTCTTAGAAGTTTCAAATTAAAGAATCACTCTACTAAGTTTACTAAGTTTATTACAATTTTACAAAGGTTACAGCTCGAAGGACCAATCATGGTCTTCGGAGACCGAAGGACTCCAGGGAATCGAAGTTTTTTTACAAGAAAACAACGAAAATCTGAAGGTTTAGTGCATGGATAGAAAAGAACACATCTAATTTTGAAAAAAAATATCGAAGTTTTGTTGGTTTTCAGTGCATTTTTAACTTCACTTTAAAACAGTGTTTTATACGCGTGGCGCATGAAGTAAAATTTCGAGTTTAGAAAAGCCCCGTGAAAATTTGTCTCAGGTCGCTGCGCGACCCTCGACAAATTTTCTACGCGGGGCTTTTCTAAACTCGAAATTTTACTTCATGCTTAGTCTGGGAGTGGAAAACACTCGTTAGTTTAAAATACATCACAATTGGTAAAATATGTATCGTTGGATGCCCGTCTTAAGGGGTGATATGTAAGCAAATTATGGGTCTTAGGAGTTGTCAAATAAGTGAGTTACTCACTGTTTCCAAGGGAATCTTTACGAAAACAAAAGATTAACATTTTACATATAAAATGTACAAGGTGAGAAACTCGATGTCTCAGCTCTATTAAAAGGGAAGGAAAACCGATAGAAAAAATCTGAAAAGAGGTTTATAATTGGGATTGAGTAAGGTTCATTTTAATCCAAAATTGCATATTTTTCTTTGAAAGTGAAGTAATGACGTCATCGAATATTTTTTCCCCAGAAACATACCTATATATTTGGATATTTTTCTGAACTTTGTAGAGAAAAAAATTTGCTATCTTCTTTCGTTGAAAAATTAAAAGCAAACTTAAAAAAAGTATTATCAAAAATTCCAAATTGCCACGACTTAAACAAGTAGCCTTTGGAAACCGCACCTGTCAATAATTAAACTAATGGTTAACAAATATTGTTTTGTTGTCATTTGATTTTAGATTTCAGATTTTTCTATCGTTTTTCCTTTTCATATAATAGAGCGGAGACATCGAGTTTCGCTCACCCTGTATAATAAACTATAAGTGTGATACATCATTGAATTCAGAAAAAAATATTTAAAAAAAAAATATGAAAATCCAAAAGAAAATCCAGAAAACGTGAACGCCATCTACTCCACATAGCATTGTCGATGGTACTCACAGAATTACTATTATAAATGTCAATTGATTGTGCATTTTGAAATCCAGAAGGAAACTGAACTGCTATAACCATTTTATTAGTCATATGCAATTTTCATATAAATTGACGATGTGAACGCCATCTGCTGCCAATTTTTGAGTAGTATCGTTACAGCTATTAACAGTAGAAGGCGTTCACGTCGTTATTTTAAATCTAAATTACATATGAGACTATTAAAATGAATAAAGATGGTTAGTTTTCTTCTGGATTTCAAATTGCACTATAAATTGGCAATTTTAATAGTCATATATAATTTACATTTAGGTTGACGACGTGAACGCCATCTACTGCCAAGAGTCTTGTCTATTGTACTCACAAAATGACTATTATAAATGTCAATTGATTGTGCTGTTTAAAATCCAGAAGAAAACTAAACATCTATAACCATTTTAGTAGTCATGTGTAATCTACATATAAATTGACGATGTGAACGCCATCTGCTGTCAATTTTTGAGCAGTGGTATTGACAGTAGATAGTGTTCACGTCGTTAATACAAAAATAATATATATGTTCATTATAGCACTTTTTCTGTCATTTAAAGAATTGATGATTGTCATACTAAACTTATTTCACTTGCTAATTGGTTGGTTATAGACCATTTCACATTAAATCAGCGTTTTATACGAGTCGCGCATGAAGTAAAATTTCGAGTTTAGAAAAGCCTAATTTGTCTCAGTCGCTCTGCTGCGCTATGCCCGAGCCAAATGTTCAGGCTTTTCTAAACTTAAAATTTTACTTTATGCTTAATCTGGGATTGATCACATTAAATCAGCGTTTTATACGAGTCGCGCATGAAGTAAAATGTCGAGTTTAGAAAAGCCTCATTTGTCTCAGTCGCTCTGCTGCGCTATGCCCGAGCCAAATGTTCGGGCTTTTCTAAACTCAAAATTTTACTTCATGCTTAATCTGGGATTGAAAACACTCGTTAGATGATCAGTCATAACCAGGCTTGTTATGTTTAAAACACTTTGTTTTAAAATAGTGTTTTAAACATGTTTAAAAACAGCCGTCGTGTTTTAAACGGTTTTGTTTTAAACATGTTTTAAATCTTAAATTTGTTTAAAACATGTTTTAAACGTTGTATTTGCTTAAAACCGTTTCTTTATTATCTTAACTGCTAAAAATAAATATTTGCTAAATTATATTTTATATTACTTCATTAATGTTTTTTGTTTGTTTTTAAATTCCAGCTAAATTGTTGAAGATATTTCAAATTACATTATCAAACATAGCATTTTATTACAATAAAACTGTGTGTGCATATATGTGGTTTTTAAATACAGGGATTTTTTCTTTCAGTTATACATAAGCATACACTGTACATTTTTCGACGTTCGTTGTTTTTTGTTCAAGATTTCAATTTGAATCTTTAAACGAGGGCTTTCCACTCCCAGACTAAGCATGAAGTAAAATTTCGAGTTTAGAAAAGCCTGAAAATTTGGATTGGCCGCGTAGCGAAGCGGAGCGGCCAATCCAAATTAGGCTTTTCTAAACTCGAAATTTTACTTCATGCGCCACGCGTGTGAAACACTGAAATATCGTAATGTTTAAAATATATGGCTTTAGCAATCTAATATGTAAATGTGGATAAAACGTGAGTTAAATTCTGCGCTGAAAAAATTGTTTAAAGCAGTGATTATAGGCAACCCATAAACTCTAACGTATATTAGGTTGCCTATAACCGTTGTTGTAAGTATGTGTTTTTTGAACTTCACTGTAAATCAGTGTTTTTAAGCGTGTCGCATGAAGTAAAATTTCGAGTTTAGAAAAGCCTAATTTGGATTGGCCGCTCCGCTTCGCTACGCGGCCAATCCAAATTTTTAGGCTTTTCTAAACTCGAAATTTTACTTCATGCTTAGTCTGGGAGTGGAAAACACTCGTTTAAAGCCTCAGATTAACCGCATGAAAACAACGATTTCCCACAACTTTTAAAACGCTGTAATTATCGTGTTTAAAACAGAATACACAGGGCGTTTTTCTTTTGAGTATACAAAAGAAAAACGCCCTGTGTATTCTGTTTTAAACACGTTTTAAACGTGTTTTAAACATGTTTTGAACACGTTTTAAACCCATATCATAACCTTATTTTGCATTTTTTTATTGCTAGATTAGCGTGCTCTATTTAATCGATTTGATTAAAACGTAACCAAATAATACCATTGCATAACATATTGATTAATGAGTTAAATTGTTGGAGTCATCAAATGAACATGAACGACCGTTTAAAACGCTTTAAAAAGGGCAAAAAGGGAAACTACCTGCTATTCAAACAGATAAAGTCATAAATTGTAACATCAACACACCATAAATTGTGGTTTCTTTTCTTCCATTATGCTCCTGCTCTTGTAGAGGATGTCTCTCTTCAAAATTTGCTGGTTTAGATATTTTGGAGAGGCCCTGTTGGTGCGCGCCGACAAGGATGCTAAATCGGTTCTATTTCACCTCGCACAAAATGTATCTATAACTACCTGCGTGTTTTTGGAAAGTAAATATAATCTTTTTCGAAATGTTCCCTGAAACCGACACCAATCCAGGGGTGTCCATTGGATTTCCAATGGGAAAACCCTGTATGCATTTCCAATCATTTTTGGAATGTATTTCTGTAAATTAGTTTGATAATTAGCTTCTTATGTTCCTTTTACCCCCATTTTTGTCAGTACAGGTCGTTTTGCTTGGTTAAAAATTCATCATTTTATCAGCAATTGCGTTAGTGCATACTTCGTTCTGTTTTCTCATTGTTTCTTATTGTGCCTACTTTACTTACGAGTTTATATTCTCACGGATTTTGTTTATTTTTTGCTTGTGACGACTACCTATTTTTGATAAAATATGTGGCGACCCTGGGATAATTGTTTCATCATGGAACAAAATCAATTGATTGAGGGCGCCGTCGAAGCAGATAATAGCAACACTAGAATTTCAGTAAAGAGCCAGGGTATGTATTTAATAATATCATATAAATATATAATATTATTGAAAGTATTTTAAAAATATGTTTACTGATCCAAATCGCTAAAGCCATGTTCAGAATAGCAGTGTCCAGCGCATTAAAAATTGTAAGAATTCATTTATGTTATAGTATTCTACATACTTTAAAACAGAAGAATATGAAGAAGGCACACAAAGTGGTGGTTTACTAATATATATTTTGGTACATAATTGTCAACTCTTGCTTGAAAAAATATTAATTGCCTAATAAAATGGTCTGTAATGATATTATAAACAATTAATTCTTTTAATGGAAAAAGTTGAGGTTTTATAACTATAGATGTGACGAGAATATGATATTAGAATTATATAATCATAAAATCATTATAGAGTGAATGATAAAGTTATATTTTTGATTTTTTAAATTTTATTAATTCTAAAATAAAAAATTAAATTAAATCAAAATTGCAAATCAATTTTAGACGGATATGTAAAGAAAGAATTAAAATATTCGAAATAATTACAACAAAAAAATCAGTAATATTACTTTTCATAGGGTAAAACGCACTATAAAAGAGCGCATTATAGCTAGAGAATACGCAAAGGTAATTCTGATTTATAATACACAACACTTATTGACCGAAAGCTATGACAAGAAGTGTGATTATTAGACAGCGGATTTCTAGCTATTATGTTTATGCTTAATATTTACAACATCGAGAGAGTTTCTATAAATATATACGAAATACGAAAAATGTAATAATTTGGCACTAAGAATTGTTTGCTTTTTTTGTCCTTTTGTGCGTATTATTAATTTTTATGCCTATTTTAGATTATTATGCTTATTTAAAACTTTTTTTTTATGTTTTGAGGAATATTTCATTTTAATAAAAAATTACGCGTATTTTAAATAAATAGGCAATATGCTAAAACAAAAAAATCTATTTTGTACCGGGATTGTTTAATAAAATGTTTATTCATTTTAGTTAGAACAATCAGATTTTTTACAAAACGTGTTTTTTTTTTCATTGAAACACCGTTTAAAACTTTAAAACATGTTTAAAATGATGTTGCTTTCTCACATATAATATAGTTGTAACAATGGATTAAATATATACATACTGATAACCGAGAATATTTTGAATTTCACGATATTTGGGTGTTTCACATGCATGGATCATGAAGTAAAATTTCGAGTTTAGAAAAGCCAGAATTTGGCTTCGCGCTACGCGGGCAAGCCACATTTTCAGGCTTTTCTATCCTAGTTCAAATTATTGGAATTTATTAAGTTTTGTTTTCTTGTTACATAAATAGCTATTTATAATATACTCAATGACATTAGAAGCGTAACACCCAGAAGGAGTTATTATTTTAACTTGATTTTTTGCCAGTATGGTAGTCTTATATCAAGAATAAAATGATTACATTTTCAAGAAATGTTATTAAAAAACAATCTAAAAAACATTAATAATGTGTTTGGCGACCCCTTTGCTGTATACACTCCTGTAGACGTCTGGGCATCGACAAAATGAGATGGTCGATGTCTTCTTGAGGCATCTCGTTCCAAGCAATTTGAATTTCATCGATCAACTGTGCTAGAGTCTGTGGAGGATGGTGCAAAGAGAATATTCTTCTTCCCGTGATATCCCACACATGTTCAATGGGATTTAAATCCGGCGAACGGGGCGGCCACGCCAAAACATTAACACCAGCTTCATTAAGAAAGTTCATAGTTCGACGAGCAATATGGGGACGTGCGTTATCTTGTTGAAAAAGTACGTCTGGGCGGCCATCTAAATAAGGCAACAAAGTCGGTCGTATGACGTCTTCAACATAACGCGCAGCTGTCATACTGCCTCGAATGAATACAAGAGGTGATCGACTACCATAAGCAATAGCCCCCCAAACCATTACTCCAGCAGTCCTGTGTACATGCCTCTCAATAGCAAACCTAAGATCAGGTCGTTCTCCACGGTAGCGTCGTACCCTTCTACGGCCATCATGCGTGCCTAGACAAAATCGTGATTCATCGCTGAATACGACATCGTGCCATTCTGCCTCCCAATGCTGCCGTTCTCTGCACCAGTCCAACCTTTGGCGACAGTGTCTCGCTGTTAAAGGAAGCACTAATCTTGGACGGTACGAAAGAAGCCCAAAGGATTGAATGCGGCGATATAAGGTTCGCATACTAACGGGCCTACTTTCTTCTCCAATCTATTGATCACCGATGACGCGTAGTAGCGAAACGGTGTCGCAGGGCTATTTGTCTTAAGCGCCGATCTTGACGTTCTGTGGTACGCCTTGGTTGACCAATTGGTCTTCTTCTTGCTCCTCTACCTTCTTCTGTCCATACCTGATACACACGTATTACAGTTGCTGCAGTGGAATCAATACGGCGGGCAATTTCGCGATAGGGCATACCGACATCTCGATAAGCAACAACTCGACCCCGGTCAAAATTGCTCAAATGGTGATATTGTGGACGTCTTCGGACTCGAGGCATTTTATTTAAGCTTAACACACTCAACGGAAACACGAAAACTAAAAACATCTGTACTAAACAGCTCATATAAATAGTTTTATCAAAAAAGAAAAAGTGAAATATTTTTTTTTTCACAATAAATATAAAAGGCACAAGGTTGAAATTGTTATCAATGTATGCTTTAAATATAGTCACTCTGTTGCTAAAATATGAATTCAAAAAAATCATTCCTTCTTGGTGTTACGCTTCTAATGTCATTGAGTATATGTTAAACACAAATTCTGAATTCAGTCTAGTTTTCAATTGTTTTAACAGAACTAAGACAGCTGTCACCGTTTTGAAGATATAGCTCGTTTGTTTCGATAGTTGTAATCGCCCGTAGTTCTTCTGTTTTGACAGTTAAAGAAAATATTTAAAATAAAAAAGTGTGCAGGATTCAGTCTAGAAAAATATCTTGCCTAATGATGAAGGTCTCTAAGTATTATATTTAATGTAAAGATGCGTAAGTACATGACACAAATTATAAATTTAAACAAATGATGTTACAATTAAATTTGCAATACTTCAAACCACCAATTGAAAATGTCAAAATGAATATCCAACTCCAACGTTATTCAAAAATATATTAATATCGATCATAATAATCACCAATACGTATTGTAAAATTCCTGCTGCGTCGAGAGCTACTTCAATTAAGTTAATTAAGTTAAGCGTTTAAAGTAGATAAAAAAAGGTTGGCAAACACTCGTTTAGAATAACATTTAGTGGTCAATTGTTTTCATGAATAAATAACCCAATGATTGAGTTACTTAAAGATGATAATATATGATTAAAAATACTTAGATCCTTTCTTCAACACTTTATTTTGTAACTAAATGTACATTTCGGACACAATGTGTTCATTATCAATGATTTGATACTGAATCCTCAAAAATAATTTTAATTTTTTAGTATTTAGTATCAAACCATTGACAATGGACACATTGTATCCGAAATGTACATTTGGTTACAAAATAAAGTGTTGAAGAAATAATCTAAATATTTTTAATCAAATTGTAGTTATTTTGAAATGTATAAAAGAAAAACCTTTTATTTTGATATACTCCTACATAACATAACACGTAAAGAAAATATGGTTTTTTACTTTTAACCTGTTAGTTGTAGAATTTCTATGTAAAAAAATATTGATAAGCATATTGAATACTAAATAATGTTATAGTTTTTATGTATTTTTACTCATTTAATGCCTTTAAAATGCTTTTTTCCCGTTTTTATGGTGTTTATATGCTTTTTTTCTCTAAATTTAGTGCTTTTTTAAGTGCTTTATTCCACATCTTTTACTCTTTTTATCCGCTCTCTAGTGATTACAATTTATGATTAATTTTTCATTATCTACTTTATGTAAAGCGGTTTTTAATTTTACCAATACTTTCACAGATATAAACCGACAACTAGATAAAAAACACTATTTTTAATATATCTCACATATTAAAAGTGCTATGACAAAAATATATTTTGTTTTGGTAAAATTGAATTTTTTGGTTTGGTAAATATTTAATAAAATATCGGGAAACATTTAAAAACCACTAACAGTAAACTACCACTTTCAGTTTTCAAAATATTTTTAGCACCAACAAATATAATAAGTTTTATGTCGATATTTCTAATGATTTTCGCGAGCCGGGCAGACAGACATTTAAAAAAATGATTTTAATCGATTATAGGGATGATAAAACGGATATTGTCGTTAAAAAGAACCCAAAAAAGTTCAATACATTGTTTTCACTTGTACTACATAAAAAAGGGGAAAGTGTAAATGGTGTAAATAATGAACTCTGAACAAGGCTTTACATTTTCAATTATAGAATCTTTATCTTATAATGGTTTTTATTAGTTATAAAAATCCCAAGTTCCCGCCAACGAAATAACCAGGTGAAACATAATAATTTTTCACCCGACGCGAAACGCATTATAAAGGACGTATATCGAGGTCGTAAAGATGTTCTTGGAGTAAAGAATTTTTTGGAAATAGCAGAACTTTTAACCAATGTTTCTGCAGGATCAATTAGCCACATAATAAAAAATCCTACCGACCAAATAACAAATCGGTGCGATAAAGGGGTTGTGAAAAAAATTACGCCTAAAGTATTCAATAAAATTAGAAAAAATACTTATGAAGTAATAAAGGCTAAAAAGGCACCTACACTAAAAATTATTAATAATATTTTGAAAGAAAGGGAAATTATATCGTGTTGTCCAACAACATTATGGAAATCCTTAAAGGACAATGGATTTAAATTCGCCACTATACATAAAAGGAAACATCTAATGGAAAGGGAAAATATTAAAAAAAATATAGAGACGCTGGAAGAAATATTTGTTTTTTAGATGAAACTTGGTTTGATACACATGATACTTCAAATAAAATGTGGTCAGACCAGACAGATAATAGTATCATGAAAGTTCCTCCATCTAGAGGAAAACGAATAACAATTTTACATTGCGGCAACGAAAATAGATGGGTAAACGATTGTTTACTTCTATCGGGAAAGCAGATCTCTAAATGCCACCTCAATTATCATGAGCATATGACTGCGGTTTTATTTGAAAACTGGTTCGAAAATAAATTGATACAGAATTTGGCCAAAAACTCCGTAATAGTTATGGACAATGCATCATACCATAGTCGACAAATTGATAAGGCACCGACTACGTCCAGTAAAAAATCAGAAATATCTGATTATTTATAAAAAAATGATTTATTTTACGAGGACAACTATACAAAGGCGCAGCTTCTGAAAGTGTTGAAAACACAAACAAACAAAAAAACAATTTTAATCAAAAGAAATTATTGTATTTAATTAAGTATTTAATTAAATACCACTAATTACGCTCTTGTATTCCCTTTTTTATTTTTAAGGTGACTAGTTCCGACTCGTCAGCGAGCTATTATTAAACCAGCGAGTCATTATCAACCCAAGTTCTTAAATAATGATAATGATAATGGGGCGCTGACGAGTCGAAACTAGTCACCTTAAAAATAAAAAAAGTGAGTACAAAAAAGTAGAAGTACAAGTAAAAATAAACTTCCCATATACTTATTAATAAGGCTCGGATTATATGCAAAATGCATATTTGTTATTAAGAGGTGTATTAACTTGATTATTTGGCAATAAATCACGTTTAATTATAAAAAGTGGAATATTTTATATAGAGATTTTTTCTTCAAATTAAATGTTGGGGCATTTGTTGGTTTTGTAAAATAGTTCAATTTAAAGCTTCTGCGAGTGATTCCACTCTATGATTAGGCACGAAGTAAAATTTCGAATTTAGATGAGCCTTAAAATTTGGAAGCGGAGCGATCAAACCACATCTTCAGGCTTTTCTAAACTCGAAATTTTACTTTATGCGCCACGCGTATAAAACAATGGAATTTACAATATTCTTGTTTAGGAGTATATTATTAATCCTGCTTTAGCATTTTATTTTTAATACTGATTTAGGAATATACTTCAAATTTCAGGATATTTCAGTGTTAATTTGGTTTGGTCACTTCGTTTCGCTACGCCACCAAACCAAATGTTTAGGCTTTTCTAAACTCGAAATTTAACTTCATGCTTAATCAAGGAATGGAAAGCCTCGTTCGAAACTTTGAATTTAACGCTTTAAATAAAAGCAGTGAACGCCAGCGCATGCATCGGGATATATACTACACTTGAAAGAAAAATAACCTGAATGTATAAATAATTTAAAAAGGTACCCAATATATTTTAAAAAAACAGGACTATTTTGTTAAATATTTTAAAAAGGTATGTAATTTTTTCTGAATATTCAACGGAATAGGCCGTGCTTTTTATATTTTAAATGTAGTACGAGCTAAAGATTCATGACAGGTTCTTTAGGCAGTGTTGAGCTAGAAAATTGTAGATATTTTACGAAATTATTTTCTTCGTTTATTTTTACAAAAATATATAAGTATAAGTAAGACAAACATTTTAAATGTTCAAAATTGGGGCTTTGCCTGAACCCTCATATCCCCCCCAACCCTGGCTTAGGCCTTGGGGAGGGTTGCATTTTTTTATAGTTTGCTCTTATGGAATCAGTTAAATAACAACATTTCTAAAAACGTTGCTGACTTTTTATGATACATGTTGAAAGGTGTTAATTGATAAAGATCAATTAAAACGCTCACTGAAAAACAATTATCCCAATTAGGACGGGTGTGAAATGTGCAAAAAGCAAACACTGGCGATTTCGACATTGGTACAAACATCGCGTGCAAATAAATATAATACTTTAAGCACAATAACAAATCAATTTCATGGTGAGTGCCCACCTAATGTTACATCAACTTTTCCACGCAAAAAAAATAACCGAGCAGAAGAAAGCAGCGCCGAAAAAGCGAAAGCCATTAGTCACAATTGGCCACATTTGCAGAAACGATTATCGTTGTCCTGCAAATGTTTATCTTACGGCGGTTTCGCAAATAATTGTGATTGCTAAATAATAACGATTATTTATCCATAACTGGAGTTTTCCAATTTCTGCTTTGTTTTCCATCAATTTCGTGGATTCTTGCAAATTCTAAAATCACAAAGGAATATTTTTTTTAATACAGAGAAATTTAAATACTTTTGCCTTTCATCAATTTCTCGTGTTGTTCCAAATTTTAAAGTTCGTAGAGGAATTTTTCTTTTAAGGGAATTATCGCAGTGTAACACGCCGATCGTGTTGGAAAGACCCTCATAGTTTAGAGTAGCTCATCCGATGCCAAATTTACAGGACAAGTGGGGCGAATACAGTCAGAGAGAAAAGCGGCAGTTCACTGTGCATTTGTGCATTGCCGCAGGCCCCGTCAACTCCATATAATTTCGTAATTTCATAAATTTAGTTCGGTGCATCACCCGCTTCGAGGGCGCTAATGTCGAAATTTCAAATTTCCCGCAATTTCGTAGTTTTCGGGAAGTGGGGAACATATGTCAATCAACATCTGATGGCCCAAGTGGGCACAAGAATGCTGATTAGACGAAATTATCTGGAGAAAAATAAACAAAACCGTAAGTATTGGAAATATTTTCTAGTTTTAAGTTATTTTCTGTTTTGTATTCGTTCAATCAAGACAGTGTGATAAATTTATAATTATGACCCCTTATTGTGCGATTAAGTCTTGCAACAATTGCGAAAAAAATATTCGTATGCATAGATTTACTCGGAAAAATGGGGTAAGCCTTAATTTGTTATATCATTTCATATAAATATGTAAATTTACTTTATTATTAAAGTGTACCTGTTATTGTAAACCAGTTTAAATTCAGTGATCAAAATAAACTTTCAAAACTTAGTTAACTAGTAATTTCCATTATTAAAATAACTTGAAAAATTAATTCATATTGTCTGATTTGATTTCTATAGCAAATATTGCAAGCAACTTCGAATATTTCATATATTATATATGAATTGATAATTTCTACAGTAGATTGATAACTCAATTAACTCACGTTGACTAAAAATCAACAGTTATAAATAACACTTTTTCAAACTTTAGCTTGTACTTGTATTTAAAAAAAATATACAATAAGTGTTACATTTAGGGATTATCTGCAGCTCATATGACAGATTGGTTATCTCACTAAAACTTAAAACTAAAATAAATTGGTTATAATAATAATATTTACACATTGCTGGGCAGTTGAAATAATTTCTTGGTTAACTATTTCTTCAAAATATTTAATCTTCAATAATTTCCAAAGCAATTTTATTTAAATTATTGTTAATTATATTTGGTTAATATAATTATTAGGTATAATAAGAATGCTAAGAAATGTTTACAATAATACTAATTAAGCTTTGCATACGATTAATTCAAACATAAATATATACAGATTTTATTCTATTTACTTTACTAAATTTTCTTTAAACAAAACAATAAGACTCTTAAATGACAACATCTAAGTCTTCATTTTTTGTATAGGTCTACGAGAAGTGGCTAGAAGCCGTAGGCCGGGAGGACCTGAATCAAAAATTGAAGAAAGAAGTGGTGCAAAGATATTTTGTTTGCGACAAGCACTTTGCTGAGAGCACAAAATGTCAGACCAGCAAGACTAATTTAAAACCGAGGAGTGTCCCTACATTATTTCTCGATGAATTGATTGGTAAGTTAAATTAATAAATTTTTTTAATGGAAATGGAAAACATGAAACAGTACTTGTTTTTACTCAAAATTTTGACCATTTGATACTACAATCTTGTAAATAAGATACCAAAAAATGTGATTTGAAATTGTCATAATTATCTGTAAACGAATCTATTTGAGTTCAATAAATTCTAATTTAAAAAAAATACATAAATACATATATCTTAGTATATTATATGTTTATAGCACTCACGGATTGGTCTAATGTGGGTGAACTGGACGATTCTGCTATAGATGATCTGCAATGCAGTTTCTCACAAGTGGATCAGCTGAGGGAGAATGATTGTATTGGGACCCGTGTTATGGAACATTCTAACATTCAGCCAGTGGCGAGTTCCAGCACTAGCTGTCACCTTCCCAATACATCTGGCTCCAGCAAAGTTTCGCTCCAAAATAATTCATTTTGTCACAAAGTACGTTCCCGGAGCAAAAAGGAATGTCTTAAAGTAAATTTGTTGAAAACTTTAAATGTGACAAGAAAAACAAAGAAATTTATCTTTTAATCCTGTAATGTGTATATAATCTTTAGTATAAGTTGTTGAAGAAGAATATTTGTAGAGAGGATATGTGGTTAATTAATTTGTAATTAGTTATAAATATTACATGTATTGAATATTTGCACCTCCCTCCTCCCATTTCAATACCCACCGCACCGCGCAACCAGTCGGCAATATACCGCCCGCACCCCGCGCTAGATGACGTTTTCGAATGCAGCGCCCTCACAGCGGGTGATGCACCAAACTAAAATTACGAATCGTGAGGCCCTCTAGGAGTCGTCGATCTAAATTAATCTATGCATTGCCGCTTGGCATGAACGGATAGGGTCTCGCGTCGCGTGGAATAGACGAAAAAAAAAGCGTATAAAAAAGACGGATCGAAGGAAAGTGTCGATTCGTATTATTTAAACACGCTGATAATACATACAAGCTATGTATTGTTTTCAATTCGTTAGAAAGCCATCCTGTGTTATTTTTGGGTATTTAGAAAACCGATGATTCTTATTGTTGTCATTATAACTAACTATTTTTACTTTTAAGACTCCAGTTTCGACATCTGAACAAACTATGTGTTTTATTTTATTAAATTAGAGATTATTTCTTAAAAATATAATAATAAAATAATTCATGTTCATAAGCTCCTTGTGAATATTTATATGCCGGATATACAGAGAGTTTTATGTAACATCGAACATTTTCATAACGAGAATTTATCTTTTAAGTATACAGAAGCATACGTTGAACATTTGCCGATGCTAGGTTTATTAAAAGAATTTAATTTGAAGCTTTAAACGAGTGTTTTCCACTCCCAGGCTAAGCATGAAGTAAAATTTCGAGTTTAGAAAAGCCTGAAAATTTGGTTTGGTCGCGTAGCGCGATGCGCGGAGCGGCCAAACCAAATTGTCAGGCTTTTCTAAACTCGAAATTTTACTTCATGCGCCACCGGTACTAAGCACTGATGCAATAGAAAGTTTATCGGTGTGTTTTAAACTTCGTAATTTGTCAGTGTTTTGTACCGGTGGCGCATGAAGTAAAATTTCGAGTTTAGAAAACCCTGAACATTTGGTTTGGCCGCTCCGCGCTTCGCGCTACGCGACCAAACCAAATTTTCAGGTTTTTCTAAACTCGAAATTTTACTGCATGCTTAGTCTGGGAGTAGAACACACTCATTTCAAGTTTCAAATTATTTTTTTTAACAACGAGTATCTAAAGATTTACGACATATACTGTGTAATTCTCACATGTATACTTGAAAGAAAAACTTCCTGTGTGTACAAGTTGAGGCATTAATTGCGATTGATTGGCTACAGTTTTTAATGGTCATAGAGGCAACCCAATTTACACATAACTTAAAAAATAAAGGTGTCAAAATTGTATTGGATGAACATGTTCGGTGTTATATAAAACTCTCTGTATATGAAAAAAACGGAACATAGGATTTTCAATGATATTTTTTATATAGGAATATTATCTTTGATAACTGCTATTGCCATGAAAATAATGTGTATTAATTTGGCCTCTGCCAAATTGGGTAAATACCCCAGATTTTGGGGAGAATTTCAATTTTTATTTTATCCAATATTCTAGTTTTTATGAATGCAACAAATAAATAATAGATTGAAAAAAATTAAACGGACAGCTGCCCTGTTTTTTTTTATAATTAGTACAGGGTTTACAAAATGATGATGTGTATAAATAGAAGATTGCAATAACATTCAATTACAATTAATTTATTCCTTATTTACTTACTATCAAAATATGACTCATCATAAATCAGCCAAATTTGAAATAAAATATATTGGGTTCGGTGCAATGTTGAGCAAGAAGCTTGTTATTTGAAATGCATTATAATAACTACCTTATTATTATTATAGTTCTATTTTTTCTAAAATAATTAACAATGAATATGCACGCAGTTAAACCCTACATTTTTGTAAACATTCGTCAAACATAGATTACCTGTGTTCAGTAAAAAATAGTTGATTTGTAACATTAATCTACGACAACGTCATATTGGTGATGTTATTCTCACTATTCTTATAGTTTTGATATCATTGATTCGTTGATGAAGTCGCAGTTGGTTCAAATAGGTCCGATTGCTAGAAACTTTACAATTTACTTTAATAGTTTTATTGCGAGAAGTTTAATGGCATTTAACAACTGTTTTAACAACGAAAGATTTAAGACGAAATAATGATTTGAATAAGACTGATTGTTATTCGATTGCTTCTGCTTATTAATCAGCTTAAAACACTTTAAAAATAATTTAATAATACCGACACTGTCAAATAATTAGGAAAGCCAATATTAAAGGTATATTACACATCTTTATTTAAATTAGTGAAACATTTCGTGTTTTCTATATTAGTGAACATGCAGTATAAAAAAATACTTATTCCATTAGTAGTCAGAAAGCATAAAAATAAAACACTAGTACAATAAAATATCGATTATAATTGCGAAATATTAATTTTACGAGAATAAATGCTAACGACGCGAGCCATTTTTGTTAACTATGATTGAGAAAAGAAAATAAAAACAAACGCGAAGCCGCGCAGTGTTCACCAGCCCAGGGATAAACGCTGGCCGCATGCTGCTCGCCCCTCCAATAATTGTGCAGATGAGTGTACAACGCGTTCAACTACGAGAAGATCCGCAAGGCGGCGGTATTTTACAGTCTTATTTTTTAAGATTTTTATTTTAACCTGACTCGGGCATGAGCTATCGCATCCTTATGAAATGTTCACATTATATTCCTTATAGTATAAACTAGCAAGATATGGGAATATTTTTTTTTAATTTTGAAAAATATAACATTATTTTTTTCATACCTCTGAAAGCAAATTGTTAAAAAAAAGTACTTCGATATTTTACTAGATAATTGTGCTTAATATACGCTGTCAAAATTTCAACTGTCTAGGATCTTTAGTTTTTAAATAAACCTGACATTAAATTTCAGACCACTGTTATGCCTGAACATTTACTGCATATACATCGGGATACCCGACGCAAACGCTGTAAATATTCAGGTATTCGTTGTTTTTTTCTAAAGTGTGTTTATGCACCTTAATTCAGCATGAAGTAAAATTTTAAGTTTAAAAAAGCCTGAACATTTGGATTTGCCCGCGCGTAGCGAAGCGTAGCGCGCTAGCAAATCCAAATTTTCAGGCTTTTCTAAACTTAAAATTTTACCTCATGCACCACGCGTACTAAACACTGAAATGTTGTGCTGCTCATTACATACATGGTTTTCTTTTTACTAACGTATTCCAAAGAAAATTGCTCCAGGCTTGAATTTTACAAGTGGAAGATTTCGTTAGAGGAAATAAACTTTTGAAAAATGTATAATATATTTTGAACTTCACAATATTTCAGTGCTTTATACACGTGGCGCATGAAGTAAAACATCGAGTTTAGTCAAGCCTGAACATTTAAATTTGCTGGCGCCTCGCTTCGCTCGCGCCGGCAAATCCAAATTTTCAGGCTTCTCTAACCTCGAAATTTTACTTCATGCTTAATCAAAGAGTGGAAACACTCGCTAAAAGCTTAAAATTGTTTTTTTTTTATAAAAACAACGAAGTGCGAAAAATGTGGAGCATGTATCGGGATATGAATACTTAAGAGAACAATTCCCTGTATTTTATGCGTTATTGCAATTTCGCTACTTGACCTATTTTATTTTTTTTTTTAGAGAAAATTAAATACTTTTTGTGTTTCATTATTTTCGTAGGTTCTTTCAATTTTTAGAGTCCCAGACTAAGTACAGACTAAACTATCGGCCGATAGTTTAGTCTGATTGGGATGCATACGCGCAGACTATGGTCTATCGGCCTACTAGAATCGCCTGGGTGTGCGGACTCACATTAGGAGTGCGCTCTACCCAATGGAAACTAACAATACTGATTTTTTTTGTTATTATTTTGAATTTTTTAATTCTTTCTTTACACATCTGTCTAAAATTTAATTGCAGAGGGCATGATGATTTGATTTAATTTTTTATTTTAGTATAGGAAAAAATAAAACTAAAAAACTAAAAATCTTTAAAATGTAATTCTAATAATTCTAATATCACTTTCTTATAGTATGTATAGTTATCAGAAAATAACTTTTTCCTTTGAAAAAGAAAACGTTCATAATATCAATATATACCATTTTATTTGATAATTACATTTTTTTCCAGCAAGAGTACATAATTATGTACTAAAATATACAGGGTGTCCCCGAATGGTCTGTACAACGCTCTACCACATATTCTCTGAAACAAAATAAGACGATTTAACTAAACTTATCTCTATCCAAAAGTGGTTCCTAAGCCATTATTAAATCTATTGTTTATGGTAAGCCCATAAATACGCACGACGAATTATGGGCGCGAATACAGAATGCGTTTCAAACAGTTAAAAACAATATTGGTGTTTTACAACGTGTCCATTTTAATTTTTTGCGACGTGTAAATTGTTGTATTGCTGAAAATGGCAATCAGTTTGAACATTTGTTGTGAAACTAATAAATTTGTGTTTATTGTTAGGTACCTATCTTTATTTCTACTTTGTTAATTGTTTTGAGAAGCAAAATATTGTTCATAATTTTATTACTTTTTTTGACAAATAAAAATATTTTTTTGTGGGGCAAATAGCAAAATTTTATAAGAGACAAAAAATACGTAAAATTGAATGATCTTGCAGAAAAAACGTATTCCTTACGATTTGACCTGTTGAATAAAAATATTTAGGTATCTTAAGAAGTCGATGGTCCTAGTTTGACCACTTACTTTAAACGTAGGATAAAGAAACATATCGCAAAAAGTGCATGGTATCAATGTAATTAAATGTGCCAAATTAGGTTTTCTTACCTAAGTTCAAAATAAAAATATTTGAAAAATAATGAAAAAAATAATATCTTTGAGGCCTCGTAGATGGCTTAGGAACCACTTTTGGATAGAGATAAGTTTAGTTAAATCGTCTTATTTTGTTTCAGAGAATATGTGGTAGAGCGTTGTACAGACCATTCGGGGACACCCTGTATATTTTAAACCACAACTTCAGAAGCCTTTATATTATTAAACGATTGTAAATTGAAATGACAGTACATTACATTTATACTAACAAGCAACCAACTAAACTTTCGGCCGATTAAAAGTCTGTAGTGTGTAGTTTGTTTCAGAGAATATGTGGTAGAGCGTTGTACAGACCATTCGGGGACACCCTGTATATTTTAAACCACAACTTCAGAAGCCTTTATATTATTAAACGATTGTAAATTGAAATGACAGTACATTACATTTATACTAACAAGCAACCAACTAAACTTTCGGCCGATTAAAAGTCTGTAGTGTGCGGGGACTCTTAAAGTTCGTTGAGGAATTTTTTCATAGATACATTTGAATCCTTTTATCTTCTATTGATTTTATATTTTTGCAGTTACGTTACTTGATCTATTTTTGAGCTATATAACTTAATTTTCAAGCTACTTCACTTAATTTTCAAGCTACTTGATTTCATGTTCATGGTACTTAACTGGAAAATTATGTCAAGTAGCTTTAAATACTTGACTCAATGCTCGTGCTACTTGACTTGATTTTCAAGCTACAGTACTTATTTTTAGCTTCTTGACTTAATTTAAAAGCTATTTGTCTTAATTTTCAAGCTAAATTACCTTATTTTTAATTACTTGACCTAATTTTAAATCTATATGTCTTATTTTCAGCTTAATTTTCAATTAACCTGATTTAATTTTCGAGCCTGTTGACTTAACTCTTTAGCAACTTGACTTAGTTTATAAACTACATGACTTAATTTGTAAGCTAAATGACCTAATTTTCAGTTATGTCGCTTAATTTTAAAGCTACATGACTTAATTCAAGCTGCATGACCCTTTTTCAACGACTCGACTTAATTTGGAATCAACTTGATCCTTCTTAACTTCATTTTCAAAAATGTTGATTTAAGCTTCAAGCTACTTGATCTATTCTTAAGCTACTTGACTTAATTTTTAAGCTTAATGACCTCATTTTCAGTTACTCGACTTAATTTTAAAGCTACATGACTTAATTCAAGCTACATGGCTAATTTTTAGCTACATGGCTTATTTTTAGCTACTTGACTTAAATTTTAATTAACTTTATTTAATTTTCAAGCCTCTTGACTTGATTTTCAAGCCTCTTGACTTAATTTTCAAGAAACTTGACTTAATTTTCAAGCTACTTGACTTAATTTTTAAGCTAAAGGTCATTTAGCATAAAAATTAAGTCAAGTAGCCTAAAAATAAGTCAAGTAGCTTGAAAATTAAGTCAAGTTTCTTGAAAATTAAGTAGTTAATTTTAGGTTACTTGACGTAATTTTTAGGCTACATGACTTATTTTTAGCTACCCGAATTAATGTTCAATCAACTTTATTTAACTTTCAAGCCCCTTGACTCAATATTCAAGCAACTTGACTTAATCTCTGAGCCACTTGACTTATTCTCAAGCTACTCCACTTAATATTTACACTAAATGACCTAATTTCCACTTACTTGACTTAGTTTTCAGCTACTCGACTTAATTTTCAATCAGCTTGATTTAATTCTCAAGCCTGTTGACTTAATTTTCAAGCTACTTGCTTATTCTCAAGCTACTTGACCCAATTGTCACACACTTGACTTAATTAAGCTATATGAATTAATTCAAGCTCCTCTACTAATCTTTTATCAACTTTATTTAATTTTCGAGCATCTTGACTTAATTTTCAAGCTATTTGACTAAATTTTGAAGTTACATGCTTATTCTCAAGCTACTTGACCTAATTTTCAATTACTTGACTTAATTTTTAAGCTATATGAATTAATTCAAGTTACTCTACTAATTTTCAACTAACTTGATTTAATTTTCAAACATCTTAACTTAATTTTCAAGCAACTTGACTTGATGTTTAAGCTACAAGACTTAATATGCAAGCTACTTGACCAAATTTTCAAACAAGCTTGACCCATTTACGGCCGAGCAATTATAGTTAACTCTAAAAGTTGATTTTACGAAAATTCTGCACTTCTTTTTATACCTTTTAAGAAGTTCTTATTATATTATAGACTGAGATGTTTTCTTTTAAGTATGCATAATGTATACTCTGTACATTTTCAGGCATCGTCGATTTGGAGTTTAGAAAAACCTGAAAATTTAGTATGGTCGCTCCAAATCAATTCTCCGGTTTTTCTAAAATCGAAATTTTACTTCGTGTTAAACACTGAAATATTGTGAAGTTACAAATACACTGAAAAGTATTTAAGCATATTTTTAAAATGTGAGTAATAATCGAAATATTTAAATAACAAAATATTTGCATTTTTTTAACACATTCTGAAGTCAGGTCAAATAATACAACGTATAAAATTAACTTATTTAGTAATTTAAAAACAAAATAATACTGTTGCGTTATTGCATCAATGGGGCTTGATGGGTTAATAATATACAAGCTACTCAACTTGATTTTCAATCAACCTGACTTAATTTTCAAGCTCATTGGCTTAATTTTCAAGTTCATTGACTTAATTTTCAAGTTGGTTGACTTAATTCAACTTAAATCAAGCAACTTGTCCTGATTTAAAGTTTTCCAGAAAAGTGGTTCATAGTAGCAAAGAAAATAATTTTGAACAAGTAGTACTTATGTCTTAACTCAAATTTGTGTATAGCGAGCGCACGAAATGGAATATATGGTATATTTATATTTAATGTTTCCATTTTTTTGGATCAAGCAAATTGAACATGTTCACATTTAATTATGGTATATTTAATTTGTTTATTTCAC
Source organism: Philonthus cognatus (assembly GCA_932526585.2). NCBI lineage: Eukaryota > Metazoa > Arthropoda > Insecta > Coleoptera > Staphylinidae > Philonthus > Philonthus cognatus. Next base: position 110,629,741 of record OW052243.1, read on the forward strand.
TGAAATCAGTGAAATAAACTAAGTGTTTTAAATATATTTACCACATTTAGATTAAAAACTGTTTCACCACGAGTTAAGTGAGAAATGAATTAGATTTTACATGTTTACAATTTTTTACATGTTTTTTTTAAATGTTTACATTTTCACAATCATTTATCGATTGGTTGCATTCATAAACATTTTACGATTTTTACTGGTGCGGTAAATTAAACGTACTTAAATTATCGTCACCGAAACCATTATTGGTTCATTTTGTCACGATTGGAAGTTTTGAAAAGGAACAATGATAAAAACTTTCACAAGAGATTATTTATTGGCAATAAAGTAAACGACATCGGTCACAATGAAATGACACCCAATAAATTCATATTTGCATTTGTGGATTGTTAAGAGGTCAGTTTTAAATTCGTGGTAATTTAGTGCAGTTCGTGGCTACAATTCTGACTCACTTGAGGAAATAATGGATTCGATCCCATTCACGTTTTCTTGTTTGCTTTGTTAATAAGAATCGCAATTGTCAATTAAATTTTGAACGCTACATTTACTCACTTAAAATATACAGAAACAACATTTAAAATAATAAATTAAATTATAGTTCAGTGCCGGATTTGGCACTTTAAAGACCTCAATTTGACACCTCAAAAAATCAACAAAACGCATATGTTGATAACATCGACAGAAATTGGTAGGAAATTAATAAACTAATGTTATAAAAATCAAAATTGAAAAAATGCAATTCCTCGAAGTTCATTTCTTAGGTACTAATAACTTTTGCTTCCTTTTTAAAAATCGCGAAAAATAAATATATTTTCATAATTTAATAAAATTCATAGGGATTGTTAAAGAAGGATTAAACTTTGTTATAACGTTGGAAAACACAAAACTGATTAACACTGAATGAAATTACAGTTGTTCAAAGTTGACTCAAATACAGGGTGTTCCGGGAGGAATCTGCCAAACTTCAGGGGTGTATTATTTTAAGCAAAAAAAGTTTTATCAACATAGGCCCGACTCGGAAAGGTTAGTGAATTATGGCTTATTGAAGAAAACTGTTCAAAATTGTAAGAGTAGCAATTGGAAAGCATTGCTTTGCAAATATTTGTTTTGATATCACCTGTAAGTTAACCTAACTGGTAAATGTGATTATTTTAAACATGCCTTTAACGTTTACCAATGAAGAATATGCTGATATTCTTTTTATTTACTTTGTAATGGTAACGCTTGAGCTGCCATGCTGGAATATCATCGGCGTTTTCCACATTGTAATTCGCTATTAAATCGACAGATATTTATCGATACACCATTACTAACGCCTCAAATAAAATTAATATCTGCACATTGTTAATTGGTAAACATTAAAGGCATGTTGAAAATAATGACATTTACCAGTTAGGTTAACTTACAAGTGACAGCAAAACAAATAATTGCACAGCGATGCTTTCTAAAGCCTACTCCGTAGAATTTTATATACTTTTATTCAACAAACCATAATTCACTAACCTTTCCGACTCGGACCTATGTTGATATAACTTTTTGTACTTAAAATGGCCTAAGTAATACCCCTGAAATTTGGCAGATTCCTCCCAGAACACCCTGTATATCTCAAAAAAGTCAATAAAGCTTGATTCGGGCCGATTCTGTAAGCCAACTGTTAAATTTAACGTATATATTAATCTTCAACTTTACCTTCTAAGTGGAATTGGTATTTGTTGTGTATACTTAGAAGATGAAGTTGCATAATAGCATAAACGATAACATTTTAAATTGTTACTGCCTTATTAATAGACCTTAACATACAGCTTTAACGTTGTACTAAAGATGATATTAACATTTACGTATTAATAAAACATCTTAGTAGATTGCTATTGTCAATTAACAACTAATAATTTAATAAAATGGTACTCCTAGTTCGAGGCCTGAGATCCGTGTTATACGTAACCTTAAATTCCAGAGAAAAAACAAATTTATTTAATTATAATTCTATGATTTATTTAAGATTTATTGATATACATGCCATAAGCAGAATATTTTAGACTTCACTTTAAATCCGTATTTTATACGCGTGGCGTATGAAAATTTCGAGTTTAGAAAAGCCTGAAAATTTACTTCATGCTTAACCAAGGAGTGGGGTTATTTGTTAGACATAAAATTCAATGAAATAATTTAGCGGAAGAAACATTTTCACAAACAAACAAAATGTAACACCTCTAAATAGTTAAAATTTAATTAAATCAAGGTTGGTACAGATGAAAATGCGATATTGCCACGTTCATTCTATCAATAGTTCAAAACCAACTAATAACATGTAGATGCTGTTCTATTAATACAAAATAATAGCATCATGGTTGTACGGACTTCATGGAAATGAACTAGCTTTACACTATAATGATACTGCAATTCTATATTAGCTGCAATTCTATTAATAAGGCCGTTAATGATTACAGTATCAGGGGCATAAGTTGATAAAATTCACAAAGATTGTTTAGAAATAAAATCAAACATGGTTAAAATAAATAAATATTGTTGTCACATTGAAGTTACAGTTGCTAAAATTTAACTAAAACCATATGGTTTTTTCAAAGTTCAAACAATTCTTGTTTTGTTATAAAACAATCTCAAAAAACAATTAATAGAAAAAAGTATTAATTTATTGATTATCTTTAATTTTTATTTTAAAGATCTTTAGAAATGTACAATATTTAACATAATATCAAACATTTTATGCTCGAATTTTATTTCATGTAACCAAATTATACTTACATATTTAAAAAAAAATTGTTCGAATTTTGAAAGCGCAAGATTTTGTTAAACAAAATAAATATTTGTATAATTTTTTAACGTGAGATTAAAGTTAAGCAGTGTGTTTTGAGCTCCACAATACTTTAGTTTTTTCTACGAGTTGCGCATGAAGTAAAATTTCGAGTTTAGAAATGCCTGAAAATTTGACCAAATTTTTAGGCTTTTCTAAACTCGCAGTTTTACTTGTTACTAAAAACAAAAATGCCTGAAAACTTAGAGCGCATACATTATGAAATGTACACTTTAAAGAATATTTTACAATGTGTACGCATTATTTTCTTTTTTATAATAAGTTTTAGGTATTGGAGAAAAATGTAATTTAAGACCTTATGCTAATTTAAGGATATTGAATATTTGTTCTTAAAATAAGCATGAGAGTAGGAAACATTTTAATTAGTGTTACTTTAATAAAAATATAATATTAAACTTGGTACAATTTTTCTATTCACTATTTGGAAAAACTGTTATCGTAAAAATGTTCAAATTGATTGCGTTTTAAAATCCCCTAAGTCGATAAAGACTATTTTTGAAAAATGTTTATCTGTCTGTCGCTGTTTGCGCTGTACAGCAAAAACCGCTAAAGATATTGAGATGAAACTTTAAACTTAAATATTGTTTCAACTATTGATCATATCGAAAACATTTTAAATTAAAAATTGTAGATAATTAAAAAATAACATTTATTCTTGATATATTTTTTTTTCGTTGAATTCTTAGTTTTCATTCAGTTTTGAAAAAGGTCAATCTTCGCTCCATCTAGTTTATTTGAGAATAAAAATAACAGAATTAACTAAATCGAAACGAACATCATCAATGAATAAATTTGGACAAACTTGCATAGAAATTGACTAGTTGCAATCGAAATTTAAATATCTCCACTGGATTTTCCAAAATATCAAATTGAAGTTAACATTTTCTAAAGAAAGGTGATAGGGGGATTTATTTTGTTAATAAGTTTGTAAAACATCAAGCTTTATACAATCAACATGAAATTCACAGAATTTACTTAGAATGCACTTAGATCTGCTTTAAAGAAAATTAAATTATCACAACGCGTTTTTCTAAAATATTAAGTCAAAGTTGAAAGTTTAAATGCTATGAAAACATTCTAAAAGATCAACAGATTATCAAATCAACATAAAATTCCTAAAATATATACAGAAATCTATCTATTAATAGGGAGATACTGAGTATCAATCCCCTTAGTGTACACCAGTATGCTTACCAAAAGGAAAAATCTACAGACTTGGCACTGAATAACCTTGTCGGAAAAGTTGCACAAACCTTGGACCACAAGGAAATTGCGGTAACAGCTTTTCTAGACATAAAAGGGGCTTTCAACGCTGTACTGACAGCATCTCTCTGCAAGGGAAGAGGAGTCCCTTCGGCAATTACAGGCTAGATAAGAGCAATGCACAACGTGACTATGTGGTTACACTGTCAGGTTGAGAACCGCCAAAGAATGCCCGCAGGGAGGATGTTTTTCCCCCTGCTTTGGTCCCTACTGGTGGCTAATCTCCTAGCGCTTGACATCGAAGTACAAGCGGACGCAGATGACATAGTCATAGTCAGGACTGCAAATGGCGCTGGACGCGACGCACAACTGGTGTATAGGGAAACGACTAAACCCTAGTAAAACACTAGTGGTCCCGTTCACCAGAAAGAGTATTCTAAAATTAAGACCTCTCACTCTAAAAGCAGAAATCATACTATTTGTGGAGGAAGCGAAATATCTAGGAGTTACCCTGGATAAATCGCTGAATTGGAACTTCCAACTGGAAAAGACAATCCGCAAAGCACGGTACGCCCTATGGACGTGCTATAGAATCTGCGGAAAGTCCTGGGGATTAAACCCAAACCAAATGTACTAGCTATACGGTTTGATCATAAAACCCATTATTACCTACGGCTGTATTGCCTGGTGGTCGATTACAATCCTTAAAACGGCCATAGCAAAGCTCTCCACACTACAGAGAATGGCAATGGTGGCGGTAACTGGAGCCATACGCACTACGCCATCAGCTGCCTTGGAAATAAATGCTACTGAACCTCACCCCTATTTATATTCTGGTACAGGGCGAGGCCAGACTAGCAGCATATAGATATCACCATGCCACCCTATTGAACCCGAAGGTGATAGTCTTTATACTAAACGGGTTATCTATCACCTGCCATAGACGCGGATGACACCTTGAGTATGAGGACTTACTATGCGGTCACAGACTACCGCGAAGATCAGTCATACAATGTCCTGTTCCCAAACAGAGACGAATGGAAGAGATAAAAAATCAGTGACGGCTTAAAAGTGTCCATTGGTACAGAAGCCACAGTCGTCGGATGAAAAGCAAGGACTGAACTCTTTTACAGCCTTGGCAAGCATGTCACCATGCTACAGGCTGAAATATATGCCATTGAAATGTGCGCCCAGGAAATCCTTCTGAAGGGATGGGGGGTAGGACAATTAAAATATGTTCGAGCAGCCAGGCGGCCCTAAGAGCCCTGGGGTCAACTAGATGCTCCTCCTTGACTGTACAGAACTGTAAACAATCACTCTGCCAGCTAGCACAGGTAAACAGGGTCAGTCTGATGTGAGTGCCAGGCCACTTCGGCGGAAAGGGAAACGAATTAGCCGATTCTCTGGCTAGCACCGCACCGCTTTCATCTGACCAGAACCTGTACTGTACAGTGATAAGTGGACCATCCTTCTCCAGAAGGATCACACTAATTATCAAATTATTGATAATCTGTGTGATTTTATAATTAAAATTATTTCTTGGGTAGTTTATTTATTAAGCTTATATATATATATATATATATATATATAAACAACTTTATTTACAGAAATATATACAAAAATACATTAACAAATATTATAATACCTCGTATATATTTTACATATTTCCGCAAATCGGCTATCGACCAGTGGTCTTTCGGCCTGTTATTATTTATTTAATGTATTTTATTTAGTCATAATATATATATATATATATATATATATATATATATATACACACATATATATATATTTTTTATGATATAAGAAAGTGAATGATACAGGTTTGTGTATGATATTGAATGATTAATCGTCATGGTCATTCGTCATTGTCGATGAAATGAATTGATGAATGGTGATTTCAGGATATCTACATTTAGGGGTTATGTTGGGGTTGCGTGGAATGTATAGGTTGTCGATGATATTCTGAAAAAATGGGTTTAGGGCGAATTTATTTGCCAGGAGTTTCAGGCGGTTATCAATTGGGATAATGTTGCATTTTTCATAGAGGAGTTGGTTTGACGGGTTGTGAAGTGGGTTTTGGGGGTGTCTAATTTTGGTAAGCACTCTAAGGGCTGATCTTTCGGCAACTTGGAGGTTATTTAGGACAGCAGGACGGGGGTTAAAGAAAAGGATGGCAGAATAGTCGAGTAGAGGACGGCATATCATTTTATAGATATGCACTGCAGTTTTTGTTGTGATACCGTGATTGCGGTAGGTTAAGATTCTGAAGTGCCGAGCCCTCGACCTGACTTTTGCCTTGAGGTTCTGGGAGTGGGTTTTAAAGGTGAATTTTGTATCGAATGTAATACCGAGATATTTACATGTAGAGGAGGGCGATATTGGGTTATTATTTATTGTGACGTTGTGGGTGCAAGGATGGTGGTGATGGTGAGGGATGCATAATTGTGATTTATGTGGATTTATTGTGATTCTCCATTTGGCGAACCACAATTGTATTGTGTCGATCAAGCCCTGCAGAGTGCTTAGTGCTTTTAGGAGGGTTGGTGCATGGGAAATTAGGGCGGTGTCATCAGCATATAATAAGGGATAGGCAGATTTATTGAAGTAATTTGGGTTGGGATCATATAGGTCATAAACAAAGATATTGTATAGGAGTGGGGATAAAGTGGAACCTTGCGGCAGCCCTTGCTCTGGAGTGAAGGTATTAGAGAAGGAATTTTTGATTCTAACCTGAAGGGATCTCTTTGATAGGAGGTTGTCTATAAGTCTAATGAGGTGGGGTGGGATATTTAGGGAGTGACATTTAAACAGAAGCCCGCAGTGCCAGACGGAGTCGAAGGCTTTACGACCTTCGAGATGTGTGGTTTGAATATTTGATGTGAGTATTGAGAGAGGAATGGATGTGGATCGATGTTCAAGGAATCCGAATTGGTAAGGAGGAAGGCGGTCTGATATGTATTGGATAATTTTATGTTTTAATATGGACTCGAAGAGTTTTCCAATGACTGGAAGCAAGGTGATAGGGCGGTAGGCTGATACTGTTAGCGGATCATTATTTTGTTTGCGAATGCATGTTATTATACCTCGCTTCCATTCGCTTGGAATCTCCTGAGCAACATAAATGTGGTTAAAGATTCGTATTATATATTTGTGTATATGATCAGGAAGGGATTTTAGGATCATTCTAGGAACGTTATCATAACCGGTAAGCTTTTATTCTCCATAACTTCTGTATAATTTAAGCTTTTTCAATTTTTTCAGTTAATGTTCGATTTTAATTCATCCTGCAATAAAACAATGTTTGTTCATTCCCCTTAACTTTTATCAAGATTTATATTTCAAAATTAAAGACTCTAAGTTTACCAAATTTGTTTGTTCTAAATTTGAACAACAAAGAAAAACAATATCAAATCCTTTTTTATTTCATGTCATAAATTTTATAGAAGAGTAAAATGTAAAATAAGTTTCTGATTGATTATCTAACAAGAGTTTCCACTCCCAGATTAAGCATGAAGTAAAATTTCGAGTTTAGAAAAGCCTAAAAATTTGGATTTGCCAAAAATCCAAATTTTCAGGCTTCCCTAAACTCGAAATTTTACTTCATGCGCCACCTGTAAAACACTAACTTTAAGTGAAATCTTCAACCAATTGGTTAGAGTAAAATAAATTTAGTATGTAAATAATCATTCGTCATTTGTTTAAATGACGGGAAAAGTGCTATGATGGGCACATGATAATTTTTTTTAATATTGTTAATTCCAAAATAAGGACATAGTTAAAACGAATATTGTCTAGGTACATAGCGGTCGACTTCCTCCTAATAAACTTCAGAGAAGAGTTTTAAGATTATGTAACATTCTTAATAAAGTCTTAACGTTCAATGTATTTCTTACTTTAGCAAATAATTTAAAACAAATATCTGTGTTTAAAAATAAATCAAAACACAGCAATAGAAAAACATAAGCGCATCTAAACTTTAATCAAACAGCGTTCCATTGATTTGCATATGTTTACACGGTTTCGCAACGACTCCCCCATTTTGCGTAATCGACACAGACATTTCACAGACATCGCGAATCGGTAATGACCGGTGATAATGGAGACATTATAAAAAAAAGAAAAACGTCCACGCTATTCATACATAGTTCCAGTTTCGTCTCTGCCCTTTCACTTTACACAATCATCAGTGCGATCTGTGTGGATCTTCAATATCATCATCGTCCTCCGCACTCGGCGTATTGTCTCGATGACCCATATTTAACGCATCGCGATATATCATTGATGTACGCGCTTATTGTCTATTTGGTAAGGCTTTGTGGGTGGGTGCGTGATAATAAAGAGTTTGGGATTAATTCGGAGCCCACCTTAATTTTGTTTTGGCGATTGAATGGGCATTGATATCTAGAGGATCTTTAGAAGGTACTTTATAAGCAGCAGATGTCCGTAATGTGTTATCCAACTATTTGGGTTGATTTATTCACGCCTTTTTTCGCTTTCAAAAATAGCGTCAAAAATTAATATTGAAAAATCATAAATTGAAATTGCATGAAAATGACAAAAAATAAATATTTATGCAAAGTTCAAATATTTATATTAAGAATCAACAATTCCCAATAGCTGATTTGGAGAGTTTTAACATATTTATTTATTTAGTTTTTGGTGGTTTGGCTTTTGCCTGGCCGGCTCATCCATTAGGCGAACCTATAGTCTGTTTAAAAACTAGAAGGAGTAAGTGCCAAAGCCCAATTTACACTATCAAAAGTTACCAGAAATATCACTAGATAAATTTGGCGGCAATTTTAAATAATTTCATAATTACTTTTTAAATAAAATCAAATATCCATTTTGTGCTTCTTAATTGTGGTTAAGTATTTTCTTTTCCATCGTACGATATCGTCAGTTCAATTAAAATGTTTATACGGGATACGCAATTTATATAATAATGTGTCTCTATCAGAGCTGGGACGAATTCTCGTGAAAAGGATTTGAATACTCGAATAAAGGATTCGTAAAAGATAAATATGATTCGAATCCTGTTTTTACGAATCCCGAATACAAATCCTTTAAGAATAAATTTGATTTTATTATTTTTTTGCAACCATTAATATATGAATATCGTTACCAGTTGTTTCAACAAAAATATTTAAAACCTAATTATTTATTATTACCACTGAACATCGTTGATAATAGACTAAATATCTGACTCCCTGTTACTCTGATTAAAGATGTATTTGTGTGTTTCTGAACTCCACTTCAAATCAGTGTTTTGTACGCGTGGCGCATGAAGTAAAATTTCGAGTTTAGAAAAGCCCGAAAATTTGTCTCGGGTCGCGCAGCGACCCGAGACAAATTTTCACAGGGCTTTTCTAAACTCGAAATTTTACTTCATGCTTAGCCTGGGAGTGGAAGACACTCGTTCAAAACTTCAAATTGAACTCTATTATAAAATCGACTAATGCCTCTAATTTACGTAAATAAAAAATTCATTAAGACCGGGAAACTCAGAGACAAGTCTTGGAATTATATTCAAATTGACCAAAACACTAACAAAAAAGCCATATGATATTATTAAATTTGTCAAAATCAGCAAGCAAATTACAAAACAGGTAAAAATTTATAAAATTAACTTAAATATTGGCAAAAACAATGAAAACTATTAAACAGAATGGGGGTTTCCCACAGAAGAAAGTTATATTAAAAGGCCAGGGAAAAAATCCTGAATCAGGGAAATGTCGAAAAAATTTAACATTTCAGATTGTAGCTACCATGTTAGTTTTACTTCAAACAATATTAAACAACATTTTGAAAACTAGATTATTATCTTTAAAAACATTTTCAATCATTTAATGTTCTTATCAAAGCATTCACGTTAAAGTTTCGAACGAGCGTTTCCACTCCCAGACTAAGCATTAAGTAAAATTTCGAGTTTAGAAAAGCCCCGTGAAAATTTATCGAGGGTCGCGCAGCGACCCGAGACAAATTTTCTGGGCCTTTGTAAACTCGAAATTTTACGTCATGCGCTACGCGCATAAAACAGTGATTTAACGTGAAATTTAAAAACACAAAAAAACATTTTTCTTGTTATTCCTTACAATTAATTCGAATTATTTTTGACGATTTAAATCCTTTTGTAAGTATTCGAATCATATTACAAGGATTCGAATCTTTTAAAGGATTCGTATCACCCACATTTAAACTCGAATACGAATCGTCTTAAAAAAATGTAACGAATCCGGATCACGAATCTAGTTGAACTAAAGTATTCGAATGCCTCTTTTGAATCCTCTAAAATGATTCGAATCCAGGATTCAAATCCTGAATGATTCGAATGCTGCCCAGGTCTGGTCTCTATCTTACTCAAAATTGATTTGTTTCATAAAAGTATACAAGGTAGAACGACTTATCTTCGGCATGCCTGCAAGATCGTTTACTTATTTTAAAACTTTATTCAAAGTTGGCAGTTCATTTTTATAGAAGAAACTATGCACGGATCTCTTCATTACGTCATCAAAACTTGTAATTATATCCTCCAAGCTGTTTAGGGCTACAAATCTCTCCGGATTTCTTATATTCGCTAATGGTACGATAGGCAGTGGAATTTACAACTCCTAAAAATTAAACATTTTATTATTTGATGCATATTCTTATGCTATTTGATATCTCACCTACTGCACCAACAATATCTGATACAACAGCAGTCATTTTCATATGTGGATCATCTGTTATCATCTGCTTATAGATATTTATTATGAACCGTTTTTCAGACAGATATAAATGACCCAAATCCAACTTCTTACGCTTTTTTGGAGGTGAAGGTGATATTATCACCGAGCTTGTACTGGGTCCATAATCCATCACAACAATATAAACAAAACTAACTTTTAACTATGCTAAAGAAACACCGCACAAAAGGTTATTACGAAACAGACAAAGTTGCAACTCGGTAACGCTTCGAATTAAGGTTATGTCAGCTGTTGCGTCTATTAATGACGTAATTAGCATAGTGTAAAATGGGCGCGCTCTCGGCCAATCAGAGTTGTAGGTTTTGGCGCGTGAAATTTAAAACGCTCCTCCTAGTTATTAAACAGATTATAGGCGACCGCGTGACACGTGATCAAAGGGTCACCAGAATATAGAAGAATTAATAATTAATTATTCCTTTTTTTGCAATTTACTGTTTTGATCATTTAAAAATAATAAGTATTTGTTTGTGAATATTTTATATTTATTTTTGTATACTAAACTATAAATACAAATTTTCAAAGGGTGCAAATCCAAAAACATACTTAGTTATTGTTAATCCGCCACAAGATTATAATAAAATAAGGATGCATGTCAAAAACATTCAATAAATAAAACATTAATTATTTATTTATACAGTTTGAGGAGGCAGTGAGATTAGCGGCAAAAAGGAGGGAACGTGGCGACAAATTCTTGTAGTGTAGAGACAGGGAGCAGGAAAAAAAAATGATAATGTGCAAGAGTCAACTTAAGAAAACCAAGAGCAGGATTTTCATTGACATGAACAAAAATAGAGAAAGGATTTAAACTTCTGTTAATAAGGCCACAAGGGAGGAGAGAACAAAGGGGAAAACGGTGCGTATGGGATATCAGAAAATGTGTATAGACGGAAAATGGTGGTGGTGGGAAATAGAAAAAAAGGTGTGGGAACAGAAAACTACCTTAAACGTTAAGTTTAACAGCACGTTATCCTTAAAGAAAACGGTAAATTATGATTTGGTATTCCGTATCTCCGCAAACCTTTATCACGCTCAACGTTAAGCGCCATGACACTCCTTAAATTTTACAGTTTACGTTCGAAAATTACACGCACCAAAATCGTTGATGTTATTGTTTATAAAATAGTGCATCCAGATGAAGTGAAGTTTGGAGGCTTAGTAAACATTTGTAAGCCAAGTGTAAGATTAATGAGCAAAATAATTATTTTGTAGCTCTATTTTTAGGTTATATATTTTTAAACGAATTATAATAAATAAAATCTTTGTATGTTCATTAAATAGTGTTATAATTGTCTGCAATACAATGGATTTACTTTTTATTCACAAATGTGGATTTTTATTTTTATTTTCTCCACTATCCTTGGACAGAAGTTCGCTGTTAAACTTAACGTTTGAGGTACAGAATTGGGCCAAATGTCAACTTGACGGCAAAAAAAGAAAAATGTCATTCGTAAAAACAAATAACACGTGGGGTTTAGATGGGAATGTATAGGGGCGGTGAGGGAAAGTAAAATGGGGAAAGCAACAGGAGGTATAATTACGGGAGTGAGAGTGGAACTGAAAGAAGGAGACGAGGTTATAACAGACAATATAAAAGGAATAATGGGACGACATTTTTGGAAAAGAAATAGACAATGGAAGACAATTACAATTTACAAGAAAAAAGAAGGAAAGAAATTAGAACTAGATTACCCTAGAAACTTTATTATCGGGGGGGATTGGAATGTCAGGACAGGGAATCATGAGATAAAAAAAACTTAGATTCAGATTGGGGAGATAGATGGGCAAGAAGATCAAAAGACACAACCACCAACAAAGAAGGGACAGAATTTATGGATTGGGCAAAAGAAAGAGAAGAATCTGGTTCGATAAAGGGCGCATCGTAGCAAAGAAGAAGCTAAGAAAAGCTGTAAATAACTAGAGAAGAGGGAGTGGGAGTAAAAAGGAAATAGAAGAAGCAAAAATAATGTTTATTGAAGAGTGTAATAATAAGAAGAATACGTGGGTATGACAAGAAATGAGAATGTAAAAAGGCAGTAATGAGTACGGAAAAAGTAAACTCACCAGAATCGGGTAGAATTAGAACTGAAATGTGGCCGTTAATTAAGGGGTAAGGGAAACAACAAATTTTGGAAATAATAAATAAAATATGGAGAGAAGAGGACAATTTTCCAAATACATAGAGAGAAGGAATAATCGTGCTTATTTATAGAGGAAGGAATACAGGGGAGACAAAAAAACTATAGAGGCATTACGTTGATGGATACCCTATACAAGATTATGATGATGATGGTGAAGGACAGACTGGAGGGAGAAGCAAAGGAAAATAGTTAGATGCCAGAAGTTCAAGCCGGATTTAGGAAGCGAAGGTTAACAACTGATCAAAAAGCTACGGTGAACTGGGTGATTAAAAGGAAACTAAGAAAGACAACATGAGTGTATTCGTTATTTGTAGATCTGAAAGCAGCGTATGATTCGGTGAATAGAAGATTGTTGGTAGGGTGCCTCAAAAGAAAGGGAGTATCTGTGCAGATGGTAAGTTGGATAAACAAAGTTTATAGAGAAACGTGGTGCAGGGTAACAGTGGGTGGGTCAGTCTCTGAACGTTTTCCGGTACATACAGGCGTGAGACAAGAGTGTCCATTAAGTATCCTGTTGTTTAATGTGTATATATTTCCGAAATAGAGGTTTTCGAGATAGAACATACAGGGGGCGTAGTCATTGAAGGAATAAAGATTTTAAGTCTCGCGTACGCAGACGATGTAGTGGTGATAGCGAAAACGTTCAGGGAGCTGAGAGAAATAAAAGATAGGCTTGAAACTCAGGGCTTGAGTTTAGCCTCAGGGCTTGAGTTTGGCTACTGACCGCGTCGGCAGGTGGTGGATAGCCGAACGTCCTGAGTCGCCCTCTGGCCTCTAACCGGAGGACCATGCAGGACAGTCTCTAATAAATCGAATAAGAGACTGCGAACCAGCTCCCCCAGCTCAAGGTGTCATGCGACCCGTGCCGAAGAGCTAATGGCACCCGGAGTATAAGGGTGTCTCGCACGGAGCCTCCAAGGTACAAGGCGCCCCCTTGGAGTAAGCCTTACCTCGGTAATCGGGTCACTGCCGAGATGGACCTTTTAGATACCCGGTACTCGTGGGAACAATATGAACTACTGGAGGCTATTCTAAACCTCCAGCCAAAAGAACGCGCCCAACAACAGTCACGACGGAGGTAAGACCCAGCACTACAACTGGGGAGACCTACAGGCAGGCACTAGGGGCGGCGCGAATGGCTGTGGTACTTGAAGAGTACCCAGAACAATACCTCACGGAGGACCAGGGTAAATCCGTTCAGCGAGATATACTAACTGAGGTATGGAAGTGCGAACCTTCCAAGGGTCCTCAATTCACCAACAGCTACTTCGAGAAGAGGGTTGTGTACATCACATGTGCCAACGAAACTTCCAAGGAGTGGCTGCTGGAAAATATCCCGACAATCAAGCCATGGGAGAGCGCTGCTCTACGCAGCGGAACTGCCAGGGAAATTGTCAGGATGACCAAAGTTGGAGTCTGGATGCAGAAGACGGACCTAATCAAGGCCAAAGATACGGCTAACCTTATCAGCTTGCTGAAAACCCAGAACTCTGGGCTAGAAACAGCAAGATGGAAGGTAGTCAGCCGACAGGAGGAGGATAAAGGGACAACTCTTATCCTCTACATCGACGAGGGTTCGTTGAAGGCTCTGGAGAAGGCAGGGTTTAAAGCCTACCTAGGTTTCTTCCAACTAAGCTTCAAAATTCTCGCAAGGAAGCCGGACACCTTGGAAAGCTATGGAGGTAATTCAAATTAACCTCCACCACTCCAAGGCGGCCACCTCTGCCCTGTGCCGCCAACTCCAAACAGGGAAATACGGCCTGGCCCTCATACAAGAAACCTGGCAATACAAGGGAGTTGTAAAGGGTCTAGGTAACAACGGAGGTAAATTAATATATGATACTAACTCTGAAAAGGTCAGGTCCTGCATTTTTGTGCGAAACGACATATCCATCTTAAAACTGCACAACTTCTGCTTGCCAGATCTAGTCGCAGCGAAGGTGAAACTCTGGAGTGAGGGATCCACACTCAAAGCCGTTATAGCCTCAGTATACCTCCCCTACGACTTCCCGCAGCCCCCGCCTTCCAAGGAACTTGAGGAGCTCGCGACCTACTGCAGGACGAGGAGACTGCAGCTGTTGGTAGGTGCGGACGCCAACGCCCATTATCAAGATTTCTTAATGGCTTCCGACCTTGAACTTCTAAATCAGAGAAATGAACCCACTTTTGTTACAAAACAACGCCGCGAGGTAATCGATATAACGTTTGCGTCGCAAAGTGTAAGTATCTAACTAGTGAAGTGGTATGTCTCGGACGAACCATCCCTTTCCGACCACCACTACCTAGTATTGGAGATCGGCCAAACCCGTGAGACCGAAGTCGAGTTCCGAAACCCTCGAAGAACATGTTGGGAAACATACCATGTAGACCTTGGTATTCACCTTAAAGATACCAAGGAAAACATCAAAACCAAACTGAATGTATATTTTGTTGCAGAACAAGTCCAAGAGGCCATTCTAACCTCCTTCCAGAAAAACTGCGCTACAACGAAGAGATCCACCGGCAAAGTAAATAAACACTGACTGAATACAGCAAGGAGATTAGGAGAACGCGCCGGAAGGCTTGGAGGATATTCTGCTCGGAGATTGACCAAATCCCCGAGGGTGCAAAACTCCACAAAATCTTAGCGAAAACCTCCGACCTCTCTTGCGGAACTCTGAAGAAACCAGATGGAAAATTCACAGAAACTGGTAAAGAAACAGCGGAAATCCTTATGAGAACCCATTTCCCCGGATCTGAAATCCTGCAAAACAATGCAGTCATTCACACAGCGCTTGTAACCCCTAGTAAGGCGGCAACAAAACAAGACTGGGAAAATTCAAAAAAAGTTATAACCTTTGAACGAATCAGGTGGGCGATTGGGACATTCCATCGATATAAATCACCAGGACAAGATGGGATTTACCCAGTGCTTTTGCAGCAAGGACTTGACAATCTTCTACCGGTGCTATCCAATCTTTTCAGGGGGGGGCTTGGCACTGAAACACGTGCCTACTACCTGGAAGAAAGTCAAAGTAGTCTTTATCCATAAGCCTGGGAAGGACTTAACCCAGCCAAAGGGATACAGACCAATTTGCCTCACATCGTTCCTTCTTAAAATGATGAAAACTAGTTGAAAGACACATTAGGGAAACCTCACTATTAGAGAGGCCGCTTCATCCCTTCCAACACGCCTTTGAAGCTGGAAAATCATGTGAGTCTGCCTTACACCAACTGGTAGTAAAGATAGAGGACACGCTGAAAAACAAAACAGTGGCACTGGCCACATTTCTAGATATTGAGGGAGGCTGTGGCTGCAATCCATGCTGACAGACAAACTAGAACTTACAGAACAATATGATGAAAAAATAAGCTTGAAAGCCAAAGGAAGATGTCCCCAGGGGGGCGTTCTATCTTCTTTTTTATGGGACATGGTGGTGGATGAGCTACTGACGTTATTAAACGAATCAGGATATTACGCCCAGGGGTATGCGGATGATATTGTCATTCTCATCACGGGAAAATATCCAACTACCATAACAGGCATCATGAACAATGCCCTGGAAACAGTAGAACTATGGTGTGGGGAGGTGGGGCTGAGCGTTAACCCCACAAAGACTGCGGTCATCCCATTCACTAAAAGAAGGAAATGGGTGGGCCTCAAACCCCCAACCTTCTTTAACCAAACTCTACAATTTACCAGTGAGATCAAATATCTACAAAAACAGAGCAAAAACGACGCTAAAGACATCAAAGCAAGCTCTGGGAAAAATATGGGACCTCAATCAAAAATTACTATGTTCATATATAATACAGTAGTAAAACATATAGTGGCCGAAAGTAGAACAAAGTACTGCGTAGACAGCTCTCTCTAGAGTACAGCGACTAGCCTGCTTATCTGCTTATGCATAACTGGCGCTCTGCGTACAACATCAACTGCCTCAATGGAGTCCCTACTAAACCTTTAACCACTAGATCTAGTGGTTAAAAGTAAGGCCAGACTAGAGGCATATAGGTTGAGGGTAATTGGAAACTGGCACCTCACAGAAAACCACTCCAGAATAGAACAGGTAGTTACCTCTACTGCAAATGGGAAGTGACTACATGATATCACGCTACTACCCTTAATAGACCCTTCACAATACAGTGTGAAGGGGACAAGGAGAAGCGCAACCCTCTACCTGGAACCTTGATCTGGTACACCGACGGATAAAGCAAAGAAGGTGGAGCTGGCGCTGGGATCCAGGCGGTGACCTTAAAATGTGACATCTTTGTGTCTCTGGGGAGGATGGCAACTGCACATCAAGCTGAAATCTTCGCGGGGATATAGGAGGCAAAAGATCTTGATCCTCACAGACAGCCAAGCTGCTCTAAGAGCACTTGATAGCTACAAGATCCAATCTAAGCTAACATGGGAGTGCATTCAAAACCTGACGAAACTGGCGACCGTAAACACCGTAACTCTACGGTGGACGCTGGGACATACAGGGGAAGATGGCAACGAGAAAGCCGACGAATTGGTAAAGATTGGATCACGTAGACCCTACATTGGACCAGAACCGATGCTACCGATCCCCAAAATGTCAATAAGACCAAGCGTAAGAGACTGGACTCTGGAAAGACACACCGAGCGCTGGAAAAACCTGACAGAGCACAGACACAGTAAACTACTGATGGAAAAACCCTGCCAAGAACTAGCAACTGAGTCCCTCAGACTCGGTAGGAACAACCTTAGAATGGTCACAGGAATGATAACTAGACACTGCACCCTAAGGAAACATCTGCATAACATGAAACTGTTTACAGAAGATCCAATATGCAGACTAGGCTATGAAGAGTATGAATACGCCTCACATGTACTATTCAAGTGCGAGGCACTTACTACCTGGAGGGAAGCAAACCTTGTCGAAGGGAATTTAACCCACTTCCCGAAGAGAAAGACGATCGAAAAGCTGCTGGAATTAGCTAATGAAACAGAGCTCTTTGCATGGCTGCGATACTAGGGCAGAAATAACTCTAACTTCCGTTCTATGCCCCTAAAAAAAAAAAATAGGCTTGAAATATATTTTGATAGGAGAAAGCTAAAAGTGAATGTAAGCAAGACAAAATGGATCGTATTAAAAAATGCTGGTGGTAGAATAAAAAAAGAAGTAATAGTGTGTAAGGGTGAAGAGGTCAAAAGAGTGAAAGAATTCAAATACTTGGGATTTGTGTTTGCTGAATCATAAAGCAAGACAGGGCATACTGAATTAATTTGTAAAAAGGCAAGGGTGGCAATAGAACTATTGAGAAATATAAAAAATATAAAAAAATGCTGTAGTGGGATGCATATATAAGGTCTATTTTGTTGTATGCGGCGGAAGTATGGGGAGTAAAAGGGTACGATAGTGAAAAAAGGTGAAAGAAGTGCCACTTCAGCGTCAGATCATCTACCAATATCAGTAGAAATACGGATGGGAAACCAAAAGGAACAGCAGAATGGTGGAAATTGTCAGTGGAGTAAATGAAATGAAAAGAATAGGTAAACGATTGAAGGTCAAGTGGAGTCAGGTGGAAAACATGGAGAAGATGGAGGAGGTTATAGCAGGATGCGGATAGAAAAGTGTCAGGTGGCGAAAAAGGTAATAAGAAGGGCAGTAAAAGAATGGACGAGTGGAAGGTGGGAGGGGAAGTGGGTAGGGGAGGCAAGAACAAAATACACGATGGTTTGCGAGGAAAAGAAGGCCCGGGCTATCAAAAAAAATGCAGAGGACATGAGAGCGTGTCAGAACGAAAGAGAAATGTGGAGTATTTTAAGGAGAGGAGAAGTAAGAGGACAGATGGAGGGATCACTGCAGGACTGGAAAAATAAATGTTTAGAAAATGGTGAGAAACCGGCAGGGGTGGGGGACGAGAATTGAGAACAGAGGTAGAGGAGTTTACAGAAGAGGAGGTGTGAAAGGGTTTTGAAGAAGTGAAAGGAGAAAAAGCGGCTAGACTGGATGGAGTGAAAGCGGAAATGTGGAATAGGATTAAGGTTGAGGGAAAACGAAGATTTGGAGAGCTGCCCATTTAGATGTGGAGGGAAGAGAAGTATGTTCCGGAAACATGATGTGTGGAAGTAATGTGCCTGATACACAAAAATGGAGATAAAAAGGAAGCGAGGAACTATCGTAGTATAACCATTATGGGTATCGCGTACAAGATTGCGATGACGATAGTAAAGAACCGGCTAGAAAACAAAGTAGAAAAAAAGGGGTTGTTGCCGGAATTACAAGGAGGGTTCAGAAAAGGGGAGGGGAACCAGAGATCAAATTTTTACGATAGCGAGAATAGTTGAGATAGTGTTAGAGGAAAAGAAAAGTGTGTATGCAGTATTTCTGGATTTAAAAGCAGGGTATGATTCGGTTCCGAGAAAAAAGTTGATAGAGTGTTTGAAAAGGAGAGGTGTGAGCGAGGTTGCAGTAGAATGGGTAGGAGCAGTGTATGAGGAAACATGGGGGAGATCAAAGGTGGACGGAAAGGTATCGGAAAAGTTTAGAGTATGGATGGGGATGAGACAGGGATGTCCGCTTAGCCCAATACTGTTTACCTTATATATATATGTGAACTACAAGAGGTCTTGAGAAACAGGCAATCGGGCGGGGTTGTGATAGGAAAACTGAAGGTGTGGGTGTTGGCGTATGCGGATGATGTGGTGTTGCTGGCGAAAGAATAGGGAGAAATGAAGGAGATGTTACAAAGGGTGAAGAGGTATTTGGATAAGCGAGGTTTGTGTGTAAATGTAGGTAAAACGAAATGGATGCGATTTAGGAATAGAGGTAGAGAAGGAAGAATGAAGGAATTGATATTGATGGGTGAAGTGATCAAAAGAGTGAAAGAGTTTAAATTTTTGGGTTTTGTGTTTAAATGGTGTGGGGGATACAGGAAGCACGCTAGATGGGTCCAACTGAAGAAAATGAAATCGTGGTATGTGGCGAAGGAAAAGTGGGGAAAGTGGCTGGAGGGGAATTTTCAAATAGCTTGCAAACTGTGTGATGCATGCGTTAAACCAATTTTATTGTATGGGGTGAAGACATGGGAAATGAGAGCGTATGGAGGGATTGAGAGAGAGCAGTTGACGTTCTTCATGCAGCTACTAGCGGTGGAAAAATCAACGCCCAGCTACATTCTGCTTCAGGAAACGAACAGAGCACGTATGCATGGAGAGACAATCGAAAGAGTGTCAAGATATGAGATGAAATTGATTGGATTGGCTAGTGAAAGGCTGGTGAAAGAGGTGTGGAGAACATGTAAGGGAGTAGAGTGATTGGAGAATAGAGAGGAGAAAAATGTATAAAAGAGCAGGGGGATCTGAAAGCTTGGTAAATGAGTGGTTGAAAGAAGAGGTGAATGTGGCGACGTGGATGAAGAAAAAATGGGAGGAAGTGAAAAGGCAGGAGCGTTAAGGGTTTATTGAGAGAAGTGGGTACAATCCTCTATATAAAAGGTAGCAGGTACACGGTAAATTGCCAGGGTAACTTATTAATAGTACACTAAGTAGAGAAGAGAAGGTAGCACTGGCTAGGGCGAGGTGTGGGTCGGAGGAGAGAGGAAGGAAGGTATGGATGGGTGAAGAGTATAGTAGGTGTGTGTTGTGCGGGAGTGGAAGGGATACGTGGAAACATTTAGCGGATGAGTGTAGGGAGATACGTGAGGAATAGACGAGAGGTAGTAAAAGGATAAAAAAGTGGATGCGAGAAGACGGGGCAGGTTTAAAAATTGTGATGAGATTAGAGTAGGAGAGGGAGAGGAGGAGAATGATGTAAGAAATAGGGCAGTACACTTAAATTTACTCTGTATTGTATTTATTTGGAGATGTGTTTTCGTTTCGATGCCAATAAAGGTCTTTTTTTCAAATACAGTAAAGCTCCGCTAATCCGAACTCCTATAATCTGGATTATAAATATTAGTTATTTACATATTCAAAATATTTGAATATTTAAATATCTGTAATATTTGAATATTTAAATATTTGAAATTTGCAAGCATTTAAATATTTAAATAATTAGAATATTGGAATTAATACAATATTTGAATATGTTTTTGAAACAATACTTCAATTTAAAAATTCCCAGCCTTACCAAAAACATTCTCAGGTACCATTAGAGCAGTTTTAATAACAATTGCAACTAAGTATTTAATAAGTTGAACAATTTGAGTGAATTGTTATACATATTCACTAGATTCTAAAACTTAACTACAATGCATTAAGTCGAGCATTACCCGCAAAAGTTTAGTACACCAGAAGTTGCCATAACAGTTAAAAACAGGTGACCATTACAAACATCTACCACATCTAGTTACACATACTAACTAAAAAAAATTAATTACTCTTTCCTACATAAATGTGCAAATACTCGAATATCTTGATCTCCTTAAGAGGAACTAATTACCAGCAATTAAAGTGTTTTTATGTAAAAATTCACGAATCAATTAAGATTGCTGTATACGATCGAATAATAATTTCAATCGATTTCATTTGCGTTGTTTTTTTTCGATTCTGGAAAAATGCAAAGTAGCAATTTGTCTTGAGGTCGTTATTGATTTTATAGGAGTAGCCACATTTTGTGTTAACATTGAGCAAGAGCAATGAGTGTTTTCTCCGCAGCTGGTTATGATAATGTTGCAATGTTAAATTCCGATCATTTTATAATGGTGTAAATTAATTTATGTTATAAATATTTCAGTGTGGCGTACCAGCTCGTGCTGAAATAATTATTGCTTATGTATATTTATAAATTATGTTAATGAATACACATTATTAAAACTCGAATCAGTTACTGAATATTATTTATTCGAAATTCAATTGCCGAAATTGTAAAAAGTCTTCACCTGCAGAAAATACCAGTACATTTGTGAAAACATGTTTACAAAATGTTTGTAGAATACCAAGATTTTTATCATTTTACCAGATAAATAATCGCCAAAATTACTATAAAATAATAAGTTACAATAAAACCCAAGGCTTCGAACCGAAACTAAACCGCAAACCGAAAACCGGAAAAAAACGTTATTTTGTCGGAACGAAAACCGGAACTGAACAGAAAAAAAAATATCGGTTTATTTCGGTTCAAACACGTGCGTGAACACTTTTTAGTTCTACATTAATTTCTACTAATTTGTAATTTTTTAATCAAAACTGTTTGCGGAAATATTCGTTTACTCGAATAAGACCATTTCAGTTTTCTTTTTCGTAGAAATTTTTGTTTTTGTTCGGCTTTGAAAAAAGGTGAATTTTAGTTTTTTTGAAAAAAACTAAATCTGACGAAAATAGTGAACATCAAACAATAAACTTACTTTAAAATTAATAAACTTTGACTGGCTGCATATCTTCACTGGATTTTCCAAAATATCAACTGTTTTGTTGAAAATCGTTGGCGAGAAAATAACGACTTCGTCTTAAATCAGCAGATGCGGTCTTTTCGTATATTTCAGTTTTTCGGGTATAATGCCATATTTTTCTTTTTTGACGTAAACAAGGCGATTTTGACGCAAAATATCTATTTCGTTAAAGTCAGATCAACATAAATATTGAAGTAAAACGCCGACAATCGTCAATTTAGTTTTCAAATGCGAGTCAATGAATGGTAGTCAATAATTATCATGCATGTAGTCAACATAATTGATTAATAATTAATTTTGTCAAATTTAAATCAATATTAAATAGTAGTCAACAATCAGCATGAATCATGTGGTCAACATAATCGATTAATAGTCAATATTGTCCAATGAGAGTCAATAAATAGCATGTAATCACAATGTAATCGATAAATAGTCAATGTTGTTAAATGACAATATGAATAGTAGTCAATAATAACCTAATCGATTAATAGTTGATGTTTTCAAATGTAGTCACCAAATAGCAATCAATATAGTAAAGACTGTCAATATAATCAACATGTAATCTATCAAATTAAATGACACTTAATAATTTGACTATCCCGACATTATCACGACTATAATTACTGACCGTTTTTTTTTCTGCCGCTATAAAATTTCAACTTAAAAGTGGCTGGGTCGGCTGTCGATTGATTGTATTATGATTATTGACTGTTTTTTTACTATGATGTCATACGATACATCATAGTAAAAAAACATCCAATAAAAAAACTCTAGGGTGCCATGAAAAATATTGTAGGTTGGCAACTGTGATTTTATATAATAAATTAATTACAGTCAACTTAAATTAACAAAAAGTTTAAATCATAGCATTCTGAAGGTTTTTTTTTATTGAACATATGATTTATTAATTACATGATGCCTTTATCGGCTATATATTGACTATTGCAATAAATAGTCGATATAGATGTAACCAGCTTATTTACTAATATACCAATTCACGACACCCTTGAAATTAATAATCATTATTTAAACAATACACTTGAAGATCAAGAAGAGATTAGTCATATATACAGAATTATATCACATATAACACAATAAAATGTTTGTCAATTTAATCATAAATATTTTAGGATGACTGACGAACTGCCTATGTTATCATCGGTCAGCTGCCTTTATGCTGACATTTTTATGGGCCACATAGAAAAAATGATTCATTCACTACTGTGCAAAAAATGTTATTACGTAGAAGAGATATGTAGATGATATTCTGTGTAACATATATGGGAAGGAGACGATCATAATCAAATGAATAACGATATCAATAAATTTCACAATAAATTAAAATTTACTATAGACAAAGAAGATAATAAGTCCATTGTGTTCTTAGATCTCCTCCTAACTAAAATGCAACAAGAGATTGATTTCGCCATAAACCACAAACCCACACAGCCTGACTCTATTATCCCTCAAAATTCACGCAACCATTACAGACATAAACTAGCAACTTTTAACAGTTACATTCATAGACTAAAAAACACTTCTATGTTCCCACAAAATTATAATAATGAACTTAATTTAATAAAACAAATTCGCTAAATAATTTGTACAATCCTAAATCAATACAAAAAATGATTGATAAATATTACCGGAGACATAATGTCCTGATTTTATTCCTTTCCAATAGCCAAACCATAGATAAAAATTCTGTACAATACTGTGCTCTTTTATACAACAATAACTTAGCTTATAAAATGCAAAATACTTTTAAAAGATATAACTTAACAACTATTTTTAAAATTCAAAACACCTTAAAAACAATATTATGCAAACCCAAAGATAAAATTAACATCTTGGACAAAAATGGCGTATATTCCTTGACCTGTGATGACTGTGGTACCACATACATTGGTGAAACGGGCAACAAATTACGTACAGAGTTAAGGAACATATTAGCCAAAAACATAAGTTTAACTTTGGGAGGCACCTTTATACACAATCATAATTTCAATAGTATAAACAATACAAAACTATTACATAATTTAATCAAAGGACGTTTATTGTCAATATATGAACAATATGAGTACTGAGGATGGCTATGCCGAAACATGTATAGGAAATAAAATACTTAAACTAATATCAAGAAGTACATTGTCTTTTATGATTTTGCCAATAAATCGCTCTGTGGACTGAATATTGACATTTGTGGAATTTTGATTGAAAATCAATTGGTTAGGTGATTTTAGGCTATCAAACGATTTTACCATATTATATCTTTATCGACTGTATTTTGACTATTGTGACATTATGACTGTAAGTCAGTTGATTGACTGTCTTTTGACTATGCTTGGGTTTTATCATTAAATATTTCGTCCCAAGGCGTGCAAGGGTGCACATTTTTCTGTGAGCTGGTCAAACAAATTCGTGCCTATGCATAAATTAACGACTGCGCCATTGTCCGTACTTCTCCACTGGGGGCATATGGAATATCGTATTTCGATAAACGAACGAAAATTTTTAGAGTAATAAAAATGTCTCGTCTAATCCGAACATGTCGGTCCCTCCTGAAGGAATGCAGTTTCTTCTGACTAATTGAGGGGAAGAACAGCTAAACGGGTATAGCTCGTTTTACTTCAGTGGTTGTCGTCTTGATTGTAACTACTCGTGGGATTCCATCCTTTCCTGGATGTAGTTCCAGCACACGTCCTACTATCCACCTTAATGGAGGTAGATTGTCATCCTTAACAACCACTAGGTCCCCAACTTGAATATGATTCGATTTCCTAGTCCACTTGGATCGGGGAAGCTGTGTTGTCAAATATTCCTTCGCCCATCTCTTCCAGAAGTTCTGCTTCATAAACTGCAGGTGTTGCCATCTGGATAACCTTCTAACCTTAATATCGGTTAGATTTGGATCTGCTACTCCTGTAAGCGAATCTCCGACAAGGAAATGACCAGAAGTGAGGTATGAGGGATTATTCGGGTCATTGGATAAAGCGCATAAGGGTTGAGAACTAAGGACGGCCTCGATTTGAGTAAATAACGTAGTTAATTCTTCACAGGTTAAAATGCAGTTTCCCATTACTCTTTTTATATGATACTGTATCCATTTAATTCCCGCTTTCCAGAGTCCTCCAAAATGTGGGGACCTGGGGGGAATAAAGTGCCATTCTAATCCGTTTATAGCAAACACATCATTCAATTTATTTATGCACAATTCTGAATTTACTAATTTCTTAAGCTCCCTTAGTTCTTTATCAGCACCCACAAAATTAGTCGCATTGTCTGAATATATGTGAGAAATTCTTCCACGGCGAGCTACAAAACGGCGCAATGTAACAATGAATGCTTCGGTTGCTAAACTGCTAACAACTTCTATGTGAACCACCTTGGTTGCTAAGCAAATAAATAAACAACCGTCTGCCTTCTTAGTGATATTTTTTCTAACACCATCTTTAATTAAAAAAGGGCCACAAAAGTCGATCCCAGTCGAATTAAACAGAGTATTTATTGTTACTCGCGGTTCAGGTAATTCGCCCATCAAAGAGTTATTAAATATTGGTTTAACCTTAAAACACTGAACACACTTTCGGATTACCCTTTTTATATTATTTTTTGCCACTAATGGCCAGAATTTTACTCGTATTGTATCAAGTGTAGCATTTACGCCAGCATGCAAATTATTGATATGCTCATGATGAATTATTAGGTCAGTCAATCTATGGTTTCCAGGTATTACAATAAGATGTTTTTTATTAAATGATAGTGATGAGTTATTTAGTCTACCACCAACTCTAATAACACGATTAGTTTTGCAGAAAAACGGACTTAACATTAATAATTTACTATTTTTATTAATTTCGCTTTTATTCATTAATTGTTTGTATTCTTGCGAAAATGATTGCATTTGAACACACCGTATTAAGGATCATTAATTTCATCATTAGAAAGGTCACTCTGTTTGATAATGGCAAGTTGAATTGCCGAAACTGCAGTCACGAAAATAAAAATAGTGTGTTATACAAACAAAGTTAAAGTGTTTTATTTCATTCATTAGAAAGGTAGCTAGTTAATTAAGCTAGTTAACAAAAACCTCGCGAATCTCAGGAACGTCATTCATAAAGTTAACATATAAAATAATTTTCTTTCCTTTTGTATTTTTACTGTTCATTGCAACTTATGCTGTTTTTTTTTTTAGAATTTATCTACTTAGTATTTATTTAAAATTTAAGGTCAACAGATTTTGCTTTAATTGGATCATTTTTGTTTTACATATATATACTTAATAATTAATTTTCTATACTTTTTGTATTTATAATGATCACTATAATTTATCCTGTTTTTATTTTTCTAAATTTCTCTATTTAGTTTATATTTTATTTACATATATATTTTATATTTGATTTTTCTTTAAATTTTGTATTTATAAAGATCAATGTAATTTGTCCTGTTTTGGTATTTTCGTTGGACAATAAAGACTATATTATTATTATTATATTATTATTATTATATTATTATTATTATATTATTATTATTATATTATTATTATTATATTATTATTATTATATTATTATTATTATATTATTATTATTATATTATTATTATTATATTATTATTATTATATTATTATTATTATATTATTATTATTAAATTTAGATTCGGGCCACTCTGAACTTTCTTTGGAAAGCCATGACGGACCTTTCCACCAAATATTTAAATTAATTAAATTTTCCGGTGTGTAACCCCGAGATAATATATCGGCGGGATTATCAGTGATAGAGACGTGCATCCAAATATTTAAATCAGTTAACTCCTGAATTTCCGCGACCCGATTCGACACATTAGTTTTAAACTTAGCATTTTTAGCCTTGATCCACGAAAGAACAATTAATGAATCACACTACATATATTTATTATAATTAATATTTTAAATTTTAATGCTACTTGAACTGTATTCATTAAACGTGAAAGCATTAATGATCCACACAATTCCAACCTGGGAAGTGTTTGTGATTTTAATGGAGCAATGCGCGATTTTGCACAAATTAAATTCGTAAAATATACATGTTCATTATTTCTTACACGTGCATATACGCATGCTCCATATGCAGATTCGCTTGCATCGCAAAATCCGTGTAGCCCAAATGTAGTGTCATTAAATTTAATGTTACGGGCAATTTTGAAATTATTAATTAAACACAGGGTTGATCTAAATATTTTCCATTCGGTATATACAGTTAAAGGAACACTTTCATCCCAATGTAAATTAAGTTTCCATAATTTTTGAATAATTAATTTCCCTATGACAATTACGGGATTGACTAAACCTAGCGGATCAAATATACTCGCAATTTCTGAGAGAATTGTTCTTTTGGTTATTCGTGTTTCGCTTTGTTTACTCACAGAAAAAGTAAAATAATCTAGTGACGAATCCCACTGACAACCTAGAATTTTTGTATTATAATCTTTGTCTAGGCGAATTAAAGTCTGATTTTTTTCATATGGAATGCCATTTAAGATCGTTTCATGGTTGGCGTTCCGTTTATTGAGTTGAAAGCCACCCTTTTCTAATACCTTTATTAAACTATTGCGGATATTAACTAAATCAGTAGTGCAGTCACTACCTGTCAATAAGTCATCGACATAAAAATCACGTTTAATTATCTCGCAAGTCTGACTGTAATTATTAATTTCAATATTTGCCAATTCATGTAACCATCGGGTAGCGAGAAATGATGCAGGGGTAGTTCCGTATGTGACTGTTTTTAATTGATAAACTTTTAATTCATCGGTAGGTTCAAATCGCCAAATTAGATGATACATTTTTGATATGTCCGCGGATAACACATAGTCATGAGCGCGAAATCTAATTAGTATGATGAATAATTCATCTTGAACGATGAGCCCTTTTAATAGGACATCGTTTAATGATTTACCATTAGAGGTTTTACATGACCCATCAAAAACAACCCTTAATTTAGTTGTCGCGCTTGAGTATTTAAATACCGCGTGATGAGGTAAATAATAACAGAATTTATCATCTAGGTTCAATAATTGCATGTGTCCCAAGTCCAAATACTCTTGAATAAATTATGAATATTCTACTTTAAGTTCGGCATTTTTTGGTAATTTATTCTCTAGATTGATAAATCGTTTTATCGCAATATTATATAAATCCCCCAAACAAATGTTATTATCAATAAATGGCAGGGAAACTGTAAAACGAGTTTCATCACGAGTTGTATTATTAACAAAATGATTTTCACATTTAATTTCTTGTGGATTTAAAGTTTTAATTCGGTCATTTACATTTTCAATTCGCCAAAAACGCTCTAAATCAAAATTTTCTAAATTTGTTGACAAATTGCATGTTTGTGCTGTATTTTTTGCCTGACCTCCCCCTATAATCCACCTTAATAGAGTATTTGCAAAATAGGATTATTTTTACCTAAATCTACCTGCTCACTGCATAACATTCTCCAAAATAAATCGGCCCCAATTAGCATATCAATTGGTCTGGATACATTAAAGTTAGGGACGGCTAAATTAATATTATGTGGTATTTTAATTACATTTTTTCGTAAAATTTTATGCGGTAATGAATTTGTAATTTTTGGAACCACCAAATAGGAACTATTTACTGAATAATTGTTTAATCGCGACTTAATTTCGAGTTTTTTTATGTGATTGACACATGATTAATTGTTTTATATTTTAAGTTTAATGATTCACATTTTTGATTTAAATGTATGATTTTGAATATGAGTAAAAAATACACTATAATAGTTACGTGAATATAAGTTAAGAAGTTAAATCTAATCAAAGGCCAGGGCAAAGGTAGGGAATGTAAATTGTTAGAGACTCATTCACCAATTCCTCCAAAAAACATCTTCCTGGATGTTGATCTTGATCACGGCTTGGACTGCTCTCACGGCTTACTGGAATCGTCACTTTCGGCGATAATCATAGGACCTGGACAGCTTCTCAGACGAAGATCTCGGCAAACAACAAGTCTTCCGGTCACAGGAATTTGGATAATTTCTTCGTTATCCGGTTCGAAGGACCATGTAAATTTTGTTTCTTTCGCGACTTGTGTTACTTGTAAGGTAACTGTTTGAACGACCGGAATAAGATAAATGTCACCGAATAAAATAATAACTTCTAAAGAACTCGTATATTCAAAATCAACCTAACACTTACAGGTCTAAAAACATAATGAATTTTTACATGAAAAATATGTACAAGAAAATATACAAAAATAGTAGGAGTATTTAAAAGTGGGGGGCAAAAAAGTCTTCGTTTCCTCCAGGGTGGCGATTTTGCATCATCGCAGGGTCAGGTAGAAAAAACAGGAACTATCCCGTTCGTCCCAAGGCGTGCAAGGGTGCACATTTTTCTGTGAGCTAGTCAAGCAAATCCGTACCTACGCATAAATTAACGACTGCGCTATTGTCCGTACTTCTCCACTGGGGGCGTATGGAATATCGTATTTCGGTAAACGAACGAGAATTTTTAGAGTAATAAAAATGCCTCGTCTAATCCGAACATAATAATTAAAGTAGAACAAATTTAATTTAAGACACTTTTTCATTTTCTTAATATTTAAATCATCATGTCTATAACAAATACAATGGTTTCATGGACAAGTCAACTTTTTTTTTTAATAAAATAAAAACGTTTCAAAAACTAAAACACTTGGAGCTGAACCGAAAACCGCAAAACACCGTTATTTTTTTGTAGAACGAAAACCGCAACCGAACCAGTATATTTTATTAATTGAACCGAAACGAAAACCGGAATGCAAAAAACGGTTCGAATCCCTAGTGAAACCAATTAACATTTATTTTTTGTTTTCTTGGTGCATACGCTGTACATTTTCAGGCATTCGTCGTTTTTCAAAATGTTAAATTTGAAGTTTTTAACGAGTTTTTCCACTCCTTGATTAAGCATGAAGTGAAATTTCGCGTTTAGAAAAGCCTGAAAATTTCAGGTTTTCTAAAGTCGAAATTTTACTGCACACGCCACACGTATGAAACACTCAAATAGTGTGATATTTACGCGACCCAACCAAGTTTTCAGACTTTTCTAAACTCGAAATTTCACTTAATGCGCCAGACAGATAAAACACTAAATTATGGTAAAGAAAAACCTAAAAGTTTGGATTTGCCTGGCGATGAAGAGCTACGCACGAATTTATAAAAATGTATCTTACATATCATAAACAATATTAGAGTTTTCTTTTTGTGTGGAAGTAATGTAGACATTATAATTTAAATTTAATGAGGAAAAAAATTCCTTACATTCATATTTCTTTCGCAATGACATAAAACAGTAATACGTAGAAAAGATTTATAATGGGAGTCATGTCATGAAAAATAAGTGCATCCACGTATCCCATTATAAAAAGCATATAGTGGGCGCGGGAAGATGATTAAGTAACACACTAATATAACCTTACTTAACAGATACGAAATGCACCATTGTGAGCTTCCGTAACGAAACGAAATTGAAATCGACTGAAATCGCTTGAAACGGGCAATCAGGGAACATAAAGAAAGTTTATAAAGCGGTGTATAAACAAAAGAATGTAAATGATATATCGCTGTGTATTTCTCGTTGCAATCATAGTTACAATTTACAAATGTACAGACGGTGGTCTGCTCAAGGTTTCACTTTCAAAATCTAATGTGATCTGGACTTGCTTCTTTCGCGTTTGCGACCCACCTATATTCCTATGTGCTTGGTCCACTTATTATTTACTATTTACTGGTCGCAATAATGCGGGCCGACTATCTTGTCTTTGAATTTACAAGCACTATGCGGATACCCCATTCAGCACGAATACAAAATGGTCTCCGCGACACGTGTATCTGGCCTGTGAGCGGAATTACAAATTTTTATATTTACCATTTACCGTATGCGTGTATGTACAATGGATAAGCTTGTGCATGTTAAGTTTATTAATTTGATGTTTTCAAAATTGCTTTCTTAATTAGAAGTAAACCAAATCGATCATGATACTAAAGTAAAAATAAAATGTTACCTAAGAATATCTACACTTGTTTCTTAAATACCATTGTTTTGCTAAACGCTTGTAATGTTCTAAAAATAAAATTTATTTTTTTAGAATTGTACACGAATGGACAATCGTTTGCAATTTTTGTGCCAATTTTGGCCCCTTGTTGGGCGCCAAAAGTGAAACGTTTAAAACACAAGTGATCATAATGTTTTGACCACAAAGTTTTAGTTACAGCATAAAATATCTGTAATCAATATCCAATCTAATAGTTTATCTCTAAACATTTTCTTATAAATAATTAATAATTACCTATTGCAAATTACAATGAATGCAATGAATGCGATTCTTTTTCCGAGGAAAGAAGTGAGACGTGAGATCGTAACACATATACTTACAGCCCTTCAGTTTTGTAAGATAATGACGTAAGGAAACTCGAAAATGTAATTACAGCAAAAAGGCAGCACGGACGCCAACAATGAAAAACTCGCTCGGAGTTTACACTCGATGCTGTTATTACCTTAGTTGTATAGTTGTCGGACAAACTTCGTTTATTGCAATTTAATTTGGATTTCTTTCGGCCGAATTAAGAAATTGTTTCCTTTTCTACGCGAGCGGCATGTTCGCTTTTTGCTCGCAGGCGGTCTTAATAAGGACCACCCACTAAACTACGAATGCATTTTCACTTTGTCAGTATTTACAATTTCTTACACGTTGGATTTCAACAGTTTACAATACGTATTTGTCAATTGTGTAACGCTTTTATAAAATTTATTAATGTCTGAAAATTCACAGTCAATTTTTCTTTTAAGTAAACATATGCATACGCTGTAAATTGTGCGTTTAATTGTAAGCTTTAAATGAGTGTTATCCACTCCCAGACTAATCATGAAGTAAAATTTCGAGTTTATGAAAGCTTGAAAATTTGGTTTGGTCGTAGCGGAGCGTAGCGCAGCGACCAAACCAAATTTTCAGGCTTTCCTAAACTCGAAATTTTACAACATGAGCCACGCGTAAAAAAAACTGAATTATTTTGAAATTCAAAATATTCATGTTTAGTAGTACATTTTGAATCATGCTTTAGCAGAATATTTTAAATACTGATTTAGCAGTATATTTATAATTTAAGAATATTTCAGTGTTTTATACGCATGGCGCATGAAGTAAATTTCCGCTTCGCTACTCGACCGAACAAAATTTTCAGGCTTTTCTAAACTCGAAAATTTACTTTATGTTTAATCTGGGAGTGGAAAACACTTGTTTAAAGCTTCGAATTGAACTCTTTTGAAGAAAAACGAATGTTGCAAAATTTACAGTGTGTGCGTAAGCATACTAAAAGAAAGAGAATGCTTAATCCAAGAAGTTTACACATTTATTTTCATATTTTTACAATATTTGGGTTGATTTTCAAAATGTTAAGTCATCTTATGAATGTTCAAGAATATCGTTCAATTTCAATCTTTTTTAAGATTATGGTTCCCTCACAGGGATTAACAATTTGACGTAGTGTGAGGGCTCAGTAATTTCAATGAACTTAAGAGCAATGCTAGCGAGAGCAAATGCTCCTGGTAGGGTCACCCTTGCTGGTACGGTCGCTAGGGAGGTATGAACCTAAGTTAATCCACAATTATGAGATGAAAGATTCAAAACGGGAACATAGTCATCAGATGGGTACGCGCGAAAGCGCGCAATCCCACCTCGCGGAAGTGGACAGCCCAGTCGGATCTGGTGTGGGCAATCTTTCATTACCGGGGCAATAGCCCTCCAAAGAGCCTACCCTCAAAGGGGAACTCTTGTCCAAAAAGGACACCATTACAATAGGTGCTAAGCCAGCGGGCACCAAACCTGGGCCTAGCACCTCTGGCAAAGGAACTGAGTCAAGACCTGGCACCAGCTCGAGTAAGTCTGGCGAAGTAAGACCCTCCACTAGGACGTTTCGTAATAGAAGAACGGCCTATAAAATCAGGGACAAACTGGGTTTCACCCCAGACGCACAGCTCTCCGCAAAGGACAAAGCTACTCTGGGGTGGGCCCTCAAAAACATCGAGGATCACGGGAAGAGTATGAGTCAGTCAGGGTAATCGAAAATACTAAGGTCGCTGGACGAGGCTCCTCCCGTGGTAAAAAAGCTCGTTCAGTGACATCCTAAAAATGATCTGGCGGGGCGGTCGTTGATAAGAGCCACACACATTCTCCGGAAGAATCCAGGTCCCGTTCCCAGGTGCAGCGACGCAGGTTGGCACCAGAGCTACATTAAGCTGGTAGTTTGTGCCGATCAAAAATCGGCCGAGCTATACAAGCAAGCCATCGGTGAACTAGGGGAAATATGACCCGGGGCTAGAAGAGAGGCTGTATCAAGGGACATGATCCCGAGCAAACCAAGGTCTAGAACCTGGATCCCAGGAACCCTCTGACCCAGCAGTTATCCTGGAAATAATCCAGGTCAGCAATCCCACACTACCCACTAAGAATTAGAGCGTGGCCAATGCATCATTGTGCTCAACGAGAAATCCCTCGCCCCTCTAATGGAGTTCAAAGAGGTGATAAGTTACGGTTTCGGCTTTATCACCCCTGGCAGGAAGGACCAAAAGACCTCCAACCTCAAGAAGGAAGAGGTCCCTGGAATTTCTCGAGCCCCAACATCGGACAGCGACTCACTACCCGATATTGACGATGACAACGATAAAACGGTCGTCGAGGTATCCAAATAACAACCGGTTCGTGATGGCGGGGATAACTCAAGTAAACCTCCATCACTCCAAGGCAGCCTCGGCTGCTCTGCTCCTCCGCCTGGCACAAAAGGAGGAGGACATCGCTCTAATACAAGAACGCTGGATCGTGGATACCAAGAGCTGTGAGCTGGGCTCCAAGGACTACAGACTCTTTCACGTGCAGAAATCAGGTAAGCCACTAGAGGTGAGTCAATCTTAGAATTTATCCTCACTTCTAATCTCACTATATATAAAGTTGGGAATATCCCCAACTTCTGCTAGATGTGAAGTTCTTGACATCACGCTAGCTTCCGAAAGATTGTTTCATATTGTCAGAAATTCGAAAGTGTCGGAGGAACACTCCTTCTCTGACCACAGATATATCGAATTCAACCTCGATATTCAAACGCAAGTATGCCCCAAGTTTGTAGACAAGAGGAGAACTGATTGGGTCAAGTATAGAACTGCCTTATCAAGTGCCCTACCATCTGAACAACCAATCATGTCCCTTACAAGGGATGACCTGGAGCAGACGATGGAGTAATTATTTATTGCCTGCAACAAGTCTATAGAAGCAGCGACCCCAAGCGCGCTCAGGAAAGGTAAGAACAAACCACACTGGTGGACCTCAGAATTTAGCTCGCTAAGAAAGGAGCTAACTTCTGAGGGCTGTTTATAAGGATAGTCTCAGGAACTTTAGAATGGCAGTACGAAATGAGAAGCGGACGGCTTGGAAGAACTTCTGTAATCAAATAGAAGATACTTCGGAGGCATGCCGTCTACGCAAAATCCTCTCCAAAGAGCCAGCAGTCCAAGGCATTGTCATGCAAGAAGGTGGCAGTTGGACGAGCTCTTGTAAGGAAACTACTGTTTGACTCCCACTAGTAAGCAAAGAGAAGCTATTTTGGAGCATCAAAAGCTTCAAACCCTTCAAATCGACAGGGCCTGACAAAATCAGCACCGTTGAGCTACAAGAAGCTCCGGACATCGCCATACCCTGGTTGGAAACGATGTTCCTGGCTTGTCTTAAGCTTTCCTACATCCCTAGGATGTGGAAGTAGTCTTCATCCCATAAATGGGAAGATTTCCCTTGACATACATAAGAGGGAGCTTAGACCCCAAACTGTTGTCAACCTCTCAACATGCTTATACCAAAGAAAAATCTATAGAAATGGTTTTACATTCCTTGGTTAACCAAATTGAAGAAACAATGAGACACAAGAGGTTTACAATAGTGGCCTCTCTCAATATTGAGGGAGAGTTTAACAATGTGTTTCCTGAAGCCATTGAGTCTGCTCTAATAGCTTCGCCTCTTTGATTAGCCCTATTAATCCTAACAATGAGTCTTGGGTGTAGGTCTCTGCGCTTGGTTTGGTGTTGCCCAGCTTTAGGTATCACATTGGCACAGGATATGGAGAGTTCCTCCCGTTCTTCCTGGCAAAATCTACATATCGTATCCTCTGCCAGATTTTGCTCATGTGTTTGTTGAGCCTACAGTATCCTGTCAGTAGACGTACCTTATCCATTTTTCATTCTTGGTTGAGATCGGTCGTAAAAGTCGGCGATTGTTTTTTGAGAAACTGTTTCGCCTGCCTCGGCCCTGGTGTGTTCGTCCACCAAGTTTGAGTCTGTGTCTTCGTCCATTTTTAGATGAATTTTCTAACTGCGGATTTTGCGATACCGCAGGAGAGTTCGGGGCCAGTGAATGCGCTTGGAGGGCCTTGTTTGGCGAGTTCGTCTGCTTCGTTCCCTTGATGACCCTTGTATCCTGGGACCCATATCATTGTCACTTTTTTGCGACCGTCCATTTCGCTAAGAGCGCTTACACAATCCCGCACTAGTTTGAAATCGACCCGTGTTGGTTGTGCTTAGTGCCCTTAGCAGCGCTTGGCTGTCCGAGAAAATAGCTATTGATCGACTTTTGTTGTCTTGCCTTGCTATTTCTCCAATCCAGAGGTAAACCACGATCGCCTCTGCCTGGAACACTGTGGTGGCCCTAGCCTGAAAATTTGGTTTGTCGAACAAACCAAATTTTTATGCTTTTCTGAACTCGAAATTTTACTTCATGCTTAATTCAAATTGAATTATTTTATAAACATGACAAATGAATGAAAATTCATTTAAAACAACAATCAAGTTTTGTTTAATATTATTTGAAGTAAAAGTGATACCTATATATTTTTTTGTTATTAAACGAGGGTTTCCAATCCTCGATTAAGCATGAA
The DNA here is from genome assembly GCA_932526585.2 of Philonthus cognatus. Lineage (NCBI taxonomy): Eukaryota > Metazoa > Arthropoda > Insecta > Coleoptera > Staphylinidae > Philonthus > Philonthus cognatus. The sequence continues at coordinate 110,665,949 of OW052243.1, forward strand.
GTACGCGGAGCTACGCGACTAAACCAAATGTTCAGGCTTTTCTAAACTCGAAGTTTTACTTCATGCGCCATCCATATAAAACACTTAAATATTGTGAAGTTAGAAATATTTACATTTTTCTTCACACAATCTCAAGTCAAGCCAAATAATACAATGTATCAAATTAACTAATTTAGTTGGTAATTTGAAAAAATAATAATGTTGCGTTATTGCATCAAAGAAAAGATTTGTATCCGTGATTCGAAAAATTGGATCGAATTATTTTTTCAAGTATTCGTGATTCGTATTATATTAGCTTAGGTTTGGTTATTTTTAAAGGATTTGTATCTTTATGCTTAGTAGCGTATTGTGAACTTCAGAATATTTCAGTGTTGTATACACGTGGCGCATGAAGTAAAATTTCGAGTTTAGAAAAGCCTAAAAATTTGGTTTGGTCGCTTTGCTTCGCTACGCGACCAAACCAAATTTTCAGGCTTTTCCAAACTCGAAATTTTAATTCATGCTTAATCTGGGAGAGACTCTTTTAAAAAAAAACAACGAGCAATAAAAAACTAAATTTCATATTATTTAAACATAAATAAAAATTATTAAAAATAAAAAACATCTAAACTGAATAAATGGGACCTGGCCTCTGATTAATTGGTATATTATTCAAAATGTTAAGTGAGGGACCCGGGCCCCATTTTAATTATTTCAATACATTTTCATAATTAGCGATACAAATTCGAATTGAAAAAAAGGTAAAGAAAACCGAAAAAATAAAACAAAAAACAAGAACGTTATTACTTCATTTATTTTTACGATCGACGTTTATAAGCAGCGTCCAGCTCTGGCTCGGATGCCCGATTAAAAGGCACTAATTATACAACTCGTTCCTGCTTATCTGAATTGGATGTTAAGAATAAAATTATAACGAAGATTAATGCACTTATTTATAAATCCGTCCGGGAAAAGCAAAACAGCATAACAGTAAAATGTCAGTAGCCATCTGAAGACCTGACGGAAATAGGAAACGATCTCTTGTATCTCGCAGCACTTAAAAGCGCATCTTGTCGCGAGCTAAAATTAAGGGAAAAGATTAAAATCTGCTCGGCTTCAGTTTTTCCGTTAAAATCGTGACTCTTTTGATATTTCGTTACCCGAACAATTGCCCCGACGTGTAATTACTGTTTGCCAAACATAGAAGCTATTATTATAAAAAAATGAAACACGCCAAATAGAGCGAAATTTATGGATTTTATCAACAATTAATTACATCAACATCATTGTTCAAAATTAAAAATATTTCGCTCTATACCAGTTTATACAGTAATTCTTTTAACTGTACACAAAATATCAAGCATTTAGTTTTTAAAGCGTTCAATTTTAAACTTCTAACGAGTGTTTCCACAACGAATGAATAAAAATGTACAGCGTGTAATTATATTTTCATTTATATAATTACCTACTATTTATTATAATTGTATTATTTTTGTTATTAAGTAATTTAAAAATTTGACAGGACCGGGGAATGAGGATTGAGCTGTTGAAGATTGGGAGCGAGGCCTTGCACGAATTGTGAGAGGTTTTCTTTATCAATTGGCGCATATGTAATTCCCGATGTATTATTTTCTGTGAAAGTCAAGCGACCTAAGGTCAATAGTAACGTGTCGTAATTAATGCAGGCGTATTGTGTTCGTATTTGCACAGCTAAATGCGGCTTGATCGATTCGTCGGTCTGACAAATGGATTTGTTTGGAGAATGTACTATCCTTGAGTTATCAGTGGGGCTGTCCAATTATTTTCGGGCGTCCGATCCGAAAATTCCCATATAAACGAAAATTGTGCAATGTATAAATATTATTGCTTAGATGTGAATGATTAAAATGGGATATTGTTACAGAGGAATGCGTGCCTTGAAGTATTTTTTGTTTGTGTGTATTGAAAGCTATTACGTGGAGAATAGAAACTCATTAATTAAACAAATGTCGAAATATTCGATGGGATTTAAAAAGTGTTTATCGATAAAATTATCAATTAGTACAAAAAACTTGCAATCAAGAATATTTATAGTTAATGTTATCAACCATTCCAAATGGTTGTTAATGTATATCATGACAATAGCCTTTTTAACCTTAACCTAGAGCAGTATTTGAAAACATTTCTTCAATATGAAGAATTTCAGCCATAAATAATGACCAATAAAGAAAAGAAGAATATTTTTATATTTTTAATAGTTTTGTGTTTGTTAGGATGAATAAAGTGTTTTTAAAACGTCACACTAAATCAGTATTTAATACGCCTGGCGCATGAAGTAAATATTTCGAGTTTAGAAAAGCGACCAATCCAAATTTTCAGGCTTTTCTTGTCAAACGTCCTCTAAAAGAATCATGTTGGTTGAACTCTTATACCGGGCTTTCATTAATTCCCGAACCCCACGTGACCAAAAATAATAGGCAACCAAATGTACAAGGTGGTATGGCTCACACAAAAATTCCCTAGATTTAAAAATATTTATTCGCCGGCGTATTTTTATGACGACTGAAAATATTATATTTAAAATGATTAAAAAATAGGCTCATCTTCAAAAATGTAACTAATTTTTATTAATTTTTTCGTTGTAAATACCATTTTCGCAGTATTTGCTTATCCTAGCAAATTGACTCTGCAAAATAAATAGAAATAAAACTCAATGTTTCAGAATAATTAAACAATTTTTGCTTACCTGAATATTCCGGGCGAATCTTGTAAGATCTCAAAGATTGGTTTAACGATGCACCGCGCATAAACGTTTATGTCAAATTTGACTTTAGTAACGTTTGGTTACTTTTTTCAAAGCCTCCAACGTACAAATACAATAATTTACGCGGCAATTTTAAATTTAGTCACGTGGGGTTCGGGAATTAATGAAAGCCCTGTATTAACTACTAACACATTCCCTAAAGTATGGAGAGTTTCATAAATCATAAATCAGAAGAGATTGATAATATCGAGAACTACAGACCTATATCTTTGATACCCAACTTTGTTAAAATCTTTGAAGTAATGTTATACAATTCTATATTTCATCATTGCAGTAAATACATAAAGCCAAAATAGCATGGTTTTGCGAAATGCAAGTCGACATCAACAAACCTGTGCCGTTTTACCCATATTGTATCAATTGCTTTAGACGAACACTTTAAAGTAGACGTCGTTTTTACAGATTTCTCTAAAGCGTTTGATAAAGTAAATCATAGGTTATTACTGAAAAAACTTGAACATTTTGACCTTGGTAATAATCTTGTATCATTATTACAACGTTATCAGCATGGGAGATTGGGTTATGTTGAATATAGATATCATATACATTTGCTTGCAGCAGTGGTGTTCCGCAAGGTTCAAACCTTGGCCCCTTGTTATTCGTACTTTTTATTAATGATGTCGCCACACGTTTTACCTCTAACTGTCTACTTTGTGCCGATGACTTGAAGATATTTAGCAAAGTTGGTAGCTTAGCTGATTGTCATATTCTAAAAAATGATTTGTGTGTATTGCCTATTTTTAGGTAAGTTATATTTAGCATTTTTTAAAATCAAGTGATTTTATTTTAATTTAAAATTAAACAAATATTTTAATTGAAACAGAATCAACTGATTTCAATAATTGTTTCAAATAAAGTGAAACATACAAAGTAATCACCAAGCGAATAATAATTAACTGATTAACTGATTACTCATTATTCACTTCGTGATTACTTTATTTATTTTACTTTATTTGAAACTATTATTGAACTCAGTGGATTTTGTAATCAATAATTACAAAACCAACTGATTTCAATAAACAAAGAGTTACGTTTACAATTACATTTCATAGAAAATAATTTTAGTATTATTCTAGGAACAATAAAATATTTGGAGATGAGAAATTTAAAAGTATCTGTAGCATTTGAAAAATTTGAAAGTACATTATCGCAATTGAAATCTATACATTGTTCACAACAAAATAATCTAAATTTAAAAATGGATGCAATTTTATCAAGAAAACCTAATTATTTAATTTTAAAGCAAATATCAAAAAAAAGGAATTTACTAGTAATTCAGACTCATTAAGATTTTCATAATTTGCTTCTTATTTTGTATATGCTCCTTTAACAAGTTGCGGTGTTGAAAGATCGTTTTCAATATTTAAAGACAGTTTAACTTGTAAAAGAACTTCATTTCCAGAATCAAATTTAGAGAAATTTACAATTATTCATGCATGTTATTTGTTTGAAAACGTTTTGTGTCATATTAATGTTTACCACCCTAAACGAAACATGTTCATTTCTTGTACGTGTTTTATTTTTGCCACCGCAATCGTATAATATATACTGACTTACAAAAAAAGTTGCGCACTTCAGTTTTTCAAAAAGTTGAAGGCGCACTTTAGTTTTTCCTTAGATAATTTAAGATAATCTCTTCTCGCATTCTTTGGTTTATAATATTTTTCTATGTATTGAGTTTTTTAGTTATTTTATTTGTTTATAAAACCTTCGTTTATAGAAATATGTAAAATATATTGGTTATCTGCAAATTTAAGTAGTGATAATTCCCTTTTCCGCCACTTTTTTGTATGCTGTATGTTTTATTTGAATAAATATTTTATTTTAATGGTGTAACTCAATTTTATTCATTTCTACCTAATATTGAAAACTACATCAAACCGTTCGAATATACTAATAATTTTATATTAATATTACTTGGTACATTAGCAATATCCTGCCCAGCCGCGCGCGCCCTTGTCTGGTTATACAATAGTTCACTTGTGTATCTGCTTCATGAGCAATCCCTGCAAAAATCCGCGCTATGGTAATCATACATTTACTGACATTAATTTTTTGACACCATTTTTTACGATTGTGATATTTTCAACAGTAGTGAAAATGTTTTGTTCATTTGTCAGTTAATCGCTTTTGACATTTGTATGTTAATTATTATGTTTCTTTTACGTTGATATTAATCCATAAAGACAGTTGATATAATTTGATATCTAAACTATAATTACAGTTGATATAAATCGGGGCGTTAGACATCCTACCTAACCTAAGTTAACAGAGTGACACTTAACCTAACAAACCCTGACGATGTTGTATGTCAACCTAACTTGCCACGCTGACAACTTCGAATGTGTTAAAAGTTGCATTGTCAAGTTAGGTTAGGTTCCAACTTAAATGTGAAACCTAACCTAACCTAACCTAACGTTTTACACATTCGACGTTTTATATCACTTTCAACACTTAATGTTGTGACATATTATAATATTTGATCGATTTATTTTATAATTTCAGAATTAAAAAATAACTAAGAAAATATTTAATTCTTTCTTTTCTATGTAAAAAAAAACAACAAAATTGAGCCAATAAAACTAGAGAAGCTTAAAGTCCCAACAAATTATGAAAAATATGAGACATTCGTAAGAAACTGTTTTGCATAATTTAGTCCCAACCTTTAGCTTCTCTGGTTTTATTGGCTCAAATACGTTTTTTTTTATATAGAAAACGCATATTTCCTTACAACTTGTTTATTTGTATTTATATATGTGCAATTTAAGCAAAATGTTGTTATAGTTTTAATAATTTTGGTTAACTTTAAGCTTTTCTTATTACAACTTTACCAGTTTTTGTAAAAATGTTTCATACATATGTAAAATAAAGAGAATAGTCATATCTAAACAAAAAATAGGACACCATGTATAAAATTCGTCAAATTGTATTACTAACGACTTATTAAGGTTATGTACAAATTATGGAGCGATGTTTTCATTGTATAAAAATTGTGTTATAAGGTCAAAAAATATATGTTTGTTAGTTTTGCAATTGCTTGTTCAAACAAATATTGGTATAAGTTTACCAGAAAGACAACGATTATAAATCTGATAAGATTTATTTTTTTTCTAATCGATATTCTTCTGAAACTTTAAAACAATCGCACTTTTTCTTATATGTTCAATTAAAAAAAGCTCAAAAACTACAATTGGAGTATTTTTGGAGTTTCACATATTTTAAAAAAGTGATTACCCAGTTTACGATTTCACAAAAATATTTTATTGCGCTTTCAAACTAGAATTTTTATAAATCTCGCTAAAACTTCATTTTTTATTACATTTTTCTTATGTTTAATTAAAAGTAACTCAAAATCTATTTATGGATTCACATATTTGATAAAAGCAATATTTGTTCAATATCTATACAGAATAAAGATAAAGATACGCTATTGCGTTTTGAAGTTGGATTTTTTATATCTATATTTCCTTAAAACTATCATAGAATTACCCTATTTCTTATGTATTATGTTCAATTAAAAATAATTTAAAATCTACGAGTGGAGTATTTTTGGATTTTCACATATTTTAGTAGAGCAATGGTTTTTTAAAAGTTACGTATTTTTTTAGTATCGTAATTCCCTTGAAATGAACATAAAAGTACTCTTCCGGTTTTGACATAAACTGACATTTTTTTTACATATATTGACATTAATAACATAAATAGTCATAATTTATGTTAATTAACATAAATTATGATAACATATTTATTAGTGCTAGTAATAAAAGCCTAAAATTTTACTTAAATGAGTCGGTGGAAATACAAAATAATGTTGAAATGTTGTACAGGGTGTTCCATTTTATGAGATTTATAGTTTATAGTTTAGTTTATAGTTTAAAAAAGCCTAATTATTATTATTTATTATTGATGTATAATCAAATTATTATTTTTATGGTTTGTGATATTTTTGTTGTATATATATGAAGTATAAAATATTTTTATGTTTAATAAAGAAATAACAATAATAAAGAGAAGCGTAATGGGAAGATGGCCATACCGGAGCAAAACCAGTATGCGCGCCTTGGGCGACATAATAATATTTTATTATGTATCATTTATCCATTATTATATCTTCGCTGTTAGCTTTTAGCAATTAGATCGTGTTGGTGATAAAAAGCGCAAACCGTTTCCAGTTTTAATTCATGCCCGTTTTATTCGCGCTTCCATAAATATACACAGAAGAATTGATCCGTCTAATTATACGAGCCTTAAGACCAACATAAAGATTAAAAATAAACGCGCGCGAGATCCCCTACCCGACAGCGCATTCGAATTGGTATGACTGCAAGTGGTATACCCACAACGCTGAGTAACCTGGTCATTGCCACCTTACCATTACCACACCGAAGAAGACACGAACGCACCGAAATCTGAATTTTAATTCCGATGCAATCAATTGATGTGCTGTTGATGACTTGATGGCCATACCATCTTGCATCACCGAATAAATTAATCCCCGACTCCCATAACATAACGGTTCACCACTAAATAATATTTATGCAAATCAGCTTGTGCCATATTTAAAATACGCGGCTGTGTAAGCTAACATCTATATAATTTAAATTGATGGAAAACTTGATGTGTAAACCAGCTTAAATTATATCCGAAGCGGTTGTTGTTTCTTGCCCAAAATTGGTAAAAGCGAGGATTTTAGTTTTTATTTAATGTCAACAAGGAAGTGGGATTGAATTATTTGTGTTTAATGGTCACTTAAATAAATACCCTTTATGGAAGTATTCTTTTCGCCCGGATAATTTATGCGAAGGTTACGTTTTAGAGCAATACCGAAGCTCGGTTTTGATCCTGCCGCAATATGCGAAATTAATGTAGCGTAATTAAGGCAAGGCGCTCTGTTACATATTTGGGGATTTGAATGTGGAACTTTATTAGGTACACCATAAAACGGCCTAGAATACCTAAGATCGTGTGTTCAAAGGGAAATGTAATTCCAACTTTGAAAAGTTTCGAGCAATTTGAAACAAACATTTTAGTTAATTCAATACCCGTATGTAGCATATTAAATTACCATGTAGAGAATATATTGTCGGCTCGAAGGTAAAAGTCATTAACTGCATAGGAAATTAGAGGAAATTAACCTTTATTGGCACAATACAATAAATTTAAAATTTATTGGCACATTAAAATAATACATACTTATACAAATTCAAACATAATTCTCACTCGTATCCTACATTAATATTTTACAAACGGACAAAAACACAAGATCTAAGATTCAAGATTCAATGTACATCACGCTCAGCAGCTAGCTACATCTCCCTGGTCTTATTCTCCTTAGCTCTTTCACCACCTCTATCCCTCTTCCGCTCTCACTCAAACTCTCTTCACGTGTACTACCCTTCATACTTATTGTTTGTACCCCCGCACAAACATTCATCCAGTACTCCCATTCATCTTTCTCCCTTCAACAAAAACACACTTCACATATTCTTCTCCCATCCCATACCTTTCTTCCTTTTTCTTCACTCCCACATCTATACCGAGCTAGTAAACGCGCATCCCCTCCATTTAATATTTTAAAACAGCGCAACAGCCCTGTAAATACCTGTACGTTCTTATAGTTGGGATTATAAGTGCTCTTTTGTATACTATCCTGCCGAACTTGCAGCTCAGCTTCCCTCAGCCTCTTTCCAAATTCTACTTCCAGTTGTTTCCACTGCGATATTTTCTCCCTTACTATCAATCCCGACCACCCCACTTTTTAATTAATTCTGTCTCTCTCTAGCATTCACCTAACTTCCTCTCCTTTCACCTGCCATTCTCTGTAACAAGCATACCAAGCTTTCCTCACCAGTCTCTCTTCTCCTAACTCACTCACTTTTCTCCCAAACTTGACCACTCTCTTCGCCGCCAGCCATTCCACTGACATTCTTTTGCCCTCCTGCAATACTCTATATTTCGGAGTCATCCTCTCCAGACAGAGAATTATTTTTAAGTATTGCAGTTGTGCCCTCTCCATCTTCTTATTCCCACTCACTCCTTATACCTCAGCCGCATACAACAATATTGCTCTCATACATGCATCCCACCATGCCATTTGCATACTAACATTCTCCCCTTACATCTTATCCCATATTCTCCGCGTCCGCACCATTGCTGCTCTTACCTCTTACATACAAATTTCACGTCTCGAGCTCTACCACCACTTCCACAAAACATTACCCCAAATATTTAAATTCTTTTACCCGTTCCACATTCTCTCCCATCCATTCAAGCTCCTCTACCTTCCTTCTACCACCCCCATTCTTGCATACCATCCACTTTGTCTTCTTAACATTCACCGTCAGTCTTCTTTTCATAAAATACCTTTTAAACCTCTCTTTCATTTCTTTCAGTTCGCTCATAGTCCTTGCCATCACAACTACATTATCAGCATATGCTAGGCTCCAGACTTTTTCACTACTATTCCTCCCGCCTGCCCCAACTCTAACATTCTCTCCAAATTGGCTACGTACAGATTGAATAGTAGTGGGCCAAGTGGATACCCTTGCCTCACACCTCGGTCTACTTTAAAACACTCAGACACCACTATATTCACTCTAACCTTACACCAAGTTTCTCTATATACTTTTTTCACCCAATTCACAATTTGCTCTGATACACCCATTCCTTTTAAACACCCAACCAACAGTCTACAGAGAGGACTGTTGATTGGGTGTTGGGTGCATACGCCGCTTTTAAGTCCGCAAACAACAGGTATACTTTTCCTCTTTTTAACAACTCTCTCTCAATAAACCAGTTCGATGTAGCTATTTGCGCCACCGTTAATCACCCTTTCCTTAACCCTGCTTGGACCTCTGGTAGTATACATTTTTCCGCTACTTCCGTCTCTAACTATTATCATCGCGGACTTATAGAGACTGTTCATTAGTGTGATCCTTCTGTAGTTGCTGAGCACTCCAATTCCCCTCTCCAAATGCCGTTCAGTATACCTAACATTGTTCTTTTTCCCTCAACGCTGCACAACTTCCAAGCCTCTGCCTTTATACTGTCCGGCCGTGACGCTTTTCCTCTTTTAACCATACTCTAAGCCCATTGCAACTCTTTCTCACTAAAGTTCTCTTCTTTCACTGTTTTCCGTCCCAGCCAGCTCCTGGAAATATTTCCTGCATTCTTCAATTGGAATGCTACCTCCTTTTGTTTTTTTTTCTTTGGTGTCCTTTTCTGTATGTATGCCCACAGCTGCTTTTCATCTCTTATCTCTAAAACTTCCTTCAATTCCTCCTTTGTTCACTTTTCCTTACTTCTTTTGCAATCAAATCAAATAAGATTTTAAATATATCATTGTATAATTCAATATCCGGAGGTGTATTTATACGGGAAGTAGTTGTTTCAATGGATATTTATTGTCTTAAGTTGTCTTATTAACTAAGACATTGTTTGCATTTTCACGAATAACATTGTCGTAATTTTATATATTCTTCTGCATGTTTCGTCAAACTCAATCTTTGCAGCTCGCATCTCCTGTTCGCCCCCACTCCCATTCCTACACGCTCTTATTGCACTCCGTAGCACTTTCTTATCATCAATGCACCCCTGATCGACCCACTCGACTCTGCTTTGTTGCCCTATCCACACTTTTTGTCTGGTCATCACTTGCTTAACTCCTCTCCTCAACTGCTTTAAAGATTGTACCTCTTCAAAACACACTTTTTTTCCCTGAAGTTTTTTTTCGCCTTATTTGACCAACCCCATCTTTCCTCCACACCTGTTTTCTTCTGCTTCTCCCCTAATACTACTGACACTGGAAAGGGGTCTGATCATAGGAAATTATTAATACTTTATACTTAAACCGATGATATTTGTAATTACAAGATTACAGTGGCGGCTCGTGGGGTTTTTATGTGGTGAGGCAAATATATCTGAGTTAATGGATGTTAATATACTCAATGACATTAGAAGCGTAACACCCTGAAGGAGTTATTATTTTAACTTGATTTTTTGCCAGTATGGTAGTCTTACATCAAGAATAAAATGATTACATTTTCAAGAAATTTTATTAAAAAACAATCTAAAAAAAATTAATAATGTGTTTGGCGACCCCTTTGCTGTATACACTCCTGTAGACGTCTGGGCATCGACAAAATGAGATGGTCGATGTCTTCACGAGGCATCTCGTTCCAAGCAACTTGAATTTCATCGATCAACTGTGGTAGAGTCTGTGGAGGATGGTGCAAAGAGAATATTCTTCTTCCCATGATATCCCACACATGTTCAATGGGATTTAAATCCGGCGAACGGGGCGGCCACGCCAAAACATTAACACCAGCTTCATTAAGAAAGTTCATAGTTCGACGAGCAATATGGGGACGTGCGTTATCTTGTTGAAAAAGTACGTCTGGGCGGCCATCTAAATAAGGCAACAAAGTCGGTCGTATGACGTCTTCAACATAACGCACAGCTGTCATACTGCCTCGAATGAATACAAGAGGTGATCGACTACCATAAGCAATAGCCCCCCAAACCATTACTCCAGCAGTCCTGTGTACATGCCTCTCAATAGCAAACCTAAGATCAGGTCGTTCTCCACGGTAGCGTCGTACCCTTCTACGGCCATCATGCGTGCCTAGACAAAATCGTGATTCATCGCTGAATACGACATCGTGCCATTCTGCCTCCCAATGCTGCCGTTCTCTGCACCAGTCCAACCTTTGGCGACAGTGTCTCGCTGTTAAAGGAAGCACTAATCTTGGACGGTACGAAAGAAGCCCAAAGGATTGAATGCGGCGATATAAGGTTCGCATACTAACGGGCCTACCTTCTTCTCCAATCTATTGATCACCGATTTGACGCGTAGTAGCGAAACGGTCTCGCAGGGCTATTTGTCTTGAGCGCCGATCTTGACGTTCTGTGGTACGCCTTGGTTGACCAATTGGTCTTCTTCTTGCTCCTCTACCTTCTTCTGTCCATACCTGATACACACGTATTACAGTTGCTGCAGTGGAATCAATACGGCGGGCAATTTCGCGATAGGACATACCGACATCTCGATAAGCAACAACTCGACCCCGGTCAAAATCGCTCAAATGGTGATATTGTGGACGTCTTCGGACTCGAGGCATTTTATTTAAGCTTAACACACTCAACGGAAACACGAAAACTAAAAACATCTGTACTAAACAGCTCATATAAATAGTTTTATCAAAAAAGAAAAAGTGAAATTGTTATCAATGTATGCTTTAAATATAGTCACTCTGTTGCTAAAATATGAATTCAAAAAAATCATTCCTTCTTGGTGTTACGCTTCTAATGTCATTGAGTATACAATTAGTTATGTGTACCACCAGTTGTTTTCTCTTTCTTTCTGTCTAATCTAAGCTTAGATCAGTGATTCTTAAGAATTCCAGTTTCACAGAACACCTAGAAAATGTTTGCGAAACACAGTCCAGTATATTTGTTTCAAATACCCATTAGTAGATTAAGGCCGACTAAAGATTGTGTCATGTAACTTTACATTTAGGCTTATTATTGCAATCTTAGAATCTAAAAAACTTTTGGTAAAAATCCGAAAACGGCGAATTAGTAAAGTTGTTTGATCGTAAGTTTGTTTGTTCCTTTTTTTTTTAAGAATTCAGTTTATTAAAGTTGTTCATAGTTTGTTAGTAATTACGCTCCACTCCTTGCTTAAATATGAAATAAAAATGATGAGTTTAGAAAACCCTGCAAATTTGGATTGGTCGCGCCCGAAGCGACCGGCAAATCCAAATTTTCAGGTTTTTCTAAATTCTAAATATTTACGGCATGGGCCTGAATTATCGCAATGTTTAAAACATGCTTTATCTATAATAAAAATACGCCATAAGATTAAAATGAAATAATGATTTGTTAGTAAAATTAACAAAAACTAACTAAAACCATCAACATTAAAGAAAGTTGAAGACAATGGTTATAATTTTACAATCAAATCTAAACATTTTAATTCAAAAAACTTAACCCTTTTAGCCCTGGAATTTTTCTGGTGCCTAAAAAAACGTTTTGTACACTGCATATTATTATAGTAATAAATAGATATACATAGTTTTTATTTTAAGTATACATATCTCAATATACGGTATACGCTGTAAATTTTCAGATATTTGTTGTTTTTACCAATATTTCAAATTGAACTTTTAAACACATGTTTTTTACTCCCAGAATAAGCATGAAGTAAAATTTTGAGTTTAGAAAAGCCTCAAAATTTGGTTTGGTAGCGAAACGGAGCGACCAAACCAAATTTTCAGGCTTTTCTGAAATCGAAATTTTACTTCATGCGCCACGCCTACTAAACACTGATGTGATGTGATGTTCAGAATACACGTTTTAAACTTACTGTTTTAGTAGAATATTTTAAAATTCACCTAAAATCTGTGTTTTATACGCGTGGCACATGAAGTAAAATTTCGAGTTTAGAAAAGCCTGAAAATGTGGTTTGGTAGCGTAGCGCTACGCGTTACGCGACCAAACCAAATTTTCAGGCTTTTCTAAACTCGAAATTTTACTTCATGCTTAATCTGAAAATGGAAAACACATGTTTAAGATTTCAATTTCAACTATTTTAAAAAACGAACGATTATCGGAAAAGTTACAGCTCATGCATACATGTACTTATATTTAAAAAAATCCCAGTATGTTTACCAACTTTTAGTGGTGGCAAATGCCACCGTCAGGGCCGAAAGGGTTAACCCGCTTAAATATTCTACATTGATTTGTTAGTATTTAAAAAAGAATAATTGGGGATAATTTGGGTTATTTAAGAACAATGTTTCATGGATGTTTTGATTTTTCATGGTATCCATAATTTTGCAACATGCGAATACAATTGACAATTTCTAAGTTTTTTTAGTTAAGTTAGCATTTTTTGTCAGGTGCCCCTCTCTAGTCAAAATCACTGACTAAAAATAAGTAAATTTAAAATTGTATCCTATTTCATTTGATTTGAAATAATTTGATGGTATCCTATTTGACATGATTGGAAATGATTTGATGGTATCTTATTTGATTTGATTTAAAATGATTCGATGGTATCCTATATGATTTGATTTAATGGTATTTAATTTGATTTAATTTGAAACGATTTGCTCGATTTATTTCTTTTTTTTTTTGTTTTAGTAATTATTAAAATAATGAGTACATTGAACTACACATGAATTATCAAGCAAAAATTAAAAACCGTAACAACGAACTGAGTGCCACATTTGAGTGATCTGGACGCTGATATTTATAATTTAATGTTATAATTATCAATTAAGCAACAGTAGCAATTATAAGTTTTTATTTCGTGCCGTTACATCAGCGGTAGTAGTATTTATCAAACGATTAGGAACCCATAAGAGGTATAATTGAAAATTATATATCAATTGAGAGCTTTGTTAATTACAAGTGTGCAGTTAGTGGCCTGCTGCTTAATACATAATATACTACTTAAGAAAATTTATTTACTTTATTAAGTCATTTGCGGGATTCATTCATGATGGTCCTTTTTCAGATGGTATTTGGTATATTTATAAAATTTCAAACGTGATAAACACATTTAGTTTAATATGCAAACAATTTACTTTTGATCATATTGGACCTAAGACCAGTTGCATCAAATGACAGTTTGAATTATTAGTAGGGCTGGGCATTTTTAAAAGTGAAGTATTCGAATATTCATTCTAAAACTTATTAAATCATTCGAATTATTTGATTGTTCTAATTGTTTAAATATTTGTATATTCGAATGTTCTAATTATTCAAATATTTATATATTCGAGTATTTGAATATTTGGGTTATTTGAATATTTCAGATATTCGAATATTCAAAGTTAAATGAATATCCGAATACTTCACTTTCCCAAAATCCCAACATTAATCAAAACATGTATCGTTATTGTATTTTAATCTTGTGATAGATTAACAATAACTAGGTGTATTCTTTAATTTCATTTTTAAATCAGTGTTCTACACGCCTGGCGCACGAAGTAAATATTTCGAGTCTAGAAAAGCCTGAAAATTTGGTTTGGTTTTTCAGGCTTTTCTAAACTCGAAATTTTACTTCATGCGCCAGACGTATAAAACACTGATTTCAAGAGAACTTTAAAATACACTATTTAGGCGAAATTCATTCAAAAACAGTTCAAATATTTGAAATGTACGAATATTTAAACATTCGTTCAAAAACATATTCTAATTATTCGAATATTTAAATATTCAAATATTTACATATTCAAATATTTGTAAAATATAGTAATTGAAATATTTATATTTTGACTATTTGAATTATTCGTATTCGACTCCCCGCCTTAATTATTAGGTTTCTTTTCACCACGATATTCTTTACATACATACATGTAAATAAAATCGACAATAAAAATTCACATGGCAGTTTTTTTATTGCCGATTTTATCGCATGCACTAACATGACATTTTAAAATAATTGCCATGTATGTTTTAATTAATTTATATAATCAAACATTGATTACAATAATGTAATTAATTTTTATAAAAATGTACCTCAAAAGTGTTCAATTTTTGTTGATGGGCAAAATCTATTGTAATATATATATATAATCAATTTGAACTCAGTTCAGAGATGAACTGGGTTCAACATCTTTTTGTGCAGCTGGCAATTAATCAGTAAACTGAAAGTTAGACAAAAATTTCCTACTGTGGTTGTCCACAGGGATTGTAAAACCGGTAAACGAGTTTACTGATTTACCAGTAAATCGTAAGAAATGATCTCCAAAATTTACTAATAAATTGCCCTCTTCAGCGGTAAAAAATAATCCCATTAAATTGGTTTCACAAAACAATAGCTTTGATAAATTTTGGAAAGTATTTTTTTCAATTTACTTTTAAACCTGTTTACTGGTAAACTAGTTTACCGGCATTATAATCAGAGGCGTAACTTGGATTTTGTGCCCCCTCGAAAAACTACTTCTGGGGAATAGGGAAACGATAAATGGGCAAAGTAGTGCAGTTTTACGAACTGAATAAAAAGACATTTGTAAAATATTCGAAAAAGTCAAGGATAACTAGATATTTTGAAAAATGTGAAAAGTGTCGATTTTTTCAAATCGATTTTTCTCAGTTATCAAAAGAGATGGAAAAAAACTGTTAATGGCAACGTTTTAGATAATATCACACTGAATAATAAAATTTTATCAGATATTTTATATTGACATTAGTTTTCGAGATGTAACACAAATTTGCATTCATTTCTTTTCAATCTAATATATCGCTTGACATACTTATTTGAAAAAATAACTGAGTTATTAACAATTTTCTATTTTTTTACAACAAAAAAATAGTTGGCCATGAAAAAATGACAATTATAAAACAATTACAGCTTTTTGTAATAGAGGAGTTTGTTACATTTTTGTCAAATAAGTTTATTTGGAAGTTATCTGTAGGAATAAATAGAAATTGGTAGAAAATAGAGTTCATAAAATATCAATTGTTTTAAACACTAAATTAATTGACAAAAATGACAATGAAGCTAACGGTCACAAACAATAGCAATTGTTTTATTATGTCATTATTTCATGGCTAACTATTTTTTTTGTAAATAACATGGAAAATAATTAATAACTAAGTTATTTTTGTAAATAAGTATGTCAAGTGAAATATCTGATTAAGGAGAAAAAAATAGCCAACTATGGCTTACATTTAAAAAAATACAAATTTGTGTTATATCTCGAAAACTAATGTCGATAGAAAGAATCTGATATAATGTTATTATTTAGTGTAAAACTGTCTAAAACTTTGCCGTTTATAGTTTTTTTCTACCTCTTTTAATTACTGAGAAAAATCGATTTGAAAAAATCGACAATTTTCACATTTTGAATTTTTTGAAAATTTTGCAAATGTATTTTTATTCAGCTCGCAAAACTGCAATACTTTGCCTATTTAACTGTTTCTCTATCTCTTATAGTTTCCGAGATCTCCATGGAGAACATGAAAAGAAAACTCACCCTGTATATTCCGAGGGTTAACACTCTGACTAAACCTGGACATAGCAAACTAGAATTATTTAAAACTAATGCAATTAGTTGGCTGTGACATATATTTACATATCTACGTATATTTTGAAGATTACATTAAATCAGTGTTTTATACGGGTGGCGCATGAAGTAAAATTTCGAGTTTAGAAAAGCCTGAAAATTTGCTTTAATTTGGGAATTTTATTTTAACAATTCAAATAAGGCTCAATATTTACAAAAAATTGGCTGTGGCATTATAATTTTCTATATAGTTCAACAAAATGTATGTGTACATTTGATCAAATTTGTATTGGTCGATCCTTTTTTATATATATTTTTTGTAATTTCAGTGTTATTATAAAGTGAGTCAATTTCATCCTAACGAGTGTCTGCACACCTTGTATAAAGATAAAGTAAATATTTCAGGCATTTCTAAACTTGAAATTTTTACTTCATGTGTCAGGCGTATCATACTAGGGATGTTCCGATCTCAAAAAAATATCGATATTGGGTATCGGTTATATCGTATATCAAAGTATCGATACGGTAAAATATCGTAATGAAAGGTATCAATATTCAAAATATCGAGACTTTTCGATACCAGATATTTTAGAATTAATATTGATTATAATTTAATACTGCAAATTAATTTTTAAAAGACCTTCACCTAAGATAAATAATATTGTCAGGAATAGCTTAATGACGGTTATGAAATTATCGAAATTCACCTTTTACAAATGAAAAAATATATAAGTCAATGTTTTATACGCGTAGCGCATGAAGTAAAATTTCGAGTTTAGATAAACGTGAAAATTTGGATTTGCCGTCAAATCCAAATTTTGACGCTTTTCTAAACTCGAAATTTTACTTCATGCTTAATCTGGGATTGTAAAACACTCGTCACAATTTCTGAAGAACTTGAAATTGAATTGTTCACATTTCATCATAATCACGACAAATCGTCAAAAACTTGAAAATTACCGAAAATCGTGAAGAATTTATGAAAAACATTGATATTTTTAAATGTACAATTTAGGAAATTCACCAAAAGTGTTAAGATTTAAAAAATGAACTAAAAACTTCGTTTTTCTTAAGTTTCTGAAATTTCCGTTAATTAAGAAAATTCTGACGGAAGGAATTTCATTAATTTTAAATATTCAATACTTTTTATGACATTTCGTTAATTTCTAAAACCCTGGCAGTTTCTGTGCATTTCCAGAATTTTCAGGATTTTAATTGATTTTTAATATCTTGACGATTTTCATGAAATTTTAGGATTATCATCAAAATGTTGGCGATTTTCATGAAATTTAAAGATTTAAATCAGAATATTGACGGTTCTCGGGCATTTCTTGGATTTTCGTTGAAGTTCAAAAACACACACAAATTCCAATAAATAATTCAATTCCAAGTTATTCTATAATTTTGTAAAAATTACAAGCTTTTACGAATCTTTCAACAAACTCTCGTTTTTTTCCAAAAAAAAGATGGCTAAAAAAAAAAATTATTCAAAATTTTATTATCTGAAACTTTAATTTGAAGCATTTTTCTGTAATACCATTGGTTATCGAGTTATTCACAACTTTTACAAAATACAAATAAAGCGAGCGTACTCTCACAAATTCTCGACATTTTTCAATTTTCACAAAAAACGCTACAACTCAAAAACTATTCGAGCTACAGAAAAGTATAATACATATATTTCTGGTATTTCGATCTACAAGATGGGCGTATTTATACAGGGTGATCCATAAAGTATCTTAAGAAAAATGTTAATTCTTTTTTTCTAAATCAAGAGGACGGATGTTTATCAAAGTTATCAATATTGTACAAAAAAGTGTTTGCCAGTCCCTGATTAAGCATGAAGTAAAATTTCAAGTTTAAAAAAGCCTTAAAATTTGGTTTGTTGGCGTAGCGCGTAGTGATACTCGACCAAACCAAATTTTCAGGCGTTTCTAAACTCGAAATTTTACTTCATGCGCCACGCGTATAAAACAATGATTTAAAGTGAAGTAGCAAATATAGTGCTTACCAAGTCTTTCAAAATTCGATGGCGTCCAGCAATTTTCTTTGGAATATGATATTTTTTAAATTTTAACCTTTTCTTTTCGGAAATTGAAATGGAATTAAATAGAAAAGCACGTCATTAAACACAGGTAATTCTTTTTAAAACATAACCCTGCGTCGACGTAGATTTTTACTTTATGTAAAATGTGTTTTATATTTTTCTTAATTTAATGAAATAGATAGTGTCTAATAAATAACTAGTATCGAATGTAACGATATCGACCATATGGTATCAATACTATCGGAAAAATTAATATCGATATAAATATCGATTATTTTGCATAAAAATATTGATATTTCATAATATCGATATATAGCGAACAACCCTATACCAAACACTAATTTATTATAAATTTAAAAAATATACTTCATTTATAATAATAATAAACCCTAGTAGAAATTACATCTTGTAGCAATGTTGACACAATATTAAATTTTAACTCTACAATCTTATAGCAATATTGGGATGTGAACACGGCAATAGGTTGACACAATATTGAAAGACAACTTGAAAATAAATAATTATACAAGATTGGCACATTATTGTGTCATTTTGATACAATATTGTGTCAAGTTGATACAATATTGTGTCATATTGTATCAACTTGACACAATATTGTCGATACAATCTCGACTCAATGATGAATTTCTAGATTGTGTCAAGTTGATACAATATTGTATCATGTTGATACAATCTTGACTCGATAATGAATTTGGCGTACGTGGCATATTTAGATGATTAATCTATCAATATGAGAATAAAATAAAAGGCTATATTTCTGTTAGCCATTTATTATGTAATTTTTATATACATTATATATGAAACATAACTATTTATTGTACTTGTTTTTATAGAACTTAAACAAAATAAAGCCATAAAACTAAATACTTATGGCCACTAAACCATAATAATTAACTTTAATCAGTGCTTAGCACTTCTTAAAAACACAACAATTTTATTCTCAAATTGTTTACACTTTTGCATTTCAATGATTTTAAATTGCAGCAAAGAGTATAATCTGCAAAATGATTTAATTTTGACGTAATCACTATTTTACACGTTTTTCTTATTATTCTAACTAATAAAACTAATTACATACAAGCACACACTTATATTTATATATTATAAGTACTCACCACAGAAATAAGCAAACTATCCAATACATCAGACATAATCATACTTCCGAATAAAAATCAAGCATTTGTTAGACTTGGCGCCCGTGTAGAGTATCAGGAATCAACGAGTTTCCGTCACAAACGCGCAAACTATTAATGTTATTCAGGGCATGAACAATATTGTCTATATTTATTATAAATATAGTGTCAATATTTGCAATATATGTTGTATCTAAATTGTACGCAGCTTGAATATTCATGATTTTTATTCTGGATATCGACATTATTGTGTCTAGATTAAATATTATTACTGTAACATTAATTGCATTCAATATTGTGTCTATATTTTATGCACTTTGAATAACAGTTTCAAGTATATACAAGATATAAATATTGACACAATATTGCTACAAGACACATTTCTACTAGGGAAATATCATCAAACAAAATTATAATTTTGTATATATTTTTTTATATCCTAATAACTCACTAATTAGTGCATGTTTTTATTTTTCATGATAATCATCAATTAGCTACAGCTTATGTGAAAAAAGTCCCCATTTTTTTAGATAATCTTGCCCCTTCTTGGTGAAAATCCGAGCTACGTTTAAGGCCATAATTATTGATAAAGTTATTGAATATAAATGTGTTTTTATTACTTTACTAATTGAATTTATATAATTTATATTATATCAATAGCGTAAGGCGACATCGCTTGGGGGCCCCCGGTCTTGCATCCCCTAGTTAAGCCGCTGATTACAATCCCTAATCTGATCCCACAACTCGTTTGGTTCATGATATTTTTTCTTTGATACATTTTGCTTTTTGATATTTCAAAAATTCACCCAATTTTTTCTGGTGATAAGAAAACTACATAACTTACATTACATTCCCTGAAACATCAAAATCAATACATTTACATCAGACCCCCAGACTAATTGGTACCCTACCAACAACTCTCCCAACACACGACATCCAAACGAAAAACCTAGCAATTTAAACTCTGTCCGCACTAACCGATCTTTAAAACGAACACGTTAATAAACTTTGATAACTCCACACCATACCATTAAGATAATACAAAGTTCGCAGCGAAAAAAAAGTGTTCCGGAAATATTGCATTCTAACAATTGCAATCGCAATTATCTACCTGATTGGTAATTAGCGAAAAGGGGGGAAAGTGCCACGGGTTATGAGCGAAGGAAATATCACAAATTGAGACCCTTCGCAACACGTGATATCGCATGAGACGATTTAAAAATAAATTTATGCGAACGGGCTGACTAAGCGGGTTTCCCCCTTCTCGCTGCTTCGTTTTTCTTCTACTGGTAATAATATATTGCCGTGCATTCGTACAGACATAAAATGAGTAAAAAGGTTTCTTATTAAAAAGGCTAATTTAACGAAATGTCCGTGAAAGTGTACGGTTAATCCATCAGTTCTGATAGCAAGCCGCAAATTGTTTTTTATTCTTAAGGATTTACTAAATACAAGACATGCGGAATATTAGGATAAGCATCACTAATAATAATATTTTTTGTCTTTGATTCTACGCACATATGGGCACAAGAGGCATTTACAAATTATTAACTGTTAGGCAATTTGTTGAAGAATAACAAAGTGATGTAAATAAAAACGGTAACATTTATTAAATTTATATAGACATTTATATTTGGAACTATATACTGGTTTTTTGCATTAAAGTATACTTTTACATTTTTCATATAAACATTTGCAAGATGTATCAACATAAGATCACACCTAACCTAAGTAGTATATTCATAAATAATTAACACTGTTGTATCCTTTCTTCACACTTTATTTTCTAATGGTTAGATATATATTTCAAGTGCTAAGCACTCATTTTCAATAACAACTAATTCTTACAACTGTTGCGCGGTTTCTTTATACCTACAGTGGATTAAAGGGAAAAACCCCAGATTAAGGGAAGACCTTTGGGTGGGTTAACAAATTTTATTGCGTGTTGTTTATGGAGGTAACAAATTTAGAAGCGGGTTATTTAAGGGACTAACATCGAAGTTCAATAAATTATTATTATTTTTACGCATTTCTTTGGCTTCCAACATGTTTAATTGATACTTATTGGACTCTTTTAGGAGTTTCATATTGTTGATGTTGAATTTATGACCTGTTGTAAAGTTATGGTGTGCAATTGCAGATTTTTCTGGATTCTGGTTTTTTATGTGATAACTGTGTTCTTTGAATCTAATATTTAAATTGCGGGTTGTTTGGCCGATATACACTTTCTCACAGTTATCACATTTTATTGAATAAATTCCAGATTTTTCAATGAATTCTCTTTTACTAAATGTGTTTCCTAAAAGTATACCACTCTTTGAATTTGTGTATTGTGCTGCCGTGAGGTTGAATTTTTTAAATATAAATATAAATATTTAAAAAATTCAATTCAATATTTATATTTATATTTAAAAAATTCAACCTCACGGCAGCACAATACACAAATTCAAAGAGTGGTATACTTTTAGGAAACACATTTAGTAAAAGAGAATTCATTGAAAAATCTGGAATTTATTCAATAAAATGTGATAACTGTGAGAAAGTGTATATCGGCCAAACAACCCGCAATTTAAATATTAGATTCAAAGAACACAGTTATCACATAAAAAACCAGAATCCAGAAAAACCTGCAATTGCACACCATAACTTTACAACAGGTCATAAATTCAATATCAACAATATGAAACTCCTAAAAGAGTCCAATAAGTATCAATTTAACATGTTGGAAGCCATAGAAATGCGTAAAAATAAAAATAATTTATTGAACTTCGATGTTAGTCCCTTAAATAACCCGCTTCTAAATTTGCTACCTCCATAAACAACACGCAATAAAATTTGTTAACCCACCCAAAGGTCTTCCCTTAATCTGGGGTTTTTCCCTTTAATCCACTGTAGGTATAAAGAAACCGCGCAACAGTTGTAAGAATTAGTTGTTATTGAAAATGAGTGCTTAGCACTTGAAATATATATCTAACCATTAGAAAATAAAGTGTGAAGAAAGGATACAACAGTGTTAATTATTTATGATTATACTCTTCACGAAACTCAAAAACAAATATCGACTAAGTAGTATATCTTGAACTTCACAATATTTCAGTGTTTAATACGCCTGGTACATGAAGTAGTGATGTTCCGATCGAAAAAAAGTATCGATATTGATATTAACAAAGTATCGATAATGTAAAATATCACAGTGAAAAGTATCGATATTTAAAAAACCGGTGATTTTCGATACCAGATATTTTAGATTTAATATTTTTATTTATTGAATACTGCAAATCGTAATTTTGTAACTGACATTAAAATTTTCCTGGCAATGTTATCTATCTTGAATGAAGACAAAATAGATAATATTGCCACCAACATGTTAATGACAGTTAAAAAATGTATTACAATCAGCTGTTTTATAAAAAATAATAACAAATCGATAGATCAATTTGAACTTCACATCAATGTTTTATACGCGTGGCGCATGAAGTAAAATTTCGAGTTTAGAAACGCTTAAAAATTTGGATTTACCGAGGCGCGACTCGCTATTCTTGCGCGAACCGGCAAATCCAAATTTTCAGGCTTTTCTAAACTCGAAATTTTACTTCATGCTTAGCCTGGGAGTGGACACACTTTTTAGACAATAATCAAAATCCTATTTTGTAGTTTTCTTAGTTGTAAAATTAGGAGTAAAAACAAATAGAGTGGATGATTTTTTTTTATAGAAATAAACTAGCTCTTACTGTTCATTATTACAATAACCTCAAATCAATGTTCAGCATCAATTGAATGAAATTTATTTCAATATTTTTACGTGAATTTCATAGTTAATTGAATTTGGTAGCTTTCTAAGAATAAAATGTTGTTAAAAATGACCAAAACAAATTTTCAGAAAATTTACAGATTTTATTCAGAAATGAATTAATGAATTTTGTAAAAATGTTGAAAAAATCATAGTTGTACAAGTGGAAATAAGAATGCAGGCACATAAAATGCATGTCTACTTGAAATTTAAAAAAATGATCGAATTTTTATGAAGTTTATAGTTTAGGATTATAATTTGGTAAAAAATGCAGCGAAAAAAAATAAAAATACAGACACAGAAAATTCATGTCTACCTAAAGATTAAAAAATATATATCGAATTTTGATAAAATTTACAATTTTAGATATAATTTTGTACAAAATTCAGCGAAACAAATTTTCATAAAATTTACAGAGATTATTAGGAAATTAATAACTGTTGTAGGAACGTTGAACAAATTAAAATTTTACACGTGGAAATAAAAATGCAGACACCTAAAATACAATATACTGGGTGTTTCACCTAAAACTCCCCAGACTAATTAACAAGAAACTAAAATAGTATATTGTACAACGAGCATATAACGATAGCTATTAATCACGAAAACGAGGTTTGCGGAATCAGCCGAGGGCGAGTGCAGCATGTCGTTCGAGTGATAAATAACCATTATATGCGAGTTATACACTATACTTTGTTCACGACAACAACAATATATAACACAACATTTATTATATATATTTATCAAATACGCGTCAGTCTTAATGGTCGGTTTTGTTTTATAATAATTTTACAGATAAATGATGACAGATTGCGGTATTATGATTTGAGTGTGTAATAGGATTAATTCCACGTTAACACAAATATGAACAATCGTTCAAAAATAAATAATACTCACACAGTCTACCCTTTCGCCTAAGTTACATAGAAACACGCTCTTTGCACAAAAAACAAACTCTTCCGTTTGGATGGAGTTTTCACGGTGTTAACGTTTGTTCCACTTTAAAAAACACTCGCGACAGACGCTTTTTACGCGGGTTAAACTAGTGAGAACGGCGGAGATGTTGACGCGTTACTTCGTACTTTAACAAAATGGCGTTGACGACATCATTGCCAGCATGGTCAAATGTAAGACGAAAGAAGCTGATTTGACTAGCACAGCGCTCTTACTGCATAGCTGCAAAGAATCGAACTAAGCAATTATTTATATTCGTGTTAAAAAACACATTTATCACGCAAATCCGGTGTTTAATGTACTTGAGTGTTAATGATATGTGAATTAAATAATGCACATATTATAAGATTGTCTTGAACAAAACCTGTTTCCATGCTTTTAAATATTATACATATTTTACTTAAGTTTAAGTTATAAACTATTAATTAAAACACTTGGTATTACCAAGTGTTTAAATTAATAGTTTATAGTTTAAAATGTGTCACCACGGGTTAAGAGTGAAATTAATTAAATATAAGTTTGAGTGTTTGCAATTTTATTTTCAGTAAGATATAATTTTAATCAATACTTAAAAGAAAGTATCGGGATGTTTTACTGCCTCTACTTATAAAGATGTCGAAAATGGTAAATACAGTCAAGATGTAGGCAGTATAGTAAATGTTG
This sequence comes from Philonthus cognatus, assembly GCA_932526585.2. Classification (NCBI taxonomy): domain Eukaryota; kingdom Metazoa; phylum Arthropoda; class Insecta; order Coleoptera; family Staphylinidae; genus Philonthus; species Philonthus cognatus. The sequence continues at coordinate 110,691,357 of OW052243.1, forward strand.
TTAAATAATAGTGTTTTATATTTTATTCATAAGTTGTTTTATATAATTAAATAGATTCTCTTAGTAAAGTAAAATTAAAGTAAAATTACAATCATTACTCTTAGAATGAGTCAATATTATTATTGTTAGTCAGTATTATCAGTGTAGTTTTAATATACAGATATTTTGGAAATTCGGAAATAATCGTCAAAATTGAAGAAATTATTTCAATTCGAAGAAAATTACCAAACATTATTTGAAAATGTCGTTCAAATAATTTTAACACATTAATTAATTACAGAAAAAGTCCATGAATATTTAGTGAATAATCTGTTTTATCAACATTTTGTTATTTGTAAAAATTACAAATATCCGTAAAATTGCGAAATTCGTGAGTTTTGGATAAACATTTTACAAAATTTATATAGTTGAATTAAATCGTTTATTTATAGAAAATCTCAAGATTTATTAAAGCAACTGATTTATAAATAATCATAAATATTAGTAGGTACTGTTTTTTTTTTTGTAAAAAGTTGTTTGATGAGTTTCGTTCACTTTAAAAAATCCAACGAGTGTGTTGCACTTCCAGGCTAAGCATGAAGTAAAATATCGAGTTTAGAAAAGCCTGAGCGTTTGGATTTGGACGCTACGCGTCCTAATCCAAACTCAAGCTTTACTTTACTTCATGCGCCTCACGCACATGACACTGTTTCAGCGTGAAGTCGTGTGTAGTCGGGTATGATCGTGTATACTCGTGTATGGTCATGTGTCTTCGTGTATGGGTAAACATTTCACTTTACACTGTTTTTGTTATGTTTGTGAAAATGTTGAATTTTTAATTGAAATTCACTTCTAACGAGTGTCTTCCACTCCCAGACAAAGCATGGAGTAAAATTTCGAGTTTAAAAAGCCTTAGCGTTTGGGTTTGGACCACATCCAAACTCAGACTTTTCTAAACTCGAAATTTTACTTCATGCGCCACGCGTATAAAACACTGATTTCAAGTAAAATTTAAAATATACTGCTTATCAAATCTTTTAAAACTCGATGGCCTTAATTAATTTGCTTTGGGATATGTAGGTATACTTAAAAGAAAGGAAAAAGTAAAAAATTTATACAGGGATTTTTCTCAGTATATTTTTTTACTATTTCGTTTTGCCAAGTTTTAACTAGAACATTTTTTTTCATTTCTTTCCTAATACAATAGATGGCTTGCAATAAATAACTAGTTTCGAATGTAACGATATCGACCATATGATATCGATATTAGCGATATATCGGGAAAAAAAATATCGATATAAATATCGATTATTTTGCATGAAAATATCAATATTCCAAAATATCGATATAAATCGAACATCCCTAGCTTGAAGTAAAATGTTGAGTTTAGAAAAGCTTAATTTGGATTAGTCGCTACGCTACTGATCCAAATTTTCAGGCTTTTCTTTCCTCGAAACTTTACTTCATGCTTAATCTGGGATCAGATACACTCGCTAAAAGCTTTAAATTAAAAGCTTTCACACAAACAACGAATGTCTGTAAATTTACAGCTTATAATCGTAATTTATATACGTAAAAGAAACATTTCCTGAATATTGCGTTATTACTCAAATAAATTAATTAATTAAATTTACAAAATTTATAAATTTTGCGATAATTATTAAAATGCACTAAATAAGTGAAATTTATTAAACATTCTATAAGTTGACAAAATTCTAGAAAATTCACGAAAACTTATGACAAATATTTTTTAAAATAGAAATTTATTTTGAGGCCCGCCGTGGCCGAGCGGTTGAGCCGCTGGTTTCGCCAATCGTTCACGGCGGTGATCTGGGTTCGATTCCCAGCCGGGGCGAGTAATATTTCTAACGAAAAATATTCGTCCCAGAGTCCATGGGTGTGTGTGAATGTGTTGTGACGTCCAAATATATAGTTATAGGTAATTAGCAACAAGTTAAAGAAATAAAACAAATACAAATATAAATAAAATGATGTTGGCTAATGGGCAAGTTCCCAAGGCCAGGCAAAAGCCAAAACCAATAAAAAAAAATAAATAAAAGTGTGAAGAAAGGTCATTAGTGTTATCAATTCTTTTTTATAATTATATTGACTAAACTTGACTTCCGCATAAAAGTATCATTACTTCTATTTGGAAATAAATAAATTGGAGTTTGAAAGACCTATCGTCGATAGCTATTTTATAGAATTAATTTTAATTTCTAAATATAATTTATTATCTGTTTATACGTATAAATACTATGAATATTCTATAAATAAAGATGTTATATATAAATTTGATTTTATGAAAATCACCATAATTTGTATTACTCTTGACCGAAATCTTGAACATTGACGAAAATCAAAGAAGAAAATTTAGCAGTATTTCAGTTATTAATATATCAGCATCGGTTCCATTTGATTATTTTGTAAATATTGATGAAATTCATTAATTAATTTTGTTAATGTTTTCGATCATCTCAATTATTAACACTTTTCGATGATTTTTAACAATGTGTCAAAATCATATTTACGAAAGTCATTAAAGTTTGCAGCATGTGTCGACTTTTGTAAAATTTTTATCAGTTTTATAAATTTTTTGAAATTTTGTTTTATTTCTATACTTTTAAGAATTGCAATATCTTACATTAGTAGTAGTCGTACATCTTTATTCAGACAATTACAGTAGTATAGTATAATACATATATATATTATTACACTATGGGGTTAGTCTGTCTGGGCTATCGACCAGAGGTCTTTCTGCCCTGTCTTGAATTTATTTTATTTGAAAAATTTTATCGTATGCTAGGCTTGTGAACTGTCTTGATAAACGGTACAAATGAATTGATATATTGTGAGAGAAGGATGTTTATATTTGGGATGGATATTTAGGTTTCTAGGAATACAGAATTTGTTTAGGGTGTTTACAGCGAATTTTTCGCTGAGGGTTAATATGCGTTGGGAAATTGGTGTTACTTGGGTAGTTTCGTAGAGGATGATGTTTGAGGGATTATGAAGAGGATTTATTGGGTGCCTGAGTTTGGTGAGGATTCATAGGGCTGATCTTTCGGCGACTTGGATATGGTGTGAAATTGAAGAACGGATATGAAGGAATAAAATTGCACCATAGTCTAACAAGGGCATATCGATTCGTAAATCCTAACTGCTGCTTTTGCTTTTGTGGAAAATCCTTGTTGTTTATAAGTTAAAGATCTGAAATGCCTAGCCCTTGTTTTCATTTTGGTTTTAATGGATTTGGTATGTGGGAGGAAGGAAAGTTTTGAATCAAATTCTATGCCTAGGTATTTGTAGAAGTAGGATGGAAGAATTGTGGTGTTATTTATTACTATTGTAGGAGATCGTGGAGTGATTTTATGGAAAGGAATGAATAATTTGGTTTTAGAAGGATTTAATTGTTTTTGCCATTTATTGCACCATTTTTGTATGGAATTAAGAGAATTTTGAAGGCGGTTTTGGGATTGTTGAAGCGTTGAAGCGTGGGAGATAAGGGCCGTATCATCAGCAAAGAGGAGGGCGTATCTTGTTGGGTTAAAGTAGGAAGGGTTGGGATTGAATATGTCGTAGCAAAAGATATTGTAAGTGGGTATAGCGGAGAGCCTTGCGGAACACCTTGCAGGAGGGGGAATGAGCGAGATACAGTTTTGCGGATTTTTACTTTACAGGATCTGTTGGTTAGGAAATGGTAAATAAGGATTATTAGATGCTTTGGGATCTTAAGGATGTAGCATTTATATAGGAGGCCAATATGCCAAACCGTGTCAAAAGCTTTAGTTATATCAAGAAAGGCGATACTTGTTTTTTGACCTTCTAGATGCATGGTTTGTATATTGGAGGTTAAAATGGAAAGAGGTAGTGTAGTTGATATTTTGGGGAGGAATCCGAATTGGTATTGGGGGGATGGAATTTATGGTTAGCTGTAGGAGTTTTTGTTTAATAAGGGATTCAAATTGTTTACCTAATACTGGGAGGAGTGTTATGGGCCGATAACTGGAAATAAGAAAAGGATCGTTTTTTGGTTTAGGAATACAGGTAATTAACCCTTGCTTCCACTCGGATGGGAAGTATTGATGGGAGTAACAGTAGTTATACATTTTTAGGATTGGTACGTGGATATCATAGGGTAGTTTTTTTTAAATTAATCTGGGAATTTTATCAAAGCCTGGAGAGGAATTTTTGCCAGAGTGTAAAAGGGAGAAATAGTCCGTCTCGTCCAGTGTATCGTCTGGGGGAGGTGTAAGGGGAGTCGTGTCAAATGAATTAAACCAGTCTTGCAAGTAATTGTAGAATCTATTGTCATAATTGTTGTTATGCGTAATTTGATATGTTTGTGCTAATTGATTTGCAAATGCCTGTGCAATGTCTTTATCTTCTGTTAGTATTGTACCGTCATTTGGGTCCTTTAAGTCATGCATGTAGTCCCTTTTTTTATATTTTGATAATTTTTTAATTTCTGTCCAATACGTTTTTCCTTGCATGTCGTTAATTTTATTACAAGTTTCGATCCATTTCGATTTCTTAAATTCTAGTATGAGGTTTTTGATTTGTCTTTACTGTCTCTGTAAATTTGTCTTTTGTACTTTATAAGTCTGAGGATATAGTTTGGTAAAGGATATTTGTAGTATTGTTTTTTTACTTTGGGTGTATGACGCTCTATGGATTGTGAAAGTGTGGAATTAAAACGGGATATAACTTCGGGATCTATGTCTTGTACGTCTTGAAATGCTAGTGTTATGTCTTGTTCTACTTTCTCTACATCACAACTCTGATAAAGGGAAATGTAATCTGGGGGGAGAGGGGATGGACATGAGTTTGTTTTAATGTCAAATTGTATGGAGAGGTGGTCGGAGCAAAGGTCGGGGGTAAGCGTGATTGAATGGATAAGATGTTGGATATTTTGGGTGCACAAGAGGATATCTGGGGTAGTGGATTGGTGTTCATTCATTATGAATGTGGGAGGAGTAGGAATTTTGATAAAGTTGGAATTGGTGCAAACATTTTGAATTTGTTGAGCCTTTCTCTTGTTCACATTGAAATCGCCTATGATGAGTGCGTGAGCATACAGCGAGGCTTTTGTAAAAATTGTATCATCAATAGAGGAATGTGGATGGATGTATACTAGGAATATATAAAGGAAAAAATTGTTTATTGAGAGGGTGAAATGGAGACATTCATTTAAAGGGTTATTAACACGTGGCGGATTGGCTTTTCCATAGGTTATGGTTGGGTGAAAGGATACAATCGAACCTCCTCGTTGGTTTTCATTAAGAATTGACGCAGGGATATGCAGGCTTTTCCAATTGTTTAAGCTCAATGGGTTTTTACATTTGGTTTCAACGAGGAGGCTAACATGGACATCATGGTTTAACAAATAGTTGGATAGGAGGTGGGATTTATTGCGAAGGGAATTGATGTTGGAATAAAGAAAATGTATATTAGGCATTGATAACAGAGGAAGTTGCCGTGTGAACTCCATCATTATCTATTGGGACAACAGGAGGGGTAATGTTTGGGAATTTAAGGTCGAACATGACGATGAATAAGCGATTTCCTGAAAATGCGACATGAGTATCGATTTGGTATGAGTCAATAAATCGGCGGCGTAGTTTTTTTAAAAGTTCGTTTCTGTCGGTTACTGAAGGGTTGTTAATTTCTGTGGCGTAAGTGTCTAGGATGAAGTAAGTCATGGAGTGTGAATGATTTGTGAACGCGGGTGTCTTTTTTAATTGAAGCGTCTATGTCTACTGATTTTTTGTTAGTAATTTTTATCTTAACGTTAGGTAATCCATCTATCGGCTTCGTTGGGCGGTTTTTGCATTTCATTAACCATGCCTGATGACCCTCTTCTTGACAAAAAGTGCATTTTTCGGGAAGATCTGTGTTGCATGCTGATGTGTTGTGCGACCCTTTACATTTGGTGCATTTTGTGTCTTCTTTGCAGTCAATTGTTTTATGTGTGAATGCGTTGCATTTGCTGCAAGGGACTGGGATTGGCGCTGGAGCTGCACTCTCCACGACGGGGTATATTTTACACATATATTTAAATTTATCTTGTAACAGTTTAGTGTAAGATGCGTGTCAGAGCTGGGCAGGATTCGAATCATTCAGGATTCGATTCCCGGAGTCGAATCCTTTTATAGGATTCGAAAGAGGTATTCGAATACTTTAGTGAAAACGCATTCGTGATCCGGATTCGTTACATTTTTTTAAAAGGATTCGTATTCGAATCCAGAAGTAGATGATTCGAATCCTTATAAAAGGATTCGAATCCTTATAAAAGGATTCGAATTCTTATAGCAGGATTTGAATCCTTATAAAAGGAATCGAATCCTTGTAAAAGGATTCGAATCCTCATACACGGATTAAAATCCTCCCAAATAATTCGAATCATTGCTATTAAGGCTGGGATTCGAATTCGATTAATTCAAATAGTTAAATATTCTAATAAAAATATTTAAATCACTAAATTATTCATATTTGAATAAAAATATTTAAATTTTCGAATAATTCAAATATTTGTGAATGCATATTTGGTTACTTAACCATGAAAAATTTCCAACCTTAATAGTATATTTTTAACTTCACTTGAAATCAATGTTTTATACGCGTGGCGCATGCAATAAAATTTCGAGTTTAGAAAAGCCCCGTGAAAATTTGTCTCGGGTCGCTGCGCGACCCTCGACACATTTTCTACGCGGGGCTTTTCTAAACTCGAAATTTTACTTCATGCTTAGTCTGGGAGTGGACAACACTCGTTTGAACTTTAAATTTAACTCTTTTAAAAAAATCGACGTATTTAATATAATAAATCATTCATTGAAATCATAGAAAAATTAACTTTTAGTGGTTACTTTATAATTTGCTCGGCTCTTAATGGGTGAATATTCTATTTCTAAAAAAAACCGTATTTATTTAATATTAAAGTTGCATTTAGTACAATAAGAAACTGTGAATAAATCGACAAAAATCTAGAAATATCGAAAATCTCGACATGTAGAAAATCTTGACGGTCCACTCCCAGACTAAGCATGAAGTAAAATTTCGAGTTTAGAAAAGCCCCGCGTAGAAAATTTGTCGAGGGTCGCGCAGCGACCCGAGACAAATTTTCACGGGGCTTTTCTAAACTCGAAATTTTACTTCATGCGCCACGCGTATAAAACACTGATTTAAAGTGAAGTTAAAAACGCCCTGAAAACCAACCCAACTTCGATATTTTTTCAAAATTGGATGTTTTCTTTCCTATCCATGCTGTAAACCTTCAGATATTCGTTGTTTTCTTGTAAAGAAACTTCGATTCCCTGTAGTCCTTCGGTCTCCGAAGACCATGATTGGTCCTTCGAGCTGTAGCCTTTGTAAAATGGTAATAAACTTAGTAATCTAGGGTAATCCTTCAATTTGAAACTTCTAAGAACAAGTGTTGTCCACTCCCAGACTAAGCATGAAGTAAAATTTCGAGTTTAGAAAAGCCCCGCGTAGAAAATTTGTCGAGGGTCGCGCAGCGACCCGAGACAAATTTTCGCGGGGCTTTTCTAAACTCGAAATTTTACTTCATGCGCCACGCGTATAAAACACAGATTTAAAATGAAGTTCAATAACACATATATCATCATTAATTAAAATCATTATTTAATCAGATATTTAGTCGGTAAATGAGCATTTTTGTTAATAGAAACTGATGGAATAAAATATTACTGGTTGCAAATAATAGATTCAAATTTATTTTTAAAGGATTTGTATCCGTGATTCAAAAATGAGGATTCGAATCTTTGATTCGAATCATATTTTTCACTTACGAATCCTTTATTCGAGTATTCGTGATTCGAATCATATTAGGTGGTGCGTGTGAACCTGTTATAATTCTTATAAGGCGATTTGGTTGTTCCGTTGCTTTTGAAATGATTATTTTACAATATCGATGTGTAATTCCGGCATTATTTAAAACATCGCTAATGGTTTTGTCTTCAATTTCAAGTTCGACTGATTTGATTATGCAGCTGTATGATAGCGCAGTCTCGCGTTTTTTCATGTATTGGGCTCGGTTTTGTGATAGCATAGTGTGATATTATCTTTTTTTCTAAGAGTGTATTCAAATTGTGTGTTATTATCTGTGATGATTTTGTAGATTTTATAATAAATCCAAGTTTTGTTTCAATTATTAAAGCATCGTTATCGTAATTGTGTTTATTCCAAATGTGTACCATTTCTAATCGGCTAAGGACAGGAGTTGTTTTAAATGTATAGCAATTTTGTTTTTTAGTGTTTGTGACGTTTGTGTTAGTTTTTGTGGCTGTATCAGTGGATGTTTGTGGAGTGAGTTTTTTGTCCGTGCGTTTTACCTCGCTTGCAGAAGACTCGGATTCGCTTTACTGGGGCGTCCTCTTCCTCTTTTTTTTGGGTTTCTTGAACTCCTCATCCGTCTCCATCTCGGATGCTGAGGTCTCCATGTTGGGCCTCGGTGGTTTTGTAAAATTACACTTTGAAATCAAATTCAATCTCGAAATACTAAATTGCGTACGTCTGCTCGGTTCGACGGCCGGCAAGCGTATCTTTCATTATTTTTGATGATTTAAATTTTTTTTAGTTACTATATTTTTTTATTATCTACGAACGACTAATATCACAGGAAATTCATGTTGCATTAAAAGAATCATTAACATTACTGAAACGTCAGATTTTTATGAAGTTTACTAGAACTGTGAAAAAAAAATATTTAAAATTACTAAAAAGATTTTCTTGAAATTTACAGAAACTGTGAATAGGAAGAGCTTTACTTTTCTATGTGCAAAAGCTTATATCAATACTTAACACAACGAAAATCAGAGAGGCTCAAAGTTGTTACATATATTATTATATTATTTTTTCTAACATTAAAACGAAATCTACTAATTTCTATAAATTACATCATAATCCAACTTTCAATTGTATTTCTTTGCTAGTTTAAAAACAGCACAATTTGTCAATAGCAATGGTTATTTCTTTTATTTATAACTTTGGAAATTATCAAGACATCTTTATAAAATGTTGTGTGGATCAGTGACGGCTCGTGATCTAATGAAGTGGGTCGGCCGAATGTATTTTGGCGCGCGCGCACTGAGAGTAAACGGCCAGCCGTACCGAACCATACATCTTCGCTAGAACGATATTTTAAAATAAATAATTTCGCCCGACTTTAAAAAATAGGAAGAGAATATTCTCGAAATTACAATGACATTTTTAAACATGTTATATACATAATAATGTTATATAATTAAATAATTATAATTATACACTGATATATTTCACATAATCTTCCTAAAATACCGAGGTAATATTTTATAAATTACAATTGGGTCCTCATGTAATGATTGTTCGCATTTTTAAATCACATCAGTTTAATAATATTTAAAAATGGTGATGTGTCCATCATAGTACTTTCCCCCGTAAATTGCGTATTAAATCACTTTTAAAATATTTGTAGCATTATTATTTTCAAAATGTCTTCAACTTTTTGATAACTACAACTTTTATTTGAAACATTTTTCAATTGTATCAACACATACACTGAGACAAACCAATGACTAGATAAAAGAACATTATTTATTAATTATCTCAAAAACTAAGAGTGCTATGACAAAAAGTAAAGATACAAAAGATCTTTAATATTTTATTACCTACAACTTTTATTTGAAACATTTTTCAATTGTATCAACACATACACTAACACAAATCAATGACTAGATAAAAAACACTATTTATTAAATATATCAAAAACTAAGAGTGCTATGACAAAAAGTGAATCTACAAAAAATCTTTAGTTTTTCATTTCCTACAACTTTTATTTGAAATATTTTTCAATTGTATCGACACATACACTGTCACACACCAATAACTAGATAAAACACACAACTTTTGAAATATCTCAAAAACTAAGAGTGCTATGACAAAGAGTAAGTGGACAATACATCTTCATTTTGTTATTATCTACAACTTTTATTTGAAAGAATTTTTTGTTTGATGAACATTTATTGAATAAATCTGAAAAAACTGAAAAACGCTAAGAGTAAAGTACCACTTCCGGTTTTCCGATTTTCACCAAAAGCTTTTCAGTTCTTTCGATTGTAACAAAAAGCTTAAGTTTCAAGTTTCATCTCAATATCTTTAGCGGTTTTTGCGGTACAGCGCACACAGACTCACACAGACACACAGACAGAGAGACATTTTTCAAAAATGGTCTAATTCGACTCAGGGGACCTCAAAACGGATATTTCCGCTAAAATTTTTGATTCGAAAATTTTCACGAAAACAATACTTTCCCTTTGTATTACATACGGGGGAAAGTAAAAATGCGAGCTATGTCCTGATTTGTTAAATAAAATTGAAGACGAATATGTTTTAACTGTATTTTTTTAATACCGGTTAATTGTTGACCTTAATGACCAATTTGTATTAAAGTAAATGCCTATTTTCCTTTTAAATTAAATAATATAAAAATAATTAGAAATACATTTGTAAATGAATCCACTAGTTCTGGAATAAAAATCTGTGATCTGTAACGTAACCGAATTTAAAGTATGCATCGACACATAGCAGAGCTAGGACGAATCCTCTTAGAAAGGATTCGAATCACGAATCTGAATCACCTAATATGATTTGAATCACGGTTACTAAAATAAAGGATTCGTAAGAGATCAATATGATTCGAATCAACGATTCTAATCCTGTTTTTTCGAATCACGAATACAAATCCTTTAAGAATAAATTTGATTTTATTATTTTTTTTTCAACCTTTTCTATATAAATATCGTTACCAGTTGTTTTAAAAAAAAATATTTAAAACCTAATTATTTATTATTAACACTGAACATCGTTGATAACAGACTAAACATCTGATTCCCTGTTACGCTGAAGATGTGTTTGTGTGTTTCTGAACTTCACTTCAAATCAGTGTTTTGTACCCGTGGCGCATGAAGTAAAATTTCGAGTTTAGAAAAGCCCGAAAATTTGTCTCGGGTCGCTGCGCGACCCTCGACAAATTTTCACGGGGCTTTTCTAAACTCGAAATTTTACTTCATGCTTAGTCTGGGAGTGGAAAACACTCGTTTAAAGCTTCAAATTTAACGAATGCCTGAAAATTACGTAGATAAAAAATTCACTGAATATCATTAAAACTGGAAAAGTCAAACAAAAGTCATGAAATTATATTCAAATTGACCAAAACGCTAACAAAAAAGCCATATGACATTATTAAATTTGTCAAAATCAGCAGGCAAATTACAAAACACGTCAAAATTTATAAAATTAACTTAAATATTAACAAAAACAATGAAAACAATTTAACAAAATAGAGGTTTCCCAAAGAAGAAAGTTATATTAAAAGGCCAGGGAAAAAATCTTGAATCAGGGAAATGTCGGAAAAATTTAACATTTCAGATTGTGGCTACCGTGTCAGTTTTACTTCAAATCATATTAAACATAATTTTGAAAACTAGATTATTATCTTTAAAAACATTTTTAGTCATTTAATGTTCTTATCAAAGCATTCAGTTTGAAGTTTCGAACGAGCGTTTCCACTCCCTGTGAAATTTTTTTAGCATTTACCACAACAAGCCACAAACCTTGCAAGTCTTGAAAGCCATCATTGAAGAAGAAATCACCAATTTGTCGCCAGATGTTTTACGAGCAACAATTCAAAATGTTGTAAAACGAGCACAATCAACATGAACTCAGGAGATGGTCATTTGACCGATATCATTTTTTTAACTTTATATTATCAATTTTACACCTTTAAATTAACTATCAGTCAAAACATTGCCCATTTTTTCATCTTCTCCCATAATAAGAACGTTAAAGCAGCGGGGATCCGAGAAGGCTGCGATTCGGTCGCCATGGCAACCACTTTTACATTGCTCTTATGGGAGACGACTGTCACCGGGAGTGGAAAAATCGAAGAATTCATTTTAGAAAGTTCAAATTTTCAAAGGACCGAAAAAAAAATTCCGCGTGTCTTAAGCAAAGCGGCGTTCAAATCCGACCGCGTTTTCTATTTTAAATCATTTTTTTAATTTTACGCCGGCCGGAAGATTTCCTAACCTCAATACTTTACACGCTGGTCTTGCTTCACACGGAACTTTTTCAGGTCGCGCATAGCACAATTTCGATGGGATTTGACTTGGGCTTTCCAACGCGACACTTCCGACCGCTCAAATCGCCCGATTAAAAAAAATATAGCATTTAATCGATTTTGCAAAAAAAAAATAGATTTTCAAAATTTTGCATCTATCGTGTTCAGAATTCCATTAGAAACACGACCTATCTATCGAGAATTTTTTCTATCGAGGAAAAGTTTTTTTTTTCCATTGAAATTTCATAAAAATATATACCGGCTGTCTAAACGCAGATCGCTAGGATTAAACTTAGCGGTGTTGGGACATGTTTTTTTTTTTTATTGGCCGCCTTCACGCCTTCAGCACATTTTCGGTCGAAAAATTGCGATAGAGGAATTTGGTTTTCACATTTCGATTTCGAATAATTATCCGCAACCGACAAGATGAAACAAGACGAAACAAAACAATTAAAATTAATTAATTTTTAAGTTTAACGTGTATATACAGGGTGGTCTAAAACTGTGATTTTCTTGATTATTTTTTTTGACCGACTTAAAATGCTCCAAAACGATTTGTTTAAACGTAGGGTGGTATGATTTGACCTCGAGGTGCTCAGCAAATTATTTTCGAGCCAACAAATGGCCGCCTCCCTGGTGTTTCAGCAAATTTTCGGTCCAAAAATTGCGCTAGAGAAAATTTGTTTTCGTGGGGATAAAGGAGCAACTACCCTCTCTATGTGCTAGCGAAGCGAGCAAGGCAAACGAGCGAAGCGAGCGGCTGGAGCGAAGCGACCATCTCTTCCAACCTTTTCACGGACCTTTACATCCATCCACTCCATAACAAACCAATTATTATTTGTTATGGAGTTTAACGTGTATATACAGGGTGGTCTAAAACCGTGATTTTCTTGATTATTTTTTTTGACCGGGGATAAAGGAGCAACTACCCTCTCTATGTGCGAGCGAAGCGAGCAAGGCAAGCGAGCAAAGCGAGCGGCTGGAGCGAAGCGACCATCTCTTCCAACCTTTTCACGGACCTTTACATCCATCCACTCCATAACAAACCAATTATTGTTTGTTATGGAGTTTAACGTGTATATACAGGGTGGTCTAAAACCGTGATTTTCTTGATTCTTTTTTTTGAAGGACTTAAAATGCTCCAAAACAATTTGTTTAAACGTAGGGTGGTATGGTTTGACCTCGCGGTGCTCAGCAAATTATTTTCGAGCCAACAAATGGCCGCCTTCCCGGTGTTTCAGCAAATTTTCGGTCCAAAAATTGCGCTAGAGAAAATTTGTTTTCTCGGGGATAAAGGAGCAACTACCCTCTCTATGTGCGAGCGAAGCGAGCACCCTAGCGAGCGAAGCGAGCACCCTAGCGAGCGAAGCGAGCAAGGCAAGCGAGCGAAGCGAGCGGCTGGAGCGAAGCGACCATCTCTTCCAACCTTTTCAAGGACCTTTACATCCATCCACTCCATAACAAACCAATTATTATTTGTTATGGAGTTTAACGTGTATATACAGGGTGGTCTAAAACCGTGATTTTCTTGATTATTTTTTTTGACCGACTTAAAATGCTCCAAAACGTAGAGTGGTATGGTTTGACCTCGCGGTGCTCAGCAAATTATTTTCGAGCCAACAAATGGCCGCCTTCCCGGTGTGAAAATTTGTTTTCGCGGGGATAAAGGAGCAACTACCCTCTCTATGTGCGAGCGAAGCGAGCACCCTAGCGAGCGAAGCGAGCAAGGCAAGCGAGCGAAGCTAGCGGCTGGAGCGAAGCGACCATCTCTTCCAACCTTTTCACGGACCTTTACATCCATCCACTCCATAACAAACCAATTATTATTTATTATGGAGTTTAACGTGTATATACAGTGTGGTCTAAAACCGTGATTTTCTTGATAATTTTTTTTGACCGACTTAAAATGCTCCAAAACGATTTGTTTAAACGTAGGGTGGTATGGTTTGACCTCGCGGTGCTCAGCAAATTATTTTCGAGCCAACAAATGGCCGCCTTCCCGGTGTTTCAGCAAATTTTCGGTCCAAAAATTGCGCTAGAGAAAATTTGTTTTCGCGGGGATAAAGGAGCAACTACCCTCTCTATGTTCGAGCGAAGCGAGCACCCTAGCGAGTGAAGCGAGCAAGGCAAGCGAGCGAAACGAGCGGCTGGAGCGAAGCGACCATCTCTTTCAACCTTTTCACGGACCTTTACATCCATCCACTCCATAACCACTACAAAACAACGATTTACTTTGCAGTCACCACCATTCGGCTCATGCACCAACGCCTCTCCCCCTCCCTTTCCCCTTGCTACTATTATACATATATTTTTCTTCAACATCATTTATTTTTTTTTAATTATGCAATTCTCTTTACATTTCTACATTTCCTTGATTCGGCCCTCGGCTCCCCGGTTGGTAAATCGGGCTAAATGCTAGTTTCTAATAAAATGGCAGCCAATTCATAATATGACATTACTTTTGTCTTATATTACACGAGACAAAAAGTTTATATCTTAAGAAATGTTAATTTTTGTTTTTTAACATAGATTCACTGTCCTTGTTTACACACGAAGTAAAATATAGAGTTTAGAAAATTCAGAAAATTTGGTTTAGTTGCGTAGCGAAACGGATAAAACACTGAAATATTGTGAAATTGAAAATATACTGGTTTTTACTTATTATGTTTGAATTTCATAGCAAATTCAGTTTGATTTTATTAGAAATATCTATGTCCCTAGAAATACAGGGAGTTTTTCTGATGTCACACATGAAATTCCTCGCGTGACGTGAAAAGTCAATGTAATTAATCTAACAAGGTCGATTCGGTTTTAAATTAAGACAACTTTATACACTAACCACCTTGATTGCTGACGTCACGCGCGGAAGTCCTCACGTGACGTCAACAATCAAGGTAATTAAACAATACAAGGTCGGCTCGGTTTAAATCAAAACAAACTTACTTACACACCTTGGTTGATGTCGTCACGCGTGGAAATCCGTACGAGACGTCAAAACCAAGATCATCACCGTACAAGGTTGTCTCGATTTAAACCCAGCCGACCTTATCATGCGCGGAAATCCTCACATGACGTCAAAATGAAAGTCATTACTGTATAAGGTCGACGCGGTTTAAACTGAGACAGTCTTGTATACGGTTGTCTTCATTTAAACGAGTGTTTTCACTCCCAGACTAAGCGTGAAGTAAAATTTCGAGTTTAGAAAAGCCCCGTGAAAAATTTTCTGGGCTTTTCTAAACTCGAAATTTTACTTTATGCGCCACGCGTACAAAACAGTGATTTAACGAGAAATTTAAAAACACACTATACACACTTCATGTTAATTCTCACAATTAATTCGAATTATTTTTGACGATTCAAATCCTTTTGTAAGTATTCGAATCCTTTTATAAATATTCGAATCCTTTCATAAGGATTCGAATCCTTTTATATGGATTCGAATCACCCACATTTGGATTCGAATACGAATCCTCTTAAAAAGATGTAACGAATCCGGATCACGAATCCAGTTGAAGTAAAGTATTCGAATGCCTCTTTTGAATCCTCTAAAAGGATTCGAATTCAGGATTCGAATCCTGAATGATTCGAATCGTGCCCAGCTCTGACACATAGGCATCGGTGTATTGTGTGGAAGAACGGCCCCAGCAAATTTGCCGTACTCGAGTAAACCATATGCGGACGTACGTTCACCCTGCAGGGAAAATGTAAGGACAGAAACTGCACTGACACTTGTGACGACGTAGCGCTTGCATTAATCTTTATAATCTGAAAATCTACGGCTGGCCGAGTGCTTATTATTATTACTATATATTAGCCTGCTATATATTTATTACAAAAAGTGCGCAATATTTATTTCTGAGAGAATACAACTCACAGCCTACTAGAACGAATTTTCAACCAATGAGATGCAAGGAAAGTCGTAGGTACATGTCTATCACCGCGATGATAAAAAACAAAAGAAGCGGTGATAAGTTATCCTGTCATTCGAAACGTCAAAATTGACGAAAATCGCTGGGGTAAAGTTTCGTGTAGTGATATTAATAGAAAAGTGCAAAGTGTGACGCCAAGAAACACCGTCATAAACAAAGAATCGCAGTGGCGGCAGTTTATGAACTTTTGTGCGGTTAAAAAATTTACTATCAATAGGGAAACAACAATATCACAGCTGTCGATAATGTTGAGCGATTCACATTATTTTATTCGTTATATTCTCTCACTAAATATAACTCGTGATATGATTAATTATCAATGATATTTTGTCGTTGAAACCGAAGCAGCACATTCAACTCGTGCTGCGCACTCGTTGAATCTGCAGTTCGGTTTCAACTTCAAAATATCATCGATAATAATCATACCACTCGTTATATTACGGCTGAAAATCAAAATGTATAATTTTTGTTCAATTAAATTTGCCGGTACGGCCCTGACGAGCCGTCACTGGTGTGGATATGAAATAAACATTGCCCTTTTAGAATATACCAAAATATAAAAATACCCTATTTTAATTAAACTTTATTCAAAGGTGATTTTATCCAAGTTATTAAGCAAACATTGCTCATCAATAGTTTTTGAGTTATTTTAAATTAAAGTTCATTCGAAGGTGATTTTATCCAAGTTTTAATGCAATTCCAGTTTCAGATATTTATCATTTTTAAAATTATCAAGATATCGTCATGAAATTTTGTATGAATATTAAAAAAAACCAAAAAACCGTCCTTTCAGAATATAAGCCCAATAAGTTTAAGTATAATAATGGGACTTCCCTGTTTTTTGATATAACACATACATGTAAAAGCATTAATTGAGGAACCGTTAAGATATAAATTTTACCGCAATTTAGATTTTTCGTTGACTTGGCAATACTGATCATTTAGTGAAAGTGTAATCCAATTTACTTCCGGAAAATAAAAATATAATTATAAAATATTAATAATTAACATAGTAAATTTATTTCGATAAATATTTTTTTTAGATTTTTACGTAACAATGACTATACAGATATTTATTTTTGAAATTATTCTATTTATTCTATTACTTAAAAAAATACACTTCTAAACAATTATTGTTTGCCCCAAAACTTAAGTAAATCTTAGCGAAAATTACCGAAAGTCATTATATTTTAAACATTGATTAAAATATCAACACTACGAAAATTGTTTCCCATACCAGATTAAGCATGAAGTAAAATTTCGAGTTTCGAGTTTCGAGTAAAATTGAAATTTTACTTCATGCGCCATGCGTATAAAACACTGATTTAAAGTGAAGTTCAAAATACACTGCTTAGATTTTATCACATGATTATTAATTTTACAAATGTTTATAAATATAAATATGGAATATGTGAAAAGTGTACTTAAAAAAAATGCCTGTATGTACACTTTGTAAATAGTTATACAGTGATTTTTTTCTTTTATAAAAAAATAAACTGCTCAGTATATTTTAAACTTCACAATATTTAATTGTTTTATACGCGTGGCGCATGAAGTAAAATTTCGGTTTAGAAAAGCTTGAAAATTTCAAGTCTGTTCTAAACTCAAAATTTTACTTCATGCTTAATCTTGGAGTGGAAACACTCGTTGAAGCTTGAAATTTAAAACTACGAATGTCTGAAAATGTACAGCCTATGCATTGAGATATAAAAAAAATAGTCAAAATTCTGAACAATTAATGTGCACCAAAATTTAAGTGAATCTTGGCTAATATTGCCAGAAGTCATCATATACTCAATGACATTAGAAGCGTAACACCAAGAAGGAATGATTTTTTTGAATTCATATTTTAGCAACAGAGTGACTATATTTAATGCATACATTGATAACAATTTCAACCTTGTGCCTTTTATATTTATTGTGAAAAAAAAAATATATTTCACTTTTTCTTTTTTGATAAATCTATTTATATGAGCTGTTTAGTACAGATGTTTTTAGTTTTCGTGTTTCCGTTGAGTGTGTTAAGCTTAAATAAAATGCCTCGAGTCCGAAGACGTCCACAATATCACCATTTGAGCGATTTTGACCGGGCTCGAGTTGTTGCTTATCGAGATGTCGGTATGTCCTATCGCGAAATTGCCCGCCGTATTAATTCCACTGCAGCAACTGTAATACGTGTGTATCAGGTATGGACAGAAGAAGGTAGAGGAGCAAGAAGAAGACCAATTGGTCAACCAAGGCGTACCACAGAACGTCAAGATCGGCGCTTAAGACAAATAGCCCTGCGAGACCGTTTCGCTACTACGCGTCAAATCGGTGATCAATGGATTGGAGAAGAAGGTAGGCCCGTTAGTATGCGAACCTTATATCGCCGCATTCAATCCTTTGGACTTCTTTCGTACCGTCCAAGATTAGTGCTTCCTTTAACAGCGAGACACTGTCGCCAAAGGTTGGACTGGTGCAGAGAACGGCAGCATTGGGAAGCAGAATGGCACGATGTCGTATTCAGCGATGAATCACGATTTTGTCTAGGCACGCATGATGGCCGTAGAAGGGTACGACGCTACCGTGGAGAACGACCTGATCTTAGGTTTGCCATTGAGACTCATGTACACAGGACTGCTGGAGTAATGGTTTGGGGGGCTATTGCTTATGGTAGTCGATCACCTCTTGTATTCATTCGAGGCAGTATGACAGCTGCGCGTTATGTTGAAGACGTCATACGACCGACTTTGTTGCCTTATTTAGATGGCCGCCCAGACGTACTTTTTCAACAAGATAACGCACGTCCCCATATTGCTCGTCGAACTATGAACTTTCTTAATGAAGCTGGTGTTAATGTTTTGGCGTCGCCGCCCCGTTCGCCGGATTTAAATCCCATTGAACATGTGTGGGATATCATGGGAAGAAGAATATTCTCTTTGCACCATCCTCCACAGACTCTAGCACAGTTGATCGATGAAATTCAAGTTGCTTGGAACGAGATGCCTCAAGAACACATCGACCATCTCATTTTGTCGATGCCCAGACGTCTACAGGAGTGTATACAGCAAAGGGGTCGCCAAACACATTATTAATTTTTTTAGATTGTTTTTTAATAAAATTTTTTGAAAATGTAATCATTTTATTTTTGATGTAAGACTACCATACTGACAAAAAATCAAGTTAAAATAATAACTCCTTCTGGGTGTTACGCTTCTAATGTCATTGAGTATATTTTAAACATTGGTTAAAATATCAACATTACGAAAATTACGAAAATTGTAATAAATTTACGAAACATTTTAAAATTGACAACAACCATTACAAGAAAAAATCACTGTATACTTATCACATTTTAAAGTGATCTAAATGTAAGCCAAATAATATTATATTAAAGTATATTATTTATTTCAAAAAGTGAAATGGAAAAATTGTATGTCAAAAAAAATTTTACAAATGTTTAGGGAGCCAAAATCTAATTTGCCTGTAGCGGCAAAGACCCTTGCGCCGGCACTGTTAATAATATTATATTAAAGTATATTATTTATTTCAAAAAGTGGAATGGAAAAATTGTATGTCAAAAAAAATTTTACAAATGTTTAGGGAGCCAAAATCTAATTTGCCTGTAGCGGCAAAAACCCTTGCGCCGGCACTGTTAATAATACTATATTAAAGTATATTATTTATTTCAAAAAGTGGAATGGAAAAATTGTATGTCAAAAAAAAATTTACAAATGTTAGGGAGCCAAAATCTAATTTGCCTGTAGCGGCAGAAACCCTTGCGCCGGCACTGTTACTTATCACATTTTAAAAATGTTTGAAAAATCGTTGATTATTGTGGCATTCAATTTGAAGTTTCTCAAATATTATTCAACTCCTAGATTAAGCACGAAGTAAACAATTCAAGTTTAAAAATGCCTGAAATATTTACTTCAGACTCCAGTTATTTTATATTATTGTAATTATTTACCTCTCCGACATAAATTAAAAAATCATTTGATAAAAAGAGGAATAAACTTAGCAAATCTGTATGTGGGAGGTAAACTACACCAAGTTACATTTATAAAATTTTACAGTGCTATTTACTTCTCGACAGAGTAAAAAAATCTGATTTGAACAGTACATAAGAACGTATTTTAAAAAAATGTGACTTAGTGTAGTTTACCTCCCACATACTGAAATAGACATAAAAACGGGAAAAGCATTTTATAAAAAAAAAAGTAATGCGTAACGAAACATCTTCAATGAGCAAATTTCCGAAATACAGTAACTGTATATTAATTAATATCTGATATATTCAGAGTGATATAAGAAAAAAATAGTCAATTTCCAATTAAGCTTAATTACGGCTTACACATAGGAAACATTTCAAGCACTCGAATGATATATCCAATTAATCAAGCAATCAGTCAAGAAATTTTAATTGAACACAAAACTAATCGCCTAATTCGAAATGAGCAGCAGGATTTAATAAAGCCAAAACTAGTCCTACCCAGCAAGATAAAGTAAGACATAAATACAACACACACACACACACACACACACACACACACATACACACATGAAATTTAGTTACTAATTGTAATGTATTACACACTTTATATGCAAATGCAACCGTTTAATTACCGAGCATATTTACATATCCCTCTAATTTTCATCAAGATGACACACTTGTCTGTTCGGAATAACGAAAATTATTCAATCCGAATTAATCCCATTGATCATATTCACACCTAACGGATTTCTGAATATTAACAGTTTCAAACAGCAGTTAGAATAATTATTGAAGCATTTGCGTTTTCGTATTTGAATCGCGAGGATGACTTGTTTCTGCGTTAGTTGCTTAGAATCTAAGATAGTCCACGAGGTCGTTGGTTGAAGATCCAGTTTTTTAATGCAATTAACTTTGATTGCACGGCGTGCTGCAATTATAATATCGCGTTCGATGTCTCTACGAGCTTTTAAATGCTTTCAATCTGTTTTATGAAAGTGTATCAAAACTGGAATGAAAACAGTGTTTGTCTGAAAATATTTTAATTGTGATTCCATTGCAGGCAGGCGAAAAATGGGTAATTTTCCCCATAAAAAAAATAACGAAAAAACTATTCAATTTGATAAAGATAATATTCCAAATCCAAGATCTACAACAAAAAGTGTATACAAGGAACTTTTCTTTTATGTATACATATCACGATCAAAAACTTTCAATTCGAAGCTTCTAACAAGAGTTTCCAATTCCAGATTAAGCATGAAGTAAAATTTGGAGTTTAGAAAAGCGTGAAAATTTGGTTTGGTTTGGACTAAATTTTCAGGCTGTGCTAAACTCAAAATTTGACTTCATGCGCCACGCGTATTACACAAATTTAAAGTGTAGTTCAAAATAGACTGCTTAGGTTTGATCAGATGTTTATTCCATTTACAAATGTTTATATGGAACATGTGAAAGTATACTTATAAGAAAAAATCCCTGTATGTATGTTTTGTAAATAGTGATACAGTGATTCTTTCTTTCATTTCGAGTTTAGAAAAGCCTGAAAATTTGGTTTTGTCGCTCCGCTATGCGGAGCAACCAAACCAAATTTTAAGGCTTTTCTAAACTCGAAATTATATTTCATGCTTAGTCTGGAAGTGGCAACACTCGTTAAAAACTTTAAATTGAAAACTGCAAATGTCTGAAAGTGCACAACCAATGCATTGTGATTTAAATACTTAATAGAAAAAATGACGGACACTGCCGTCAATATTGGACAAATTGAACTTCTAAAAATGAAAAAAAAAGTGATTGAAATTATTTAAAATATAGAAACATGACAAAGATAATCAATATTGTCAAGATGGATTAAAATTAACGGAAATCATTAAAAAGGGGGGATTGCTGTCAAAATTATTAAAATTGATAATCAATCAAATGGTGTGACCCTGTGTACTTACCTCGTGCTTTTATAGATATTTTAAATGTGTAATCATAATCATCATAATCATAATTTATTCACTTGGCCATTATTACACATGTCTTATATTTTTGTAACTGTATTTCATATTTATTTATTTAATTATATTTTAATGCGTTTATATTTATATTAATAATTGTACAATACTGTGTACTATAAGATGGACTCTGTTAATTGAATAAATAAAATAATATAAAATAAATAAAAATCTCGATGTTTTTATGACATTAAAAACTTACAGAATTCGTTGAGAAGTCAAATGTTGTAGAAAACAATGAATATTTCTTTAATTTAAAGATAAAACTTACAAATATAGTACACAACGCCTGTAGCGGCCAAATTTACAGGCCGCCGGTTGACTTTTACATGTTATTTTAAAAACATTTAGTTACGAACTTTACTTTTGCTTACATAAAACCAAAGTTTCTTCTTTCTTTTCAGAATTTCTTCAGAAAAACTGAATTGTATGTCGTATTTTTAAAATGGGACACCCTGTATAAAATTTGCCAATTTTGTTGTGTTTCGGATATTATTTGGGTTACATTTAGAATTTTACGGTATTTTTTTAATTAACAAAGTTATAGCAAAGATAAAAATATGGTTATTTTCACTTTTATTAATATTGTTTTCTTTTTCTTAATAATTTTAGTCTAATCACAGCCCCTGCAATTTATTTCCCAGATAAGAGGTTTTGTTTGAGCTTAGAATAATATAGTAATAATAATAAGTTCGTTATTCATGTATGCCACCAGTTGTACAAACATATGTAGATACAAATAAAAATTATAAGTACATAAATACATTTAGAGTAGTAATGCGCGTCAAAATTGTGTTACCCTAACAAATAAATTTGTTTTCTTCATTCAAGTTAAAAATACGAATACATCGTACATATATATAAGATATTAGAAAATAACGTATTACAGTTAGAAATAGAAACTTGTATCACGTATCAATGAATCCTCTTAATGAATAAAATGTATTTTCTAACAATAAGTCTTTCACTTTTTTTTAAATGGCTGATGTTGCCGAGTTTTTAACTGTTTTGGGTAGTTTATTGTATATTAATCCGCAAGTGTTTAATGTGGTTTTTTCATATTTTGTGGTGCGGTACAGTACTAATATTTAATTTATTACGTGTGTCATATTGATGATTTTGGCAGTTTTTCAAACTTATCTATATTATTAAACACATAAATACTTGCCTTATAAATATATATATACAACATAATGTTAACATTTTATTTGTTTCAAATCGTTCTCTACATGAGGTCCTTCTCTTAACATTAAATATTTATCACAGTATCCTTTTTTGAATAATAAATATCCTATTGGTATTTGCGTATAAGTTCAATATTATTTTACAATTTCTGAAATTTAATGATAATAAAGTTCCTCTGTTTCTTTTTTTCAATTTTAAGCACCTATATTTTTGTTTTTTATAAGAAATTGTGTTTGCTCATTTTGTTTTACACAAAATAAAGCTTTGTTGTATAATTTTTATTAAGTGCATTTAAGGATTAAGGATTGGTTGTCGGGAGGGCAGCTGTAGCCGTACTTAGGCCAAGTTTTAGGGCCATTGTAGTCCCTCCCTCCTGATGGTCAGACCCACTCGGCACTGTTGGCGATTGCCAATATTTGTGCGGCGGACCAATTCCTTCACGTTTGTGGGGGTTTTCCCTTGACATAATGTCCCTTAGTTTTGATAGCGCCGGGCACTCGTGAAGTATGTGCCTAGCTGTCTCATCTTCTTCGTTGCTTTCTCGGCATATGGTATCGTTGGTAATTCCCATTTTGGCGAGGTGCTTTTGGAAGCTGCAGTGTCCGGTGATGTAGCCGGTTAGTATTCTAAGGTTTTGTTTGAAGAGTTCTAGGAACTTCTTTGTTTTTTTGCGGTCAGGTGTTGGTAGGTATGCCTTGGTTTGGCCGCATGTTGTTAAGTTTTTCTACCTGGATTTATATTTTTCTGCGGTGAACTCGCGCTTGTGTCTACTCAAGGACCGAGGGGATAGTCCTACTTTTTTATAGTTTGTTGTTGTTGATGATGCTGCTTCACGCGCAAGTTCGTCCACGTTGTTGTTTCCCTCGTTATTATTATGGCCTTTTGTCTATGTTAGTGTTATGCGGTTGTGTCGCTGCTATGTTCAGTGCTTCTACGCATTCGTATATCAGTTCTGATGTTATTTTAAACTTATCTAGTGCTGCTAATGCAGCTTTGCTGTCGGTGACAATAGTTATGCTTTGTTCTCTCAGTTGCTTCTTTGAGATTATTCTGGCGCTCTCCATGATTGCGTAGATTTCGGTCTGTGTTGCGGTAGCATGGTTCTCTATGGAAAGACATTTGCGGACGTTTAGAGCTTCCGAGTATACGCCCGCTCCACAGCCTGTTTTTATTTTGCTTCTATCTGTGAACATCAAGTAGTCCTTTGTTTGTGTCTGCTCATTTGGGTTCACAGTGTATTTCTTGTTGAAGATGTATTGGGGGATCTTCTAGTCTAGTTTGCCGCTCAAATGAGGCGGGCCCCATTTGAGAATGCTTCCGTGTCCTGTTGAGGTTTGGTTTTTCTAAGTGCCCATGGCTTTCAGTCTTTCTGCACTATTTCTTGCCACGTCTTTGATATGTAGATCAAGCGGTGGGAGGCAAAGTATCCTTTCCAAGGCTGCGGTGGGTGTTGTTCTAAATGCACCAGTTGTGCATGTACAGACTAGCCTTTGGATGTGGTTTAAGTTTGCAGGAGCAATGCAGGAGAGCTATCGATAATACCTCGGGAAGGCTTTGCTTGCTTTATCTGTTTTGTATTCAAGGTGTTTGGACCAGTTTAGTTTGGAGTCGAGGTATACTCCTAGGTATTTGACTTCTATGGATACCGTTAGTTGTTTATTAAATGGGATGGGACGACCACATAAACAAAATAATAAAAAAGAATTCGACCACTATAGCGGCCCTGTGGAAAATCTGAAAATACATTCCAGAAAATAGGAAAAAAGCAGTTTACAATGCACTATTCACTTCAAATATTAATTACCTATCAGCCATATGGGGAAATACAACAAAGGAAAATAAAGCAAAAATCCAAAGACAACAAAACAAAATCTTAAAAATAATATACATACTCGACAAAAAGACAACTACTAAATACCTATACGAATGCACAGGAGAAATAGATATAGAAAAAATAATTGTATATAACAACCTATTGCTATTATATAAAATACACCATAACCTAATTAAAACAAGAATTAAATTCAAAACAAACAAACAAGTACACAATTACAAAACTAGACGAAAATCAGACCTCTGAACTGACAAATTCAAAACAAAAAAATACACGCAACACTTGACAACAGACATAATACACAAATACAACAAATTATCAACACATATAAAAACACTGAAATTAGTTCCGTTCAAACTCAAAATAAAAAACAAACTGATAAATAATAAAATATAATAAGGACACTAGTGGAAGACCAACAACCAGATATCCTTCAATACCGATAGCCCGGGATCGGGTTCGACCCATGCATCACGAGGCGAGGACCGAGGGATGGACACAATGGACCATTACAGAGATGATACAAACAAAAAAATAAGGTAGGTAGAATCTATGAGCCTATCTTGTGTTTGTTAGTGAACATCACTACTTCTGTTTTCGTGGGGTTCACTAATAGTGAGTTGGAGGTGCACCAATTTTCCACAGTTATCAGTGCATCTTGCATTCTGTTGCTATGTCATCCGCGTATCCCACCGTATAGAATCCTTGGATGTTTAGTTTTGTTATCAGTTCATTCAACAGTAGTGTCCACAAAAGCGGTGACAGGACTGCGCCCTGCGGACAGCCTCTGGTGACTGTTGCCTTTAACGTGAAATCTGCTAGAGATGCTGTGACTTGTCTGCTGTGTAGCATATTTCCTATCCAGCTGCAGAGCATTATGTCGACACCTGATTTATTGAGTGGAAGGAAGCTTTGTCGAAGGCTCCTTCGATGTCAATAAATGTCCCAAGTGTGGTCAGTTTGTTTATTAAGTGCATAATTAATTAAATGCTTTGTTGATTGTTATCAATCAACTTTGGGTAATTAACTCAAATTTGAGTAATTATTTTGCTGCCCAAATTTGAGTTGCTCTAATTTATTTATCAGTTACGGAATTTTAATTTATCTTACGAAAAAATGTAGCTTATGCTTTTCATTCAGATTACATAAAAAATTTATAAAAACTAAATGTTTTAGTAATTTCTTACCATTTTTTAAATGGAACCTGAATTAATTGTTGTATTTTTATAAACCTAGTCAAATTTGGGATTCTTTAGTTTGATTTTAAAATGAGGATTTTCTATGCTTACACAAAAATAAAGACCATTCTTTATTCTTTTATTTCTAATTCCCAAAATTTCACGAAAATCTGATATTTTATTGATTTTATAAATGCAGTATGAGTTTTTTGAATATAATTTTAGTCAAAAGCTTTTGTAGTTTTTTTTGTCAAGATGTGTAATTTTATTTAGGCTTACACAAACACGAAACAAATGCACTCCTTTTATAACTGCCTGTTATAATCAACTGATACTGATATTTCAGTAGTGATGGGAATAATCGATTATTTTGCAACGAGATATTTTAATAATCGATTAAATTAGTAGTTGAAAATTAGTTAGTAGTATGATGAGTATAGTGATCTTATAAAACAAAAACAGGCCACAGAATGTTTATCATATATTCGTGCGAGGTGTTTTTTTTTTCTGGAACTGGTTTTCCAAGAATGTTTTTCACAGGGGGTATTTTTGAGGTTTTGTTTTGGGGCGGGGGGGATATTACTGGCAAAGTTTCTCAATGGGTGGTTGTTTCGGTTAGTGTTTTTTTGAGGGTGGTATTTCGAAGGATTAGTATTTCAGGAAGTGGTTTTTATGGAGGGTTTTTTTCGAGGAATGAATTTCAGGAATGGTTTTTCGTAGGGATGATTTTTAGGGGGATTGTTCCTTTCGGGAGATCTTTTTTCGGGAGTGGGGCTGATTTTCAGGATATCTTTTTACATGGGGTAGTTTTTTATAACGTGTTTTTTTTTCCGTAGGTGTGATTTTCAATTAAAGTTTTTACAAGGGGTGGTTTTTTAAGGTGTAGTTTTTTGAGGGATTAATTTTTAGGGTTTGTTTTTAAGCCCGTGGTTTCATGAGCGTTTTTCTGGGGGTGATGTTTGTTAGTAGTAAAAATTAGAATTTTTATATAATTATTACTATTTAATGATTTATAAAATGAAATACAAAACAACCGCCAAATCAGTAATTATTAATATTACCATATAATAATTAGTAGTCCTGTCTACTGAGATAATAAGCGATACATTTGTTTATAATAATTAATAGTCCAGTTTACCGCAAAAATAATCAATTATTATAGTACACTTATTAGTAATTTGCCCGAAGAAATAATCGCTTAAATTAGTATATACTATTTTAAACATTAAAAGTGCGATTCTTTTCGCAATCTACAACAAGTTAGTCTTACAAAGACTATATCAAACACTCATTGAAACAACTACTTCCCGGGCTAATACCCCGACGGACATTGAATTATACAACAAGTGTTTGCTGTTACATACAGTAACCTACTGCAAATGTAACAATTTGGGTCAAATTATTCAGGCCATCTATAGACGCGTTTCGAGATTTATCTCTCATCAGTATAGCTTTCCCATTCCCTCTAAACAATTTGACACCTTAGACTGGCGGTCACGTTACCGTTCAAACATATGTATAAATGAAATTGCCAATTCTTGGTTACAGAATACTTCAAACATTAAAAGTGCGATTCTTTTCGCAATCTACAACAAGTTAGTCTTACAAAGACTATATCAAACACTCATTGAAAGAATAGCACTTTTAATGTTTGAAGTATTCTGCAATCAAGAATTGGCAATTTCATTTATACATATGTTTGAACGGTAACGTGACCGCCAGTCTAAGGTGTCAAATTGTTATAGGGAATGGCAAAGCTATACTGATGAGAGATAAATCTCGAAACGCGTCTATAGATGGCCTGAATAATTTGACCCAAATTGTTACATTTGGAGTAGGTTACTGTATGTAACAGCAAACACTTGTTGTATAATTCAATGTCCGTTGGGGTATTAGCCCGGGAAGTAGTTGTTTCAATGAGTGTTTGATATAGTCTTTGTAAGACTAACTTGTTGTAGATTGCGAAAAGAATCGCACTTTTAATGTTTGAAGTATTCTGCAACCAAGAATTGGCAATTTCATTTATACATATGTTTGAACGGTAACGTGACCGCCAGTCTAAGGTGTCAAATTGTTTAGAGGGAATGGCAAAGCTATACTGATGAGAGATAAATCTCGAAACGCGTCTATAGATGGCCTGAATAATTTGACCCAAATTATTACATTTGCAGTAGGTTACTGTATGTAACAGCAAACACTTGTTGTATAATTCAATGTCCGTCGGGGTATTAGCCCGGGAAGTAGTTGTTTCAATGAGTGTTTGATATAGTCTTTGTAAGACTAACTTGTTGTAGATTGCGAAAAGAATCGCACTGTTAATGTTTGAAGTATTCTGCAACCAAGAATTGGCAATTTCATTTATACATATACTATTTTACCCGATCAAATAATCGCTTAAATTAGTAATTACTAATTTACCCAATCAGAAATCGTTCAAATTAGTATATACTAATTTCCGCATAATAATCGATTATATCGATATATTTTAATAATCGACTAATTACTAATTAATATACCGATTATCCCCATCACTATATTTTAGTGATTTTATAAATGCAATATGAGTTTTTTTTTTAATATAATTCTATCCAGACGCTTTTGTAATTTGTTTTTTCCAAGATGTGGAATATTATTTATGCTTACACAAACACAAAACTCATACATTCATTTTATAATTGGTAAGCAAATCATTAAAATTTAAGTAATTTCGTATGAAATTATTCTTATAACCAAGGTTCATTTGTTTTTTTTTATTCTTAAAATAGGTAAAAAAAACGGATATGCGAATTATTTATTATAATTTAGTTTAACAAACTTTGTTTATAGTATATTATACTTATATTTTTAACCGAATTTTAGGACATTTATTAATATTTGGTGGTCATTTTGTTTTTACTGTTGCCCATGTAATAATAATTAAATTAAACAATAAAAAGTGCGTTTTTTACGCAATCTATAACAAGTTAGTCTTACAAAGACTAAATCACTAAATAATTAAATTGGTCAAGACGAAATCATCATTGATCGTGTTTTGTCAAATATCCTGTATAAACAATTCTTTGAAAATCCTCTATGATTTTTTAACAGGACATAAGGTTTGTATTCATTTTTTAAATTTAAAAATATTTTTTCAACTGTTCTGCAAAAGCTTTGATCTTTTTATTTATGTATATTTTTTACGATTTAGGCAAATTTTATAATAATCATACATATTTTGTAACTAAATAGAGCACATATTTTGTTGTTAATTTTTATTATTAATTATATCAATATTTATTAATCTACATAGATTTTTAAAGATTTTTATATCAATTTTTGTAATCAAGTTTAAAAATGACAATTTGGACCATATTTTGGTTTGGTCCCTTCGCTTCGCTACGCAACCAATCCAAATTTTCAAGCATTTCTAAACTCGAAATGTTTCTTCATGCCTAATCAGGGAATGGAAACACTCGTTAGAAGTTTCAAATTGAACACTAGTACTTTTATAAAAACAATGAATGCCTGAACAGAGTATACATCGGCTTATGTATACTTAAAAAAATCCCTGTATGTTTTGGTAAATATTGATAATAATTTAAAAAAATTCAAATAAAAATTGCAGATAATAAAAAAAATATAATACATATGTTCGAAAGCGTAAACGCCATCTAATGCCCATTAAATATAATTTTCAAATACATTGTTTTTGTCTTAGCGTTTTTAATTTTAAAAATATCCCCAAAAATAAGTTTATTTCCGCCATATTTATCAATTGTAACCTATATACTTAAAAGTCATAACAAATTAAAATTTAAAAAAATCATAATCCAGTTTTCTCCTCGCAAGTGAGAATGGTTACTATGGATTGACTACAATTAAAAACAGGTCTAGGAATACTAATTTAAAACATCAACTAAAAATGACGAAGATAGTCGAAATTTAACAAAATTTAACAATTTAAAAAAAACTATTAAATTGATTGGTAAAAATAGTCAAAATTGACAAATTCAAGAATAACACGACCTAGTAATTATTAAATTCAACAAAAATTGAAAAAATTAACAACAAAAAAAACAACTGAAACTGACAAAAAATTAATATACGAAAATTCGAAAAAAAAAATTAAAAAATCACAACGAATTCCTGAAAGAATTCCGAAAAGCAAAATGCCCTGTATGTTTATGTTTAATAGCAATTTCAGCCTGATTTAATATTTAAAACATTAAGCGCCATTGATGCAAAAACGCAAGATTATTAATTTCTGGTTAATTAAATTACGAAATAAGTTACTTTGATACATTGTAAACTGTAAATATGTTGTTGTTTATCGATTATTACTTATTTACAAAAAAATTTTTTCTGTGTATTTCTAACTTCACAATATGTCAGTGATTTATTAGCTTCGCGCAGCGACCAAACCAAATTTTAAGGCTTTTCCTAACTCGAAATTTTACTTCATAGAAGTGGAATTTGTTCGAACCTTTAAATTGATTTCTTTTATAAAATCGGCAAATGCCTGAACATTTACAGCGTATACATTATGTATATTTATAAGAAAAATTTCCAGTATATAATAACCTCATACAAATCATAAAAAGAAGTGCAGAATTTCACCTATAATCAACTTTTAGATTTAACTCTATAATTGCTTGGCCGTTAAAAGGTTAATTAATGAAAAATTAACACAGTACAATTTTAAATGTTTAAAATTTCCCAACATAAATGTGGGCAAATGTACAACTAATTTTTTAATCGTAAATATTTAATATTTCAACACAAATCTAAAAATCAACAAGTTAGCTTCCTCGTATAAATATTTATGAACGAAAGCGAGCGTTATTAAATCATTTTCTAGAAATCACGCTTTTAAATTTCAATGTAGTCTAAGATTACCAACGGTTTCAGTATCGTGAAGATTAAATTATGCGAAGCCAAATTATTATTCCATTCCAGTTTAGGCCTATGGGGTGCAATTAAGCAGGCATTTCCGTGGCCAATTATTTGAAGACATCAATTACACCTCTTCTCCTTTCCTACTTCTAATACCATGCGGACGATTTATATTTATGCTTGTATAAATATTATACTTCAAGTATAGTAATTGGGGGCATTTCACGTAATTATATTTTACCTATGGGTTATAAGTGAGGTAATGATTTAATTTGTTATTTGTAATATATTCACATATTTGCTTGGTTTACATAGTTGATATCATGCTACAGGTTCTTATTATAATTTATGCTTACATTGATGATGTATTAAACTAAGAACCTTTTAAATTATATTATTTAATAATCAAAATCATCCTTGTTTGATTCATAATCAAAATTTAAGCAATTTAAAATTCATTTCATTTTATAAAGATAAAGTGTGAGCAAAATTGCCAATACTTAGATGCAAAATATAGACAGTAAAAGCACTGATTTCAAATGGTTATTATTGTTCTACAAAAGTTTGACTACATTGTGGCTTTATCAAGATCATAAATCGTAAATACTAAACATACATTTTCTTCTGCGTCTTTCGGAAATAAGAAAATTTGGAGATTCGGTTTTACTATTCAAGATTTATTTTTATTAGAAGAATTGACTTTTGTTTCAATCATTGAATTGTAAGATTGGTTGTTGTAATAAAACCAGGAAATATTGGTTTAAACGTAATTCGCTTTCATTTTTCAATCAGTTGTAACGATTCATCGCAGTTACACAATTCCTCCTCAATTTAGAAATGTGGAATGACAGTAAATCTTAATTAAATTCCCCTAACCTACACAAATACTTGTGGATATCTCGTCATCCTGAATTAGGCGATCCCACTCTCAATTTAACCATTTGAGATTCTACAAGACCTGAATTAATGCAACCGGCGAATGCATCTGATTTATCACTAATTTCAATCTTCACTTCTAATGGACTTTCATGCCAATCATCAACTAACATTTCTAACACATTTTATTTTATTTAAAACTACTCATAGCTTTTATTGCAAAATTATTAAATTTTAAATAATCAGAGCATGTTCGGCCTTTATAAATAATTTAAGTAATGTGACTTAGGCCCACTTGCACCCCTATTTTATCCTAATTTCCACAGTTCTGAAGTTTTTATAACATTTAATGATGTGTGTTGGTTTTGACGATTTTATTCAAAATGGTATTGATTATTTAAAATTTCTGATTTTTGTTAAATATTAAGATACAGAGAATTTTTCTTTTAGGTATACTTTCACATATTCAAAATCAGAGCTGGGCAGGATTCGAATCATTCAGGATTAATATAAAAAAGGATTCGAATATTTATAAAAGGATTCGAATATTTATAAAAGGATTCGAATATTTATAAAAGGATTCGAATACTTACAAAAGGATTTGAATCGTCGAAAATAATTCGAATTAATTGTGAGGATTAACATGAAAAATTACTTTTGTGTGTTTTTAAATTTCTTGTTAAATCACTGTTTTATACGCGTGGCGCATGAAGTAAAATTTCGAGTTTAGAAAAGCCCAGAAAATTTGTCTCGGGTCGCTGCGCGACCCTCGACAAATTTTCACGGGGCTTTTCTAAACTCGAAATTTTACTTCATGCTTAGTCTGGGAGTGGAAAACACTCGTTTAAATTAAGACAACCTTATACAGTGAGAGCCAAAATGATTTGTTTATTTTTAATAGGCAATAACAAATATAACTATTTATTAATCGCTATATTACTGATAACAATTTGAAAGAGGAGACTTTGGAGATATTTTGACAGTTGTCAAAATGGTGCGTTGGAACATACAGCAACGCATATTTTGTGTTGAAAAATTTCTTAAATTAAGTTCAATTATTCAAACTCAACGTTTATTTCGTCTACATTTTAATGTTCGTGATGTTCCGGCTCGAACTGTTATTTCGTATTGCTACCGAAAACCCGTGTGAAATCTATGAAAGACCCTTACATTCCCCAAAAGTGACTGTTTGGTGTGCTGTATCATCGTCAAAAATCATCGGTCCATATTTTTTTGAAGAAAACGGCGAAACAGTCACAGTCAATTCTCAACGGTATGCACATATGCTCCAGACATTTTTTATACCGCACATTGAAGAAGAAGAAAGAAATCACTTTTTTCAACAAGACGGTGCGACCTGTCATACTGCAAGAATAAGTATGGAGATCCTGCGACAGACATTTCCGAATAGACTAATTTCTCGAAACGGTGATTTTAATTGGCCCCCGAGATCTCCCGATATTACTGTTCCAGACTTTTTTCTTTGGGGATATTTAAAGAGTAGAGTGCTCAAGAGTAAGCCTAGAAATATAGAGGAGCTCAAAAGAAATATCCGACAAGAAATTGAAGCTATTCCACAGGATATGCTTCAACGAGTTATGGCAGATTTCGTCCGTCATTTAGAAGAGTGTGTAGAGAAGGGTGGCAGACATTTAACACACACTATATTCAAAAAGTAAAACTTCCATTATTACTTTTTAAGATGTCATTTATATTATTTCTGCATTTAAAATAATTCATGTGTTATTTCCTATTAAAAATGAACAAATCATTTTGGCTCTCATTGTACAAGCTGTCTCAGTTTAAACCGAGTCGACCTTATACAGTAAAGACTTTGATTTTGACGTCATGTGAGGATTTACGCGCGTGATAAGGTCGGCTCGATTTAAATCGAGACACAGTAATGACCTTGGTTTTGACGTCACGTACGGATTTCCACGCGTGACGACATCAACCATGGTATGTAAGTAAGGTAGTCTCGATTTTAACCGGGTCGACCTTGTATTTTTAATTGCCTTGATTGTTGACGTCGCGTGAGGACATCCACGGTCAGCGTGACGGCAGCAATCAAGGTGGTTAGTGTATAAAGTTGTCTAAATTTAAAACCGAGTCGACCTTGTTAGTTTAATTACATTGACTTTTCACGTCACGCGAGAAATTCCATGTGTGACGTCAGAAAAACTCCCTGTATTCCCCGGACATAGATATTTCCAATAAAATCAAACTGAATTTGCTATGAAATTTAAACATAATAAGTAAAAACGAGTATATTTTCAATTTCACAATATTTCAGTGTTTTATTCGTTTCGCTGCACAACTAAACCAAACTTTCAGAATTTTCTAAACTCTATATTTTACTTTGTGCGTAAACAAGGATAGTAACCCGCTGAGAAAATCCATTTAAGTAATATTTCATCAACATTAAAACAACGTTTAATGTTGCTACAATCTTGATATAACGTTATTGTTTTTTTGCTCAGTGGGAAATCTATGTTAAAAAACAAAAATTAACATTTCTTAAGATATAAACTTTTTGTCTCGTGTAATATAAGGTGGGGGCAAAAGTAATGTCATAATATGAATTGACTGCCATTTTATTAAAAATGAAAAAATAGGGCAATGTTTTGACTGAAAGTTAAATTAAAGGTGTAAAATTGATAATATTAAGTTAAAAAAATGATATCGGTCAAATGCCCATCTCCTGAGTTGATGTTTATGCTCGTTTTACAGCATTTTGAATTGTTGTTCGTAAAACATCTGGCCCCAAATTGGTGATTTCTTCTTCAATGTTGGCTCTCAATACTTGCAAGGTTTGTGGTTTGTTGTGGTAAATGCGAGATTTCAAAGAGACCCACAGGGAGTGGAAACGCTCGTTCGAGACTTCAAACTGAATGCTTTGATAAGAACATTAAATGACTAAAAATGTGTTTAAAGATAATAATGTACTTAAATAAAACACTTAATGATTTTCAACTAATTGTGTATTTCACGACAATTGTTTTGCAACGTTGTTGTGCTTCTTCAGGTAAAGAACTTATAATGTAAACAATTGTCGTGAAATACACAATTAGCTGAAAATTATTATTTTATTTAAGTGATCATAGATTTTCAAAAATCAAGTGCCTCAATTATCTACGAAATAATAATCAAAATTTGTTTAATATTATTTGACGTAAAACTGACATGGTAGCCACAATGTTGAAATGTTAAATTTTTCCGACATTTCCCTGATTCAAGATTAAAAAATCTTGAATCAGGGAAATGTCGGAAAAATGGCCTTTTAATACAACTTTCTTCTGTGGGAGAAATTGTTTTTATTGTTTTTGTCAATATTTAAGTTTATTTTATAAATTTTCACGTGTTTTGTAATTTGCCTGCTGATTTTGACAATTTTAATAATGTCATATTGCTTTTTTGTTAGTGTTTTGGTCAATTTGAATATAATTCCATGACTTTTCTCTGAGTTTCCCGGTTTTAGTGTTATTCAGTGAATTTTTTATTTACGTAATTTTCAGGCATTCGACGATTTTAGAGTTCAATTTGAAGTTTTTAACGGGTGTTTCCACTCCCAGGCTAAGCATGAAGTAAAATTTCGAGTTTAGAAAAGCCCCGGGAAAATTTGTCTCGGGTCGCGCAGCGACCCGAGACAAATTTTCGGGCTTTTCTAAACTCGAAATTTTACTTCATGCGCCACGCGTACAAAACACTGATTTAAAGTGAAGTTCAGAAACACACAAATACATCTTTAATCAGAGATTCAAGATTTTTTTTCCCTGGCCTTTTAATATAACTTTCTTCTGTGGGAAACCCCCATTTTGTTAAACTGTTTTCATTGTTTCTGCCAATATTTAAGTAATTTTTATAAATTTTTACGTGTTTTGCAATTTGCCTGCTGATTTTGACAAATTTAATAATGTCATGACATTTTTGTTAGTGTTTTGGTCAATTTGAATATAATTCCATAACTTTTCTCTGACTTTCCTGGTTGGAATGGTATTCAGTTAATTTTTTATTTACGTAATTTTCAGGCATTCGTCGATTTTATAATAGAGTTCAATTTGAAGTTTTGAACGGGTGTTTCCACTCCCAGGCTAAGCATGAAGTAAAATTTCGAGTTTAGAAAAGCCCCGTGAAAATTTGTCGAGGGTCGCGCAGCGACCCGAGACAAATTTTCGGGCTTTTCTAAACTCGAAATTTTACTTCATTCGCCACGCGTACAAAACACTGATTTGAAGTAAAGTTCAGAAACACACAAATACATCTTTAATCAGAGTAAGAGGAAATCAGATATTTAGTCTGTTATCAACGATGTTCAGTATTAATAATAAATAATCAGGTTTTGAATATTTTTGTTAAAACAACTGGTAACGATATTTATATATTAATGGTTGCAAAAAAAATATAAAATCAAATTTATTCTTAAAGGATTCGTATTCGTGATTCGAAAAAACTGGATTCGAATCTTTGATTCGAATCATATTTTTCTCTTACGAATCCTTTATTTGAGTATTCGTGATTCGAATCATATTAGGTGATTCGGATTCGTGAGTCGAATCCTTTTTACGAGGATTCGTCCCAGCTCTGTTCAAAATAAACTGTAAAATTAATGAAAATACGATCAAACTTAAGCAGCATATTTTGAACTTTACTTTAAATCAGTGTTTTATGCGCGTGGCGCATGAAGTTATATTTCGAGTTTAGAAAAGCCTGAACATATTCAGGCTTTTCTAAACTCGAAATTTTACTTCATGCTAAATCTGGGATTAGAAACACTCGTTAGAGGCTCCAAATTTAAGGTTTTTATTAAAACAACGAATGTCTGGAAATTTACATGGAAAAATCGTGATATATATACCTAAAAGAAAAATGTCTAGTATATATCTTTTTATTTTATTGATTTCAACAGTTTCATGCTATTTGTATTAATATATTTCTTAATTCTAATTCCTATTTAAAATTTGGTTTGACCTTTATAAATGATTTAAGAAATATGACTTAGGCCCACTTGCACCGCTATTTTGTCCTAATTTACACAGTTCTGAAGTTTTTGTAAAATTTTATGATGTGTGTTGGTTTTGACAATTTTATTCAAAATGGTAATAATATTTAAAAAAAAAATTGTTAAGATACAGGAGGAAACAGATATTCCACACACGGACGATAACGCAGCGGCCGGCGATAAATTTATCACGGTCACCACGGCGCGAAAGAGAGGACGAGGACGGCCCAGAAAAAACAAAACATCCAAAAAATAGACAACAGGTAATATAAATATGCCTAGGGGCCTCGGTGACCGAGTGGGTAGAGACCCTGCCCACAGACCCAGAGGTCGCGGGTTCGAGTCCCGTCCGGTGGAATCATTTATGAATAATAAATGATTCCATCCGGGTCCATGGTTGTAGTGTGAATGTGTTGTGGCGTCCTAGATGTAATTTCGATATAGAATTAGTTAAAAAAACAATAAAATATAGATTGATGGCTAATGGTCATAGTTACCAAGGCCAATAAAACAAACAAAAAAAAAATATGCCTAAAACCACAAACACTACACTACAACAACTTTTATCAAATATTTCAACACACCAAACACAACAATTACAACAAACATTGAAAACTACAGTTAAGCAAACAGCTCCTATTTCAAACGCCACACAACAATCTACAACACAACAATCAACAGCAAAACAATTAACACAAGTACAAGAACTAACACAAAAAAATGCACTATTACAACCATCGTCATCTAATCAACACACTACACAATACATTGGAACAGCAACTACTTCATATATGCCAACAGCAAAACATCACGAAAATAATTTTAATAATATCTATTTTTAAAAACCAACACTCGAGGTTACTCGTATACAAATGGCACAAATATGGGATTCCTATAAATTTGCCAATGAGGACATTAAAATTATTAAGGCAAAATTTGGATTCCTTTTCAAATCCAATCAAACAAAAGAAGCAATAAATAAACAGCTCCAGCGACTGGTGACAGAAAAAGTTATCAGTTCATTTTCTGAATATAAATCAAACGCCAATATTAACGAGCGCACCTCAACTAGCCAGTCATACTGTTGTGTTATCCGAGGAGTGGAACTAGAAATAGAGGATGAAATCGTTAGCAACCGACTCAACGTCCTAGGGATACAACACCGCTACTGTAAAAGAATTACAGCAAAGGCTACAGGCGAAAAAAACAGAATAATTTGGATTATTACTGGATCCCATGACGCGTACACCAAACTTTTTCACGATAAATTCAGATTCCAATGCAAAATTTACAATGTGGAAGAAAGCAGAGCCCCAGCACCCATTTCATTGCCATGCGGCAAATGCAATAAGTCTGACCACACCACAGATCAATGTAAGGAGACCATCCTATGCGCCAAATGCTCTGGCCCCCACCACACGACAGCTTGCACCACAGCTCTTCCGCCAAAATGCCGCGCTTGTGGTGACACCACCCACGGAGCCTGGTCGACTAAGTGCCCGAATAGACCTCTACAACCGATTCAAGGTATTCTCAACGTAAAAATCCACTCCACAAACAAAAAATCATCCCAAATTGACCCAAAACTTACCAAAAACTCCCGAGTCCACCAGCCCATAACGATTACATTATAGATACCTATACCACAGAAATAAATAACAGCACCAACAGTGATAGACAAGCTCTACTGAAAAAACTCAAGGAACGATTCACAAACTCTTTCCGAGTCGACACGCATGCATCGTTCTCGGGAAATCGAATGTTTATCGTAATGTTTTATTTAGACTACCCAGAAATTATTCCCACAAGTATCCCGACAGTAAGAGTACAGTCAGGTTCAACGGAAATTGTAAGTAAAAATGGCTAGCGATGTTTGTTTTTTATATACCAACATTAACTCCTTTCGCATAAAATCCCAACTAGTAAACCACTACCTCTCCAATAATCCTGTCCATATCAATATGATGGTAGAAACCAAATCCCTAAACCCCATCGCTTTCCGTAATTGGTCATCTATTCAAATCCCTGCCTCTGTATTCAACCAAAACCGACGAGGTGGCGCTTCTATATTAACCCATCCCTCCATATCATTAGGAAAAGACAATCCGCCTCGTATAAACAATATCCTCAATGAATGTATACATGCAACCCTCAATTTCCCATCCTTTCAAATCCATCTATTCCTGGTGTACATCCATCCTTCTTCAGTCATACGACAATGCTATTATTATAGGAGACTTCAATACAAATACTGCCAAGACAAATGCTTCTTTCACATTTCCTTTCACGTTTCCTCTCCCACTCCAATTTAATCCAAGTTAAAACCGATCTAACCTGTATTATGAATCAACACCAAGCTTCCACCCCTGATAACCTATTATGTACCAACAATTTAAAACCCCTTAACCACTTAGTCCAACTAATTTCAGATTTATGTTCAGACCATCTATCCATTTCCTTCAAACTCACAGTCCAACATAATCCTACCCAAATATTACCTGAATCCATACCAGATTTTAAAAATGCAAACATCCTACAAATATCGAATGACATCCAACAATTTATAAATTACCACCCAGAAATAGAAACCTGTACCACTCCCCAGTTTAACAAACTACTAACAAAATCGATAATCCTACATACCCCATAAATTCCCAAACAACATTACAAATATCCTTTGCAAAAATTTATCCTCCGCTTAATAAAATATAAAAGACAACTATACCGAGACTATAGACAGTTAGAGGACGAACAAGACAAAATGACATCAACAGACTAAACAAGGACATAAAAAAACTCATCATTGAATACAACACCCACAAATGGCTGGAAACATGCAATAATATTAACGACCGACAAGGCAAGAAATACTGGACTGAAATAAAAAAACTCAGCAAATACAAAACTTACAACGTTATCTGTGAAATTATTGACCCAACAACAAACGATATACGAATAACAGACCAAGATATTTCAGAAATTTTTGCAAACAATTTTAAAAACGTCTATAAAATGACACACGACACATCTTTTGACAATGACTTTTTCGAGACAGTAAACAGTTGGTATGAAAACCGCATCCACACAGACTAATACTAAAAACCCTTCCCTCTACCATTCATACATACATCCTAAAACTCCTCAATTTTAATTATACTCGTCAAATTTTTCCCTTTGAATGGAAACACGGAATAATAACCTGCATCTATAAACCTAAAACCCTCCTCCCCGTGCTCAGAAAATTGTACGAACCCCTCCTTAAAGAAAAAATACTCAACCATGCATTACCTCAAATCCCGATCTACCAATGTGGCTTCCTACCAAATCGCTCCACAACACTCCTTTTAACTATCCTTACATCCAACTGGCAAACAGCTCATCTAGAAGGCAAAAAATCGGCCACTGTTTTTCTTGATGTATCTAAGGCCTTCGATTCCGTTTGGCACCGAGGCCTTTTGTATAAATGCAGTATCCTTAATCTACCCAACCACCTCATCAACCTAATCCAAAACTTCCTTCTCAATCGCGAACTTCAAATCCGTGTACGTCAAACCTTATCCTCGAAATTTTATCCCGAACAAGGTGTTCCTCAAGGCTCCCCTCTATCTCCTCTATTATACAACATATATTGCTCCGACTTATACCATCCCATCCCCAACTTCATAGACCCAACCTGTTATCCCCTGCAGTTTGCGGATGATACTGCCTTAATCACCCATTCATCAACCCTAGCCTCAACCCTAAACTCCCTCCAACAATTTATAAACCGATCAGCCACTTGGGTTTCCAAGTGGAGGCTTAAAATTAATCCCAACAAATCCCAACTCTTCCTACCCTACCATCGTATTCCACTAAATCCTCTTTCCATTCATCAACGGATCCACTATATACTCCTCCCCATTATGTAAATACCTAGGAATCCTTTTAGACCCAAAACTATCCTTCAAAAAACACAGCTCCGATATAAAAGCAAACATTGTAAAGCGAGCGAAACATTTCCGTTGCCTGACTTACAAAAATCAAGGAATTAGTACCAATACCTGTACTAAAATTTATAAAATGATTTGCCGTCCCATCCTAGACTATAGCTCCATCCTATATATAAATCCATGCAATGTCACCATAAACAACCTTGAACTAGCTGAAAGATCTTCCCTCCGTACCCTCACCAATCTTCGACACCCTCAAAATCCCCTCCACAACCCATCCAATGTACTCCTTTACGAAACAACACAAATTACCCCAATAAAAGAAAGACTTCGATTTCTTGCAGAACGATTCGCATGTAACGAGTCGAATTACGAACATCTTAAAAAAATGTGCATCCCTAGAAACCCCGATATAATCCCAAAATACAAAAACCCACCCATAACCCTATATGAATACATCTCTTCCTTTTACCCTACTTTCCTACCTTGAAATCGACAAAAAAAAACAAACACACATATAGCACAGGGCAGAAAGACCTATGGTCGATAGCCCTTACAGAAAAGGGACATATAAATTATTTACATATATGTATACATATTATAAAATGTATTTTATTACGATGTATTTCTTTTTTAATAAAGATATTATAGTAGTAAGATACAGGGTTTTTTTTCTTTTAAGTATACTTTCACATATTCAATAACATTTTTAAGAATAATGAACATGTGATCAAACTTAATCAGAATATTTTAAACTTCACTTTAAATCAGTGTTTTATGCGAGTGGCGCATGAAGTAAAATTTTGAGTTTAGAAAAGCTTGAAAATTCGGTTGGGTCGCTACCAAACCAAATTTTCAGGCTTTTCTAAATTCGAAATTTTAGTTCATGCTTAATCTGGGAAACACTCGCTAGATGCTTCCAATTTAAGGTTTTTATTAAAACAACGAATATCTGAAAATTTACATGTAAAAATCGTGACATGTATCCTAAAAGATAAGTTCCCAGTATTTATTTTATTAATTTGAACGCTTTTATGCTATTTGTATTAATATATTTTTTTAAGTCAAATACCTATTTTAAATAAAATCGTAGTATATTATGTTGTAAATGGATCTCGAAAATAAATAAATAAATTTGATTTGATAGATTTTTACGAAAAATTGCCGACATCGAAAAAATTATAATTGCATTTTCATTTTGATTGTAATTGTCAATATTTACGAATTTTATTGATTACTAAATCTGTTTGTTTGTTGCTTTTGACGATTTCATTTAAAATGTATGTTTCGTTGTCAGTTTTTAGATAATTTATTATAACTGATTTTGATAACATTTTACTGTTTTCATTAAATTTCACTATTTGTTTATCAATACTACGAGCTTTCATTTTCTTTAAATTTTGACGATTTTTTTAATTAAGCATGAAGTAAAATTTCTAGTCTAGAAAAGACTGAAAATTTGGCCTTTCTAAACTTGAAATTTTACTTCGTACGCCACGCATATACAACACTGATTTAAAGTTAATTTAATACTTACGTCACGTGAATTTGATTCTTACGTCAATACACACATTTTAAAATAATGTTTTTTCAACTAAATTTGAATTTATGTATACAAAATGTACGTATGATATTACCGGAAATTTATCGGCAAATCACTCATTCCGGGTAAAACTTATTAAGTACACAAAAAAATGAAATTACTTAATGACTTTAAGCATGGGCGTGACCAGGATTTTGATTAAAGATTTTTTTTTATCTCTAGTCAAAATCCTGGTCACGCCCATTCTTAAAGTCATTAAGTAATTTCATTTTTTTGTGTACTTAATAAGTTTTACCCGGAATTAGCGATTTGCCGATAAACAAAAACATGTTTATTTTTCAAATCTTGTAATTTATTATTAC
This sequence comes from Philonthus cognatus, assembly GCA_932526585.2. Lineage (NCBI taxonomy): Eukaryota > Metazoa > Arthropoda > Insecta > Coleoptera > Staphylinidae > Philonthus > Philonthus cognatus. The sequence goes on from OW052243.1 coordinate 110,734,128, forward strand.
AGAAGAAAGTATGTTCTTGAGGTTTACAATAAGTAACTTACAATAAGAAAATTTAAACTTTTTTATACGCGTCTAAAATTTTGACTTTAGAAAAAGAGTTTAGAAAAGCCTGAACATTTAGATATTTCAGGCTTTTCTAGAGCTCTCAGAAAAGAGTTTCTAAAAGCCTAAAAATTTAGATATTTCAGGCTTTTTATAGCTCTTAGAAAAGAGTTTGAAAAAGTCTTCAAATTTAGATTTTAAAAGCTTTTCTAGAGCTCTTAGAAAAGCCTTCAAATTTTGATTTTTCAAGATTTTATAAACTCAAAATTGTACTTCATGCCTAATCAATAAGTGGAAGACACTCGTTAATGGCTTCAAATTCAACGCTTTAATCAAAACAACGAATGCCTGGCTTTTTATGCGTTGAAAAAACGAGATTGAAGAAACTTCGAAATTGAAATGACAAACATGGAATTTATTGAAAATCGCCAAAATGGTAAAATGAATTTAATACTCTTTATTAAATTCATTTTACCATTTATAAAATTAGCCAATAATTACTAAAATAGACAAAAATTATAAGAATCATTGAACATTTTACAACTTGAAGACAATCAACAAAATTTACTAAAACTTGTAAAAATCATCATTACAATAAGTAAGTGTTTTATATGCGTATAAAATTTCGAATTTAGAAAAAGAGTTCAGAAAATCTTGAACATTTACATTATTCAGTCTTTTCTAGAGCTATTAGAAAAGAGTTTAGAGAAGCCTGAAAATTTAGATTTTTCTAAATTAAAAAGTCTTAAAATTTAGATTATTCTAGCTTTTCTAGAGCTCTTAGAAAAGCCTTCAAATAGGGATTCTTAGGCTTATCTAAACTCAAAATTGTATTTCATGCTTAATCAATGAGTGGAAGACGCTCGTTAATGGCTTTAAATTCAACGCTTTAATAAAAACAATAAATGCTTGGCTTTTTATGCGTTGAAAAAACGAAGTTGAAGAAACTTCGAAATTGAAATGACAAACATGGAATTGATTGAAAATCGCGAAAATGGTAACATGAATTTAATAAAGAGAATTCATAAAATTAGCCAATAATTACTAAAATAGACAAAAGTTATGAGAATCATTGAACATTTTACATCTTGAAGACAATCAACAAAATTTACTAAAACTTGTAAAAGTCATCATTACAATAAGTAAGTGTTTTATATGCGTATAAAATTTCGAGTTTAGAAAAAGAGTTCAGAAAATCTTGAACATTTAGATTTTTCAGTCTTTTCTAGAGCTATTAGAAAAGAGTTTAGATAAGCCTGAAAATTTGGATTTTTCAAAATTGAAAAGTCTTGAGATTTAGATTATTCAAGCTTTTCTAGAACTCTTAGAAAAGCCTTCAAATAGGGTTCTTAGGCTTTTCTAAACTCAAAATTGTATTTCATGCTTAATGAATGAGTAGAAGACACTCGTTAATGGCTTTAAATTCAACGCTTTAATAAAAACAATGAATGCCTGGCTTTTTATGCGTTGAAAAAACGAAGTTGAAGAAACTTCGAAATTGAAATGACAAACATGGAATTTATTGAAAATCGCAAAAATGGTAACATGAATTTAATAAAGAGTATTCATAAGATTACCCAATAATTACTAAAATAGACAAAAATTATGAGAATTATTGAACATTTTACAAGTTAAAGACAATCGACAAAATTTACTAAAACTTGTAAAAATCATCGATATTTGTTCAAATGAAATGTTCAAATGAAATCATCAAGCATTAATTAAAGCCGTAGAAATTAGTGAAAACTTGCAAAAACCATAAATTTCAATGAACATGAAACAAGTATATAAAAATAAATAAACAAATATTACAACTTTTATTGAGTCTACCTTAAATGGTCCCTATAATAACATAACTAATGATAATACAAATGTTTAGCATCGTAAACTTAGTATACTTCCCACTGAGCTCCTTTTAATTAATGTTTCAGCAACATTTAAACAACGTTTAATGTTGCTACAATGTTGATATAACGTTATTTGTTTGTTTTTCGCTCAGTGGGTTGTTACTGTTTTGATCTAATATTTCAATAATAACATGAAAATATGTTATTTCTTTGAATTTTAGTTAATTGGTTCCAAAAGTCTTGCGAAATCATTGAGAATTGAATAAATCAATAAATCAAGCATAAAGCAATATGCGACTTTGTTACTTTTTACAAATTTTCGGGGACGAAAAAAACCGTTTCAATGCTACAAAAATAACGAAAAAAAAGTTGTTATTATCAAACATTTTTATTACTACATTAGTTTACATAATTGAATACAAAATATTTTATTAAACTTAAAAGTAAAACTAATTTTATTTAAAAAGCAAAAAGTGACTTGTGTTGTTTTAGCAACATATGATTGAATTATACTATACAATCTACATTATTCCTATTAAAAAAATACAAATCTTGAACAAGCAGTATGGAAATTTGGCAGGATTTCTATTATTAATATGAAGATGGAGAAGAACATTTTCTAAATCTCTTTATTTTCAAAATGTTTATAATTCGCACCATTTTTCAGAATTTTCTACCGCAAGTATTGAGAATATCGAAAACTGTTTCAAACAATAGTTATAGATCTCGTCAAAATACTTGAAATCTATACATTACACGTTTCTGTAACTTGAATAGTTTTCGAGTTATTACAACAACTTTCAAATAAAAATTGTAGGTTTTGTCGAAATAATTTAAATCTATATATTATACTTTTTTGTTGCTTGAATAGTTTTAGAGTTATTACAAAATCCGCGTTGGCCGACGAAAATCTGACAACATACCAGAATTGTTGAAACGTTGGGCGCTCATCACATAATATTGCATTCTCGTCACTCGTTTCAAACGCAAAAACCCTGAATAAAGTTGTAAATTAAGATAAAATTACTCTATTTCAAGTATTTCTACAGATCTAAAGTTGTCGATCTATAGAACTACTCAAAATCGAGTAAATTGATAACATTTTTCGATATTCTCAAATACGGAGAAAGTATTACGATGGACACATCACCAGATTTATTTTTTTAAGTAAAATATCCCACTTTTTTAAATAGTAGAACAAGTCACGTATTTGAACGTCACACTTCACCGTTTCTATGTAAGTTTTCTCTGTTTCTAATTGCTAATTTTTTGAATTGAACGTCTAAAGTAAAGCTATACTGATGAGAGGTAAATCGCGAAACGCGTCTATAGATTCCCAATATCCTGGGGATGAGCCACTGATTATACCTCTGATTGAATCAAGATTAAGAATTAGACAATAATCTTTTGTTAAAGATAAATATAGTTAATTTTGCTCTAGTTTATTTACTTTGGTTTATAATGTTATTCTGGGTAATTTTTACATACCTTTAAAAGGTAATCAGAACCGAATATGTTGCGTGTTTTTTTTTGTTATTAATTATTGACATTTTTCATTATTTATAATTTATATTAGTTAATAGTTTTTATTTTATTTAGTTTTAATTATTTTTAAGTTTACTACAATTCGTAATTTATTTGAAAATAGGGGTTTTCCATTTATTTAATTATTTATTCTCTAATTAATACGCAAATATGTAAACAATTTATATTTATGTATGTACCCAAATATTATAATATGCGCATTTTGACAAAATTGACTTACAATTCAAGATTTTCCAGAAAATTAGAAAGTTGGTAAATCACAATTATTAAAATTCAAAATATCAGAATGATTAATTTTCATTGATAATTTTCATATATTTTTTTAACTTCTCGTCTTTTTTTGCTTCAAATTATTTGGACTTTCATGCCACTTATGTTTTTAATATTATTTATATTCGTTAAAATTTAGTCAATTTTCATATGTTTGTCATATGAAAGGATGGTTTTAACTATACTTGTCAATTTTTGTTACTTTCAAGAAATTGATAAGTTTAATAAAATTCGTAAACTAATATTATTTATAAAATCTATAATAAAAATAAGAATTTGGGGAAATAAGCGAAATAGTTTAAAAATAATTAATTTTTAATTAAACATAACATATACTATATATATTCCCTATATCTATTAAGGGGAATATAACAGTGGTCTGAAATTTAATGTTAGGTTTATTTAAAAACTAAAGGTCCTAGAAAGTTGAAATTTTGACAGCGTATATTAAGCCCAATTATCTAGTAAAATATCGAAGTATTTTTTTTTAAAACAATTTGCTTTCAGAGGTATGAAAAATATAATGTAAAATTTTTCAAAATTAAAAAAAATATTCCCATATCTTACTAGTTTATACTATAAGGCATATAATGTGAACATTTCATAAGGATGCGATAGCTCATGCCCGAGTCAGGTTAAAATAAAAATCTTGAAAAATAAGACCGTAAAATACCGCCGCCTTGCGGATCTTCTCTTAGTTGAACGCGTTGTACACTCATCTGCACAATTAGTGGAGGGGCGAGCAGCATGCGGCCAGCGTTTATCCCTGGGCCGGCGAACGCTGCGCGGCTTCGCGTTTGTTTTTCTTTTCTTTTTTCAATCATAGTTAACAAAAACGGCTCGCGTCGTTAGCATTTATTCTCGTAAAATGAATATTTCGCAATTATAATCGATATTTTATTGTACTAGTGTTTTATTTTCATGCTTTCTGACTACTAATGGAATAAGTATTTTTTTATACTGCATGTTCACTAATATAGAAAACACGAAATTATTTTTAAAGTTTTTTAAGCTGATTAATAAGCCAGAAGCAATCGAATAACAATCAGTCTTGTTCAAATCATTATTTCGGCTTAAATCTTTCGTTGTTAAAGCAGTTGTTAAATGCCATTAAACTTCTCGCAATAAAACTATTAAAGTAAATTGTAAAGTTTCTAGCAATCGGACCTATTTGAACCAACTGCGACTTCATCAACGAATCAATGATATCAAAACTATAAGAATAGTAAGAATAACACCAATATGACGTTGTTGTAGATTTATGTTACAAATCAACTATTTTTTACTGAGCACAGGTAATATTTGTTTGACGAATGTTTAAAAAAATGTAGGGTTTAACTGCGTGCATATTCATTGTTAATTATTTTAGAAAAAAATAGAACTATAATAATAATAAGGTAGTTATTATAATGCATTTCAAATAACAAGCTTCTTGCTCAACATTGCACCTAGCCCAATATATTTTTTTCAAATTTGGCTGATTTATGAGTCATATTTTGATAGTAAGTAAATAAGGAATAAATGAATTGTAATTGAATGTTATTGCAATCCTCTATTTATACGGCTCAGTCAACTTAGCCCCCCGAAGTTCGATTTTTCAAAAAATAACTGTTGCGCTAGACGAGCCTTAGCTAGCGCCACAAAAATTAGAGCTAGCGCCGTTTAGACAAGAAAGTTACGGGGTTTGAACTTTCGGGGGGCTACGTTGATGCTAGCCCCCTGAGTTTGGATTTTTCAAGTTTTCTTAGAGTATTCGGATTCCTCAGAGCTAGCGCCAGCTAGCGCTACCAATTTAAAAGCTAGCGCCACCCCCACAACCCCAAAAGATTATAAAACATTTTAAACCCTAGCCCCCCGAAATGAGATTTTTTTAATCAAATTGGGTGCAGAATATGAAAAAAATATTCTTTCAAAAATATCAGGTAAAAAAAAGTTTCCATCCAAACTTTGATGTGAGAGCTTTCAGCTCCTGTATGCGTATTACCATTTACTTGCTGAATTTCAATACAAAATCATGATTCGCATATAAAATACCGCTTCCAAGAAATATGTTGGCGTTGTAATTACTTTATGTATGTTCAAAGACACTGGCTATTACAAAGATGATGCCTAGAAAACAGTAGCCTAACTGACAAGTTTTTTTCAACAAAGTCGTACTTCGGGGAGCTAAGTTGACTGAGCCGTATAATGTAAGCAACAACTATCAAAACATTTAAGCTAAATATTTGATATGTAACATGGATTAGATATTTAGGTTTGCTTAGAGAGTTGCTCCTTCATCAGGCAAGAAATTAATCTTAAACTTAATATGAGTAATAACTTAATAATATTTAAGTTGAATACAACATAATAACATACAGGGAGTTTTTCTTTAAAGTATACGTTTTCCAAATTTAGCTTATTTTCTTTAAATCTTTAGATATTCCTTGTTTTTTAAAAAATAGTTCAATTCAAGGCTTTAAACGAGTGTTTTCCACTCCCAGACTAAGCATGAAATAAAATTTCGAGTTTAGAAAAGCCTCGTGAAAATTTGTCGAGGGTCGCGCAGCGACCCGAGACAAATTTTCTGGGCTTTTCTAAACTCGAAATTTTACTTCATGCGCCACGCGTATAAAACGCTGATTTCAAGTAAGGTTTAAAAATACATAAATTTCACAAAACTTTAATGTTCTATACGCGTGGCGCATGAAGTAAAATTTCGAGTTTAGAAAAGCCCCGTGAAAATTTGTCGAGGGTCGCGCAGCGACCCGAGACAAATTTTCTGGGCTCATGCTTAGTCTGGGAGTGGAAAACACTCGTTTAAAGCCTTGAATTGAACTTTTTTTAAAAAACAAGGAATATCTAAAGTTTTAAAGAAAATAAGCTAAATTTGGAAAACGTATACTTTAAAGAAAAACTCCCTGTATATTGTAGAATTAGGATATTGAGATAGATTGTGTTATAATGAAAATAAAGTCAATTGAATAGCAACGAAAGGAGCTTAATCACAATTTTGTAGCATCGAAAAGATACCCATGTTTTGATTAGGTACATACATAACCCGATGTGTACTAGGTAAATTTTCAGGCATTCATTGTTTTTGAAAAGCGTTCAGTTTGAAACTCCCAACGAGTGTTTTCCACCGAGTAATAACGATTTAAGTTATCACGTAGTAAAAAAAAACAACCGTAAGGTACGCCACTGTCTTGCTAGCACTAGCTATCTCTTGAATAACTTTCTCATGTATAACTTGGTGAAACATTTTGAAATAATAATAAAGGATAAATTAAAAACACTTGGTTTGTTTCACTATTTGTTTCTATTTACTTGACTAGTTTCGCTTTTTATGGCATTATCAGGAGTGAACTTTGAACTAGTCGAGTAAATAGAAACAAATAGTGAAACAAACCAAGTGATTTTAATTTATCCTTTAATATTACTAGCTATGTCGTTGTTAGTGTTTATAGACTTCAGTATAGCAATTACAATGCCAAAATAAATGTTGACGGTTAGTTTCCGAGTTATAACGATTTCAATTATCAAAAACAATCGTCAGTTACGCCACTGTCTTACTAGCGCAAGCTATCTCGTTGCCAGTGTTTATAAACATTAGTATAGTAATTACAATGCCAAAAGAGTTTTTTAAATCGTACGGTAAGTTCTTGAGTTATAAAGATTTAAATTAGCTAGGAGTGAAAACACAATTGTCAGTTACGCTACTGTCTTCTAGGCATCATGTTTCTAATAGCCAGTGTCTATCAGAGCTGGGATGAATCCTCAAAAACAGGATTCGAATCACGAATCCGAATCACCTAATATGATTCGAACCACGAATACTCGAATAAAGGATTCGTAAGTGAAAAATATGATTCGAATCAAAGATCAAAAATTCGAATCCTCATTTTTGAATCACGGATACAAATCCTTTAAAAATAAATTTGAATCTATCATTTGCAACCAGTAACACTTTATTCCATCAGTTTCTATTAAGAAATATGTTCATTTACCGACTAAATATCTGATTAAATAATGATTTTAATTAATTATGATATATGTGTTATTGAACTTTATTCTAAATCAGTGTTTTATACGCGTGGCGCATGAAGTAAAATTTCGAGTTTAGAAAAGCCCCGTGAAAATTTGTCTCGGGTCGCTGCGCGACCCTCGACAAATTTTCTACGCGGGGCTTTTCTAAACTCGAAATTTTACTTCATGCTTAGTCTGGGAGTGGACAACACTCGTTCTTAGAAGTTTCAAATTGAGTGATCACTCTAGATTACTAAGTTTATTACCATTTTACAAAGGATGCAGCTCGAAGGACCAATCATGATCTTCGGGGACCGAAGGACTACAGGGAATCGAAGTTTCTTTACAAGAAAACAACGAATAACTGAAGGTTTATAGCATGGATAGGAAAGAAAACATCCAATTTTGAAAAAATATCGAAATTGGGTTGATTTTCAGTGCGTTCTTAACTTTAAATCAGTGTTTATATGCGTGGCGTAATAAAATAATTGAAGTTTTTTTTACAAGAAAACAATGAATATCTGAAGGTTTAGGGCATGGATAGGAAAGAAAACATCCAATTTTGAAAAAATTATCGAAGTTGAGTTGGTTTTCAGTGCGTTTTTAACTTCACTTTAAGTCAGTGTTTTATACGCGTGGCGCACGAAGTAAAATTTCCAGTTTAGAAAAGGCCCGTAAAAATTTGTCTCGGGTCGCTGCGCGACCCTCGACAAATTTTCTACGCGGGGCTTTTCTAAACTCGAAATTTTACTTCATGCTTAGTTTGGGAGTGGACCGTCAAGATTTTCTACATGTCGAGATTTTCAATATTTCTAGATTATTGTCGATTTATTCACAGTTTGTTATTATATTAAATGCAACTTTAATATTAAATAAATATCGTTTTTCTTAGGAATAGAATATTTACCCATTAAGAGCCGAGCAAATTATAAAGTTAACTCTAAAAGTTCTTTTTAGGTAAAATTTTGCATCTTTTTCTATGATTTCAATGAATGATTTATTATTTATTATTATTATATTACATACGTAGATTTTAATAAACAGTTAAATTTAAAGTTCAAACGAGTGTTGTCCATTCCCAGACTAAGCATGAAGTAAAATGTCGAGTTTAGAAAAGCCCCGCGTAGAAAAATTGTCGAGGGTCGCGCAGCGACCCGAGACAAATTTTCCCGGGGCTTTTCTAAACTCGAAATTTTACTTCATGCGCCACGCGTATAAAACACTGATTTAAAGTGAAGTTAAAAATGCACTTAAAACCAATCTAACTTCGATATTTTTTCAAAATTGGATGTTTTCTTTCCTATCCATGCTGTAAACCTTCAGATATTCGTTGTTTTCTTGTAAAAAATTTCGATTCCCTGTAGTCCTTCGGTCTCCGAAGACCATGATTGGTCCTTCGAGCTGTAGCCTTTGTAAAATGGTAATAAACTTAGTAATCTTGAGTGATCACTCAATTTGAAACTTCTAAGAACGAGTGTTGTCCACTCCCAGACTAAGCATGAAGTAAAATTTCGAGTTTAGAAAAGCCCCGCGTAGAAAATTTGTCGAAGGTCGCGCAGCGACCCGAGACTAATTTTCACGGGGCTTTTCTAAACTCGAAATTTTACTTCATGCGCCACGCGTATAAAACACTGATTTCAAGTGAAGTTAAAAATATACTATTAAGGTTGGAAATTTTATATGATTAAATAACCAAATATGCATTTACAAATATTTTAATTATTGAAACTGTAAATATTTATATTCAAATATGAATAATTTAGTGATTTAAATATTTATATTAGAATATTTAACTATTTGAATTAATCGAATTCGAATCCCAGTCTTAATAGCGATGATTCGAATTATTTGGGAGGATTTGAATCCGTGTATGAGGATTCGAATCCTTTTATAAGGATTAGAATCCTTTTATAAGGATTCGAATCCTATTATAAGGATTCGAATCATCTACGTCTGGATTCGAATACGAATCCTTTTGAAAAAATGTAACGAATCCGGATCACGAATCCGTTTTCACTAAAGTATTCGAATACCTCTTTTGAATCCTCTAAAAGGATTCGAATCCAGGAATCAAATCCTGAATGATTCGAATCCTGCCCAGCTCTGGTGATTATGAACATAAATAAAGTAATTACTACGCCGAAATATTTGTTGGAAACGGTATATTATATGCCAAACATAATTTTGTATTAAAATTCAGGATCTGAAAGCTCTCGCATCAAAATTTGGATGTGAACTTTTTTTTACCCGATATTTTTGAGAGAATATTTTTGTCATATTCTTTTGGCGCTAGCTCTAAGTTATATTTTCCACCCAATTTGATTAAAACATCTCATTTTAGGGGGCCAGGGTTAAAAATGTTTTATCATTTTTTGGGGTTGTGTAGCTCTGAGGAATCCGAATAGTGTAAAAAAACTTAAAAAATCAAAACTCGGGGGGCTAGCATCAACCTAGCCCCCCGAACGTTCAAATCCCCGTAGTTTTCTTGTCTAAATGGCGCTAGCTCTAATTTTTGTGGCGCTAACTAAGGCCGGTCTAGCGCAATCGCTTTATTAAAAAAAGTCGAACTTCGGGGGGCTAAGTTGACTGATCCTATTTATACACATCATCATTTTGTAAACCCTGTACTAAACATAAAAAAACAGGGCAGCTTTCCGTTTAATTTTTTCTCAATCTATTATTTATTTGTTGCATTCATAAAAACTAAAATATTTGACCGAATATAAATTGAAATTCTCCCCAAAATTTGGGGTATTTACCCAATTTGGCAGAGGCCAAATTAATACACATTATTTTCATGGCAATAGCAGTTAGGGAAGATAATATTCCCAATTAAAAAATATCATTGAAAATCCTATCTTCCGTTTTTTTTCATATATGTATGTCCGGCATATAAATATTCACAATGAGCTTATGAACATGAATTACTTTATTATTATATTTTTAAGAAATAATCTATAATTTAATAAAATAAAACACATAAAAATAGTGTGTTATAATGACAAGAATAAGAATCATCAGTTTTGTAAATACCGAAAAATAACACAGGATTGCTTTCTAACGAATTGAAAACAATACATAGCTTGTATGTATTATCAGCATGTTTAAATAATACGAATCGACACTTTCTTTCGGTCCGTCTTTTTTATACGCTTTTTTTTCCGTCTATTCCACGCGACGCGAGACCCCACCCGTTCATGCCAAGGAGCAATGCACAAATGCACAGTGAACTGCCGCTTTTCTTTCTGCCTGTATTCGCCCCACTTATGCTGTAAATTTGGCATCGGATGAGCTACTCTAAACTATGTGGGTCTTTCCAACACGATCGACGTGTTACACTGCAATAATCCCCTTAAGTATACACATTTCGATAACTACAGCGTTTGATAAATTTTCAGCAATTCGTTTTTTAAATGTCTTTAATTTAAAGCTTCTAACGAGTGTTTCCACTCCTTGATTAAGGATCAAGTAATATTTTCAGGCTTTTCTAAACTCGAAATTTTACTTCATGCGCCAAGCGTATAAAACACTGAAATATCATGAAGTTTAAAATATACTACTTAAGCAGTATTCTAAATTAGGATATTTTAAACTTCACTTGAAATCAGTGTTTTATACACGTGACGCATGAAGTAAAATTTCGAGTTTAGAAGAGCCTCAAAATTTGGTTTGGTCGCGTAGCGAAGCGGAACGACCAAACCAAATTTTAAGGCTTTTCTAAACTAGAAATTTTACTTCATGCTTAATCTGGGAGTGGAGACATTCGTTAGATGCTTTAAATTGAACGCTTTACAAAAACATCGAATGTCTGAAAACTTACAAATCAGAATATGCATACTTAAAAAAAATCCCTGTATAAATTGCTCGAATTTTAATGCGCAAAATTTTGTTGGACGAAATAAATAATTGTAAAATTTATTAACGTGAGATTAAACTTGAGCAGGATATTTTAAACTTCACTTTAAATCAGTGTTTTATGCGCGTGGCGCATGAAGTAAAATTTCGAAATTTACTTCATGCTTAACCTATTAGTGGAAACACTCATTAGAAGTTCCAAATTGAATAAATCCGAATTTTACAAGGTTAGGAATGTTCAAAAAAAGTTATCAAACAAAGGAAATATATAATTGTAACATTTATTAACGTGAGATCAAACTTAAGCAGAATATTTTGAACTTTACTTTAAATCAGTTATACGCGTGGCGCATTAGTGCAAACACTCGTTAGAAGTTCCAAATGAAATAAATCCTAATTTTACAAGGTTAGGTATGTTCAGACACTGACCTAACATATGTTTTTAAACTAAACCGGGATATATTTTTATATTAATGTATAAAATCAAAGTAAATATTTGTGTTCTGTCTGATGCGGAAATCAGAACATTGAATCATTATTGACATTTCAAAATCAATCCTTATTTATTCAAAACAGGATTTCTCGCGAAAATTCCATTAAGACGCAATCACCTACGACCAGCGCAATAATGACCACAATAAGGACAAAATAGTGGTAATCATTTTTTAAATACCGAGAAATCGCGCTTCTCAGCAGGGACGCGTTTTTCCCATCAGCGACTTTCTCTATTTCTCCAGCCCTGCTCATCTGATTGCTTGCCAGAGAAAATCGTAATTATCCAATATAATTATGAATTTAAATAAGTCCCGCAGCAGGAAATAACGAAAGTTTAAACAATGCCATGCAAATAATACGAATCGTACGGCAATTACATTAAAATAGTTGATTGTTGGCGAATGCAATGAACGTTGTTGCATCAAGAGAAATTCTATTCTTATCATGACATGTGAAGACAACAAAAATGAGGAAACATGAATAATTGTTAGGAATCATATGTTTTTAAATAAAGGTTGGAAATTGTTAACTTCCTTTTATAACCAATCTGTAAAAAGTTTTTTGTAAGCAAATAAATCAAGTAAGTTACAATTTCTCAAAATCCCCACTGAACAAACACATTTAAATAATGTTTCATCAACATTAAAATAAGGTTTAATGTTGTTACAATGTTGATAAAACGTTATTTGTTTGTTTTTTGCTTAGTGGGACATCACCAAAATAAATTGCTTTATTAATAAACATTACTAAAGCATTGCACATTATTTGAACGTCTAATTATTATCAGACGGTAATTTTATCGTTATGGTAAACCGTAAGATTATAAGCAAGTTAAAAATCACTTTAATAAAGACATTTACAATTACAAAAGAACTTTGTTTAACATTTACTCTAGTGAACAAATGTTAAACTTAATTACAGATTTCTATAAAGTACAGATCACTATGAAATGATAGTGTCCTATTAAATATATAAATATCAATGTGTAGATGGCTGTAATGTTACTTACTATTCATTGTCGATATTCTATTCATTCAAGGTACGTCGAGTGAGACATGTGTATGCTTCCCCACAGGCTCCTTCATTTTTACCAGCCACCTAACCCTACGCCTTAGTTCTCGGTCCTGTGACGTAGGACCGGAAACCCCGCACGCATTCTAATCCAGCGATCCTAATATACGCTATATAATCGATCGTCCTTGCTATTCATTGTCGATATTTTCTATTCATTAAGAAAATGTTCAAACTTATTACATTATATTATTAGCGTTCATTTTAGTAATAAATTTAACGATTGACGGAAATACATAAAATAACTAAAAATATTAATACATTCATAATCAGTCACTTATTTATACATTAAGACGTAAAATATTTTAATTAGAGTAAATTGTTAATTTAATAAATTGTATATATACAATTTGAAAAAAATCCCTGTCATGCGGTTGAATCAGTTCTCCTCATGTGAAATATTTTCAACTTTATATCACTTCCGGTTCCACCGGAAGTAGCACCAAGTTTGTTATTTTAAATGGAACACCCTATACATTAGTATTGTTTTGGATTCCTCGTTTAAATTGCAACATATTTTATTCGAACATATGTACACTTAAATTAAATAAAACTATTGTATACTTATCTCTTATAGTTTTTAAGAAAAAAAATGTCTTCTAAAATGTTGACCTCTAAAAGGCATCTTGAAGTCTGCCTGTAACTTCTCTATAAAATAAGATAAAAATATGATTTATATCTCTACTCTCTAGTTGTATTACACTTTTTTGTAGGAAATTTTTCCCTCAATCATACCATGTGATAAAAAATGGGTCATTCCGTTTAAAAACAATTGAATTACTAGATAATGAAGAGGGCACTTAGATATAGACATTTTAAGAACACGTATTGTCAAAATTGACAGTTTATATTTACTTTACTCATAGAGGCGTCCTCTAGGTACAAGTAGACATAGAAATCATATTTTTATCTTATTCTTAAGAGAAGTTACAGACAGATTTCAAGATGCCTTTTAGAAGTCAATTTTTTTTATCTTGAAAACTATAAGAGATAAGTGTACATATGTTCGAATAAAATATGTTGCAATTTAAAGGAGGAATCCAAAAAATTACTAATATATAGGGTGTTCCATTTAAAATAACGAATTTGGTGCTACTTCCAGTGGAACCGGAAGTGATATAAAGTTGAAAATATTTCACATGAGGAGAACTACTTCAACCGTATGACGAGGATTTTTTTTTAATTTTTAGTGCAACGGCAACCCCATAAACTTTTAACGAACGGTTTAGCGTAGACACCCTGTATAATCATCATTATTTTATTAAATAGTCGTTAGTAAATATAGTTCTAAAATTAGTCTCATAAATTCCATTTCCCAGTATGATAGTGCTGCGAATTGTATTTCCAATTAAAACTACATAGATTGTCTTAGAATTATTAAAACCGTTATTAGCACGGAAATTGAAATAAGTAATGAACAATAAATAGTGCATTTATTAATGATAGCAATTAAAATTCCTATTGAAGTTACTTCAGCAGTTTATTCTTAGAATTTTATTATGTTTCCAAAGTTTAACTACAAAAATTTAAACACAATACTATTGCCTAATAATTAAATATTTGATTTAATAGTATAATATTGTATTTCTAAAGTGTAAGAATGCGAATATATACAAAATTATGTTAATTAATAAACAAACTATTTGATTTTAAAAAAGGTTTTGCGTGGCGCTATCTCTTAGTATAAACCTGAAACTGATCTACAATTACAGTATTCTCTATCATGTTACTATATTCTCCAATAGATGGAGGTATTAACAAGGAAATTATTTTGTTTTAAGGATCTTTTTCACTTTTTGACCTTGACGAAATCGAGTCTAAAGGCATAGATTAAATTAGATTGATAACTCATAGGGGGCTCCAAGTATCATGATTTTAGTTAACCGACCCACTCGATGGGACAGCGCTGCAATCGCAAATGACGTCATTGGCCGGGGGGCGGGCGGGCTTCTTGCTAAGCGGGGTGTGCGGTACAGGGGGTCATAACATTGAAGGGAGGGTGCGGTGCGGGGAACATCGCACGATATTAAATTACCGTGCGATGCAAAAAATAACAAAGACCTAATGAACATGTTAAATGTATATTTTAAAAGTTATTACAAATATATTTCACTATATGTCAAAACCTAATTATATTTCACTTCTCAACAAAATGTCTGCAGTTCGTCAAAAAATGCATCTTAGAAATGAAATAAGAGGTCTCCTTATCCGGATAAGGATGTTGGCGTAAGTAGTGTTCCATGCAGTGAATTTTTCTCTAAGGTAAACATATGCACAAGCTGTAAATTTTCCGGCATTCGTTGTTTTTCAAAAGATTTTAATATAAAGCTTTAAATGAATGTTTTCCACTCCCAGACTAAGCATGAAGTAAAATTTCGAGTTTAGAAAAGCCACGTGAAATTTGTCGAGGGTCGCGCAGCGACCCGAGACAAATTTTCTGGGCTTTTCTAAACTCGAAATTTTACTTCATGCGACACGCGTATAAAACACTAAAATATTGTGAATTTTATGTATATTCACTGCGCGACCCTCGACAAATTTTCACGGGGCTTTTCTAAACTCGAAGTTTTACTTCATGCTTAGTCTGGGAGTGGAAAACACTCATTTAAGGCTTTAAATTGAACTTAAAAAAAATCAAGGAATATCTAAAGATTTACAGAAAATAGGTTGAATTTGGAATACGTATACTTAAAAGAAAACTCCTTGTATGTATAAATACAAATAAAATATTTCCAGAAGAAACTTATTGTTACTGCAAAAATGGTCAGCAAAAATATTAAAGGGAAAAGTATTTGGTATATAGTGAAACTCATTTCGTAAATCGGGAAATCTTTTGACTTATATTTGACAAGGTGAAAGATATTTGGGATATAGTGAATCTTATTTGAACAATAGTAAAATGCAATAGAAAAACCGTGTAATTGAATTTAAGGCATTATTTTATGTTCTGGGATCGTACTTTGTGACTAGATGGAATTTCAGAATTGCTTGATCCAACAGCAACAGGAACATTCTCCATGGAAGTATGCTCCTAGCCCGGTGTGAAGAAAATCTCCACGTCCGTGGATGTTTCATGCATGGTACTTGAAGTTCATTCACGAATGCTAGGAAGAAATAAAGAGAAATAATGTAGACATACTAAATGTGTTTGACTACAGATTTAGTTAAAAGAATAAACAATGGCTTAAAAACTTAAAATATTACATAAACTTACGGTTTTAATTATTAATGTTAACGCCCATCCCTAAAGATTTAGAATTGCTTAATCCAACAATAGCGGGGATATGATGAAAATAACCACGACCATGGATATTTAGTATACTTGAAGATCATCCACATGTACTAAGAAGAAATAATGTAGTAACACCCTGGTTTTAAATTTGTTTGACTGTAGACTTATTTAAAATAATACACAATAGGTTAAAATTTAAAAATATTATATAAACTTACGGTTGTAATTATTTATATCTATTAACGCTCATCTCGAGACGATTTCGCCTTATCGGCATTTTTGTGCCTTCAGATCCGACGGATCTGACAGCTGTTGATTGAAAATGAGCCCACGTTAGAAATAGTAGGAAATTTGAAATTCCGACATATGCGCCCTCCCATCGAGTGGGTCGGTCAACTATATATGTGAATTTACAGAATCATATGGAGTCGACTGGGTCTGTCTAAAGAAAAATGCTCCCCTGGTGGCGATGGTAGACATGGAATTGGTTTTACAACACAGTTGTTCATCATATATGATTTCTATAAAATTACTCATCATGCGATACTTCGTTTGTTAGCGGCACGGAACCGGTTTTTTACGCGTTGTTGGGCTGAGGGGAGTAAAAGGGGAAAACATTTATTCATTTCTCGATACATTTTTATTTTCGAGCCAGACTAGCTGTGCATCCATCTCTTTCTAACGTTTTGCGCTGTTTTAATTTTACTTCTGTCAAATGTGTCAAATCCTCTTGCAATTTCATCGTTTGGTTGGTTATTTTGAATTGTGTATCGGATTTTATACAAAGTGAAAGTGAAAAATAAAATAATATGTGATCGTAATGTGATTTCGATATTTTAGGATTCATGTTTCACTCTACTTATTAGTACTGGGTTTTGCTGTAATAATCACATAACAGAGGCAAATGGATAAGGAGGTTATGTAATATTTGTTTTTATTTTGGTATTTGCAAAAATACTCGTGGGATATTCACAGCACCCACGCAATTTGTCATCAGTGAGAAGTTGCACTGAAATTACTCTATACCAGGTATGGGCAACCTTTGACATGTTGAGGGCCAAACTTTAGCGTGCAAATACGTTCGCGGGCCGCGTTTAAAAGTACTTAGTGCATTTTAAAGTAGTCATAATATTTTTTGTGATAGATATTAGACATGAAATAATACGACAATGTTATTATAGTACAATTTATTAAAATAACAAAATGAAATTTAAAAAAATGGTACATTATAATTAAATCGTTAAATTTGCAATTGTTACAAACTACGAAAGTTAAATACACCGAAATCAATGATACACTTGAGCTTGAATTTGGGAAACTAATCCATCGATATTTGCATTAATTCCACTGACACAAAGACGTAAAGAATTTTCCAAATTATCCTCAGTCAGTCTTGTACGATGTGTTGATTTATTAACTTTCATCAATGAAAAGAACTGTTCGCATTTATAAGTACTGCCAAACGCACAAATCAATCTTCTTGCGAATTTTCTTAGCTACGGAAAATTGTCTTCTTCTAAGTATTTTTTGTAGAAATCGCGCAACTCTACGTCTTCAAATTTGGATTTTAGGAGTGAGTTTTCTTGAATCTCGTTCAACTCCATTTGTAAGTGTATTGGAGCATTTTGTACAATATATGTTGTAGGAGTAGCAAATAAACTGAAACAGTCTTCCATGTTTTTGAAGTCGCAAAATCTGTTCGAAAATTGTTCCGACAGTAACTTGAGTTCTTCAGCATATTGAGCATAAGCAATATTTTCATACGCAGAGAGCGTGTTGAAATGGTAACTGTTACCAGACAGCATCTGTGACTCCCACAAGCGTAGTTTGATCTGAAACGCTTTTAAATGGCTGTACAAATCATTTACTAACTGTCCTTGTTTTTGAAGTTTCAAATTTAAATCATTCAAATAGCCTGTAAGATCGACCAGAAATGCTAAGTCACATATCCATTTTGGGTCACTTAATTCAGATAGTGGTTTATCTTTTATTTTCATAAAGTCTGCTATCTCATTTCTAAGCTCGTAAAACCGTTTCAACATTTTTCCTTTGCTCAGCCATCTGACTTCACAATAATATGTTACGTCGTTATATTCAGCTGATATTTCATCCAAAAACCCTTGAACTCACGATGGTTAAGCCCTCGGGATCGAATAAAGTTGATGGTTTTTACTACCACATTCATAACATTCTGGAGTCGAATGGACTTAGAACACAAGTTCTGTTGGTGGATAATGCAATGAAGGACTATCAAATCATCTTTTTGCACATTTAATTCTGTTGCTTTTTCATTCAAAATTCCGATGAAACCTTTACGTAAGCCGACCATAGAAGGTGCACCATCAGTGAATACTCCAATTAATTTTGACCATGGCAAGCCAAAACTTGTGAATTCCTTTTGAACTTCAATAAAAATATCCTCTCCTGTAGTGGTTCCTTTTAGCGGCTGTAAAGCAAGCAATTCCTCAGTAACAGTGAACTCCTTATCAACACCTCGAATAAATATAGCCAGTTGAGCTGTGTCAGACAAATCGGTGCTCTCGTCTAATGCTATGGAAAATGATTCAAAACCAGCCATACGGTCAGTCAATGTTGTTTTTATATCATTAGCCATCATTTCTATATGTCGAACAACAGTTCGTCTTGACAAACTAATTTTTTCAAATTCTTTTTTCTTTTCAGGACACATAATACCGCAAACTTCTAACATACACTCCTTGATAAATTCTCCTTCGGCAAATGGTTTTAATGCCTTTGCCAATTTTGAGCTAACTATAAAACTAGCTTTCACAACATTATCAAGTTGTGTTCTTTGTTTATGAAACATTTGTTGCTGTTTTTCCGAATTTGCGGTAAGCTTCTGGATTTTGTCTGTTCTTAATTGTCCTGTCAGTGAGTGCAGCGTAGCATGCTTAGTTGAGTAATGCCTCTTTATATTGAATTCTTTCATTACTGAAATGGATTCATTACACAGCAAACAAATAGGCTTACCATTGTGCAAGATAAAAAAGAATTCTTCAGTCCATTTTTCTTGAAAATGGCGACCCTCTGTATCTACTTTTCGTTTCTTTCCACCAGACATCATTTTTGTTTACTTTTTGTTCAATAAACTTAATAACAAACTATAGTTAGTAACCACTCAAGATGCACACAAAGTCACAAAGCAAGTTGACGGCTCGAGCAGTTCGCTAGGATATCGCTTGTCCAAGTTATCACCTCGGTAGCTCAAATAGAATTGAACTAACGTTCGGGCCATCCACCCGCTTATATAGGCAAAATGAACGAATAATCTGGAATAAACTAGTTTAGAATAAATGAGAAGCAATAAATATTTCGATGTGTCGCCCGTGAGGCGGCAAACCTCAAAGAATTTGATCGAGCAAGTCGAGTGGCGGCGATTATCAAAGAGTGAGGCGGCAAACATCAAAGAATTTGATGTTTGCCGCCTCACTGTCACTCCTGTAAGTATAAGTACCTAATGTAATATTTTTTTAATTGGGTTTTTTCAAAATGTCTCGCGGGCCGGATCATATCTTACAGCGGGCCAGATCCGGCCCGCGGGCCGGGGGTTGCCTATATGTGCTCTATACGGTTTAGTAAATTGTTCCCAAAACGACGTTTCAGTGCGACTTCTCACCGATGACAAATTGCATCAATGCTGTGAATAGACCCCCTGATCAGTGAGAACCATCACTTTTACTTTCACTAGAAATCTAAAGTAGCAATACTAGCAAATACTTATGTTATTGGTATTTTAGTAGGCAGAAACGGTGACAGAATAGTGTATTATTCAGGCTTTCGCCTGCCTGCACCGCAGGAACTTAATCGTGGCTGAGAAGTTAACCACAATTATATCAACAGCTGACAAAATGTTTTAAATTTGTACGATATCTTAAGCATGTCTCTTTTATCGTAATGCAAATGTATAAACAATTTGTGAATAAAAATACTTTTTTAAGAAGTTTAATCGCTGACTGATTAAAGTAATCAGCACTTGCAATGTAACACTCGATGAATAATGCATTCTATTTTATTGCTTATGGAATACGTCTAAATAGGAAATGCAATTGTGGTTATTATATCCATAACTACAATTTGTTTTCTCCAGCATATAAGCCCATGCTTCAATTCTCAAGGAATAAAAAAGACAAGAATGGTTACCTAAATAAAAACGTTTATTTTACGTTTACATCTATAAATAAATGTTATCGTAGAAAATTTCAAAAAGTTAGCTACAGGAAATTACAGTAAATGTTACAAGTACTATACATACAGAGTCCCCCAGAAAAATGTATACACTCTTTAAAGAACGAAAACTATGTATTGTGAGTTTCTTTTACATTAAAATACTCATCATACTTGTAGTACAGTCTTCAGTTAAGCACATGGTTACTTTAGATGTGCAAAATGTTGGCCCTTGGCGGCCAGTCGCATAAAAGAACGCCACGGTCCTCGCAGTTATGTCGGTCAACGTGTCAATGAAGATCGCTGCACGAGCCGCAGTAATCTGCTGCCAAAGTTCCTCCAGTACCAACAAGGCCGTAGTCAAGGGGAGGGATAGGGGAGCTTAAATTCACTCTCTGAAATTTTCAAAAATTCCATTTTGGAAAATTACAGTGAAGATTTTGAAATTTTTAAAAATTTTAGTATTTGAATATTTCGGGGGGGATTCGTAGTTAAAAAAAAATACCTGGCTACGGCCTTGTAGGTGCTGGAGGACCTTCGCCGGGAGATTACAGCGGCTTGTGCAGCAAGCTCCATTGAAACGTTGACCGATGTAAATTGCAGCGACCACTTGTCATTCTGTTATCTGTCTGACTGCAAACGGCCAACATTTTGAACATCTAAAGTAACTATGTGCTTAACTGAAGACAGTATTACATGTGTGATCAGTATATAAATGTAAAACAAACACAAAAAATACATTTTTTTGGTGGAGTCTGTATATAATTAATAAGTGGCATAATATTTTGTTTGAGTTAGCATTGAGCAATATATGAGCAGTTATGTTCTAAATATTCTAAAACAAAATGAGGCAATGTTCTCAATCCGTCTACCAGAAACATCATACGGATCTTCTCTGTTACTTCTCTCCACCAAGAATGGCATGTCAAAAAACACACGTGTAAAAAAAATTCTATAATAAAATAATAAAAGTTGTGAAAACAACCCAGAATTGCTATTAAGATAGCAATTTCGTGATAAGTTTGCTGTAAAAACAGTTAAATAGCCACGATAACAGATCATAAAAATCTGCGAGCAGTCTCTTAGAATCGTTAAGATAACGACTTTTTCAAAGAAATCCCGCAAATTGTTGTCACGTAAGATCGCCATCTATTAAAGACACCCTGAACTGAAAAATATCCCATTTCCGCTATACAACCACTAGGTGGCGTGACAGTATGCGGAAAATTGCAAAACGACTGAAATCTTTTATTTGAGCCTTCCCAGGATATTTCGTGAAAATCTAACTTTACAGAAATGTTCAGGGGGTAAAAATAGGTCCGGTGTGCATCGGTTTTGCAAATCCGTGAGAATTTCTGAAGATTATTTCGTGATTAAAAATTATTGCAATTTTTATGATTTTTTTTCAGAAAAACGATAATAGCTAGAATCATAAGAGATGCACACAGGTCCTAAAATGGGGTCAAGATTATGTATGAATTTTTTCGTAACTCTAGCTTTTCTGGGAAGGCTGGAATAAAAAATGATGATTTTCGTACATCAAAAATGACCCTTAAGGGTCTTTTTTGATGTACGAAAATCATCATTTTTTATTCCAGCCTTCCCAGAGGAGCTAGAGTTACGAAAAAATTCATACATTTGCACACTGGACCTATTTTTGCCCCCTGAACATTTCTGTAAAGTTAAATTTTCACGAAATGGCCTGGGAAGGCTCAAATAGAAATTTTCACTCTTTTTGCAATTTTCCGCATACCGTCTCGCCACCTAGTGGTTGTATAGCGGAAATGGGGTATTTTTCAGTTCAGGGTGCCTTTAATAGATGGCGGTCTTACGTGACAACAATTTGCGGGATTTCTTTGAAAAAGTCGTTATCTTACCGATTCTATGCCACTGCTCGCAGATTTTTATGATCTGTTCTCGTGGCTATTTAGATATTTTACACTTTTTTTTAATCTTTGCTTTTCAAACTGCTGTTTTTACGGCAAACTTATTACGACATTGCTATCTTAATACCAATTCTGAGTTGTTTTTACAACTTTAATTATTTTAATATAGAATTTTTTTTACACGTGTTTTTTTTGCAGGGCCAACAGTGTGAGGGTGTGCGGAAATTCAAAAAGAATGTTTCGCAAGCGTATTGTGTATTGCGCAAAAGGCTAAATCAGGTGAGTGTTTAAACACAATTTGCAAATAAATACACGAACAGAACATTTATTGTCACTACGAAATGAATTCTTCTTATAAGATGAATGTGGGTGTAATGTAGGTTTATGTAAGTGTGACAAGAGCCCGAGTCAGTGGCTATTAAAGATTTTGAAACCCTTTCTGGAATTGAAGTAGACAGTTGTGCATACATCACGGAGTACAAAATTGATAAACTTCTTAGAGATGATGGAAACCTACATTTCAAAACAAACCACAATTTTTTTATAAAGCCCAATTCCAACTACATTTACCTAAAATGGAAAAGTGCTACTTTATAGTATGGATACAAAATGATTCATACTTAGAAGTAATTAAAAGAGATAACGACTTTTGGGAAGCTAATATGAAAGAGCAATTAGATAATTTTTACCATAAAATGTTATTTCCTGCAACTGCAAAAGCAATTTAAAATATAAATATTAGAGGTGAGTCAGTTGCTATTTTCCTCATTAGTTTAAAGTGATTATTGATATTTGCTTTGAGGAAATAAAGAGTGAGGATAAATAAAATCTGGGGGCAGCTCTGATGTTGAGTAAGTGTTACCATTAAAACCCAGATTTTATTGTTATTTGACAAATGACATCAAATATATAAAAGCGGGTGCCCGGCGCCTTAAAACTGGGCCCCCTCGGTTAAGAACAGAAAATTTTAATAATGAAGTAATGTATTTATAAAAGAAAGTTGCATTAATAATAAAAAGCATCTGCAGAAAATTAAAATTGAAAAGGTAATACATTATACATAGATGAATGAACACAAAAGTGTACATTATATACTGCTTTCAAAAAAATCAGAACACAAAGTATTTATTGGACGATTTTAATGAAATTTACAGAATTTGATCATGTAAATGAACTGCATCGATGATCAAAAAATCAATTGTTTTGGTTACTATTTAATGGTATTTTTCTTTGATTTCACCATTATGAAGAGCTGCTGATTTTTTAATGTAATTGCTTCTAATATCCAAGTAGGCTCTGAGTAGTTTGACGTTTCAGTTTGTAAAACATAAAAAGATGCCCCGTGTTCGTCGGCGTGCACAATATCATCATCTAAGTGAATTTGAAAGGGGTCGCATTATTGGAATGCGAGAAGCGGGTTTTTCGGTTCGTGCTATTGCTGAAAGGGTAGGCCGTAGTGTATCGGTGATCGTACGCTGCTGGTCTAGATGGTCCGAAGCTGGGGAGAATCGACGTAGACTTGGATCAGGACGTCCAAGAAGCACCACTGAGCGTGAAGATCGAGCTCTTCGTCTTACAACTTTAAGGGACAGATTTACAACGTCGCGGGCATTGGGAAATGAGTGGTTGGCTCTAAATGGCCAAAGAGTATCCATGGCTACTGTTTACAGAAGAATCCGCAGTTTTGGTATAAGATCCTACCGTCCACAATTGAGTCTACCTCTTACTCCGCAGTATCGCAGAGCAAGACTTGATTGGTGCAGGGAAAGACAACATTGGACCCATGAATGGAATAACATTATCTTCAGCGATGAGTCTCGGTTCTGTTTATGGGCTCATGATGGTCGCAGAAGAGTGAGACGTCGACGCGGTGAACGCAGAATTTTACAATTTGCTGTTGAAAGACATACGGCTCTTACATAGGGAGTTATGGTTTGGGGGGCGATAGCATATGGTAGTCGGTCTCCTCTAGTTTTTTTAGAAGCAAGTCTTAACGCGATTCGGTATATTGACAACATTTTATGGCCAGTGTTAGTGCCCTATGTAAATGGCTTGCAGAACCCCATTTTTCAGCAAGATAATGCTCTACCTCACACAGCAGCCATTACAAGACAGTTTTTTGATAGTGCCGAAATCAATTTGTTACCTTGGCCATCTCATTCTCCAGTTCTATCGCCAATAGAACATGTTTGGGATATGATAGGTGTTAGAATAAGTAACTTACAGCGCCCCGCTAACACTGTAATGGAACTTAGAGGTCCAATTATCGAAGTTTGGAATGAAATACCCCAAGTCGATATTGACAGCCTGATTTCTAGCATGCCTCGACGTGTTAATGAGTGTTTGGGAAATCGTGGAGGCCCAACACATTATTAATTTTTATTCATTTGTTTTTTTGTTTTTCAAGTTGATTTTTTGATCATCGATACAGTTCGTTTACATGATCAAATTGTGTAAATTTTATTAAAATCGTGCAATAAATACTTGGTATTCTGATTTTTTTGAAAGACAGTATATTGTTATGATTGTAGATAAATATTTAAGGGCTACAACTAATAATGAACGTTTTGCACTAATGTTATAAACGTTCCATTGATTGACTAAAAGAAAAATGTAATATAATAACATAATTAACAAAGAAGTGATTTTTTTAATTTTTCTGTCTTTTAGAAAAACATCTTGAGGGGCACACTAATGCCAAGTAAGTGTTACCATTAAAACTTAATAGATGTTATGGCATTAAACTTAAGGCGGGTGCCTGGCGCCTCAAAACTAGGCCTGCTCAGCTAAGGAAAGACGATTTGTATAGAAAAAGTAATATATCAATACAAAACGAATTATTAATAAGTTTCTTAATACTGTTTTTTTTTTTAGTGAAGTGAACATAAATATAATAATTTTTGGAATTTTATACATGTTATGTTTCAGCAAAGGTAAATTTATTTTAAGTATTAGATGTTTTTATTAAAATGGTATGATTTCAAATTTCAGAAACTCAAAACCACAGCAAACACCACCAATCACCACCCTTGAATTGTCTAGTTTTGTCTTTTTTTTTAATTAAAGATAAAATTAGAAAGTACTGAGGTTGTGATATTTAAATCAGCCGAGATTTGTCATAGGGATTTTAGATGTAAAATTATTATCTCGATTATAAGATTAAAATATATTTAAAATTTTTACATGTAAATTCCTTATTATATTAGAAAAATATCATGTACCCTGTATAGGTACAGTCGATGCATAGGTATCTTCTAAACAGTGAGAGATAGAAATGGGAGAAAATATGCAGAACAATGAGTACTATCTATAACCAGTGTAAGCAAAATAGTTAAAGGTTCAGAGCACACAGCGAAAAAAACGATTTTTTATTTTCTTTTATAACTTTATTATTGATGATAGAAGGATAATTTTTTGCCATAACCGTTTTTACACCGGACATAGATAGTACTAACTGTCCTGCAAATGCTTTCCCATTTAACCAATTCTCTATCTCTTACCGTTTAAAAGATACCCATGCATCGACTGTTTAATCAGGACACCCTGTATGTATCTAATGGGCACAATTTTTGATTCAGAATTGGCTGTGAAAATATTGTTTTAGAATATTTAGAACATAACTGCTCATATATTGCTAACTCAAACAAAATATTATGCCACTTGTTAATTATATACAGACTCCGCCAGAAAAATGTATTTATTGTGTTTGTTTTACATTTATATAGTGATCACAAATGTAATACTGTCTTCAGTTAAGCACATAGTTACTTTAGATGTTCAAAATGTTGGCCGTTGGCAGTCAGACAGATAACAGAATGACAAGTGATCGCTGCAGTTTACATCGGTCGATGCTTGAATGAAGCTTGCTGCACAAGCTGCTGTAATATCCCAGCGAAAGTCATTTAGCACTTACAAGGCCGTAGCCAGGAGAAGGGATTTTTTTTTTAAACTACGAATCCCCCACGAAATATTCAAATACTAACATTTTTGAAAATTACAAAATCTTCGCAGAAATTTTCCGGGGGGGTGAGTGTAAACCCCCTTATCACTCCCCCTGACTACGGCCTTGTTGATACTGGAGGACCTTCGGCAGCAGATTACCGCGGCTTATGCAGCGATCTTCATTGATACGTTGACTGACATAACTGTGAGGACTGCGGCATTCCTTTATGCGACTGGCCGCTAAGGGCCAACATTTTGCACATCTAAAGTAACCATGTGCTTAACTGAAGACTGTACTACATGTATGATGAGTATTTTAATGTAAAAGAAACTCACAATACATAGTTTTCGTTCTTTAAAGAGTGTATACATTTTTCTGGCGGACTCTGTATGTATAGTATTTGTAACATTTACTGTAATTTCCTGTAGCTAACTTTTCTAAATTTTCTACAATAACATTTATTTATAGATGTAAACGTAAAATAAAGGTTTTTATTTAGGCAATTATTCTTGTCTTTTTTATTCCTTGAGAATTGAGGCGTTGGCTCATATGCTGGAGTAAACAAATTGTAGTTATGGATATAATAACCACAATTGCATTACTTATTCAGACGTATTCCATAAGCAATAAAATAAAATGCTTTATCCATCGAGTGTTACATTGCAAGCGCTGATAACTTTAATCACTATCAATCAGCGATTAAACTTCTTAAAAAAGTAATTTTATTTAGAAATTGTTCATACATTTGCATTACGATAAAAATGACATGCTTCAGATATCTTACAAATTTAAAACATTTTGTGTTGACTTAATCGTGGTTAACTTCTTAGCCACAATTAAGTTCCTGTGGTGCGGGCGGGCACTTTTCTGTCACCGTTTCTGCCTAACAAAATACCTATAACATAAGTATTTTAAATAAAAGTGAAAGTGAAAAATACAATAATATGTGATCGTAATGTGATTTCGATATTTTAGGATTCATGTTTGACTCTACTTATTAGTACTGGGTTTTGCTATAATAATTACATAACTAAGAGGCAAATGGATGAGGTTATGTAATATTTGTTTATATTTTGATATTTGCAAAAATACTCGGGGTCTATTCACAGCATCGATGCAATTTGTTATCAGTGAGAAGTTGCACTAAAATTGTTTAGTAAATTGTTTCCAAAACGACGTTTGAGTGCGACTTCTCACCGATGACAAATTGCATCGATGCTGTGAATAGACACCGAGTATTTTTGCAAATATCAAAATATAATTTATGTATTGTGAGTTTCTTTTACATTAAAATACTCGTCATACATGTAGTACAGTCTTCAGTTAAGCACATGGTTACTTTAGATGTACAAAATGTTGGCCCTTGGCGGCCAGTCGCATAAAGGAATGCCGCAGTCCTCGCAGTTATGTCAGTCAACGTATCAATGGAGATCGCTGCCCAAGCCGCGGTAATCTGCTGCCGAAGGTCCTTCAGTATCAACAAGACCGTAGTCAGGGAGAGGAATAGTCCATTTTGGAAAATTTCTGCGAATATTTTGAAATTTTCAAAACTATTAGTATTTGAATATTTCGGGGGGATTCGTTTGTTAAAAAAAAAAAACCTTCTCCTGGCTACGGCCTTGTAGGTGCTAAATGACTTTCGCTGGGATATTACAGCGGCTTGTGCAGCAAGCTCCATTGAAGCATTGACCGATGTAAACTGCAGCGATCACTCGTCATTCTGTTATCTGTGCTATTCTCTTCGCAATCTACAACAAGTTAGTCTTACAAAGACTATATCAAACACTCATTGAAACAAATACTTCCCGGGCTAATACCCCGACGGACATTGAATTATACAACAAGTGTTTGCTGTTACATACAGTAACCTACTGCAAATGTAACAATTTGGGTCAAATTATTCAGGCCATCTATAGACGCGTTTCGAGATTTATCTCTTATCAGTATAGCTTTGCCATTCCCTCTAAACAATTTGACACCTTAGACTGGCGGTCACGTTACCGTTCAAACATAAGTATAAATGAAATTGCCAATTCTTGGTTGCAGAATACTTCAAACATTAAAAGTGCGATTCTCTTCGCAATCTACAACAAGTTAGTCTTACAAAGACTATATCAAACACTCATTGAAACAAATGATTGTTTCAATGAGGGTTTGATATAGTCTTTGTAAGACTAACTTGTTGTAGATTGCGAAGAGAATCACACTTTTAATGTTTGAAGTATTCTGCAACCAAGAATTGGCAATTTCATTTATACTTCTGTTATCTGTCTGACTGCCAACGGCCAACATTTTGAACATCTAAAGTAACTATGTGCTTAACTGAAGACAGTATTGCATGTGTGATCACTATATAAATGTAGAACAAACACAATAAATACATTTTTCTGGCGGAGTCTGTATATAATTAACAAGTGGCATAATATTTTGTTTGAGTTAGTAATATATGAGCAGTTATGTTCTAAATATTCTAAAACAATATTTTCATAGCCAACTGTGAATCAAAAATTGTGCCCATTAGATACATACAGGGTGTCCTGATTAAGCAGTCGATGCATGGGTATCTTTTAAACAGTAAGAGATAGAGAATTGTTTAAATGGGAAAACATTTGCAGGACAGTTAGTACTATCTATGTCCGGTGTAAAAAAGGTTATGTCAAAAAATTATTCTTCTATCATCAATAATAAAGTTATAAAAGAAAAGAAAAAATCGTTTTTTTCACTGTGTGCTCTGAACCTTCTACTATTTTGTTTACACTGGTCATAGGTAGTACTCATTGCCCTGCATATTTTCTCCCATTTAACTGATTTTCTATCTCTCACCGTTTAGAAGATACCCATGCGTCGAGTGTACCTATACAGGGTACATGATATTTTTCTAATATAATAAGCAATTTACATGTAAAAATTTTAAATATATTTTAATCTAATAAACGAGGTAATAATTTTACATCTAAAATCAATATGGCAAATCTCGGTTGATTTAAATATCACAACCCCAGTACTTTGTAATTTTATCGTTAATTAACGAGGTAATAATTTTACATCTAAAATCAATATGGCATATCTCGGTTGATTTAAATATCACAACCCCAGTACTTTGTAATTTTATCGTTAATTAAAATACAAAGACAAAACTAAACAATTCAAGGGTGTGGTGATTGGTGGAGTTTGCTGTGGTTTTGAGTTTCTAAAATTTGAAATCATACCATTTTAATAAAAACATCTAACACATAAAATAAAATTACCTTTGCTGAAACATAACATGCATAAAATTCCAAAAATGATTATATTTATGTTCTCTTTACTAAAAAAAAAACAGTATTAAAAAAACTTATTAATAATTTGCTTTGTATTGATATATTACTTTTTCCATACAAATCTTCTTTCCTTATCCAAACGGGCCTAGTTTTGAGGCGCCAGGCACCCGCCTTAAGTTTAATGCCATAACATCTATTGAGTTTTAATGGTAACACTTACTCGGCATTAGTGTGCCCCACAAGATGTTTTTCTAAAAGACAGAAATATAAAAAAATGCACTTCTTTGTTAATTATGTTATTATATTACATATCATTACATTTTTCTCTTAGACAATGAATGAGACCTTTATAACATTGATGCAAAACGTTCATTATTAGTTGTAGCCCTCAAATATTTATCTACAATCATAAATATATAATGTACACTTTTGTGTTCATTCATCTATTTATAATGTATTACCTTTTCAATTTTATTTCCTGCACATGCTTTCATAAATTATTGCAATAATATCAATTAAGTTATCTAAAAAAATATGCAGTTTTATTATTAATGCAACTTTGTTTTATAAATACATTACTTCATTATTAAAATTTTCTACTCTTAACTGAGGGGGCCCAGTTTTAAGGCGCCGGGCACCCGCCTATATATATTTGATATCATTTGTCAAACGACAATAAAATCTGGGTTTTAATGGTAACACTTACTCGACATCGGTGTTCCCCCAGATTTTATTTATCCTCACTCTTTATTTCCTGAAAGCAAATATCAATAATCACTTTAAACTAATGAGGAAAATAGCAACTGACTAACCTCAAATATTAATATTTTAAATTGCTTTTGCAATCGCAGGCAATGACATTTTATGGTAAAAATGATCTAATTGGTCTTTCATATTAGCTTCCCAAAAGTCGTCATCTCTTTTAATTACCTCTAAGTATAAATCATTTTGTGTCCATACTATTGTCACGCCCCTGTCCCTCGAGGTCGTGATGGTCAAGCAAAGACAGCACTAACACGTTTACTAAATTAATATATTTTATTAATAACACATATTTACTTACATTTTCATTTTGAACTCTTGTCAACAACTAACTATTTAATCCTTAAATTAATACCCCACACTAGCTTCCTAATACTCACTACTTTTCTCTTAATCTACATCGGCGATCCAATTCACCCCACCATACATTTCCAATCCACCAATAAGCTTGTTACACATCCACATCACCTCGCTTAACAACATGCTTATTGCAGATATTGGAAACCAAGCAAAGGTGAATCGAACCGCCCATCGCACGTGCAGATTTGTAGCATCAGCGTCTGGTATATTTCCGCCGATTTACTGAATAATCGTATTGCGAAACATACCAAACGTGACACTACTGCCCCGCAAATAAATCGCTGCCCCGGCGATTAAAATCTAACCTAACAATTACAATACTAACTACCTAACCAAAACGCGAACCATATCATATCAAGAGCGAATCGATGTCTTGGGAGCCATGGTTTCCATCCAGGGATCGTGGTCGAAGGCGTCTTCAAAAAGGGGTTCAGTAGATTTCAGTTTATTTGCTGACCGGCAACTGCAACTGGTA
Source organism: Philonthus cognatus (assembly GCA_932526585.2). Taxonomy (NCBI): domain Eukaryota; kingdom Metazoa; phylum Arthropoda; class Insecta; order Coleoptera; family Staphylinidae; genus Philonthus; species Philonthus cognatus. Next base: position 110,765,361 of record OW052243.1, read on the forward strand.
CTCATACTTGATTGAAGTTAAGCCAAGTTTAGAGCTATTAATGAATTTGGATCTCAATCCTCAAATTGTACAATAGTTGCTCCTCCACAGGCTCAAACAGCATACATTGTCTTGCGAAGCTGAGATGTCTGAACGGATATCGCTTCTTAGACGGCTAATAACTTGCGCCAAGCTTCGGCCTATTTGTTGCGGAGGCTGCAATGTCTGGTCTCAATGTCGAGTCTTGTGCTAATGCCGCGTGACCCCATACTCTTCTGTACCATTCTTCGACCCGATCGGATTAGGGATTGCAATTCCACCGTCATTCCAGCAGGGTGTCCTCCGGCTCTTGATATGATTGGTTTACATGAAAACGAAAAGAAAAACAACTAAAGTAATAACCCTATCAATTACGTCGCTTAAATTAAAGCCATAAATACTCTTAACTAAATTAAATCTAATTTTACAATACATGTATTGGTCGGAAAGACCTCCTGCTAATTCTGATTTAAAAAATTGCTTATCAAATACTACACTCAAATGAATTACGAGGAGGCGTATGTACGCCCAATACATTCACGCTGGTATTTCGTATGCTGGTACCACACGGATACCTTGTGCCAACTCCTCGGGCGCCACCCGTATGCTTTCGCCATTTGGCATTCTTACAGAAACATGTCTTCGCATATTTGGATTACCAATTTTGCGATTCTTATAAATTATATTAATTGCTAAAACTAAAGCAATAAAAAGAACAGTTGATATAACTATGCTTGAATAAAAAAAGTAATGATGATGATTTTTGTTTTTAATTTGAGCTATTTTTGTTTGTAAATTATCAAAATCCTCAGAATATTTATTTAATTGATCTGAAAAAGTATTTATTTCCTTGAATTCCATTGCCTGTATTGGTTTGAGACTTTTAAAGTTTATTAAATCCGTCGAAATGTTAAAAGGCATGTTCACGTTTTGAAAATCTATAAATAATTCAGAGTTGTTGTTAGTTTCAGTGTATTGTGGTAACAATGTAATCCCTTTGGTATGCAATTTGCATTTTCCTGAAATGAATATTTTCCCTGAGCCAATCAATTGAAAATGGTGATGATTTTTCCCACAGGACACTACAGCATCTTGGTTGTTAGGAGTTACATAAATCCAGTTATCCAAACGACCCAGTGCAAAAAAGAAAGTACTCTCTAATAAAATAAATTTAATGTCACACCCAGAGGGAATTTTTGAAAGGTTTCGGTTTTGGAAAATACTCATTTCACAAAATTTTGAATACTCCGAATAGCTAATCATGTTGTCAATCTTGCAAATCACAGAATCTTTATCAATATTTTGGCATTTTTCATAAATTTCTTTCGAGAGCGGGACAAATTCATTATTTGAATTATTAGTCAAAAAGTAATGTATATGTGGCCTTATATAAAAATATAAACTATCGTGGTATTTTGATGGCATTGGGATGGTCCTTATCAAATCGTATTTAAATTTAAAAACTACTGGCAACTTAATTGAAATAAATAAAAAGTTTTTACTTTTATAAGAATTAATCTGCCAAATTTTCCTAATCGTCTTTAGACTACTTAAGCTCAAGTTAAAAGGAAATTGTTCATCACTTCTTAGTTTTACATCTTTTAAACTACTTAAGAGCTGCTCAGGAGGCAGTAGCGATGGATGAACAATTCCACTATCCAACAATAAACTGCCTTCAATCAGTTTATTAAGGGTTATATCGAAATCAAAGGTTTCAATAGACAATAGAGATAATGCCTCGGCAATTTTTGTTTCCAATTCCATTGGGAACAAAATTCCGCTTTCTAATTTATTTATATGTGAAGTTAAATTGTCTAATGTCGATTTTAGATTGTTTTGATTTTGTTTGAAATCTATAAATATTGAATTTACTGATTGAAGAGATGACTTAACTAGACTGGTTTGTTCATACATTAAATTTAGTTCTTGTTTAGATGAATTTTCTAAATCTGATATGATATTTTCGAAAGTATTTCTGTCCGATTCTGACATTGTGCCAAAAAGTGTATTAAATACTTCACCAATCCCATCAAAATAGCCTCTTTTTACACGCTTTCCGTCATCATTAGGAAAGTTATTCAACATCACCTTTTTCATGTTCCTGACGATGTTGTTTACAAACGGAACGTCCCGACTGCACCCCGGAATTTCTATTGACGCCGATGCATTTTCGCAGATTGACTTTGTTTGATTGATGAGTCCTTCTAGTCCTTCGAGCCTTGACTTCATCTCCCTAAAGTCCACGTGAGCTGTTACCGTCCATTCCCTTGATATAATATGGGCTTGCTGCCTTTTTTCGAAGACTATTCCTGTTGTGTGATTCATCGGTGTTGCCTGGAACTCCCTAGATATTCCTTCCACGCAGGATGACAGTAGGAACACGAGAAACATAATACTATAACATTGTATTCGTCCGTATAAAAATTAGAATTGCAATCACAAATTAAAAAATGTAAGACTAAATTTAAATTAATAACAGTAACCTAATTATAATTCGTTTAGAGGGGTTCTACCTCTCCCAGAACGGGGTTGTCTTATTCTTTAGCCGAGGACAACACGGCTACAATATATCTTCAATTTTTTCATTTTCCGGGCAAGGCGTCCAGGCGTCAAAATATGGAGCAATCCTACTTGCATGCACAACGTCTGTTTTGGCGTTTTTTGCTTTGCCATATCGTACCAAGTAATTTACATCTCCTCGCTTTTCCTCGATTAAATAAGGGCCAAACCAACGTAAGAGCAATTTCTCACTTTTGAGGGTAAATACTTTCACTTGTTGTCCTGGCTCATACTCAACGTGCCGGTGTTTATGATCGAATCTAAGTTTGTCTTTCGCTTGTTTCTTTGAGATGTTTTCCACAGCGAGTGCTCGGGCTGCCATTACCCTTTGGAAGTGGTCTGTAAAGCAGTTATTTGTCGCCTGATTCAACAATTGCCCATCTGCTGGTAGTACGGCCTCCCTCCCATACACCAAGAAAAATGGAGTCATTTGTGTAGTATCTTGAACTGCAGTATTGTATGCAAATGTAAGATGGCTTAGATACTCACACCAGTCCTTTTGGTCGGTGCTAACGAACTTACTCAGCATCGCAGCTAAGGTATGATTGAAGCGCTCCGTTAAGCCATTACAGCTAGGATGGTATGCTGTGGTAAAATCTCGCCTAATCCCCATTCCGTTCAAGAGATGTTCGATTAATTCAGAACGAAAGGTTGTTCCTCGATCGCTTAAAATCGATCGGGGACAGCCATGCCTGTTAATCACACTGTTCAGGAGAAAATTGGCGACGGAGCCGCCGTTTCCACATAGCGAGTTGCATAATCAGTAGCTACAACAATCATTACCTTTCCTTTCCTACTTCTGGGAAACGGTCCTAGCAGATCAATTCCCACGCGGTCAAATGGCAGGCCTACTGGTATGGGTTGTAATAGCCCTGTTGGTAATTGGTTGGCAATACCTTTCCTTGCCTGGCAATCTGCACACCCTCGAACGAATTTTTCCACGTCTTTCCGCATACTATCCCAAAAATAACGTTGGGCAATTCTACAGTAAGTCTTCGCTGTACCTAAGTGACCTGCTTGTGGATCACAATGATTACTGTAAAGAATTTCAGATATTAGTTGCTTGGGAATTACTAATAAATCATTCTGGCCAAGAAGTCGGGAGTTCTTTTTATATAAAATGTTATTAATTAGCCGATATTTGTTTGCTTTCGCCCGCTGGGACACTGTCTTACTTTTGGGGTCCTCTATTATTTCTTTAAGAGCCACGATTCCGTCATCTTGTGATTGGGCCTTCTCAAGATCCACTGTTGACAGTTGAAACGTCGGAATATCGACTGCTTCATCTGCGTCTTCGGGTAGTGCCTCCATGGCAGGATTTCGTGATAGACAATCAGCATCCTGGTGGCGCCGTCCGTTTTTGTGTATGATGGTATAATCATAATCGGATAGCTTGATAGCCCATCGAGCCAGTCTTCCAGTTGGATCTCGTATAGATTTTAGCCAACAGAGAGCGTGGTGATCTGTGACTAGCTTCACTTTTCTTCCGTACACCAGGTGTCTTAAGTACTGAAGGCTCCACACCGCTGCTAATGCTTCCAACTCTGAAATGGTATAATTTCTTTCGGCTTTCGTTAAAGTACGACTAATAAAGCAAATGGGGTGGTCCGCTCCTAGATTTTCCTGCAGCAAAATGGCTCCTAATCCGTGAATACTTGCGTCGACACGAAGCTCTACGTCCTTTTTGGGATCAAAGTGTCCCAAAACCGGTGCAGATGTTAAAGCATTCTTTAGATTATCAAAACTTACTTGCTGTGCAGAAGTCCATTTAAAATTATTTACCTTAGTTGCCTCGTGTAACGGTCTTGCAATAGTGGAGAAATTGTTTATAAATTTTCTATAAAAATTACAAAGTCCTAAAAAACTTTGTAAGTTTTTTACGTTCTTAGGCACAGGAAAATTATTAATGGCGTTAATTTTATCTTCGTCCGTATACACACCCTCTGCATTGACCTTAAATCCCAAAATCCTTATTTCTGACTGGACGCAATGACATTTTTCGGGGTTCAACGTCAAGCCTGCTTCCCGGATTCTGTCAAATGCATTTCGTAGACGAATAAGATGTTCCTCAAATGTGTCGCTGAAAATAACAATGTCATCTAAATACACAACAAGTTCATTCCATTTGAGGCCGGCAAAAATTCCATCTGCCATGTTTTGGAATGTTGCGGGTGCATTACACAGCCCGAATGGCATCACATTGAACTCGTACAACCCTCCTCGAGTTACAAACGCAGTAAGATGTTTGTGTTCTTCTTTGACCCCCACTTGCCAGTATCCACTGGACAAATCCAACGAAGTAAAATACTTACTCTTTCCCATTGAATTAAGAATGTCGTCTATCAAGGGTAGGGGATAATTATTTTTGACGGTGACCTCATTTAGTTTCCTATAATCCACACAAAATCTCCAGTCATTATTTTTCTTCTTGACTAATACCACCGGCGATGCCCACGATGACCTACTGGGCCTGATGACGCCGAGCTGCAACATTTCATCCACCTGCTGTGAAATTATCTCTCTCTCCCGTGGCGATGTTCGATAGGGTTTACCCTTAATAGGGGTTGCTCCCTCGTGAAGTTTAATTTCGTGTTCCGCAGAGCTTGTAAAACCCATATCTCGCTTAGTATTGGAAAAAATGTCTCGGTAGTCGTTTATTAACGTCAATAATTTATCTTGGTTTTGTTGTGGGAGTTCAACTGGAATTTTAATTTTAGATCGATGAACTTCCTCCTCGCAAAGGTAACTCGGCAGTGGGTTTATTATGACGTCCAGAAATCCTAATGTTGTGTTCCTGAACAACTTTGTGGGGATAAAACCATAATTAAAAACTTTTAAAAAATAACCATCACCCGTCTTTATAATTTCTGATTTCAACTCAATGCGTTTCTGTATGGCCGTTTTAACATATGGTACAACACGTTTACCTTCTAATATCGTTGTCCCTACTTTAACTTCAACTTCCATACACGACTGTGGTCCAATTATGCAGTCATCCCACACTTTAATTTTATCCAACTTCTGAATGTCTTCCTCATTTACGTCCACTGCCAAAATATCATTTTCCTCTATATCGTACCCTTTTAGGGCCTCCTTCTTCATTTTCGGTATTGTTACAATCCAATTTTTAAAATCTAAAATAACACCCTGCCTTTCCAGAAACTCCATTCCCAAAATAACCGGATACGGTAATCGCTCAATCACTAAAGCAGAACATTTAATATTAATATCACCTATTATCTCTAAATCTAAATCAGCAGTTCCCACTGCACCAAAAACTTCTCCATTTACAGTCTTAAACAAACATTTATTACTTACTACTTCCTTAAAATCCCCCAAAAAGTCCTTTGAAACAAGGTTTTTCGCTGATCCGGAATCCAAAATTATCCTTATATTTTTTCCATTTACCAAACCCTGTATGTATGCAATACCTTGAATTCCGTCACCGCGAACCTCATTGTATAGAGCGGCATCCGGACCTCTTAATGGCGCCCTTGGTCGTTTGGGTTTTCCTCCCTTGCTAGCGGCACCTCCCGCCTAAAACGATTGTCATCCACGTAGCCTCTATGTCGAGTGTTAGTCCTGCTGTAACACGTCCTGGCCATATGGCCCGATTTTCCGCATCTAAAACAAATAGGTCTACCGTCCGCAGTTCTTGATCTATTTACTTGTTGTGGGCCACTATTTCGATTTTGCATGAAAAATTGTTGCGAGGACGTCTGTTGAGTAGGCTGTGAACAGTTACAATTACACTTTTTTACGTTCTGCGGTTCGTTCGCGGTATTTTGTACAGGCAAAAAGCCATACGGAGCGATCATAGACATCTGTGCTGTCAACGCTGCCCTTTGGATTTCACTAATTTTTAAAACCACTTCCCTTAGTTTCGCTCTAGTCATGTTCGCGGAACGTAACATCACATATTTTTCTAAATAAACTGGATGCATACCTGCTAGGAAGTAATCAATAAGACGCTCATCGCTCACCGCTCCCAACTCATCACAGAGATGCAAAATATCGTAAAAATACGTTTTCACATCCTCTTGCAGCGCTTGTTTCCGTGCCACTAACCTCAGCTTGATGTCGGCCATAGGGTCCTCTCCTCCAAATTCGGCAATAGCATCAGATTTTACATCTGCCCATGTCTTGTTAGCATTCCTTAGATCCATTCGGTAGTTTGTGTACCAATAATAAGCTCCATTTGTTAAATAAGAGCTCAAAAAGTGGAGTTTGTATTGGTCACACCAGCCATTTGAAAAGGCCGCAAACTCGAACTGCCTAAAAAATGAAACAATACTACCAGTGGCCGGCTCGAACGAAGGCGGTGGCACAAATTTGGGCTGTACTGGAGGCAGCGTAATATTAGCAGCATCTGTGAGCGTTTGGTTTGCCAGCTGTTGTCCCGCTCCCGCTGCGTTGGCGGCGTTAGACCCCGCGGCGTTGGTACCTGTATTTGAAGGCATATTTAGTGTATTATCAACGTCTGCTACTGTTTCCAAGAACGTTTGATTTCCTAATGAAGATTCGTCTGTCGAACTTTCGCGTGTAATACTATCCGACACTGACCAATTTTCAATGTCCTGAGTTGTATCTGTCGCTGGTGGGGAACGAGCAAGTTTAGAACTCTTAGCGAAGGCGTTATCCTCAAACTGAAAAAGTTCCGTACTTCGACTTGGCGGTTGAAATTCGCCTAATTCTTTTTTAAAAACCTCTAATTTATATCGAGTATTATAGTCGTGTTGAACGTCCTTGCTCATTGAGACCACAACCTAGGACAACACTATCGAGTTACGATCCGGCGGTGATGCCCGACATGGAATTTGCTAACATAGCTTTTAAACAGATACGTACAATTTATATAATCAACGACGTGTGCCTGAGTATGTAATTTCAACCGTGTTTTATTTGTTAGGAATTAAATTAGAAATTAAATAAACACATGCAACAATTAAATAAGATCTTTGGCGCCTCCACCACTTGTCACGCCCCTGTCCCTCGAGGTCGTGATGGTCAAGCAAAGACAGCACTAACACGTTTACTAAATTAATATATTTTATTAATAACACATATTTACTTACATTTTCATTTTGAACTCTTGTCAACAACTAACTATTTAATCCTTAAATTAATACCCCACACTAACTTCCTAATACTCACTACTTAACACTCTCATTCCTATTCCCCAACTCCCTGTTTTCTCTTAATCTACATCGGCGATCCAATTCACCCCACCATACATTTCCAATCCACCAATAAGCATGTTACACATCCACATCACCTCGCTTAGCAACATGCTTATTGCAGATATTGGAAACCAAGCAAAGGTGAATCGAACCGCCCATCGCGCGTGCAGATTTGTAGCATCAACGTCTGGTATATTTCCGCCGATTTACTGAATAATCGTATTGCGAAACATACCAAACGTGACACTATGAAGTAGCACTTTTCCATTTTAGTTAAATGTAGTTGGCCTTGCGCTTTATAATAAAAATTGTGGTTTCTTTTTAAATGTAGGTTTCCATCATCTCTATATTGTAAGAAGTTTATTAATTTTTTATCTACTCCATGATGTATGGATAAGACATCTTTCAATTTCAGTGGGCTTTTCATTTCAACAATACCAAATAACCCAAATAATATTCATCTCCACTACCAATAAATAGGCTACAACTGTCTACTTCAATTCCAGAAAGGGTTTCAAAATCTTTAATAGCCACTGACTCGGGCTCTTGTCACACTTACATAACACTACATTACACCCGCATTCATCTTATAAGAAGAATTCATTTCGTAGTGACAATAAATGTTCTCTCCGTGTATTTATTTGCAAAATGTGTTTAAACACTGACCCGATTTTAGCCTTTTGCAAAATACGCTTGCGATCCATTTTTCTTGAATTTTCGTACACCCTCACACTGTTGGACCTACAAAAAAAACACGTGTAAAAAAATCTATATTCAAATAATTAAAATTGTGAAAATAAATAGATTGTGAGTTACGTGAAGATTAAATTAATTTGACGAATAAAGCACTAATAATCTTTCTTCACACTTTTATTTGAATTACCAAATGTACATTTCGGACACAAAGTGACCATTATCAATGAATTAACACAGTTACATTACCAAATGTACATTTCGGACACAAAGTGACCATTATCAATGTGTTAATCCATTGATAATGGTCCCTTTGTGTCCGAAATGTACATTTGGTAATTCAAATAAAAGTGTGAAGAAAGGTTCCCAGCAAACCATCGTGAGCCGATCGGATGCCGATGTGTCGGAACGTATTGCCGATTCGATGTCTATGTCCGACCACGATGCGGCGTTATTATGTCCGTCCGATCGGCATCCGATCGCATGTCTACGTCGTGACTACGTCGTCATCGAATCGACAACTATTCGAAACCACAATCGTGACGACGTAGTTATCGAATAGACAGCTATTCGAAACCACAATCGTGACGACGTAGTTATCGAATAGACAGCTATTCGAAACCACAATCTTCACAACGTCCTCATCGAATCGGCAAATATTCGAAACCACAATCGTGACGACGTCGTCATCGAATAGGCACCCATTTTTAACCTATATCCTGACGACGCCGTCAGCGAACAGGCAACTGATCGAAAACAAAAATTGATATAAAACAAAGAACATTAAATGTAATTAATAACTCTTTATTATAATATATATATATATATATATATATATATATATATAAAAAATGGAACACATAATATATCAATTCATTAAAAATATAGTGCCGAAGTAGCTCAAAATATGAAAAAATCCTCAGACAGGTCGATTTTTGTTCTCTTTTGCGCACTTTTTAGAGTCTTCAAAACAAGTATCACGTCACTAGCCTTTCACGTATAAAGTCATAAGCAATTTTTTTAAATGGAAACATTTTTTTTTTATTTCACGAAATGAGTAGCCCGTTTCATTTTTTTACGACCATGTAAAAATATTTTAATTTTTTTATTTCAAAAATTAATTAAAATTTCTTAAAAAAAACTTATTTAATGTAAGAAATATATCACCGGAAATGTTCCAAAATGTTAGGGATGGGTTTTATCACAGATTGGCGATTTGCCAAGAGAGAAACGGTACTCATTTTGACCATTTCTTTTATTAAATAAATTTATTAAAAAAATATTTTATGTTTAATTTTTAAAATAAAAACCCAAAATATTTTTACATGGTCGTAAAGATAATGAAAAGGGCTACAAATTTAGTGAAATAAAAAAAATATTTCAATTTAAAAAAATTACATTTGACGTCATACGTGAAAGGCTAGTGACGTCATACTTGTTTTGAAGACGCTAAAAAGTGCGCAATAAAGAACAAAAAGCGACCTGTCCGAGGATTCTTTTATATCTCAAGTTACCTCGGTTGGAACGCTTATATTCCATTTTTAAAAAAGACCCTGTATAATATATAAAAATTGTAATATATTACAGAAAACGTAAAAAAATATATATAAAAAAAACAGAAAACATTGTAATTTATATAATATATAAAAAATGTAATGTACTAAGAAAATGTAAAAAATAGATATATATAAAAAATGGAACACTTTGTAATTATAAATTAATTAAAAATATAGTGGTTAATTTAAACCTACATAAAAATTGTATTATACAAATACAAAATAATCCTCTCTTTTAGATGACATTTTTTATTTGCGCTCTCTTCACTCTGCCAGCTTCCTTGTCCACAGCATTTCTGAACCACCCTTTTATCTCTCTTTCGACGTCATTCTGGGTGGCATTTTTGTAATTTTTTCTAACAGTTACTATAAATATAAATGAAACATAAAAAATCCATATTAACCACATTTTATATACGTACCTAAAATAAGCTTTAAAATATTGATCATATTAGAAAACTTAAACATTCAGTCCTGTCCAATTGATTTTAATGGCGACGTCGTGTTGAATAATTTTGTTTAAAATATTTTTAGTGGTAGATTTCACATCCCCTCCACCTATGATTTGCAACGTTTGTGTCTGTAATATATAAATTTTAAATATGCATATGTTATATGAGATAGTGCATATTACCAATTGTAAAAAAAGTACATTATCCTCCAAATCTTCATTTAATTGGATAAGATCTTCTAATGTTTTAAATGTACCAAATTCATGTGTCGGTAGAGTTGGTTCTGGAGATGCTGTGAAATTGACCATCATTGTTGTTATAGCATCTAGTTTATGGTTCATTTCTAATTGATTTTTTAAAACTTCTTTAATAACATCTGCAACAAGCAATTCATTATATAACTCAATATTTTGCTATTAAATGAACGCAAATACTTACTTTTCAATACCTCGCATGAAGAGCATTCTTCTTTAGACTTATTACAGTCTTCCAAAACTTTTTGAACCTGTTTTAGTGGTTTATTTTTCACAATCGATCGTATTGTTGGTGGTACGGGAATATGATCATCATCAGATCCTGAAGAGGTGAAATCATTTAAATATTTTGTATTGGGCTTGCACTGCCTCTTTATTTCTTTCATGCTACTACTGGAAGAAGCACAATCTTCCAAAGCAGTAAGTCGGTTTTTAGCTGTTTGATATATTGCTGAAACGAGTAAAATTGTAATGTCACAGATCATATTATTTCTGTAATAATTGAATGTTAAAACTATAATTATTTAAAAAATATACTTACATGAGCGGAATAAAATTACAACTTCAACTTTTGAATGTTTCCTTGCAACATCACATGGTTCATGGTTCATGATCGAATTATTCCTAGAATTTATGGATTTGAAATATTCTGGCCATAAACAATACCGATCATCATTGATCAGCCACAAGCTGGTGATCAAAAATAATGGAACGATGCCATTTTTTTTCTCTTCCGGAAACTCGACAATAACGTATTCCCTGTAACAAGAAATATACCTATATTTTAAAACTTACAACCATATAACTTTCATGTATTCTATTAATTGATAAAATATGTTAGTTCGCTGTGACACAAAGGAAATGTAATGGAAAATGTATAGGAGAATGGAATTTCTTAGTTTTATTGTAAGTTAGACAATAGCCAGTTTGTTTTTTATTGTATCTAATTTGGAGATATATCATAATCCTCATATGTTAATAGTAATATAACTAATAAAAAAGTAATAACACATTAGATATTAATATTTAAAAGCAAATAAAATCCAATTTGGTGATTATAAACAGATTGGCTCAGACGTTGAAATTAAATAAAATGAAGAAATTAAAAACAGCAGTAATTATTATCTTTTGGAAAAAAAATTGCTTTCATTTCGATATCGTTCATGGAAAAGTTTATTGTTTTATTCATTTGTTTAACTAAATATATATTCAATATTGAACTATCGTGGGGATAGTTTAATAATAATATTAATAAATATTTAATGATTGCAATTACTGATTTTTTTAAGAAAATACAGTTATTTCCATTCCTATTGCTGAAAAAGGTTCCCTTATACATCAATTCTTCGTAGCGATTATTCTCTAGAGGTTTCTTTAAATTGTAATGTTAAATTATTGAATTGCAATGCCCATCTCTCTCGATAATTCTATTTACAATTTGTTGTAATGGTTGATTACATTTCCTAATGAGCCTTTTTAGACTTCCCAAATAGTTTTCAAATGCGAAACAATTAATTTTATTTAGGTTATGGTGTTTTGCATCTTTCGCTATATGAATTAATGAATGTGTATTATACACACAAAATTCTTTACCATATAATTTTATAGAATTTTTGACGAAAAATCTTAATATTTTATCGGCATATTCATTGAATCTTTCATCATGATTAAGATTGCCCAATAGTATACTCATGCCATAACTTAATAATAAAAAATTACAAAAAAAAGGCAGAGGAATAAAGTCCCCAATCACTGCTGGCTCGATATACAATAAAAATTGTCTTAATTCAGTTGCCTTCCAGTGCTCCAATGATTCCAATGATCTTGGTTTACGGCTGAATTCTTTTGGCCAATATTTAGAAATTACATTAATTCTATCTTTAAATAACTTTAACTCAGTTGGTTTAAGCTTGAGGAATGCTCCACCATCTCTCCACAAATATAAAAGTTTTCTCATTGTTCCAAGACAAACTGAATGCATATAGTCGACGGGAAAATGTAAAATAAAATCTATTTGATTTATTTTAGTCAATGGACTAACACCTTTATTATGTCTTTTATCGGTATTCAATCTAAATGATGTGTCAGTCCGTAGTGGTTCATTATCATTTAAAAATACCGTTCTTCTATTAAAACGTTCACCAAAAACAGTGCATTTGTCACAACCTGAAAATCCATTATGTCCTATAATGTTTTTTAAAAATGCACGTGCAGGTGTATCACAACAAAAAGAATTTACAGATATTCTAAACTGTTGATTTGCAATATACAATCCAGTAACTATACAATCAGATAATTCTTTAATAAATTTGGCCAGGTATGGTTCAAGAGGTGGTTTACCACATCCTGAATATATTGCTACTGGAAAGGGCTGATCTTTAAATTCACATATATTACATAAAATTGGCCAGAATGAAGTGGAGTTACTTTTTTGTATCGGCAACCCATCAATATTAAAATTCAATTTCAGTTCTGTGTTGTCTAAATGTTGATATTTATTTAACACTTCAGTAATGCCTTTGCGTAATCCAAAGTAATAACATTCTCCGGATCCCATATTTTCTAATGTAATATTTCTAGGTGTTTTTAAAAGAGCTCTAGCATCCAGTGGTAAATTACTTAAATCTGGTTTATTGTTTAAGAATTTTAATAATTCTGATAGAGCAGTTTGTGTGATATTATTTTGAAGAGACCAAGTCCGCAAAAAGGTTACAGATTCGTGCGAATTTTCTATTAAAGAAATTTCAGTGTTAAGTGAATTATTAGATGAATGGCTACTGTTAGAAATATAACTTATATTACTTGTTGAATTACTTGAATTTTCACTTTCATAATATTCCATACTTTCATTACATGGTTCTGATTTTAGTGTTATTAATGGAGGAGGAGTAACAGACAGGGAGTTTGAACCACTATCAGTTCTCATTCTTCTTGCTGTAATCTCGCAAACTGCTTCGAGTTCTGTCAAATTTGTTAATTGAGACATAGACTTCTTTACGTTTCTACGAATTTGCCTTTTACTAAGTTGTTTACTTTGGAGCATTTTTATATATTTTATAAAAACTAAAATAAAAATTAAGAGTTAACAGTTGAATATAATATATACCTCCATTTACCTAGCCCCCCCACTTCAGAAAAATGTAAAAAAAATAATGCAGCATTCTGCACTCTTTATGCTAAATAAGGATGTGGTAAAGACAACAATATCCCTGATCTTTATATTTTTACATTTTTAATATTTTTACATTTTTAATATTTCTATTATGAAATTAATTTTAGTAGAAGATAGTTTTTTTTATATAAGTAAATTCTAATAGATTAAAATACCAAGTGGAAATCATGAAACAAGTACTTGTACTTAAAATGTTGACCATTGGACGCAACAATTTAGCAAATAAGAAGCCAAAAATAATAATACATGTGATTTAAAAATTGTGATTATATGTAAATCTAATTTTAATAGTTTACTATTTTATTATATTATGTATTAATGTTAAAAAGCTACTTCAAATATAGAGATATATTTGTAAATAAATTAATAATATCAATAACAATGAAATATGAAAAATAAAAATTTGAATGACCTAGAAGCAAGAGTGTAAGTGCTAAACATATATATTTTTTTTAAATTTAGATATTAAGTTCAAGTGTAGTGTTTGTAATTAACATTTTTTTAAATTGTGAAGAGAAAAAGTATTTGATCATGATGAAATTTAAATTATAATAGTTTTATATTTTATACTTACATTGTACGATAACGTAAAGTTGACGAAAAAAATACAAGAAAGGACAAGCACTCACTTTAATAATCAAACTAGGAATGAGTCAACCTGGCAATGGGGACAGCGTTAGGGAATCAGTAAAACGAGTAAAACAGCCACCCACTGTGCACAATGCCGTTTTTATTGCCATTTCCAAAAATTAACGGATTATTCCACTGTCCAGTACCAAATATAATAAGAACACCAATTGCACTTTTTATATTAGAAACGCACGAGTCTTTTCTTTTTTATACAAGGCCTAGAAAAGGTTCGAGCATTCTCCTCAGCACATCTTCCTCGGGCCCTTTGTTTGGGTGGGTAAAGAAAACGAGGGTCGGTCGAAAACGACGGAAATAACCGAAGGTCATAGAAAAGGGAAAGTAGTTAGGCGAGAATTTTTGGGCACAAGCGAATCGGAGTCGACACGTAGTTAGTGATGATGGTTCCGAATGGGAAACCATTAGGCAACGACTAGGGCTGGGCAAAATAGTCGAATAAGTCGAATATTCGATTATCAGATGTTCGAATAGTCGAATAAAAAATTTCTTCGAATACACTGTTTATTCGACTAACCGATTATTAATCGGTTTCGAATAATTTAATCGGTTCGAATATTTTAATCCGTTCGAATATTTTAATCGGTTCGAATATTTTAGTCGGTTCGAATATTTTAATCGGTCCGAATATTTTAATCGGTCGGGATATTTTAATCGGTCCGAATATTTTAATCGGTTCGGATATTTTAATCGGTCTGAATATTTTAATCGGTTCGGATATTTTAATCGGTTCGAATATTTTAATCGGATCGGATACTTTAATCGGTTCGAATATTTTAATCGGTTCGAATATTTTAATCGGTTCGAATATTTTAATCGGTTCGAATATTTTCGAATAATAGTCGAATAAATCGACTAGTCGAATATTTTGAAATTCGAATAGTCGAATACGTCGAACATCAAAATTCCCAGCTCTAGCAACGGCGCATCGGGACGTGTGGGATGCAGATTTGAAGGTTCCTAATAGACAAAGGATAGAAATCGACGCATCGGCATCGGCACCGTATCGTCAAATCGACAAGAAATCGGATGCCGATCGGCAGACGATGGTTTGCTGGGTTATTAGTGCTTTATTCGTCAAACTGTGAAAATAACTCGGAATTGCTATTAAGATAGCAATGTCGTAATAAGTTTGCTGTAAAAACAGCAGTTTGAAAAGCAAAGATCTAAAAATCTGCGAGCAGTGGCTAGAATCGTTAAGATAACGACTTTTTCAAAGAAATCCCGCAAATTGTTGTCACGTAAGACCGCCATCTATTAAAAACACCCTGAACTGAAAAATACCCCATTTCCGCTATACAACCACTAGGTGGCGAGACGGTATGCGAAAACTTAAAAAACGAGTGAAGATTTTTATTTGAGCCTTCCCAGGCCATTTCGTGAAAATTTAACTTTACAGAAATGTTCAGGGGCTAAAAGTAGGTGCGTTGTGCATCGGTTTTGCAAACCCGTGAGCATTTTTGAAGATTATTGAAAAATTATTGCAATTTTCATGATTTTTTTTCAGAAAAACGATAGTAGCTAGAATCATAAGCGATGCATACAGGTTCTAAAATGGGGTGAATATAATGTATGAATTTTTTCGTAACTCTAGCTTCTCTGGGAAGGCTGGAATTAAAAATGACGATTTTTGTACATCAAAAATGACATTTAAATATAGTTATTCTATCTTATAAGTAGATATATTTCAGAAGTTCGAGTACATAAATATAAATAAATACAAGAATATTCGGGTCGATCTGTAGACAAAATGTTAAGGGTCTTTTTTGATGTACGAAAATTGTCATTTTTTATTCCAGCCTTCCCAGAAAAGCTAGAGTTACGAAAAAATCATACATAATCTTGACCCCATTTTAGGACCTGTGTGCATCGCTTATATTATCGTTTTTCTAAAAGAAAATCATAAAAATTGCAATAATTTTTAATCACAAAATAATCTTCAAAAATTCTCACGGATTTGCAAAACCGATGCACACCGGACCTATTTTTACCCCTTGAACATTTCTGTAAAATTAGATTTTCACGAAATGGCCTGGGAAAGCTCAAATAAAAATGTTCACTCGTTTTGCAATTTTCCGCATACTGTCACGCCACCTAGTGGTTGTATAGCGGAAATGGGGTATTTTTCAGTTCAGGGTGTCTTTAATAGATGGCAATCTTACGTGACAATAATTTGCGGGATTTCTTTGAAAAAGTCGTTATCGTTTCAAACTGTTGTTTTTACAGCAAACTTATTACGAAATTGCTATCTTAATAGCAATTCTGAGTTGTTTTCACAACTTTTATTATTTTATTATAGAATTTTTTTTACACGTGTGTTTCTTTTTGTAGGGCCAACAGAATGGGTCACAAGCGTATTGTGCAAAAGGTTAAAATCAGGCGAGTGTTTAAACACAATTTGCAAATAAATACACGGAAAGAACATTTATTGTCACTACAAGATTAATTCTTCTTGTAAGATGAATGCGGGTGTATTGTAGTGTTATGTAAGTGTTTAACATGTTATTAATAATATTCGAGTATAAATAAACTTTTGATTAACTTAAATCAAATATATATTTCATTACATGCGACCACAGGATATACAGTTGTTTTGTAGTAATAATGTATATAGGCATTGTAAACATGGTGACTATATACCTTATACTATAACAAACACTTTGAACGGGAAAACTGCAGAAGAGAAACAAAACGGAAATGATCGACAGGTACAATTACACAATATTGAATTATAATGCTTTTGGTATTTTTAATAAGATAATTGCATGTCTGTTATAACATTTAAAATATCTCTTAGAAATTCAGGTAACTCTGTTGTACCAAAATTTATTAATGAGAACATATTGATATGTGTTCATAAAATATAAAAGATTACGATTTAATAGCTCAATTTCATGGAATGTAACTTTCTTAATAGGGTTGCATGAATGAAGGTAGGTTTATAAAATAAAATAATTAACAATGAGTAATAACAACAACATTTATTAATAGTTTATACAGGAACAAAATTTAATAATTATAATTATTTAACATTGCTGAAACAAACTTTTGACAACTAAATTTAATTATAAATGAAAAAAGTATGGCATCAATGAATTGCGGTGACCCACTGCATTTACACTATTTATCGTTATTAATTCATTCAGTACATTTCACGTTTTCATTAGCTGCGTTTTTATTTTTCTGTAATTCATTTTTTTTATGGTTTTATACAATCTCTGGGAGATTATTTTTATTTAACGATCTTATCACTTCTGCTAACTACTACTTCTGCCATATAGTTGTAGATATGAAACTCTTATTTTATTTTAATAATAAATAAATATATCATAAACTAAAGATATAATAATTATTTAATTATTTATTATTAAGTTCAAAATTAAGACCTAATTCTGCAATTTGTAAAGAATCGCCTTAATAGAACATTTACTGCAGACCTGCCACTTCAAGATGGAATTCAATGGACGGTTTGAACATCAATGAGAGGATCGATCTGACCAGTGATGAGGACATGCCATTCTTGGTGGAGAGGGGTAACAGAGAAGATCCGTATGATGTTTCTGGTAGGCGGATTGTGAACATTGCCTCATTTTGTTTTAGAATATTTAGAACATAACTGCTCATATATTGCTCAATGCTAACTCAAACAAAATATTATGCCACTTATTAATTATATACAGACTCCACCAAAAAAATGTATTTTCTGTGTTTGTTTTACATTTATATACTGATTACACATGTAATACTGTCTTCAGTTAAACACATAGTTACTTTAGATGTTCAAAATGTTGGCCGTTGGTCGTCAGACAGATAACAGAATGACAGTGGTCGCTGCAATTTACATCGGTCAACGTTTCAATGGAGCTTGCTGCACAAGCCGCTGTAATCTCCCGGCGAAGGTCCTCCAGCACCTACAAGGCTGTAGCCAGGTATTTCTTTTTAACTACGAATCCCCCCGAAATATTCAAATACTAAAAATTTTAAAAATTTCAAAATCTTCGCTGTAATTTTCCAAAATGGAATTATTGAAAATTTCGGGGAGTGAATTTAAGCTCCCCTATCCCTCCCCTTGACTACGGCCTTGTTGGTACTGGAGGAACTTCGGCAGCAGATTACCGCGGCTCATGCAGCGATCTTCATTGACACGTTGACCGACATAGCTGCGAGGACCGTGGCGTTCCTTTATGCGACTGGCCGCCAAGGGCCAACATTTTGCACATCTAAAGTAATTATGTGCTTAACTGAAGACTCTACCACAAGTATGATGAGTATTTTAATGTAAAAGAAACTCACAATACATAGTTTTCGTTCTTTAAAGAGTGTATACATTTTTCTGGCGGACTCTGTATGTATAGTACTTGTAACATTTACTGTAATTTCCTGTAGCTAACTTTTTGAAATTTTCTACGATAACATTTATTTATAGATGTAAATGTAAAATAAAGGTTTTTATTTAGGTAACCATTCTTGTCTTTTTTATTCCTTGAGAATTGAAGCATGGGCTTATACGCTGGAGAAAACAAATTGTAGTTATGGATATAATAACCACAATTGCATTTCCTACCTAGACGTATTCCATAAGCAATAAAATAGAATGCATTATACATCGAGTGTTACATTGCAAGTGCTGATTACTTTAATCAGTCAGCGATTAAACTTCTTAAGGGGATTATTGCAGTGTAACACGTCGATCGTGTTGGAAAGACCCACATAGTTTAGAGTAGCTCATCCGATGCCAAATTTACAGCACAAGTGGGGCGAATACATTCAGAGAGAAAAGCGGCAGTTCGCTGTGCATTTGTGGATTGCTCCTTGGCATGAACGGATGGGGTCTCGCGTCGCTTGGAATAGACGAAAAAAAAAAGCGTATAAAAAAGACGGACCGAAGGAAAGTGTCGATTCGTATTATTTAAACACGCTGATAATACATACAAGCTATGTATTGTTTCCAATTCGTTAGAAAGCGACCCTTTGTTATTTTGCGGTATTTACAAAACTGATGATTCTTATTCTTGTCATTATAACACATTATTTTTACTTTTAAGACTCCAGTTTCGACAGCCGAACAAACTATGTGTTTTATTTTATTAAATTATAGATTATTTCTTAAAAAAAAATAATAAAATAATTCATGTTCATAAGCTCATTGTGAATATTTATATGCCGGACATATATGAAAAAAACGGAACATAGGATTTTCAATGATATTTTTTAAATGGGAATATTACCTCCCTAACTGCTATTGCCATGAAAATAATGTGTATTAATTTGGCCTCTGCCAAATTGGGTAAATACCCCAAATTTTGGGGAGAATTTCAATTTATATTCGGTCAAATATTCTAGTTTTTATGAATGCAACAAATAAATAATAGATTGAAAAAAATTAAACGGAAAGCTGCCCTATTTTTTGTATGTTTAGTACAGGGTTTACAAAATGATGATGTGTATAAATAGGCTCAGTCAACTTAGCCCCCGGAAGTTCGACTTTTTTGAAAAAAGCGATTGCGCTAGACCGGCCTTAGCTAGCGCCACAAAAATTAGAGCTAGCGCCATTTAGACAAGAAAACTACGGGGATTTGAACTTTCGGGGGGCTAGGTTGGATTTTTTAAGTTTTTTTACACTATTCGGATTCCTCAGAGCTAGCGCTACCAATTTAAAAGCCAACGCCACTCCCACAACCCCAAAAAATGATAAAACATTTTTAACCCTGGCCCCCTAAAATGAGATGTTTTAAATCAAATTGGGTGGAAAATATAACTTAGAGCTAGCGCCAACAGAATATGACAAAAATATTCTCTCAAAAATATCAGATAAAAAAAGTTCACATCCAAATTTTGATGCGAGAGCTTTCAGATCCTGTATGCGTATTACCAGTTTCTTCCTGAATTTTAATACAAAATGATGTTTGGCATATAATATACCGCTTTTCGGCGTTGTAATTACTTTATTTATGTTCATAGACACTAGCTATTAGAAACATGTAGCGTAACTGACAATAGCGTAACTGACAATTGTGTTTTCACTCCTAGCTAATTTAAATCGTTATAACTCAAGAACTTACCGTACGATTTAAAAAACTCTTTTGGCATTGCAATTACTATACTAATGTTTATAAACACTGGCAACGAGATAGCTTGCGCTAGTAAGACAGTGGCGTAACTGACGATTGTTTTTGATAATTGAAATCGTTATAACTCGGAAACTGACCGTACGATTTCAAAATTTGTTTTGGCATTGTAATTGCTATACTGGAGTCTATAAACACTAACAACGACATAGCTAGTAATATTAAAGGATAAATTAAAATCACTTGCTTTGTTTCACTATTTGTTTCAATTTACTCGACTAGTTTCGCTTTTTACGGCATTATCAAAGTTCACTCTTGATAATGCCGTAAAAAGCGAAACTAGCCAAGTAAATAGAAACAAATACTGAAACAAACCAAGTATTTTTAATTTATCCTTTATTATTATTTCAAAATGTTTCACCAAGTGATAAATGAGAAAGTTATTCAAGAGATAGCTAGTGCTAGCAAGACAGTGGCGTACCTCACGGTTGTTTTTTTTTACTACGTGATAACTTAAATCGTTATTACTCGGTGGAAAACACTCGTTGGGAGTTTCAAACTGAACGCTTTTCAAAAACAATGAATGCCTGAAAATTTACCTAGTACACATCGGGTTATGTATGTAGCTAATCAAAACATGGGTATCTTTTCGATGCTACAAAATTGTGATTAAGCTCCTTTCGTTGCTATTCAATTGACTTTATTTTCATTCTAACACAATCTATCTCAATATCGTAATTCTACAATATACAGGAAGTTTTTCTTTAAAGTATACGTATTCCAGATTCACTTTATTTTCTTTAAATCTTTAGACATATGTTGATTTTACAGGTATTCAATTTGAAGCTTTAAGCGAGTGTTTTCCACTCCCAGGCTAAGCAGGAAGTAAAATTGGGCTTTTCTAAACTCGAAATTTTACTTAATGCGCCACGCGTATAGAACACTAAAATTTTGTTAAATTTATGTATATTTGAACCTTACTTGAAATCAGCGTTTTATACGCGTGGCGCATGAAGTAAAATTTCGAGTTTAGAAAAGCCCAGAAAATTTTCACGGGGCTTTTCTAAACTCGAAATTTTACTTCATGCTTAGTCTGGGAGTGGAAAACACTTGTTTAAAGCCTTGAATTGAACTTTTTTTAAAAAACAAGGAATATCTAAAGATTTAAAGAAAATAAGCTAAATTTGGAAAACGTATACTTTAAATAAAAACTCCCTGTATGTTATTATGTTGTATTCAACTTAAATATTATTAGGTTATTACTCATATTAAGTTTAAGATTCATTTCTTGCCTGATGAAGGAGCAACTCTCTAAGCAAACCTAAATATCTAATCCATGTTACATATCAAATATTTAGCTTAAATGTTTTGATAGTTGTTGCTTACATTATACGGCTCAGTCAACTTAGCCCCCCGAAGTACGATTTTGTTGAAAAAAACTTGTCAGTTAGGCTACTGTTTTCTAGGCATCATCTTTGTAATAGCCAGTGTCTTTGAACATACATAAAGTAATTACAACGCCAACATATTTCTTGGAAGCGGTATTTTATATGCCAATCATGATTTTGTATTGAAATTCAGCAAGTAAATGGTAATACGCATGCAGGAGCTGAAAGCTCTTACATCAAAGTTTGGATGTGAACTTTTTTTTACCTGATATTTTAGAGAAAATATTTTTTTCATATTCTGCTGGCGCTAGCTCTAAGCAATCTTTTGCACCCAATTTGATTAAAAAAATCTCATTTCGGGAGGCTAGGGTTTAAAATGTTTTATAATCTTTTGGGGTTGTGGGGGTGGCGCTAGCTTTTAAATTGGTAGCGCTAGCTCTGAGAAATCCGAATACTGTAAGAAAACTTGAAAAATCCAAACTCGGGGGGCTAGCATCAACCTAGCCCCCCGAAAGTTCAAACCCCCGTAACTTTCTTGTCTAAACGGCGCTAGCTCTAATTTTTGTGGCGCTAGCTAAGGCCCGTCTAGCGCAACAGTTATTTTTTAAAAAGTCGAACTTCGGGGGGCTAAGTTGACTGAGCCGTATAAATAGAGGATTGCAATATCATTTAATTACAATTCATTTATTCCTTATTTACTTACCATCATAAATCAGCCAAATTTGAAAAAATATATTGGGCTCGGTGCAATGTTGAGCAAGAAGCTTGTTATTTGAAATGCATTATAATAACTACCTTATTATTATTATAGTTCTATTTTTTCTAAAATAATTAACGATGAATAAGCACGCAGTTAAACCCTACATTTTTTTAAACATTTGTCAAACAAATATTACTTGTGCTCAGTAAAAAATAGTTGATTTGTAACATTAATCTACGACAACGCCATATTGGTGTTATTCTCACTATTCTTATAGTTTTGATATCATTGATTCGTTGATGAAGTCGCAGTTGGTTCAAATAGGTCCGATTGCTAGAAACTTTACAATTTACTTTAATAGTTTTATTGCGAGAAGTTTAATGGCATTTAACAACTGCTTTAACAACGAAAGATTTAAGACGAAATAATGATTTGAACAAGACTGATTGTTATTCGATTTCTTCTGGCTTATTAATCAGCTTAAAAAACTTTAAAAAATAATTTAATAATACCGACACTGTCAAATAATAAGGAAAGACAATATTAAAGCTATATTACACATCTTTATTTAAATTAGTGAAACATTTCGTGTTTTCTATATTAGTGAACATGCAGTATAAAAAAATACTTATTCCATTAGCAGTCAGAAAGCATGAAAATAAAACACTAGTACAATAAAATATCGATTATAATTGCGAAATATTAATTTTACGAGAATAAATGCTAACGACGCGAGCCGATTTTGTTAACTATGATTGAAAAAAGAAAAGAAAAACAAACGCAAAACCACGCAGCGTTCACCGGCCCAGGGATAAACGCTGGCCGCATGCTGCTCGCCCCTCCAATAATTGTGCAGATGAGTGTACAACGCGTTCAACTAAGAGAAGATCCGCAAGGCGGCGGTATTTTACGGTCTTATTTTTCAAGATTTTTATTTTAACCTGACTCGGGCATGAGCTATCGCATTCTTATGAAATGTTCACATTATATTCCTAATAGTATAAACTAGTAAGATATGGGAATATTTTGTTTAATTTTGAAAAATTTAACATTATTTTTTTCATACCTCTGAAAGCAAATTGTTTAAAAAAAAAAGTACTTCGATATTTTACTAGATAATTGGGCTTAATATACGCTGTCAAAATTTGAACTTTCTAGGATCTTTAGTTTTTAAATAAACCTAACATTAAATTTCAGACCACTGTTATATTCCCCTTAAAAAAGTATTTTTGTTCACAAATTGTTTATACATTTGCATTACGATAAAAGAGACATGCTTAAGATATCTTACAAATTTAAAACATTTTGTCAGCTGTTGAGTTAATTGTGGTTAACTTCTCAGCCACGATTAAGTTCCTGCGTATTCTGTCACCGTTTCTGCCTACTAAAATACCAATAACATAAGTATTTGCTAGTATTACTACTTTTGATTTCCAGTGCAAGTAAAAGTGATGGTTCTGACTGATCAGGGGGTCTATTCACAGCATTGATGCAATTTGTCGTCGGTGAGAAGTCGCACTGAAACGTCGTTTTGGAAACAATTTACTAAACCGTATAGAGTAATTTCAGTGCAACTTCTCACTGATGACAAATTGCGTGGGTGCTGTGAATATCCCCCGAGTATTTTTGCAAATACCAAAATAAAAACAAATATTACATAACTTCCTTATCCATTTGCCTCTGTTATGTGATTATTACAGCAAAACCCAGTACTAATAAGTAGAGTCAAACATGAATCCAAAAATATCGAAATCACATTACGATCACATATTATTTTATTTTTCACTTTCACTTTATATAAAATCGGATACACAATTCAAAATAACCAACCAAACTATGAAATTGCAAGGATTTGACAGAAGTAAAATTAAAAGAACAGCGCAAAACGTTAGAAAGAGATGGATGCACAGCTAGTCTGGCTCGAAAATAAAAATGTATGAAGAAATCAATAAATGTTTTCCCCTTTTACTCCCCTCAGCCAAACAACGCGTAAAAAAACGGTTCCGTGCCGCTAACAAACGAAGTATCGCATGACGAGTAATTTTATAGAAATCATATATGATGTACAACTGTGTTGTAAAACCAATTCCATGTCCACCATCGCCACCAGGGGCGCATTTTCCTTTGGACTCGATTTCGTCAAGGTTAAAAAGTGAAAAAGACCCTTAAATACAATAACTTAAAAAAAAAATCATGTTGAGTTTCGGCATTCAACTTAGAGATGGCGCCACATAAAACATATTTTGAACTCAAATAGTTTATTTATAGAGGAACATTATTTTGTATGTATTTTTATATTCATACTTTAGAAATACAATACGAGAAATATACTTCTGTAGTATCTTTAATAAAATAAATTTATTCTGTCACTTAACCATCTAAAGGGATTTAGTATTTGTTTTGTATAGTTAGAATGTAAGATGAAGGAATGAATAACATATACATTAAGGCCCACTTGCACCAGAAATGTTGAACTCAGGTTCAAGCAGGGCCCGTATTCCCGAGATTCATTTAGAATTGTGAATTTAACAGTTAAATCGTCAAATCGTGCGATCAATTTCAGGAATACCGCCCCTGAACTCAAGTTCAAGATGACAGTTCCTATTGTTCTAATGTCACTTTGAACTCTAGTTCAGAGTTGACTGGCCCTAAATATAACATTTCGCTTACAGAATTGGCCCGATTGCTTCAGTAATTTATGAATGGGACAAATGAATTAAGAGGTTATGTAACTTTTGTTTATGTTTAGTTGTTGCAGAAAGAAGCAATGCCATAAAAATTGTTGGAATTGTGAATCTTTTCTGTACTACACGGGAAAATTTGCAAAGGTATGTTTATGTTGGAGCTATGACAAATTATAATCGCAGGAGTGCTAATACTAGCGAAGCACGCATAAACAAATACTTAAGTTACTGCAGAATTGATGACCCGATGAAAACATCCACACAGTCTCTCTGTAAGAAATTTTAAAGATCGGAGTTTTCTTGTACAAAATTGATTTTTTTGTTTTTGCAAAGTGGACTTTACAAACAAAACCAACACAATTGGTTTCAAAGAAAATATTTACAGTTCGTGTATTATTAAGCACACTATTTTTAATGTAAATTGCATATTTTAATACAGAAACTGCAAAATATTACAGGTATTTAAATTTCCAAAAGTTAGTACATACGAGTAGGAACTTTATTTTTTTATTTAAAAGAGCTAATCAAAACTATGCTAAAAAAGTAGATAGAAGACCAGCATTACGAGTGGCAAATATAGTGTGGATGTTTTGATGGGGTCCGCAGAATTCTAAGACAATTAACACGTTGATTGTGGTACGCGTCCCTGGGTACATTAGTTTATTCTAATACACATTCATGTGCAAAAAATATGCCGAACAAGGCAACAAGCAACTTTAGCGTAGTTGCAACAAAAAACCAAAGACGGGATAATTCTTTTGGCTTTGAATAGCATACACTTTTAGTGTACGACAATTTGATAATATTTACAAAAACACAAATAAATGTATTTATCATTTTTCATAATGAAAACTGCTGCATGTAATTAATCTATCTAATTTATTAAGCAATAAAACTGCTAATTTTATCAAATCTTCTAGATCGGCTGAACAAAAATTGAAATTTATTTTTGAAGGATTTATTTGTCAAGTAACTATCATTAGGTAGAACAAACAGGATAAAAATGTACATCTGCTGTTGAAACACGTTATCATTGTTGTAACCTCTGATATGGTAAACTAGCACTCTAATAACACAGTGCGACACTAAAATTCTGAATTGAACTCTGAAAACAAAAATGAAAAATTAGTGTGAAAGAAAAAATACATCTAACTGTTTTTTGGGATATTAGGTCATTTAAAGATTTTCTCAAGATCTGAAGTTTCGAAATTTTTCATTAAAAAGATCATCATAAGGCCATTTTATATAAAGATCAGATTTGCAATAAAACATGTAATTTTAGGTAAAAGAAGTTAAATAATTTTAATTCGATTAGTTCTTCAATTTTGGATGAAAAAAGTTTAAAAAGAGGCATGAAACACAACAGTTTCATTTCCATTTTTCATGCATTTTTTTTAACTATTTTCATTCAAAATTGAAAAACTAATCGAATTAAAAATATTTAACTTCTTTCACTCTAAATTACATGTCTTATTGCTAATCTGATCTTTAAAAGGCCATTTTAGGTGATCTTTTTGAGGAACAACATAATTGTTACTCATAACCAACGCTCGGTTACGCCATCAACTTCAAAAAACAATTAAAGTCATGCGGAAAGCAGAATTCGCTCAGTCAAGTACCTTCCTGTATTTATTACCAGAATGTTCGCGGATTAGCCACTAAGACTCAAACGCTACTAGAAGGTATATTAGCGTCTGATTATGAAATATTTACATTCACAGAGACTTGGCTGAACGAAAGCATATATGATGCTGAATTGTTTCCATCTAACTATTCTGTCTTTAGGGCCGATAGAGCAGAGAGAAAGGGTGGTGGTTGTTTAATTGCTGCAGACCAAAAATACCTTCCAAGGCGTTTGAATAATGTTACGCTGTTAAATGTTAATGTTGAAATAGTTGGTATCAAATTGATATTTAATAACATTTATACCAATTTTATCTGTTTATACATACCTCCTGCTTCCCCGACTGCCTGTTATAATGAAATTTTCAACTTAATAGATGACACCGTTGATTTTTCTTTACCTACTTTAATAGTTGGAGATTTTAACTTACCAAATTTTGTATGTTACAATAGGAATAATACTCAGATCTCTTTGCAAACGGAATCACTGATTAATTTTATAGAATATGATAATTTACTCCAAGCTAATACTATTTTAAATTCAAATAATCGACTTTTGGATCTGATTCTGCATACAACCGATATTGCAGTTGAAACTGAGGTAGTATCTGAGCCATTAGTACCTGTTGATAAATATCACCCACCCATAATTTTTGAAATTACGCTAAATAATAATCTGCCAGGAAAGTTTAGAAATCAAGACATTGAACCACAATACAATTTTAGAAGAGCCAATTTTCCTTTATTATATCAGACACTACAAGATTACAACTGGAATGAGGTAATTTCTATAAAAGATCCCAATGTAGCTTGTTCAGTTCTCTATACAAATTTGCACGCGATATTTGACGCTAGCGTTCCTAAAATTAATTACTATCAAGAAAAAATATCCTACTTGGTTCTCAAAAAATACAATAAAGCTGATCATATCTAAAACTCGATACATACAACTTCAGAAGCGATCAAAAGCCAAAAGGTATACTTCCTTAATCAGAAACAAACGAAGGCAGATTAAATTTGAAATCTCTAAGGATTACAGCGAATATGTATCATGTGTTGAGCAGTCTATAAAAAATGATCCCAACAAATTTTTTGAGTTTGTGAACAATAAAAAATCTTCATCTAGGATCCCGGGAATTATGAACTATAATAACAAAGTCCTAGAAACTGAACAGGAAATTGTAAATAGTTTCGCTAATTTTTTAAATAGTGTATTTAGATGTAACGATATTCCTGTTAACTATCAATGGTTACCCTCCCAATATCACCTAGGGTTTAACATACACAAAATTACTGAAGAAGATGTTATTGCCGGGTCCAAGATTCTGAAAGCGAAGTTCACTGCTGGCCCTGATAAAATGCCGTCCTTTTTAGTAAAAGACTGCATGCCATCTTTTGTAAAACCACTGACCCACATTTTTAATTTAATTTTAAAATCATCATTGTTCCCAGATTTGTGGAAAAGAGCTCGAATATGCCCTGTACACAAATCCGGAGACAAAAATTTAATAGATAACTACCGACCAATAGCCTTATTAACGTCAAAAATTTATCAGCATGTACAAAATCATTTTACACCTTTCCAACAGGGCTTCATTCGTGGCCGCTCAACAGCCACAAACCTATTTAACTTTGTACAGTTCGTGTACGAAGTAATTGATAGGCGTGGTCAAGTAGATGCCATATATTTAGATTTTAAAAAGGCTTTTGACAGCATCAACCACAACGTTATAATCAGTAAACTCAATAACTTCGGCTTTTCTCCCTCTTTATGTTTTTTAATGAAATCTTACCTAGTTAATCGCAGTCAGTATGTAGAGTATAACGGATTCGAATCCCCTGTTTTTATCCCTACAAGTGGTGTACCACAAGGGTCAAATTTAGGCCCTTTAATATTTATTTGTTTTATCAACGACATAGTGGATGGCATTGAATCAAATATCTTGTTGTACGCTGATGATATTAAAATATATCGAGAGATCAATACGGTGGCTGACAGTATCGCCTTAACTAATGACCTTGATCGCATTCAAGATTGGTGTACTTCCAATGACTTATGCCTTAACTTTAATAAATGCAATTTCGTGAGCTTCAACAGAAAATTAAATCCAATACCCTTTGACTACTTTATCTCTGGTCATGGAATAACGGGCAGTCGAACGGTGAAGGATCTTGGAGTTCTGCTGGACAGCAAATTAACATTCCAGGAGCACATTAGCAAGATGTGTAATGCCAGGTATAGAATGTTAGGATTCATTGCTCGTAATTCTAAGGACTTGAAGAGCACCGAAGCATTAACAAAAATGTATAACACGTTTGTGCGAACCAAACTTGAATACTGTTCTATAATCTGGGAACCGCATGGCCACTGTTATATTGCTCAAATTGAAAACATCCAGGGAAAATTCTTAAAGATACTGCATTTTAAAAAACACCGTATTTATCCCATTCGAAATTACGACCACAGCAAGCTGCTTCAAGAGTTTGATATGCCAACTTTAGAATCGCGCAGGCAACTATCTTCTTTATTATTTCTATTTAAATTATTACATAAGCGCATTGATGATATAAACTTACTTTCTAAACTTAACTTCTATGTCCCTAGGTTAAACTCTAGGTGTTCCCACACCTTTGCGTATCCTAGATCTAGAACAAATGCTCTTTATTACTCTCCTTTAGTTCGAATCATTCGAAATTGCAATAATAACCCAAATATTGATATATTTAATGTAACGCCCCAGCTAATCAGGAATGCATTTTTATAAGTAATTATCTATAGCGCACAACCTTATATATATCCGTACTTCAAGATTTATACACTCCAAATTTTCCATGTTTTCTTTATATGTATTATTATTAGTAATAGTTACGCTATATTTTAGATATCATTATACATTTCTCTGTAATTGGAAGTAATTCTGTTGAGAAATAAAGCATTATTATTATTATTATTAAAAACTTTAGACCTCGATAAAATCCTTAAATGACCTAATATTGCAAAAAACAGTTAGATGTATTTTTTCTTGCACACAATTTTTTCATTTTTGTTTTTAGATTTAAATTAGAAAAAAAAGTTTGAATTTGTCGCACTGTGTAATAATCAGTTATAAAAACATTTGAACATTTCAAGATCTCTCTGAAATTGTTCAACTGATCATTTATAAGATATAATTATTGTAATATGTACCCAAGTAATTAAATTGTTTAATAGTGTTAATGCAGCGTTTGAAATCTTTTTCTTTGGGGTAAATACCGAAGTTTGTTTAATTTATGCATTTTGCTGCTGTAATTAGTGACAGCTTTGTGAACATGTTTAATATTTCAAAAAGTGAATACATTTTTAGTAGTTTAGGCCCAGTTGCACTAAATACAATGAATTCGAGTTCAAGCTGAACTCGAGTTCAAGATGACACTTCCTATTGTTCTAACGTCACTTTGAACTCGAGTTTAGTACAACATGGTTAGTTCAACTGGCTCTAAAGGCTTGTATCGTTTAGAACATTTGCCTGTTGCGTGTCACCTTAACGTAACATTTGATAAAAGCCAACCGTGCAACGCTTATTTTAATCGGTATCAAACCACACAGGAATGAGAGCGAGTAATTCGTAAACATTCGTGGTTGATCGGCAGGTAATAAGAAGAGACTGCATTGATACAACTACTTTCCCAACTAGCATACTGCTGTAGTTTGTCAATTCCTTTGATGCAACAGGCAAAAACTGCCAACTAGCCAATCGGCTTTGTTGCTTTAACACAATGCAACAAAACGCTTCCCTGTCTCTACTAGGCACAACGGGGCAATGCTACGGTTCTAGTCGAATCAGGCGTTTAAACTATAACTACTGGGTTTTTTCTTAACAAGAAAACCTTCCAGTGATTATTAGAGTACATTCGATAAATCTACGTAGCTGTATTGTAACTATGTTTTACATTTTTTTTTTGTGCCACTCCTATCGTTCATCACAGCTTCAAATTGCTTTTAATTAGTGATGGGCAAGATCGATCAAAAAAGATCGACTGATCGATCCATGCAAGTGATTGATCCGCTCGATCTCTTTGAGCGGATCGATCTTTTCGATCGGATCGATCTTTTCGACCGGATCGATCTTTTCGATCGGATCGATCTTTTCGATCGGATCGATCTTTACGATCGGATCGATCTTTTCGATCGGATCGATCTGTTCGATCGGATCGATCTGTTCGATCGGATCGATCATTTCAGACCGCTCGATCGGCTTGATCTTTTCGACGACTCGATCTTTTCGGACGGCTCTATCTTTTCGAGCGACTCGATCTTGGGGGCGGTTCGATCTGTGCGAACGGGTCGTGCTGATCGATGTGATCAATCGGCTCGATCAGATTGGTCATATCGATCGGCACAAGTGGATTGATCAGGTTGTGCGGCTCGAGCAATGATCTTTTTGAGCGGATCGATCATTGAACGATCACACTATTTTTGTATTCTGTTTTGCGCAAAGTGAGACAGCATTTATTAAAAAAAGGATATAGGCAGGGTCTTGGCCAGAGCTGGGCAGGATTCGAATCATTCAGGATTCGATTCCCGGATTCGAATCCTTTTAAAGGATTCAAAAGAGGTATTCGAATACTTTAGTGAAAACGGATTCGTGATCCGGATTCGTTACATTTTTTTAAAAGGATTCGTATTCGAATCCAAACGTAGATGATTCGAATCCTTATAAAAGGATTCGAATTCTTATAAATGGATTCGAATCCTTATAAAAGGATTCGAATTCTTATAAAAGGATTCGAATCCTTATAAAAGGAATCGAATCCTTATAAAATTCGAATCCTGATACATGGATTCAAATCCTCCTAAATAACTCGAATCATCGCTATTAAGGCTGGGATTCGAATTCGATTAATTCAAATAGTTAAATATTCTATTATGAATATTTAAATCACTTAATTATTCATATTTGAATATAAATATTAAAATTTTCGAATAATTCAACTATTTGTGAATGCATATTTGGTTACTTAACCATGAAAAATATCCAACGTTAATATATATATTTTTAACTTCACTTGAAATCAGTGTTTTATACGCGTGGCGCATGAAGTAAAATTTCGAGTTTAGAAAAGCCCCGTGAAAATTTGTCTCGGGTCGCTGCGCGACCCTCGACAAATTTTCTACGCGGGGCTTTTCTAAACTCGAAATTTTACTTCATGCTTAGTCTGGGAGTGGACAACACTCGTTCTTAGAAGTTTCAAATTGAAGGATTAATCTAGATTACTAAGTTTATTACCGTTTTACAAAGGCTACAGCTCAAAACTTTCAACTTTCAACTTTCCTTTATTTCGTGTTATTACAAAAGTGTACACTCGTCATGGGTAAGATACATAAAAGTATAATGAATAAATAAAATTTGCGTAAAAAATAAATAAATAAATAAACAATAATAATAATAGATATATATGGATTAAAAGGAAAACATTGCATTGTACAATATAAATATAAAACAGTGAAATGTATGGAAGTAATACAATATCATTACAAACACATTAAAATTCTATTTAAATTCAAATAGTGAATACCACAAGCAACCAGAGAGTGAACATTCATATGCTAAGTTCTTTAAAATCATCCTCTAAGCATTCAAATAAACTGTAAAATGCTTTTTTACAGAGACAGTGTTTTATTACCCTTCTAAAGGGTGTACGTGGAAGGAGTTTAATATTTTCTGGTAAAGCATTAAATAGCTTAGGGCCAAAGTAATTAATACTATTTCTGCATTTATAAATTCGTAGAAAAGGCAAGCAAATGAGGTGTTTATTTCTAGTCCCATATTCATGGCAATATGTATGGTAAGATGAAACATTTTTTCGAACAAACGTAAGAGACTCGAGAATATAAACGCAAGGCAATGTAAGGATTTCTAAGTTTACAAATGTGTCTTTGCAGTCATCTCTATACGACATAGAATTGATAACCCTCACAGCTCGTCTTTGTAACCCGAATAAGCTGTTAATAATTGAGGAATGTCCCCATGCAAGAATTCCATAGGTTAGGCGAGAATGGAAAAGCCCGAAGTAAGCGGATTTTAGAGCAGTGTGAGGTAAAAAGGAGTCGAGGTTACGCAGTAAAAAGATAACTATAGAAAGTTTCCCAGAAATATACCTCTCATGTACATCCCAGTTCAGCCTACTATCTAATTGAACACCCAAAAACATAGTTGAATTAGTCTCAACGCCGAGTTTGGTAGAGAAGGTAACACTGTTTTATCTGCATTTAATGATAATTTATTGGCAACAAACCATTTAGCTACTATCTCTTTACAATCAATACTAAAATTATGGGCTGTTAATACATCATTACAGGTACAAAGATAAGAAGTATCATCTGCGTACAGTACTGTTTTCGCATCGATTTGTAGCGGCAGATCATTTATATATAAAATAAACAGTAGGGGACCTAGGATGGAACCCTGCTGAGATGTCGCATTCACCGGACCAATCACCATTAACCTTAACACGATGCTGTCGATTAGTCATGTAGGAGTTCAACAGACGACAGCTAGAAGGATCAAAATTGTAGCAATATAGTTTCCTCAGTAAAACGTCATGGGAGACACAGTCGAATGCTTTACTGAGGTCCAGAAAGGATGCAACCGTGTCCATTACGCAGTTAAAACCTTTCTGAGCCCCATCCACGAGTGCAGTAATGGCATCAACTGTAGAACGCCCGTTCCTAAAACCATACTGGCTATCATGCAAGATGTGAGCATCATCTAAGTAAGTAACCATTTGCTTAAGAATAATTTTTTCAAACACCTTCGAAAGTATAGGTTGTATGGAAATGGGCCTATAGTTATTAACTTCTGATTTAGATCCTTTTTTATGTATGGGAATAATGAACCCGTCTTTTAAACATTGAGGAAATATACAATGGTGTATACATGAGTTTATTAACTTGGTGAGAGGTGAAATTATAATGTTTATGATACAAATTAGTAGATCTTTGTTTAAGCCGTATATGTCCCGAGATTTAGAGTTATTTAAACCGATAATTGCGCCTCTGACCTCGACCGAACTAACCTGCCTAAATTTAAAATAAGATTCAGATAATCGTGGTGAACTATTACATAACGTGACAATAGGATCAATATTTGATATCGGTAGCTGATCCACTAGATGTTTAACCGCAGTACTAAAGTGAATATTAAAATCATCTGCTGATATATTACTATCTAAATTGGAATTGCTTTTGTTAGAAATTAATGACCACAAAACTTTGGGATTACTATTATTTTGTTTAGTATAAGCATGGGTTGCAGATTTTCTTGTGGTTTTTAGTGCCATTCTATACGTTTGTCTATAATTATAATAAATGTTTTTAAATTCTGGGAATCGTACACAGGATTCTTTAATAAGCAATAATGCATTTGCCTTAGTTCTCTGTTGAACCACTTAACCTTATCTTTGTTGCTGTTGGAAATTGTCTTTTCGGGAAAACAATCATTAATTGCATCATGAATATATTGTAAAAACATAGAGAATTTTGTGTTGATGCATATATACGCGTCATATTGGTTTCATCGAGTAGTGAGAACAATCTTAATTTTCCAGCAAGTGTGATAGGTCGTTTTATGTAACTTATTAAACCGTCATATTTATTAGGTAATTCAAGTTCAAATCGAACTCCTACATGATCCGACAAACCAGAGTCTAGAGGATGTACATTAATCTTTTTATCACGAATGTTCGAAAAAATGTTATCTAAACAGTTACTTAGTCTAGTGTTAAAATAAACCAAGCGCACCAAACCATATGTTGCCAGAAAATCGCTCAGATAGATTGCATGTGGGTCATCAGTATTGAATTTAACATTGAAATCCCCTCCAAGGATAACATCATCACGAATATTTAGTTTACTGAACAATTTGTCTAAAACAGAGAGAAAAATATGAAAATCCCCTAACGGAGAACGATATATTGATATGATTGTAACATTATGCAATGGTAGAAATGAGGCAGCTACCTCGCAGTGTTTTTCAAGGGATAATTCGTTTAGTTTATCAATGCTTTTTATTATTAACTCATTTTTAGCTAGCTGCATCACGTCACCGTGAATAAATTGAGTGCGCGAGAAATGAGAACATGAAGTGTAATCAACAAATCGCACATTTTCAACTTCATCGTTATTCAGCCAATGTTCGCAGATTACATCAAATGGATTGTTTTTATAGTCAATTAAAAAACTTTCAAATTCGTTTGTTTTATTCTTAATAGATTGAATATTGGCAAAATAGAGATGAAGAGATGAATTTTTAAACTTTATTCGTTTGTTTTATTCTTAATAGATTGAATATTGGGAAAATAGAGATGAAGAGATGAATTTTTAAACTTTATTTTTCCGTTGACGATTATTTCTTCATTTTTGATTTGTTCGCAGATTACATCAAATGGATTGTTTTTATAGTCAATTAAAAAACTTTCAAATTCGTTTGTTTTATTCTTAATAGATTGAATATTGGCAAAATAGAGATGAAGAGATGAATTATTAAACTTTATTTTTCCGTTGACGATTATTTCTTCATTTTTGATTTGTTTGCAGCTCGACTGAAAAAAAAACTGACCAATTCCAGCCCCCACAGGCCAAATCTTCGGATCTTCAATTGTCTCACGTTCTTCGTAAGGGACGGATACACGAAAAGATGAATATTTTTCAGATTTGCTTAGATTCCAATTTTTCGCAGAAAGGAGAAGAAACATTAAGTGAATGTAGATGTGATTTAATATTTTCTTCAGTAGTAGAAGGGTGCATCCTGAATATATGAAAATAAGCTTTTTTACCAGCGCTCTTTTAACGTATGATTTGGATTGTTTGATTCGCCAGAAATTCTTTTTGATTTCTTTTTTCCTGCGAAAACCCAACGGTTAACGGGCTCCAGGTCATCATTAGGTGTGTTGTTAATACTAATTACTGGAACAGGAGAGATGATGTTAATTTTTGCCGAATTTATTTGTTTACCTGCAAGTTTCGGAGTTCGTTTCTTCTGTTCTTTCACGTTAATTGAGTTGCCTATCTCGACCCCGTCTCCGATTTCCATTGATGGTTTGTTGCTGGCGGGAAGAGAGTTAATAGCCTCTGGTTCATTCGTGTTGATTGAGTTGCAATGGACCAACCATGGTCTTCGCAGAACGAAGGACTACAGGGAATCGAAGTTTTTTTTACAAGAAAACAACGAATATCTGAAGGTTTACAGCATGGATAGCAAAGAAAACATCTAATTTTGAAAAATATCGAAATTGGGTTGGTTTTCAGTGCATTTTTAACTTCACTTGTAATCAGTGTTTTATACGCGTGGCGCATGAAGTAAAATTTCGAGTTTAGAAAAGCCCCGTGAAAATTTGTCTCGGGTCGCTGCGCGACCCTCGACAAATTTTCTACGCGGGGCTTTTCTAAACTCGAAATTTTACTTCATGCTTAGTCTGGGAGTGGACAACACTCGTTTGAATTTTAAATTTAACTCTTTTAAAAAATCGACGTATGTAATATAATAAATCATTCATTGAAATCATAGAAAAAGATGCAAAATTTTACCTAAAATTAACTTTTAGAGTTAACTTTATAATTTGTTCGGCTCTTAATGGGTGAATATTCTATTCCTAATGAAACCGTTTTTATTTAATATTAAAGTTGCATTTAATACAATAACAAACTGTGAATAAATCGACATAAATCTAGAAATATCAAAAATCCCGACATGTAGAAAATCTTGACGGTCCACTCCCAGACTAAGCATGAAGTAAAATTTCGAGTTTAGAAAAGCCCGGCGTAGAAAATTTGTCGAGGGTCGCGCAGCGACCCGAGACAAATTTTCACGGGGCTTTTCTAAACTCGAAATTTTACTTCATGCGCCACGCGTATAAAACACTGATTTAAAGTGAAGTTAAAAACGCACTGAAAACCAACCCAACTTCGATATTTTTTCAAAATTGGATGTTTTCTTTCCTATCCATGCATGAATAGTTGTTGTGGTGTACATCTGCTCTTGCTTGCTCTTGCTTGGTAATCTAATTAAGTGGGATAAAAGTACCAAAAAATCGTGGAAATTCACATGGTGATTGCATTATTAATCATTAACGTGGTGAGTGAATCCTGTAATAATTGCAACAGTTATTCAATTGTTAATTAGTGAATTCTAATTGGAAAAATTCCACTGAATCAGTCCAGCTGTGTGAAGGTCACCTTTCGAAAAAAAAATAAAAATTAAAATTCGTGCATTTATCTTTATCCACGGTCATTCATACTTAATGAACTGGCATTCTATATCGTATTCATTCACGATACTATATTTCATTCAAATTTGTTTATGTTTTTTCACTTTAATTATTTAAATCCTTTTCATTACTTTGTTTAATTGTGTTTCCCATCCGTGGTGTTTTTTCCCTTGTTTGTGTGTTTATTAGTTAGTCACCACGAAGGACCCCGTCGGTGTGAAGCGTGTGCCCTTCGTCTTTTTCCCTACTCCATCCATCCATTTTTGTAAGTCGCCCTGAACGACCCCTGGGCGAGAAAAGTGCACCCCTTGTTAAATAGAAGTTATTATCAATTATGCCACGTTATCCTAATAAAGATAAAAAAACAAACAATACAAATAATGTTGAGCTTGAGTCGAAAGAGCCTGTAAATTTAGAAGATGTTTTTCAAGAAATTAAAGAAAAAGCTCCGTCCACAATGGAAACATGCAGCAAGTGTCAGACGAAAACGGATGACATTTGGGCATGCGACAGCTGCAAAAATCTACTTTGCGCTTCTTGCGCAGGTAGAGTGACACCGACTGAAGTACGATGCCTCCAACTGAGAACCCGAATTTTGACATTTTTATGTCCAGAATGCAAAGCAGCGGTCACTGCCATCCCGGAGATGCGCGAGTCGCTGACTGCACTGAAGTCTGAGGTCTTGGCCTTGCGAGAAAAGCAAGCTGAGATGGCCACTGCGCGTGCCGACCCGGAAGACCAGCCCGGTAACCAGTATACCCTGAAGCTCATCGCGGACTCAATCCAGGAACTAAAGCGAGAAACCGTCAAATATTCCGGACTTCAGGGAACCCTTGACCAAATTCAAGCGGATATGGCAGGCATTCAACAACAACTCGTGCAGAACTCCCGGCACGTCGAGGACCGAGTCAACGCCATGGCCGAGACCCTCCGTGCCGAGTTCCGTGAGAAAGTGGCTGGAGGAAATGCTGGTGAACCTGCAAATGTTGAAGCAGTGATAGATGAGATAGAGGAACGTCACAGCAGGGAGGCCAATGTCCTGCTCTTCAACCTGCCTGAAAATGGACAAACCCTAGACCCTTCAGGTAACGCTAACGACAGAGACCGCACCACGGGACTTCTTCGACAACTGGGTTTGGAACTGACCGTGAAAAATGCCTTCCGCTTGGGTAAAAGAGGAGGCACTAGGCCCCGCCCGCTGAAAATCGTCCTAGGCTCCAGAGATGAAGCCCTGTCGCTGCTGAAACGAGCGAAAGACCTCCCAGATGACCTTCAAGTTCGAGAGGACCAGACCCCAGCCCAACGCGAACAACTATTGGAGCTTCGACGTCAACTACAGGAGCGCCTAGCCGGAGGAGAGAAGGACATCACTATACGCTACATCAGGGGAAAGCCGAAAATCGTCAGCGAGCCGCAGAATGCACGAAACTCACAAGCGAACCCGAGCGTCTCGAAAAACTAGACTCGGTGTCGTTCTTCTATACAAATCTAGGATCCTTGCTGCCGAAGAGACCGGAGCTCCTGATAGCAGTAGACGCGCATCGCCCAACCTTCATTGTCCTGACCGAGACCTGGCTCCGCAGCGAGACCCCAGCCCCGCTGGTTGAAATTCAGGACTACCAACTGCTCAGGAAAGACCGGGAAATGCGACGCGGTGGAGGACTGGCGGTCTACTTCCGGACGCACACTGAGGGTGGCGCCCCCATCAAAGCCACGGCTCACCCTACGTTAAACACCAACGAAGAGGATGATGAAACGCTCTGGGTTGACATAACCTCCAAGGGTATCCAGCTGCTCCTGGGAGTGATCTACCGCCCTCCTGGGACCTCCGCAGATGTTAACACCAACCTGGTCGAAAAGTTGAAAATGATCCCCCAAAATCACAACACCATCATTTTCGGGGACTTCAACTACTCATCAATCGACTGGAGTACTCTCACCTCAACTACCAGCAACCATCAGGAGACGGACTTCCTGCAGTTCTACCTAGAAAGCCACCTACAACAGCTGATTTCTAGGCCTACAAGGTTTAGAACAAACCAGACCGAATCTCTCCTCGACCTTGTTCTGTGCAGCCAAGAAAACCTCCTAACAGACATCAACTTTCTTCCCCCCATAGCCAAGAGTGACCATGTTGCCTTACTAGC
The DNA here is from genome assembly GCA_932526585.2 of Philonthus cognatus. NCBI lineage: Eukaryota > Metazoa > Arthropoda > Insecta > Coleoptera > Staphylinidae > Philonthus > Philonthus cognatus. Next base: position 110,804,745 of record OW052243.1, read on the forward strand.
TTCAGCCCAGTTTATTAACAACCTTGACAACCACAACCACAAACCCAAACACAGGCAATACTTCAAGGCAAATTATGAAGAGCTGGACCTTCTCCTGGGGAGCACACTCCCATCAGTTGATGAGATCGGGACCTCGGCACACTCTTTATGGACAGCTCTTAGACGTAATCTGGAACAAGTGGAGACGCACATTCCATGGAGTACAGCAGGAAGGACGCGATATCTCAAACCCTGGATGACCAGAGACATCCTGCGAAACATCAGGCAGCGAGACAACATGTGGAAAAGGTACATGCGATCCCGAGACCCGACGGTACACCAGGCATACAAACAACTGAGAAACACCATACAAGTGGACCTGAGAACAGCCCAGTCAGGATATGAGGAGACCATCGTAGCCGGCGACCGCAAAACCTTCTACAAATACATGGAGCGGAACCTGTCGTCCAAGCCAGCGCTACCACCGGTACTTGTGATAGACGACGGCGAAGAACACGGCGACCCCGAAGCCCTACCGGAGATCCTGGCTGACCAATTCTGTAGTGTCTACGTAGCCGAGCCGCTGGGAAACCTACCAGAAGTGACCAACTTGCCAAGGAACCGTGCCAGCCTCGACCACATAGTCTTTAGGGAGCGTGCAGTCCTGGAGTTACTCTCCTCCCTGAAGGAAACCTCCTCTGCTGGCCCTGACGGCTTCCACCCGCTCCTACTCAAGAACTGCAGGACGACCCTGGCACCGTATCTGACCCGGCTCATGCAGCTGTCCCTCGATGAGGGTGTCCTCCCGAACGAATGGCTTGAGGCATGTGTGATTCCTGTGTACAAGAAGGGCAACAGGCTTCACCCTCAAAACTACCGGCCGATCTCCCTCACTTCGCACATTTGCAAGTGTATGGAGAGGATCATAGCTGAGGAGATCCGGGAATTTTGCATGAGGAACGTGATCTTCCCCACAAACCAGCATGGATTCATGCCTGGCAGATCGGTGACCACAAACATGTTGGAGTGCGTTGGCGATTGGACAATGGCCCATGACTGTGGTCGTCCCCTAGACATCGTGTACTTAGACTTCGAAAAAGCCTTCGACAGGGTTCCCCACACCAGATTGCTGAGAAAACTGGAACACGTTGGAATCAGGGGAAAGCTCCTGACCTGGATCCAGGCCTTCCTGAACAACCGCACCTTTAGGGTCAGAACCGGAATCCACCTGTCGTCGTTGCGCCCAGTAGACAGCGGTGTGCCACAAGGGTCAGTCCTGGGCCCACTGCTATTCCTGATCTATATCGCTGATCTCTGCAACACAATGTCAACCAAAAACAGCTGGTTCGCGGATGACGTGAAGTGTTACGGCGACCCCACGAGTGACGACATCCAGGAGGACTTGGACAGACTCCAGGGCTGGTCAGATGACTGGCTCGTGACGGTGAATCCATCAAAATGTGCGGTCATCCACGTCGGCAGAAATAACCCCCGAAGGACGTACTCCATGCATGGAGTACTGATCCCGTCCGTGGACCAGATCACTGACCTCGGCATTACTGTCACCCACGACCTCAAGTGGGGGCCGCACATCAATGCCGCAGTCAAAAAAGCTAACTCCTTGATCTACCTCATCAGGAAGTCCTTCAAGTTCATGTCCCCGAAAATGCTACTCGACGTCTTCACCATCTACGTACGACCCATACTGGAGTATGGTCATGCGGTTTGGTCACCATACTTCATTGGGGACATCGCCACACTGGAGAAGGTGCAACGTAGGGCCTCGAAAATCCCCTTGCCTCTGAGACATATGGACTACGAGGACCGGCTGGCAGCACTAAACCTCCCTCCTCTGATACGTCGAAGGCTGCGCGGCGACCTGATCGAGACCTTCAAAACCGTCAGAGGGTACTACAGCTGCCCTCTACTTCTCAGCCTCGTCTCCTCCAACCAAAACCAGCACCTGCGAGGGCATGCCTACAAGCTCAACAAAAGCCGATTCAACAAAAATCCCTATAAGCACTATCTGTTTAATAGAATTGTAGACGACTGGAACGCTCTTCCCGCAAATGTTGTTGTTGCCGACTCCGTCCAACAGTTTAAAAATAGACTAGATGTATACCTACAACTGTGATAGTTAGTCCCATAACGTTGATATATTGTTAATTTGCGAGCAGTGTCTATATATGTTGTACATTTTGTAAATTATGTAAACCGTGTAAATTATTTATTGCACTGTATAGAGCCACAAGCATTTATGCTAGTTTGTATAGCGAACGACACCAGATGTAATCTGCCAGTTCGTTTAATGTGTAAATAAATAAATAAATAAATAAATAAACCTTCAGATATTCGTTGTTTTCTTGTAAATAAACTTCGATTCCCTGTAGTCCTTCGGTCTCCGAAGACCATGATTGGTCCTTCGAGCTGTAGCCTTTGTAAATTGGTAATAAACTTAGTAATCTAGAGTAATCCTTTAATTTGAAACTTCTAAGAACGAGTGTTGTCCACTCCCAGACTAAGCATGAAGTAAAATTTCGAGTTTAGAAAAGCCCCGCGTAGAAAATTTGTGGAGGGTCGCGCAGCGACCCTCGACAAATTTTCACGGGGCTTTTCTAAACTCGAAATTTTACTTCATGCGCCAGGCGTATAAAACACAGATTCAAAATGATGTTCAATAACACATATATCATCATTAATTAAAATCATTATATAATCAGATATTTAGTCGGTAAATGAACATGTTTGTTAATAGAAACTGGTGGAATAAAATATTACTGGTTGCAAATAATAGATTCAAATTTATTTTTAAAGGATTTGTATCCGTGATTCAAAAATGAGGATTCGAATCTTTGATTCGAATCATATTTTTCACTTACGAATCCTTTATTCGAATCATATTAGGTGATTCGGATTCGTGATTCGAATCATGTTTTTGAGGATTCATCCCAGCTCTGATCTTGGCAGGGCTGAGAAAAAATTACTAATGAGCCAGTTATTTTTCCCGGGCTAGTCTCACACTTTATATCCGAGCGTGCTATTATATTATAGAGATTTTAATAAAAATGTATAATATTTCATTTCATATTAGCTATTTATATATTTAGTAAATACATAAATAGCTAATATGAAATGAAATATTATAAATCTTTATTAAAATTAATACTATTTAGTAACAGCTGTTAAATAACGTTAAAAATAACTAGTTATCACCATTATTGAAAATTAACTGCTTCTCTCATCTTTAGTGTATACTAAAGAACAAAAATGGTGATGTGTCCATCATAGTACTTTCCCCGTTTAATTATATAATTGAATATAATTAAAAATAAGTTAATTAGAAATATTAACACAGCAACCGGGGAATGGAATCGAACCCGCACTTCTCAATTAAGAGTCCGGTGCGCTACTGCCTGCGCTACGACACTTGATTTAAATAATGCCTTATCGGTGTTATAATATTCGATCCAACATTATATATCTATTTATTTGATTTTATTTTTTCGAAACCTGTTTCTGTTTTCGTTTATTATGAGTATCACATGCTAATAATTTTGTCTTCTGCTGGCATATACGTCTTTGCGCTCTCTTGAACGCTAAACGTCTGTACCATAGAAAACTAATATCTATAGAAGGCCCACTCCCATATAGTCGCCGAGACTGCGTTCAGCGCCACTGGTGGTCCTTTCTCCGTACTAAATGCCGAGCCAGCGGACCAGGCGGGAATCTCGTATATTTAAAATAAACTGTACGCTTTGTAATATATTATATGTTTATTTATTATGACAATTTTTTTAAATTATACAATCATTATTTTCAAACTGAAAATTTGAAATTATAATTGTATAATAAATATTGTCAGAATAAAAAACAAAAATGATATAAAAGAATTTTTTTAGTGAATTTAAAAGTTCAATATTCCTTTTAAGGTCAAATAAATGTGTTTATTGATATAATGAATTAATTAAATAAAATAATTACTTCCCTTAGTATATCCTGCATGAAAAAAATATTTTGGTAAATTGGAAAATAAATATAAAATTAAAGTTTAGTTTTATACATTTATTATTAAATTAACAGTTTATTGTTTGTAATGCACATGACGATTCTTGAACCATGTGGTACCTATTAAAAGATTTACATGTTTTATTATGGAGAAATAAATACTGAAATAAATCAAAATATATATTAACTCTTTTCTAAACCACCCAGGAGGTAGAGCTATTTGGCTCAACAGTACAGTATTTTAATTTCTCGGGAATACTATCAGTGAATTCTTTTTCCTTCGTGAAATTGTGCCATTCGTTTCGTTGATTTTTATCTTTGCATAAAATACAATCGCTGCATGTTTCGCATTTATAATAATCCCCTATCTTTTTTATAACAAATCCACCAATATATCCTACAGACATTTTATCCACCGGTGAATATCTTTTCATTGTTTCTACTGTGTATTCATTGCACTGGGCAAGTTCAGTTTTGTTATTGCTTTGTTGTGTGATAAATTCTTCGACTCTTGTAATTAGGTTAACACTGTTATCATCTTTACAATTTGCAATGAATACACAGTAGAAACAATGAAAAGATATTCACCGGTGGATAAAATGTCTGTAGGATATATTGGTGGATTTGTTACAAAAAAGATAGGGGATTATTATAAATAAAAAAATGGAATGAACTGTTACTAAATTATTTACTAGCAGAGTTCGGTAAGAATTGACGAAAGAATTTGCTCCAGGATTTTCATTTGGTCCACAATGTTGACGGATTTGACCAAAAAAGTTCTCTAAAGAATCTTGATTAAAAGTCCTTGGCGTAAAGAATGACATATTATCCCCTTGCAGCAAATCTTTCACCAATAATTCCATACCTTTGAGAGTAATAATCCAGTTTTTTAATGACGGCGGAATAAATCTTTCTGTAGTACCTTCCTTCTGAAAATACATTTTTGATAAATTCTTCCTTGCTTCCTTTCAAAATTTCAGGTGAGGTGAGGTTTTAGAAACTGCACATCTTAGTGTTTTTCCGTTCTTCGGATGTAATGTTTGCCCATTACAGCTGTCAAATAATTGATCCCAAAAATGTATGACTTGAGAAGTTTATTTTGCTCGCTTTTCGAAGAATGTTCCATCTTCAGCTTGAAGTGAAGTTCTTGCAAAAAGTCCAATTGCTGAAGCTACTGTGTGACTAAGCACTTGGGTTGCATGTGCCACCTTCATTTCAGACATTTTATGCTGATACATATGTTTATCGTTCAGTTTTGGCATGACTCGAAGTTCTCCGCTGTGGTTGTCTATATTGTATGCCTGCTGTATCTCTTTCCACTTTCACGTAAACTTTTCATCATTTCTTGTTGCGAATTCCTTTAATTAAATATGGAGTATCGTAGAGCGGTATAATCTTCTTTCCATTAACGTTGAAGGTGAAATCTTCTTGTGCTTCTCCCTTTCTGAGAGCTTCTTCTGCTGATCGTTTGTGTAAGTAATTAATAGCAGCCACATTTGACGGTCCTTGATCACAAATTGTTGATACTACACGTAATCCACATTCTTGACATTTGACAATGACGTCTTTTATGGTCCGTACCAAATCAATTGTTTTTATGCCGGTTGCAGAAAATCCATAAAATACAGGTTGCTTCCATTTTTTAGTTATACCTTTTATCATGAAGACAGTAACACTGCTAGCGATTAAGTTTGACATTTTTTCTCCAACGTGTTGAAAACCCATTACATTGCCTGTATGAATATTCATTTGTAAATGTGGTTGTATTGACATTTCATCAAATAACAATACACAATTTTGCTCGTGGTCTTGTACTTTTTCAACACTTTCTTTTAAATTATTAAATATGACATCATTGAATCCTGGCATTACCGGTACTTGCTTTAACATTCTCATTACTGTATTCTTTGATGGCATACTAAAAATTTTAGAAAGCAACCTGTACATTTTGGGACTTTGCTTGTAAAATGTTACACCTAACACTTTATCTTTAAGAGAAAATCTTCTTCCGTTAGGGTGTTGTCCCTCCAAATTTAGTTGGCCTGTTACAAATTATATAGGATTTATGTCTAATGTGGCCATATTAATTATTTTACTCCTAGACATACTTTCGTATGTATCCAGCCGTTTTCTTAGGGTGCGCTGTTTCCTTCTAAGTATCCAATTAGTCCTTTTTAGACGAGTAGCTCTCTTGTATATTTTCTTTGCTTTTGGTGTTAGGTTCCCACTTTGACCAATTCCCTGTAATAATGGTGGTGGCGTAACTGACAGCATCTCTTCGTTTTCATTTTCTTTAGTCATGGCGTTTGTTTTTTCTGCAAGAAATAAGGGAACATCGTCCAGTAGTGCATCGGGCTCGTCAATTAAAAACTCTTCGTTGTCATCAACTGTTTCTTGTACAGTCTCCTGACGTTTTGGTAAAAATAATGTCAGAATAGCGTTTAACAATATGAAGTTGTTACTTCCACAATACTTCTTCGCAAAATGAATGTGGCACATTTTTTTCGTTGCATAAATCCTATCCGGACCTAAATTCCTTAATTCTTCATTATCACAAGCATCAACCCATATTTGGAATCTTGCCATATCCTTTTGTGGATTTGGAAATTGATGCCTGGGTGAAGTTTTATCTTCACATTTTTTAACCATACAAGTACGGTATTTAGGCATTTTTTTATTAATTTCACACACTCACACAATAAATATAACACAAAAACACAAACTATACTAGCACTAAGGACTTAAAACTGTGTATTAATAATATAAAACAAACCTTATGTAATAAAGAAAATTAAAAAATGACTAACCTTTATTGACTTACACCACCGCTGATATCTGGGAAATCGCAATGAAGACACAAATAAACGTTTGAGAATACTTTCAATCGAATAATTTGCTAATAATCGCAAAATAATGCTATTGCAGTGATTATAACCTACAAAATGCAAATATAATCTCTCTCAACAACAACAAAGAATGAGCCGAATCATAGAAAACTAATATCCGAATGAGCGGGAATATCTAGATGTTACATTTTCTATGGAGCATATGGCGGGACATTCAAATCTTTCAAATCTAGTACTGGATGCGCTACCTGCTGGTCCTTTCCTCAACTATTTTTATAATATAAACAAGTTCGTAAGAGTGAACCGACCCTGGTCTGTACCTTTCATTTTATGCTTACTAGAATTTCTGGATACAGATGTTTATTTATTTCATGAGTAAGTTATGGCTCGCATAGATTAAATTAGATTGATAACTCATAGGGGGCTCCACGTATCATGATTTTAGTTAACCGACCCACTCGATGAGACGGCGCTGCAATCGCAAATGACGTCATTGGAAGCGGGCGGGATTCTTGCTAAGCGGGGTGTGCGGTGCAGGGGGTCATAACATTGAATGGTGGGTGCGGTGCGGGAAACATCGCACGGTATTAAATTACCGTGCGATGCGAAAAATACCAAAGACCTAATAAACATGTTAAATGTATATTTAAAAAGTTATTAGAAATATATTTCGCTACATGTCAAAACCTAATTACATTTCACTTTTCAACAAAATGTCTGCAGTTCGTCAAAAAATGCATCTTAGAAATAAAATAAGAGGTCTCCTTATCCGGATAAGGATGTTGGCAAAAGTAGTGTTCCATACAGTGAATTTTTCTTTAAGGTAAACATATGCATAAGCTGTAAATTTTCCGACATTCGTTGTTTTTCAAAAGAGTTCAATATAAAGCTTTAAACGAGTGTTTTCCACTCCCAGACTAAGCATGAAGTAAAATTTCGAGTTTAGAAAAGCCCCGTGAAAATTTTACTTCATGCGCCACGCGTATAAAACACTAAAATATTGCAAAACTTATGTATATTCTAATTTCACTTGAAATCTGTGTTTTATACGTGTGGCGCATGAAGTAAAATTTCGAGTTTAGAAAAGCCCAGAAAATTTGTCTGACTGTACACTTATTTAAAATAATACACAATAGGTTAAAATTTAAAAATATTTTACATACTTACAGTTGTAATTATTTATATTTATTAACGCTCATCTCGAGAAGATTTCGCCTTATCGGCATTTTTGTGCCTTTAGATCCGACGGATCTGACAGCTGTTGATTGAAAACGAGCCCACGTTAGAAATTGCGGGAAATTTGAAATTCCAACATATGCGCCCTCCCATCGAGTGGGTCGGTCAACTATATATGTGAATTTACAGAATCATATGGAGTCGACTGGGTCTGATGGCTCGCTCTTAAAAATGAATTCGTCATCATTCCTAACTTATGATTTTTTTTTCCGTTAATATTTAGTTTCAATTTATTTTTTATTAATTTTTTTTTTAGTCATTATTTCTGTGCATTTTGCAAGTATTTATTTCTTTTCATATTCTTTTAGTGATTAGTTTTGTTGAATGAACGAAAATATATTTAGTCTTGGTTTGCCATATATTTGGTGATTACCTGTGTTTTTTCATGTACCTATTTTTGATTGTTTATTTTATTATTTTTACCTAAGTGTTACTAACTAGCATTACCGAATTAAGAATGTTTTTCCTTGTCTCTTTTGTGAATTTATTATGCGCGCTTTGTGCATTCCTGCATTTCTATCCTAATAATTTTTTTTGTTATTCTTCCTTTATAGTGTGTTTATTTTATAAAAAGTAGGCCAGCGATTGAATTTGAAATACCAACACGTTTGTTTTGATTTTTGAACCACTTGCGTATGCATTTTTTTTTATTGGTGCCTCGTTTTGCTTAAGCGCCTATTTTCTAGGGATGGGCAAGATCGATCAAAAAAGATCGACTGATCGATCCTTGCAAGTTCGAAAAGATCGAGCCGCTCAAAGAGATCGAGCGGCTCGATCTTTTCGATCGGATCGATCTCTTCGATCGGCTCGTTCTTTCTGATCAGATTGATCGGATCGAGCGGCTCGATACTTCAACTGATCGTTCATTGCTTGATCGATCTTTGCAATGATCGATCTTGCCCATCACTACTTTTAATGTGTACACTTTTTATTTACTCTTTACTGAAAATATTTATTTTCATACGTGTTTATCAAGTGTGAAAACAAAACATATGTGATTAACGTCATACAACATTTATAACTGTAGAGATAGATGTGAAAAAAAAAATTAAAATAATTGATTCACTTAATTATGAAAATATTTAATCATCTCGACAGTTTCACGAGATAACTCAAAAGATTGCTCGAATCATTTCTTAAACGATCCACTTCATCACTCATATGATCATCGAATTATCACTTGTAAACTCATTTCATACATTTGATATTCGTGTAAACATTTAAGCTATATATTTCTTTCCCGAGAGATTATTTTTATTGCCATTATTTTATTGTGATAGATTATTACCTGAGTTTTCATTCGAGTGATCTTCGCTAGCAATCATTTGAGTGATAATTTGAGAAATCATGAGTAATCTCTCGAGCAATCATTGAAGCGATTGATCAATTATCAATTTAAGTGCAATCCTAATGATTCGATTACACACATCACTAGCTTACACGATATTTATCATTAGGTAGGCTACGGCCTTGTTTGAGCAACTATTCGAGCAATCATTGTAGTGATCATTTATTTAAAGGCTTTAGGATTCCTGAAGTAATAGTTGGATTAAAAAATTAAAAGTATTGTTTAAAAGTAAATAGCTATAAAACATTTAAACAAAATAAATAGTTTCTAATTCATTTAAATCATTTAATTCTGTTTATAAAATGTTTTTAATTGAAGATCGGGCCGTCAAAGCATGTGCATGTAGAAAGTGCATTTATTAATAAAAATTTGGGTCGACTTGAGCCACCCTAATTTATCCAAAAATATCCTTCAAACACTCCTAGAACAAACCAATTACATTAATTTACAATTTACCAACGCAATGTTTTCATTTAGCAGTCACATAATATATAGGGTGAGTTTTGTTTCATGTTCTCTATGGGGATCTCGGAAACTATAAGAGATAGAGAAACGGTTAAGTGGGTAAAGTAGTGCAATTGTACGAGCTGAATAAAAAATCCACTTCTGAAATTTTCGAAAAAGTCAAGGGAAACTAGGTATTTTGAAAAATGTGAAAATTGTCGATTTTGTCAAATCAATTTTTCTCAGTTATTAAAAGAGATAGAAAAAAACTGTAAATGGCAGTGTTAGATAATTCTACACTAAATAAACAAATGGTATCAGATATTTAGCATCAACACCAGTTTTTGAGATATAACATAAACTTGCATTTTTAAATGGAAACCATAGTTGGCTCTGTCATCATTAAAATGGGATTTGTTTTACAGGTAAATAAATTTTAACTTCAAATTAAATTAGTGTTTTATAGGCCTGGCGCATGAAGAAAAATTTCGAGTTTAGAAGAGCCTGAAAATTTGGACTCGCTTCGCTCCGTGCCCAATCCCAAATTTTCAGGCTTTTTTAAACTCGAAATTTTACTTTATACTTAATCAAGGACTGGAAACTCTTGTTTCACACATAGTAAATAAATTATAGGTATCACTTTTATTTTAAATAATATCAAACAAAACTTGATTATTCTGTAATGAATCACTTCCAATTATGAAAAGTAGATTATTATTTAAATAAATTTCCAGACAATTGTTGTTTTTATTAATTAATTTGAAACCTCTAACGAGTGTTTTCCACTACCAGACTAAGCGTGAAGTAAAATTTCATGCTTTTCTAAACTTGAAATGTTACTTCATGCGTCACCGACATAAAACATTGAATTAAAATAAAGTTCAAAAGATACTTCTTAAATTTAACTTACGATAATAAATATTGCAAATGTTTGTATGTTTAATAATGTAATTTGAAATATCTTCAACAATTTAGCTAAGATTTGGAAACTTAAACAAAAAAATCTTAATAATGTTTTATAAAATATAGTTTAGGTAATTTAAGATTATAAAAAAAACGTATTAAACATGTTTTTAACAAATTTAACATTGTTTAAAAAAAAAACGTCTAAAACACTTCGTTTGTTTTTAGACATGTTTAAAACACTGTTTTAAATAAAGTATTTTAAACATAACATCTCTGGTGACAGATCCAGTCGAACTAGCAGAAGTATGTATTGCAAGGAGACCAGCAATGAGGAAAACGGTTAATCAAATCATACCCAATCAAAATAATTCCATTTTATTTAGTTTACTTGATTATGTTTTTATATCCATCTTTTAATCTCCACTCATACCGACCTTTGATGCAACTTCACAAAAGAGTCTGGCTCTTCTATGGTGCCAAGAAAGACAGAATTGTATCGATAAATGGGATCAGAAATTGTTTAGCGACGAGTCCCGGTAAGAAGATTCTATGGTGATAAAAAGTCACAAAATCACAAAGCTGAAATTTCAACAAAACAACTGGCTGCATGTAAAAAGTCGTTGATAAAAATATCATATCAATACACCAAAGAATTGTAAGTTTTTATATATTTAAAAAAAAAAGGGTGGTGCTGGCGAGGGCGAGGTGTGGGTCAGGGGAGAGGGGAAGGAAGGTGTGGATAGGGGAAGAGTATGGGAGGTGTGTAATGTGTGAGCGGGGGAGGGATACATGGAGTCATTTGACAGAGGAGTGCGAGGGGGTGAAGGAGGAATGGGTGGGAATAGAAGGGAATAGAAGAGTGACGGAATGGATGAGAGAGGATGGGCCCGGCCCCATCCTCTCTCATTCATTCCGTCACTCTTCTAAGGACGCTGGAGAAGTTGGGGGAAGAGAGGGGGCAACGATTAGTGTAGATAGGGATGTTATGTAGTATTATGCCAATAAAGGTCTTTTTTTTGTTTTATATATATTTTTTAGCTGTGAAACAGACAATCTGTATCAAGAAAGTCAAAAACCGTATCACAAAGTAATTGCCGTTTAGTGTGCGTGTTGTTTCGATTTTTAACAATACCTAGAATTGATAGAAAACCTCAATTTAACCAACTGTCTGACTGACTTTGAAAGAGAGCAAATTGATGGCCTGCACGAGGCATGTATTCCGCTTTGTAAAATTGTTCAAAGATTGAATCGAAACCCATCGAAAAACATCGTCCGATCCTGAAAGCGGACGTCCTCGAGCAACTAACATAAGTGAAGATCATCGCCTTAGACAACTGAGTCTTAGAGACAGATTTCGTCCTTCGGCTGCAGTTGGCGTTGACTAGATGAGAGATCTGAGGCAGATATTGTCGTCGAGAACTGTGTACCGACGAATTCCATCTTTTAATCTCCACTCATACTGACCTTTACGACGTTATCTTTTGATGCAACTCCACAAAAGAGCCAGACTTCTATGGTACCAAGAAAGACAGCATTGGATAGATGAATGGAATCATCAGCGATGAATCCCGGTAAGAAGTTTCTGTGGTAAGCGGCGCAGTTTAGATTTTGCTCTTCGAGGTCACGGCGGCCTTACACCTGGCATCATGGTATGGAGTTTTCATCCCTGCCAGTTTAAATGTACACCGATACATCCATGAGATTTTACAGCCCAGTGTAGTACCCAGGCTAAACGAACGCTCTGACATCATGTTCCAGCAGTATAAAGCCCGACCTCATCGCCCACATCTGTTAGAACTTTCTATGTGAAGAGAAAGTAGAAATTCTCCCTTGCCCTGCAGGTATTTACCATAAGTTGCAGGAAGTTCGTCATCATCTACAGCAAGCCTGGGATGAGACCCCACAGTTAGGCAGTGCAAAACTATCATAGGGATGTGACATTTTATTGAGACATTTTTGTTAATTGTTGGTATATTTTTTCAATAGTACTGATTTACTACTGAAGTAAACAGAAATAACTTGCTAAAATTTCAGCTTTGTGACTCAGCTCCTTCAAGGATTTATGTTGAATAAAAATGAAGTATCGTTTTTATTAAAATAGCACATTATACAACTTTATGGTACAAAATATGGTTAATAAAAGTGGATAAATATTAAATTAATACTTTTGATTAAACTATTTTTCTGATCACCATCTTTTAAAATAATGGACTGTTAAATGACTTTGGGGTCTTATCTAACCGGTAAATGGCGGGGTGGCATGCGGAAAATGTAAAATGTGTACATTTTTATTTGAGCTTTCCCAGGCCATTTCATGAAAATATACCTTTACAGAAATGTTCAGGGGGGTGAGGCCTATGTATCGATCTTGTAAATCCATGACAATTTTTGAAGATTTTTTTAAGATTAAAAATTATTGCAATTTCATGTTTTTTTTTTTTAAAACTATAGAAGCTAGAAGTACAGGGTGGGGCACGGGAACAAAGTGGTTTTAGAAAGGGAATTACTCTTTATAGAGAGGAGAGGCGTACGCTAGGTGGCGTTACATTCCTTGGCTCATACCATTTCAATGTCAGTAGTCAGTTACCATAAAATTAGGCATCATCGGTCCCAATTTTTTCGAACAAAATGGAGTTACCATTACTGTAACAAGTGAGCATTACGTTGACATGGTGAACACATTTTTTATCCCTCAGTTACATAAACGGAGCATTTGTGGTTTCAGCATGATAGTTTCACCACAGCACACACCTGTTTCCGAATCATCTCATTTCGAGATTTGGTGACATGTTATGGCCCCCTCGGAGCCCTGACTTGTCCACATGTAACTTTTTCTACGGGGATACCTGAAAGAACGTGTTTGCAAGTACAAACCCATTACATTGATAGACTTGAAAGAAGCGATCCATCAGCAAATCACCCGAATCAGAAGAAATCTGCTGGAAAGAGTGGAGACCAATTTTCTTCAACGCCTTCAACTTGCATTGAAGAAAATAAGTCTCCCCTCTTTCCAGCAGGTCTCTATTGATTTGGGTGATTTGCTGGCGGATCGCCTCTTTTAAGTCTATCATCGTCCTTGTAAACAGGTTCTGTCAGATATCCCCATGGAAGAAAGTCAACGGAAATGGTCATCACATGCCAGATTAAATATTCCGAATGTGAATAATAATGAAATGCTATGTACATACAAAGATTTTTTTACCAATAAAGTTCTACAGCAAAATCTAAAAAACCACTTGGTTCCACTCAGAGCTGGGCAGTACTCGAGTACAAGTACTGAAAAATTGTACTCTGAGTACTTTTCATGTACTCAGTACTCAGTCGATGAGTACTTTATTTTCTAAGTACTTGTACTTGTATTTCACGCCTTTTTAACCGCAAAATGTACTCGAGTAAATGCTTTTGTACTTGAATAGATTTCAATGTACTCAAGTACATTTGGGTGTACTCGAGTACATTTTGATTCACATTGAAAACTTTTTAACACGTCCATGACGAGATTGAAGTGAGTTATATAAAAACTTTACGCTCCTTTTGTCTACAATATAGGGCACAAAATATGAATATTTTAAGCCACCCTGATATTTAGTCTCTATACAAATGAGCAATTGTTTCGCATATTCTCTGGCTTTATTAAGAAGTGCCCTAAAAGATTGAAAATGTATTGTAATTTTTTACCTTTATTCCTTGTTTTTGCTTATTATTAATTTTAAACTGTCATTGCGCGTGTATTATATTTTTTAATTGTGTTTTATATTTTTAATTTTAATGTGTTAAATCTATATTACTAGATGTATCAAATAGACTCAGTTAACTGAATAAATAAATAAAAAAGAAATACTGGTTTTAAACCTAAACTCAAATCAGTGTTTTATACGTGTGGCGCATGAAGTAAAACTTCAAGTTTAGAAGAGCCTAATTTCGATAGGTCACTCCACTTCGATACGTGACCTATCCAAATTCTTCAGGCTTTTATAAACTCGAAATTTTACCAATCCAAATTGGGCTTTTATAAACTCGAAATTTTACTTCATGCGCCACATGTATAAAACACATATTGTGAAGTTCAAAATGTACTCTCCGCTTGTTTTTGATCGCTTGCAAATAAATTTTACATATCCTCGGCTTACCTGTAAATCCTTCTAAGTATAAAAAAACAAAACTTTTCAGGAGAAACAAAAAACCTGATGAGGCCCCTATTTTCGAATTTTAGATTTTTTTTTATGCAATATCACTTGAATGTTATTTCACTTAAAATGAACAAAACATTTTAGTGTTTTACCGATGAGAAGTTGGCAATAAATTCTTAACCCGGCGCCTCCACAATCGGACATTTCATTATTACATGTTTAAACATTTATAAATAGTTTTTGACGATCTATCCAATAAATTTTTACAAATATTACAGTATTCCAAATAATATTAAATACCAAATATTTAAAGAAAATGTCTGTGCCACACTTATTAACTGGACACAATTCTTGATTTAAAAATTTTCAAAAATTCATAACTTCTATTTGCCCCCATATAGAAACAGTTTTTTCATGTCAATTGTTTCTATGGGGTATTGTTAACAATCCTAACCAATCAAAACACCTTGAAAATGACTTGGTGATTTTTTTTTATTTCCAGCCACGATTCTTTATCCAGAAATTTTTAAAAATTCATAACTTCTATTTGCCCCCATATAGAAACAACTTTTTCATGTCAATTGTTTCTATGGGGTATTGTTAACAATCGTAACTAATCAAAACACCGTGAAAATGAATTGGTGATTTTTTTTATTTCCAGCCACGATTATTCATCCAGAAATTTTCAAAAATTCATAACTTCTATTTGCCCCCATATAGAAACAATTTTTTCGTGTCAATTCTTTCTATGGGGTATTGTTAAGAATCTAAACCAATCAAAACACCGTGAGAATGACTTGGTAATCTTTTTTATTTCCAGCCACGATTATTCATCCAGAAATTTTTAAAAATTCATAACTTCTATTTGCCCCCATATAGAAACAATTTTTTCATGTCAATTGTTTCTATGGGGTATTGTTAACAACCTTACTTATCAAAACACCGTGAAAATGAGTTCGTGATTTTTTTTATTTCCAGCCACGATTCTTGATTTAGGAATTTCCAAAATTTCATATTCTATTCTATTGAAAGTGAGTGGGTAGTTATGCTACCCTCCACTGCGACCGCAAGGATCTATTGTGGCTCACAATTAAGGTCGAACATCCGACCTTACAGCTCACCTTCCAAGTCCATCTTCTTGATGAAGTCAAGGATCTTGTCAGGTGAAGTTTTCTCCAGGTCCTAACTTATCAAAACACCGTGAAAATGACTTGGTGATTCTTTTTATTTCCAGCCACAATTATTCATCCAGAACATTAAAAACTCATAACTTCTATTCGCCCCCATATAGAAACAATTTTTTTGTGTCAATTCTTTCTATGGGGTATTGTTAACAATCTTAACTTACCAAAACACCGTGAAAATGACTTATTGATTTTTTTTATTTCCAGCCACGATTATTCATCCAAAAATTTTCAAAAATTCATAACTTCTATTTGCCCCCATATAGAAACAATTTTTTCGTGTCAATTGTTTCTATGCGGTATTGTTAACAATCCTAACTAATCAAAACACCTTGAAAATGACTTGGTGATTTTTTTTTTATTTCCAGCCACGATTATTCATCCAGAAATTTTCAAATATTCATAACTTCTATTTGCCCTCATATAGAAACAATTTTTTTGTGTCAATTAAGTGACTAAGTGACTTTATCGTGTATAGACACGATCGTATTGATAAATGTGGTGGTAGTGTCATGATTGCGGTACGGTCCAGCCTCAACAATAGTCTTGTGAACATATCACATAACCTGGAGGAAATATGTGTCAAAGTGTGTGATAACATAATAATTTCAGCAGCGTATATTCCACCGGGTTTAAATTCATCAATTTACGAGGAATAAAGTGAGCTTATTGACCAAATTTGCGTTATGTATCCTAATTTTCAGTTTGTCTTCTGCGGTGATTTTAATCTGCCGAATGCTTCTTGGAGCTATGATAACGAAAATATCTTATCGGTGAATAATAATTGTATATACGCTCAAGTACTAAGCGAATCATTAGAATTCAACGACCCAAACAATCGTGGCGCGTCTTTTTAGATTTAATTTTTTCTAACGTTGTTAAAATTTCGTTTTCAGCTTCTGTAGATCCTCTATTTGATAACTCTTTTCACCATGTATCATATACTCTTTCTATGGACACCAAAAATTTTATAGATAACCTTTGTTATAATAATTTCATATATGATTTTAAAGCTGTAAACTACTCTGAAATAAATATGTTCTTATCAAATATTTCCTGGAAAGAGTATCTAAATTCAGTAAATGTTAATGATGATGTTGATAAATTCTATAATGTTTGTATGTATGCTATCCATAACTTTGTTCCAACTAGATGTATCAAATCATCGTCATACCCAAAATGGTTCAACCAAACTTTAATACATTAAATTAAAAAAGAAAGCTCATATTAAATATAAATGTAGTGGTAAACATTCGGATTATGAATAGTTTAAATCATACCGTTCTAAATGTAAAACTCTCACCGAACAATTGTACACACAACATGTAAATAAACTAAATATTTCCTACAGCCCAAAATCATTCTGGAATTATGTAAATGAATCTAGAAAAACAGAAGGATACCCCAAGTGTATGTATTTAATTGACAAAATCAGCAACTCGGGTGCAAGTAATGTAAACCTATTTGCCGAGTTTTTTTCAAGTGTATACACGAAGAATCAAGTAAATAGTAATTCGAACATCAATGCTTCCGATTCAGTCAATTTAAATCAATTTGTTATAACTATTACCGATATTTTTAATGCGATATTCTCTTTGTCTGACTCATGTTCTCCAGGCTCCGATGGAATACCATCTCTATTCGTAAAAAATTTGTATTTACTCATTGTTTACACCATTGCATATTTTATTTAATTCTTCGCTAAAAACCTCGATTTTGCCTGCCATCTGGAAGCAAAGTTTTATACGACCAATTTATAAGAGTGGCGACAGAGAGAATATTGCAAACGATAGAGGAGTTTCAATCCAGTCTGTAATACCAAAACTGTTGGATAAAATAATTGCTGATCAAATGATGTTTTCCTGTAAGAATGTAATATCGAATGAGCAACAGGGTTTCTGCTATGGGAGGTCTACGGTATCTAACTTGCTAGTATACCATCCGTACATTATTAATTCCTTTAAAAATAATTCTCAGGTTGACTTCTCCAAAGCATTCGATAGTTTTTCTCATACTGTCTTGATAAATAAATTGGAACGTATGGGCTTTGGATCATCGATAACTAAATGAATTTGTAGCTTTCTGGATGGTTGCATACAATATGTAAAAATTAATAACTTCACCTCCAGAGCTATTAATGTGACTTCGGGGGTTCCTAAAGGTTCTCACTGTGGCCCAATACTGTTCCTGTTATTTGTTAACGATATAAATAAATACATAAAAAATTGCAACTTCCTTCTATTCGCAGATGATTTGAAGATTTTTCGCAAAATAAAAAATAACTCGGATGTCACATTCTTACAAGATGACGTAAATAACATTTATGAATGGTGTAGTGATAATGATTTGTTTCTAAACCTCGGTAAGTGTTCGACAATTTCTTACGGTAGAGGTCAAATTTCTAAAAATATTTACTCCATCAACGGTAACGACCTACCTTCAGTCGAACACATTAAAGATCTTGGAGCAATATTTGACTGTAAACTAACCTTTTATAAGAATATTGATACTATATGTTGCAAGTCATTGCAGACACTTGGTTTCATTACATGTCTCTCTAAGGACTTTTCTGTGAATTATCGAAAACTACTTTTTATTACGTTGGTGAGATCACAGCGGGAATAGGGTTCTTGTATTTGGTCCCCGTATTATAATGTTAAAATTAATCAAATTGAACGAGTCCAAAACAAGTTCCTTATGTCAATATCTTTCAAAAATGGGATTAGAAGGGTTGACTATGGTCGTAGTTACATGTTGTGTTCGCTACAATTGATCTCATTGCATGAGAGGCGTATATATGTCGATATGTGTGTATTGTACAAAATTATACACGGTTTGATATGTTGTAGCGAGTTATTGGGTAAGTAAACTTTAATATTCCATCTAAAACAAGACATATTAAAATATTTAACGAGGATTTGTATCGTACAAACTATACCAGGTACTACTCTATTAATCAAATGATAAGAACATGTAATTTTGTTTGTTCCTCCCCTCATTTTAGATTATTTGATGCGTCATTGAATACATTTAAGTTTCATCTAAAATTAATAGATTTGTCGGCTCTTATTACCGATTTTTTATAAGCGTATCTTCAAAATCTATGTTTGTTAATTAGTGAATGTTAATATATACTTGTAGAATTAATTACTTTATTTTTATGTTATTTACTTTACTTTCTTTGTTATGATTTTTGTAAAAAAGGCATTGCCGGAAATATATATTATTATTATTATTATTAATTGTTTCTATGGGGTATTGTTAACAATCTTAACTAATTAAAACACCTTGAAAATGACTTGGTGATTTTTTTTATTTCCAGCCACGATTATTCATCCAGAAATTTTCAAAAATTTACAACTTCTATTTGCCCCCATATAAAAGCAATTTTTTGTGACAATTGTTTCTATGGGGTATTGGTAACAATCCTAACCAATCAAAACACCGTGAAAATGACTTGGTGATTTTTTTTATTTCCAGCCACGATTCTTTATCCAGAAATTTTCAAAAATTCATAACTTCTATTTGCCCCCATATAGAAACAATTTTTTCGTGTCAATTCTTTCTATGGGGTATTGTTAACAATCCAAACCAATCAAAACACCATGAGAATGACTTGGTAATTTTTTTTATTTCCAGCCACGATTATTCATCCAGAAATTTTTAAAAATTCATAACTTCTATTTGCCCCCATATAGAAACAATTTTTTCATGTCAATTGTTTCTATGGGGTATTGTTAACAACCTTAACTAATCAAAATACCGTGAAAATGACTTCGTGATTTTTTTTATTTCCAGCCACGATTCTTGATTCAGGAATTTCCAAAATTTTATAACTTCTAACTTCTAAAACTCATTATTTTCCATTTTCGATTTTTGGTAATATCTCAGGTAATGTGCTTAATGTTTTTATTTCAAATGGAATACAGTTAGCTATGTCATTTTTTATTTTTTCAATGATGTATCACACAAGAATAAAACATTCTCATTTTTTTTAAATCTAAAATATTCTTTAATTTTTTTTCCAATATCTCTCATTGAACGTAGTAGGCTTGTTAAAATCAAACAGTTTTAGTTAGAATTCTTTATTCAAGGTAATAATACTTGACATTTTCTATTTTAAACACATTTCAATTGCTATACAGAAAGATAACAGATAAATAAATCTATGTTTAAAAGGTTAAAACAATTATTACATTAAATGTTTAAATTGATGTCCATTACTCAAAGTGCATGTATTGCATCTCTTTATGGTACATCTACTTGTATTATACATATAAATATTTAAAATTAAAGTTATACAATAAATAACATTTTGTCTCAAAATTTCTGGATGAAGAATCGTGGCTGGAAATAAAAAAAAATCACCAAGTCATTTTCACGGTGTTTTGATTAGTTAAGATTGTTAACAATACCCCATAGAAACAATTGACACGATAAACATGTTTCTATATGGGGGCAAATAGAAGTTATGAATTTTTGAAAATTTCTGGATGAATAATCGTGGCTGGAAATAAAAAAAATCACCAAGTCATTTTCACGGTGATTTGAATAGTTAAGATTGTTAATAATAGAAACAATTGACACAAAAAATTGATTCTATATGAGGGCAAATAGAAGTAAAGAATTTAAAATAAATTCTGGATGAAGAATCGTGGCTGGAAATAAAAAAAATCACCAAGTCATTTTCACGGTGTTTTGATTGGTTAGGATTGTTAACAATACCCCATAGAAACAATTGACACGAAAAAATTGTTTCTATATGGGGGCAAATAAAAGTTATGAATTTTTGAAAATTTGTGGATGAATAATCGTGGCTGGAAATAAAAAAAATCACCAAGTCATTTTCACGTTGTTTTGATTAGTTTAGATTGTTAACAATACCCCATAAAAACAATTGACACAAAAAAATTGGTTCTATATGGGGGCAAATAGAAGTTATGAATTTTTGAAAATTTCTGGATGAATAATCGTGGCTGGAAATAAAAAAAATCACCAAGTCATTTTCACGGTGATTTGATTAGTTAAGATTGTTAATAATAGAAACAATTGACACAAAAAATTGATTCTATATGAGGGCAAATAGAAGTAAAGAATTTAAAAAAATGTCTGGATGAAGAATCGGGGCTGGAAATAAAAAAAATCACCAAGTCATTTTCACAGTGTTTTGATTGATTAGGATTGTTAACAATACCCCATAGAAACAATTGACACGAAAAAATTGTTTCTATATGGGGGCAAATAAAAGTTATGAATTTTTGAAAATTTCTGGATGAATAATCGTGGCTGGAAATAAAAAAAACACTAAGTCATTTTCACGTTGTTTTGATTAGTTTAGATTGTTAACAATACCCCATAAAAATAATTGACACAAAAAAATTGGTTCTATATGGGGGCAAATAGAAGTTATGAATTTTTGAAAATTTCTGGATGAATAATCGTGGCTGGAAATAAAAAAAATCACCGAGTCATTTTCACAGTGTTATGATTGGTTAGGATTGTTAACAATACCCCATAGAAACAATTGGCATGCAAACATTGTTTCTATATGGGAGCAAATAAAAGTACAGAATTTTTGAAAATTTCTGGATGAATAATCGTGGCTGGAAATAAAAACAATCACAAAGTCATTTCCACGGTGTTTTGATTGGTTAGGATTGTTAACAATATCCCATAGAAACAATTGACACGACAAAATTGTTTCTATATGGGGGCAAATAGAAGTTATGAATTTTTGAAAATTTCTGGATGAATAATCGTGGCAGGAAATAAAAAAAATCACCAATTCATTTTCACAGTGTTTTGATTAGTTAAGATTGTTACAATAGCCCATAGAAACAATTGACACGACAAAATTGTTTCTATATGGGGTCAAATAGAAGTTATGAATTTTTGAAAATTTCTGGATGAATAATCGTGGCTGGAAATAAAAAAAATCACCAAGTCATTTTCACGGTGCTTTGATTGGTTAGGATTGTTAACAATATCCCATAGAAACAATTGACACAAAAAAATTGTCTCTATATGGGGGCAAATAGAAGTTATGAATTTTTGGGAATTTCTGGATGAATAATCGTGGCGGGAAATAAAAAAAATCACCAATTCATTTTCACAGTGTTTTGATTAGTTAAGATTGTTAACAATACCCCATAGAAACAATTGACACGACAAAATTGTTTCTATATGGGGGCAAATAGAAGTTATCAATTTTTAAAAATTTCTGGATGAATAATCGTGGCTGGAAATAAAAAAAATCACCAAGTCATTTTCACGATGATTTGATTAGTTAAGATTGTTAACAATACCCCATAGAAACAATTGACATGAAAAAATTGTTTCTTTATGGGGGCAAATAGAAGTTATGAATTTTTGAAAATTTCTGGATGAATAATCGTGGCTGGAAATAAAAAAAATCCCCAAGTCATTTTCACGGTGATTTGATTAGTTAAGATTGTTAACAATACCCCATAGAAACAATTGACATGAAAAAATTGTTTCTTTATGGGGGCAAATAGAAGTTATAAATTTTTCAAAATTTCTGGATGAGTAATCGTGGCTGGAAATAAAAAAAAATCACCAAGTAATTTTCACGGTGTTTTGATTGGTTAGGATTGTTAACAATACCCCATAGAAACAATTGACATGAAAAAATTGTTTCTTTATGGGGGCAAATAGAAGTTATGAATTTTTGAAAATTTCTGGATGAATAATCGTAACTGGCAATAAAAAAAATCACCATGTCATTTTCACGGTGATTTGATTAGTTAAGATTGTTAACAATACCCCATAGAAACAATTGACACGACAAAATTGTTTCTATATGGGGGCAAATAGAAGTTATGAATTTTTTAAAATTTCTGGATGAGTAATCGTGGCTGGAAATAAAAAAAATCACCAAGTCATTTTCACGGTGTTTTGATTAGTTAAGATTGTTAACAATACCCCATAGAAACAATTGACACGACAAAATTGTTTCTATATGGGGGCAAATAGAAGTTATGAATTTTTGAAAATTTCTCGATGAATAATCGTGGCTGGAAATAAAAAAAATCACCAAGTCATTTTCACTGTGATTTGATTAGTTAAGATTGTTAACAATTCCCCCATAGAAACAATTGACACGACAAAATTGTTTCTATATGGGGGCAAATAGAAGTTATTAATTTTTGAAAATTTTGAAATCAAGAATTGTGTCTGGTTAATATGTGTGGCACAGACATTTTTTTTAAATGATTGTTATTTAATATCATTTGGAATACTGTAATATTTGTAAAAATTAATTGGATAGATCTTCAAAAACTATTTAATGTTAAACATCTAATAATGAAATGTCCGATTGTGGAGGCGCCAGATTAAATCCGTGACTGGAGAATTTATGGCCAACTTCTCATCGGTTAGTGTTTTATAGTCTTTCTGTAATTTAATACAATTATTTCCATAAAAAAAGCAAAATAGCCAAAACTTGGACTTAGAACGTATTACAGGTAAGTCGACGATATGCTTATTTTGGAATGTATAAAAGTGCCCTAAGAAAAAACTCGCTGTGTATATCTTAAATGTAATTTTAAATTGTATGTCAAGGGGTTACAGCCATATTTTCTTATTAACTTCATGTACTCAGTACTTTGTACTCATAAGAGTACTTAAGTACCTATTGTTACAGACTTGTACTTAGTTCTCGAGTACATATTTCGCAGAGTACTTGTATTCAGTACTTGAGTACATTTTACTTGTACTCGGAACAGCTCTAGTTTTCGTGCCTCACCCTTTATTAACGATACATACCATTCCTAAAATGGGCTCAAGATTATGTCTGGTTTTTTCGTAACTTTAGCTTCTCAAGAAGGGCCGGAATAAATATTGACGTTTTGTTACATCTTAACTTAACCTTACATTCTAACTAGACATAACAAATACCAAATCCGTTTAAACCACTTGTCCGTTTGAATTAAATCAAATTCAAAGTAAATTTAACATTTCGTTCATAAAATCGACCCGAATATTCTTGTTTTTTTAATGAATTAAACGTACTCAAATTAAAAAAAAAAACAATTATATCATCTAGAAAACTGTAATTAAATATAGATCCATGCATTATTTCGGCATTATACTAAGAGATAGCCCCACGTAAAACCTATTTAAAATTAAATATTTTTTTATTATGAAACATTATTTTGTATATATTTTTATACTCATACTTAAAAAATATAATACTAAAAATAAACTGGTGTTTTAACTTTAATAATATGAATTTATTCTGCCACTTCACTATCTAAGAGGATTTGGTATTTGTTATGTATAGTTAGAATTTTAGGTGAAGGAATAACATATACAATAAATTTAACATTTTGCTTACAGAATTGATTCGATTGCTTCAGTAATTTATGAATAAAATATTTAATTTGAAAATTTGTTATGTTGTCGCCATCTCTTGGTTATAACTGACATTTAGATATGTTGATGGTTTGATTAAAATCCAATAGATGGCAATTAACATATCTGAATGTCAGCTATAACCAATAGATGGAGACACTATAAAAAATTTTCAAATTAGATATTTTATTCATAATTAACTGAATCGATTGCTTCAGTTATTTATGAATAAAATATTTGTAAACAAAATGTTAAATTTATTGTATATGTTATTGCTTCAACTAAAATTCTATCAAATTAAATTAATTTTAAGTAATATTATTTTTAATCAACCAACTAGAATAATTAGTTGAGTAATTAGTTTTTGCCTATAACGATCAACTAAGAGAGCTCGTTATTTTAAACGTTCAATACTTGTAATTAAAAAAATGAACACAATTTAATTAAAGGGTTTTAAAAGTTAAAAAATAACTTTTAATTAAATAAAACTGAAAATAAAGAAATCTGCTTTACTTCTAAATTACGGTGTCAAACATTTTAAAAGTGTATTGAAATTCCGAACCAGTAAAAAAAAGTTGTTTGCTTACACGCGATTTTGCCTGGCTTAATAAAAAAAAGAAATATTTGATTCGGTCCTGCGCGGTTTCAAGTTCTTATTTTAAGTAATGCACACATGCAAATTAACGCATGTGTTGTTTCTAGTTGTAACTTTGGTTACATTAATTATACAATGTGTTTTCTGTGCTCTATATTAAAATTGCGACTGTTGCAAAGTGTTGAACTTCTGTTAACGGGCAGAAAGAAATTCGAGTTCCCTGACCTACCGCAGCGAAAAATGAGGTTAGTGATCATTAGCGCAGGCATAACCACGAGAAAAAAGGTTTCATTTATATACATTTTTATTTCGTGGTTATAATTCCAAGAAATTATACTGCTTTTAACTTGTTTAATGTTAATGTAATTAAAATATCTATAGAAATCAGAAATAAATAGGATTTAAATCGTCAAAAATAATTAGAATTAAGTGTGAGAATTAACATGAAAAATTTGTTTTGTGTATTTTTAAAATTCTCCGTAAATCACTGTTTTATACGCGTGACGCATGAAGTAAAATGTCGAGTTTAGAAAAGCCACGCGTAGAAAATTTGTCGAGGGTCGCGCAATAGGTATTTAGCAGAGCTGGGCAGGATTCGAATCATTTAATTTTCGAGACCTCGATTCGAATCCTTTTAGAGGATTCAAAAGAGGCATTCGAATGCTTTAGTTAAACTGGATTCGTTCAATTTTTTTTAGAGGATTCGTTTTCGAATCAAAATGCGGGTGATTCGAATCCTTATAAAAGGATTCGAATATTTCTAAAAGGATTCGAATACGTACAAAAGGATTTAAATCGTCAAAAATAATTAGAATTAAGTGTGAGGATTAACATGAAAAATTTGTTTTGTGTATTTTTAAATTTCTCCGTAAATCACTGTTTTATACGCGTGACGCATGAAGTAAAATGTCGAGTTTAGAAAAGCCCTGCGTAGAAAATTTGTCTCGGGTCGCTGCGCGACCCTCGACAAATTTTCTACGCGGGGCTTTTCTAAACTCGACATTTTACTTCATGCTTAGTCTGGGAGTGGAAACGCTCGTTCGAAACTTCAAACTGAATGCTTTGATAAAAACATTAAATGAAAATGTTTTTAAAGATAATAATCTAGTTTTAAAAATTTTGTTTAATTTTATTTGAAGTAAAACATTTCCTTGATTGAAGATTTTTTTCCCTGATCTTTTATATAACTTTCTTCTGTTCGTGTTCTGTAATTTTTATGATACCTGTTGATTTTGACAAATTTAATAATATCATATAGCTTTTTTGTTAGTGTTTTTGTTGGTATTTGAATAAAATTCTATGACTTCTCTGACTTTCCCGGTTTTTGTTATATTCAGGGAATTTTTTATTTACGTAGTTTTCAGGCATTCGTTGAATTTATAATAGAGTTCAATATGAAGTTTTGAACGAATGATTCCACTCCCAGGTTTTAGGGAGTTTTCAGGCTTTACTAAACTCGAAATTTTACTTCATGCGCTACGCGCATAAAACACTGATTTGAAATGAAGTTTAAAAACACACAAAATTTAATCAGAGTAACACGGAATCAGATATTTAGAGTGTTATCAACGATGTTCAGTGTTAATAAAAATAATTAAATTTTGAATATTTTTTGATAAAACAACTGGTTACGATATTTACATGTTAATGGTTGCAAAAAAATAATAAAATCAAATCTATTCTTAAAGGATTTGTATTTGCGATTCGAAAAAACAGGATTCGAGTCTTTGATTCGAACCATATTTATCTCTTACGAATCCTTTATTCGAGTATTCGTGATTCGAATCATATTAGGGGATTCGGATTCGTGATTCGAATCCTTTTTACGAGGATTCGTCTCAGCTCTAGTATTTAGTCAACAAATTGGTCATTAAGGCCAATAATTGACCGGTATTAAAAACAGTGATTTCAGAAATCCGAACATATCTCGCAAAATATTACCTGTAATTTAACGAAATATTATCTAGGCATTTTAGGTAGATTATGTGAAATATATTAGTGTACAATTCAGTGGCGTATTTAGGAATTTAGGCTAGGGGGGGCCTGGGACTTTGTAGTAATATATCTTTCATTTTAGTAAGTATGTATATATTAACTTAATGTGTAGCCAAAATTTTACAATAATATTTTAACACGGCTATTCTTTTGCCTCGCTAGATTATCTAAAACTGTCAGTAAATCGATTTCATGCTGTTGATGAACAATTAAGACTACCAATCCATTAAGACGATTCTAAAACAAATGTTACACATATTCATAGCATGAATGATACATCTGTTATGTATATTATGTATATTTCTGTTATATATGTTTATTATTTTTAATAATGATTATATTATTTTTAGGGTTAATGGGGGAGGGGCAAGCCTCCAAGCCCTTCCTGTAAATACGCCACTGGTGTAATTATAATTAACCATATTGTGTATATAACATGTTTAAAAATGTTATTGTAACTCCAAGAACATGCTCTCTCTATTTTTGAAAGTCGGGCGAAAATATTTAATTAAAAGTATCGTTCTAGCGAAGGGGTATGGTTCGGTACGGCACGTTGTTTAATCTCAGTGCGCGTTCGTCAAAATACATTCGGCCGACCCAGTTCTTTAGATCACGAGCCGTCACTGCTACTAAATAAGTAAATGAATTTGCATTGCCTTATATGTACTTTTGTTTTAAAATCTTATAAGATCTAAGAAACATTTAGTTGACTTGCATTTATTTATTTTAATTGTTTGACACATAATTAATTATGTATGTGTTTTATTCAAAGTGAGAATATCGCCTTTTTTTATTATTTACTGTTTGAATGTGTTTATAAAATGTATTTTATAAAAATGGTGATGTGTCCATCATAGTACTTTCCCCCGTAAATTGCGTATTAAATCACTTTTAAAATATTTGTAGCATTATTATTTTCAAAATGTCTTCAACTTTTTGATAACTACAACTTTTATTTGAAATATTTTTCAATTGGATCAACACATACTGACACAAACCAATGACTAGATAAAAAACACTATTTATTGAATATCTAAAAAACTAAGAGTGCTATGACAAAAAGTGAATCTACAAAAAATCTTTAGTTTTTCATTTCCGACAACTTTTATTTGAAACATTTTTCAATTGTATCGACACATACACTGCCACACACCAATAACTAGATAAAACACACAACTTTTGAAGTATCAAAAACTAAGAGTGCTATGACAAAAAGTAAGTGAACAATACATCTTCATTTTGTTATTATCTACAACTTTTATTTGAAAGAATTTTTTGTTTGATGAACATTTCTTGAAAAAATCTGAAAAAACTGAAAAACGCTAAGAGTAAAGTACCACTTCCGGTTTTCCGATTTTCACCAAAAGCTTTTCAGTTCTTCCGATTGTAACAAAAAGCTTAAGTTTCAAGTTTCATCTCGATATCTTTAGCGGTTTTTGCGGTACAGCGCACACAGACACACACACAGACAGACAGACAGACAGACATTTTTCAAAAATGGTCTTATTCGACTCAGGGGACCTCAAAACGGATATTTCCGCTAAAATTTTTGATTCGAAAATTTTCACGAAAACAATACTTTCCCTTTGTATTACATACGGGGGAAAGTAGAAAAGACCTATTAACTTGTGAAAATATGGATTTACTTTCTGCTTCTTGTAGGATTAAACATCTTTACAGAATTTGCTGAAAACTATTGTAATATTTGTTAATTTTATTTTCGTGTGACTTGTACTACTATTAAGGGCAGAAAATTAAAGAAATACATACTTACATTTACATAATTTTATCATAGTTCTTAATATAATACAATATAATGCATTATATACCGATATTTCATTGTAAAGTGGATCTTTGATTAGAAATTCTGATCACTCCTCACCGATACTCGGGTTGTAAAATCTTGTATGTGCTGTTGATAAATTTTAGGAACTGCAAGTGGAGATGCCGTAGTGTCAGGTTAAAACGAACTGTTTACGAGTCTTCTGTCATCTTTTCCTGTTGAAATAGAAAAAATTAGTCAGCAAAACTATTTTCTAACTTTTGTTAAGCTCCGTTTCGTATTTATACAAAAATAATGTTTACATGAATTTTGATACAAACAGAAACGTTCAGGTTTGACAACGATCATTTCATTAGTAAGTTGATATTCCATCGGAATATCAAAACACAAAACTCTAAGTCACCCAAATTTTTAAGATATCAATTCTCTCAAAAAAATCTGAGTGTCTCAAAACTTCATGCCTTCGACTTGCACGCCTCAGTTTTCAAGATGTCAATTCTCCAATGAAAAATCGAAGCATCAAAACTTCAAGCTTTTGACTTGATAAAAGGGTTGTTATGTTTAAAACACTTTGTTTTAAAACAGTGTTTTAAAGATGTTTAAAAATAAATGTCGTGTTTTAAACATGTTTTAAACATTAAATTTGTTTAAAACATGTTTAAAACGTTTTTTATACTCTTAAATTACTTAAATTATGGGCTTGTTTATCAAAATGTTCAACATTCAATATGTTTGGATTTGTTCGTGATATATGTTAGTATCTAATGAACGGTACTTCGGTCTGTTTTGTCCGATTGCAAAAATCCCAAACACGGTCCCGATTAACAATCCGGTCATCAGAGAATTCCCCATAGTTGGCAGTAAATATCCAACTGTTGTCTCTGCTGAACAGGCCCTATATATCATACTGCTTTGTTAACATATTTTTGTTTAAGTTTTCAAATTTTAGCTAAACTGTTAAAGATATTTCAAATTACATTATTAAACATACAACTTTATCAGAACTGTGTGCTCAATTATACAAGGTGATTCAGAGCAAGTGTAAAAAAAATTTACAACTTGTTCAAAAACATGGATTCGATTTTTAAAACTACTGCTGATTTGAAGTTTGTGAAATAAAGAATCGGTATTAAATACAAATTAAACAAAACACGAAATAAAAATTAGTAATATTTATTAACGTGAGATTAAACTTAAGAAGTATTTTTTTAACTTCTATTTAATTTAGTGTTTTATATCGGTAGCGCATGAAGTAAAATTTCGAGTTTGGAGCAGCCTGAAAATTTTCATTTGGGCGCTCGCTTCGCTCCGCGCCCAAATCCAAATTTTCAGGCTTTTCTAGTGACTAAGAATGTATTTAAATAATTATCTACCTTTCATAATTGGAAGTGCTTCATTACCGAATAATCAATTTTTGTTTAATATTATTTAAAGTAAAAGCGGTACATATAATTTTTTTATATTGTATTAAACGAGGGTTGCCAGTCTTTGATTAAGCATGAAGTAAAGTAGTGTTTTATACGCCTGGCGTATAGGAGGCTAGGAGTTTTCTGGTTCTTTAGGGAGTACACATTTCTGCACTGCACTTATGTCTCATTAGGCCCATTGTGCTAGAAGTCTTAAGGCACGTGTTAATAGCCAAGACGGGACTACTGTATAACTTACTGCCTGCGCCAGAGCGATCATATTGGCGGCTAGGTACAAGGTAAGTGCCAACATTTTTCCAGTCTGACATAGATCCAGGTATCGTAGCGTGTCAAAATTTGCCAAATACGTTGTTTTTTTGTCAATTAGTTTATTTATAACTGACGTTTGTCCATCACGATGTTAGAAATCACGAAAACTAAATATAGACGGACAACAAGATTGCCCTAGTTGAGGACCTCGTATTAAGGTCGGAAATTTACAAAGGTAATTTTCCATAAGAACGAACAACGATTAATCTTCCATAATAATGAAAATAGATCTTTGAAACGTATACATATTGTACATTGAAGCTTTCCGAATAAATTGAGAGTATTTTTGTTTCAAAAAAATGGTTCTTACATTAAATAATGGAACACTGTCAAACGATCACATAAATTCGTGAAATACTTCCATTGGAAACATTATTTCTTCTTCATATTGCTTTAATTTATTGAGGTAATTATTATAAACATGTTGTATTAAATAGATTGATCGAAAATAAATGGTAAATAAAACTAATCGTTGCTTAGAAATCCCCATAAGAGCAATGTAAAATATAATTATGCTTTCAATAAATAGGGGGCAGCATCGTGCCTTTTTAGTAATATTTTAAAAATATACTGTGATTTCTAAAAACATGTGAAAAGAAATTAGTATTGATCAATTGAGCTATTTGCGACACGTTTTTTATCTTTGCGACAAATTTTCATAATGGAAGTTATTACGGACATCTACGGGAGATGTTACTATTTCCATGAGGGATTTGTATACGTCTGTGATAGGCAACGTAATAATAACATTTATTTAAGATGCCGTGGTAGATTCACTCGTCCTGCAAGAGCAGTGCTTCGTAACGAACGTTTGCGTGTTACAAGAGGACATAACCATGATGGTAGTGAATCTGCAGTGAAAAAATTAAAATTCGAAATTAAGTGCATCAGTGATTGTGAAGTGAAGGATGATCAAGCTCGTACAATTTTTATGAACAACTCTACAGAGAACATAGAAGGTGCAAGCGAGATGAAAAGCTACAACTCAATTAAATCCAAATTAGCACGGGCGAAGAGGCACTTTCATCCCGCGGTACCTGCCTCACTGGAAGATGCTGCTAATATTATTCGCAATCCGCGGTAAGTTTAAAATATTAATAGAAAATTGATTTAACACTTGGTTTGTATTACTGATATTTTTATTAAATAACATAGTTCTATACTGGTTTTGAAAATTAAATTCACTTGGATTTGTTTCTCTTTTAAGCCGAAACTAATAGAAAAATAAAATACTATATAAGTGAAACAAAACAAGGTGAATTTAGTTTACAAAATCAATATCTTTTCGAAAATGTTTTAAAAAGTGATTAATTAGGAAAAGGTGTCCAATAAACTAGTTCTTGTTTATAATTCTTAAAAAGATCCAAGGTCCAAACTAGTTGTAGCTAAAATAAAAATCAGTAAAACAAAGTATTTTAATCAATTTTTCTCGCATTTTATCCACATTTTAGCTAGTATTTTTATTTCTCCTCATAATCTAACATCGACTTCATGAAATGTGGATCAATGAAATAATCTCCTAAAACTGTGAGGCCCTGTACTCTCGATTATATTTCTATTTTTAGAACTTATATCTACTTTTATTTTAGATTCGACGGAACATATAATAGGGACTTTGAGGGAAACAACTTTTTTGTTGATGTATTACCTGGCCCTACATTATTATTTGTTTCTCATAGAATTGTAAATTTTATTAGAGAAGAGGGAAGAGCCATTCTGGCAATGGATGGAACATTTAATTGCGTCCCACAAGTTGGTGGTGCTACACAATTATTTATGGTCCACAGTATTCATCAGTATACAGTGAGTTGACACTATTTAAATACTATATTAAAAACGGATTTTATCGTTATACATATTTTCAGGCATTTCCTTTTGTGTATGCATTAATGACAAGACGCACAGAAATGGAATATGACCACATATTTAATGTTGTATATGAGTTGCTGGAAGGTTAGTTAAAGAAATAATATTGATATAAAATTTCATTAAATTACGAATTATTTTACTTAGGTGTGCGGGTGATGGAAGGAATGTCAGATTATGAAAGGGGATTAAGGAATTCATTCCGGAGAAGGTTTCTCAACGCCCATCTGTATGGGTGTTGGTTCCATTATTGCAGGGCAATTTTATTAAATAGTAAGTAATTATAATTATAATGG
The DNA here is from genome assembly GCA_932526585.2 of Philonthus cognatus. NCBI lineage: Eukaryota > Metazoa > Arthropoda > Insecta > Coleoptera > Staphylinidae > Philonthus > Philonthus cognatus. Next base: position 110,837,467 of record OW052243.1, read on the forward strand.
AGTTTCATTTTGTATCTAACAATAAACAATTGATTTCAGGTCGTTCAATCGGGTTATATAAATTGAATAATAATAGTCGCTTCATAAGAATGATTTCGGCATTGCCCTTAATGCCAGATGGTTTTAAGGAGGATGGCTTCCGGTATGTTCTCCGGAGGCTGACGGAGAACAATATCGGTGAACTTGAAAAAGATCACCGATTTGAAAATTATTGGAGGAGACAATGGGGCGGCGAAAATATTAGTGTATGGGGCGCCACGGCGCGATGCAACAACAGCGTCGAGTCCCTCCATAATTTTATTAAAAATACACTTCGGGGGGCCCATTCCCATTTTTGGACATTGGTAAAATATTTAAAAAAATTTGAAAATGACAAGGCCATCGACTTAGGCCGGATAAGGCGATTTGGACGAACACCGAACAGGAAACGCCGTTACGTGCAATTGCAAGAACGCATACGTATGTATAATTAGATTGAACTTAACTTAACAATTCAATACAAAAACATGTTATTTCAGATCAAGAGCAGCTGCTATTGGAGGAGGCTGGGAGGGAAGGCATTGAACAATTTTTGCAAAGAGCGACATATTTTACAGTTGGTTTAGAAGAGGCTGTAATGGGCGAACGTAAGTATTATTAATCTAAATACATGTATGTATTCAATTTTTCACAGTTATATTAATTTACAACAAATCCAAATTTCAATTTCCCGACAGGAAATTATGGACCACTGAGTTAAATGATAAAGATTAGTTTGTAAATGTTTTTATTCTTACTTCACTATATTTTATTGTAGGAATAAAACAATTACAAATATTTGAAACATCTTCACGTAACTAAAAGAAGAATGTTGATAGCATTTGTTGATGTAAAATATAAAAAATGGTGATGTGTCCATCATAGTACTTTCCCCCGTAAATTGCGTATTAAATCACTTTTATAATATTTGTAGCATTATTATTTTCAAAATGTCTTCAACTTTTTGATAACTACAACTTTTATTTGAAACATTTTTATGTGTTGATCCACACATACTGACACAAACCAATGACTAGATAAAAAACACTATTTATTGAATATCTCAAAAACTAAGAGTGCTATGACAAAAAGTTTATCTACAAAAAATCTTTAGTTTTTCATTTCCGACAACTTTTATTTGAAACATTTTTCAATTGTATCGACACATACACTGTCACACACCAATAACTAGATAAAACGCACAACTTTTGAAATATCTCAAAAACTAAGAGTGCTATGACAAAAAGTAAGTGAACAATATACACAAAAAAAGAGTATCAGTAAACGGGGATGAAAATTCAGACAGCGGACCCTCCCTAGCAGATTTAGCAAACATATCGGCAGTTTCATTACCCAAAATTCCTGAATGGCTAGGTACCCAACAAAGATTAATTTTATATCCTTTATTAAATAGCTCAAAAAATAGTGTCCTAATATTTAGGGCTAATAAATGCATTTTGGGTTTATTCCGATTTTTTGTATTGAGAGTAATGTAGATTTGGAATCAGTAAATATCACTGTTTTAGTCAATTTGAGCTCTTTAACTAATTTGAAACACTCGAGTAAGGCTGTAAGTTCAGCAGTGTGAATAGAAGAGGTATGAGGAATTCTGAAGAAATAATTTAAGGTGTTTTCTATATATACTCCACATCCTGTGTGAGTTGTAGTGATCGAACCGTCTGTGTAACAAAAAATACTGTCTGGCCATTTTTCACAGGCCTCATTATAGAAATTTAGATGTCCATCCACATTTCTATTAATATCTATATGTATCCAATTTTTAATAGGAAAAAAAATTGAGAAATAAGGAGAGAGATAGCAAGGAAGTTTTGAGGAATTAAAAATGTTGAAAGATGTAGAGATGACATAATTTTCAATGAGCGCACAGTAAGATTTGCCTTTAGAATTGTATAAATCTGTTAAATTGTTAATAGATGATAAAACCGACTTATTATTGTTAGCTATACATTTTAGAAAATACTTTCTGGCTAGAAAGTCAGCTCTGATAAAAATAGGGGGGGTAGCACTTTCTACCTCTAAAGCTCTTGATGGAGCTGATCTCATACAACCCAACACCGTACGTAGTGAAGATGTTTGGAGTCTATCTACATTCATAGATAAAGAATTATTAAGAGGAGAAAGTAGAAACAAACCATACTCTATTTGCGACCTTATTAAAGATAGTTAGGGTGGCAGAGTCTGATCGCCAGCAAATGTGAGAGAGGTTCTTAAACACGTTTAGAGTTTTATGCACTTTTTCTTGTAAAGTCTATGAGGTTTCCACGACAAGGATGAATCGAGGGTAATACCCAGATATTTAACTGTCCTGAATTTTCGGATTTCTAAGTCTTGAAAATATAATTGAAAGTAGGGAAGCACCTTTGCTCTCTTCTTAAATATAATACTCTGAGATTTCCCCGGCGAAAGGGATAATCCATGCAAGTATATCCAGTCCGACAATTCAAATAAAGCCTGATTGATCCTATTACACAATGATTGGGTGTTATTACCAGAACAATATAGAACTAGATCATCGGCATATTGCAAGATTGAACAATAAGGCGAAATTAAGGGTTGAAGAGGTAGTGTATACAATATGTATAATAGAGGGCTAAGGATGGAACCTTAAGGGAGACCAATATAGGAAACTCTTGGATTTGAGAAAGTACTATCGTTTCTTAGATAAAGATTTTTTTTATTTATCAGTGACCATATGCAGGTAATGATATTTGAAGGGAATCCAATAGAAATAAGTCTGCCTACCAATAACGAAGGAATAACAGAGTCCAACGCAGCAGAAAAATCTAAAAATAAAGCCACCGTAGTTGATTATTTAAAAAGGAGCAATTTACATCCGTAGTTAATTTAATTAGGTTATCCATAGCACTCTTGCCCTCTCTGAAACCGCATTGTGTAGATGGATAAATATTACTTCTCTCCAACCACCAACCCATGCTTAATTTTATAAGATGTTCAAAGATGTTCCTTATACAGGAGGTAAGGGCTATAGGGCGGTAGTTATTTGGGCAGTTTGGACTCTTGCCAGACTTAAGAATTGGACAAATAATTTGCCTAGTCCAAGACTCAGGTACTGTACCCGAAGAAAGAAATTCATTGAACAATTTTAAAAGCAAGGATTTTCCAGAGAAAGGGAGGTGTTTAATTATTGAATAAGAAATGTCATCAATTCCTGGGGATGAATCTTTTACATTTTCTAGTATGGAGTTTAATTCACCTAAAGTAAAATTTGTTGAGGGGAAGGAACAAGACTGTGAGGGAATTTCCAAATCAAAAAAAGGTTCTACGAATGGAGGGGCAAGTTTCATAAAAAAATAATTTAAGATCTCTGAATCATGGGTTGGAATAGATGGAGACAAAAATGACTTCCTAAAGATTTTTATTTTCTTCCACAGTACTCCCTGAATGATTTTTTCTTTTTTTCTTTAAATATTTTCCTGGATAAAGCTATGGCTTTTTTTAGCAGAAATAAATGATTCAGTTGACCCTTCTATATAACATTTTTGAATAGCCTGTTTTCTAGACTTCTTTATTTTTGTGCATGTAAAATCCCACCAGGGACACAAGGAAGGACGAGTAAAAGGGTGATGGAAAGGGATAGACTCATTCCCTGCTTCATTTATACAATCAATAAAATCAATATATGACAATTCTGGAGAAATTAAGTTTGATACTCTTTCCATATATTTTGTCCAATTTGCTTGTTTAAAGTTACGGGAGAGACGGGGAGATTTTTTATAATTAATTGGATTAGAATTAAGTTGGATTTTAATAAGAATAGGGAAATGATCACTTCCATAGGGGTCTGGAAGAGTTTGGCAGGAGGCATAGAGTCCAAGCGAGGGGGATACTAAGGTAATATCGATCATACTTTTTTGTAAATTATTATATGAAACGCGCGTAGGACTATCATCATTTAAAACTAACAGGTTATTACATTCTATGAAATCCCATAGAATTTTGCCATTCAAGTTAGAATATGACCCATTGATTTGGGAGATGTGTAAGTTAAAATCACCCACAATTATATAAGGAGCATGCCCGGTTAGTATAGAATCCCAAAGGTTACCACTACCTCTGACAGAAGGAGCATCCCGAGATCAAAGTAAAATAGGGAAACTGTACAGATATAAACTGAGCCCGGTTATTAAAATTGGGATAATTAAGGGGAATTTCTGTGAAAGACAGAGAGTTACGAATAAGGATGGCAACACCACCCTTACCGTCCTCCCTAGATTTAAGTATGCTATTATAACCTCTAATTTTTATATTATTTTCAGATGTCCAGGTCTCGGAAGGACATATAATATCTGCGATAAAATAATCAATTAGATTAGATAGATTGGCTTTGTTAGCATTATAGCTTCTAATGTTCCATTGAATTATTTAAACTGGGAACATTATTAGAAGAAGAAGATTTATAGCTATTCAGAGTATCGACTGGCACAAGGTTTAAGTTTGAATGAAATAATTTGGTTTCAAAGAAAATAAATTTGTTAACAGTTCTGTGATTTCTTCATCATTCCACTCATAAGCTGTGGAAGATGCAGAAGGATTAGGGGTATTATAACATATTGTTTTGGGTGAAGGTGAAGGGCTCGGATTAATAATTTCTAAATATTTTTCTCTGAAAGAGGAATCAATTTCCTGAGGTGATGATGTTTCTTTTTTATTGTTATTTTTTAACACTGAAATATACAAGGAGTGATTATTGTTAAAATTACGAGGAGGACTGATATTTACTGATGAAGGAGATATAATAGGGAAATTTTGTTGATTTGGGATTAAATTAGTATTATGTTGTAAATTATTAGATTGAAGCGAGGGTAGGGATGTAGGAAAAAGAGAATTGGCTTCTGTGAAAGATACATTATGTCTCGAGATATATTCCTTAATTCTTTTTGTCTAATATATTCTGGGCAAACTCTATTTTTGGCCAACGTACCCACTTCAGTGGATGTATGAGGGCCCTGACAATGTGCACACTCAGCCTGAGGGATCTTACAATCATCATCTATGTGTTCAGTTGAACCACATGAATTGGATCTGGCCTTACTCTGAGACCTTTTAGACATTGGGGGACCGGATAGATGAATATTTCTGGGGATTTGTTTGTGCAGAATAGTTTTAGATTAAGGGGGATGGAGTTTGTTCGGATAGTGATGACGATAGAATGAGTATTAATATATTCATCCTTGTTATTGAGAATAACTTTTCTTTTCTACCTTCTGACACTTACAGTTTGGAAAGAGTTTGAAGAATTCAAATATCTCAAATATCTTTAAATATCTCCTCTTCAGTAAAAGAGGGATCTACATCCCTGACAATGCATTTAGTTGTCACAAATTGTGTAGGAATAAAAACATTTAGTGAATGCTTATATATTAATTCTTTAGAATTTATGAATTTATTAGCCTCATTAATGGTTTTACATTGAGCGCTGACCCTATTTCTACCCCTTCTAGCAGTTATAACATTGAATCCAGCCTTATACAAAATATTGCCTACAACCATTTCGTGCAACGCAGGAGTATTAGAGGAAAGGGAGGTATCATCCTTGCTAATAACTTTTTCTATATATACTATATATGGAGCTCTATCTCCTTTGGTAAATTCTACAATGCTATTTTTATTAGTATCAGTAACTGCTACAGGGGGGGACGACCCACCCCCCGAGCATTCTCCCATGATTTTAAATTAAATGTATACAAAAATTAATGTCTCTTCGATAAGATAAATGTAAAAAATGAGTATAAATAGATTTATAGAAAACAAAAACACAAAGAATAGAAGTAAAAAACAACTTACAATATACAATAGGTTAATAATCGGATCCCAAGGTTGCTAAAGGAAAACACAACCGTTCTGAACGAGAGCTGTCGGTCGACCCGTGCTTGAAATTCGTCCATTTGAACGCTGAGTCGTGTATGCGGAGCGCCCATTCTACATGAGGTTTTTCCAGTGGCGGCACATGATGTTGGTCGAAGTTTTGAAGTTCCCTTCTGTTTGGCATTGTGCGAATGAAGACCACCGCACCGGCCAGAAATGTCCTGGACGTTTCCGTCGTAGTAAAGGAAAAAAAAAAAAAAAAAAACAGATAAGCACCTCTCACCCCGTTGTATTTGTGTGAATTGCGCGTCAATTATTCATTATTCAATTTGCCAGATTGCAGGCAATATTCAGTCTGCTTGTGATATTAAATGTCACTTGTGTTTGGTTACTTACATAATTGTTAAATTATCATCGATGTTAAGTGAGTCACTACTTAATAAATTACCACTTTTTACAAGTCTTGTGGTAATATTTTTCAGTGATTCGTTCAAATTATTTATAGATTTTAGTTAAGATAGTATATTTTTTGTTGACTGATATTTACTGTTGCGTCGAGGTTTTTTTTGTTTGTTATTGATATCTTGAAATATTCTTCCTGTTTGATAGCCGACTGATTATGAGGTATCTTAGCGCGCGGTATTTTCGGTAGTAACCGCGATTACTCAATGGCCATTGACAACTCCGGTTCTAATATTGTTTATGACATAATTACCTTAATTCTTAACAACCAATACAAAAGCCGCTAGATAACATAGAGCCAAACGTGAAATTAAATCTGTGATTATATTGCATCTTCCTTGATTTAATTGATTGTTACTTTAAATATTTTGCAAATTAAATAATTGTTAGTTGTAATACAATTTTGCACTCATTATTAAATGAATGGTTTGCCAAACTTAGGTCTTATTATTGTTACATTCTTTTTGTAATTTTTTTATTTGAATACCAACCGGGCTTAGTAATTTCCCTCAGCGCTAATTTCTAGGAGGGCCTTAAAATTAAAATTACTTGGCGCCTTATAAATTCTTGAACCACCCCATCGCGAGCTAGCTCCAACCCTAGAAATTCTCAAGCTACCACCCCAATTTAGTTCAAATAAAAAAAAAAAATAAATAAAATACCACTGCATAAATTAAAAATAAATATCCTGACATGTAAAAAATAAAAAATTTTAACTTCTTTGATTTTGGAGGCGTTTATTTATACCACTTTTATTTTACTTCAGTGACTAGTTTCAATTACACGGTAATCATTCTCAAACTTAGTTTGAGAATGATTACCGTGTAATTGAAACTAGTCACTGAAGTAAAATAAAAGTGGTATAAAAAAGTTAAGAGTTTTCTTTATATCAAAAATTTTTAAATAGAGAGGAGTCACAATACTTAGAAGAGAAACTCTCTGTACAGGGTAGTGCATTTCGGAGGCGCTACATATGGAAAACTTCTTTATTTGAAGAGATATTAAAACCGGAAGTTGATAAAATGCAATTTTTATGAAGTTACTGTAACTTATTTGTTTTAAAAGTCATAAGCAAACTGTAAAAAAACTTTCTTATGGCAACGTTTTATTCCTATTAAAATGACGTACGTGTTTTATTTTCAGGACGTTTCGTTTTTGTTTTCCTAGATCAAATTAACTTTTTTCTTATTGACAGCATTTTTGGCATCAAAATGCTGTCCATAAGAAAAAAGTCAATGATGTGCCACTTGTGTACATTTACGAAATAAATATTTTTTATTATATACGACAAAAAGAAGCACTTTATGTCAATCAAACGTGCTTATTTATAGAACAAAATACATCACATCTATAATAGTCATATATTCAAACAAACTGCAAGCATCACCTAGTAACAAAATTGTTTACCGGTTGTCATGGCAACTTTGCCAATGAATCTTTTATGCATTGAAATCAGGGTTATGCATTAAAAAGTGGTAAATACTGTTTATTGATACGCAGATTTCCATATGCGCACATAAAAAAAGTGATTTTGATATAAAAAGAGATGCCATAAGAAAGTTTTTACAGTTTGGTTATGAGTATAAAAACAAATGAGTTACAGTAACTTCATAAAAACGACATTTTATTATCTTCTGGTTGTAGAGCGAAAACGGTTGAAGATAGATCAATTTTCTTTTCGCTATTGATTCAAACACAAAAAAGTGATCCTGGCTCGCGAAAATGGTTTTTCAATATCTCTTCAAATAAAACACCTCCAAAATATTTTCGCATTTGAAGCGTTGTGGTTCTAGTAAGTGCATTTTTAAAGACTATGCCAACTGACATGGGACGGGGCTCTTATAAACTGTTGAATTATGTAAATTAAATATTCTTACTCAGCAACACATTTTCTTCAATCAATTGATATCGAAACATTTTACTATGTTGAAGTTCTCTAAAATATGAAACTTGGAAAAATTTAAAATTTCCAAATTTGAGTAAGCATTACTTGTGTTTTTACCTTATTAATTCTTCTTTTTCATTGTAAATCCGTCGCTAGTGAAGTAAAACCTGCAAATGCCTCGAGTTTTGAATAATCAAGGCTCAATCTGGATTTTCAGTTTTGATGGCTATTAATAAAAAATGTTGAATCCACAATTTGGTCTCTCCTTATATGATGGTGTTGGCGGAAGTTCTGACGTTAGTCGAGGAACAAAATTAAAATACACCGATGAGTTGAAATTTAAAATACTCAATTCACGAATGTAATTTAGTCTTGGACCTCATTTCTGACGCTTATCACTCACAAAATAGATTATAATCTTGAAACTAAATAACCCAAACTTGAAACGCCCTGTAAATTAAAGTTGAACACAAGACATGTACAATTTTTTATTGTTCTGATTATGTGCTATTTCTTTTAAGTACACATACCCCGTTGTTGAGTATGAAGTTAAATTTCGAATTTAGAAAAGCCTCAATTTTACTTTATGCTTAATCAAGGTGTGCAAACTAGTGATGGGCTGACTCAAGTGAGAATAATCAAATCATTGAATTAATAAAATCATCGATTATTTAATAGTCTATTATTACCAATCGAATGATAATTGAAATGAAAATTCAAAGTACAATATTAATGATCATTAAAATTTAAATACGAATGATCTTTGAAATGGTAATATGAATGATCATTCAATTGGTCATACAGGGAATTTTTCTTTTAAGTATACATATGCATACGTTTTTTTTAAAAATACTTTAATCTGAAGCTTTAAACGAGTGTTATCCACTTCTAGATTAAGCATGAAGTAACATTTTAAGTTTAGAAAAGCCTGGAAATTTGGATTGGTCGCGTAGCGACCAACTAAATTTTCAAGCTTTTCTAAACTCGAAATTTTACTTCATGCGCCACGCGTATAAAACCTGATTAGGTGATAAAGTGAAGTTTAATATATACTGTTTAAGTTTGATCTTAACATCTCAAAAAAATGCACGAAATAAATATTTGTAAAATTCATTAATCCGAGAAGAAACTCAAGCAGTATATTTTGTACCGTGATATTCTTTAAGTTCAATCTTAACAACATATCCCAAAATTGTTACAATTTTAAAAGCGCAACATTTGCTCAGGCGAAATAAATATTTGTAAAAGCTATTAACGTGAGATCAAACTTAAAAAGTATATTTTGAACTTCAATTTAAATCAGTGTTGTGTACGCGTGGCGCATAAAGTAAAATTTCGAGTTTAGAAAAGCCTGTAAATTTGTTTGTTTTTTAGGCTTTTCTAGACTCGAAATTATACTTCATGCTTAACCTGGGAGTGGAAAAACACTCGTTTAAAGCTTCAAATGGAACCTGAAAAAAAAACGACGAATATCTGTAAATTCACAGCATACATTGTGATATGTATACCTAAAAGAAAAGCGCCCTATATAAATCATCTTTCTAGCGATCATTTAAATATTTGTATGAATGTTAATAAATGTGTAATCGTTATATTTATTAAGGAACAACAATTAATTAATAAAAAATGAAAATATTGGCCCCTCATGACTACAAAATTGTTAGTCAAAGTTATGTCTATTGTGCCAAATGAGAAATCATTTTTTTTTTCTTTCCTAAAAGTCACCTGTTTTTAGTTGTGTATTCAATTACATTTGTTATTAGTACTCAAATAAATAACAGTAACTAATTAAATAATATTTTACTTAGTTTTTGTAAATGGTTATCCATAGTGTAAAAATTAAATATTTCTTTCTAAACAAACTTTTATCTAAACACAAAAACTGTAACTATGTGCTACAATTCCAAAAAGTATAAAAATGATTCGAAATTTGCAAAAAAATAAAACATAAATAGATAGGTAATCCGAATCACCGTTTAATTAATCATTCAAATGATCATTTAAGTGATCATTTAAATCTGCATTCGAATGATGATTAAAATGATCATTCAAATGATGAGTCGATTATCAAGATCATTCAAGTACCGATCATTCGATTATGAAAATTATTCGTTAACACCCATTACTAGTGCAAACACTTGATAGAAATTTCAAATTGAATGCTTATACATATAAAACCTGCGAATTCCTGAAAATTTACCAAACACTGTAATCGTCGGGATATGTATATTTAAAACAACAAATTTTTAAAGATCTTGAAGAAATGCAAAGCAAGCAAGTTTTGAGGAGAGTGCACAAGTAAAACTAATGATTTTAATAAAATTTGTGTATAAATAAATTAGTGTGTAACAGCTGATTCTAGAAGATATAATTGCCCAAAATTTACATCCGAAAACCCCGATAACTATTCTTATAAAATTATCGGTGACCCCGAATGGAAACTTTAAACAACATAAATATTGCAGATCATTAACATTCCTTAAAGAAATGAAATGAAATTTGGAAATAGTCAAGTAACAAATACAGATTAATTTAAAGAATTGATGCCGTTGTAACACGACTAAAAATGTAGTAAAATGAGAAATACGTGCTCTATGATCTTTTGATGTGTGATGTCAGCAAATGCTGAATGATCCTAAATGTGTTATATAATCTAAGCCGTTAATTATAAATGCGTTTTCTGTTAAATCTACGTGCGCATTTATTCTTCGTTGTTGGTATATTCATTGCTGGTGAAGGAACAAAATAAATCACAAGTACCTTAAAATTTAAAATATTTAGAGTACGAGTACATTTTAATCTTGAACTCCATTTCTGATGCTTATAACAAACAAAATCGTAAAAGTGTGCAATTTAAATATTCTCACTCACTAATACATTTTCTTCAACCTAAAATCCATCGTTTCATTAGTAAGTTGTGTTTGTTCCATCGAAGTATCAAAACACAAAAGTCTAAGTCACCCAAATTTTATAGATGTTAATTCTCTAAAACAATCTGAGTGTCTCAAAACTTCATGCCTTTAAATTTTATCTGCAGGTGGCGTTCCATCGGAATATAAAAGTGTCAAGACACAAAATATTGACCCTTCCATGCCAATGATTTCATAAAGATCCCAACCCATCAGGTCAAGTCAGTTTCTCCAACAAATATGAAATGTAAGAAATAAAAATGTGATTATTTGTACAGGAAAAATTACATTTATTTACCTTTACTAGTAAAAAAATCCAAACCCAAAACTCCAAGTCACCCAAATTTTTTAGATGTCAATTCTCTAAAAAAATCCCAGTTTCTTAAAACTTGATGCCTTCGAATTTTATCTGCAGGTGGTGTTTTATCGGAATATCAAAGTGTCGAGACACCAAATATCGACGGAAGCATGGAAGCGTGGAAGCGTCATTTTTGAAGATTTCAATTCTCATGATTTCACGATTATTCCATCCTATCAGGTCAAGGCAGTTTCTCTAACAAATATGAATAATAAAAATTAAAATGTGATTATTTGAAGACAAAGAATTACGTTTATTTACCTTATTGTAAGGGTCAATTCCTCCTTTTTCTTATATGATCTTGATATATTTGCAGAGAAATTAAATCGTGTCTACGACCACTGCATCTCAGCCTACAGGTAAATTAAGATTCTGAATTTTAAATTTATTTTAGAGTGTGATTACAATCTAAATATAGAATTTTAACCACTTGGTCTGTTGGAATAAAAACATTGTATTATACTGTACACAGTCTTGGAATACAATATTTGTTTATACTTAATCCTGATTACGAGTTTATCCTTAAGCCTGAAGTTAGTGATGACCTTGTAGGTGTGTAACTCCAAGGTATCCTTGTGCAGACGCAAGGCTTGAATAAAATACCACAAGCCTTGCGTTGACAAAGGTACCTTAAAGCACAATTTTAGGACTCGACGATCTTGACCGTTTCTTTATGGGGAGATGTTTGCAGATATTTAGAGCTTCCTAGTATACCCCCGCTCCACAACCTGTTATTGTCTTGCTTTCATCTGTGAATACCAAGTAGTATTTTGTTTGTGTTTTTGCTCATTTAGGTTCACAGTGTATTTCGTGTTGAAGATGTATTGGGGTATCTTCTGGTCTAGTTTGCCAGTCAAATGGGAGTCTCCATTTAAAAATGCTCCAGTGTTCTGTAAGGGTTTAGTTTGACCAGGTGTCCATGGCTATCAGTCTTTCTGCACTGTTTCTTGCCACTTCTTTGATATGTAATAACAAGTGGTGGGAGGCAGAGTATAGTTTCCAATGATGCAGTAGGTGTTGTTTTGAATGCACCAGTTGTGCACGTATTTGCTAGTCTTTGGATGTGGTTTAGTTTTGCCGTTGTTCCTATGTAGTACGTCCTAGGCCACCAAACTAGAGCTCCATACTCGAGTGCTGGTCTGATAATACCTGTGTATACCCAAAGTAGAGGCCCCGTCTTAGCACCTATAACCAAGTTACAGACAGAGTCTTTGGACGAAGGATGTCTGAGTGGCACCATGATCCAAGTCGCAGTTGCGGACCTTCTTGAGGTAGCCTCTGTGTCCCTATCTTGAATAGGGCTAACATGCACACGACGGGGCTCACTCAGCCCTAGCGCTTGTCGCCATTAAATGATGAGTCGGGGGTGGGCCTTGAAAAGCCTAGAAGTGCCTATCCGCTCCTCCGGTCCACACGTGGGTTAGTCTCCGATGGTCAGTAGTTCGCAGATATGGCGGTGATCCACCGTTCCTACGACGGACGCTCACATCGACATACACTGCAAGGTAAAAGCCGGAGCACACTACTCTGTATGTCCAAAGTACTATCTTCGGTGATAGTCCCCAGACATTTCCAATAGCTCTTCTGCATTGCCAAAAGGCTTTGCTCGCTTTATCAGTTTTGTGCTCAATGTGTTTAGATTAATTTGGAGTCGAGGTATACTCCTTGGTATTTGACGTCTTTCGATAGTGTAAGTTGTTTGTTAAATAAGGTAGGTAAAGGGTATATGCCTATCTTGTGTTTAATTTGAAGTCAAATTTTATTCTAATGAAAATGTGGACAAAACCAATGGAATCCGGGACGAATATTACTCGTTAGAAAAATTATCTGCCCTGGGCGGGACCAAAACTCGTATCACGCAGTGAACGATCAGACAAAACCAACGCCTCAACCGCTCGGCCACAGCGGTCCACCGGATAACAAGCCGATTCTAGAAGATTTAATTGCCCAAAATTTCCACCCGAAAACCCCGATAACTATTTTTATAAAGTTATCGGTGACCCCGGATGCAAACTTTAAGCAACATATTGCAGATCATTAACTTTCCTTAAAAAAATGAAATAAAATTTGTATAAAGTCAAGTACCAAAACAGATTAATTTAAAGAATTGATGCCGTTGTAACTCAACTTAAAATTTACTAAAGTGGATATACGTGCTCTATGATCTTTTGATGTGTGATCTCTTGCGAATGTTGAATGCGTTATAAAATCTAAGCCGTTAATTAAAAATAAATGCATTTTCTGTTAAATCTACATGGGCATTTATTCTTTAGGTTGGTACATCCGTTGCTGGCGAAGGACAAAAATAAAATACACAAGTACCTTAAAATTTAAAATATTCAAAGTACGAGTATATTTTAATCTTGAACTCCATTTCTGATGCTTATTATAAAAAAAAAAATCGTAAAACTATGTAATATAAATATTCTCACTCATCAATACATTTTCTTCAACCTATCATCTATCATTTCATTAGTAGGTTGTGTTTGTTCCATCGAAGTATCAAAACACAAAATTTTAAGTCACTTAAATTTTATAGATGTCAATTATCTAGAAAAATCTGAGTGTCTCAAAATTTCATGCCTTCAAATTTTATCTGCAGGTGATGTTCTATCGGAATATCAAAGCGTCCAGACACAAAATATTGACCCTTTCATGTTTTTAAGATGCCAATTCTCATGATTTCATGATGATCCCATCCCATCAGGTTAAGTCAGTTTCTCCAACAAATATGAAAAATAAGAAATAAAAATGTGATTATTTGTACAGGAAAAATTACATTTATTTACCTTTACCATAAGGGCCGATGCTTCCTTCCTCTGTTACGATCTTGATATATTTAAAGAGGAATGGAATCGTGTTCTACGATCACTGCATCTTAACCTAAAGGTACATTAAGATTCGAAACTTAACATTTATTTTCAACTGTCATTTTAATCTAAAGGTGGAACCTTGTCCACCTAGGCTGTTGGAAAAAAAAAACTTTTTAACTGTACACACTCTTGGAAAACAATATTTGTTTATACTCACTCCTGATAACGAGTTTATCCATAAGCCTGAAGTTGATGATGATCTTGTAGGTGTGTAATCCAAGGTATTCTTGTGCAGACACAAGGCTTGAATAAAATACCTTAGGCCTTGCGTTCGCAAAGGTACCTTAGAGCACTATTTCAAGACTCGGCGATCTTGATCCTAGTATACCACCGCTCCTCAGCCTGTTTTTGTCTGTAAACACCAAGTAATATTTTGTTTGTTTTGGGTTCACAGTGTATTTCTTGTTGAAGATGTATTGGGGGATCTTTTGGTCTAGTTTGCCAGTTAAAAGGGATGGTCCTAATTTGAAAATTCCTCCGTGTCCTGTTGAGGTTTGATTTGACCAGGTGTTCATGACTTTCAATCATTTTGCACTTACATCCGAATACCCCGATAACTGTTCTTATAAAATTATCGGTGACCCCGAATGGAAACTTTAAACAACATAAATATTGCAGATCATTAACATTCCTTAAAGAAATGAAATAAAATTTGGAAAAAGTCAAGTAACAAATACAGATTAATTTAAAGAATTGATGCCGTTGTAACACGACTAAAAATGTAGTAAAATGAGAAATACGTGCTCTATGATCTTTTGATGTGTGATCTCAGCAAATGCTGAATGATCCTAAATGTGTTATATAATCTAAGCCGTTAATTATAAATGCGTTCTCTGTTAAATCTACGTGCGCATTTAATCTTCGTTTTTGGTATATTCGTTGCTGGTGAAGGAACAAAATAAATCACAAGTACCTTAAAATTTAAAATATTTAGAGTACGAGTACATTTTAATCTTGAACTCCATTTCTGATGCTTATAACAAACAAAATCGTCAAAGTATGCAATTTAAATATTCTCACTCACTAATACATTTTCTTCAACCTAAAATCCATCGTTTCATTAGTAAGTTGTGTTTGTTCCATCGAAGTATAAAAACACAAAAGTCTAAGTCACCCAAATTTTATAGATGTTAATTCTCTAAAACAATCTGAGTGTCTCAAAACTTCATGCCTTTAAATTTTATCTGCCGGTGGCGTTCCATCGGAATATCAAAGTGTCAAGACACAAAATATTGACCCTTCCATGCTAATGATTTCATAAAGATCCCAACCCATCAGGTCAAGTCAGTTTCTCCAACAAATATGAAATGTAAGAAATAAAAATGTGATTATTTGTACAGGAAAAATTACATTTATTTACCTTTACTAGTAAAAAAATCCAAACCCAAAACTCCAAGTCACCCAAATTTTTTAGATGTCAATTCTCTAAAAAAATCCGAGTTTCTTAAAACTTCATGCCTTCGAATTTTATCTGCAGGTGGTGTTTTATCGGAATATCAAAGTGTCGAGACACCAAATATTGACGCATGGAAGCGTCAGTTTTGAAGATTTCACTTCTCATGATTTCACGATTATTCCATCCTATCAGGTCAAGGCAGTTTCTATAACAAATATGAATAATAAAAATTAAAATGTGATTATTTGAAGACAAAGAATTACGTTTATTTACCTTATTGTAAGGGTCAATTCCTCCTTTTTCTTATATGATCTTGATATATTTGCAGAGAAATTAAATCGTGTTCTACGATCACTGCATCTCAGCCTACAGGTAAATTAAGATTCTGAATTTTAAATTTATTTTAAACTGTGATTACAATCTAAATATAGAATTTTAACCACTTGGTCTGTTGGAATAAAAACATTGTATTATACTGTACACAGTCTTGGAATACAATATTTGTTTATACTTAATCCTGATTACGAGTTTATCCTTAAGCCTGAAGTTAGTGATGACCTTGTAGATGTGTAACTCCAAGGTATCCTTGTGCAGACGCAAGGCTTGAATAAAATACCACAAGCCTTGCGTTGACAAAGGTACCTTAAAGCACAATTTTAGGACTCGACGATCTTGACCGTTTCTTTATGGGGAGATGTTTGCAGATATTTAGAGCTTCCTAGTATACCCCCGCTCCACAACCTGTTATTGTCTTGCTTTCATCTGTGAATACCAAGTAGTATTTTGTCTGTGTTTTTGCTCATTTAGGTTCACAGTATATTTCGTGTTGAAGATGTATTGGGGTATCTTCTGGTCTAGTTTGCCAGTCAAATGGGAGTCTCCATTTAAAAATGCTCCAGTGTTCTGTAAGGGTTTAGTTTGACCAGGTGTCCATGGCTATCAGTCTTTCTGCACTGTTTCTTGCCACTTCTTTGATATGATATATGGTGGGAGGCAGAGTATAGTTTCCAATGATGCAGTAGGTGTTGTTTTGAATGCACCAGTTGTGCACGTATTTGCTAGTCTTTGGATGTGGTTTAGTTTTGCCGTTGTTCCTATTTAGTACGTCCTAGGCCACCAAACTAGAGCTCCATACTCGAGTGCTGGTCTGATAATACCTGTGTATACCCAAAGTAGAGGCCCCGTCTTAGCACCTATAACCAAGTTACAGACAGAGTCTTTGGACGAAGGATGTCTGAGTGGCACCATGATCCAAGTCGCAGTTGCGGACCTTCTTGAGGTAGCCTCTGTGTCCCTATCTTGAATAGGGCTAACATGCACACGACGGGGCTCACTTAGCCCTAGCGCTTGTCGCCATTAAATGATGAGTCGGGGGTGGGCCTTGAAAAGCCCAGAAGTGCCTATCCGCTCCTTCGGTCCACACGTGGGTTAGTCTCCGATGGTCAGTAGTTCGCAGATATGGCGGTGATCCACCGTTCCTACGACGGACGCTCACATCGACATACACTGCAAGGTAAAAGCCGGAGCACACTACTCTGTATGTCCAAAGTACTATCTTTGGTGATAGTCCCCAGACATTTCCAATAGCTCTTCTGCATTGCCAAAAGGCTTTGCTCGCTTTATCAGTTTTGTGCTCAATGTGTTTAGATTAATTTGGAGTCGAGGTATACTCCTTGGTATTTGACGTCTTTCGATAGTGTAAGTTGTTTGTTAAATAAGGTAGGTAAAGGGTATATGCCTATCTTGTGTTTAATTTGGAGTCAAGTTGTGTTTAATTTGGAGTCGAGGTATACTTTTTCAAGGAAGGGCGATGGACGGAAATCGGGTTGGGGGATGAGGGAATTGACTTAGGCGGTTAGCCATTCAGTCACGACTTAATTTTGTTAATTATATATTTTATTCTAATGAAAATGTTAACAAAACCTATGGAATCCGGGACGAATATTACTCGTTAGAAAAATTATCCGCCCTGGGCGGGACCCAAACTCGTATCACGCAGTGAACGATCAGACAAAACCAACGCCTCAACCGCTCGGCCACAGCGGTCCACCGGATAACAAGCCGATTCTAGAAGATTTAATTGCCCAAAATTTCCACCCGAAAACCCCGATAACTATTTTTATAAAGTTATCGGTGACCCCGGATGCAAACTTTAAGCAACATATTGCAGATCATTAACTTTCCTTTAAAAAAATGAAATAAAATTTGTATAAAGTCAAGTACCAAAACAGATTAATTTAAAGAATTGATGCCGTTGTAACTCGACTTAAAATTTACTAAAGTGAGATATACGTGCTCTATGATCTTTTGATGTGTGATCTCTTGCGAATGTTGAATGCGTTATAAAATCTAAGCCGTTAATTAAAAATAAATGCATTTTCTGTTAAATCTACATGGGCATTTATTCTTTAGGTTGGTACATCCGTTGCTGGCGAAGGACAAAAATAAAATACACAAGTACCTTAAAATTTAAAATATTCAAAGTACGAGTATATTTTAATCTTGAACTCCATTTCTGATGCTTATTATAACAAAAAAAATCGTAAAACTATGTAATATAAATATTCTCACTCATCAATACATTTTCTTCAACCTATCATCTATCATTTCATTAGTAGGTTGTGTTTGTTCCATCGAAGTATCAAAACACAAAATTTTAAGTCACTTAAATTTTATAGATGTCAATTATCTAGAAAAATCTGAGTGTCTCAAAATTTCATGCCTTCAAATTTTATCTGCAGGTGATGTTCTATCGGAATATCAAAGCGTCCAGACACAAAATATTGACCCTTTCATGTTTTCAAGATGCCAATTCTCATGATTTCATGATGATCCCATCCCATCAGGTTAAGTCAGTTTCTCCAACAAATATGAAAAATAAGAAATAAAAATGTGATTATTTGTACAGGAAAAATTACATTTATTTACCTTTACCATAAGGGCCGATGCTTCCTTCCTCTGTTACGATCTTGATATATTTAAAGAGGAATGGAATCGTGTTCTACGATCACTGCATCTTAACCTAAAGGTACATTAAGATTCTAAACTTAACATTTATTGTCAACTGCCATTTTAATCTAAAGGTGGAACCTTGTCCACCTAGGCTGTTGGAAAAAAAAAACTTTTTAACTGTACACACTCTTGGAAAACAATATTTGTTTATACTCACTCCTGATAACGAGTTTATCCATAAGCCTGAAGTTGATGATGATCTTGTAGGTGTGTAATCCAAGGTATTCTTGTGCAGACACAAGGCTTGAATAAAATACCTTAGGCCTTGCGTCCGCAAAGGTACCTTAGAGCACTATTTCAAGACTCGGCGATCTTGATCCTAGTATACCACCGCTCCACAGCCTGTTTTTGTCTGTAAACACCAAGTAATATTTTGTTTGTTTTGGGTTCACAGTGTATTTCTTGTTGAAGATGTATTGGGGGATCTTTTGGTCTAGTTTGCCAGTTAAAAGGGACGGTCCTAATTTGAAAATTCCTCCGTGTCCTGTTAAGGTTTGATTTGACCAGGTGTTCATGACTTTCAATCAGTTTGCACTGTTTCTTGCCACTTCTTTGATATGTATGTCAAGTGGTGGGAGGCAAAGGATGGTTTCCAATGCACGCTAGTCTTTGGATGTGGCTTGGTTTTGCTTTTGCTTCTGTTTGGTTCGTCCCGGGCCCCAAACTAGAGCTTCTTACTCGAGTGCCGGTCTGATAATACCCATGTATATCCAGAGTGCTATGTTCGGTGATAATCCATAGGTATTACCAATAGCTTTCCTGCATTGCGAGATGGTTTTGCTCGCTTTATTAGTTTTGTATTCAAGGTGTTTGGATTAATTTGGAGTCGCGGTATACTCCTAAGTGATCATTTAAATCTGCATTCGAATGATGATTAAAATGATCATTCAAATGATGAGTCGATTATCAAGATCATTCAAGTACCGATCATTCGATTATCAAAATTATTCGTTAACACCCATTACTAGTGCAAACACTTGATAGCAATTTTAAATTGAATGCTTATACATATAAAACCTGCGAAATCCTGAAAATTTACTAAACACTATAATCGTCGGGATATGAATATTTAAAACAACAAATTTTTAAAGATCTTGAAGAAATGCAAAGCAAGACGTGATTACAATTATACATGTTTTGAGGAGAGTGCACAAGTAAAACTAGTGATTTTAATAAAATTTGTGTATAAATAAATTAGTGTGTAACAGGTGATTCTAGAAGATATAATTGCCCAAAATTTACATTCGAAAACCCCGATAACTGTTCTTATAAAATTATCGGTGACCCCGAATGGAAACTTTAAACAACATAAATATTGCAGATCATTAACATTCCTTAAAGAAATGAAATAAAATTTGGAAAAAGTCAAGTAACAACAACAGATTAATTTAAAGAATTGATGCCGTTGTAACACGACTAAAAATGTAGTAAAATGAGAAATACGTGCTCTATGATCTTTTGATGTGTGATCTCAGCAAATGCTGAATGATCCTAAATGTGTTATATAATCTAAGCCGTTAATTATAAATGCGTTCTCTGTTAAATCTACGTGCGCATTTATTCTTCGTTTTTGGTATATTCGTTGCTGGTGAAGGAACAAAATAAATCACAAGTACCTTAAAATTTAAAATATTTAGAGTACGAGTACATTTTAATCTTGAACTCCATTTCTGATGCTTATAACAAACAAAATCGTCAAAGTATGCAATTTAAATATTCTCACTCACTAATACATTTTCTTCAACCTAAAATCCATCGTTTCATTAGTAAGTTGTGTTTGTTCCATCAAAGTATAAAAACACAAAAGTCTAAGTCACCCAAATTTTATAGATGTTAATTCTCTAAAACAATCTGAGTGTCTCAAAACTTCATGCCTTTAAATTTTATCTGCAGGTGGCGTTCCATCGGAATATCAAAGTGTCAAGACACAAAATATTGACCCTTCCATGCTAATGATTTCATAAAGATCCCAACCCATCAGGTCAAGTCAGTTTCTCCAACAAATATGAAATGTAAGAAATAAAAATGTGATTATTTGTACAGGAAAAATTACATTTATTTACCTTTACTAGTAAAAAAATCCAAACCAAAAACTCCAAGTCACCCAAATTTTTTAGATGTCAATTCTCTAAAAAAATCCGAGTTTCTTAAAACTTCATGCCTTCGAATTTTATCTGCAGGTGGTGTTTTATCGGAATATCAAAGTGTCGAGACACCAAATATTGACGCATGGAAGCGTCAGTTTTGAAGATTTCACTTCTCATGATTTCACGATTATTCCATCCTATCAGGTCAAGGCAGTTTCTCTAACAAATATGAATAATAAAAATTAACATGTGATTATTTGAAGACAAAGAATTACGTTTATTTACCTTATTGTAAGGGTCAATTCCTCCTTTTTCTTATATGATCTTGATATATTTGCAGAGAAATTAAATCGTGTTCTACGATCACTGCATCTCAGCCTACAGGTAAATTAAGATTCTGAATTTAAAATTTATTTTAAATTGTGATTACAATCTAAATATAGAATTTTAACCACTTTGTCTGTTGGAATAAAAACATTGTATTATACTGTACACACAGTCTTGGAAAACAATATTTGTTTATACTTAATCCTGATTACGAGTTTATCCTTAAGCCTGAAGTTAGTGATGACCTTGTAGGTGTGTAACTCCAAGGTATCCTTGTGCAGACGCAAGGCTTGAATAAAATACCACAAGCCTTGCGTTGACAAAGATACCTTAAAGCACAATTTTAGGACTCGACGATCTTGACCGTTTCTTTATGGGGAGATGTTTGCGGATATTTAGAGCTTCCTAGTATACCCCCGCTCCACAATCTGTTATTGTCTTGCTTTCATCTGTGAACACCAAGTAGTATTTTGTTTGTGTTTTTGCTCATTTAGGTTCACAGTGTATTTCGTGTTGAAGATGTATTGGGGTATCTTCTGGTCTAGTTTGCCAGTCAAATGGGAATCTCCATTTAAAAATGCTCCCGTGTTCTGTAAGGGTTTAGTTTGACCAGGTGTCCACGGCTATCAGTCTTTCTGCACTGTTTCTTGCCACTTCTTTGATATGTAATAACAAGTGGTGGGAGGCAGAGTATAGTTTCCAATGATGCAGTGGGTGTTGTTTTGAATGCACCAGTTGTGCACGTATACGCTAATCTTTGGATGTGGTTTAGTTTTGCCGTTGTTCCTATTTAGTACGTCCTAGGCCACCAAACTAGAGCTCCATACTCGAGTGCTGGTCTGATAATACCTGTGTATACCCAAAGTAGAGGCCCCGTCTTAGCACCTATAACCAAGTTACAGACAGAGTCTTTGGACAAAGGATGTCTGAGTGGCACCATGATCCAAGTCGCAGTTGCGGACCTTCTTGAGGTAGCCTCTGTGTCCCTATCTTGAATAGGGCTAACATGCACACGACGGGGCTTACTCAGCCCTAGCGCTTGTCGCCATTAAATGAAGAGTCGGGGGTGGGCCTTGAAAAGCCCAGAAGTGCCTATCCGCTCCTCCGGTCCACACGTGGGTTAGTCTCCGACGGTCAGTAGTTCGCAGATATGGCGGTGATCCACCGTTCCTACGACGGACGCTCACATCGACATACACTGGAAGGTAAAAGCCGGAGCACACTACTCTGTATGTCCAAAGTACTATTTTCGGTGATAGTCCCCAGACATTTCCAATAGCTCTCCTGCATTGCCAAAAGGCTTAGCTCGCTTTATCAGTTTTGTGCTCAATGTGTTTAGATTAATTTGGAGTCGAGGTATACTCCTTGGTATTTGACGTCTTTCGATAGTGTAAGTTGTTTGTTAAATAAGGTAGGTAAAGGGTATATGCCTATCTTGTGTTTAATTTGGTGTCAAGTTGTGTTTAATTTGGAGTCGAGGTATACTTTTTTAAGGAAAGGTCATGGACGGAAATCGGGTTGGGGGATGAGGGAATTGACTTAGGCGGTTAGCCATTCAGTCACGACTTAATTTTGTTAATTATATATTTTAGTCTAATGAAAATGTGGACAATACCTATGGAATCCGGGACGAATATTTCTCGTTAGAAAAATTATCCGCCCTGGGCGGGACTCAAACTCGCATCACGCAGTGAACGATCAGACAAAACCAACGCCTCAACCGCTCGGCCACAGCGGTCCACCGGATAACAAGCCGATTCTAGAAGATTTAATTGCCCAAAATTTCCACCCGAAAACCCCGATAACTATTTTTATAAAGTTATCGGTGACCCCGGATGGAAACTTTAAACAACATATTGCAGATCATTAACTTTCCTTTAAAAAAATGAAATAAAATTTGTATAAAGTCAAGTACCAAAACAGATTAATTTAAAGAATTGATGTCGTTGTAACTCGACTTAAAATTTACTAAAGTGAGAAATACGTGCTCTATGATCTCTTGATGTGTGATCTCTTGCGAATATTGAATGCGTTATAAACTCTAAGCCGTTAATTAAAAATAAATGCATTTTCTGTTAAATCTACATGGGCATTTATTCTTTAGGTTGGTACATCCGTTGCTGGCGAAGGACAAAAATAAAATACACAAGTACCTTAAAATTTAAAATATTCAAAGTACGAGTATATTTTAATCTTGAACTCCATTTCTGATGCTTATTATAACAAACAAAATCGTAAAACTATGTAATATAAATATTCTCACTCATCAATACATTTTCTTCAACCTATCATCTATCATTTCATTAGTAGGTTGTGTTTGTTCCATCGAAGTATCAAAACACAAAATTTTAAGTCACTTAAATTTTATAGCTGTCAATTATCTAGAAAAATCTGAGTGTCTTAAAATTTCATGCCTTCAAATTTTATCTGCAGGTGATGTTCTATCGGAATATCAAAGCGTCCAGACACAAAATATTGACCCTTTCATGTTTTCAAGATGCAAATTCTCATGATTTCATGATGATCCCATCCCATCAGGTTAAGTCAGTTTCTCCAACAAATATGAAAAATAAGAAATAAAAATGTGATTATTTGTACAGGAAAAATTACATTTATTTACCTTTACCATAAGGGCCAATGCTTCCTTCTTCTGTTACGATCTTGATATATTTAAAGAGGAATGGAATCGTGTTCTACGATCAGTGCATCTTAACCTAAAGGTACATTAAGATTCTAAACTTAACATTTATTTTCAACTGTCATTTTAATCTAAAGGTGGAACCTTGTCCACCTAGGCTGTTGGAAAAAAAAAACTTTTTAACTGTACACACTCTTGGAAAACAATATTTGTTTATACTCACTCCTGATAACGAGTTTATCCATAAGCCTGAAGTTGATGATGATCTTGTAGGTGTGTAATCCAAGGTATTCTTGTGCAGACACAAGGCTTGAATAAAATACCACAGGCCTTGCGTCCGCAAAGGTACCTTAGAGCACTATTTCAAGACTCGGCGATCTTGATCCTAGTATACCACCGCTCCACAGCCCGTTTTTGTCTGTAAACACCAAGTAATATTTTGTTTGTTTTGGGTTCACAGTGTATTTCTTGTTGAAGATGTATTGGGGGATCTTTTGGTCTAGTTTGCCAGTTAAATGGGACGGTCCTAATTTGAAAATTCCTACGTGTCCTGTTAAGGTTTGGTTTGACCAGGTGTTCATGACTTTCAATCATTTTGCACTGTTTCTTGCCACTTCTTTGATATGTTTGTGAAGTGGTGAGAGGCAAAGGATGGTTTCCAGTGCACGCTAGTCTTTCGATGTGGCTTGGTTTTGCTTTTGCTTCTGTTTGGTTCGTCCCGGGCCCCAAACTAGAGCTTCTTACTCGAGTGCCGGTCTGATAATACCCATGTATATCCAGAGTGCTATCTTCGGTGATAATCCATAGGTATTACCAATAGCTTTCCTGCATTGCGAGACGGTTTTGCTCGCTTTATTAGTTTTGTATTCAAGGTGTTTGGATTAATTTGGAGTCGCGGTATACTCCTAAGTGATCATTTAAATCTGCATTCAAATGATGATTAAAATGATCATTCAAATGATGAGTCGATTATCAAGATCATTCAAGTACCGCTCATTCGATTATCAAAATTATTCGTTAACACCCATTACTAGTGCAAACACTTGATAGAAATTTCAAATTGAATGCTTATACATATAAAACCTGCGAAATCCTAAATTTACCAAACACTGTAATCGTCGGGATATGTATATTTAAAACAACAAATTTTTAAAGATCTTAAAGAAATGCAAAGCAAGACGTAATTACAATTATACATATTTTGAGGAGAGTGCACAAGTAAAACTAATGATTTTAATAAAATTTGTGTATAAATAAATTAGTGTGTAACAGCTGATTCTAGAAGATATAATTGCCCAAAATTTACATCCGAAAACCCCGATAACTATTCTTATAAAATTATCGGTGACCCCGAATAGAAACTTTAAACAACATAAATATTGCAGATCATTAACATTCCTTAAAGAAATGAAATAAAATTTGGAAAAAGTCAAGTAACAAATACAGATTAATTTAAAGAATTGATGCCGTTGTAACACGACTAAAAATGTAGTAAAATGAGAAATACGTGCTCTATGATCTTTTGATGTGTGATCTCAGCAAATGCTGAATGATCCTAAATGTGTTATATAATCTAAGCCGTTAATTATAAATGCGTTCTCTGTTAAATCTACGTGCGCATTTATTCTTCGTTGTTGGTATATTCGTTGCTGGTGAAGGAACAAAGTAAATCACAAGTACCTTAAAATTTAAAATATTTAGAGTACGAGTACATTTTAATCTTGAACTCCATTTCTGATGCTTATAACAAACAAAATCGTAAAAGTATGCAATTTAAATATTCTCACTCACTAATACATTTTCTTCAACCTAAAATCCATCGTTTCATTAGTAAGTTGTGTTTGTTCCATCGAAGTATCAAAACACAAAATTCTAAGTCACCCAAATCTTATAGATGTTAATTCTCTAAAAAAATCTGAGTGTCTCAAAACTTCATGCCTTTAAATTTTATCTGCAGGTGGCGTTCCATCGAAATATCAAAGATTTCATAAAGATCCCAACCCATCAGGTCAAGTCAGTTTCTCCAACAAATATGAAATGTAAGAAATAAAGATGTGATTATTTGTACAGAAAAAATTACATTTATTTACCTTTACTAGTAAAAAGATCCAAACCCAAAACTCTAAGTCACCCAAATTTTTTAGATGTCAATTCTCTAAAAAAATCCGAGTTTCTTAAAACTTCATGCCTTCGAATTTTATCTGCAGGTGGTGTTTTATCGAAATATCAAAGTGTCGAGACACCAAATATTGACGCATGGAAGCGTCAGTTTTGAAGATTTCAATTCTCACGATTTCACGATTATTCCATCCTATCAGGTCAAGGCAGTTTCTCTAACAAATATGAATAATAAAAATTAAAAGGTGATTATTTGAAGACAAAGAATTACGTTTATTTACCTTATTGTAAGGGTCAATTCCTCCTTCTTATATGAGATCTTGATATATTTGCAGAGAAATTAAATCGTGTTCTACGATCACTGCATCTCAGCCTACAGGTAAATTAAGATTCTGAATTTTAAATTTATTTTAAACTGTGATTACAATCTAAATATAGAATTTTAACCACTTGGTCTGCTGGAATAAAAACATTGTATTATACTGTACACACAGTCTTGGAAAACAATATTTGTTTATACTTAATCCTGATTACGAGTTTATCCTTAAGCCTGAAGTTAGTGATGACCTTGTAGGTGTGTAACTCCAAGGTATCCTTGTGCAGACGCAAGGCTTGAATAAAATACCACAAGCCTTGCGTTGACAAAGGTACCTTAAAGCACAATTTTAGGACTCGACGATTTGGCCGTTTCTTTATGGGGAGATGTTTGCGGATATTTAGAGCTTCCTAGTATACCCCCGCTCCACAACCTGTTATTGTCTTGCTTTCATCTGTGAACAACAAGTAGTATTTTGTTTGTGTTTTTGCTCATTTAGGTTCACAGTGTATTTCGTGTTGAAGATGTATTGGGGTATCTTCTGGTCTAGTTTGCCAGTCTCCATTTAAAAATGCTCCAGTGTTCTGTAAGGGTTTAGTTTGACCAGGTGTCCATGGCTATCAGTCTTTCTGCACTGTTTCTTGCCACTTCTTTGAAATGTAATAACAAGTGGTGGGAGGCAGAGTATAGTTTCCAATGATGCAGTAGGTGTTGTTTTGAATGCACCAGTTGTGCACGTATTTGCTAGTCTTTGGATGTGGTTTAGTTTTGCCGTTGTTCCTATTTAGTACGTCCTAGGTCACCAAACTAGAGGTCCATACTCGAGTGCTGGTCTGATAATACCTGTGTATACCCAAAGTAGAGGCCCCGTCTTCGCACCTATAACCAAGTTACAGACAGAGTCTTTGGACGAAGGATGTCTGAGTGGCACCATGATCCAAGTCGCAGTTGCGGACCTTCTTGAGGTAGCCTCTGTGTCCCTATCTTGAATAGGGCTAACATGCACACGACGGGGCTCACTCAGCCCTAGCGCTTGTCGCCATTAAATGATGAGTCGGGGGTGGGCCTTGAAAAGCCCAGAAGTGCCTATCCGCTCCTCCGGTCCACACGTGGGTTAGTCTCCGATGGTCAGTAGTTCGCAGATATGGCGGTGATCCACCGTTCCTACGACGGACGCTCACATCGACATACACTGCAAGGTAAAAGCCGGAGCACACTACTCTGTATGTCCAAAGTACTATCTTCGGTGATAGTCCCCAGACATTTCCAATAGCTCTTCTGCATTGCCAAAAGGCTTTGCTCGCTTTATCAGTTTTGTGCTCAATGTGTTTAGATTAATTTGGAGTCGAGGTATTCTCCTTGGTATTTGACGTCTTTCGATAGTGTAAGTTGTTTGTTAAATAAGGTAGGTAAAGGGTATATGCCTATCTTGTGTTTAATTTGGAGTCAAGTTGTGTTTAATTTGGAGTCGAGGTATACTTTTTTAAGGAAGGGCGATGGACGGAAATTGGGTTGGGGGATGAGGGAATTGACTTAGGCGGTTAGCCATTCAGTCACGACTTAATTTTGTTAATTATATATTTTATTCTAATGAAAATGTGGACAAAACCTTTGGAATCCGGGACGAATATTACTCGTTAGAAAAATTATCCGCCCTGGGCGGGACCCAAACTCGTATCACGCAGTGAACGATCAGACAAAACCAACGCCTCAACCGCTCGGCCACAGCGGTCCACCGGATAACAAGCCGATTCTAGAAGATTTAATTGCCCAAAATTTCCACCCGAAAACCCCGATAACTATTTTAATAAAGTTATCGGTGACCCCGGATGCAAACTTTTAGCAACATATTGCAGATCATTAACTTTCCTTTAAAAAAATGAAATAAAATTTGTATAAAGTCAAGTACCAAAACAGATTAATTTAAAGAATTGATGCCGTTGTAACTCAACTTAAAATTTACTAAAGTGGATATACGTGCTCTATGATCTTTTGATGTGTGATCTCTTGCGAATGTTGAATGCGTTATAAAATCTTAGCCGTTAATTAAAAATAAATACATTTTCTGTTAAATCTACATGGGCATTTATTCTTTAGGTTGGTACATCCGTTGCTGGCGAAGGACAAAAATAAAATACACAAGTACCTTAAAATTTAAAATATTCAAAGTACGAGTATATTTTAATCTTGAACTCCATTTCTGATGCTTATTATAAAAAAAAAATCGTAAAACTATGTAATATAAATATTCTCACTCATCAATACATTTTCTTCAACCTATCATCTATCATTTCATTAGTAGGTTGTGTTTGTTCCATCGAAGTATCAAAACACAAAATTTTAAGTCACTTAAATTTTATAGATGTCAATTATCTAGAAAAATCTGAGTGTCTCAAAATTTCATGCCTTCAAATTTTATCTGCAGGTGATGTTCTATCGGAATATCAAAGTGTCCAGACACAAAATATTGACCCTTTCATGTTTTCAAGATGCCAATTCTCATGATTTCATGATGATCCCATCCCATCAGGTTAAGTCAGTTTCTCCAACAAATATGAAATATAAGAAATAATAATGTGATTATTTGTACAGGAAAAATTACATTTATTTACCTTTACCATAAGGGCCGATGCTTCCTTCCTCTATTACGATCTTGATATATTTAAAAAGGAATGGAATCGTGTTCTACGATCACTGCATCTTAACCTAAAGGTACATTAAGATTCGAAACTTAACATTTATTTTCAACTGTCATTTTAATCTAAAGGTGGAACCTTGTCCACCTAGGCTGTTGGAAAAAAAAAACTTTTTAACTGTACACACTCTTGGAAAACAATATTTGTTAATACTCACTCCTGATAACGAGTTTATCCATAAGCCTGAAGTTGATGATGATCTTGTAGGTGTGTAATCCAAGGTATTCTTGTGCAGACACAAGGCTTGAATAAAATACCACAGGCCTTGCGTCCGCAAAGGTACCTTAGAGCACTATTTCAAGACTCGGCGATCTTGATCCTAGTATACCACCGCTCCACAGCCTGTTTTTGTCTGTAAACACCAAGTAATATTTTGTTTGTTTTGGGTTCACAGTGTATTTCTTGTTGAAGATGTATTGGGGGATCTTTTGGTCTAGTTTGCCAGTTAAATGGGACGGTCCTAATTTGAAAATTCCTACGTGTCCTGTTAAGGTTTGGTTTGACCAGGTGTTCATGACTTTCAATCATTTTGCACTGTTTCTTGCCACTTCTTTGATATGTTTGTGAAGTGGTGAGAGGCAAAGGATGGTTTCCAGTGCACGCTAGTCTTTCGATGTGGCTTGGTTTTGCTTTTGCTTCTGTTTGGTTCGTCCCGGGCCCCAAACTAGAGCTTCTTACTCGAGTGCCGGTCTGATAATACCCATGTATATCCAGAGTGCTATCTTCGGTGATAATCCATAGGTATTACCAATAGCTTTCCTGCATTGAGAGACGGTTTTGCTCGCTTTATTAGTTTTGTATTCAAGGTGTTTGGATTAATTTGGAGTCGCGGTATACTCCTAAGTGATCATTTAAATCTGCATTCAAATGATGATTAAAAAGAGCATTCAAATGATGAGTCGATTATCAAGATCATTCAAGTACCGATCATTCGATTATCAAAATTATTCGTTAACACCCATCACTAGTGCAACCACTTGATAGAAATTTCAAATTGAATGCTTATACATATAAAACCTGCGAAATCCTAAATTTACCAAACACTGTAATCGTCGGGATATGTATATTTAAAACAACAAATTTTTAAAGATCTTAAAGAAATGCAAAGCAAGACGTAATTACAATTATACATGTTTTGAGGAGAGTGCACAAGTAAAACTAATGATTTTAATAAAATTTGTGTATAAATAAATTAGTGTGTAACAGCTGATTCTAGAAGATATAATTGCCCAAAATTTACATCCGAAAACCCCGATAACTATTCTTATAAAATTATCGGTGACCCCGAATGGAAACTTTAAACAACATAAATATTGCAGATCATTAACATTCCTTAAAGAAATGAAATAAAATTTGGAAAAAGTCAAGTAACAAATACAGATTATTTTAAAGAATTGATGCCGTTGTAACACGACTAAAAATGTAGTAAAATGAGAAATAAGTGCTCTATGATCTTTTGATGTGTGATCTCAGATGTGTGATGGAAACTTTAAACAACATATTGCAGATCATTAACTTTCCTTTAAAAAAATGAAATAAAATTTGTATAAAGTCAAGTACCAAAACAGATTAATTTAAAGAATTGATGCCGTTGTAACTCGACTTAAAATTTACTAAAGTGAGAAATACGTGCTCTATGATCTCCTGATCTGTGATCTCTTGCGAATGTTGAATGCGTTATTAAATCTAAGCCGTTAATTAAAAATAAATGCATTTTCTGTTAAATCTACATGGGCATTTATTCTTTAGGTTGGTACATCCGTTGCTGGCGAAGGACAAAAATAAAATACACAAGTGCCTTAAAATTTAAAATATTCAAAGTACGAGTATATTTTAATCTTGAACTCCATTTCTGATGCTTATTATAACAAACAAAATCGTAAAACTATGTAATATAAATATTCTCACTCATCAATACATTTTCTTCAACCTATCATCTATTATTTCACTAGTAGGTTGTGTTTGTTCCATCGAAGTATCAAAACACAACATTTTAAGTCACCTAAATTTTATAGATGTCAATTATCTAAAAAAATCTGAGTGTCTCAAAATTTCATGCCTTCAAATTTTATCTGCAGGTGATGTTCTATCGGAATATCAAAGCGTCCAGACACAAAATATTGACCCTTTTATGTTTTCAAGATGCCAATTCTCATGATTTCATGATGATTCCATTCCATCAGGTTAAGTCAGTTTCTCCAACAAATATGAAAAATAAGAAATAAAAATGTGATTATTTGTACAGGAAAAATTACATTTATTTACCTTTACCATAAGGGCCAATGCCTCTTCCTTCTGTTACGATCTTGATATATTTAAAGAGGAATGGAATCGTGTTCTACGATCACTGCATCTTAACCTAAAGGTACATTAAGATTCTAAACTTAACATTTATTTTCAACTGTCATTTTAATCTAAAGGTGGAACTTTGTCCACCTAGGCTGTTGGAAAAAAAAAGTTTTTTAACTGTACACACTCTTGGAAAACAATATTTGTTTATACTCACACCTGATAACGAGTTTATCCATAAGCCTGAAGTTGATGATGATCTTGTAGGTCTGTAATCCAAGGTATTCTTGTACAGACACAAGGCTTGAATAAAATACCACAGGCCTTGCGTCCGCAAAGGTACCTTAGAGCACTATTTCAAGACTCGGCAATCTTGATCCTAGTATACCACCGCTTCACAGCCTGTTTTTGTCTGTAAACACCAAGTAATATTTTGTTTGTTTTGGGTTCACAGTGTATTTCTTGTTGAAGATGTATTGGGGGATCTTTTGGTCTAGTTTGCCAGTTAAAAGGGACGGTCCTAATTTGAAAATTCCTCCGTGTCCTGTTAAGGTTTGGTTTGACCAGGTGTTCATGACTTCCAATCATTTTGCACTGTTTCTTGCCACTTCTTTGATATGTATGTCAAGTGGTGGGAGGCAAAGGATGGTTTCCAATGCACGCTAGTCTTTGGATGTGGCTTGGTTTTGCCTTTGCTTCTGTTTGGTTCGTCCCGGGCCCCAAACTAGAGCTTCTTACTGGAGTGCCGGTCTGATAATATCCATGTATATCCAGAGTGCTATCTTCGGTGATAATCCATAGGTATTACCAATAGCTTTCCTGCATTGCGAGATGGTTTTGCTCGCTTTATTAGTTTTGTATTCAAGGTGTTTGGATTAATTTGGAGTCGCGGTATACTCCTAAGTGATCATTTAAATCTGCATTCGAATGATGATTAAAATGATCATTCAAATAATGAGTCGATTATCAAGATCATTCAAGTACCGATCATTCGATTATCAAAATTATTCGTTAACACCCATCACTAGTGCAAACACTTGATAGAAATTTCAAATTGAATGCTTATACATATAAAACCTGCGCAATCCTGAAAATTAATACGCTTTTATTACAACACTTGGTTTGTTTCACTGATTTAAATCAGTGAAACAAACCAAGTGTTTTAATCAAAGCGTATTAATTAAATATGTTTCACCACGGGTTAAGTGAGAAATTAATCCATCATCCTGAAAATTTACCAAACACTGTAATCGTCGGGATATGTATATTTAAAACAACAAATTTTTAAAGATCTTGAAGAAATGCAAAGCAAGACGTGATTACAATTATACATGTTTTGAGGAGAGTGCACAATTAAAACTAATGATTTTAATAAAATTTTTGTATAAATAAATTAGTGTGTAACAGCTGATTCTAGAAGATATAACTGCCCAAAATTTACATCCAAAAACCCCGATAACTATTCTTATAAAATTATCGGTGACCCCGAATGGAAACTTTAAACAACATAAATATTGCAGATTATTAACATTCCTTAAAGAAATGAAATAAAATTTGGAAAAAGTCAAGTAACAAATACAGATTATTTTAAAGAATTGATGCCGTTGTAACACGACTAAAAATGTAGTAAAATGAGAAATACGTGCTCTATGATCTTTTGATGTGTGATCTCAGCAATGGCTGAATGATCCTAAATGTGTTATATAATCTAAGCCGTTAATTATAAATGCGTTTTCTGTTAAATCTACGTGCGCATTTATTCTTCGTTGTTGGTATATTTGTTGCTGGTGAAGGAACAAAATAAATCACAAGTACCTTAAAATTTAAAATATTTAGAGTACGAGTACATTTTAATCTTGAACTCCATTTCTGATGCTTATAACAAACAAAATCGTAAAAGTATGCAATTTAAATATTCTCACTCACTAATACATTTTCTTCAACCTAAAATCCATCGTTTCATTAGTAAGTTGTGTTTGTTCCATCGAAGTATCAAAACACAAAATTCTAAGTCACCCAAATCTTATAGATGTTAATTGTCTAAAAAAATCTGAGTGTCTAAAAACTTCATGCCTTTAAATTTTATCTGCAGGTGGCGTTCCATCGGAATATCAAAGATTTCATAAAGATCCCAACCCATCAGGTCAAGTCAGTTTCTCCAACAAATATGAAATGTAAGAAATAAAAATGTGATTATTTGTACAGAAAAAATTACATTTATTTACCTTTACTAGTAAAAAGATCCAAACCCAAAACTCTAAGTGACCCAATTTTTTTAGATGTCAATTCTCTAAAAAAATCCGAGTTTCTTAAAACTTCATGCCTTCGAATTTTATCTGCAGGTGGTGTTTTATCGGAATATCAAAGTGTCGAGACACCAAATATTGACGCATGGAAGCGTCAGTTTTGAAGATTTCAATTCTCACGATTTCACGATTATTCCATCCTATCAGGTCAAGGCAGTTTCTCTAACAAATATGAATAATAAAAATTAAAAGATGATTATTTGAAGACAAAGAATTACGTTTATTTACCTTATTGTAAGGGTCAATTCCTCCTTCTTATATGAGATCTTGATATATTTGCAGAGAAATTAAATCGTGTTCTACGATCACTGCATCTCAGCCTACAGGTAAATTAAGATTCTGAATTTTAAATTTATTTTAAACTGTGATTACAATCTAAATATAGAATTTTAACCACTTGGTCTGCTGGAATAAAAACATTGTATTATACTGTACACACAGTCTTGGAAAACAATATTTGTTTATACTTAATCCTGATTACGAGTTTATCCTTAAGCCTGAAGTTAGTGATGACCTTGTAGGTGTGTAACTCCAAGATATCCTTGTGCAGACGCAAGGCTTGAATAAAATACCACAAGCCTTGCGTTGACAAAGGTACCTTAAAGCACAATTTTAGGACTCGACGATTTGGCCGTTTCTTTATGGGGAGATGTTTGCGGATATTTAGAGCTTCCTAGTATACCCCCGCTCCACAACCTGTTATTGTCTTACTTTCATCTGTGAACACCAAGTAGTATTTTGTTTGTGTTTTTGCTCATTTAGGTTCACAGTGTATTTCGTGTTGAAGATGTATTGGGGTATCTTCTGGTCTAGTTTGCCAGTCAAATGGGAGTCTCCATTTAAAAATGCTCCAGTGTTCTGTAAGGGTTTAGTTTGACCAGGTGTCCATGGCTATCAGTCTTTCTGCACTGTTTCTTGCCACTTCTTTGATATGTAATAACAAGTGGTGGGAGGCAGAGTATAGTTTCCAATGATGCAGTAGGTGTTGTTTTGAATGCACCAGTTGTGCACGTATTTGCTAGTCTTTGGATGTGGTTTAGTTTTGCCGTTGTTCCTATTTAGTACGTCCTAGGTCACCAAACTAAAGGTCCATACTCGAGTGCTGGTCTAATAATACCTGTGTATACCCAAAGTAGAGGCCCCGTCTTAGCACCTATAACCAAGTTACAGACAGAGTCTTTGGACGAAGGATGTCTGAGTGGCACCATGATCCAAGTCGCAGTTGCGGACCTTCTTGAGGTAGCCTCTGTGTCCCTATCTTGAATAGGGCTAACATGCACACGACGGGGCTCACTCAGCCCTAGCGCTTGTCGCCATTAAATGATGAGTCGGGGGTGGGCCTTGAAAAGCCCAGAAGTGCCTATCCGCTCCTCCGGTCCACACGTGGGTTAGTCTCCGATGGTCAGTAGTTCGCAGATATGGCGGTGATCCACCGTTCCTACGACGGACGCTCACATCGACATACACTGCAAGGTAAAAGCCGGAGCACACTACTCTGTATGTCCAAAGTACTATCTTCGGTGATAGTCCCCAGACATTTCCAATAGCTCTTCTGCATTGCCAAAAGGCTTTGCTCGCTTTATCAGTTTTGTGCTCAATGTGTTTAGATTAATTTGGAGTCGAGGTATACTCCTTGGTATTTGACGTCTTTCGATAGTGTAAGTTGTTTGTTAAATAAGGTAGGTAAAGGGTATATGCCTATCTTGTGTTTAATTTGGAGTCAAGTTGTGTTTAATTTGGAGTCGAGGTATACTTTTTTAAGGAAGGGCGATGGACGGAAATTGGGTTGGGGGATGAGGGAATTGACTTAGGCGGTTAGCCATTCAGTCACGACTTAATTTTGTTAATTATATATTTTATTCTAATGAAAATGTGGACAAAACCTATAGAATCCGGGACGAATATTACTCGTTAGAAAAATTATCCGCCCTGGGCGGGACCCAAACTCGTATCACGCAGTGAACGATCAGACAAAACCAACGCCTCAACCGCTCGGCCACAGCGGTCCACCGGATAACAAGCCGATTCTAGAAGATTTAATTGCCCAAAATTTCCACCCGAAAACCCCGATAACTATTTTTATAAAGTTATCGGTGACCCCGGATGCAAACTTTAAGCAACATATTGCAGATCATTAACTTTCCTTTAAAAAAATGAAATAAAATTTGTATAAAGTCAAGTACCAAAACAGATTAATTTAAAGAATTGATGCCGTTGTAACTCGACTTAAAATTTACTAAAGTGAGATATACGTGCTCTATGATCTTTTAATGTGTGATCTCTTGCGAATGTTGAATGCGTTATAAAATCTAAGCCGTTAATTAAAAATAAATGCATTTTCTGTTAAATCTACATGGGCATTTATTCTTTAGGTTGGTACATCCGTTGCTGGCGAAGGACAAAAATAAAATACACAAGTACCTTAAAATTTAAAATATTCAAAGTACGAGTATATTTTAATCTTGAACTCCATTTCTGATGCTTATTATAACAAAAAAAATCGTAAAACTATGTAATATAAATATTCTCACTCATCAATACATTTTCTTCAACCTATCATCTATCATTTCATTAGTAGGTTGTGTTTGTTCCATCGAAGTATCAAAACACAAAATTTTAAGTCACTTAAATTTTATAGATGTCAATTATCTAGAAAAATCTGAGTGTCTCAAAATTTCATGCCTTCAAATTTTATCTGCAGGTGATGTTCTATCGGAATATCAAAGCGTCCAGACACAAAATATTGACCCTTTCATGTTTTCAAGATGCCAATTCTCATGATTTCATGATGATCCCATCCCATCAGGTTAAGTCAGTTTCTCCAACAAATATGAAATATAAGAAATAAAAATGTGATTATTTGTACAGGAAAAATTACATTTATTTACCTTTACCATAAGGGCCGATGCTTCCTTCCTCTGTTACGATCTTGATATATTTAAAGAGGAATGGAATCGTGTTCTACGATCACTGCATCTTAACCTAAAGGTACATTAAGATTCGAAACTTAACATTTATTTTTAACTGTCATTTTAATCTAAAGGTGGAACCTTGTCCACCTAGGCTGTTGGAAAAAAAAAACTTTTTAACTGTACACACTCTTGGAAAACAATATTTGTTTATACTCACTCCTGATAACGAGTTTATCCATAAGCCTGAAGTTGATGATGATCTTGTAGGTGTGTAATCCAAGGTATTCTTGTGCAGACACAAGGCTTGAATAAAATACCACAGGCCTTGCGTCCGCAAAGGTACCTTAGAGCACTATTTCAAGACTCGGCGATCTTGATCCTAGTATACCACCGCTCCACAGCCTGTTTTTGTCTGTAAACACCAAGTAATATTTTGTTTGTTTTGGGTTCACAGTGTATTTCTTGTTGAAGATGTATTGGGGGATCTTTTGGTCTAGTTTGCCAGTTAAATGGGACGGTCCTAATTTGAAATTTCCTACGTGTCCTGTTAAGGTTTGGTTTGACCAGGTGTTCATGACTTTCAATCATTTTGCACTGTTTCTTGCCACTTCTTTGATATGTTTGTCAAGTGGTGAGAGGCAAAGGATGGTTTCCAGTGCACGCTAGTCTTTCGATGTGGCTTGGTTTTGCTTTTGCTTCTGTTTGGTTCGTCCCGGGCCCCAAACTAGAGCTTCTTACTCGAGTGCCGGTCTGATAATACCCATGTATATCCAGAGTGCTATCTTCGGTGATAATCCATAGGTATTACCAATAGCTTTCCTGCATTGCGAGACGGTTTTGCTCGCTTTATTAGTTTTGTATTCAAGGTGTTTGGATTAATTTGGAGTCGCGGTATACTCTAAGTGATCATTTAAATCTGCATTCAAATGATGATTAAAATGATCATTCAAATGATGAGTCGATTATCAAGATCATTCAAGTACCGATCATTCGATTATCAAAATTATTCGTTAACACCCATCACTAGTGCAAACACTTGATAGAAATTTCAAATTGAATGCTTATACATATAAAACCTGCGAAATCCTAAATTTACCAAACACTGTAATCGTCGGGATATGTATATTTAAAACAACAAATTTTTAAAGATCTTAAAGAAATGCAAAGCAAGACGTAATTACAATTATACATGTTTTGAGGAGAGTGCACAAGTAAAACTAATGATTTTAATAAAATTTGTGTATAAATAAATTAGTGTGTAACAGCTGATTCTAGAAGATATAATTGCCCAAAATTTACATCCGAAAACCCCGATAACTATTCTTATAAAATTATCGGTGACCCCGAATCGAAACTTTAAACAACATACATATTGCAGATCATTAACATTCCTTAAAGAAATGAAATAAAATTTGGAAAAAGTCAAGTAACAAATACAGATTATTTTAAAGAATTGATGCCGTTGTAACACGACTAAAAATGTAGTAAAATGAGAAATAAGTGCTCTATGATCTTTTGATGTGTGATCTCAGATGTGTGATGGAAACTTTAAACAACATATTGCAGATCATTAACTTTCCTTTAAAAAAATGAAATAAAATTTGTATAAAGTCAAGTACTAAAACAGATTAATTTATAGAATTGATGCCGTTGTAACTCGACTTAAAATTTACTAAAGTGAGAAATACGTGCTCTATGATCTCTTGATCTGTGATCTCTTGCGAATGTTGAATGCGTTATAAAATCTAAGCCGTTAATTAAAAATAAATGCATTTTCTGTTAAATCTATACGGGCATTTATTCTTTAGGTTGGTACATCCGTTGCTGGCGAAGGACAAAAATAAAATACACAAGTGCCTTAAAATTTAAAATATTCAAAGTACGAGTATATTTTAATCTTGAACTCCATTTCTGATGCTTATTATAACAAACAAAATCGTAAAACTATGTAATATAAATATTCTCACTCATCAATACATTTTCTTCAACCTATCATCTATCATTTCATTAGTAGGTTGTGTTTGTTCCATCGAAGTATCAAAACACAACATTTTAAGTCACCTAAATTTTATAGATGTCAATTATCTAAAAAAATCTGAGTGTCTCAAAATTTCATGCCTTCAAATTTTATCTGCAGGTGATGTTCTATCGGAATATCAAAGCGTCCAGACACAAAATATTGACCCTTTTATGTTTTCAAGATGCCAATTCTCATGATTTCATGATGATCCCATTCCATCAGGTTAAGTCAGTTTCTCCAACAAATATGAAAAATAAGAAATAAAAATGTGATTATTTGTACAGGAAAAATTACATTTATTTACCTTTACCATAAGGGCCAATGCATCTTCCTTCTGTTACGATCTTGATATATTTAAAGAGGAATGGAATCGTGTTCTACAATCACTGCATCTTAACCTAAAGGTACATTAAGATTCTAAACTTAACATTTATTTTCAACTGTCATTTTAATCTAAAGGTGGAACTTTGTCCACCTAGGCTGTTGGAAAAAAAAAGTTTTTTAACTGTACACACTCTTGGAAAACAATATTTGTTTATACTCACACCTGATAACGAGTTTATCCATAAGCCTGAAGTTGATGATGATCTTGTAGGTGTGTAATCCAAGGTATTCTTGTGCAGACACAAGGCTTGAATAAAATACCACAGGCCTTGCGTCCGCAAAGGTACCTTAGAGCACTATTTTAAGACTCGGCGATCTTGATCCTAGTATACCACCGCTCCACAGCCTGTTTTTGTCTGTAAACACCAAGTAATATTTTGTTTGTTTTGGGTTCACAGTGTATTTCTTGTTGAAGATGTATTGGGGGATCTTTTGGTCTAGTTTTCCAGTTAAAAGGGACGGTCCTAATTTGAAAATTCCTCCGTGCCCTGTTAAGGTTTGGTTTGACTGGTGTTCATGACTTTCAATCATTTTGCACTGTTTCTTGCCACTTCTTTGATATGTATGTCAAGTGGTGGGAGGCAAAGGATGGTTTCCAATGCACGCTAGTCTTTGGATGTGGCTTGGTTTTGCTTTTGCTTCTGTTTGGTTCGTCCCGGGCCCCAAACTAGAGCTTCTTACTCGAGTGCCGGTCTGATAATACCCATGTATATCCAGAGTGCTGTCTTCGGTGATAATCCATAGGTATTACCAATAGCTTTCCTGCATTACGAGACGGTTTTGCTCGCTTTATTAGTTTTGTATTTAAGGTGTTTGATTTATTTTGATAGTGTTAGTTGTTTGTTTAATCAGGTAGGTAGAGGGTATGTGCCTATCTTGTGTTTCTTGGTGAACATCACTACTTCTGTTGTTGCACCCGTCTTTCACAATTATGAGTGCACCTCCATTCTGTTGCATAGAAAGTTTTCGTGTTTCCAATTCAGGAGTATTGCTGTCACCTGCGTATCCCATCGTATAGAATCCTTCGATGTTTAGTTTCATTGTCAGTTCATTTACCAGTAGTATCCACAGAAGTAGTTTATGTATTAATAAAGTTGGTATGCAGCAGCTGATTCTAGTAGATTTAATTGTCCAAAATGTACAACCGAAAACCCAAATAATTATTCTTATAATGTCATCGGTGAATCCGGGTGTAAACTTTAAACAACATAAATATTTGTAGTTTATTATCTTGATCCTAAAGTGTTCTGCAGTACCGTTGATGGACTTATTGTGGAACAGGTACTTGATGTGTGATCTCCTGCAATTGCTGAGTAATCCTAAATGAAGTTATGCACGTACACGCTAGTCTTTGGATGTGGCTTAGTTTTGCTTTTGCTTCTGTTTGGTTCGTCCCGTGCCACCAAACTAGAGCTTCTTGCTCGAGTGCCAGTCTGATAATACCCATGTATATCTAGAGTGCTATCTTCAGTGATAGTCCATAGGTATTACCAATAGCTTTCCTGCATTGCCAGATGGCTTTGCTCGCTTTATTAGTTTTGTATTCAAGGTGTTTGGATTAATTTGGAGTCGCGGTATACTCCTAGGTATTTGACTACTTTTGATAGTGTTAGTTGTTTGTTTAATCAGGTAGGTAGAGGGTATGTGCCTATCTTGTGTTTCTTAGTGAACATCACTACTTCTGTTGTTGCACCAGTCTTTTACAATTATGAGTACATCCTGCATTCTGTTGCATAAGAAGTTTTCGTGTTTCCCATTCAGGAGTATTGCTGTCATCTGCGTATCCCATCGTATATAATCCTTCGATATTTAGTTTCATTGTCAGTTTATTTACCAGTAGTGTCCATAGAAGTAGTTTATCTATTAATAAAGTTGGTATGCAGCAGCTGATTCTAGTAGGTTTAATTGCCCAAAATTTACAACCGAAAAAAAAACCCGATATTTATTCTTATAATGTCATCGGTGAATCCGGGTGGAAACTTTAAACAACATAAATATTTGTAGTTTATTATCTTGATCCTAAAGTGTTCTGCAGTTCCGTTGATGGACTTATTGTGGAACAGGTACTTGATGTGTGATCTCCTGCGATTGCTGAGTAATCCTAAATGAAGTTGTGCACGTACACGCTAGTCTTTGGATGTGGCTTAGTTTTGCTTTAGCTTTTGTTTGGTTCGTCCCGGGCTACCAAACCAGAGCTCCTTGCTCGAGTGCCAGTCTGATAATACCCATGTATATCCAGTGTGCTATCTTTGGTGATAGTTTATAGGTATTACCAATAGCTTTCCTGCATTGCCAGATGGCTTTGCTCGTTTTATTAGTTTTGTATTCAAGGTGTTTAGATTAATTTGGAGTCGGGGTATACTCCTAGATAATTGACTTCTTTCGATAGTGTTAGTTGTTTGTTAAATAATGTAGGTAGAGGGTACGTGCCTATCTTGTGTTTCTTGGTGAACATCACTAGTTCTGTTCTTGCACCAGTCTTCCACGATTATGAGTGCATCCTGCGTTCTGTTGCATCGGAAGTTTTCGTGTTGCCCATTCAGAAGTATTGCTATGTCATCTGCGTACCCTATCGTATAGAATCCTTGGATGTTTATTTTCATTGTCAGTTCATTTACCAGTAGTGTCCACAGAAGTAGTTTATGTATTAATAAAGTTGGTATGCAGCAGCTGATTCTAGTAGATTTAATTGCCCAAAATTTACAACCGAAAACCCCGATAATTATTCTTATAATGTCATCGGTGAATCCAGGTAGAAACTTTAAACAACATAAATATTTGTAGTTTATTATCTTGATCCTAAAGTTTTCTGCAGTACCGTTAGGCTAATTATAACTTATAATATAGTAAAACACTCACCAGTAAACGTTCTTCGGTAATATATTGTTGAACCGTTCCATCAGCGAATTTGACCATATTGGAATTCTCAAAAGACATGAAACAAGAAAAATAAATTGAAAATATTATTGTGTTTTTAAGTATAACTATGTTTACCTTTTTTATGATATCAGTCAGGCTTTTGGTGGTAAATCATAAATTCGCAAGCGTTGTATCTTCTACTTTCGGTGATGAATCACGTACATTGTTCAGGTTGGTAAATACGTTGCTGGTGAAAGACAAAACTAAAATACACAAGTGCCTTGAAATTTAAACTGTTTTGATACTTAAGTTTTGAACTCCATTTCTGATGTTTATTATTACAAACATAATCGTAGAACTATAGAAAATAAATATCATCATGCAGTTCTGTAAGTTAAAATCCTTTGCCAAGTTGAACACATAGCTGGTACAATTTGTTTATTATATTTACCTTTATTTCTGATGCGTATTATTAAAAATAAAATACATTATAATCAATCTTGAATGCAGAACTTAAATTAATTTGAAGAATGCTGGCTG
The DNA here is from genome assembly GCA_932526585.2 of Philonthus cognatus. Taxonomy (NCBI): domain Eukaryota; kingdom Metazoa; phylum Arthropoda; class Insecta; order Coleoptera; family Staphylinidae; genus Philonthus; species Philonthus cognatus. Next base: position 110,879,719 of record OW052243.1, read on the forward strand.
TTGGAACTTGAAGAGCGGCGCTGTTGCTATTTGACTTAAAATTCACAACAGCAAAGAATGACTATGGTTAAATTTCATATCCACACGTTTGCTGAGGTAAATTTTAAGTAATTTCTTGATTATCTTGATCTGAAAGCGTGGTGCGAATCCGTTAGTTTACTTGCTGTAAAAGAAGTACAAACTGAATAGATATACACTCCTTGTAATTAAATTTACATAAGGAGAGCATATATATCAATCTTGATCTTTCACTCTGATGTCTTGGTAAATCTTTTTCTATAAACCTTATACATTTTCAGGTGTCGGATGAGGCTTGATTTTAACTCTTTTACCATTATTTTCATTTCTTCTAATGCTATTCTCATCTTCGTCCCTTTTTCTTGAATTTGGTCAATTCATCTTCGTCTTGGTTGCCCTCTTCTTCTCTTGCTTGTGCTTCTTATTTCTATTATTTTTCTTGTGATTCTATCTGCTTTTATTCTAGTTATGTATCAATTGTTTCTTTCTTATTTTTCTGACAATCGGTTCTTCTTTGTTGTTTTTCTGATGCCCTTGTTTCGAATTCTATCGCATTTTGTTGCTATTCTTCTTAGATGTTTCATTTTAATCGCATTTATCTTGTCTTCGATTTTTTTTCAATATTGTCCAACTTTCACTTCCATAGTTTACTATTGGTATTGTTATTGTATTATTTATTTTCAATTTCACTACCATGTCAATGTTTTTGTGTTCCAGTATTGTCTTATTCCTTAAGTAGTGTCATTTTGTTGACTTGTTGGCTCTGTTATTTCTGTCTCAATTTTACATCGTCTGTTATCCTTGCATTTAATTTCTTTGTTGTTTTGGTTGTCTCGTTTTTCGTTAATGATCATTATTTTAGTTTTGTTTATGTTTACCTCTATTTTCATAGTTTCTAGTTCCTTGATCCATGATCCATGTTGTCTATGTCGAAACCACATCGTCTGCAGGTTACTAATTCTGACTGGTTCCAGATTTCTATATCCAAGTACTATGTTTAGTTGTTTTTGTGTTTTATCCATTTTAAATTTTTAATTTTTTTCTGCTTTATTCCTTTTTTCATCTTTTAATTTTTGGTCTTAGATTTGTCTTTTGGCTCTCACTCTCTCGTACGTGCCCCTGAATGCTATTCACTAAACTATTCGGTACTTCTAGGTATCTTTTCTATCCACTGTGTTAAAGGCTGCCTTTAGATCGATGAATGTCAGGAACATTTCTTCTGCTTCCTTTATTATTCGTTCTATTGAGTCTTGTTAAATAAAACTTGTAAATTCTAATACAATAAATAATTAATTTGAAGATTAGTGACTGGTGGCGTAGCTTGGCTCAAAATGAACCAAAGCGAATGCGCCACATGTTTAAATTAATACATGTGCGTAGATTGCTAAGGTAAACTTGAAGTCAACGCTGATTTCATGTAAAAGAAGATCTTGTAGTCTTGCAACTCAAGGTATTTAGGAAGATACTAGGATCATAAGTGATTGAAATATTACCTCCGATACCTTCGAAAAGTCTCAAAGCACAATACATCCAGGTCTCTTCATTGGGCACATTACTGAAGTGTTGATCCAAATGAATCCAAAATTCAGCGAACATTCTATGGCTTCTATGTAACTCGAATAAATCATTAACGCCTTGAGATCTACAGCTAGTGCACTCACAGAGAACATCTGTTCTCTGGTAATTACCACTTATTGTCTGACACCAGGAAACTGTGACCTACGCTGACTCCAGCTGTTTCAGTCGTCGTTCCTGCCATCCTTCGCCGCTTCCAGAGCAGACCAGATCGCCGCCGCCTCATACTGTTGGTAGAGTCCCTCGTTGCCACTGCAAGCACCAAAAATTGAGGCCGCCTCCAACTCTATTGTAGTCACTTGTTGCTGCCACCGATCACGCTGCTGCCAGAGCCCTGACGACCACACGTCGATGCTGTCACTCCGCCTTCAACACACTGACGCCTCTAGTCTTCCCCACCACAACTTACTGTGCACCGACGCCACCAGCCTGGGCCACATCCCGACGTTCGCTATGATCTATGATCTTGGATCTATTATCGTGCTGCTGCCTTACTTCCTTTTTTTTATATGTGGAAGCGGAAATCCATTGACGGGCGGAGTATCGGACTCCTTCCGGTCATGAGACTGAAAGACTACCGACTAAAAGCCCTCTCACTTTAAACGGCGTCGACGGCTGTCATTGGCCGGTTTACTATATTTCCGTACTTTCTTTTAATTTATTAATTGTTTATTATCAATAAACTTATTACAACTGCATTTGTGTTTCAAAAGTTAGTTGCTCCGCTCTTGTAGTATTAAAAGAGTGATCCAAAACTTCATGCCTACTTAGTTTTATTTGCAAATGGTGTTCCATCAGAGTATCCCACGAAATATAAAGGCAAAAACATTTTTTTTATACCCTACACACTCTTGGAAACGATATTTGTTTATAGTAAATCCTGATTACGAGTTTATCCTCAAGCCTGAAGTTGGTGATGATCTTGTGGGTGTGTAACTCCAAGGTATCCTTGTGCAGACGCAAGGCTTGAATAAAATACCACAGGCCTTGCGTCCGCAAAGGTACCTTATAGCACAATTTTGAGACTCGATGATCTTGAAGTTCGGAGAAAACAGTCTGGTAGGTTTATAACTTGATGTTGATTCTAAAACACAATTTTCTATTTAGAATGTTTAAATTTCAGGCTTTTCTAAACTTGAAATATTTACTTCATGTTTAATCAATAATTGAAAAACTATTAAAACCTGTAATGACAACACCAGGTTCTTAAAAAAAAAACAGTTTAATTAACGAAACTCATGAAGATTATGAAAGTAACTACGGTTTGTGTTTATTTTTCATTTTCTTTAAGAAATCAGTGTTTTCATAAAAGGTTCTAATAGCTGTCCAACAAGTGTTATCTAAACACTTAAAATAGTATCAAACCAAACTTGATTATTTGATAATAAAACATTTCTAATTATGGAACATTGAATTTTTTAAGTAAATTTTCAGGCATGTTTTGTTTTTATTAGCGTTGAGTTTAAAAATTAGAATCCTGCCTAGCTCTGCTTAAAAGTATATAAAATAAATATTTCCACTCACCACGAGCAAATTCCACTAAGTTGGAATTCTCCAAAAACGTGAAACATGATTTTCACTCGCCATGACCACATTTCACCAAGTTAGAATTTAGAAACATGAAACAAGAAAAATGAATTATAATTGTTTTTTTTAAATATCACATTGTTTACGTTTTTGATGGAATCAGTGTTCAATTAATTTCACCAAGTCAGAAGTTTCCATAAATATGAAAAAAACAAAAAAAAAACATATTTTTTGTTTTTTGAAATATCACCTGTTTACCTCTTCTTCATTAATCCATGCCGTAGGAAATCCATTGCAAGCGAAACCCAAAAATACAATACATAAATGCCTTGAAATGTAAAATACTCAAGGCAAAAATGTATTGCAGTCTTGAACTTCATTTCTGATTATGATTAGTACAGATTACATTATAACTAACATTCAAACAAGATTAAACACAGAATTTGAATTAATTTGAAGAATAACTTACATATCAACATAACTTTTTTAATCGAATTCTTGATTATCTTGATTCCAAAGTAACAGGTGACTGCAGTAGAATTAATTGCTTAAAATTTACGACCAAATATACCTATGACTATTAATAATAACGTAAGCGGTGTTTCCGATCATAAACTATAAACAGCATATTTGCAGTACAGTTTTAGCATTGACAATAACCTGTAAAAATTAGAGATGCACTGAAAAGTAATTTTGAGGGATACCGAAAATGTTAGGACGGATATCCAGCTATTAAATTTAAAATATTCAATGCATTGCAGTCTTGAACATCTATTTCTTTTAGGCACACATATCTCGTTGTACACGCAGTAAATGTTTAAGCGTTATTTGACTTTATTAAGCTTCTAATGAGTGTTTCTACTCCTTGATTAAATATGAAGTAAAATTTCTAGTTTAAAAAGCCTGAACTTATAAAAACAAATAAATGTTGTAAAGTTCAAAGTATACAACTTATGTTTATTCTTAGGTTAATACATTTTTGAAATGTTTATTTTTCTCTAACCAAATCTCGAAAGGCTCTTGAATTTTTTAAGATTTGGTTTCACGAAGAAAACGTTTGTAATATTTATTAACGGGAGATCAAAATGACTTAGTATATTTTAAGCTTGCTTTTAAATCAGAGTTTTATACTAGTGGCACATAAAACAAAATTTCTAGTTTAGAAAAGCCTGAAATGTTTCTTCATGTTTAAGTAAGGAGTGGTAACACTCGTAAGAAGCTTCAAATTAAACGCTTATATAAAACCAGGGAAATCCTGAAAATTTGAAAAACACTGTAATTATTAGGATATGTATACTTGAAGCATCACACTTTTGATAACATTTATGTGTATAAATAAATTGGTGTGTAACAGTTGATTCTAGAAGATTTAATTGCCTAACATGTACAACCGAAATCAAAGTTGTCGGTGCATGCGAATGGAAACTTTAAAAGACATATATTATCTGCGGTTCATCCACATTCCTATAAAAAATGATAAAAATAATTGGAAAAAGTCAAGTAAGAAATACAGATTAGTTTAAAAAATGTAAGCCATTGTAAACTCAATTTAAAACGTGTCACTAGTGGTTAAATTAATTCAGTGCACATTGCTAAGGTATCCTTTAGGCAATGTACACATTTGTTGATTTTCTTGATCCTAAAGTGATCTGCGATTCTGTTAATGGCCTCGTTATAAAACGCTAATGCACGCAAGCTTTTTGCAATCAGTATCAAGTAAAAAGGAGACGAACATCAGTTTTGAAATCTTGATGTTTGATCTCCTGCGATTGATAACTAATCCCAAATCTTCTATAAGGTTAACCGTTTAATACAATAAATGTATTTTGTTAATTATTTTGATCCTAACGCGTTGTGATTCCATTAATGGACTTGTAAAAAAGGTACAAAACTGAAGCACTTACATATTTTACAATCAAAATCACGTAAGAAGTGCACGTAAATCAGTCTTGATCTAGTGATATGTGATCTTCTGCGAATGCCGAATGATTCTAAATGTCTTGTAAAGTTATCCCTTCAAGCCAATAATACAATAGATCCATTTTGTTGATCATCTTAATCCCAAAGCGTTCTGTGATTTCGTTGATGGACTTGTACAAAACCGAATCACACGCTCCTTTTACAATCAAAATCAAGTAAACAGGGCATGTAAAATAGGCTTGATCTCCCCTCCCTGCGGGCATCCCCTGGCAGTCCTCAGCTTGACCGTGTCGCCACATAGTGACGTTGTCACGGTTCTGGTGTCGAGCATTGCTCTGATCCAGCCTGTAATAGCCGGTGGAACCCCTCTGTCCCTCGCGGATTTGCAGAGTGATCCCGTCAGAGCAGCGTTGAAGGCCCCTTCTATGTCCAGGAAAGCTGTTACCGCAATTCCCTTGTAGTCCAGGGTTTGCGCAACTTTCCCGGCTAGGTTATTCAGCGCCAAGTCCGTTGACTTCCCCTTTTGGTAGGCATACTGGTGCACACTAAGAGGGTTAATACTCAGTATCTCCCTCCTGATGTAGCCATCCAGCACCTTTTCCAGGGTCTTTAGGATAAATGACATCATGCTTATAGGTCGGAAGGATTTTGGTAGGGGATCTGTTTTTCCCACCTTAGGTAGATAGACTACCTTTACTTCCGACCAGCTAGTTGGAATGTAATTCCACGCTAGGCTCGCCCTGAACAGTCTTATAAGGTGGAGGATTACTTTCTCCAAGCCTTTTTGGAGTAAGACAGGGAAGACCCCATCTATTCCTGGTGCTTTGTATGGTTGGAAGGATTTGACCGCCCAACTTACTGATCTGTAGGTAACGATTTTGTTTACCACCTTTTAGTCCTGCTTCCCCGGTCTCTTAGTTCGATCCCGTGGAAGCATTGTATCCGGTGTTTCGTTACTTAGAAGGGAACAATCTGGGAAGTGATTCTGGGCCAGGATCTCTAATGTCGTAAGGCTGTATATGAGCCATCAGGTCGTTTTATCGACCCAAGTGCTTGCGCCGGCTCTCTGGCTAGAATCTTGTGGATTCTTGCACTACGGGGAGTATCACGAATACCCTCGCAGAACTTCCTCCGAGATTCCCTCTTGGCCCTGCGAATTTGTTTATTGTCTTCTGACACCTTCCAGTCGGAAATGTTTGTGCTCAAGTAGTTTGAGCAGAAAGTAATATCTAATACCTCTGCGCGATTTTTCGTAACAAAGGTAGGTTCGTTGCCAGTATTAAGTATGGCTAGCCCTTCCCCCATAATAAAGTTTAATAGAAACTCACCCCTCGGATTGGTGTCAGTGCTGCCCCATGCTAGATGGTGTGCGTTGGCGTCACATGCCACAACAAGCTGGATATTCTCCCTCTTGCTGTGGGCCACCAGTCTTCTCACAGCTGTTGGAGGTGGTGGGTCTGCGCTGTCCCCCGGGAAGTATGCCGAGCAGGCTATTACGTCCAGCCTGCTCTTCCCCACCGGAAGTTTCAGCTGCACAGCGACTACATCTCTGGTGCAGTATCCTGTCAACAGAAAGTATTCAATGTCCTTACGGACTAATATACAAGCTCTGGGTTTTTGCCCCGAACTATATGTAATTACCTTACCACCAGCGTGCCTTGCCCCTTAGTGGATCCTTACCCTTGGCCGATGTAGGCCTAGGATGTGTCCTTTGGGGCTCACTTCCCCCCTCGTCCGGGGCTTTGTTGGTTTTTTCTTCATGGTCCATAAATGATCCCACGAGATGGGCAGAAATAAAGGTCCACTCAGGCCGTGCTCCCTTGCCTGAGTAAGCCTATTGAAATCTGGAGGTCGGCAGATATCCAGAGTCCGCCTATTGGTGACCAGACTTACCCATCTGGCCAGCTACCAGTGCTTGCTGGCAGCCATGGAAGTAGGCATAGGCTGTTCCACCGTGACCATGGGGTTTATGTGAGGTTGTCTCCTCTCGGCCAGGGCGGTTAAGCCAAGACCCCCTTCACCCTTGGGTCATATCAGATATGTCCCAAGGGCACGTGGTATAACGGCTGTTCTAAGACAGCCGGCATCGTTAGGAACCCTGTGCAGTCCCTTAGTCACGACACGACGGCCGGGAAGGGCTTGATGTGAGGTGAGGATACATAGTGTAGGACTTCGGACAGAAGGCCCTATTAGTCGCCTTTTACGACAAGCGGGCATACTCTGAGCCTATTCTTACACCGAGCTCAGACGGTACTTTGAATTGTTAATTATTAGAATTACTATTTGTTGTAGCTACAAATTCCATACGGACAAACACACATTCGTACCACACCCAGGGTCACGACGAGACATTATTTTTAAATAAAGTCTCGCCGTGCACGGGAATCAAACCCGAATTCTGGCTCGCCGAGCGATACAGCCCGGCGACGTTACCATTCGGCCACCACCTGCCCCAAAGTGAATTTGGTGTAGGAAAACAAAAACGAAACCTCCTTGAAATAAATAGTTTTTACAGTTTGGTTTTAACTTTTAAAACAAATGAGTAACTTTATAAAAATGACATTTTATCAACTTCCGGTTATAGAGTGGAAACGGTTATAGATAGATCAATTTTCTTTTCGCCATTGTTAAAACACGAAAAAGTGACCCTGGCTCGCGAAAACGGTTTTTCAATATCTCTTCTAAATATCAAAATTGAAAATGTACCACAAAGTGACGCCTCCAAGATTCAAGAATTAATCCTGAATCTTCTATAAAGTGAACCCTCTAATACAATCAATGTATTTTGTTGATTATCTGGATCCTAACGCGTTGTGATTCCGTTAATGGATTTGTTAGAAAAGAGGTACAAAACTGAAGCACGTACATATTTTACAATCAAAATCACGTAAAAAGTGAACGTTGTGTTGATCTCGTGATGTGTGATCATCTGCGAATGCTGAATGATACTAAATGTCTTATAAAGTCAAGCCAATAATACAATAAATCCATTTTGTTGATTATCTTGATCCCAGAGTGCAACCAGTCTTGATATCCTGATTCATTATCTCCCACGAATGCTAACTGATAAAGTTAGTCCTTCAACACAATAATTAATTCAATAAATCCATTTTGTTGATTATCTTGATCCCAAAGTTTTCTGTGATTCCGTTGATAGATTTGTAAAAGAGGTACACACCCGAATCACTCGATCAATTTACAATCAAAACAAGTAAACAAAGCACATAACAAAATAATTAATTCAATAAATCCATTTTGTTGATTATTTTGATCCCGAAGTGTAACCAGTCTTCATCTCCTGGTGTGTGATCTCCTATATTTTGTTGATAATCTGGATCCTATCGCGCTGTGGTTGTGGTGATGGATTTGTTGTAAAAGAGGTACAAAACTGAAGCACGTACATATTTTACAATCAAAATCAAGTAAAAAGTGCACGTAAATCAGTCTTGACCTCGTGATGTCTAATCTCCTGTGAATGTTGAATGATTCTAATGTCTTATGATTCTAAATGTCTTATTATCTCTTTAAGCCAATAATACAATAAATCTATTTTGTTGATTATCTTGATCCCACAGTGCCACCAGTCTTGATCTCCTAATGTGTAATCTCCCACGAATGCTGACTAATAAAGTTAGCTTCAACACCATAATTAATTCAATAAATCCATTTAGTTGATTATCTTGATCCCAAAGTGTTCTGTAATTCCGTTGATGGACTTGTAAAAGAGGAACAAACCCGTATCACGCGATCAATTTACAATCAAACCAAGTAAACGGAGCAGGTAACCCAGTCTTGATCTCTTGATGTGTGATCTCCCACGAATGCTGACTGATAAAGCTAACCATTCAACCTAATAACTATTTCAATAAATCTATTTTGTTGATTATCATGATCTCAAAGTGTAACCAGTCTTGATCTCTTGATGTGTGTTCGCCCAATATCAACCCAATAATTAATTCAATAAATCCACTTTATTGATTATCTTGATGTCAAAGTGTAACCAGTCTTAATTTCCTAATGTGTGATCTCCTGCGAATGCTGACTGATCAAGTTAAACCATTTAACTTAATAATTAATTCAATAAATCTATTTTGTTGATTATCTTGATCCCAAATTGTAACCAGTCTTAGTCTCCCGATGTATGATCTCCCGCGAATGGTAAGTATGGAGAGAGTTAACCCTTAACCCAATAATTATTCAATAAATCTATTTTGTTGATTATCTTGATCCTGGAGTGTTCTGTAGTTCCGTTGATGAACTTGTTGTGAAAGAGGTACAAAACCAAATCACGCAATTTATTTACAATCAAAATCAAGTCAACAGAGCACATAACCCAGTCTTGATCTCTGGATGTGTGATGTTCCGCGAATGCTGACTAATAAAGTTAACCATTCAACCCAATAATTAATTCATTTTGTTAACTATCTTAATCCCAAAGTGTAACCAGTCTTGATCTCCCGATGTGTGATCTTCCGCAAATGCTGATAAAATTAACCCTTCAACCCAATAATAAATTTAATAAATACATTTTGCTGAATATCTTGATTCCATGGCGTTCTGTGATTTCGTTGATGTACTTGTTGAGAAAGAGGTACAAAACTGATGAACGTACACTTGCAACAATCAAAATCACGTAAAATGTGCACGTAAATCAGTCTTGATCTCTTGATGTGTAATCTCCTGCGAATACTGAATGATCCTAAATATCTCATAAAGTCAACTTTTTAAATCGTTGATTACCAAATTCTTCAGGTTAGTTTATCTGTTGCTGGCGGAGGACAAAAATAAAATACACAAGTACCTTGAAATTTAAAATATTCAAAGCACGATTACATTTTAATCTTCAACTCCATTTCTGATGCTTATAATAACAAACAAAATCATAACTATGTAAAATAAACATTCTTACTCACCAATATATTTTCTTTAGTATTTTATTTTCGAACCGTTCCATTATAGAATTTCGCAATTTTTGAATGCTCCAAAGACATGAAACAAAAAAAATAAATTAATAATATTATTGTATTTTAAAGTATTACTATGTTTACCTTTTTTATGATCAGCCACTTGCAAAATGCATTTTGTCGGTAAATCATAAACTAGCAAGCGCTGTATCTTCTACTTTCGGCGATGAATCACGGTTATTCTTCAGGTTGGTAAATACGTTGTCAGCGAAGAACAAAAATAAAATACACGAGTGCCTTGAACTTTAAAATGGTTGAAACACAAGCATACTTAAGTTTTGAAGTCCATTCCATGATGCTTGTTATTACAAACATAATCTTAAAAGCTACAAACAAAGCCCTCGTTTTTAATGTATTATAAATTTAATAATTTAATTTAAATTATTACATAAATGTAATCAATATAAGTTACCTCATTATATATGGAAAGAAAATGATGTTGTAGAGGTTACACGTTCAAATCCTGCAGGAAGCATTATAATTTTCTTTTCATATATAATGAGGTAGCTTAAATGTGATTACATTTATGTAATTAAATAAATTAAATTATAATCTTAGAACTATATAAAGTAAATATTATCATCATGCAGTTCTGTAAATAAAAATCTATTGCTAAGTTAAACACACAACATGTACAATTTGTTGATTATGTTGATTCTGTTACATAACCATTTTTACATAATCAAACTGTTATTGTTTAATTAACTTGTGTTGTATCTTCTGCTTTCGATGATAAATCCATGGTTGGAGAACATAATTACAATGTAGAAATGTCTTGAAATCTACAACACTCATGGCAAGTGCCCATTGAATTTTTAAACACTATTTGTATGCCGATTAATACAATCACAATAAATGATGTTCTTTTCTATTATATTCTTCACTTATTAATTTTTATATTGTCAAGCTCTCACTTTCATAGTTTATTATTGGTATTGTTATTGATATTAATTTTTATTTTCACTTTCATGTCAATGTTTTTATGTCCCAATATTGTCTTATTCATTGAGTAGTATATTTTTATTAACTTGTTGGCTATGTTTGTTATTTCTACCTCAATTGTCGATCTGTGATACTATTTCCAAAACCCTATCCCTGTATTTAATTTCTTTTGTGTTTATATTGTCTTGTTTTTCGTTAATGCTCATTATTTTAGTTTTGTTTGTGTTTACCTCCATTTTCATTGTTTCTATATCCTTGGTCCCCATGCTGACTATGTTGAAATCACATCTGCAGGTTACTAATTCTGACTGGTTCCAGATTTCTATATCCAATTACTATGTTTAGTTGTTCTTCTCGTGTTTTATTCATTTTACAATGGACTATCTCCCAGCTTTATTCCTTTTTTAAAAGAAAAGGTTGCCTTTGGATCAATGAATGGCCAGGCACATTTCTTCTGCTTTCTTTATCATTCGTTCTATTAAGTTTAGGCAAATAAAACCTATAAATCTAATAGCGTAGATTGGCTTATAATGAACTAAAGCGAATGCATGACATGGTCAAATTAAAACATGTGCGTAGATCCCAAGCGATTTAAATATTCCACTTCCATCATTCAGCGAACATCCTATGGCACAGATGTCCGGGGCCCAATGTTTGCTTCTATGCAACGTGAATAAATTAACACCTTAAGATGGACAGCCAGTGCACTCACAGAGAACATCAGTTCTCCAATAATCACCACTTATTGTCTGACACCAGGGAACTGTGACCGACGCTGACGCCAGCCGTTGCAGTCGTCGTTCGTGCCGTCCAGCCGCCGACGCCAACATCAACGTCTTTGCCGCCTCCAGAGCAGACCTCATCAGACCAGATCGCAACTGCATCCGCCTGCTGTTGGTAGAGTCCCTCGTTACCGCTATCAATCACCACAATCGCGACCGCTTCCTACTGTAAAGTCCCTCGTCACCACCGCCAATCCTTTCTCGTAGTATTAAAACAAAAAATTCTAAGTCACCCAAATATTTTTAGATGTAAATTCTCTAAAAAATCTGAGTGACTAAGAACTTCATGCCTTCTTAGTTTTATCTGCAAGTGGTGTTCCATTGGAGTACCGTTGAAGTGTAGAAGCAAAAACATTTTTTTATACCGTTTTATTCATTTTACAATGGACTATCTCCCAGCTTTATTCCCTTTTTAAAAGAAAAGGCTGCCTTTAGATCGATGAATGGCCAGGCACATTTCTTCTGCTTTCTTTATCATTCGTTCTATTAAGTTTAGGCAAATAAAACCTATAAATCTAATAGCGTAGCTTGGCTCATAATGAACTAAAACGAATACATGACATGGTCAAATTAAAACATGTGCGTAGATCCCAAGCGATTTAAATATTCCACATCATCATTCAGCGAACATCCTATGGCACAGATGTCCGGGGTCCAATGTTTGCTTCTATGTAACGTGAATAAATTAACACCTTAAGATGGACAGCCAGTGCACTCACAGAGAACATCAGTTCTCCGATAATCACCACTTATTGTCTGACACCAGGGAACTGTGACCGACGCTGACGCCAGCCGTTGCAGTCGTCGTTCCTGCCGTCCAGCCGCCGACGCCAACATCAACGTCTTTGCCGCCTCCAGAGCAGACCTGATCAGACCAGATCGCAACTGCATCCGCCTACTGTTGGTAGAGTCCCTCGTTGCCGCTATCAATCACCACAATCGCCGCCGCGTCCTACTGTAAAGTCCCTCGTCACCACCGCCAATCCTTTCTCGTAGTATTAAAACAAAAAATTCTAAGTCACCCAAATATTTTTAGATGTAAATTCTCTAAAAAAATCTGAGTAACTTGAAACTTCATGCCTTTTTAGTTTTATCTGCAAGTGGTGTTCCATTGGAGTACCGTCGAAGTGTAGAAGCAAAAACATTTTTTTATACCGTTTTATTCATTTTACAATGGACTATCTCCCAGCTTTATTCCTTTTTTAAAAGAAAAGGCTGCCTTTAGATCGATGAATGGCCAGGCACATTTCTTCTGCTTTCTTTATCATTCGTTCTATTAAGTTTAGGCAAATAAAACCTATAAATCTAATAGCGTAGCTTGGCTTATAATGAACTAAAACGAATGCATGACATGGTCAAATTAAAACATGTGCGTAGATCCCAAGCGATTTAAATATTCCACTTCATCATTCAGCGAACATCTTATGGCACAAATGTCCGGGGCCCAATGTTTGCTTCTATGTAACGTGAATAAATTAACACCTTAAGATGGACAGCCAGTGCACTCACAGAGAACATCAGTTCTCCGATAATCACCACTTATTGTCTGACACCAGGGAACTGTGACCGACGCTGACGCCAGCCGTTGCAGTCGTCGTTCCTGCCGTCCAGCTGCCGACGCCAACATCAACGTCTTTGCCGCCTCCAGAGCAGACCTGATCAGACTAGATCGCAACTGCATCCGCCTACTGTTGGTAGAGTCCCTCGTTGCCGCTATCAATCACCACAATAGCCGCCGCGTCCTACTGTAAAGTCCCTCGTCACCACCGCCAATCCTTTCTCGTAGTATTAAAACAAAAAATTCTAAGTCACCCAAATATTTTTAGATGTAAATTCTCTAAAAAATCTGAGTGACTAAGAACTTCATGCCTTCTTAGTTTTATCTGCAAGTGGTGTTCCATTGGAGTACCGTCGAAGTGTAGAAGCAAAAACATGTTTTTATACCGTTTTATTCATTTTACAATGGACTATCTCCCAGCTTTATTCCTTTTTTAAAAGAAATGGCTGCCTTTAGATCGATGAATGGCCAGGCACATTTCTTCTGCTTTCATTATCATTCGTTATATTAAGTTTAGGCAAATAACACTTATAAATCTAATAGCGTAGCTTTCCTTATAATGAACTAAAATGAATGCATGACATGGTCAAATTAAAACATGTGCGTAGATCCCAAGCGATTTAAATATTCCACTTCATCATTCAGCGAACATCCTATGGCACAGATGTCCGGGGCCCAATGTTTGCTTCTATGTAACGTGAATAAATTAACACCTTAAGATGGACAGCCAGTGCACTCACAGAGAACATCAGTTCTCCGATAATCACCACTTATTGTCTGACACCAGGGAACTGTGACCGACGCTGACGCCAGCCGTTGCAGTCGTCGTTCCTGCCGTCCAGCTGCCGACGCCAACATCAACGTCTTTGCCGCCTCCAGAGCAGACCTGATCAGACTAGATCGCAACTGCATCCGCCTACTGTTGGTAGAGTCCCTCGTTGCCGCTATCAATCACCACAATAGCCGCCGCGTCCTACTGTAAAGTCCCTCGTCACCACCGCCAATCCTTTCTCGTAGTATTAAAACAAAAAATTCTAAGTCACCCAAATATTTTTAGATGTAAATTCTCTAAAAAATCTGAATGACTAAGAACTTCATGCCTTCTTAGTTTTATCTGCAAGTGGTGTTCCATTGGAGTACCGTAGAAGTGTAGAAGCAAAAACATTTTTTTATACCGTTTTATTCATTTTACAATGGACTATCTCCCAGCTTTATTCCTTTTTTAAAAGAAATGGCTGCCTTTAGATCGATGAATGGCCAGGCACATTTCTTCTGCTTTCATTATCATTCGTTCTATTAAGTTTAGGCAAATAACACTTATAAATCTAATAGCGTAGCTTTCCTTATAATGAACTAAAATGAATGCATGACATGGTCAAATTAAAACATGTGCGTAGATCCCAAGCGATTTAAATATTCCACTTCATCATTCAGCGAACATCCTATGGCACAGATGTCCGGGGCCCAATGTTTGCTTCTATGTAACGTGAATAAATTAACACCTTAAGATGGACAGCCAGTGCACTCACAGAGAACATCAGTTCTCCGATAATCACCACTTATTGTCTGACACCAGGGAACTGTGACCGACGCTGACGCCAGCCGTTGCAGTCGTCGTTCCTGCCGTCCAGCTGCCGACGACGCCAACATCAACGTCATTGCCGCCTCCAGAGCAGACCTGATCAGACTAGATCGCAACTGCATCCGCCTAGTGTTGGTAGAGTCCCTCGTTGCCGCTATCAATCACCACAATAGCCGCCGCGTCCTACTGTAAAGTCCCTCGTCACCACCGCCAATCCTTTCTCGTAGTATTAAAACAAAAAATTCTAAGTCACCCAAATATTTTTAGATGTAAATTCTCTAAAAAATCTGAATGACTAAGAACTTCATGCCTTCTTAGTTTTATCTGCAAGTGGTGTTCCATTGGAGTACCGTAGAAGTGTAGAAGCAAAAACATTTTTTTATACCGTTTTATTCATTTTACAATGGACTATCTCCCAGCTTTATTCCTTTTTTAAAAGAAATGGCTGCCTTTAGATCGATGAATGGCCAGGCACATTTCTTCTGCTTTCATTATCATTCGTTCTATTAAGTTTAGGCAAATAACACTTATAAATCTAATAGCGTAGCTTTCCTTATAATGAACTAAAATGAATGCATGACATGGTCAAATTAAAACATGTGCGTAGATCCCAAGCGATTTAAATATTCCACTTCATCATTCAGCGAACATCCTATGGCACAGATGTCCGGGGCCCAATGTTTGCTTCTATGTAACGTGAATAAATTAACACCTTAAGATGGACAGCCAGTGCACTCACAGAGAACATCAGTTCTCCGATAATCACCACTTATTGTCTGACACCAGGGAACTGTGACCGACGCTGACGCCAGCCGTTGCAGTCGTCGTTCCTGCCGTCCAGCTGCCGACGCCAACATCAACGTCATTGCCGCCTCCAGAGCAGACCTGATCAGACTAGATCGCAACTGCATCCGCCTACTGTTGGTAGAGTCCCTCGTTGCCGCTATCAATCACCACAATAGCCGCCGCGTCCTACTGTAAAGTCCCTCGTCACCACCGCCAATCCTTTCTCGTAGTATTAAAACAAAAAATTCTAAGTCACCCAAATATTTTTAGATGTAAATTCTCTAAAAAATCTGAATGACTAAGAACTTCATGCCTTCTTAGTTTTATCTGCAAGTGGTGTTCCATTGGAGTACCGTAGAAGTGTAGAAGCAAAAACATTTTTTTATACCGTTTTATTCATTTTACAATGGACTATCTCCCAGCTTTATTCCTTTTTTAAAAGAAATGGCTGCCTTTAGATCGATGAATGGCCAGGCACATTTCTTCTGCTTTCATTATCATTCGTTCTATTAAGTTTAGGCAAATAACACTTATAAATCTAATAGCGTAGCTTTCCTTATAATGAACTAAAATGAATGCATGACATGGTCAAATTAAAACATGTGCGTAGATCCCAAGCGATTTAAATATTCCACTTCATCATTCAGCGAACATCCTATGGCACAGATGTCCGGGGCCCAATGTTTGCTTCTATGTAACGTGAATAAATTAACACCTTAAGATGGACAGCCAGTGCACTCACAGAGAACATCAGTTCTCCGATAATCACCACTTATTGTCTGACACCAGGGAACTGTGACCGACGCTGACGCCAGCCGTTGCAGTCGTCGTTCCTGCCGTCCAGCTGCCGACGCCAACATCAACGTCTTTGCCGCCTCCAGAGCAGACCTGATCAGACTAGATCGCAACTGCATCCGCCTACTGTTGGTAGAGTCCCTCGTTGCCGCTATCAATCACCACAATAGCCGCCGCGTCCTACTGTAAAGTCCCTCGTCACCACCGCCAATCCTTTCTCGTAGTATTAAAACAAAAAATTCTAAGTCACCCAAATATTTTTAGATGTAAATTCTCTAAAAAATCTGAATGACTAAGAACTTCATGCCTTCTTAGTTTTATCTGCAAGTGGTGTTCCATTGGAGTACCGTAGAAGTGTAGAAGCAAAAACATTTTTTTATACCGTTTTATTCATTTTACAATGGACTATCTCCCAGCTTTATTCCTTTTTTAAAAGAAATGGCTGCCTTTAGATCGATGAATGGCCAGGCACATTTCTTCTGCTTTCATTATCATTCGTTCTATTAAGTTTAGGCAAATAACACTTATAAATCTAATAGCGTAGCTTTCCTTATAATGAACTAAAATGAATGCATGACATGGTCAAATTAAAACATGTGCGTAGATCCCAAGCGATTTAAATATTCCACTTCATCATTCAGCGAACATCCTATGGCACAGATGTCCGGGGCCCAATGTTTGCTTCTATGTAACGTGAATAAATTAACACCTTAAGATGGACAGCCAGTGCACTCACAGAGAACATCAGTTCTCCGATAATCACCACTTATTGTCTGACACCAGGGAACTGTGACCGACGCTGACGCCAGCCGTTGCAGTCGTCGTTCCTGCCGTCCAGCTGCCGACGCCAACATCAACGTCATTGCCGCCTCCAGAGCAGACCTGATCAGACTAGATCGCAACTGCATCCGCCTAGTGTTGGTAGAGTCCCTCGTTGCCGCTATCAATCACCACAATAGCCGCCGCGTCCTACTGTAAAGTCCCTCGTCACCACCGCCAATCCTTTCTCGTAGTATTAAAACAAAAAATTCTAAGTCACCCAAATATTTTTAGATGTAAATTCTCTAAAAAATCTGAATGACTAAGAACTTCATGCCTTCTTAGTTTTATCTGCAAGTGGTGTTCCATTGGAGTACCGTAGAAGTGTAGAAGCAAAAACATTTTTTTATACCGTTTTATTCATTTTACAATGGACTATCTCCCAGCTTTATTCCTTTTTTAAAAGAAATGGCTGCCTTTAGATCGATGAATGGCCAGGCACATTTCTTCTGCTTTCATTATCATTCGTTCTATTAAGTTTAGGCAAATAACACTTATAAATCTAATAGCGTAGCTTTCCTTATAATGAACTAAAATGAATGCATGACATGGTCAAATTAAAACATGTGCGTAGATCCCAAGCGATTTAAATATTCCACTTCATCATTCAGCGAACATCCTATGGCACAGATGTCCGGGGCCCAATGTTTGCTTCTATGTAACGTGAATAAATTAACACCTTAAGATGGACAGCCAGTGCACTCACAGAGAATATCAGTTCTCCGATAATCACCACTTATTGTCTGACACCAGGGAACTGTGACCGACGCTGACGCCAGCCGTTGCAGTCGTCGTTCCTGCCGTCCAGCTGCCGACGCCAACATCAACGTCATTGCCGCCTCCAGAGCAGACCTGATCAGACTAGATCGCAACTGCATCCGCCTACTGTTGGTAGAGTCCCTCGTTGCCGCTATCAATCACCACAATAGCCGCCGCGTCCTACTGTAAAGTCCCTCGTCACCACCGCCAATCCTTTCTCGTAGTATTAAAACAAAAAATTCTAAGTCACCCAAATATTTTTAGATGTAAATTCTCTAAAAAATCTGAGTGACTAAGAACTTCATGCCTTCTTAGTTTTATCTGCAAGTGGTGTTCCATTGGAGTACCGTCGAAGTGTAGAAGCAAAAACATTTTTTTATACCGTTTTATTCATTTTACAATGGACTACCTCCCAGCTTTATTCCTTTTATAAAAGAAATGGCTGCCTTTAGATCGATGAATGGCCAGGCACATTTCTTCTGCTTTCATTATCATTCGTTCTATTAAGTTTAGGCAAATAACACTTATAAATCTAATAGCGTAGCTTTCCTTATAATGAACTAAAATGAATGCATGACATGGTCAAATTAAAACATGTGCGTAGATCCCAAGCGATTTAAATATTCCACTTCATCATTCAGCGAACATCCTATGGCACAGATGTCCGGGGCCCAATGTTTGCTTCTATGTAACGTGAATAAATTAACACCTTAAGATGGACAGCCAGTGCACTCACAGAGAACATCAGTTCTCCGATAATCACCACTTATTGTCTGACACCAGGGAACTGTGACCGACGCTGACGCCAGCCGTTGCAGTCGTCGTTCCTGCCGTCCAGCTGCCGACGCCAACATCAACGTCTTTGCCGCCTCCAGAGCAGACCTGATCAGACTAGATCGCAACTGCATCCGCCTACTGTTGGTAGAGTCCCTCGTTGCCGCTATCAATCACCACAATAGCCGCCGCGTCCTACTGTAAAGTCCCTCGTCACCACCGCCAATCCTTTCTCGTAGTATTAAAACAAAAAATTCTAAGTCACCCAAATATTTTTAGATGTAAATTCTCTAAAAAATCTGAGTGACTAAGAACTTCATGCCTTCTTAGTTTTATCTGCAAGTGGTGTTCCATTGGAGTACCGTCGAAGTGTAGAAGCAAAAACATTTTTTTATACCGTTTTATTCATTTTACAATGGACTATCTCCCAGCTTTATTCCCTTTTTAAAAGAAAAGGCTGCCTTTAGATCGATGAATGGCCAGGCACATTTCTTCTGCTTTCTTTATCATTCGTTCTATTAAGTTTAGGCAAATAAAACCTATAAATCTAATAGCGTAGCTTGGCTTATAATGAACTAAAACGAATGCATGACATGGTCAAATTAAAACATGTGCGTAGATCCCAAGCGATTTAAATATTCCACTTCATCATTTAGCGAACATCCTATGGCACAGATGTCCGGGGCCCATGTTTGCTTCTATGTAACGTGAATAAATTAACACCTTAAGATGGACAGCCAGTGCACTCACAGAGAACATCAGTTCTCCGATAATCACCACTTATTGTCTGACACCAGGGAACTGTGACCGACGCTGACGCCAGCCGTTGCAGCCGTCTTTCCTGCCGTCCAGCCGCCGACGCCAACATCAACGTCTTTGCCGCCTCCAGAGCAGACCTGATCAGACCAGATCGCAACTGCATCCGCCTACTGTTGGTAGAGTCCCTGGTTGCCGCTATCAATCACCACAATCGCCGCCGCGTCCTACTGTAAAGTCCCTCGTCACCACCGCCAATCCTTTCTCGTAGTATTAAAACAAAAAATTCTAAGTCACCCAAATATTTTTAGATGTAAATTCTCTAAAAAATCTGAGGGACTTAAAACTTTATGCCTTCTTAGCTTTATCTGCAAGTGGTGTTCCATCGGAGTACCGTCGAAGTGTAGAAGCAAAAACATTTTTTTATACCGTACACACTCTTGGAAACAATATTTGTTTATAATAAAACCTAATTACGAGGTTATCCTTAAACCTAAAGTTGGTGATGATATTGTAAGTGGGTAACTCTAAGGTATCCTTGTGCAGACGCAAGGCTTTAATAAAATACCACAGGCCTTGCGTCCGCAAAGGTACCTTGAAGCACAATTTTAAGACTCGATAATCTTGAAGTTGAGAGAAAACAGTCTGGAAGGTTTATAACTGGATGAAGATGATTTAAAACACAATTCTCTATTTAGAATGTTTAAGTTTCAGGCTTTTCTTAGCTAGAAATATTTACTTCATGCTTTAATCAATGATTGGAAGCCCTTGTTGAAAAACTATTAAAACCTATAATGACAACCAGGGCCGGCCCCAACTTAAGGTCGGAAATTTACATGTTATTTGACCATAAGAACGAACAACGATTAATCTTCCACAGTAAAAGAAAATACATATTTGTAACTTACACATATTGTAAGCGGGACCTTGAAGAGAAGCGGATCCACGGAGGAAAGGAGGGAAATCACCCCCAATAGTCAGACGACAAAAAAATGAAACGAAAAATGGTTTACTATTTCCTCGTTATTAAAATGACCATTAAATATAAAAGAGATAAGTATATCAAACATACGGGGTGGGTGTATTTTGAAATTCACTATAAATCAGTATTTTATAAGAGCGGCGAATGAAGTAAAATTTCGAGTTTAGACAAACCTGAACATATTCTGGCTTTTCTCTCGAAATATAACTTTATGCTTCATCTAGGATTAAAAACACTTGTTAGAAGCTTTAAATTGAAAGCTTTTAAAAAACAACGAGCGTCTGAAAATGTCTATCGAAAAAATCGTGATATGTATAACTAATACAAATTTCCCTGTATGTGGCCAGGCCCAGATACAGCAAAAACATAGCTAAATTAGAATAAAAACAAAGAAACGACTTAAATTTATTTTTAAAAAAACAAGACTAAAAATCGTCGAAATTTGAATAAAAAGAAAATGTATGGATTTTTATAAATTGATGAACTCGTAGAATTGATAAACAAATTGTGAAATTTTATAAAAAATAGTAAAAAGTAATTAAAATCAAGCATAATATATTTTCTAGATATTGTCAAAAAATAAATTTTAAATGAAATCATCATCATAAACATTTACCAATCAATTTATTAAATTCGTAAATATAGATATAATGTCAACCAAAAAGAAAATGCAATTGTAATGTTTTTGATACCTGTTTTTTTCGTACAAATCGACCAAATGAAATTCATTAATTAATTTACAAGATCCATTGTTAATATAAAATGCCACAAATTTACTGAAAACAGGTACAAGAATTAAAAAATTATTAATAAAAATAGTATATAAATATTGAAATCAATTTAATGAAAAGATAAATACTAAAAATTTGCCTTGATATAATATCAAACCATACTTGATTATTTGATAATAAAACATTCCCAATTATGCAAAACTTTTTTTTAACGTTAATTTTGAGGCATTATTTGTATGTTTTTTTAGCGTTCAATTGGAAGATTTGAATCCTGCTCAGCTCTGCTTAGAACTATATAAAATTAATATTTTCACTCACCACGGCCAAATTTTACAAAGTTGGAATTCTCCAGAAACGTGAAACATGATTTTCACTCGCCATGACCAAATTTCACCAAGTTGGAATTCAGAAAAACATGAAACAAGAAAAATGATTTATTATTGTTTTATTTTATTAAGTATCACATATGTTTACCTTTTTGATGTTCAATTAATTTCACCAAGTCAGAAGTTTCCATAAATATGAAACAAACAAAAAACATTTTTTTATTATTTGAAGTATCACACGTGTTTAACTTTCCTATGATTACCTCTTCTGCATTAATTCACGCCGTAGAAAATCCGTTGCAGGCGAAGCCAAAAAAAACAACACATAAATGCCTTGAAATGTAAAATACTCAAGGCAAACATGTATTGCAGTTTTGAACTCCATTTCTGATGATTATTTAGTACAGATTACATTGTAATTAATATTCAAACAAGATTAAACACAGAATTTAAAATAATTTGAAGAATGGTACATTAGTAACTCAATTTGAAATTCACCATAGCAAATGTCATGATTTATTCAAATAACTCACACGTGAACATTACTTTCGTAAAAGTGAATTCTTGAGTATCTTGATCCCAAAGTAACAGGCGACTGCAGTAGAACCAATTGTTCAAAATTTACGACCGAAACTCTAAACAACATATTTGCAGTACAATTTTAGCATTAACAATAACCTGTAAAAATTAGTGGGCTCGATACCGAAAATGTTAAGACGGAAAGCTGGCCACCGGATATTCGGCTTTGCAAATTAAAATATTTAATACATTTCAGTCTTAAACATCCATTTCTTTAAGGAACACATATCTCGTTGTATACGCAGTAAATGTTCAAGCATTATTTGATTTTGTGTAATCGTTCATCATAAAGCTTCTAAACGAGTGTTTCCACACCTTGATTCAGTATGAAATACAATTTTGAGTTTAAAGCCAAATTTGCAGGCTTTTTTTAAACTCGAAATTTTACGTCGTGTGCCATGCTTATAAAACAAATAAATGTTGTAAAGTTTAAAGTATACAACTTATGTTTGTTCTTAGGTTAATACATTTTATAAATAATAATTTCTCTTTCTCGTGAACGGGACAACTAATGTTTTGCTAGGGTTTACGTTTAACCGTTCCCCTATACACCAGTTCTGAGTCGCATCCACTGCCTCCTGCATGGCTTCACAGATTTGGTTTTCATCCGTGCCCCTTGCAAGAATGACTATGTCATCAGCATACGCTTGCACTTCGACGTCAAGCGTATCTATTATTGCAAGCAGATCGTCTACCAGTAAAGACAACAGCAGGGGGGAAAGAACCCCTCCCTGCGGGCATCCCCTGGCAGTCCTCAGCTTGACCGTGTCGCCACATAGTGACGTTGTCACGGTTCTGGTGTCGAGCATTGCTCTGATCCAGCCTGTAATAGCCGGTGGAACCCCTCTGTCCCTCGCGGATTTGCAGAGTGATCCCGTCAGAGCAGCGTTGAAGGCCCCTTCTATGTCCAGGAAGGTAGGCATACTGGTGCACACTAAGAGGGTTAATACTCAGTATCTACCTCCTGATGTAGCCATCTAGCACCTTTTCCAGGGTCTTTAGGATAAATGACATCAGGCTTATAGGTCGGAAGGATTTTGGTAGGGGATCTGTTTTTCCCACCTTAGGTAGATAGACTACCTTTACTTCCGACCAGCTAGTTGGAATGTAATTCCACGCTAGGCTCGCCCTGAACAGTCTTATAAGGTGGAGGATTACTTTCTCCAAGCCTTTTTGGAGTAAGACAGGGAAGACCCCATCTATTCCTGGTGCTTTGTATGGTTGGAAGGATTTGACCGCCCAACTTACTGATCTGTAGGTAACGATTTTGTTTACCACCTTCCAGTCCTGCTTCCCCGGTCTCTTAGTTCGATCCCGTGGAAGCATTGTATCCGGTGTTTCGTTACTTAGAAGGGAACAATCTGGGAAGTGATTTTGGGCCAGGATCTCTAACGTCTCTTTACCAGAGGCAGTATATGAGCCATCAGGTCGTTTTATCGACCCAAGTGCTTGCGCCGGCTCTCTGGCTAGAATCTTGTGGATTCTTGCACTACGGGGAGTATCACGAATACCCTCGCAGAACTTCCTCCGAGATTCCCTCTTGGCCCTGCGAATTTGTTTATTGTACTCCGTTAGAGCCGTACTGTACAGTTCCCATTTGCCCGCCTCCTTAGCCCGGTTGAATAGTTTCCGGACTTCTTTTCGCATTTTTCTAATGTATTGTTCTACCAGGGGACATTTCTTTCTACTGTCCTTTTTCCTTTGTAGTGGACAATTTTCATGGTACGCTGAGACGATTGATCGACAGATATGCTCCGCCGCCGTCTCAATGTCCTCATGCCTTTTAATAGTGGGTGCCGTTGATCCTAGAAGCTCTCCAAGTGTACGCGTATAACCGCCCCACTTAGTGCTTCTAGCATTACGGTATTCCACTATTGGTCTAGTGCCTGCTTCAATGTTAAATTGAATGTTCCGATGGTCAGAGCAGGAGGGGTCTTCTGACACCTTCCAGTCGGAAATGTTTGTGCTCAAGTAGTTTGAGCAGAAAGTAATATCTAATACCTCTGAGCGATTTTTCGTAACAAAGGTAGGTTCGTTGCTAGTATTAAGTATGGCTAGCCCTTCCCCCATAATAAAGTTTAATAGAAACTCACCCCTCGGATTGGTGTCAGTGCGCTGCCCCATGCTAGATGGTGTGCGTTGGCGTCACATGCCACAACAAGCTGGATATTCTCCCTCTTGCTGTAGGCCACCAGTCTTCTCACAGCTGTTGGAGGTGGTGGGTCTGCGCTGTCCCCCGGGAAGTATGCCGAGCAGGCTATTACGTCCAGCCTGCTCTTCCCCACCGGAAGTTTCAGCTGCACAGCGACTACATCTCTGGTGCAGTATCCTGTCAACAGAAAGTATTCAATGTCCTTACGGACTAATATACAAGCTCTGGGTTTTTGCCCCGAAATATATGTAATTACCTTACCTGGTATATTGCTCAGGCCGCTTATCCGGCCTGTGCCAGTCACCAGTGTGCCTTGCCCCTTAGTGGATCCTTACCCTTGGCCGATGTAGGCCTAGGATGTGTCCTTTGGGGCTCACTTCCCCCCTCGTCCGGGGCTTTGTTGGTTTTTTCTTCATGGTCCATAAATGATCCCACGAGATGGGCAGAAATAAAGGTCCACTCAGGCCGTGCTCCCTTGCCTGAGTAAGCCTATTGAAATCTGGAGGTCGGCAGATATCCAGAGTCCGCCTATTGGTGACCAGACTTACCCATCTGGCCAGCTACCAGTGCTTGCTGGCAGCCATGAAAGTAGGCATAGGCTGTTCCACCGTGACCATGGGGTTTATGTGAGGTTGTCTCCTCTCGGCCAGGGCGGTTAAGCCAAGACCCCCTTCACCCTTGGGTCATATCAGATATGTCCCAAGGGCACGTGGTATAACGGCTGTTCTAAGACAGCCGGCATCGTTAGGAACCCTGTGCAGTCCCTTAGCCACGACACGACGGCCGGGAAGGGCTTGATGTGAGGTGAGGATACATAGTGTAGGACTTCGGACAGAAGGCCCTATTAGTCGCCTTTTACGACAAGCGGGCATACTCTGAGCCTATTCTTACACCGAGCTCAGACGGTACTTTGAATTGTTAATTATTAGAATTACTATTTGTTGTAGCTACAAATTCCATACGGACAAACACACATTCGTACCACACCCAGGGTCACGACGAGACATTATTTTTAAAAAAAGTCTCGCCGTGCACGGGAATCAAACCCGAATTCTGGCTCGCCGAGCGATACAGCCCGGCGACGTTACCATTCGGCCACCACCTGCCCCAAAGTGAATTTGGTGTAGGAAAACAAAAACGAAACCTCCTTGAAATAAATAGTTTTTACAGTTTGGTTTTAACATTTAAAACAAATGAGTAACTTTATAAAAATGACATTTTATCAACTTCCGGTTATAGAGTGGAAACGGTTATAGATAGATCAATTTTCTTTTCGCCATTGTTAAAACACGAAAAAGTGACCCTGGCTCGCGAAAACGGTTTTTCAATATCTCTTCTAAATATCAAAATTGAAAATGTACCACAAAGTGACGCCTCAAAGATTCAAGAATTAATCCTGAATCTTCTATAAAGTGAACCCTCTAATACAATCAATGCATTTTGTTGATTATCTGGATCCTAACGCGTTGTGATTCCGTTAATGGATTTGTTAGAAAAGAGGTACAAAACTGAAGCACGTACATATTTTACAATCAAAATCACGTAAAAAGTGAACGTTGTGTTGATCTCGTGATGTGTGATCTTCTGCGAATGCTGAATGATACTAAATGTCTTATAAAGTCAAGCCAATAATACAATAAATCCATTTTGTTGATTATCTTGATCCCAGAGTGCAACCAGTCTTGATATCCTGATGCATTATCTCCCACGAATGCTAACTGATAAAGTTAGTCCTTCAACACAATAATTAATTCAATAAATCCATTTTGTTGATTATCTTGATCCCAAAGTTTTCTGTGATTCCGTTGATAGATTTGTAAAAGAGGTACACACCCGAATCACGCGATCAATTTACAATCAAAACAAGTAAACAAAGCACCCAACAAAATAATTAATTCAATAAATCCATTTTGTTGATTATTTTGATCCCGAAGTGTAACCAGTCTTCATCTCCTGGTGTGTGATCTCCTATATTTTGTTGATAATCTGGATCCTATCGCGCTGTGGTTGTGGCGATGGATTTGTTGTAAAAGAGGTACAAAACTGAAGCACGTACATATTTTACAATCAAAATCAAGTAAAAAGTGCACGTAAATCAGTCTTGACCTCGTGATGTCTAATCTCCTGCGAATGTTGAATGATTCTAATGTCTTATGATTCTAAATGTCTTATTATCTCTTTAAGCCAATAATACAATAAATCCATTTTGTTGATTATCTTGATCCCACAGTGCAACCAGTCTTGATCTCCTAATGTGTAATCTCCCACGAATGCTGACTAATAAAGTTAGCTTCAACACCATAATTAATTCAATAAATCCATTTAGTTGATTATCTTGATCCCAAAGTGTTCTGTAATTCCGTTGATGGACTTGTAAAAGAGGAACAAACCCGTATCACGCGATCAATTTACAATCAAACCAAGTAAACGGAGCAGGTAACCCAGTCTTGATCTCTTGATGTGTGATCTCCCACGAATGCTGACTGATAAAGTTAACCATTCAACCCAATAATTTTTCAATAAATACATTTTGTTGATTATCTTGATCCCAAAGTGTAACCGATCTTTATCTCCTGATGTGTGGTATCCTATATTTGGTTGATTATCTGGATCATAACGCGTTGTGGTTCCGTTGATGGACTTGTTGTAAAAGAGGTACAAAACTGAAGCACGTACATATTTTACAATCAAAATAACGTAAAAAGTGAACGTAAATCAGTCTTGATCTCGTGATGTGTGATCTCCCGCAAATGCTGACTGATAAGGTTAACCTTTCAACCCAATAAATCCATTTTGTTGATTATCTTGTTCCCAAAGTGTAACCAGTCTTCATCTCTGATGTGTGATGAATTGTATTTTGTTAATTATCTGGATCATAACGCGTTGTGGTTCCGTTGATGGACTTGTTGTAAAAGAGGTACAAAAATACATTTTGTTGATTATCTTGATCCTAAAGTGTAACCGATCTTTATCTCCTGATGTGTGGTATCCTATATTTGGTTGATTATCTGGATCATAACGCGTTGTGGTTCCGTTGATGGACTTGTTGTAATAGAGGTACAAAACTGAAGCACGTATATATTTTACAATGAAAATAACGTAAAAAGTGAACGTAAGTCACTCTTGATCTCGTGATGTGTGATCTCCCGCGAATGCTGACTGATAAAGTTAACCATTCAACCCAATAATTAATTCAATAAATCTATTTTGTTGATTACCTTGATCCCATAGTGAAACCAGTCTTCAATTTCGGATGTGTGATCTCTTGTATTTTGTTGATTATCTGGACTCTAACGCGTTGTGGTTCCGTTGATGGACTTGTAAAAGAGGTACAAAACTGACGAACGTACACTTGCAACAATCAAAATCACTTAGAAAGTGCACGTTAATCAGTCTTGATTTCGTGATGTGTGATCTCCCGCGAATGCCGAATGATCGTAAATTTCTTATAAAGGTATCCGTTCAAGCCAATAATACAATAAATACATTTAACTGATTATCTTGATCCCAGAGTGCAACCAGTCTTGATCTTCTGATGTGTGATCTCCCGCGAATGCTGACTAATAAAGTTAGCCCTTCAATCCATTTTGTTAATTATCTTGATCCCAAAGTGTTCTGTGTGTTTCGTTGATGGACTTGTTGTGAAAGAGGTACAAACCCGAATCACACGATCAATTTACAATCAAACTAAGTAAACGGAGCACATAACCCAGTCTTGATCTCTTGATGTGTGATCTCCCGCGAATGCTGACTGATAATGTTAACCATTCAACCCAATAATTAATTCAATAAATCCATTTTATTGATTATCTTGATCCCAAAGTGTAACCAGTCTTTATCTACTGATGTGTGATCTCCTGTATTTTGTTGATTATCTTGATCCCAAAGTGTAACCAGTCTTTATCTACTGATGTGTGATCTCCTGTATTTTGTTGATTATCTGGATCCTTACGCGTTGTGGTTTCGTTGAAGAACTTGTTGTAAAAGAGGTACACAACTGAAGCACGTACATATTTTACAATCAAAATAACGTCAAAAGTGAACGTAAATCAGTCTCGATCTCGTGATGTGTGATTTATCGCGATTGCTGACTGATAAAGTTAAACATTCAACCTAATAATTAATTCAATAAATCCATTTTGTTGATTACCTTGACCCTAAAGTGTAACCAGTCTTCATCTCCGGATGAGTGATCTTCTGTATTTTGCTGATTATCTGGATTCTAACGCGTTGTGGTTCCGTTGATGGACTTGTTGTAAAAGAGGTACAAAACTGATTGACATACACTTGCAACAATCAAAATCACGTAGAAAGTGCATGTAAATCAGTCTTGATCTCGTGATGTGTGATCTCCCGCGAATGCTGACTGATAAAGTTAACCATTCAACCCAATAATTAATTCAATAAATCCATTTTGTCGATTATCTTGATCCCAAAGTGTAACCAGTCTTTATCTCCTGATGTGTGATCTCCTGTATTTTGTTGATTATCTGGATTCTAACGCTTTATGGTTCCGTTGATGGATTTGTTGTAAAAGAGGTACAAAACTGATAACCGTACACTTGCGACAATCAAAATCACGTAGAAAGTGCACGTAAATCAGTCTTGATCTCGTGATGTGTGATCTCCCGCGAATGCTGACTGATAAAGTTAACCATTCAACCCAATAATTAATTCAATAAATCCATTTTGTCGATTATCTTGATCCCAAAGTGTAACCAGTCTTTATCTCCGGATGTGTGATCTCCTGTATTTTGTTGATTATCTGGACTCTAACGCGCTGTGGTTCCGTTGATGGACTTGTTGTAAAAGAGGTACAAAACTGATTGGCATACACTTGCAACAATCAAAATCACGTAGAAAGTGCATGTAAATCAGTCTTGATCTCGTGATGTGTGATCTCCCGCGAATGCTGACTGATAAAGTTAACCATTCAACCCAATAATTAATTCAATAGATCCATTTTGTCGATTATCTTGATCCCAAAGTGTAACCAGTCTTTATCTCCGGATGTGTGATCTCCTGTATTTTGTTGATTATCTGGACTCTAACGCGCTGTGGTTCCGTTGATGGACTTGTTGTAAAAGAGGTACAAAACTGATTGGCATACACTTGCAACAATCAAAATCACGTAGAAAGTGCATGTAAATCAGTCTTGATCTCGTGATGTGTGATCTCCCGCGAATGCTGACTGATAAAGTTAACCATTCAACCCAATAATTAATTCAATAGATCCATTTTGTCGATTATCTTGATCCCAAAGTGTAACCAGTCTTTATCTCCGGATGTGTGATCTCCTGTATTTTGTTGATTATCTGGACTCTAACGCGCTGTGGTTCCGTTGATGGACTTGTTGTAAAAGAGGTACAAAACTGATTGGCATACACTTGCAACAATCAAAATCACGTAGAAAGTGCATGTAAATCAGTCTTGATCTCGTGATGTGTGATCTCCCGCGAATGCTGACTGATAAAGTTAACCATTCAACCCAATAATTAATTCAATAGATCCATTTTGTCGATTATCTTGATCCCAAAGTGTAACCAGTCTTTATCTCCGGATGTGTGATCTCCTGTATTTTGTTGATTATCTGGACTCTAACGCGCTGTGGTTCCGTTGATGGACTTGTTGTAAAAGAGGTACAAAACTGATTGGCATACACTTGCAACAATCAAAATCACGTAGAAAGTGCATGTAAATCAGTCTTGATCTCGTGATGTGTGATCTCCCGCGAATGCTGACTGATAAAGTTAACCATTCAACCCAATAATTAATTCAATAAAACCATTTTGTCGATTATCTTGATCCCAAAGTGTAACCAGTCTTTATCTCCGGATGTGTGATCTCCTGTATTTTGTTGATTATCTGGACTCTAACGCGCTGTGGTTCCGTTGATGGACTTGTTGTAAAAGAGGTACAAAACTGATTGGCATACACTTGCAACAATCAAAATCACGTAGAAAGTGCATGTAAATCAGTCTTGATCTCGTGATGTGTGATCTCCCGCGAATGCTGACTGATAAAGTTAACCATTCAACCCAATAATTAATTCAATAGATCCATTTTGTCGATTATCTTGATCCCAAAGTGTAACCAGTCTTTATCTCCGGATGTGTGATCTCCTGTATTTTGTTGATTATCTGGACTCTTAACGCGTTGTGGTTCCGTTGATGGACTTGTTGTAAAAGAGGTACAAAACTGATTGACATACAATGCAACAATCAAAATCACGTAGAAAGTGCATGTAAATCAGTCTTGATCTCGTGATGTGTGATCTCCCGCGAATGCTGACTGATAAAGTTAACTATTCTACCCAATAATTAATTCAATAAATCCATTTTGTCGATTATCTTGATCCCAAAGTGTAACCAGTCTTCATCTCCTGATGTGTGATCTCCTGTATTTTGTTGATTATCTGGATTCTAACGCTTTATGGTTCCGTTGATGGATTTGTTGTAAAAGAGGTACAAAACTGATAACCGTACACTTGCGACAATCAAAATCACGTAGAAAGTGCACGTAAATCAGTCTTGATCTCGTGATGTGTGATCTCCCGCGAATGCTGACTGATAAAGTTAACCATTCAACCCAATAATTAATTCAATAGATCCATTTTGTCGATTATCTTGATCCCAAAGTGTAACCAGTCTTTATCTCCGGATGTGTGATCTCCTGTATTTTGTTGATTATCTGGACTCTAACGCGCTGTGGTTCCGTTGATGGACTTGTTGTAAAAGAGGTACAAAACTGATTGGCATACACTTGCAACAATCAAAATCACGTAGAAAGTGCATGTAAATCAGTCTTGATCTCGTGATGTGTGATCTCCCGCGAATGCTGACTGATAAAGTTAACCATTCAACCCAATAATTAATTCAATAAATCCATTTTGTCGATTATCTTGATCCCAAAGTGTAACCAGTCTTCATCTCCTGATGTGTGATCTCCTGTATTTTGTTGATTATCTGGATTCTAACGCTTTATGGCTCCGTTGATGGATTTGTTGTAAAAGAGGTACAAAACTGATAACCGTACACTTGCGACAATCAAAATCACGTAGAAAGTGCACGTAAATCAGTCTTGATCTCGTGATGTGTGATCTCCCGCGAATGCTGACTGATATAGTTAACCATTCAACCCAATAATTAATTCAATAGATCCATTTTGTCGATTATCTTGATCCCAAAGTGTAACCAGTCTTTATCTCCGGATGTGTGATCTCCTGTATTTTGTTGATTATCTGGACTCTAACGCGTTGTGGTTCCGTTGATGGACTTGTTGTAAAAGAGGTACAAAACTGATTGACATACACTTGCAACAATCAAAATCACGTAGAAAATGCAAGTAAATCAGTTTTGGTCTCGTGATGTGTGATCTCCCGCGAATGCTGAATAATCGTAAATGTCTTATAAAGGTATCCCTTCAAGCCAATAACACAATAAACACATTTGATTGATTATCTTGATCCCAGAGTGCAACCAGTCTTGATCTGCTGATGTGTGATCTCCCGCGAATGCTGACTAATAAAGTTAGCCCTTTAACACCATAATTAATTCAATAAATCCATTTTGTTGATATCTTGATCCCAAAGTGTTCTGTGATTCCGTTGATGGACTTGTAAAAGAGGAACAAACCCGAATCACGAGATCAATTTACAATCAAACCAAGTAAACGGAGCACGTAACCCAGTCTTGATCTCTTAATGTGTGATCTTCCGCGAATGCTGACTGATAAAGTTAAATATTCAACCCAATAATTAATTCAATAAATCCATTTTGTCGATTATCTTGATCCCAAAGTGCAACCAGTCTTCATCTCCTGATGTGTGATCTCCTGTATTTTGTTGATTATCTGGATTCTAACGCTTTATGGTTCCGTTGATGGATTTGTTGTAAAAGAGGTACAAAACTGATAATCGTACACTTGCGACAATCAAATGTGTGATGTGATGCTGCTGACTAACTGGAGAAGTTTTCAGAGGCAATCCAAGCCAGAAATTTATAAATCATCAACGCCTTGGGATGTCTGCTAAAACCGCAAGCAGAGGTATTTAATCAACATTGGAGATAATTGTCCTATTACCCTAATTAGTCTGTGGATCTGTTTAATTAAGTCTGCTGAAACCATCGTGGAATCGAATTTTTGCAGCTGTGTAACTTGAAGTTTCTGAAGTCAGGAAAAGACATGCATTTTAATATTATACATGTCTTAAACCAAATCTAAAAACAGCAAGCACAAGTATTTGTTGATCATCATTGAAGGTAATTGTCTTATCACCCTATCTATAGTTTATGGATTTGTTAAATTAATTCTGCTTAAACCATCGAGGGGTCGATTGTTTGCAGCTGTGCAACGCAGTGTTTCTAATGTTCATCCAAGACATGCATTTAAATATTATGCATGTCTTAAGATACCTCCAAAACAGTAAGCACTGCTGCTGACTAACTCGAGAAGTTTCCAGAGGCAATCCAAGCCAGAAATTTATAAATCATTAACGCCTTGGGATGTCTGCTAAAACCGCAAGCAGAGGTATTTAATCAACATTGGAGATAATTGTCCTATCACCCTAATTAGTCTGTGGATCTCTTTAATTAAGTCTGCTGAAACCATCGTGGAATCGAATTTTTGCAGCTGTGTAACTTGAAGTTTCTGAAGTCAGGAAAAGACATGCATTTTAATATTATACATGTCTTAAACCAGATCCAAAAACAGCAAGCACAAGTATTTGTTGATCATCATTGAAGGTAATTGTCTTATCACCCATCTATAGTTTGTGGATTTGTTAAATTAATTCTGCTTAAACCATCGAGGGGTCGATTGTTTGCAGCTGTGTAACTCAATGATTCTAGAGTTCATCCAAGACATGCATTTTATAATTATGCATGTCTTAAGACATCATCGTTGAAGATCGTTGTCGTATCACGTCTGTAGTTTGTAGATGAATGTTTAATGAACCATAAAACGTATACTCAGGCAAATAATATTTTAGCAGTATAATGTAATAATTAGTGATAGGCAAGACCGAGTATCTCAACTATCGAGACCAATGAGAAGTTGGTCACCATTTATGAAAATTTAATTCTAATGACGTATTGCAAATATTATAAAAATATCAAATAGAAATACTTAACAATTCGATTAAATCAAGCTATATTGTTTAATGTTGGTAATAATACAATGGAAAACATTTGTGGATAATAAAATCGTTTTTAAATCGTGCCACCAACTTTTATTAAATGAAAAATTAGTTGTCTTCAGGTTTGTGGTTTAAAATAACGCTAAAAAGATTGGTGACAGGTGACGTAGCTTAACTTAAAATTAACCAAAGCGAATGCATCAAATGGTCAAATTAATGCATGTGCGTACATTGCTAAGGTAGACTTGAAGTCAACGCTAACTTGCTGTGAATGAAGTTCTTGTAATTTTGCAATGCCTCACAAAAACATCAAAGCACAATACATCGGGGTATCTTCATTGGGCACGTTGTTGACGTGTTGACCCAGGCAATAAAAATTTCAATTAATATCCTGTGGCGCAGCTAATCGGGGCCCAATATTGCTGATGTCTAGCTCGAGAAGTTTGGAGAGGCAATCTAAGTTACCGATAGCCATAGATTTTCCACCATCGATCGTAAATTAAAATAAATGTTTTTCTTAATTTAAGGCATAATATTAATGAAACAAAGAGAACTAAACTAATTCCAGCCCTAAAACTATAGCTCATCCAAACTTAAATTTATTTTCGTATATAGGCAACAAAATTTTGTCAAAAATGTTTAATAAATTTTTTAGAATTTTTTTCCATCCGAACATCTCGAATAAAATGACCAGATTTCAAACTTAAATTAAGAGCATGTAGTTGTGATTAAAATTATTTCTTTTAACTCTGACGAGTAGCTTAGAGCCTAACTAAGCCATTTAAGCAATAAAATTTTTGGAAAAATGTTAAATACATTTTTTATAAATTTTTTCCATCCGAACGACTCGAATAAAATGACCAGGATTTCAAACTCAAATTAAGAGTATGTAGTTGTGATTAAAATTATTTCTTTTAACTCTGATGTGTAGCTTAAAGTCTAACTTAGCCATTTAGGCAATAAAATTTTGGCAAAAATATTAAATAAATTTATTATAAATTGTTTCCATCCGAACGACTCGAATAAAATGACCAGATTTCAAACTTAAAATAAGAGTATGTAGTTGTGATTAAAATTATTTTATTTAACTCTGACGTGTAGCTTAAAGCTTAACTAAGCCATTTAAGTAATAAAATGTTGGCAAAAATATATATAAGTTTTTTATAATTTTTTTCTCGCGTCCATCCGAACGACTCGAATGAAATGACCAGATTTCTAACTTAAATTGAGAGTATGTTGTTGTGATCAAAATTATTTCTTTTAACTCTGACGTGTAGCTTAAAGCCTAACTAAGCCATAATTTTGGCAAAAATGTTTAATACATTTTTTATAATTTTTTTCCATCCGAACGACTCGAATAAAATGACCAGATTTCAAACTTAAATTAAAAATATGTAGTTGTGATTAAAATTATTTCCTTTAACTCTGACGTGTAGCTTACAGCCTAACTAAGCCATTTAAGCAATAACATTTTTGGAAAAATGTTAAATACATTTTTTATAAATTTTTTCCATCCGAACGACTCGAATAAAATGACCAGATTTTAAACTTAAATTAAGAGTATGTAGTTGTGATTAAAATTATTTCTTTTAACTCTAAGGTGTAGCTTCAAGCCTAACTAAGCCATTTAAGCAATAAACTGTTAGCAAACATGTTTAATACATTTTTTACAAATTTGTGGCATCCGAACGACTCGAATAAAATGACCAGATTTCAAACTTAAATTAAGAGTATGTAGTTGTGATTAAAATTATTTCTTTTAACTCTGACGTGTAGCTTAAAGCCTAACTAAGCCATTTAAGTAATAAAATGTTGGCAAAAATGTTAAATAAGTTTTTTATAATTTTTTTGGTCCATCCGAACGACTCGAATGAAATGACCAGATTTCAAACTTAAATTAAGAGTATGTAGTTGTGATTAAAATTATTTCTTTTAACTCTGACGTGTAGCTTAAAGCATAACTAAGCCATTTAGGCAACAAAATTTTGGCAAAAATGTTTAATACATTTTTTCCAGTTAGGCTTTAAGCTACACGCCAGAGTTAAAAGAAATAATTTTAATCACAACTACAAACTCTTAATTCAAGTTTGAAATCTCGTCATTTTATTCGAGTAGTTCGGATGGAAAAAATTTATAAAAAATGTATTTAACATTTTTGCTAAAATTGTATTGCTTATATATCTTAGTTAGGCTTTAAGCTACACGTCAGAGTTAAAAGAAATAATTTTAATCACAACTACATACTCTTAATTTAGGTTTGAAATCTGGTCATTTTATTCGAGTCGTTTGGATGAAAAACATTTATAAAAAATTTATTTAACATTTATGCCAACATTTTATTGCTTAAATGGCTTATTTAGGCTTTAGGCTACACGTCAGAGTTAAAAGAAATAATTTTAATCACAACTACATACTCTTAATTTAGGTTTGAAATCTGGTCATTTTATTCGAGTCGTTCGGATGAAAAAAAAATTTAAAGAATTTATTCAACATTTTTGCCAAAATGTTATTGCTTAAATGGCTTATTTAGGCTTTAAGCCACACGTCAGGGTTAAAAGAAATTATTTTAATCACAACTACATACTCTTAATTTAAGTTTGATATCTGGTCATTTTATTCGAGTCGTTCGGATGTAAAAAAATTATAAAAAATTTATTTAACATTTTTGCAAAA
This sequence comes from Philonthus cognatus, assembly GCA_932526585.2. Taxonomy (NCBI): domain Eukaryota; kingdom Metazoa; phylum Arthropoda; class Insecta; order Coleoptera; family Staphylinidae; genus Philonthus; species Philonthus cognatus. Next base: position 110,915,855 of record OW052243.1, read on the forward strand.
AATTTATTGCTTTAATGGCTTAGTTAGGCTTTGAGCTACACGTAAAAGTTAAAAGAAGTAATTTTAATCACAACTACATATTCTGAATTTAAGTTTGAAATCTGGTTATTTTATTTGAGACGTTCGGATGGAAAAAAATTCTAAAAAATTTATTTAACATTTTTGCCAACATTTTATTGCTTAAATGGCTTAGTTAGGCTCTAAGCTACACGTCAGAGTTAAAAGTAATAATTTTAATTACAACTACATACTCTCTTAATTTAAGTTTGAAATCTGGTCATTTTATTCGAGATGTTCGGATGGAAAATCATCTGAAAAATTTATTAAATATTTTTGCCAAAATTTTATTGCTTAAATGGCTTAGGCTTTAAGCGACTCAGAGTTAAAAGAAATAATTTTAATAACAACTACATACTCTTAATTTAAGTTTGAAATCTGGTCATTTTATTCGAGTCGTTCGGATGGAAAAAATTTATAAAAAAATTATTTAACATTTTTGCCAACATTTTATTGCTTAAATGGCTTAGTTAGGCTTTAACCTACACGTCAGAGTTAAAAGAAATAATTTTAATCACAACTACATACTCTTAATTCAAGTTTGAAATCTGGTCATTTTATTCGAGTCGTTCGGATGGAAAAAAATTATAAAAAATTCATTTAACATTTTTGCCAACATTTTATTGCTTAAATGGCTTAGTTAGGCTTTAAGCTACACGTCAGAGTTAAAAGAAATAATTTTAATCACAACTACATACTCTTAATTTAAGTTTGAAATCTGGTCATTTTATTCGAGTCGTTCGGATGGAAAAAATTTATAAAAAATGTATTTAACGTTTTTGCCAAAATTTTATTGCTTAAATGGCTTAGTTAGACTTTAAGCTACACGTCAGAGTTGAAAGAAATAATTTTAATCACAACTACATACTCTTAATTTAAGTTTGAAATTTGGTCATTTTATTCGAGTCGTTCGGATGGAAAAAATTTATAGAAAATGTATTTAACATTTTTGCCAAAATTTTATTGCTTAAATGGCTTAGTTAGGCTTTAAGCTACACGTCAGAGTTAAAAGAAATAATTTTGATCACAACTACATACTCTTCATTTAAGTTTGAAATCTGGTCATTTTATTCGAGTCGTTCGGATGGAAAACATTTATAAAAAATTTATTTAACATTTTTGTCAAAATTGTATTGCTTAAATGGCTTAGTTAGGCTTTAAGCTACACGTCAGAGTTAAAAGAAATAATTTTAATCACAACCACATACTCTTAATTTAAGTTTTAAATCTGGTCATTTTATTCGAGTCGTTCTGATGGAAAACATTTATAAAAAAATTATTTAACATTTTTGCCAAAATGTTATAGCTCAAATGGCTTAGTTAGGCTTTAAGCCACACGTCAGACTTGAAAGAAACAATTTTAATCACAACTACATACTCTTAATTTAAGTTTGAAATTTGGTCATTTTATTCGAGTCGTTAGGATGGAAAAAAATTATAAAAAATGTATTTAACATTTTTGCCAAAATTTTATTACTTAAATGGCTTAGTTAGGCTTTAAGCTACACGTCAGAGTTAAAAGATATAATTTTAATCACAACTACATACTCTTAATTTAAGTTTGAAATGTGGTCATTTTATTACATGCTTTTGGGAGGACTATCTATTTGTGTTTGATAAAGCCTGTATACGAAAATAAATTTAAGTTTGGATGAGCTATAGTTTTAGGGCTGAAATTAGTTTAGTTCTCTTTGTTTCATTAATAATATGCCTCAAATTAAGAAAAACATTTATTTTAATTTACTATCGATAGTGGATGCGCCAGGCAAATCCGTGGTTGGAAAATCTATGGCTATCTTAACATCGGTATCCAAGTTAGGAATTTATAAATCATTAACGCCTTAGGATGTCTGATAAAACCGCAAGCAGAGGTATTTGATCAACATTGAAGATAATTGTCCTATCACCCTAATTAGTCTGTGGATTTGTTTAATTAAGTCTGCTGAAAAGTTTTGCAGCTGTGTAACTTAAAGTTTCTGAAGTCAGTATAAGACATGCATGCAATATTAGACTTGTCTCAAAGCAATTCCAAAAACAGCAAGCACAAGTATTTTTTGATCATCATTGAAGATAATTGTCCTATCACTCTATCTATTGTTTGTGGATTTGTTTAATTAATTCTGCTTAAACCAAAGAGGGGTCGATTTTTTGCAGCTGAGTTACACAGCTGCAAAAAATCGATGTTTCTAGAGTTCGTAGTTCAACCAAGATATGCGTTTTAATATTATGCATGTCTTAAGACACCTCCAAAACAACAAGCACAAATATTTGGTGATTATCGTTGAAGATCATCGTATCAGATCTATAGTTTGTAGATGAACGTTTAAAAAAGTATAAAACTCATACATATAATGATTGACATTGCTATTAATGAGTCACACCAACTCAGGCAAAGAATATTTTAGCAGTATACTGTAATAGTTAGTGATGGAGCAAGATCGAGTATCTCAACTATCAAAATTGGCCATAGATTTTTAGCCACGAATCCTGCGCCTTCACCATTACTGAAAATATAATTCTAATAACGTATTGAAAATACAATTAAAAAATCAGATAGAAATACTTAATAATTCGATTAAACCGCTAGACTAGACACCCACCAACTTTCGATTTTTTTTAGGAATTTACCGTCTTTAAGCGACCGTTTGGTAAAATATTGTTTAAATACTTAATAATTCGATTAAACCGCTAGATTAGACATCCACCAACTTTCGATTTTTTGAAGAATTTACCGTCTTTAAGTGACCATTTGCTAAAATATTGTTTAAACACAATTGGAGAACGATGGTTCTTTAAGTATTGTTTAATATTGTTACTAATACAATGGAGAACATTTGTGGCTAATAAAATCGTTTCTAAATCGTGCTAGACACCGACTTTTATTTTTTGAAAAATTAGCAGTCTTTAGGTGACCAGTTTGGAAAAAATAGTTTAAACAAATTTGAAGGATAATAGTCCTCTAATTATTTGTGTCTACTGAAATCGTTAAATGTTATCCATAATAACTATGAAGAACATTTGTACTGGTTGGAAGTTGCCCATAAATCCGATGCCTTCACCATTTGTGTATTTCTCAAATTTATAAGTTATCTCAACTAATTAAGTAATAAATAATAAAAATGTATAATTAAATAAATGCCAGTGATGCTATAGAAATAACAGAAAGTTTTAAAGATTTGCTTTAAGTGCATTTTTGCATAAACACATTCAACGAAAAAATCAAAAGTCATTGTTATGCCTAGTTTAGAATTGATGTTTTCGGCTACAAATGTTCCTAAGGGCTTTGTTTATAATATTAAGCAATAAAAAAAGACCGCAGGTGTTACTTTTTTTTAAATATTTTTTACCATAACACTACGAAATATAGTAAATTTTCAAAAAATCAAATCTAAGACATAACTACTTCCGACTGAATATTATTGGCCACTAATGTTCCTAAGGGCTTTGTTTATAATATTAATTAATAAAAATCAAAGTAATTGCTCTGCCCAGTTTAGAATATATGGTTTTGGGCACAAATGTTCCTATGGACTGTCAATAGTATAAAACAATACAAAAACTACCACATCTGTTTCATTTTTGTTTAAATAATTTTTTACGATGACACTTATTACGAAATATGGGGTCAAGAGTCAAAATATTTGTTAAAAACTATTATTATTTTCACGTGAAACGTCAGAAGTACAAATTTTCGAGTTTTCGAGATACTTGACAGTTTTTTTTAAACTTAGTGCTTTTTCGTAATTCATTTTAAAAATACGCATCTCCGAATCGAAATTTACTGGTTTAAAATTGACTAAGTGGGGTATGAAATTTTAAATACTCTTCATTTTATTATTCCTAAAATTAATCACCACTAGGTACCTTCAGGTATTGCCTTTATAAGCAATAAGATACGAATTTTAAAGTGGATTCCGAAAAAGCACCAAAATTAAACAAAAGTGTTTAGTATTTCGAAAACTGTTAAATTTATAGGTTATATTACTTGACGATTTTTTTCGAAAATTTCATGTAGAATCCAAATTCGCAATAAAAAATATAGCGTTCCATTTAAAATAAGGAATTTGGTGACGACTTTCGGTTAAACGGAAGTCGTCACGTTCCTAAAACTATTTTCATTGAAAAGAGCACATTCAATTACTTAAATGCTAAAAATCTCATTACAATACATTAGTTAAAAGACTATATATAGTAGAATTCACAAGAGGTGTCCTGTGATCACGGATGTAGAATCTATGGTATAACTTTTCTTACAGGTATTTTCATATTACCATTATTTCTTCTACTTTCGTTTGCTCAATTGCAACGTATGCTAAACTCTCTTAACTAGAGGATTCCTAATTATTATAAATATTTAATTTAAACTTAAATGTCACAGGACACCTCTCGTGAACTGTACTATGCTTTTAATGAACTGTACTATGCTTTTAATGAACTGTACTATACTTTTAATATTTAATATTATAATAATAGTAATTTTGAACTTTACACTAAATCAGTGATTTACACGTCTGGTGCATGAAATAATTATTTCGAGTTAAGAAAAGCTTGAAAATTTGGATCAACATTTTCAGGCTTTTAACAATATTTTATTTCGTTTCATTCAGGTAGTACAGGTAGGGGGAACAAGACTAGGTGTGGCTGTCCCCAGGATTCAAAATGGGAAGACATGTTGTATGTTGTGGTGGGGAAGTTAAGAGGAGGACACTCCTCCCGCGCATGAACTATGTCAAGTTGCGGGAAAAGGTGGGGCCTTTTCCCGTTCATTTCATTTAGATAAGGCTCTCTACCTGTTCATTACCTCATTATGATAGATACAATTTGTAGAAACCAATTTAGCCCTTTGAATAATTTGTTAGCATAGACTGGAAATGGTTATTTTTTTTGTATGCAAATTAGAAAGTTTTTACAGAGCTTTAAAGTCAACTTGTAGAACAGGAGAATGGGAACATTTTTTATTTAACATTATAAAAATGTTAATAAAACTGCTAATAACTAAGGCTAGGAATTTGAATATTCTAATATTCAAATAGGAAACATTGAAGGTAGTAAAATTATTAACCTATTTAAATTTTCGAATTATTTAGTGTAAGAAAATATATTAGATATTTCTTTTACATACAGGGAATTTTCTTTTAAGTATACAAATTCTGATATATATGCCAAGGCCGTAGCCAGGGGGGGGGATATGGGGGTTCTTCCAGCACCCCCCGCGCGAAATTTTCAAAATGTTAAATTTTTGTATGTAAAAGCGGCTCTAAAAGAGCAAAAACAATATTTATACCAGTAAACCCCCCTCATTTTTTTTTTCTAGCTACGGCCTTGATATATGCTGCTGCATTTGTTCAGGCATTCATTGTTTTTGAAAATTGTTCAATTTGAAGCTTCTAACGAGTGTTTCCACTCCTTGGTTAAGCATGAAGTAAAATGTCGAGTTTAGAAGCCTTAAAATTTGGTTTGGTCGCTCCGGAAAGCGGAGCGATCAAACCAAATTTTCAGGATTTTCTAAACTAGAAATTTTACTTCATGCGCTACGAGTATAAAACACTAAAACATTGTGAAGTTTAAAATATAAATATGCTAAAGCAGTATATTTTTAACTTTACTTGAATTGAGTGTACGAGTAGTGCATGAAGTAAAATTTTGAGTTTAGAAAAACCTAAAAATGTTCAGGCTTTTCTAAACTTAAAATTTTACTTCATGTGTAATCAGGGAGTGGAAGCACTGGTAAGAAACTTCAAATTAAACTTTAAAAAAAAAACAATAAATGGCTGAAAATACACTAAGAAAGAAAATTCCCCTTATTTGAATATTAAAATAGTTTAAATAATGAGATATGTGAATACATGTCATTAATTTTTTGAGATATTTTATAATTTAAACTATTTCATGTTGGCAAATGCGAAATTTAAATCTTCGAATTCCTACCCTTACTCAATTGGCATAATAATTTCCCCCACTATTCAACAAGGAAACACATGTGAGAGAAGTTGAGAGGGGGACACTCCTCCCATACAGAAAATGTTTGATACAGGTGGGAATGGGCGTGGCTGCTTATTACCTGGATTAATAAACAAGTTTTTATTTTATTGCAATAAGAACTAGTTTATTAATCAAACTGCTAATAAATAGATTAAATTAATGTTGGTAAATTTAAAATTGAACATTTATTTGTTGGTACATTTATTTAATCTAGTTATTAACAGTTTGATTAATAAACACTATTACTATCTGCATTATTGATACAATAGCTGTTAATAACGTTATAGTTTAATGCTAGTTAATTTAAAATTTCGGGGGAGGGAACCCTTATATCCCCCTCCAGTTACGGCCTTGGTTGTAGGTGAAATCTCAAGGTATGTCGATGGGCGTAACACATATGAACACATATGTGTTACAAGGTATGACAGAATTAGATCTTTCCATGTTTTCCCCTACCCCTTTCCCCGCAGGCCCTAGTTCCCGAGAGAGAGAACAATGACGTATTTAGTTACGTTTTTGAGTCTATCATAACCTCTCTTTCCAGTTTAGCTATACTTTCATACATAGACTTTTTAATATTCAGTGTTAAAAATAAATGTTATTAAAATAAGACTTTGTGTAACTGTTAAGTGTAATTAAAATAATAGTTTGTGTTACGTGTAATTAAATTTAAAAAAATATGTTGGCGTTAATTGGGTTATAATAAAAACATATTTAAAGCAAAAATTAGTTATAAGAATTAATTATTTAAATTACTATAATAAGTTTTTAAAAATAACAAAGATTTTAAGAGCAAAATCTCTTACATAAAATAAAATGCAAAGAAGAGAAACCGAGTTTTTCTTTAAAGTATACTTATTTAAAATTAAGACTATTATCTGTAAATCTTTAAATATTCCCTGTTTTTTTAAGTCTAATTTGAAGCTTTAAACAAGTGTTTTCTACTCCCAGACTAAGCATGAAGTAAAATTTCGAGTTTAGAAAAACCCCGTAAACATTTTCTGGGCTTTTATAAACTAAAAATTTTACTTCATTCGCCATGCGTTAAAACACTAAAATATTGTGAAATTCATGTATATTCGAACTTCAATTTTCTCGAAAGTCGTTGGGCCAGGGTAACGTTACCCTGGCCCAAGAATGACCTACCTCGATTTTCTGGAAAACGCAAGGGGTGCTATAGAAACTTTTGGTGGTGCTATAGGAGTGCTATAATTTAGACTTTAAAAAATTGAAATTATCGAAAGTCGTTGGGCCAGGGTAATGGAGCCGACATATTTTCTGGGACTTTCTAAACTAGAAATTTTACGTCATGCGCCACGCGTGTAAAACACAGATTTTAATGTTTTACACGCGTGGCGCATGACGTAAAATTTCTAGTTTAGAAAGTCCCAGAAAATATGTCGGCTCCATTACCCTGGCCCAACGACTTTCGATAATTTCAATTTTTTAAAGTCTAAATTATAGCACTCCTATAGCACCACCAAAAGTTTCTATAGCACCCCTTGCGTTTTCCAGAAAATCGAGGTAGGTCATTCTTGGGCCAGGGTAACGTTACCCTGGCCCAACGACTTTCGAGAAAATTAAATTAAACTAGACCAATCGATAGCATTTCTATAGCACCCTATAGCACCACCAAAACTACTTGCGCAAAGCAAATAGTTTTCGAGAGAAAAATAAAAGAAACTCCTCCAAAACCGTTAAAATCACTAACAAATAAATTCACTGCGTCAAAACGAATTGACAGAATTCATGATAAAAAAATGATTTTTATATCTATTAAAATTTTATTTTAAAATATTGGTAATTACACACATTAGACGCGAAACCCAGGCCTTAATTTTTTATTTTAAATTTGAAGCAGCCTAACCTATAGCACCCCCTACCACTATAAAAAAATTCTCTCTCAGCTTTGGTTTTCCAGAAAATCGAGAAAAACCAACCTCTGTGAAGTTGGCCCCCCAACTTTCAAATTTCTTAAAAATTATTAGAGTTCTAATTGCCCCCCCATATAGTTCTAGAGTTCCTATACATATCAAAAATAGTTCTGCCCTTTTAACCTCGCAAAAATCAAATTAAATTAGAGGGGGGCCAACTTCACGCTCATGTTATTTTAGAACGTTATAACTACTTTATTATTGACTTTACAGCAAAAACGCATCTGAAAAATTGATAGAACTCTTTGGGGGGCAACTAGAACTGTAATCAAATTTGAAAAAAAGACACCCCTCTTGGACTTGTAAAAATTAAATATTATAAAAGTTTAAGCAATCAGAACTTTTCTGATATTATTAATAAATAATTATTTCATCAAAATAATCTACAAAACTCGTTTGGGGGCAATCAGAACTCCAGTCAACTTTACAAAAACTTAAAAATAGTCATCCTCTTAGGACTTAGTAATTTTGATATTACAAAAGTTTAAGTAGCCAGAACTCTTTTATTAATGATAATATAGAATTAATTTATAAGAATAATCTGCAGAACTCGTTGGGGGGCATGTAGAACTCTGGCTAGATTTACAAAAATAAAATAAAAAATCGACCCCTTAGGACTTTATAATTTTAATATTACAAAAGTTTAAGTAACCAGAACTTTTTTATTAATGATAATAGAGAATTAATTTATAATAATAATCTGCAGAACACGGTGGTGGGCAAGTAGAACTCTGGCCAGATTTACAAAAATAAAAAATAAATCATCCCCTGAGGACTTTATAATTTTAATATTACAGAAGTTTAAGTAACCAAAACTTTTTTATTAATGATAATAGAGAATTAATTTATAAGAATAATTTGCATAACTCGTTGGGGGGCAAGTAGAACTCTGGTCAGATTTACAAAAATAAAAAAAAACATTCCCTAGGACTTTATAATTTTAATATTACAAAAGTTTAAGTAACCAAAACTTTTTTATTAATGATAATAGAGAATTAATTTATAAGAATAATCTGCAGAACTCGTCGGGGGGCAAGTATAACTCTGGCCAGATTTACAAAAATAAAATAAAAAAATCATCCGCTTAGGACTTCATAATTTTAATATTACAAAAATTTAAGTAGCCAGAACTTTTTTATTAATAGAAATAGAGAATTAATTTATAATAATAATCTGCAGAACGCGTTGGGGGGGGGGGGCAAGGAGAACTCTGGCCAGATTTACAAAAATAAAATAAAATCATCCCCTTAGGATTTTATAATTTTAATATTACAAAAGTTTAAGAAACCAGAACTTTTTTATTAATGATAATAAAGAATTAATTTATAAGAATAATCTGCAGAACTCGTTGGGGGCAAGTAGAACTCTGGCCAGATTGTCAAAAATAAAAAAAAATCATCCCCTTAGGACTTTAAAATTTTAATATTACAAAAGTTTAAGTAGCCAGAACTTTTCTATTAATGATAATAGAGAATTAATTTATAGGAATAATCTGCAGAACTCGTTAGGGGGCAAGTAGAACTCTGGCCAGATTTACAAAATAAAAAAAATCATCCCCTTAGGACTTGATACTTTTAATATTACAAAAGTTTTTGTAACCAGAACTTTTTTATTAATGATAATAGAGAATTAATTTATAAGAATAATTTACAGAACTCGTTAGGGGACAAGTAGAACTCTGGCCAGATTTACAAAAATAAAAAAAAATTATCCCCTTAGGACTTTAAAATTTTAATATTACAAAAGTTTAAGTAACCAGAACTTTTTTTATTAATGATAATAGAGAATTAATTTATAAGAATAATCTGCAGAACTCGTTAGGGGGCAAGTAGAACTCTGGCCAGATTTACAAAAATAAAAAAAAAATCATCCTCTTAGGACTCTACTTGCCCCCCAACGAGTTCTGCAGATTATTCTTATAAATGAATTCTTTATTATCATTAATAAAAAAGTTCTGGTTACTTAAACTTTTGTACTATTAAAATTATAAATTCCTAAGGGGATGATTTTTTTTATTTTTGGAAATCTGGCCAGAGTTCTACTTGCCCCCAACGAGTTCTGCAAATTATTCTTATAAATTAATTCTCTATTATCATTAATAAAAAAGTTCTGGTTACTTAAACTTTTGTAATATTAAAATTTTGAAGTCCTAAGGGTAGATTTTTTGTTATTTTTGTAAGTCTGGCCAGAGTTCTACTTGCCCCCAACGAGTTCTGCAGATTATTATTATAAATTAATTCTCTATTATCATTAATAAAAAAGTTCTGGCTACTTAAACTTTTGTAATATTAAAATTACTAAGTCCTAAGAGGATGATTTTTTTTAAGTTTTTGTAAAGTTGACTGGAGTTTTGGTTGCCCCCCAACGAGTTTTGTAGATTATTTTGATGAAATAATTATTTATTATTAATAACAGAAAAGTTCTGATTGCCTAAACGTTTATAATATTTAATTTTTACAAGTCCGAGAGGTGTGTTTTTTTTTTCAAATTTGATTAGAGTTCTAGTTACCCCCCAAAGAGTTCTATCAATTATTCAGATCCATTTTTGCTGTAAAGTCAATAATAAAGTAGTTATAACGTTCTAAAATAACATGAGCGTGAAGTTGGCCCCCCTCTAATTTAATTTGATTTTTGCGAGGTTAAAAGGGCATAACTATTTTGTAAATGTACAGGGAACTCTAGAACTATGTGGGGGGCAATCAGAACTTTAATAAATTTTAATAAATTTGAAAGTTGGGGGACCAACTTCACAGGGGTGAAAAACCATAAAGACCTCAACAGGCGATTCACGCAAAACAAAAATACATTTTTGTTAGACCTGGAAATTGATTAGATAAAGTATACCAATCTGTAGCACCCCTATAGGAACCAATAGCACCGCAAACAGTTTATTTCTATGACCTCTAGTTTTTGAGAAAATCGAATAAGGTCATTCATCCTGAGCTTTAGCCGGGCCCAACAGCTTACAAGAATTACATTTTGAATTAGGTTAACCTATAGCACCCTTATAGCTATCTATGGCACCGCAAAATAAAATCATCACCGACCTCTGGTTTTCGAAAAAATCGAAAAATATTTTCTTTTTCTGTAATTTTTTTTTTGCTGTTTTTTACTGTGTATTTTGTAATTTTATAGGGTCGGAAAGAGATGTCAAAAATGAGTGGAAAATTCAAACGTGTGTCGTACTTCGAAAACACTGTCAAAATATTGTCATTATTGGGCCCGTTCATCAAAATGTTCAACATTCAACATGTTTGGATTTGTTTATGATGTGTGATGTGTGAACGGTTCTCCGGCCGATATATTTTCTACGATTGCAAAAATCCCAAATACGTTCACGATTATAAGTCCGGTCATCAGAATGTTCCCCAACAGTTGGCAGTAGACTCCCAACTGTTGTCTCTGATGAACGGGCCCATGGACAACGTACATAATGGCAAGAATAAAATAGGTTATGTTTAGAAGTTTACTGCACCGTAGTTTTACCGCGAACGTACGTCGTGCAGTGCACCAACACTTGCGATCAGCTGTAATATTTAAAGATCAATCTGTTTGATTGGAATTTCTTCGATAAAAATAATGTTTTAATTTCAACGCACAAACAAAACAATGAGCCCAAACGTAAATAATTAAATCTAACCACACACACAAGGTAAACAACACAAGAATGGCAGAACCAGGTGCACTGTATGACATACGTTTGGATTTTAAGTAAAGTTGGCCAGCCTGAGAACGGAGGTCAACTGTACCCGAAATCCACCGGGCCGCATATTTTTCACTTAGAATTTAAAACATATTTCCGTCATTTACAGCAAATGTGTTCGGTCCGGGCATTAGATAATGCATTATATTTAGCAAATCAGAGCAATTGAATTCTTAAATATGTTAAACTACGGTACAGTAAGCCTCCAAACATAACCTATTTTATTTTCGCCCTTATGTACGTTGTCAATACTGCCAATACTTTTGACGTCATGACTTTCCGACCCTAATAAAACCAGTGTTTTATGCGAGTGGCGCATGAAGTAACATTTCGAGTTTAGAAAAGCCTGAACATTTTCAGGCTTTTCTACACTCGAAATTTTACTTCATACTTAGTCTGGAAGTGGAGAACACTCGTTTAAAGCTTCAATTTTAACTCTTTTCAAATACGACGAATATCTAAAAATGTACAGCGTAACAGTATATTTGGGAATTTATACTTTTAGTGACAAGTTTAATTAGCATTCTATTTGATTTAGATTACTCATGATTCTCATCATTTTGCAAAATTCTTTCTAAGGTTTTTAACAAAGTTTGACATAGTTTTTGTCTCGTTCATTAAAGTTTTGCAATGGACTGGTAGAGAATGTCCTGCGGACCTGCACTGGTCCGCGGATCACTTTGGGGATATACTAGATGACAAAAATGTGTAATTGTTTGTACAAAAATGTAAATCTTGAATGTAAACAGTAATCAGCTGTAGGTTGAACCCTCAGCTGTTTGCATACTACTCATGCATTTAAGAGCTAAAATGGGATCGTATTAGCGATACTTTATTTCATAACATTTTTTGAGACAAAATTTTGGTCCGTTTCATAAAGGCGAATATTTTTTGGAAACAGAAAAAATAACATCATGGAGAGACAAGAGAGACTGGCGAAACTAGAGAGAAAAAGAGAGTGGAAAATAAGAGAGAGCGAAACTGGTTAAAGAGAGAAGAAGACTTGCGAGAGTGAGAACGAGACTTGCGAAAGTGAGAACGAGAATGGCAAAAGAGAAAGAGAGTGAACCTGGTAAAAGAGAGAAAGCGAGACTGGCAAGGGAGAGCGAGACTGGAGAGAGAGGCGCGAGAAAGAGCAAGACTGGCTAGAGAGAGAGAGAGAAAGACTGGCTAGAGAGAGAGAGAGAGAAAGACTGGCTAGAGAGAGAGAGAGAAAGACTGGCTAGAGAGAGAGAGAGAAAGACTGGCTAGAGAGAGAGAGAGAAAGACTGGCTAGAGAGAGAGAGAGAGAGAGAAAGACTGGCGAAACAAAAACAATATGGAACCCCGGCTAGGGACAGAAAAAAATCAAAAAATGAGCGTCATTTTGTTTTTCAGCACTAAAGTTACGTTATAAAAGATTCGATTTAATTGAGACATTTGTATTACCCTTCCTAAAACAGCCTATCCATTGGCGTGCATGCCGACGTACATTGTCGTACATGAACGACAATGGATGGAGATGGCCCCCTTGATACACAAAAAAACAAACACAAAGCCGACCGAACACTAACCAACAAATCCAAACAAACAATCCCAAATCAACAGATCGAATCAAACAAACACGAATCAACAAAGCCAAACAAACAGAAGGTGCGCCATTTATATGTTGAAAACATAAAGTGTAATACAACAATAGGCCCGTTCATCAGGGACAACAGTTAGGAGTTTACTGCCAACTGTTAGGCAATTCTCTGATGACCGGATTGTTAATCGTGAACGTGTTTAGGATTTTTGCAATCGTACAAAATAGACCGATCGGAGTACCGTTCATTAGATACCAACATACATCACAAACATGTTGAATGTTGAACATTTTGATGAACGGGCCCAATATGCCTGAAAAATATAGCTTAACAATTCATCCTACCTTTAAATAAATCCCAATTCCTGCGTCCATCCCTCACTGTCCATCCCGGATCTCCTGGATTCACCTGGATCTCTTTTGCAAATGGGTTTTTTATAAACATGGCGGATGCAGCGTGGCTGGGACACCTCTTTTTTTTCCCCGGTGTGCACATTACCCCCCTTCGCGAACACGTTCACAGGCAACCTGAAACCACGATCATTTCTAATATCCCTAGATAATAAGCCCCCACTTTAATTATTTACAGTGATTACAATTTTAGAAACAAGCACAACCGCACTTCGAAAAATCACGTTTTACCCCTACGAAAACCTGCGACGAAACTAATGGCGGCCGCCGAGCTTCCTTACCAAAAACGGCTCGGTCCGCTCGACCAATGACATAGCGGGTAGGTTGCTAAGGGAGCATGGCCGGAAGTACTTATTTTTGCGCAAAATTTAAAAACTGAACAGCTCGACCAATGGCGAGCAGGTAGGTTAACAACTGTGCTAAAGCGGAAATGCGGTGTTTTTGTGCAATAGTTAAAATTGACTTTAAATAATATTTCATAGATTACATGTAATAGTGCATTTACGTATATACATAGATTAAGATATCATCCCGAAATATTTTGATTGTGTCTTTTAAAAACTGTTTTGATGCTAAAGTAGAATAATTACTCAACCGATAACTAGAGGGCCCTAGTACGTAATGATTTTTATATTTCTTAGAAATTATGTTAAACTTCAATGTTGTGAAGTATGCCGTGTAGACGAAATATACCTACTATTCTCAAATTAATTTAACGCACAGCAAGGGATGTAGCTGTGTTTATCAATCTAAATAGGTTTCTAGGTTAGATTTCTTTTCGATTCGATGTAAAGAAAAAAATAATTGACCCTAACTAAGTCTTTCAAAACGTTAATTTATAAAACGTTAATTAGTAGTGGTGTTATTTAAATCAGCAGTTTAATTGAAGTAGGACCGGCATCCCGGCGTTTCCACCAAGTTTTAATAATTTACGAGATATTAATTATCAATGACAGCGTTGTAGCTAGGACTTAAGTTCAAAATATACTGACTGCTTTGGCATACTGCTTTAGCAATGTATTTCTAACTTCACGATATTTCAGTGTTTTGTACGCGTGGCGCATGAAGTAAAATTTCGAGTTCAGAACAGCCTGAAAATTACAATTTTCCGGCGCACTACGCTTCGCATCGCGCCGACAAATACACGTTCTCAGGCTTCTCTATACAATAAATAAAATGTACAATTTTTTCATGCAAACCAAGTGTAAAATATCTTTGTCAGGCTAAACTCTAAAATGTGAGCCAAGTAATGAAACCCTACATTTGGGGTTTGGTAAAATACTTACTAAATCCCAAATGTAGGGTTTCATTACATTTTTAAATTATATGAATTGTCTGTATTTTCAGTGGGGGGTATTAGATGACATTTTTGATAATAGATTATATTCTTGGTATTAGACTATGTTTCTTGACATAAGATGACATTTTTCACATTAGATGTTACTTTTGATGAACAATGACCCTTTTTACTTGTTTACCATTTTTGATGTTGACATTAAATGACATTTTTGACATTAGATGACAGTTTTGACATTTCATATTTTTTACTTTTTGACATTAGACGACAATTTTGACATTTGATAGTTTTGATATTCCATATTTACTTTTTTAACATTAGATGATAATTTTTATATTATCAAATAACATTTTTGACATTATTACTGATTTTGACAGAAATTTTCGTTTTTTTAAGAAATAATCAAACTGTCACGTACTGACATAAAATGATAATTTTGACGTAAATCGATTTTATCAACACGCCGAATTTTTGGCGTTTTTGATATTTTTGTATTTACCAGTTCTAAAATGTTTTGATATTTTTGACATTTTTGTAATTTTGATGTCTTTGACAATTTTAAATAATTTTGATAATTTTGATATATTTAAATTTTATATGCTCTGAATTTGTATGCTCAGACATAAAAAAACGCATTGTATATTGACTTTCTATATCTTGATAATATTGAGTGCAATACTGTCATTTAAATGTAGTAAAAATTCAAATCGCATATTGACTGTACAAGAATCAATAAAATGTCTAAGTTAAATCAATAATTAAGCTATAGCTAATGAGTGATTAGCAAAATATGTCCGAAAAAATCTTTCTCGGTTTATTAAACAAAAACAAAAGAGCTGAGGTAAAAAGTGTTTAGATACAAGTTGTTTACTTTTTCATTATCTACAACTTTTGTTTGAAATTTTTCGTTCCGGTCGATAATAACGCTACAGTTGGCGAGTGATATGTAAAGGAATAAATCTGGGCTAGACTTTCTCGTTTCTTGATCAAAACCAAAATAGCTAAGGTGAAAATTGTTTATACAAAAGTTGTGTATTTTTTCGTTGGTTACAACTTTTATTTGATACATTTTTTGATTAAGTTAATATGTTTCTATATTTTTAACTTTACTTGAAATCAGTGTTTAATACGCGTGGCGCATGAAGTAAAATTTCAAGTTTAGAAAAGCCCGCAAAATTTTGCTCAGGGCTTTTCTAAACTCGAAATTTTACTTCATGCTTAGTCTGGGAGTGGAAGACACTCGTTCGTAAATTTTCGAATTATCATAAAGTTGTTTTTTTTTCGTTGTTTGCAACTTTTGTTTAAATCTTTGTTTGATTAGATCGATAATACAGCTACAGTTGATGAGTGATTAGAAAAATATATCAAAAAAATCTTTCTCGGTTTATTGAACAAAAACAAAAGAGCTGAGGTCAAAAGTGTTTAGGTAAAAGTGGTTAATTTTTTTATTGGCTACATCTTTTGTTTCAAACATTTGTTGATTAAGACGTCGAAAGCCCTAGTCGGTGAGTTGTTGATCTTTACTAAATTTTTTAGTTTCTAGTTCATAAACAAAAGAACTGAGGTGAAAAGTGATTTTACAAAATTTTGAGTTATGTTTTTTTCATTATCTTTTGTTTGAAACTTTTTTTGATTAAGTTACTAAGGAAGCAGCAATTTGTGAGTGATTATCAAATAAATATCTCCCTTAGGCTTTTTCGTATACTGATTATAAACAAACGAGTTAAGGTGAAAAGTGTTTAGGTAAAAGTTGTGTGTTTTTTCATTATCTACAACTTTTGAGTAAAACATTTTTTAAAAAACTATAAAATAATGTGATACATTGAAGAATAAATAGGTAACCAGAACTTTTTTATTAATGATAATAAAAAATTAATTTATAAGAATAATCTGCAGAACTCGTTGGGGGCAAGTAGAACTCTGGCCAGATTGTCAAAAATAAAAAAAAATCATCCCCTTAGGACTTTAAAATTTTAATATTACAAAAGTTTAAGTAGCCAGAACTTTTTTATTAATGATAATAGAGAATTAATTTATAAGAATAATCTGCAGAACTCATTAGGGGGCAAGTAGAACTCTGGCCAGATTTACAAA
This sequence comes from Philonthus cognatus, assembly GCA_932526585.2. Classification (NCBI taxonomy): domain Eukaryota; kingdom Metazoa; phylum Arthropoda; class Insecta; order Coleoptera; family Staphylinidae; genus Philonthus; species Philonthus cognatus. Next base: position 110,932,897 of record OW052243.1, read on the forward strand.
AATAAAAAAAATCATCCCTTTAGGACTTAATAATTTTAATATTACAAAAGTTTTAGTAACCAGAACTTTTTTATTAATGATAATAGAGAATTAATTTATAAGAATAATTTACAGAACTCGTTAGGGGGCAAGTAGAACTTTGGCCAGATTTACAAAAATAAAAAAAATCATCGCCTTAGGACTTTAACATTTTAATATTACAAAAGTTTAAGTAACCATAACATTTGTTATTAATGATAATAGAGAATTAATTTATAAGAATAATCTGCAGAACTCGTTAGGGGGCAAGTAGAACTCTGGCCAGATTTACAAAAATAAAAAAAAAATCATCCCCTTAGGACTCTACTTGCCCCCCAACGAGTTCTGCAGATTATTCTTATAAATGAATTCTCTATTATCATTAATAAAAAAGTTCTGGTTACTTAAACTTTTGTACTATTAAAATTATAAATTCCTAAGGGATGATTTATTTTTTATTTTTGTAAATCTGGCCAGAGTTCTACTTGCCCCCCAACGAGTTCTGCAAATTATTCTTATAAATTAATTCTCTATTATTAATAATAAAAAAGTTCTGGTTACTTAAACTTTTGTGATATTAAAATTTTAAAGTCCTAAGGGGATGATTTTTTTTTATTTTTGTGAATCTGGCCAGAGTTCTACTTGCCCCCAACGAGTTCTGCAGATTATTATTATAAATTAATTCTCTATTATCATTAATAAAAAAGTTCAGGCTACTTAAACTTTTGTAATATTAAAATTACTAAGTCCTAAGAGGACGATTTTTTTTAAGTTTTTGTAAAGTTGACTGGAGTTCTGGTTGCCCCCCAACGAGTTTTGTAGATTATTTTGATGAAATAATTATTTATTATTAATAACAGAAAAGTTCTGATTGCCTAAACGTTTATAATATTTAATTTTTACAAGTCCTAGAGGTGTGTCTTTTTTTCAAATTTGATTAGAGTTCTAGTTGCCCCCAAAAGAGTTCTATCAATTAATCAGATCCATTTTTGCTGTAAAGTCAATAATAAAGTAGTTATAACGTTCTAAAATAACATGAGCGTGAAGTTGGCCCCCCTCTAATTTAATTTGATTTTTGCGAGGTTAAAAGGGCATAACTATGTTTTAAATGTATAGGGAACTCTAGAACTATGTGGCGGGCAATCAGAACTCTAATAAATTTTAATAAATTTGAAAGTTGGGGGACCAACTTCACAGGGGTGAAAAACCATGGAGACCTCAACAGGCGATTCACGCAAAACCTAAATAACTAATTCAAAAATACATTTTTGTTAGACCTGGAAATTGATTAGATAAAGTATACCAATCTGTAGCACCCCTATAGGAACCAATAGCACCGCAAACAGTTTATTTCTATGACCTCTAGTTTTTGAGAAAATCGAATAAGGTCATTCATCCTGAGCTTTAGCCGGGCCCAACAGCTTACAAGAATTACATTTTGAATTAGGTCAACCTATAGCACCCCTATAGCTATCTATGGCACCGCAAAATAAAATCATCACCGACCTCTGGTTTTCGAAAAAATCAAAAAGAAAATGTTTTTACTGTAATTATTTTTTTTTTACTGTTTTCTACTGTGTATTTTGTAATTTTATAGGGTCGGAAAGAGATAATGTCAAAAATGAGTGGAAAATTCAAACGTGTGTCGTACTTCGAAAACACTGTCAAAATATTGTCAGTATTGGGCCCGTTCATCAAAATGTTCAACATTCAACATGTTTGGATTTGTTTATGATGTGTGATGTGTGATCGGTTCTCCGGCCGATATATTTTGTACGATTGCAAAAATCCCAAATACGTTCACGATTAACAGTCCGGTCATCAGAATATTCCCCAACAGTTGGCAGTAGACTCCCAACTGTTGTCTCCGATGAACGGGTCCATGGACAACGTACATAATGGCAAGAATAAAATAGGTTATGTTTAGAGGCTTCCTGCACCGTAGTTTTACCGCGAACGTACGTCGTGCAGTACACCAACACTTGCGATCAGCTGTAATATTTAAAGATCAATCTGTTTGATTGGGATTTCTTCGATAAAAATAATGTTTTAATTTCAACGCACAAACAAAACAATGAGCCCAAACGTAAATAATTAAATCTAACCACACACACAAGGTAAACAACACAAAAATGGCAGAACCAGGTGCACTGTATGACATACGTTTGTATTTCTTGAATAATTTTCTCACTTATCACTTGGTGAAACATTTTTAAATATTGATAATGAAGGTTTAAATTAAATTACACTTGGTTTGTTTTTGTGAAACAAACCAAGTGTAATTTAATTTAAACCTTCATTATCAATACATACGTTTGGATTTTAAGTAAAGTTGGCCAGCCTGAGAACGGAGGTCAACTGTACCCGAAATCCACCGGGCCGCATATTTTTCACTTAGAATTTAAAACATATTTCCGTCATTTACAGCAAATGTGTTCGGTCCGGGCATTAGATAATGACGGATGTGAAGTTAGCCATAGATTTCAGCCATAGATTTATAATTTCATAAATTCTAAAAGTATTCAAAATAAATAGAATATATTTACTTTAGGGTGTCAATAAAACATGAATTTAACAGAATGTAGTACAAGAGCCCCAATTTTGAACCCTTAATATATTTTTTCACACCCTTATAAGATAAGATAAAAAAATCTTTAAATATTTCAAAGTGCGCCATCTTCCATAAAAAAGTTAGCAACAAATATGGATTCAGCACACATTATACTATTATTTAAACAAATAAAATTCATTCCACCCAACATTGGTCTTAGGGAAAAAAATATATCGAAATCATCTCTCTATCTCGGATCGGCGTCGAATAAATATTCAAATATTTCAAAGTGCGCCGTCTCCCATAAAAAAGTTAGCAACAAATATGGCTTCAGCACATATTAAACTATTATTTAAACAAATAAAATTCATTCCACCCAACCTTGGTCTTAGGGGAAAAAAATATCAAAATCATCTCTCCATCTCGGATCGGCGTCGAATAAATCTTCAAATATTTCAAAGTGCGCCGACTTCCATAAAAAAGTTAGCAACAAATATGGCTTCAGCACAGATTAAACTATTATTTAAACAAATAAAATTCATTCCACCCAACTTTGGTCTTAGGGAAAAAAAATATCAAAATCATCTCTCTATCTCGGATCGGCGTCGAATAAATCTTCAAATATTTCACAGTGCGCCGTCTCCCATAAAAAAGGTAGCAACAAATATGGCTTCAGCACACATTAAACTATTAGTTAAACAAATAAAATTCATTCCACCCTACTTTGGTTTTAGGGAAAAAAAAAATCAAAATCATCTCTCTATCTCGGATCGGCGTCGAATAAATATTTAAATATTTCAAAGTGCGCCATCTCCCATAAAAAAGTTAGCAACAAATATGGCTTCAGCACACATTAAACTATTATTTAAACAAATAAAATTCATTCCACCCAACCTTGGTCTTAGGGGAAAAAAATATCAAAATCATCTCTCCATCTCGGATCGGCGTCGAATAAATCTTCAAATATTTCAAAGTGCGCCGACTTCCATAAAAAAGTTAGCAACAAATATGGCTTCAGCACACATTAAACTATTATTTAAACAAATAAAATTCATTCCACCCAACTTTGGTCTTAGGGAAAATAAATATCAAAATCATCTCTCTATCTCGCATCGGCGTGGAATAAATCTTCAAATATTTCACAGTGCGCCGTCTCCCATAAAAAAGTTAGCAACAAATATGGATGCAGCACACATTAAACAATTATTTAAATACATAAAATTCATACCACCCAACTTTTGTCTTAAGAAAAAAATATGTCAAAATCATCATATAAAATATAATTAACTTTTCCCAGCAATATTATGTATCTTGGTAAAACATATAATTTGCAGTATTAAATAAATAAATATTTTAAATCCGTTATTGAAAAGTATTGTTATTTTGAATACTGATAATCAAAATGCCGTATTGATAATTTGCTATATGATATAATCGATACTCAAACATCGATACATTTTTCGGGATTGGAACATCGGTACCCCATAGCATTTACATTGTGTTTTTTTTTCCCTAAGACCAAAAATGGGTGGAATGAATTTTATTTGTTTAAATAATAGTTTAATGTATGCAGATGCCATATTTGTTGCTAACTTTTTTATGGGAGACGGCGCACTTTGAAATATTTGAAGATTTATTCGACGCCGATCCGAGATAGAGAGATGATTTTGATTTTTCTTTTCCCTAAGACCATAGTTGGGTGGAATGAATTGTATTTGTTTAAATAATAGTTTAATGTGTGCTGAAGCCATATTTGTTGCTAACTTTTAAATGGGAGACGGCGCACTTTGAAATATTTGAAGATTTATTCGACGCCGATCCGAGATAGAGAGAAAATTTTGATTTTTTTTTTCCTAAGACCAACGTTGAGTGGAATGAATTTTATTTGTTTAAATAATAGTTTAATGGTTGCTGAAGCCATATTTGTTGCTAACTTTTTTATGGGAGTCGGCGCACTTTGAAATATTTGAAGATTTATTCGACGCCGATCCGAGATGGAGAAATGATTTTGATATTTTTTTTCCCTAAGACCAAAGTTAGGTGAAATTAATTTTATTTGTTTAAATAATAGTTCAATGTGTTCTGAAGCCATATTTGTTGCTAACTTTTTTATGGGAGACGGCGCACTTTGAAATATTTGAAGATTTATTCGACGCCGATCCGAGATAGAGAGATGATTTTGATTTTTTTTTTCCTAAGACCAACGTTGAGTGGAATGAATTTTATTTATTTAAATAATAGTTTAATGGTTGCTGAAGCCATATTTGTTGCTAACTCTTTTATGGGAGTCGGCGCACTTTGAAATATTTGAAGATTTATTCGACGCCGATCCGAGATAGAGAAATGATTTTGATATTTTTTTTCCCTAAGACCAAAGTTAGGTGAAATTAATTTTATTTGTTTAAATAATAGTTCAACGTGTGCTGAAGCCATATTTGTTGCTAACTTTTTTATGGGAGTCGGCGCACTTTGAAATATTTAAAGATTTATTCGACGCCGATCCGAGATGGAAAAATGATTTTGATATTTTTTTTCCCTAAGACCAAAGTTGGGTGGAATGAATTTTATTTGTTTAAATAATAGTTTAATGTGTGCTGAAGCCATATTTGTTGCTAACTTTTTAATGGGAGACGGCGCACTTTGAAATATTTGAAGATTTATTCGACGCCGATCCGAGATAGAGAGATGATTTTGATATTTTTTTTCCCTAAGACCAAAGTTGGGTGGAATGAATTTCATTTGTTTGAATAATAGTTTAATGTGTGCTGAAGCCATATTTGTTGCTAACTTTTTTATAGGAGGCGGCGCACTTTGAAATATTTGAAGATTTATTCGACGCCGATCCGAGATAGAGAGATGATTTTGATATTTTTTTCCCTAAGACCAAAGTTGGGTGAAATGAATTTTATTTATTTAAATAACAGTTTTATGTGTGCTGAAGCCATATTTGTTGCTAACTTTTTTATGGGAGTCGGCGCACTTTGAAATATTTGAAGATTTATTCGACGCCGATCCGAGATAGAGAGATGATTTTGATATTTTTTTCCCTAAAACCAAAGTTGGGTGGAATGCATTTTATTTATTTAAATAATAGTTTAATGTGTGCAAATGCCATATTTGTTGCTAACTTTTTTATGGGAGACAACGCACTTTGAAATATTTGAAGATTTATTCGACGCCGATCCGAGATAGAGAGATGATTTTGATATTTTGTTTCCCTAAGACCAAAGTTGGGTGGAATGAATTTTATTTGTTTAAATAATAGTTTAATGTGTGCTGAAGCCATATTTGTTGCTAACTTTTTTATAGGAGGCGGCGCACTTTGAAATATTTGAAGATTTATTCGACGCCGATCCGAGATAGAGAGATGATTTTGATATTTTTTTCCCTAAGACCAAAGTTGGGTGGAATGAATTTTATTTATTTAAATAACAGTTTAATGTGTGCTGAAGCCATATTTGTTGCTAACTTTTTTATGGGAGTCGGCGCACTTTGAAATATTTGAAGATTTATTCGACGCCGATCCGAGATAGAGAGATGATTTTGATATTTTTTTCCCTAAGACCGAAAATGGGTGGAATGAATTTTATTTGTTTAAATAATAGTTCAAAGTGTGCTGAAGCCATATTTGTTGCTAACTTTTTTATGGGAGACGGCGCACTTTGAAATATTTGATGATTTATTCGACGCCGATCCGAGATAGAGAGATGATTTTGATATTTTTTTTCCCTAAGATCAAAGTTGGCTGGAATGAATTTTATTTGTTTAAATAATAGTTTAATGTGTGCTGAAGCCATATTTGTTACTAACTTTTAAATGGGAGACGGCGCACTTTGAAATATTTGAAGATTTATTCGACGCCGATCCGTGATAGAGAGAAGATTTTGATTTTTTTTTCCCTAAGACCAACGTTGAGTGGAATGAATTTTATTTGTTTAAATAATAGTTTAATATTTGCTGAAGCCATATTTGTCGCTAACTTTTTTATGGGAGTCGGCGCACTTTGTAATATTTGAAGATTTATTCGACGCCGATCCGAGATGGAGAAATGATTTTGATATTTTTTTTCCCTAAGACCAAAGTTGGGTGGAATTAATTTTATTTGTTTAAATAATAGTTCAATGTGTGCTGAAGTCATATTTGTTGCTAACTTTTTTATGGGAGACGGCGCACTTTGAAATATTTGAAGATTTATTCGACGCCGATCCGAGATAGAGAGATGATTTTGATATTTTTTTTCCCTAAGACCAAAGTTGGGTGGAATGAATTTTATTTGTTTAAATAATAGTTTAATGTGTGCTGAAGCCATATTTGTTTCTAACTTTTTAATGGGAGACAACGCACTTTGAAATATTTGAAGATTTATTCGACGCCGATCCGAGATTGAGAGATGATTTTGATATTTTTTTTCCCTAAGACCAAAGTTGGGTGGAATGAATTTTATTTGTTTAAATAATAGTTTAATGTGTGTTGAAGCCATATTTGTTGCTAACTTTTTTATGGGAGTCAGCGCACTTTGAAATATTTGAAGATTTATTCGACGCCGATCCGAGATAAAGAGATGATTTTGATTTTTTTTTCCCTAAGACGAAAGTTGGGTGGAATGAATTTTATTTGTTTAAATAATAGTTTAATGTGTGCTGAAGCCATATTTGTTGCTAACTTTTTTATGGGAGATGGCGCACTTTGAAATATTTAAAGATTTTTTTATCTTATCATTTAAGGGTGTGAAAAAATATATTAAGGGTTCAAAATTGGGGCTCTTGTACCACATTCTGTTAAATTAATGTTTTATTGACACCCTAAAGTAAATATATTCTATTTATTTTGAATACTTTTAGAAATTATGAAATAATAAATCCATGGCTGAAATCTATGGCTAACTTCACATCCGTTAGATAATGCATTATATTTAGCAAATCAGAGCAATTGAATTCTTAAATATGTTAAACTACGGTACAGTAAGCCTCCAAACATAACCTATTTTATTTTCGCCCGTATGTACGTTGTCAATACTGCCAATACTTTTGACGTCATGACTTTCCGACCCTAATAAAACCAGTGTTTTATGCGAGTGGCGCATGAAGTAACATTTCGAGTTTAGAAAAGCCTATTTTCAGGCTTTTCTACACTCGAAATTTTACTTCATACTTAGTCTGGAAGTGGAGAACACTCGTTTAAAGCTTCAATTTTAACTCTTTTCAAATACGACGAATATCTAAACATTTACAGCGTAACAGTATATTTGGGAATTTATACTTTTAGTGACAAGTTTAATTAGCATTCTATTTGATTTAGATTACTCATGATTCTCATCATTTTGCAAAAATTTTTCTAAGGTTTTTAACAAAGTTTGACATAGTTTTTGTCTCGTTCATTAAAGTTTTGCAATGGACTGGTAGAGAATGTCCTGCGGACCTGCACTGGTCCGCGGATCATTTTGGGGATATACTAGATGACAAAAATGTGTAATTGTTTGTACAAAAATGTAAATCTTGAATGTAAACAGTAATCAGCTGTAGCTGTTTGCGTACTACTCATGCATTTAAGAGCTAAAATGGGATCGTATTAGCGATACTTTATTTCATAACATTTTTTGAGACAAAATTTTGGCCCGTTTCATAAAGGCGAATATTTTTTGGAAACAGAAAAAATAACATCATGGAGAGACAAGAGAGACTGGCGAAACGAGAGAGAAAAAGAGAGTGGAAAATAAGAGAGAGCGAAACTGGTTAAAGAGAGAAGAAGACTTGCGAGAGTGAGAACGAGACTTGCGAAAGTGAGAACGAGAATGGCAAAAGAGAAAGAGAGTGGTAAAAGAGAGAAAGCGAGACTGGCAAGTGAGAGCGAGACTGGAGAGAGAGGCGCGAGAAAGAGCAAGACTGGCTAGAGAGAGAGAGAGAGAGAGAGAAAAACTGGCGAAACAAAAACAATATGGAACCCCGGCTAGGGACAGAAAAAAATCAAAAAATGAGCGTAATTTTGTTTTTCAGCACTAAAGTTACGTTATAAAAGATTCAATTTAATTGAGACATTTGTATTACCCTTCCTAAAACAGCCTATCCATTGGCGTGCATGCCGACGTACATTGTCGTACATGAACGACAATTGATGGAGATGGCCCCCTTGATACACAAAAAAACAAACACAAAGCCGACCGAACACTAACCAACAAATCCAAACAAACAATCTCAAATCAACAGATCGAATCAAACAAACACGAATCAACAAAGCCAAACAAACAGAAGGTGCGCCATTTATATGTTGAAAACATAAAGTGCAATACAACATTGGGCCCGTTCATCAGAGACAACAGTTAGGAGTTTACTGCCAACTGTTAGGCAATTCTCTGATGACCGGATTGTTAATCGTGAACGTGTTTAGGATTTTTGCAATCGTACAAAATAGACCGATCGGAGTACCGTTCATTAGATACCAACATACATCACAAACATGTTGAATGTTGAACATTTTGATGAACAGGCCCAATATGCCTGAAAAATATAGCTTAACAAATCATCCTACCTTTAAATAAATCCCAATTCCTGCGTCCATCCCTAACTGTCCACCCCGGATCTCCTGGATTCACCTGGATATCTGTTGCAAATGGGTTTTTTATAAACATGGCGGGTGCGGCGTGGCTGGGACACCTCGTTTTTTCCCCGGTGGGCACATTACCCCCCTTCGCGAACACGTTCAGACAACCTGAAACCACGATCATTTCTAATATCCCTAGATAATAAGCCCCCACTTTAATTATTTACAGTGATTACAATTTTAGAAACAAGCACAACCGCACTTCGAAAAATCACGTTTAACCCCTACGAAAACCTGCGACGAAACTAATGGCGGCCGCCGAGCTTCCTTACCGAAAACGGCTCGATCCGCTCGACCAATGACGTAGCGGGTAGGTTGCTAAGGGAGCATGGCCGGAAGTACTTATTTTTGCGCAAAATTTAAAAACTGAACAGCTCGACCAATGGCGAGCAGGTAGGTTAACAACTGTGCTAAAGCGGAAATGCGGTGTTTTTGTGCAATAGTTAAAATTTACTTTAAATAATATTTCATAGATTACATGTAATAGTGCATTTACGTATATACATAGATTAAGATATCATCCCGAAATATTTTGATTGTGTCTTTTAAAAACTGTTTTGATGCTAAAGTAGAATAATTACTCAACCGATAACTAGAGGGCCCTACTACCTAATGACTTTTATATTTCTTAGAAATTATATTAAACTTCAATGTTGTGAAGTATGCCGTGAAGACGAAATATACCTACTATTCTCAAATTAATTTAACGCACAGCAAGGCATGTAGCTGTGTTTATCAATCTAAATAGGTTTCTAGGTTAGATTTCTTTTCGATTCGATGTAAAGAAAAAAATAATTGACCCTAACTAAGTCTTTCAAAACGTTAATTTATAAAACGTTAATTAGTAGTGGTGTTATTTAAAACAGCAGTTTAATTGAAGTAGGACCGACATCCCGGCGTTTCCACCTAGTTTTAATAATTTACGAGATATTAATTATCAATGACAGCGTTGTAGCTAGGACTTATACAAAAATCCAGATTTTTAGGCTTTCTACAGAAATAATGTGAAGTTCAAAATATACTGACTGCTTTGGCATACTGCTTTAGCAATGTATTTCTAACTTCACGATATTTCAGTGTTTTGTACGCGTGGCGCATGAAGTAAAATTTCAAGTTCAGAACAGCCTCAATATTACAATTTTCCGGCGCACTACGCTTCGCATCGCGCCGACAAATACACGTTCTCAGGCTTCTCTATACAATGAATAAAATGTACAATTTTTTCATGCAAATTAAGTGTAAAATATCTTTGTCAGGCTAAACTCTAAAATGTGAGCCAAGTAATGAAACCCTACATTTTAGGTTTAGTAAAATACTTACTAAATCCCAAATGTAGGGTTTCATTACTTGGCTTACATTTTTAAATTATATGAATTGTCTGTACTAGCAGTAGCGTATTTACGTTACTGCCGCCGGTAGGCTGAAATATTTTGCCGCCTATTCTCAGTGGGGGGTATTGGATGACATTTTTGATAATAGATTATATTCTTGGTATTAGACTATGTTTTTTGACATAAGATGACATTTTTCACATTAGATGTTACTTTTGATGAACAATGACCCTTTTTACTTTTTTACCATTTTTGATGTTGACATTAAATGACATTTTTGACATTAGATGACAGTTTTGACATTTCATATTTTTTACTTTTTGACATTAGACGACAATTTTGATAGTTTTGATATTCCATATTTACTTTTTTAACATTATATGACAATTTTTATATTATCAAATAACCTTTTTGACAGAAATTTTCGTTTTTTTAAGAAATAATCAAACTGTCACGTACTGACATAAAACTATAATTTTGACGTGAATCGATTTTATCAAAAGCCGAATTTTTCACGTTTTTGATATTTTTTGTATTTACCAGTTCTAAAATGTTTTGATATTTTTGACATTTTGGTAATTTTGATGTTTTTGACAATTTTAAATAATTTTGATAATTTTGATATATTTAAATTTTATATGCTCTGAATTTGTATGCTCAGACATAAAAGAACGCATTGTATATTGACTTTCTATATCTTGATAATATTGAGTGCAATACTGTCATTTAACTGTAGTGAAAATTCAAATCGCATATTGACAAAAAATTTCAAACAAAAAGTTGTAGATAATGAAAAAGTAAACAACTTGTACCTAAGACTTTTTACATCAGCTCTTTTGTTTTTGTTTAATAAACCGAGAAAGATTTTTCGGACATATTTTGCTAATCACTCACTAGCTGTAGCTTTATTATTGATTTAACTTTGACATTTTATTGATTCTTAATTCAAATCGCATATTGTCAAAGTTAAATCAATAATAAAGCTACAGCTAGTGAGTGATTAACAAAATATGTCCGAAAAAATCTTTCTCGGTTTATTAAACAAAAAGAAAGAGCTGATGTAAAAAGCCTTAGGTACAAGTTGTTTACTTTTTCATTATCTACAACTTTTGTTTGAAATTTTTCGTTCCGGTCGATAATAACGCTACAGTTGGTGAGTGATATCTAAAGGAATAAATCTGGGCTAGACTTTCTCGTTTCTTGATTAAAACCAAAATAGCTAAGGTGAAAATTGTTTATACAAAAGTTGTGTATTTTTTCGTTGGTTATAACTTTTATTTGATAATTTTTTTGATTAAGTTAATATGTTTCTATATTTTTAACTTTACTTGAAATCAGTGTTTAATACGCTTGGCGCATGAAGTAAAATTTCAAGTTTAGAAAAGCCCGCAAAATTTTGCTTAGGGCTTTTCTAAACTCGACATTTTACTTCATGCTTAGTCTGGGAGTGAAAGACACTCCTTCGAAAATTATCAAATTATCATAAAGTTGTGAATTTTTTCGTTGTTTGCAACTTTTGTTTAAATCTTTGTTTGATTAGATCGATAATACAGCTACAGTTGATGAGTGATTAGAAAAATATATCAAAAAAATCTTTCTCGGTTTATTGAACAAAAACAAAAGAGCTAAGGTGAAAAGTGTTTAGGTAAAAGTGGTTTATTTTTTTGTTGGCTACATCTTTTGTTTGAAACATTTGTTGATTAAGACGTCGAAAGCCATAGTCGGTGAGTTGTTGATCTTTACTAAATTTTTTAGTTTCTAGTTCATAAACAAATGAACTGAGGTGAAAAGTGATTTTAGAAAATTTTGAGTTGTGTTTTTTCATTATCTTTTGTTTGAAACTTTTTTTGATTAAGTTACTAATGAAGCAGCAATTTGTGAGTGATTATCAAATAAATATCTCCCTTAGGCTTTTTCGTATACTGATTATAAACAAACGAGTTAAGGTGAAAAGTGTTTAGGTAAAAGTTGTGTGTTTTTTTCATTATCTACAACTTTTGAGTAAAACATTTTTTAAAAAACTATAAAATAATGTGATACATTGAAGAATAAATAGGTAATCATTAAATTTATAAACTTTCAAAAAGATATTGCTTAAGGGTCTCTTCCACTTTTTGACCTGGAGAAAATTGAGTCAGCTCTCCCTGGCGGATTATTTTGTGCATTATTTCGACTGAATTTTACATTTTAATTTGTATATCACGATATATTTCACTAAAATCGGTTGGTCGAGTTTTGTCTTTGGCAGCGCGGGTTGGGGGGTGTAGAATGGGTATGCATTTATTCGTATTCTCGATAAAATTATACTTTTAAGCCAGCCAAAGGGCGATCCCTCTCATCCTTCTCTTTCTAACTTAAAGTTCTTTGTCGTTTAATTTCGCCGTCGGTCAAAACGATTTTGTCGATTGTTTCAAATTGTACTCGATTTCAACACAAGTAAAACATAATTATATTCTCTGAGATTTTATGGCTTACAAAATGTTGTGATTGTGAATCTTTCTTGTACTACACTGGGAAATTGCAAGGGTGTGTTTATGTTGAAGCTGACAAATTATAATCGCAAGAGCGTAAATACTAGTGAAGCAAGGATAAACATAAACTTTACTGCAGAATTGTTTAGCAATTAACATGTTAATTGCGGTATATGTCCCCGGGGATATTTGTGTATCCTAAAACAAATGCATGTCCAAAAAATATGGCGAAGTTAATGTGTTATTATGGTATTAAGGTTCATAGTGTTTTGGAAAGATGGTACATGCTAACGTCTCAGTTATCAGGCAACAAGCAACTTTAGCGTAGATCAGTGGTCTCCAAACTATGCCCGCGGGCCAAATCCGGCCCGCGACTTGCATGAATCCGGCCCGCGATTGTTTGTATTTTTTTTTGTAAATGTTATATTTTGAAATATTGTAACAATTGTTCCTTAAATTTTTCATAATTTTATAGAATTAATCGGATCTTGGTCGACTTTATTATGTAGAATTGTATTTGTGGCCCGCGAAGAAGATAGTTTGGAGACCCAGGGCGTAGATGCAACAATAATCCAAAGAATTTGATGATATTTACAAAAACACAAATAAATGTATTTATGATTTTTCATACTGAAACTGTACATGCAGCAGTTTTCAGTATGAAAAATCATAAATACATTTATTTGTATTATTCAATCTAATGTATTAAGCTGTACAAACTTACTAATTTTATTAAATTGAAATTTATTTTTGACGGGTTTTTGAGAAATAACTATCATTACGTAAAACAAACGGGATATTAAACAAACGTTAAACTACAAGTTTAAATTAACTTTTCCGTAAAAAGTTAACATCCGCTATTGAAACACGTTATTGTCGTACCATCTGACACGGTAAACTAAGACTCGCTAATAATAATCAATTATAAAAACATTTCAGTATTTCAAGTACTCTCCGAGAAAAAAAGATCAGTTGTTTCATAAGATATGATTATTGGAATATTTACTTGAGTAATAAAGTTGTTTGATAGTGTTTTAATTAGTGATGGGCAAGATCGATCAAAAAAGATCGATTGATCGATCCGTGCAAGTGATCGAGCCGCTCGATCTTCTCGTGCCGCTCGATCTTTTTGATCGGCTCGATCTTGTCGATCGGATCGATCTTTCTGATCGGCTCGATCTTTTTGATCGGTTCGATCTTTTTGATCGGCTCGATCTTGTCGATCGGATCGATCGTTCTGATTGGCTCGATCTTTTTGATCGGCTCGAGCATTTCGATCGGCTAGATCTTTTTGGACGGCTCGATCTTTTCGAGCGGCTCGATCTTTTCAAACGGCTCGATCTACTCGAATCGGCTCGAGCAGATTGATCAAGTTGTACGGCTCGAGCTAGTCTATCTGCATGCTATAGAGCAGTTTGATATTTTCGAGCGGATCGATCGGCCTAGTGGAGGTATTATTGGACGATCAGACGATTTAATTTAATTTAATTTGATCGATTAAGTAATTCTTAAACTTTCAAAGTAAATGAATTACTTCTAATTTGATTTATTTAAAATTTGCAGGCAAAATGTGTTCAGAAAATCACATAAAAAGTTATTTTGTATTAAATAATTCATAAAATAAAATAATAATGTATGAATGTAAAATAATGATTAAATAATTATAATTATTTAAAATTGTAATCGTCACTACTAACAAATATCACCCCCGGGAGAAAAAAACCCTCGTGAAAACTACGGACCCTAAAAAAACAAAAATTCGTCTTGAAAAATCACTCCCTTAAAAAACACCCCCTGAAAGACTCTGTAAAATATTCCTGGAAAATCACCTTCGAAAAAAACATCCTCAGAAAGAAACAACCCTCCCAAAAATCCTTTAAAAACCATTTCTGAAAATCACACTCCGAAAAAACCACCCCTTATAAAAATCACTCTTTGAAAAAAAAACCCTCTTAAAAAACCACGCCTTGTAAAAATATTACTGGAAAACCACCCCCCCCCCCCCCCGGAACAACTACCCATAAAAAACTTTGGCTGTAATATCATTCCCCGGAAAAAGCACCCACAAAAATACCCCCGCTTATAAATGTCATGTTGTTCTAATTGCTCATTTTATTCGCCCCTACCCCCGCTACTTCACTACTTTTTTGTGATAAAACGTTAACCACTTACCAATTTTCAACTACTAATTTAATCAATTATTAAAATATTTCGCTTAAAAATAATCGATTATTTCTATCATTACTACAAATCACGTCGATGAGAATTAAAAAAGTTAATTGTTATTTATCTTAGTCAGTAACTCGAGTATACATAATTAAATATTGATCGTTGAGATATAATCCGGAGAATTCACTAAACATATAAATATTTGATGAGAAATAATCATATTTCGTATCCTACATAATCAATACTCATCTTTGGAATAATTACCACATTCAATATTTCTGCCGAATTCCACAATTTTTTTTTTAATATACATAATCATTCATTCGTTTCATGTTTACACACGACTTATTGTTGTAAATGCTTGCATTGTAAGCGTTAATTCAATTTACTCCTAGAATGTAAATATTTTATTGTGGCAGATTGGGAGAATTCTAGTCTGCAATTTAAATATAATATAATTACACCAAAAAGCATAAAATAAATTTATTATATTAATTCATTTAGTCATAGTATTTATGTAACAAGTAATTGTTTAGTGATGATAAAATAAGATCGACTGCGCGATCCGCTCGATCCTTGTAAATGATCAGCCGCTCGATCTTTTCGATCGGCTCGATCGTTTTGATCGGCTCGATCGTTTTGATCGGCTCGATCGTTTTGATCGGTTCGATCGTTTTGATCGGCTCGATCGTTTTGATCGGCTCGATCGTTTTGATCGGCTCGATCTTTTCGATCGGGTCGATCTTTGCGAGCGACTCGATTTTTTTGATCGGCGAATACGAATACGAATCAAAGATGTTCTGGGCACACCTAAGTGTGCTTCCGAGTAGCGAGTCCATGATTTTCACGAATAGACGCTCTTACACGCTCGACGTTTTCGGGATCTCTTGATGTTCTAGGTCGGCCGGACCGAGGCTGGTTCATTGTTGAACCTGTCTCCTCGATCTTCTGTACCCATTTTCGAATCAATTGAATCGATGGAGCTTCATTTTTACGCCGTATGTTGTAATGAGCGCAAATTTTTCGTTGCGCTAAAGTAAAAGAATCGTTGTTGCGGTAGTACTCGCGTACACAGAACGCACGTTGTTTATCGCTGAACGACGCCATGGTACTGAATTCCCATTGGCCGCTCTTGCGCTTCGTAACCCCTCCGCCCCACCCTGCCGTCGCTGCTCGACGCAGCTACCGATTTAAATTTAAACGGACTTTTGGTCCACCCTGTACAATCCCAATGATTTGACTACACACATCACTATGTTACACGACATGTGTCATTAGGTAAAGTATAACAATTGTTTTGTTCCATATTTTCATTTGCCTTACATATGTTTCGATCCATTACGATCATTTTCTCAGTTATACTCAGTTTAATAAGTGTTTTATTTTATCCAATATAGTTTGATCAAGAAAGTAACACAACTATCAAGTATAATAAAAACAGTAAGTAATGAAAGAAAAATATCATTTATTATTTCAAGAATGGGCTTTCTTGGTATTCAGTTACACCTCTCACTAGAGTTTTCAGGCTGATGCGAGAAAAGTTTTCTCTCACACATATTTATAAATGTCCAGAGTAGCTTCTGATTTAATTATCCTCTTGTTGTAAAAGTAGATGTATGATATCTCTCAATAACTTTTGCACAATAAGAAACTAGAGATCATTCATTTAAATGAAAATAATCAATTGGTTCGATAATGTAAATAATCTAACATCTTCAGATCTACCAGAGATCATTTAAATTGCTCGAGAAATCTCTTGTTGAAGATATTGCTCGAATAGTTGCTCAAAGGATCCACTTCAATACCTGAATCATAGCTCGTATGTTCATTCCATATTCCAATTGAATTTGTTTAAACTTTTAAGCTGTATATTTTTTTCCTGCAGAATTATTTATTTATTGCGTACGAGCAATCACTCTTGCAAATACTATAGCGATTATTTGAGCAATTATTCGAGCAATCATTGGAGTGATCATGGATTTATGAGCTGTGAAATCTTTTACGATTCCTGAAGAAGTAGTTGGAGTAAAAAATTAAAAGTATTGTTTCAAAGCAAATACTTATAAAACATTTAAACAAAACCGTTGCATTGCTATTTTATAAAACACTGCACCAGCGACAAGACGCGACGTTGGGACCAACATATCCAGCTGCTGCGTCCAGTCGAACTAGCAAAAGTTTATGTATTTCAAGGATGCCAGGAATGAGGGAAACGGTTAATCAAATCATACCTAATCAAAATTATACCATTTTGTTTAGTTCACTTAATTATGTTTTATATCAACTGGATCGTCAAGCTAACACACATACTTAATTTATAATTATGATGAGTATTATTTCTTAGGAAATCAACAGAAATGTTCGGTTTTCACCTTATAAATCTGATAATTGAAAGTTTTAATAAAATGCCATTGTTTTATTAAAAATATTTTTGGATAGTATTTTACATAATAAAACAAGTAGGTTATGTTATCACAGCTGTTTTGATTTATGTTGAATAAAAATGAATACTCGTGTTTATTAAAATAGCACTTTATACAACTTTATGGTATAAAAATGGTTTAGAAAAGTAGATAAATATTAAAAAAATATTAAATGAATACTTTTTCTGATCGCCATCTATTAAAATAAGTGTAGACTGTTAAATGGCTTTGGGGTCGTATCTAACCCCTAGATGGCGGGGCGGCATGCGGCACGAGTGTAAATTTTTATGTGAGCTTTCCCAGGCAATTTCATGAAAATCTAACTTTACAGAAATGTCCAGGGGGCAAAAATAGGTTCGGTGTGCATCGGTTTTGCAAATCCGTGAGAATTTTTGAAGATTATTTCGTGATTGAAAATAATTGCAATTTTTATGATTTTTTTTTCGGAAAAACCATAATAGCTAGAATCATAAGCGATGCACACAGGTCCTAAAATATGCCCAAGATTATGTGTTAATTTTCGTCACTGTAGCTTCTCTGGGAAGGCTGGAATAAAAAATGACGATTTTCGTACATCAAAACTGACCTTTAAAAATGTTTATAAAAAGTTCTAAATTAGCAAATTTATGTCAAAAAATAAAAATAGTATCAAAATCTTTTTGAAAATTCTTCAGTCTTAAAAAGTTCTTAATTATTTCAAAGTTTTTCGTTGTAATATGTGTGTAATATTGAAATTTGTTTAATAAGAAACCAAAAAATCTAATGATCTGTGGTGATTTTTAATATAAAACTTTTAGACATTTGATGGTTTAGAGTTGGGAACACTGCCCCCCAGGGGTATTTAGCCGACAGAAATAAAGTTTCCCGTCTAAATAAAAATTCATAAAAGCCTCAAAGCTGACATTAGGTATCCGTAGAAAAATTGCCACCGTAAGCTTCAGCCTACTTAGCCCAATAGGAAATCCGCCACTATGTACTAGGAAACTTATTAATGCATACTAATTATATTTTATAATACTTGGGTAATAATTATCCACCTTCCCTTGATAATTAACAAGTATTTGAGGCCTTTAATCAAGTTCAGATTAACTAGTAAAAGTAGTTAAATCTTTTTCAATATTTGAAAGCAACCTGAGTTATTCTAATAAAACATTAGACCTAATATTTGAGGATTCAGTCAAATTCTCTGTGGGTCTTATTTCTATAAAACAATATTACAACAAAATTTAGATAGTGTCCGAAGTATGAATTATGATTGTGTAGTGAGCGGAGGTCTTGAGATTAATTAAAATCCCGCCTTAAAATAACGGGGGTGACCGATGGTCCAATAATATTCAACATCCCGCCTGAAGGGCCAGGGATAAACAAACGATTAAAATAATATTTATGACCTGAGAACCAATATTAGGGTGACGCTCACACACATGTTTTTAAATTAATTTACATTTCTTAAGCTTGTGATTTGGTCCCGCACTCAAGAAATGGATCAAGTTCCTTATTCTAATTAGACACTGACCAAAACCATACAAAGGGGTTTTTCTAATGCAATAAATTGAACAACTCTAATCCCTTGTGTGATTCCGAATCCGTGAAACATAATATAGCATACGTAATAAAAGTGTGATATTTATTTAATCCTAACGCGCACACATGAACAAAGACGCACTGATCACTAAATTAATGTGCACACGTGGGCACATAACACCAATGCTGTTATTTTCAACTTAGTAAAATTCTTGAGCATTATTCACATAATTCACAAACATCTAGAATACGGTTCTAGAATTTTACAAAGTATAAATAAAGCTACAATAATCTGTAATATTCTTCTATAATTTTACAAAACATGCTGTTATTTTGAACTTAGATACATTTTAAAAACTTATTCACAAATATCTAAAATAAGGTCCTAGAATTTTACAAAGTAGAAATAATGCAGCTACTTTGTCTATTAAAAAATTCTAGCGCCTTATTTCAGATTTAATAGCCTAGAGAATATTTTTGTAGAATTTTATAAAGTAGAAAGAATGCTGCTTCTTTAATCTTTATAAAAATGTAGTATCTTGTTCTGAATAAGACCTGAACGCTTGCAAAATTCGAACATATGCTTACAGAAGTTTACAAAGCAAACATAATGCTATTATTTCCAACTTTGTAAAATTCTGGAACTATATTTAAAAAATATCGAATAAGGTCCTAGATTTTTACAAGGTAAAAATAATGCCACATTAATCTAGTATATGCTTCTAGAATTGTACAAGGCAAAAATATTGTTAGAATATGGTTCTAGAATTGTACAAGGCAAAAATATTCTTAGAATATGCTTATAGAATTGTACAAGGCAAAAATACTGTTATTTTTAATTTTTAAAAATTCTTTGTTTGCGACTAACTAAAATCTAAAACCCTAGAATTAAACAAGGTTCAAATAAATAATTCCACTATTTTAAACATTGACAAATTTCAAGACTCTATTGACAAGAGCTTAAAATTATGTTTTTGAATTTTACAAAGTATCTTGAAAATTGATTCTTGAATTTTAGAAATGATAAATAATGTTGCTACTTCAAACATTCTAAAATCTAGGATCTTATTCACAAGTGTCTGGAATAAGGTTCTCAAATTTTACAAAGAATAAGTAATTTTGTAATTTTACGGCCTCGGTTAAAAGAATAACATCAATAGAATTCCAATTTTTTAAAACACCCCCGAATTTATTGATTGGTTGAGATGTTGAAGTCTTATTGAATGAAGGCTTTGGTTATCCAATAGGAGCGCTATTTGCAGGGGATGAAAACCATC
Organism: Philonthus cognatus; assembly: GCA_932526585.2. Taxonomy (NCBI): domain Eukaryota; kingdom Metazoa; phylum Arthropoda; class Insecta; order Coleoptera; family Staphylinidae; genus Philonthus; species Philonthus cognatus. Next base: position 110,953,258 of record OW052243.1, read on the forward strand.
CCCTTTATCGATTCGGACTGGCCAATTGGAAGTCTTATTCAGAAATTGTTACTATTGAAGGCTTCGATTATCCAATAGGAACGCTATTTACAGGGGATGAAAACCATCCCCTTTATGGATTTGGACTAGCCAATTGGAAGTCTTATTGCGAAAAAGGCCCGTTTCGACCTGCGCAAATTGGTTATAAAATTCAACTTTAGATATGTATGAATCCTGACACTTTTCAACACATTTTCCATCAGTAGTGCTTATTAAAAGGTGACAACATCAGTGGCGGATCGTAAAATTTGCTATTGGTGAGGTTGCAAACATAAACATACAGAAAATGTGTCTTTCAAGTATACATATCCTGATGCGTATGCATTTTGAACGAGTTTTTTTATTTAATTAGTTCAATTCAAAGTTACGAACATGTGTTTCCACTCTTTGAAGCATGAAGTAACATTTCGAGTTTAGTCAAGCCTGAAAATTTGGTTTGGTCGAGTAGCGAAGCGGAGTAAAATTTCAAATTTAGAAAAGCCTGAAAATTTGGTTTGGTCGCGTAGCGAAGCGGAGCGACAGAACCAAATTTTCAGGCTTTTCTAAACTCGAATTATGCGTAGAGAAGAATTCACTTTGTTATAAATACATCTTATCGCACTATGATGAGACAATTACGCTGCGACGGTGAGCAGGTACAGTTGATTTCGCTCCCACCCAAATAATTTCTTTTTAAAAAGGTAATCTTTGGTCCACGAAAGATAACTGACGCAGTCGTTCGGATTTTTTGGAGAATTCTAAAATTATTTCATTTCAACGATGAACCAAAACATCGAAAAACCGAGAAATCGACGAAATCGTGTCCGACAAGCATTCGTAATTTCCTGACTATCGGAGTCGCGACCATCAAAGAAGAACATCGTGTTCGGATTCTAGAAAATTCCCCCTGACTATTGGAGTCAACCACGTGAGAGGAACATCGTATTCAACAGCTGGATCGACCAGATTCTCTGACGGTTCCCGTCCCCCAAGAAAAAAAGAAGAAAGAAAATTAAGCCAAGTCCCTGGATCACCATGAGGCCTTGCACTTAATAATTCGAAGTGTCAAATTATTATAAGCCCTTGAAGCAAAGAAGATTGCAGTCGTTTACCAAAGACCATAAGAAAACTTAATACCTATGTAGGAATCTGAGACAGAAGAAAGAAACCATCTTCAAAGAAATCATCGAGACTACCCGAAATTCCCATCCTCACCTTAAAATGCCGATATCATTGTTTGATTATAAAACGTCAAATTAAACGATATCGACGACAATAGTATTTTTCAAGAAACAATAACATTTTTAAAAACCATTCGATAAATTCGCTATATTGCAACTATATTATTTTCAGAATTTGAATTCAACTTATTTTTCCAAACAAAATTAAGATAATAATAAAAATTAACGACTATAAATGAACATCATCAAAGGAATCATCATATTACTCCTCGTGTAAGTAAATGAATAACGATTTAAACGATTTAGACAATTTAGACGATTTAATAGAAAACTTTCAAAATATTAATATTGACCCGGTAATTTCCCAAATAAACAACATGGCTTTATCGCAAATCTCAGTAAATGACATTTTAGACATTATTCCTAAATTTTATGGCGAACCCTTAAAATTATCGACTTTTATAAGTTCATGTGAATCCATAATGCAAATGATGACACCAAATAATGATATTGCAAGGACAGCATTCACCCTCTGTCATATGGGATCAAAACTAATAGGGAAAGCAGCAGTAATGTTAGCAGCAAGACCTTTCAGTCTCTCCAAGAATTAAAAGACATTCTAATTTCACTATTTGGAGACCAGAGAGATGAAGAATCACTCTTAAGAGACCTTGTCATGCTAAAACAAAAATTAAATGAAACACCTTTAAAATTTGCGGATAAATGTATAGATATTAGATGCCTATTATTAAACAAATTTGAACTTCAAAATATTCTTCAAGACATAAAGGCAGCTAAAAGAAATTTATATAACGCTACTACAATTAAAGCATATTTTGCTGGACTAAATAGTCACATGAGTCACCTATTACGTTGTAAATCACCTACAACAATTAAAGACGCAATGCGAATGGCAATAGAAGAAGAAAACATGAATTATCATCGAGCTCATTTACATTATAATCAACAAGGATTACATAATATAAAACTAAATCATAATTTATGAATACAACCTTTGCCAATAAGAAATAATCAAAGTTATCAACAACAATTACAAATTCCCTCTACTTCTAAGCAAACTTATACACCAAGGCAACCTCAACAACAATTTAGACTTTTTCAACCTCAAAAACAATTCAGACAATTTCAACCTCAACAACAATTCACACAGTTTCAGCCACAATTACAATATATGAGACCAAACCAAATTAAAAGAACATCTTTTGGAGTAACTAATACTTCAAATACTCAAAAATGGAAGTTTCATCAGAAAATACTGCTTTGATAGGCCCACCACAACCTAGATATGTAGCACAAGAACTTTATCATCAAGAAGACCCTAAACAATTGTATGAACAATACGATGAATACGAATAAGAAGAAATGTATGATGAAGAACAGTGTGAAGAAAATATTGATGATTTAAAAGAAGAAAATTTTACGACACCAGCCTCGAACAATTCCAATCCCTAGAACTTAACATAGCAAATTTTCATAAATTACTTTATACATTAAAAGTGCGATTCTTTTCGCAATCTACAACAAGTTAGTCTTACAAAGACTATATCAAACACTCATTGAAACAACTACTTCCCGGGCTAATACCCCGACGGACATTGAATTATACAACAAGTGTTTGCTGTTACATACAGTAACCTACTGCAAATGTAACAATTTGGGTCAAATTATTCAGGCCATCTATAGACGCGTTTCGAGATTTATCTCTCATCAGTATAGCTTTACCATTCCCTCTAAACAATTTGACACCTTAGACTGGCGGTCACGTTACCGTTCAAACATAAGTATAAATGAAATTGCTAATTCTTGGTTGCAGAATACTTCAAACATTAAAAGTGCGATTCTTTTCGCAATCTACAACAAGTTAGTCTTACAAAGACTATTGAACTCAAAAAAGACTTCATTCTACTTTGTTAGAACATATTCGAATATTTCGACTTAAAGAGGAAACAAAATCATTAAATATCGAAGAACTTGTTAAATTAGCATTATTGACGTATAATAATACAATTCATACAAACACAGGAAAAACACCTCAGGAAATATTATACGAAACTGAAATGAATACCGTTAATGAAATCACCACTAATGAAAATATAATAGATGAACATCTGAAACAAATGAAAATTTTACACGACTTAGTAAAAACCACCAATGTACAACAAAAAGAAAAATATATCAAATATCATAATGAAAGAATAAAAAATGTTCAACACTACAGGGCAAATCAAAAAGTTTACATAAAGAAAAATAAAAGAGGTCATAAAACCGTAGCTAAATATCATGGTCCCTATATTATAATATCTATTGACCCTGATAATGTTGCTAAAATACAAAAAAATATTAATGAAATTTCACCTTCATACAGAAGAACTAGAAGAGGATTATTTAATTTTTTTGGAACAATTCAAAAAACGATTACTGAAAATTTATTTAATAATCAAGAAAATTTGAAAGCAGATATTAAAAATCAAATTTCAATCACAAAAGAATTAATCGATGAAACAAATAAAAGTATTCTGCTGCAGAAAACAGAATCGAGATATCATGGGTGAAGGCCCATGACATTAATGTAGGCAATCGAAAGGCGGATAAACTGGCTAGAGCAGCGGCTGGGGAAACTATTTCCTCGCCACAGCCGCTAGTAAAACCCACCATCTCGACCCTAAACGAATTGATCCACAACGAAATCCTGAAGAAATTCAGGGAACGCTGGGATGACATTAAGGACTGTAGGATGTCTAGGGAAACCTTAGGGTATCCGAACAAAAAGATAGCACCACACTACCTGCAAATGAGCAGAAATAATCTGAGACGCATTACGGCCGTTCTCACGGGCCATTGTGGACTAAATGGGCTTCTCTACAAAATGGGAATCGTTGACTCGCCAGATTGTGGAGGCTGTCATGAGGAGGACGAGACTGCCGAGTACATCCTTTGTGATTGCCCAGCACTCGCCTCGCAAAGGGAGGAAATTCGGGTTTTTTTTATTACTACATGAATATTTTTCCTTTTTTAATTTCATTTCTTGTTGTCTAATTTTTTGGGAGTCTTTTTTTGTATGGTACCCAAAAATGTACCATACAAAACAGGAAAGAAATGTATAGGGCCTTAAAATAGATTATTGCGGTCCTGTTTTCGTCGTCGGTTAAAATTATTATTATTCTAAATAAAATATCAATAATTCAATAATTTGTAAAATAATCAGGAAAGATTTAGTTAGTTTTAGAAATTATGAATGAAATGAAAAAAGTCACCCTTACTGAAAATGGCTGACTACCTGGACCTCTTGGCGTTATAATCATTGGCCCGCACTCTTCCTTTTGAAATTATTTGAAAATTGAGTGGGGATGGGCTGCGACTCCATGATTAATGGCCGTGTCGGTCTGCTGCATACGACTCTGTTTAATACAATAAAACCTCTAGAGTGCTGTGGAATATATTATAGGTTGGCAACTCTGAAATTATACATTATTATTATTATGTCTGAAGTTTTATATGACAATTCCTAAGATGTATAGCAAACATACATTTAAAAAATGATAAAATCATAGCACTCTAGAGGTTTTTTTTATTATATTAAACATTAAAAGTGCGATTCTTTTCATTCTTTTTCATTTATACTTATGTTTTTTTTTTTATTGATCATACGATATAATTAATACGGTCAGTAAAAACATACAAAATAATTATAAATAAAAACAAACTCACCTTTTCTTAATCCTGGGAACATCCGGCGCGTAAGCCAAATATCGGGAAGTACTAGCCATAAGAGAAAACAATATGACTCCTTTACAGCCTGTGAAAGTAATATAAATAATAAGGTCAGTAAAAATAAAATAAATAATTAACAATAAAAACAAACTTACCTTTTCCTAATACTAGGAACATCCGGCTCGTAAGCCAAATATCTAGAAGTACCAGCCATAACAGAAAACAAAATAAATAATATAGTTAGTAAAATAAATAAAAATAATTAAAAATAAAATCAAACTCACCTTTCCCAATCCTGGGAACATCCCCATTAAATAATTAATTTTATTAAATACAATACACTAAATCATTTCGAACACCATTGCCTTTTTAACGATTTTACTTTATAACGATTTTTTATAAACTACAAAAACATGAAACAGAACAACTACAGATAATACCATCTAGCTTATTAATAAACATTATAACTTTGTTTTATCGATCCACTACGCCTTAAGATACTAAATAAAAACAGTCTATTGTTAAACGAGGGCGATACACTACAATCAATACATAAAAAAAAACATTATCTGCCTTATTAATAGAAGTTAAAACAGAGTTTTATTACTCTACTAAACATTTAACATGAGTAGTAAAGTATTAAAATTGTCTACTAAACACTACAATTCAAAAATAGTTTAAAGTACAGACAATTATAATTGTCTTTGGTTTAAAGATAACTATTAATAGAACAGTTATTTTAATAGACGTTGAAATATAGTTTTAAGACTCCAGTTAGCATATTAAATAATAGATAGTGCAGTAACTTCGTTTTATTATTCCACTAAACGTTTTCGATACTTAGTGACAACTGTTTATTGTTCGCTCCCTTAAGACTTAAGATACTAAATAAAAACTGTCTATTGTTGAACAAGGGCGAAACACTACAATTAATAAATTATTTAAAAATAAACATGTTCTACCTTGTTAATAGAAGGCAGACCAGAGTTTTAACACCCCACTTAACACTATTTAAATTATTAATATATAAACTTCTGTTAGTAGTTAACTTTAAACCACATACAATTATAATTAAACTGTACTTTAAACTATTCCTGAGTTGTAGTGTTCAGTAAATAGTTTTAACAGTTTTAATACTCTACTACGAATTTTAAATATTTAGTGGAGTGTTCAAATTAACAAAACATTTAAAATGCGTTTTAATACTCTACAAAACATGTGAAATAGTGTATAGTGCAGTAAGTAATATGCATTATTTAACATAATTAGTCGAGTGTTAAATTGTCTATAATTAATAAAGTAGAGTGAAACAATATAGTAAAAATTATGATCTACCTAATCAATAGTTAGGCGTTAGGACATAGGTAATACTCTACTAAGCACTATTTAACATTCTTAGTGGAGTCTATTAAAAAGCCCAGTAAAAGTAAAATACAAAAAACTATTTGAAGATATGATTGTGATCTGGCTTACGAATATACATTAGATAATTGTTTAAATACTCTGTTCAACGCTATTTAAAACTATCTATTAATGTATATGAATAAGACAGTGTATGCTTAGGATACTATTGTATAAACAAAAACTTAAATATTATACCTTATGCAGAGTGTACAGAGAGTTACATAAGAGGCCAGCATTTTTTTGTGTGTTGATTTTAGAAGATAATGTTTTAAAAAAAGTTTTAGCTACTAATTTAAACAACACCCGTATTTATGTATTTACTAAATATATAAATAGCTAATATGAAATGAAATATTATAAATTTTTATTAAAATCTCTATAATATAATAGCACGCTCGGATATAAAGTGTGAGACTAGCCCGGAAAAATAACCGGCTCATGATTCGAATCACGAATACTCGAATAAAGGATTCGTAAGTGAAAAATATGATTCGAATCAAAGATTCGAATCCTCATTTTTGAATCACGGATACAAATCCTTTAAAAATAAATTTGAATCTATTATTTGCAACCAGTAATATTTTATTCCACCAGTTTCTATTAACAAACATGTTCATTTACCGACTAAATATCTAATTATATAATGATTTTAATTAATGATGATATATGTGTTATTGAACTTCATTTTGAATCTGTGTTTTATACGCCTGGCGCATGAAGTAAAATTTCGAGTTTAGAAAAGCCCCGTGAAAATTTGTCGAGGGTCGCTGCGCGACCCTCGACAAATTTTCTACTCGGGGCTTTTCTAAACTCGAAATTTTACTTCATGCTTAGTCTGGGAGTGGACCGTCAAGATTTTCGACATGTCGGGATTTCTGATATTTCTAGATTTATGTCGATTTATTCACAGTTTGTTATTGTATTAAATGCAACTTTAATATTAAATAAAAACGGTTTCTTTAGGAATAGAATATTCATCCAATTAAGAGCCGAACAAATTATAAAGTTAACTCTAAAAGTTAATTTTAGGTAAAATTTTGCATCTTTTTCTATGATTTCAATGAATGATTTATTATATTACATACGTCGATTTTTTAAAAGAGTTAAATTTAAAATTCAAACGAGTGTTGTCCACTCCCAGACTAAGCATGAAGTAAAATTTCGAGTTTAGAAAAGCCCCGCGTAGAAAATTTGTCGAGGGTCGCGCAGCGACCCGAGACAAATTTTCACGGGGCTTTTCTAAACTCGAAATTTTACTTCATGCGCCACGCGTATAAAACACTGATTTCAAGTGAAGTTAAAAATGCACTGAAAACCAACCCAACTTCGATATTTTTCAAAATTAGATGTTTTCTTTCCTATCCATGCTGTAAACCTTCAGATATTCGTTGTTTTCTTGTAAAAAAACTTCGATTCCCTGTAGTCCTTCGTTCTGCGAAGACCATGGTTGGTCCTTTGAGCTGTAGCCTTTGTAAAACGGTAATAAACTTAGTAATCTAGAGTAATCCTTCAATTTGAAACTTCTAAGAACGAGTGTTGTCCACTCCCAGACTAAGCATGAAGTAAAATTTCGAGTTTAGAAAAGCCCCGCGTAGAAAATTTTTCGAGGGTCGCGCAGCGACCCGAGACAAATTTTCACGGGGCTTTTCTAAACTCGAAATTTTACTTCATGCGCCACGCGTATAAGACACTGATTTCAAGTGAAATTAAAAATATATATATTAACGTTGGATATTTTTCATGGTTAAGTAACCAAATATGCATTCACAAATATTTGAATTATTCGAAAATTTTAATATTTATATTCAAATATGAATAATTTAGTGATTTAAATATTCATATTAGAATATTTAACTATTTGAATTAATCGAATTCGAATCCCAGCCTTAATAGCGATGATTCGAATTATTTAGGAGGATTTGAATCCATGCATCAGGATTCGAATTTTATAAGGATTCGATTCCTTTTATAAGGATTCGAATCCTTTTATAAGAATTCGAATCCTTTTATAAGGATTCGAATCCATTCATAAGAATTCGAATCCTTTTATAAGGATTCGAATCATCTACGTTTGGATTCGAATACGAATCCTTTTAAAAAAATGTAACGAATCCGGATCACGAATCCGTTTTCACTAAAGTATTCGAATACCTCTTTTGAATCCTTTAAAAGGATTCGAATCCGGGAATCGAATCCTGAATGATTCGAATCCTGCCCAGCTCTGGCCAAGACCCTGCCTATATCCTTTTTTTAATAAATGCTGTCTCACTTTGCGCAAAACAGAATACAAAAATAGTGTGATCGTTCAATGATCGATCCGCTCAAAAAGATCATTGCTCGAGCCGCACAACCTGATCGATCCACTTGTGCCGATCGATATGACCAATCTGATGGAGCCGATTGATCACATCGATTAGCACGACCCGTTCGCACAGATCGAACCGCCCCCAAGATCGAGTCGCTCGAGCGGTCTGAAATGATCGAACAGATCGATCCGATCGAACAGATCGATCCGATCGTAAAGATCGATCCGATCGAAAAGATCGATCCGATCGAAAAGATCGATCCGATCGAAAAGATCGATCCGATCGAAAAGATCGATCCGCTCAAAGAGATCGAGCGGATCGATCACTTGCAAGGATCGATCAGTCGGTCTCTTTTGATCGATCTTGCCCATCACTAATTTTAAGCATACAAGTCAAGTTCTAGACCTCTAAATAGCCGTAATCGCGTGCTGTAAATACACATATTATTTTCTTACACACGGCTTGAGGCTAATTTATTAAATTTTCCTATATTTCAAAAATTGATTAAAAATACTGAACGATGTCTGATTTTTACCAAAAATTAGTTTATTTTTCTTATTTTTGCTTTACTCTTGTACTTTTCTCCTAAAATGATCCGGGAAGCAGCAAAATCTATAAGTGCGATTTTACATGTTACCGTTGATTCGATCAGGTAACATGTAAAATCGCACTTATAGACCACCCCCGTATGTCACACCCCGTATGTCACATATTGTAATTGCTTTTTTATTACTAAATATTGTAAATCTGACGATGCTATACCCATTTTGATGATCAACAATAAGTATATTATTATTTTTAGTTTCGAAATCTTCTACATATAATAATCTTTAGTTTGATTATGATAAGTAGATAAGTAGAAGTTTGTCTATAAATTCAATCTTTTTACTTTTAAGCAATGGATTAAATTAGTGACAAAAACTTTTTCTTTTAAACATTTTTATGCAGACTCCACGCAAAAAAAGACATTGGCCTATTTAATTACTGTACATCCTGTATATATTATACAGGGAATTTCTTTTTTTTAAGTATACATGTCCCAATGTATAAGCTGTTAATGTTCAGATATTCGTTGTTTTTATAAGAGTTCAATTTTAAGCTTCTAACGAGTGTTTTCACTCCTTGATTAAGCGTAAAGTAAAATTTCAAGTTTAGAAAAGCCTAAAAATTTGGTTTGGTCGACCAAAGCAAATTTTCAGGCTTTCCTAAACTCGAAATGTTACTTCATGCGCCACGGGTATTAAACACTGATTTAAAGTAAAGTTAAAAATATACTGCAACTTCACCATAAATCAGTGTGTTATACGCGTGGCGCATAAAGTAAAATCAAGTTTAGAAAAGCCTGAAAATTTGGTTTGATCCAAATTTTAACGCTTTTCTAAACTCAAAATTTTACTTTATGCTCAATCAAGGAGTGTAAACACTTGTTAGAAGTTTCGAATTAAACCCTTTTATAAAATCAACGAATGCATGAAAGTTCACAGCGTATACATAGGAATATGTATACTCAAAAGAACAAATTCCTCTATACTATATGTTCGAGTTGAACATCAACATTTAAAGATAGTCACTAAACTAATGTTAAGTTATTGGTAATATCTAAAAATAATTATTGAACAATTATTTCCTAAAACTTCGACTATTATAAAAAAGAACAGGGGAGGGGATTCATATCCGCGTAATGAAACATTTTGAACAAAAACTGAAACGGAAAAAGAACAATTGGTTAGTAAAATTACATTTATATAGATTTGATGCGTTGACGATTTTAAGCATTACTACAATTCTCTAGTTGACTTGCTTTTTAAATTATTTGAGTTAACTTGAAAGCAGTTGATTATAATTAATAATGAGTAAGATCGAGTTATTTTAAGAATCAAGCAAGCGATGATTAAATAGTTGAAGTATCGAGTAGGCGATCTTGTTTTTATCGATCGAAGCCTATAGATGTATCTAATCAGTATATTTTTAACTTCACATTATTGTTCTCATTAATCACTTGGTAAAACATGATAAGCTTAAATGCTGGCTAGTTTTATTAATTCGATTGCTTAATTTACAATTGTTACTTATAAGCTTATCACAGTACTGGAAATCAGCTTCATAAGTCAGATTTCTACTTTGGTAACTGATAATGCAACCTGAGTAACTGGCAATTAATGTAATTTATTAATAGTTAATCCTGACGTAACCCATCTTCACAATCTATTATCTTGAAGCATTTCTCAAGCTTAGATGCCAACTAGTTAAATTAGTTGCCAAAATGCTTAATTTGCTTTACCCAAGGTTAGGCTGGTTGCCAGGTAGTTAGGTTTGTTAGTGGTTAGTTTATAAGTGGCAAGTAATCCATAACAAATAGCTTAACCTAAGAAACTGGCAACTAACTTAACCTACTAGACTGTCTCATTTCTAGGTAATTCGCAACTGTAGTACCTGGCAACTAACCTAATTTCAGTAAGTCATCTAACCTAGCATTAGGTTAAACAACTGGTAACTAATCTAAGACCTAATTGATAAATAAAGTACTAATAACCTTTCTTAACACTTTTATTTTACTTCTATATGTACATTTCGGACACAAAGTAACCATTATCAATGGGTTATTAATAATTAAGTATTAATCCATTGATAAATGGTCACTTCGTGTGTTGTGTGAAACAAAAGTATGAAGAAAGGTTTTAGTGCTTTATTTATCAATTAAATTTGATCTGATATTTTTTTTAATGACCAGCAAGTCACTTAATTGAGGGTTACAGTGGTCTTAAGTTAAGCTAGTTGCCATAAGTAACTAGTAAATAACCTATGCTAAGATTTGGTATCTAATTAAAATACCTTGCTCAGTAACAAGGCAACTAAGTAAGTAGCTGCTTGTAAAGATCGAGCGGGTCGATTTTTGATAGATCATCCTTATCGATAATTAAAATTACAATAACTAAAATGTAATGATTACTATAACAAATGTATCTATTCTTACAAAGCAAACAGAAAGCTGTTTTGTATAATTCTAGAACTGTATTTATAAAAGTACAAAATAAGGTCTTATATTATTACAAACTATAAAAAATGCTTCAGTTCTCTAGAATGTGCATTTATAATTTTTTTTAAATTTTATTTTCAACTATATCAAATTCTAGAACCTTTTTCACAAAGATCTAAAATTAAGTCTCAACATTTTCCAATGTGTAAATAATGCTACAATAATCCAGAATATACTTCTATAATTTTTCAATGCAAATATAATACTGTCATTTTCAACTTTGTAAGATTCTAGAATCTTATTCACAAAACCCTAGAACAAGGTCCTAAAATTTAACAAAGTACAAATAAATAATGCTTTTAATGTATGTTTGTGAGTTTCTTGTAAGTATAATTAATAAATAATGAATACTGTTGTATCCTATCTTCACACTTTATTTTCTTATCGTTAGATACATATTTTGAGTGCTAAGCACTTATTATCAACAACAACTTGTTATTGGTAATGAGTGCTTAGAACTCAAAATATGTATCTAACTTTTAGAAAATAAGGTGTGAAGAAAGGATAAAACCAACATTGGTAATTTTTCGTTAAATAATGCTACTTTTTTTAAACATTGACAAGAATATGAATTGATGTTCTAGAACTTTACAGTGTCTTCAAAATTGATTCTTCAATTTTAGAAAGGAAATAATGTTTAAACATTCTAAAATTCTAGGATCTTATTCACAAGAGTCTAGAATTTGGTTTGGAATAGGTGATTTGGTAATATTTTACGACCACATTCAGAAGAATAACATCAATAGAATTCTAAAGTTTTAAAACACCTACCATAAAACCCCGAATTATGAGAGGGGTTGTTATTTTAAATTCTTATTAAAGGTTCGATTTGCCAATAGGATAGAGGGCTCCTATTGACAAATCAAAACCTCACCCTCACCCTCACCCTCAGGGTTTTATGGTAGGTGTCTTAAAACATTAGAATACAGGGGGTGAAAGCCATCCCCTTTATCGATTCAATCTAACTAATTGGAAGTAGTACGAAACGGGCAACTAACCTAACCTAATATACTATCTGAATTTTAAGTAATCAACAACTCTAATAATAACCTAATTTTAGTAAGTCGCCTAGATTTTTACTGGATTAAATAAGTTGTAACTAATCAAAGATCCGATCTGATATCATACCTTAAACTAGCCAGTAACTTACGAGTGTGTACGGTTTAGATAGTCTTAGGTTAAGCTGGTTACCATAAGTAACTGGTAACTAACCTAACCTAAGATAATTTTTGATTTCCAACTAACTAAACCAGCCAGTAACTTACGAGTAAGTAAGGTTTAGATAGTCTTAGGTTAAGCTAGTTACTATAAGTAACTGGTAACTAACCTAACATAAGATAATTTTTGATTTCTAACTTAAATACCCTACCACTAACCTCAGTGGCAAGCAACTAAGTAAGTTAAATTACATATTCAGTTTCACTACTTCAAGAATTTTAAGTGGTGTGATTACTATAACAAATGTATATGTACTTACCAATTTATAACTGCTATTATGGCAGGAACAAAGATAACTTATTTCTCAGCTTCCACTTCAAAGTCAACTCAATTCCTCTGCAGCCTCTCCGACTCCCTCATGAAAACCAACGCCGAAAATATCTTGGCCATCTCCCAAACTTGTGGTAGATGTCCCGCAAATGAACCTAAACTACTATATCATTTCTAAGTAAACAGCAACTCTAGTATCTGGCAACTAACCTAATTTTACTGAGTCAACCTAACCTAACCTAACCTAGCATTGGGTAACTGGTAACTAATCGTAAGGGTTAGAGTGGTCTCAGGTTAAGCTAGTTACCATAAGTAACAGGTAACTAAAATAACCTAATATAACATTTGTTATCTAACTTAAATAACCTGCCACTAACATCAGTAACAAACAACTAAGTAAGTACCTGATCAAACTGCTTGAAAAAGTCGAGTGGTTCAATCATTTGCAAGAATCGAGTAGTCAATCTTTTTTGATCGATCATGCCCGTGACTACTTATAAATACAATCATTAAAAGACGATCAATTATTAATCAAATAAAGTAAAATTATGTTCTGAGCTTTCAAGACAAAACAATTCAATGAACAAAAGACAATAGACTCGCAGTCATATTTTAGCTAAAAAATAATATGTAGTAGTGAAAGTAAGTATTAATATAAATCAAATAATTTTTGAGTATTTAAATTACATATTGAGTTTCACTACTTCAAGAATTTTAGGTAGTGCAATGATTACTAAAAGAAATGTAACTGTTTTTACTATGCAAACATAATGCTGTTATTTTCAACTTTGTATAATTTTAAAACTGTATAAAAATATGGAATAAGGTCCTATATTTTAGAAAGTTTAAATAATGCTACAATAATCTAGAACATAGGTTCTCAACGTGAGCGATAGCGCCCCCTGTGGGAAAACCTAGAGTAAATTATTGGACCTATAATATTAAACGTTTATATATAATCCTAGCAACGAAAATTGGGGGGCTCAAGAAAAAAAATATATTGTCAAAGAATATGCTTCTATAATTTTACAAAGCAAATATAATGTTTTTATTTTCAACTTTGTAAAATTCTAGAACTTTATTCACAACAGCCTAGGAACAGGTCCTAGAATTTAACAAAATACAAATAAATATTGTTACTTTTATGAACATTGACAAATTTCCAGAATATTGCAAAGTGTATTCAAAACTGATTCTTAAATTTTAGAAAGAATAAATAATATTGAAACATTCTTAAATTCTAGGATTTTAATTATAAGAGTCTAGAATAAGGTTCTCACATTTTACAAAGAATAGGTGATTTTATAACATTTTACGACCACATTCAGAAGAATAACATCAATAAAAATCCAATTCCAACAATAAAACTCTGATTTTTCAGGGGGGCTGTTATTTTAAATTCTTATTAAGGGTTTCGATTGGCCAATGAAGCTATCTTTACAGGAAGTGAAAATCAACCCTTTTATCGATTTAGATTGGCCAGTTGGAACTAGTATGAAACTAGTAACTAACCTAACCTAATATATCATGTTATTTCTAAGTAATTAGCAACTCTAGTAACTAGCAACCAACCTAATTTTAGTAAGTCATCTAGATTTCTATTGGGTATATAACTCCTAAATAATCTAAGATCTGATATCATACCTTAGTAATTAGTCAGTAACTTAACAAAGGGTTTAAGTGGTCTTAGGTTAAGCTGGTTACCATTAGTAACTGTTAACTAACCTAACCTAAGATAATATTTCATATATGACTGAAATACCTTGCTACTAACTTTAGTAATCAGCCAGTAACTTAAGTGAGGGTTAGAATGGACTTAGGCTACTTACCATCAGTAATTGTTAACTAATCTAACCTAAGATAATATTTGATGTCTAACTTAAATACCCTGCTACTAACTTCAGTAACAAGCATCAAAGTAGGTTAAATTGCATATTGAGATTTACTATTTAAAGAATAATAAGTGGTGTGATTACTATAAATTATTATATGTTCTTACCAATTAAAAACTAATATTATGGCAGGAACAATGGTAACTTATTCCTCTGCCTCTACCTCCAATCCAAAGTCATCCCAATTTCTCTGCAGCCTCTCCGACTCCCTCATGCAAGCCATCGCCGAAAATATCTTGGCCATCTCCCTCAACTTGTCGTAAATAAACCTCAGAGTAGCTGCAGTTTTGGGGGCGGTTATAAGCTTGGGCCAATCCTTCAGCTCGTTGTTAAGGGCCTGGTATTTAGCGTAGTACTCCACCCTGTTGTCAGAATTCTCATAAGAAGCCGTATGCTCATAAATGCTCATGTACGAGTAGATGTGCTGTGGCCTCAAGAAATTGGCCAACAAGAATTGGGCAAGTTTTGTCATGGTGTACCAGCTTGAAAGCTCGTGGAGCTTCGTGACCCTTAAGCAGATCACAGTCTCCTCGTTAATGTTGTGCGCCCTGGCTATGTTCTGGCAGACTTTTAGGGTCAGCTCCGTTTTCTTCATGAGCTTTTCGATGTAGATGAGTTTGGAATCTACTAGTCCAGGCATCATTGACAAAATCTAAAATCAAGAATATAACAATTGTGTCAATTTATTGTTCTGTTAGCTAGGTTTTAAGTTAATTTCTAAGGGCCAAGTCGGCTTCACTTGACTACAACCCTGTTGTTAATACATATGTCATTGACAGCTAACTTTACTCATTTATTGACGGACTATTTACAAAACAGAACTTGTTGTTACATGGCAACTTTTTCATCAACGGTAAAAGTCATTAAGTACAAAGAATATTAATAGCCCTAATTTTACTTACAAACCCACGAAATGTGTCCTAAAACTTGTAATAATAAAGAGTAGTAAGATAAATAATAACTGATCACTAAATAATCACACAGAAACACGTAAAATCGATTAAAATGGAGTCCCAATCCATTACGAAGTTCTTGAATTTGACAGCCCAAGGAAGACATTTATTTAATGTAGGCGAACTTCCAGCGATTAGGAAGTAATAAAACTTTGAACTATTACCTAATTGCAACAAATTATTAGTAAATACTATGAATAAAACTCACCTAATTATTCCAGAGAAGTGATTGTTTCAGTTGTTTGGCAACGTCTGTTTGCGGAGCAAAAATCTACAACAAAAAAACAAAAGCGCTTTCAATCCCGCACGCCCTCTATCCATTGCGACGTTGCCAGAGTGCAAATAATTCATAGATGATGATTATAATTTATATGGCATAAATATGTTTTTATAAATTATTCAATTATTTCTTATTATAATTAATCAACAATAACAACGAAATGTTGGTGGATTCAATTTGTGTTTGAAATAACAACAAACAAATAAAATGGCATTAAAAATAGAAACACTTTGCATTTCATGCGACGTTGTCAGACAAATTGAATCAAATAAATAATACAATTATTATTAGTGATGGGCAAGATCGATCAAAAAAGATCGACTGATCGATCCTTGCAAGTGATCGATCCGCTCGATCTCTCTGAGCGGATCGATCTTTTCGATCGGATCGATCTTTTTGATCGGATCGATCTTTACGATCGGATCGATCTTTTCGATCGGATCGATCTTTTCGATCGGATCGATCTGTTCGATCGGATCGATCTGTTCGATCGGATCGATCATTTCAGACCGCTCGATCGGCTTGATCTTTTCGACCACTCGATCTTTTCGGACGGCTCTATCTTTTCGAGCGACTCGATCTTGGGGGCGGTTCGATCTGTGCGAACGGGTCGTGCTGATCGATGTGATCAATCGGCTCGATCAGATTGGTCATATCGATCGGCACAAGTGGATTGATCAGGTTGTGCGGCTCGAGCAATGATCTTTTTGAGCGGATCGATCATTGAACGATCACACTATTTTTGTATTCTGTTTTGCGCAAAGTGAGACAGCATTTATTAAAAAAAGGATATAGGCAGGGTCTTGGCCAGAGCTGGGCAGGATTCGAATCATTCAGGATTCGATTCCCGGATTCGAATCCTTTTAAAGGATTCAAAAGAGGTATTCGAATACTTTAGTGAAAACGGATTTGTGATCCGGATTCGTTACATTTTTTTAAAAGGATTCGTATTCGAATCCAAACGTAGATGATTCGAATCCTTATAAAAGGATTCGAATTCTTATAAAAGGATTCGAATCCTTATAAAAGGAATCGAATCCTTATAAAATTCGAATCCTGATACATGGATTCAAATCCTCCTAAATAATTCGAATCATCGCTATTAAGGCTGGGATTCGAATTCGATTAATTCAAATAGTTAAATATTCTAATATGAATATTTAAATCACTAAATTATTCATATTTGAATATAAATATTAAAATTTTTGAATAATTCAAATATTTGTGAATGCATATTTGGTTACTTAACCATGAAAAATATCCAACGTTAATATATATATTTTTAACTTCACTTGAAATCAGTGTTTTATACGCGTGGCGCATGAAGTAAAATTTCGAGTTTAGAAAAGCCCCGTGAAAATTTGTCTCGGGTCGCTGCGCGACCCTCGACAAATTTTCTACGCGGGGCTTTTCTAAACTCGAAATTTTACTTCATGCTTAGTCTGGGAGTGGACAACACTCGTTTGAATTTTAAATTTAACTCTTTTAAAAAATCGACGTATGTAATATAATAAATCATTCATTGAAATCATAGAAAAAGATGCAAAATTTTACCTAAAATTAACTTTTAGAATTAACTTTATAATTTGTTCGGCTCTTAATGGGTGAATATTCTATTCCTAAAGAAACCGTTTTTATTTAATATTAAAGTTGCATTTAATACAATAACAAACTGTGAATAAATCGACATAAATCTAGAAATATCAAAAATCCCGACATTTCGAAAATCTTGACGGTCCACTCCCAGACTAAGCATGAAGTAAAATTTCGAGTTTAGAAAAGCCCCGCGTAGAAAATTTGTCGAGGGTCGCGCAGCGACCCTAGACAAATTTTCACGGGGCTTTTCTAAACTCGAAATTTTACTTCATGCGCCACGCGTATAAAACACTGATTTAAAGTGAAGTTAATAACTCACTGAAAACCAACCCAACTTCGATATTTTTTCAAAATTGGATGTTTTTTTTCCTATCCATGCTGTAAACCTTCAGATATTCGTTGTTTTCTTGTAAATAAACTTCGATTCCCTGTAGTCCTTCAGTCTCCGAAGACCATGATTGGTTCTTCGAGCTGTAGCCTTTGTAAATTGGTAATAAACTTAGTAATCTAGAGTAATCCTTTAACTTAAAACTTCTAAGAACGAGTGTTGTCCACTCCCAGACTAAGCATGAAGTAAAATTTCGAGTTTAGAAAAGCCCCGCGTAGAAAATTTGTCGAGGGTCGCGCAGCGACCCGAGACAAATTTTCACGGGGCTTTTCTAAACTCGAAATTTTACTTCATGCGCCAGGCGTATAAAACACAGTTTCAAAATGAAGTTCAATAACACATATATCATCATTAATTAAAATCATTATATAATCTGATATTTAGTCGGTAAATAAACATGTTTGTTAATAGAAACTGGTGGAATAAAATATTACTGGTTGCAAATAATAGATTCAAATTTATTTTTAAAGGATTTGTATCCGTGATTCAAAAATGAGGATTCGAATCTTTGATTCGAATCATATTTTTCACTTACGAATCCTTTATTCGAGTATTCGTGATTCGAATCATATTAGGTGATTCGGATTCGTGATTCGAATCATGTTTTTGAGGATTCATCCCAGCTCTGGTCTTGGCAGGGCTGAGAAAAAATTACTAATGAGCCGGTTATTTTTCCCGGGCTATTCT
Source organism: Philonthus cognatus (assembly GCA_932526585.2). Lineage (NCBI taxonomy): Eukaryota > Metazoa > Arthropoda > Insecta > Coleoptera > Staphylinidae > Philonthus > Philonthus cognatus. Next base: position 110,972,220 of record OW052243.1, read on the forward strand.
CACACTTTATATCCGAGCGTGCTATTATATTATAGAGATTTTAATAAAAATTTATAATATTTCATTTCATATTAGCTATTTATATATTTAGTAAATACATAAATAGCTAATATGAAATGAAATATTATAAATCTTTATTAAAACTAATACTATTTAGTAACAGCTGTTAAATAACGTTAAAAATAACTAGTTATCACCATTATTGAAAATTAACTGCTTCTCTCATCTTTAGTGTATACTAAAGAACAAAAATGGTGATGTGTCCATCATAGTACTTTCCCCGTTTAATTATATAATTGAATATAATTAAAAATAAGTTAACTAGAAATATTAACACAGCAACCGGGGAATGGAATCGAACCCGCACTTCTCAATTAAGAGTCCGGTGCGCTACTGCCTGCGCTACGACACTTGATTTAAATAATTCCTTATCGGTGTTATAATATTCGATCCAACATTATATATTTATTTATTTGATTTTATTTTTTCGAAACCTGTTTCTGTTTTTGTTTATTATGAGTATCACATGCTAATAATTTTGTCTTCTGCTGGCATATACGTCTTTGCGCTCCCTTGAACGCTAAACGTCTGTACCTTTCATTTTATGCTTACTAGAATTTCTGGATACATATGTTTATTTATTTCATGAGTAAGTTATGGCTCGCTCTTGAAAATGAATTCGTCATCATTCCTAACTTATAATTTTTTTTCCGTTAATATTTAGTTTCAATTTATTTTTTATAATTTTTTTTTTAGTCATAATTTCTGTGCATTTTGCAAGTATTTATTTCTTTTCATATTCTTTTAGTGATTAGTTTTGTTGAATGAACGAAAATATATTTTGTCTTGGTTTGCCATATATTTGGTGTTTACCCGTGTTTTTTCATGTACCTATTTTTGATTGTTTATTTTATTATTTTTACCTAAGTGTTGCTAACTAGCATTACCGAATTAAGAATGTTTTTCCTTGTCTTTTTTGTGAATTTATTATGCGCGCTTTGTGCATTCCTGCATTTCTATCCTAATAATTTTTTTTGTTATTCTTCCTTTTTAGTGTGTTTATTTTATAAAAAGTAGGCCAGCGATTGAACTTGAAATACCAACACGTTTGTTTTGATTTTTGGACCACTTGCGTTTGCATTTTTTTTTTATTGGTGCCTCGTTTTGCTTAAGCGCCTATTTTCTAGGGATGGGCAAGATCGATCAAAAAAGATCGACTGATCGATCCTTGCAAGTTCGAAAAGTTCGACAAGATCGAGCCGCTCAAAGAGATCGAGCGGCTCGATCTTTTCGATCGGATCGATCTTTTCGATCGGCTCGTTCTTTTTGATCAGATCGATCGGATCGAGCGGCTCGATACTTCAACTGATCGATCATTGCTTGATCGATCTTTGCAATGATCGATCTTGCCCATCACTAATTATTATATATACAGGGTGTTCCACCAAAACCGCACATTAAAAATATATAGAATTTTTATAATTAATGTATTGGAGTGAAATTTTCAGCAATTGAGCAATCGAGTGTGCTCATTTTAATGAAAATATTGTCAAGATCATACTACTTCCGGTTATACCCGAAGTCAACACCAACTTCTTTATTTTAAATTGATTACTATATTTTTATTATGAATTTAGATTGTACATAATATTCTGTAAAGATAAACGTAAGTAACATAACCTCCAAATTAAACCGTTTTTGAGATAGTCGACATTTAGAAAAAAGATAGTATTTCTCCAAACAAAAGATAATCAAAGGAATGTAATGTCGGTTACAAAAAGCCAACACCCGAAGGTACCTAGTGGTGATTAATTTTTGGAATAATACTTTAGTCGACATTTAGTCGACTTTAAAACTAATAAATGTCCATTTTTATAAATGGACACCGTGTATATTTTTAGGTATTCTAAAGCAGAATTCAATTCTGCTTTGATCTATACTAGCATCTTCAATCTCTATCTTTGTTCGTTTTCAATAAAAAAATAATAAGTATAGATCGATGCAGTTTTAAGTTCACTAAATATGGTATAATATTTTGAATATCCTACATATTATTATTCCAAAAATAAATCACTATTGGGTGATATCAATTATTAAGTGAACTATGAATAAGCACTGAATTTATATAAAATGTCAAATATCTCTAAAACGATTCAATTTGGAGGTTATGTGACTTGATAATTATTTTTACATACAATCCAAATTCTCAATAAAATATATAGCATTCCTTTAAAAATAAGAAAGTTGGTGTTGTACAACCAGAAGTCGTATAATATTGAAAATATTTTCATTGAAAAAAGCATACTTGATTACATCATTGCTGAAATTCTCATTAAAATACATTAATTAGAAGTCCATATATTATCTTTTATAATTGAAATTATACAAAATTTATATTTATTGCTTAATTTATACAAGATGATTGATTATTCTTGTTTTATGAAAATACGAAAAGGCGTGCATGCGTATTGTATTATTCTGTGTTTATTATTATTCGTTTTTGTTGTTGATAATGAGTGCTTAGCATTAAAAATATGTATCTAACGATTACAAAATAAAGTGTGAAGAAACGATACAACAGTTTGTTGAATATTTAGAGAAGGCTTAGAAATAATTCTGAATATTAGTAATAGTTCCAATTGATATATCATTTAACGATTTTTTTGTTTACACGTTTTTGACGTAACGCTAACTTCAGGGGAGACTTTCATTCAAAGTATTAAAAAACTGAGAGTTGGAATCAGTTTACTGTATTTTTTTTTGGTTGTGAATTATTTATTTAATTTATGAATAAATTAATTAATTATATTACGTTGTAATTTTATGTACAAATGGTGTTTACCGTAAATAAATTTACTTTACTTTACTTTAAAATATCACTAACGTTACATTACAGAACACTACTAGACAACAGCAACAAGTAAGTAATCCCTTACATGACAGAAGAGTAGTTAAAATGTCTAGCAACAGAGTGAAGTCACCTTTCAATGACGAGATGCTTAAACTTGACTTAATAATCTTGAGAGTATTTATCGAAATTAATTAATTATGCATTAAATATGTTCTTACCTTTTTGTGAATGCGCCGGGAATTCCTGCAACGAATTCAATTTGAAGTTTTAAACGAGTGTTTTCCACTCGCAGATTAAGCATATAGTGACATTTCGAGTTTATGAAAGCCTGAAAATTTGGTTTGCAAACTAAATTTTCAGCTTTCCTAAATTCGAAATTTTACTTCATGCGCCACGCGTATAAAACACTGGTTTTAAGTGAAGTTCAAAATATAGCTCTTAGTAGCATATTGTAAACTTCACAATATTTCAGTGTTTTATACACGCGGTGCATGAAGTCAAATTTCGAGTTAGAAATTTTAAGGCTTTTCTAAACTCGAAAATTTACTTCATGCCTAATCTGGGAAAGAAAAACAATCGTTTAAAGCTTTAAATTGAACTTAAAAAAAAGAATATCTGATGATTTACAGAATATAATATATATCATGAAATAAAAACATTAATAACATTTTTCATAAGTCTTTATTTTTAAATAACACATATTAGTACATATAATTTATTAAACATTAACATTTATAACGGCATTAAGGCCTGTTCTATAAACAACAAAATTAACATGTTAGTTATTGATCAATTATTATTATACATATATATATTTTTAAATGTTAAAATTTGTAACTGTCCACCTCTATTCTATAAGCAAAACAATCGTCTATAACATGTACTTATCAATCAGCTGTTAATTATTATTATACATTTAATCACATATTTTTGTACACATTAAATTTATAACTCCATTCAAGCTTATTTTACATTTTATCGATCAGCTGTTTAGTATTTACACAACAACACAAATTCATACAATTATTTAAACATTAACATTTCTAATTACACTTAAGTCTATTCCATAGGCTAAAACGTTTTCACATTTACTTGAAGATAGAGCAGTTTTATGACTCACTTAAAAACCTTTGAAATTAATTAGAGTCCTTTAAAACCTTGGATATAATATAATTAATAGCTACGTGAAGAAATTTTCAAACATATTAAATGTAAATAAATTCAATTGTGGTTGTTTTCTTATTCATCACTATATATTTTAGGAAATCTATATGTACATTTGGGGCACGACGTTGCCTTTTTAATATAAACCTAAGTTTGTATGCAAACATGTCAATTTAGTTTAGTTTAGTTTTCTATCATTTTTAAAAATTACTTAAAAAATTTAAAAAAAAATAAATTTAATTTTATATTGGCAACCGCTTGGACTTTCCTTGCAGAAAGGACATTTTTAATAATTACTTACAATTCTCTAGCAAATTAATTGTGACTTCAAATTAGTAACAGATAGTTTTCAAACAAATTAAATGTGACTTTGAATTGGCAAAAGCTAAGACTTTTCTTGCAGAAAGGAAATTTTTAATATTTGCTTACAGTTTCCAAACAAATTAAATGTGACTTTTTATTAGCAACAGCTAAAACTTTTCTTGCAGAAAGGACCTTTTTAAGAATTACTAACAATTTTCAAACAAAAATAAATGTGACTCATTAGATGCAGCAATTAGGACTTTCTCTGCGAAAATGACATTTTTAAGAATTGCTTACAGATTTTAAACAAAAATAAATGTAACTCTATAGTGGCGGCAAGTAAGACTTCCTCTGCAGAAAGGACATTTTCAAGAATTACTCACAATTTTCAAACAAAAATAAATGTGACTTTATAAATGCAGCAACTGAGACTTTCTCTCCAGGAAGGATATTTTAAGAATTGCTTACAGTTTTTTAAACAGAAACAAATGCGACTCTATAGTGGCGGCAATTCGGGCTTTCTCTGCAGAAAGGACATTTTCAAGAAATACTTACAATTTTCAAACAAAAATAAATGTAACTCTATAGATGCAGCAATTAGGACTTTTTTTGGAAAAAGGACAATTTTAGGATTTGTTTACAGTTTTCAAACATAAATAAATGTTACTCTATAGTTGCGGCAATTAAGACTTTCTTCGCAGAAAGGATATTTTTAAGAATTATTTACAATTTTCAAACAAAAATAAATGTGACTATAGATGCCGCAATTAAAACTTTCTCTGAAAAAATTACAATTTTGAAAATCACTTTCAATTTTCAAACACAATAAATGTGACTATAGTGGCGGAAATTTAGACTTTCTCTGCAGAAAATACATTTTTAAGAATCACTTACAATTTTTAGTTAAAAAAAAAATTATGACCATAGTGGCAGCAATTAAGTTTTCTCTACAAAAAGGTCATTGTTGAGAATTACTTACAATTTTCAAATAATAATAAATATGACTATAGTGGCGGAAATTGAGACTGTCTCTGCAGATAGGAGATATTTTAGAAGTACTTACAATTTTTAACGAAAATAAATGTGACTTTATAGTAGCAGCAATTAGAACTTTTTCTGCAGAAAAGACAGTTTTAAGAATTACTTACAGTTTTTAAACAAAAATAAATGTGACTATAGTAGCAGCAATTAAGTTTTTTCTACAGAAAGGACATATTTATGAACTACTTACAATTTTGAAACAAAAATAAATGTGACTATAAATGCAGCAAATAAGACTTTTTCTGCAGGAATGCATTTTTTAGAACTACTTTTAATTTAAAAAAAATGAATGTGACTTTATAGTTGCAGCAAATAATACTTTCTCTGCAGAAAGGACATTTTTAAGGATTACTCACAACTTTCAAACAAAAATAAATGTGACTATAGATGCAGCAATTAAAACTTTCTCAGCAGAAAGGACATATTTGAGAATTACTGACAAATTTTAAACAAAAATAAATGTGACTCTATAGTTACAGCAAATAAGACTTTCTGTGCAGAGAGGACATTATTTAAAATTACTTAAAATTTTTGAACAAAAATAAATGTGATTGTATAGACGCCGCAAATAAAACTTTCTCTGCAGAAAGGACATTTTTAAGAGCTACTGACAATTTTCAAAAAGAACAAAATGTGACTCTATAGTTGCAGCAAATAAGACTTTCTCTACAGAGAGGACATTTGTAAGAATTACTTACAATTTACACAGGTCACTGTTTCGTCCACGAACGAGCAGAACTTTGTTTGTGAAACCAAAAAACAAATATCAAAATTGAATTTGTGTTCAGTATTCCGGCACCAGATACCCACAGACGCGTTTCGGACTTCAAGGTCCTCTTCAGTGTGGTCCCGACCCAGTGCTGAGAAATACTGAACATTTCTGACTATTTCAAGCCAATATGTGAAAACTGTTAATGGATTTCGATAGCTAACGCCATCTAATGCTTCACAGTGGCATCGTCAGTGACACGAATGCACAAAGTGCATATACAGGTCACTGTTTATTTTTAGTTGAAAACTGTAAGCAACTTTTAAAAATGTCCTTTGTGCAAAGCAAGTTCTAATGACGAAACAGTGACCTGTATATGCACTTTGATCTGTATATGCACTTTGTGCATTCGTGTCACTGACGATGCCACTATGAAGCATTAGATGGCGTTAGCAATCGAAATCCATTAATAGTTTTCACATATTGGCTTGAAATAGTCAGAAATGTTCAGTATTCCTCAGCAATGGGTCGGGACCACACTGAAGAGGACCTTGAAGTCCGAAACGCGTCTGTGAGTATCTGGTGCCGGAATACTGAACACAAATTCAATTTTTTAAAATATATGCGACTATAGATGCAGCAAATAAGACTTTATTTGTAGAAAGGACATTATTAAGAATTGCTTACATTTTTGAAACAACAATAAATGTGACTTTATAGTGACGGCTATTAAGACTTTCTCTGCAGAAAGGACATTTGTAACAATTACTTACAATTTTCATACAAAAATAAATGAGACTACAGATGCAGCAATTAAGATTTTCTCAGCAGAAAGGACATTTTTAAGAATTACTTACAATTTTCAAACAAAAAAAAGTGACTCTATAGATGCAGCAATTAGGACTTTCTCTGCAGAAAGGATATTTTTAAGAATTGCTCACATTTTTCAAAGAAAACTAAATGTGACTGTAGTGGGGACATTTTTAACAACAATAAATGTGACTTTATAGTGACGGCTATTAAGACTTTCTCTGCAGAAAGGACATTTGTAACAATTACTTACAATTTTCATACAAAAATAAATGAGACTACAGATGCAGCAATTAAGATTTTCTCAGCAGAAAGGACATTTTTAAGAATTACTTACAATTTTCAAACAAAAAAAGTGACTCTATAGATGCAGCAATTAGGACTTTCTCTGCAGAAAGGATATTTTTAAGAATTGCTCACATTTTTCAAAGAAAACTAAATGTGACTGTAGTGGGGGCAATTAAGACTTTCTCTGCAGAAAGGATATTTTTAAGAAATACTTGCAATTTTTAAACAACAATAAATGTGACTTTATAGTGACGGCTATTAAGACTTTCTCTGCAGAAAGGACATTTGTAACAATTACTTACAATTTTCATACAAAAATAAATGAGACTACAGATGCAGCAATTAAGATTTTCTCAGCAGAAAGGACATTTTTAAGAATTACTTACAATATTCAAACAAAAAAAAGTGACTCTATAGATGCAGCAATTAGGACTTTCTCTGCAGAAAGGATATTTTTAAGAATTGCTCACATTTTTCAAAGAAAACTAAATGTGACTGTAGTGGGGACATTTTTAACAACAATAAATGTGACTTTATAGTGACGGCTATTAAGACTTTCTCTGCAGAAAGGACATTTGTAACAATTACTTACAATTTTCATACAAAAATAAATGAGACTACAGATGCAGCAATTAAGATTTTCTCAGCAGAAAGGACATTTTTAAGAATTACTTACAATTTTCAAACAAAAAAAGTGACTCTATAGATGCAGCAATTAGGACTTTCTCTGCAGAAAGGACATTTGTAACAATTACTTACAATTTTCATACAAAAATAAATGAGACTACAGATGCAGCAATTAAGACTTTCTCAGCAGAAAGGACATTTTTAAGAATTACTTACAATTTTCAAACAAAAAAAGTGACTCTATAGATGCAGCAATTAGGACTTTCTCTGCAGAAAGGATATTTTTAAGAATTGCTCACATTTTTCAAAGAAAACTAAATTTGACTGTAGTGGGGACATTTTTAACAACAATAAATGTGACTTTATAGTGACGGCTATTAAGACTTTCTCTGCAGAAAGGACATTTGTAACAATTACTTACAATTTTCATACAAAAATAAATGAGACTACAGATGCAGCAATTAAGATTTTCTCAGCAGAAAGGACATTTTTAAGAATTACTTACAATATTCAAACAAAAAAAAGTGACTCTATAGATGCAGCAATTAGGACTTTCTCTGCAGAAAAGATATTTTTAAGAATTGCTCACATTTTTCAAAGAAAACTAAATGTGACTGTAGTGGGGACATTTTTAACAACAATAAATGTGACTTTATAGTGACGGCTATTAAGACTTTCTCTGCAGAAAGGACATTTGTAACAATTACTTACAATTTTCATACAAAAATAAATGAGACTACAGATGCAGCAATTAAGATTTTCTCAGCAGAAAGGACATTTTTAAGAATTACTTACAATTTTCAAACAAAAAAAGTGACTCTATAGATGCAGCAATTAGGACTTTCTCTGCAGAAAGGATATTTTTAAGAATTGCTCACATTTTTCAAAGAAAACTAAATTTGACTGTAGTGGGGACATTTTTAACAACAATAAATGTGACTTTATAGTGACGGCTATTAAGACTTTCTCTGCAGAAAGGACATTTGTAACAATTACTTACAATTTTCATACAAAAATAAATGAGACTACAGATGCAGCAATTAAGATTTTCTCAGCAGAAAGGACATTTTTAAGAATTACTTACAATATTCAAACAAAAAAAAGTGACTCTATAGATGCAGCAATTAGGACTTTCTCTGCAGAAAGGATATTTTTAAGAATTGCTCACATTTTTCAAAGAAAACTAAATGTGACTGTAGTGGGGACATTTTTAACAACAATAAATGTGACTTTATAGTGACGGCTATTAAGACTTTCTCTGCAGAAAGGACATTTGTAACAATTACTTACAATTTTCATACAAAAATAAATGAGACTACAGATGCAGCAATTAAGATTTTCTCAGCAGAAAGGACATTTTTAAGAATTACTTACAATTTTCAAACAAAAAAAGTGACTCTATAGATGCAGCAATTAGGACTTTCTCTGCAGAAAGGATATTTTTAAGAATTGCTCACATTTTTCAAAGAAAACTAAATGTGACTGTAGTGGGGGCAATTAAGACTTTCTCTGCAGAAAGGATATTTTGAAGAAATACTTGCAATTTTTAAACAACAATAAATGTGACTTTATAGTGACGGCTATTAAGACTTTCTCTGCAGAAAGGACATTTGTAACAATTACTTACAATTTTCATACAAAAATAAATGAGACTACAGATGCAGCAATTAAGATTTTCTCAGCAGAAAGGACATTTTTAAGAATTACTTACAATTTTCAAACAAAAAAGGTGACTCTATAGATGCAGCAATTAGGACTTTCTCTGCAGAAAGGATATTTTTAAGAATTGCTCACATTTTTCAAAGAAAACTAAATGTGACTGTAGTGGGGGCAATTAAGACTTTCTCTGCAGAAAGGATATTTTTAAGAAATACTTGCAATTTTTAAACAACAATAAATGTGACTTTATAGTGACGGCTATTAAGACTTTCTCTGCAGAATGGACATTTGTAACAATTACTTACAATTTTCATACAAAAATAAATGAGACTACAGATGCAGCAATTAAGATTTTCTCAGCAGAAAGGACATTTTTAAGAATTACTTACAATTTTCAAACAAAAAAAAGTGACTCTATAGATGCAGCAATTAGGACTTTCTCTGCAGAAAGGATATTTTTAAGAATTGCTCACATTTTTCAAAGAAAACTAATTGTGACTGTAGTGGGGACATTTTTAACAACAATAAATGTGACTTTATAGTGACGGCTATTAAGACTTTCTCTGCAGAAAGGACATTTGTAACAATTACTTACAATTTTCATACAAAAATAAATGAGACTACAGATGCAGCAATTAAGATTTTCTCAGCAGAAAGGACATTTTTAAGAATTACTTACAATTTTCGAACAAAAAAAGTGACTCTATAGATGCAGCAATTAGGACTTTCTCTGCAGAAAGGATATTTTTAAGAATTGCTCACATTTTTCAAAGAAAACTAAATGTGACTGTAGTGGGGACATTTTTAACAACAATAAATGTGACTTTATAGTGACAGCTATTAAAACTTTCTCTGCAGAAAGGACATTTGTAACAATTACTTACAATTTTCATACAAAAATAAATGAGACTACAGATGCAGCAATTAAGATTTTCTCAGCAGAAAGGACATTTTTAAGAATTACTTACAATTTTCAAACAAAAAAAGTGACTCTATAGATGCAGCAATTAGGACTTTCTCTGCAGAAAGGATATTTTTAAGAATTGCTCACATTTTTCAAAGAAAACTAAATGTGACTGTAGTGGGGGCAATTAAGACTTTCTCTGCAGAAAGGATATTTTTAAGAAATACTTGCAATTTTTAAACAACAATAAATGTGACTTTATAGTGACGGCTATTAAGACTTTCTCTGCAGATAGGACATTTGTAACAATTACTTACAATTTTCATACAAAAATAAATGAGACTACAGATGCAGCAATTAAGATTTTCTCAGCAGAAAGGACATTTTTAAGAATTACTTACAATTTTCAAACAAAAAAAGTGACTCTATAGATGCAGCAATTAGGACTTTCTCTGCAGAAAGGATATTGTTAAGAATTGCTCACATTTTTCAAAGAAAACTAAATGTGACTGTAGTGGGGGCAATTAAGACTTTCTCTGCAGAAAGGATATTTGTAAGAAATACTTGCAATTTTTAAACAATAATGAATGTGACTTTATAAATGCAGCAATTAGAACTTGCCTTGCACAAAGGACATTTTTAAAAGTTGCTTACAGTTTTCAACTAAAAATAAATGTGATTCTATATTGGCGGCAATTAGGACTTTCTCTGCAGAAATGACGTTTTTAAGAATTACTTATAATTTTCAAACAAAAATAAATGTGACTATAGGTGCAACAATTTAGACTTTCTTTGGAGAAAAGACATTTTGAAGAACTGCTTACAGTTTTCAAACAAAATTAAATGTGACTCTATAGTCGCGGCAATTAAGACTTTCTCTGCAGAAAAGACATTTTTAAGAGTTGCTTACAATTTTCAAACAAAAATAATGTGACTATAGTGACAGTAATTAACACTTTCTCTGCAGAAAGGATATTTTTTAAAATTGCTTACAGTTTTCAAACAAAAATAAATGTGACACTTTAGTGGCGGCAACTAGGACTTTTTCTACAGAAAGGATATTTTAAAAAAAATGTAATAATAATTTAACTGTCAATCAGAATAAATGTGACTTAAAATTAGAATTTGTTAAGATTTTGCTTGCAGATGCAAATAATTAAGAATAACTAACACATTTTGCATACAAACATGGAAAAGAGTTACGTCGTACCCGAAATGAACATATAGAATTCTTAAAATAAAAAGTAAGTGAAGGAATTAACTAGAATTGAATTTATATCTAGTTCTTCACGTAACTCTAAATATAATATCTATAAAATAAATGTGACTTAAAATTGGCACCAGCTAAGGTTTTTTTTGCAGAAATAACATTTTTAAGAAGAACTTTTTTACCAATTTTTAAACAATTTAAATATATTCAAAATTGGTAACTGCTAAGATTCTTCTTATAGAAAAGACATGTTTAGAACAACTTACTTTTAAACAAATTAAATACTACTTAAAACTGGGACTGCAGATTTCCTTGCAGAGATTACATTTTTAAGAAAAACCTATTAATAAGGGAACTTTCAATGAAATGATATGTGACAGGCATGTTTAAATTAATTGCATGTTATTTACAGTAAGTAAGCAGAAAGAACATTTTTGAAAATTGCTTGCTAATGTAGTTAGCATCTTTTAAAAAAAATTATATGTGACTTAAAATTAATTGCTTATAGATGGACATTGTTAAGAATTAATTACAAATTTAGGAACTATCAAATAAATTAGGTGAGACTTAAAATTAGACTAGTAATAGCTAAGATTTTCTTTTGATTAAATAACATATAAATACTTACAAATATAGGAACAATCTAGAACATTGACTTAAAATTAGATGGAACTCGCCAACTGAAGATCTAAAAAATGAAAGGATATTAGGTATAAACTATTTGTTTATTAAATGTGAAAAGACTATTTTTTGCTTTTAATTATAATATATGTTTATATACTATTTTATGTTTCGATAAAGAATTTAGCTCGTAGGTTAAGTTACCAACTAATTATGTTTTACAGGGTTATTCAATTACAATATATGTATCAAACTTTTACTGATAATATACTTAATTTAAATCTGCAAACTTTTCATGACTTAATTTTAAAGTATCAACATACATAATCTTATACTGTATGTTGGTTGATACTTTGTTAAATTAAAATAAAGTCATAAAAAGTGTACTGTTTTAAATAAGTACATTGAATGATTTACATAAACAAAGAGAAATAATTGTTGATTAAAATTAAGTATTTGATGCATTAAATGTGTCAAGAATTAATAACGTTAAAAACTCATTTGTAAGCTGATATTTAGCTTGATCTTGTTATAATTGGTAGTCTATCTGTATTTTTAAAATGAGAATATTAGTTATGTTCACATAAAAAGAAAAATCATAATAATGACAAAGCTATAAATAAGACAAAAAGAATTAACGACACAATTTTATGTGTAAACTAATGAAAAAATCCATGTTATAGTTAAGTGTTATAGTAATCAAGTTCGTATAACTATGAAAAATAATAATGCATGTTACCTATTCACTCTTCCTCCTCTTAGCTATAGGTGCAAATTCAGCAAATGGATCTTCATCACATTCACGCTCTCTAGATGTACCCGGTCTAGGTTCAGTTTCCATGGGTGCTGCAGAGTCAGTTTCCATAGAAGCTGCAGATTCTGTTTCCATAGGTGCATCAGGGTGAGTTTCCATTGCTACTGAATGTTGTATTTCTGTGGGAGCTGAATGTTGACCCTCCGTAGACTCCTCAGGTTGAGTTCCCATGGGTGCTGCAGATTGAGTTCCCATAGCTGCTGCAGGTTGAGCTTCCATGGATGCTCCAGGTTGAGGTTCGATGGGTGCTGCAGGTAGATTTTTCAAAGGTACTGCATTTGGCTCGTCCACTGGATACTCCCTCTCGGACTCCCTAATGGAGGCCATCCCCGAAAAGTACCGGGCGATTTCCCCCAGCCTTTCATAAATGAACTTCAAAGCAGTCGAGGTTTTCTCGCGATCGATGTACGCGTGCCACACGACCAGCTCCTTCGTCAGCTCTATGTAATACAGATGAAACTGCTTCTTAACGTCATCCCTTCTTACATTTTTCCTTATGCGGTACAGGTACTCATAAGAGGTGTCCTCCTCCATACAGAAATTCCTGACGAAATATCTGGACATCTCGAGAATAGCTTCATAAGCTATCGTCTCCTGGCGCCTATCAATTAGGGCTGACAATGCCACAAGGCTGCAGCCGGGTACGTAATGCCTCCTCATAACATCTACGATTTCCATAACGAGGTTGTGCACCCTTATCATTTGGTATTTAACGTAAATTAAACGTGGATCCACGCTTTCCCAAAATGGCGTGCGTAGCTCGTTTAACCAACCATCAGCCATCTCTATAATTTCAATCAAATGCGAGTTAATTCTGTGAAACCCAACAACTCCTTACAGCTGGATAATAAAAATAAGTAATACCTGCCTTTTTGACCATCTTATTGTATGTAATTTCAAAGAAACTTACCGATTTTAGAGAGAACTTCGAAACACCAACGTTAAAACAACAATGAAACAATGGCGATTTTCAAGGGAGACGTAGAAGTGGACGCTTGTTACAAGACAAAAAACGCTCTACCAATTTGGCGTGGGTTTTGCGAACTATCAGCCAACTCTGAAATTTCAATTAAATGCGAGTTAATTATGTGATACATAACAACCCCTTACAGATGGATAATCAAAATAAGTAATAGCTGCCTTTTTGATTATCGTATTGATTGTAAATTCAAAGAAACTTACCGATTATAGAGCGAACGACCGAATGACGCCAACGGTGACACAATAATGAAACAATGGCGGTGTTAGGCGGAGGAATGCAAAAAAGACGCTGCCAAAAGACAAAAGAGCGCTAAATGATAAAAATGCCGCGAAATGAACAACACCGGAAATAGTCAAAATGGCGCCAATTGACTGCATTCAAAATTCAATCAAATCAGCTACATATAAAGCATGAACTGATTATCCTTATCTTATTTGGAGTTTATAAAATTAAATTGTAGAACTAGAGAGGGTTAATATAATAGCTTTGCTGCTGCGTTGAGTCATCGCTAAACAAAATCGTTAAATGTAACGACCGTGTTATCTTTCGAGGTTATATAACAAGTAGATTTGGTATTCTGTATACAATACTTGCTTGTAATGGATATTGTTCCTGTTATTTCTAAAGTATTGCTTACTCAAGACGTATTGCTCACAAAAGAGTTTACTTAAAAAGAAACCCCTTGTTTTATAGGTATCTAAAGAGAATTGGGTTGCCTACGACACCGGTTGTTTTTATAGGTAATTAAAGAGAATTGCGTTGCCTAAGATACCGGTTGTTTTATACGTAACTAAAGAATTGGGTTGCCTAATTTGAAGGGTATTTTTTATCTAGTTTATTAATTCATGAGAATTAAGATGTTTGATTAACCTACCCAACCTATTTTTAAAATGTTTTAATATGATAATTAATGTTAATTTTCTTAATGTTTATCTTCGAAAAAATCAATCGTTTCTGATGAAATTATACAGGGTGTCCCACCGAAACCGCACATTAAAAGTATATGGACTTCTAATTAATGTATTGTAATAACATTTTCGGTACTTAAGTAGTCGTGTTTCAATAAAAATATTTTTAAGATTATTCGCTTTCCGGTTATATCGGAAGCCAACACCAACTTCCTCATTTTAAATAGAATGCTATATTTTTTATTTCGAATTTGAATTGTACATAAAATTCTGCGAAAACAATCATTATGTAACATAATCTACAAATTTAACCGTTTTCGAGATATTTGACATTATAAAGACATTTAGTGCTTTTTCGTGATTGTTTTTAAAATTCGTACCTCGGAACAAAATAAAACTGAAGAGATGGAATGTTGGCTAAAGAAAGGCAATGCCCGAAGGTATTAATGGTGATTAATTTTTCGAATAATAATATACAGAGTGTTCAAAATTTGACACCACATTTGGTTAACTTTAAAACATTAAATCTCATTGTTTGCCTTGAAAACAAAAGAAGATAGGTGTAGGGAATGAATAGATTAATGCAGAATTAAATTCTGTGTAAGAATATGTAAAAATATACAGGGTGTTCTATTTAAAAGAAAAATAGATTTAAAGGTTTAACGTTGACCAAATATGATATGAAACATTCTGTATATTATTATTCGAAAAATTAATCACCATTTAATACCTTCAGGTATTGACTTTCTACAGCCAACAATCCATTCCTTCGATTTTCTTTTGTTCGGAGATACGAATTTTAAAATAAATAATAAAAAGCACACAGGCTGTGTTACATTATGATTTTTTTCACAGAATTTTACTAAGAATCTAAATTTAAAATTAAAAATATAGCATTGTATTTAAAATAAGGAAGTTGGTGTTGACTTCCGGTATAACCGGAAGTCAAATAATTTTGTAAATATTTTCATTGAAAGTGCTCTTTTCAATGAAAATATTTACAAAATTATTTAACCCGATTACATTATTACAGACAATTTCATTACAATACATTATTTAGAAGTTCATATACTTTGAATGTGCGGTTTCGGTGGGGCACCCTGTATAGAAACTTCTTACTGGATCTATTTTCAGAAATTTTACAGTAGAGATAAAATCTTACTAAGGTATTTAATTTGGGTAAGAACCTAAAGGGATTTCGTTCATTTTAGTAGAAAAAAACAAAAAAAACAATGGTACCTGCATTATTTTTTAGTTGGGCTGTATTTATTCAAGAAAATAGTAAATAACTCTTATTTTGTTTTTGATATAATGTGAAAAATAATGAATCATAATTTAACAACGTTTTATTAAAATATGTTCTTTTCAATTTTCAAAAGGAAGTAATAGTTACCAGAATTGGGCAGGAAATTCGAATCCATTAGCGAAACAAGGTTCCTAAATCCTTTAGTTATATTTTTTTAAGAGAATTAGTATTCGAAATAATGTAAGTGGTTCGAGTTTTTATAAATGGATTCTAATACTTATAAAAGGATTCGAATCCTCCAAAAAAAAAGCGAGTCCAAAAAAGGAATTTTAATCCTTGAAAGGGATTCGAATCATCAAAAATAATTCAAGCCCGTTGTAAGGATTTAAATTACAAATGGAGTATATTTTGAACCTCACTTTAAATCAGTGTTTATACGCTTGGCGCATGAAGTAAAATTTCGAGTTTAGAAAAGCCTGAAAGTTTGGTTTGGTTTGAGAAGTAAAAAAATTAGGAAAGGTGTTTTTATATGAGCTAGTATTTTTTAGTTTTATTTAAGCTGTTTTTCAACGAGATAGAGCTGGTTTTGAACTTGAAAAAAATAATAAAATATGAATAGTTACTTTAAAAAAAAATGGATCAAGCTCAAATATACTTGAATAATTAAAACAAATAAAGAGTACTTACAATTCATAATTTTCAATGATTTTCATAATATGAAATACAAATATTGATTTTTTTATAAATAAAATATTTTGATAGAATAAAATAATATTTATTGGTGCCAACAACATAATGTACAAGTCACGAAAAAGACCCAAACTAACATTAATCACTAACAATTATTAAAAATATAACTAGTTATGGGATAGAACGTCTTGTAAACAGAGTAAGTTGAAATAAAATAAAACCATGGATAGAAGCATCAATCATGTATATGTCACAAACTCATTTGTATTGTAAACTTTAAACATCTTATTTTATCAATGGATGACAAAAAACGTTTGTATCCTTTCTATTATATATTGACAGGTCATAGTTTATCGACAAAAAGCATTTTGTTCACGAAAATGTAATAAAAAAATTGAGTCACACAATTAAACCTACCACCTAAAGTCATTCTTAATTTAGATGTTTCTTAAACATACTTTCTGGTGAATGCACCAGGACTACTACAGTCTTGGCACATTCACCAAATTTTGACTTGACCTGACAGTAAATATTATTTAAACGCTTATTTATTTATTCAGCTAACGGAGTCCATTTACAACTAATTTATTTATTTCATTTATTTACGGAATCTCTTTATACATAAATTTAGAATATTAATATAACTTCAAATACATATATAACAATTAGTATATTTATATATACATAGTGAATTACAGAAAAATAAACATTGTATAAGACAAGTTTATGTTATTCTTACTTTACGCGAGTTAAAATTAAAACAATAAAAAATAATAAACAATGTATACATTATTTAGAAATAAAATCAATGGGTACATAGACAAATACATAAACATCAAGAAATTGTACAAATAACAGATTGAAATTAATATCAGTAACTGATGAGCCAAATATCACAGTAAAGACTAGATTGTATAATATAATATCGAATAAAAATACATAACATAAAGTTTCACAAACTAAGAAATTAAAATTAAAATACAACATTGTTAACGATAGCGGATAAATGGATAAATTGATGCGTTTTAAATTGGCCTTAAATGTTAAAAATGAAGAATGATGTAATGAAACATAGTTGCTATTGTTTAATTCTCTAGAGTTACTCATCGTTCTGCATATTGGACTAAATTTTGCGTAATTAACTGCATGATAGCGCAAATATAATAATGATTTCGATCTGTTAGCACCTCTAGAAGGCACATAAAAGTCTATTTTTTCTAATAAGCTTTGGCAATCATCTCACCGTTTATAAGCTTAACAAATCATTTATTATTCTTTTATTTTCCAACGAGCTGAGATACAACATATTATGCATAGTACTATTGCTTAATTGGTATCTAGTGTTGCCTAGCTTAGCAGAAACCAAGCGCAAAAAGCGACTCTGTACGTTCTCCAGCTCTGCTGAAAGTACCCTCGTATAAGGAGACTAAACAACAAATGCGTACTCTAAGTGAGTTCTGACCAAGCAAGTATATAATTTACGTAAAACGGAAACATGAAAATCTTTCGAAAAGCGTCCAATAAAACCAAGGACTCCCAACGCTTTTTTAGATATGTGTTTAATGTGCTGGCTAAAGTTTAAATTATAATTAAATATGACACATCAAGGACGTGGGATGTTGTCCACGCAAATCAATGTATCATTACATATCGCGTAATTAAATTCCAGTCTGTTACGACGATAAAATTAAATTGAGCTGCATTTTTGTAAGTTAAAAAATAATTTGTTAGTTTCACAGCAGGTGGACAAACTATTCAGATCCAATTCTAATTTATGTTGGTCATCCAGGCATTTAATAGATTTAAACAATTCCAGGTCATCAGCAAATAAAAGAAAATTACTATAATTAATATACTGTCCAATATCATTAATAAATAGTACGAATAATACTGGTCCGCAATGGGAGCTCTGTGGGACCACAGAAGTAACACTAATTTCTGAAGATATTGTATTACCTATATCGACTAGCTGTTTTCTATCTGTTAAGTAGCTTACTAACCATTTATATAAATATAACTCATTAAAATTAGATTAAAACTATAAATATAAAATACAATTAAGAAACACAACACTTGTTATGTATTTAATATAATTCTACAATATTGTAGTTTTTATTTTGTAATACATAATATTGTAAGCATTGTAATTTTTTCTAAGTACCCTTTCTAATTTCTTAACAATCTTAGACTTTTTTTTTATGAAAATCTCACGTTTCGTAAATTTAAATTAGAGCAGCTGTAATTCGTTAAAAATCTAATTAATTTTGTTTTTGCAACGTTAGAACCATGTAACTTAGTTTTAAATCTCTTTTTGGATTATTTCAGTTTGTTAAATATTTTCTTAAATTAAAAAAAGAGATTTCCTTGATATACAGGGAAATTTTCTTCTAAGCATATATTTCCTGATCATACGTTGTATATTTTTAAGCATTCGTTGTTTCTGAAAAGCGTTCCATTTAAAGCTTCGAACGAGTGTTTCAGTCCCAGATTAAGCACGAAGTAAAATTTCGAGTTTAGGAAAGAATTAAAATTTGGTTTGGTCGCTCCGCGAAGTGGAGCGACCAAACCAAATTTTCAGGCTTTTCTAAACTCGAAATTTTACTTCATGCGCCATGCGTACAACACACTAAAATATTGTGAAGTTTAAAACTTACTTCTAGAGCAATATGCCAAAGCAGTGTGTTTTGAAGCTCACGTTTAATCAATGTTTTATGCGCCTGGAGCATGAAGTATAATTTCGACTTAAGAGAAGCCTGAAAATTTGGTTTGGCCGCGACCAAACCAAATTTTAAGGCTGTTCTAAACTAGAAATTTTACTTCATGCTTAACCAGGGAGTGAAAACACTCGATGGATGCTTTAAATTGATTGTCTTTATAAAAACAACGAGTTCCTGAAAAATTACAACGTGTTCATTGATATGTATACTTGAAATAAAAATTCGCTGTATTTTATATCTAACTTTCTTTAAATTAACTGAAACATCAGCGGATATTTTAATTCAAGAGATTACACAATAAACACTAAAATATCGCCAATTCAATATTTCAATGGTTTAAGGAATAATTATTTAAATACATCATGTTTTTAAGACGAAATAGATTGACCAGCTCTGAGCCAAGAGCAAATCGAGTAATAAAATGTAAAGCACTTATATTTCAAGTACTCATTACTAATTAAACAATTAAAATACATTAAAAATAATTACTTGAATTTCCAAGTTTTCATTTCAAAATACCATCTAAAAATAGAGTTCAAAAGTTAAGAATGACTAAATTAATTACTTAAATCCACAATAAAGTTTGTTAAAATTGGCTGTTTAACGATTTAATTAATGTATTACCATCAAGTTTATTTGATTGATGCATTTAGAATTACATTATTCTTATTGTGATACATATCTGTGATACAAATGTGATAATGTAGTTATTAATTTATGAATACTTTCTTTATTAAAGTATTTTTTAAATTTATTTATTAAATTTATTATCACAGTTCTATCATTACATGTTCATATTAATTAGTTATCTGTTAGTTTTGTTGTTTACTTTTCGTTTCAACATATTAGTCATATCTTTAGTTATGCGATATTTAATCGTTGATGTTTTATTTTACAATTGCATTATTCTTAATGTGATGCATTATCTGCGATAAAAATGTGATAATGTAGTTATTTAATTTACTCATATTTTGTTGATTACATTATTGTCAACAATTTGTTAAAGCCATAAACAACATTCACTCAATTCTTTGTACCATTTAGAAATGATCTAAGTTATTTATTAATTAATCTAATGTAACTTATTTGTTAGTATACGAATACTTCCATGATTATTATTCTAAATTAATTATAAATTGATTATAATGAAAATTCCGCAAAATAAAGTTAAAGCTGAAGTTTAATCGTTGAATAATTTTTAACTGATTTAGCTAAACGAAGCATACATGTTTTAATTCAAAAACAAGGTAAATTGGGTTGCATTTTCTCTACAGTAAAAATTTATAGATCTTTTTTTTCCATTTTTAAATAGTTTTTCGAAGGCTGTGTATTTGAATATTGAATATCAAAATATGACACATATTTAAAATCGAAAAATAACATCCTTATTTATAAAATTGCCGTTAATTATAGTGCTTTCGTATTATTAGAACAAAATCTACATGCTACTGGTTAAATTTGGAATAATTTAAAAGTTATCGTATACTATTTTTGTTCATGTTTGTGAAAATGTATTTCTTCTACTGAATTGTTTAATTGAAATGTACTTCTAACGAGTGTTTTCACTCCTTGATTAAGGATGAAGTACAGGGTGGACCAAAAGTGCGTTTAAATTTGAATCGGTAGCTGCGACGAGCAGCGACCGCGGGGTGGGGCGGAGGGGTTACGAAGCGCAAGAGCGGCCAATGGGAATTCGGTACCATGGCGTTGTTCAGCGATAAACAACGTGCGTTCTGTGTACGCGAGTACTACCGCAACAACGATTCTTTTACTCTAACGCAACGAAAATTTTGCGCTCATTACAACATACGGCGTAAAAATGAAGCTCCATCGATTCAATTGATTTGAAAATGGGTACAGAAATTGGAGGAGACAGGTTCAACAATGAATCAACCACGATCCGGCCGACCTAGAACATCAAGAGATCCCGAAAACGTCGAACGTGTAAGAGCATCTATTCGTGAAAATCATGAACTCTACTCGGAAGCGGTCTAACGCCTTAGGTGTGCCCAGAACATATTTGATTCGTTTTCTTCACAAAGATTTACATTTACATCCGAACAAAATCCAAATGGTACAGGAATTAAAGCCTCAAGATCACGCTCACATGCTCCAATTTGCCAAAAAGTGATATCCAAACGAGGTGCCATTAAGTGGCCACCTCGTAGCCCGGACTTATCCCCACTGGACTTCTTTCTTTGGGGATACTTTAAAAGTAACGTTTTTAACAGCAACCCAGTGTCCCTAGAGGAATTAAAGGAAAATATTCGAGAGGAAATGCAAAACATTTCACGAAACACTTGTGAGGCCGTCATTGAAAATGTCCGCTCCAAGTTGCAGCAGTGTCAAAATAGTCAAGGATCACATATGGATGATGTAATTTTTAAAAAATAAAATCCCTATTTGTGTACTTTAATAATAAATAGAAAGTTTTTATCTCACATAACTAGTTTCTTTTAAATCATCATGTGAAATATAAACGAACTTTTGGTCCACCCTGTATATTTTCAGGCTTTTCTAAACTCGAAATTTTACTTCATGTGCCAGGCGTATAAAACACTGTAATATTGTGAAGTACATGGATGTTAATTGAATATAAATGATTAAAAAATCTAAATGACCTTATTTTGCTGTGGCCATTGAGGTTATGTAAAACAAGAATCGTATGCTTTAAATTAGAGGTATTATGCTATTAAATTATTAGTTGTAAACTAACAATAGTAATCTAATGAAATATTGCATTAATACGAAAATATTAATATCATCGTTAGAACCGTATTAAAGCTCTTTGCTAACTTTTATTAATAAGGCATGATTTAAATATTCGAATATTCAAATATTTTAATTAATTATACATGTGAATAAGTGAATGATTTTATAATTTGCTATTATAATTGTATTTATATATTCGAATTCCCAGCCCTAGTTTTAAGTACTATGAAAAATGATAACTATTGAAAAGAGATAATTTTAAAGTGTATAGCAATAAAAATTACAAGAATTAAAATAATCTGTTATCCCAATAATATAATTATTCATTTGATTTAAACTCTAGTGTTTAGGATTGATCTTGTAGTCTTCTTATTATTCTTTTGCCAAATGAATGGCCCCGGCTTCGAAGCCCTGTCGACCAGTCACAGCAGTCAGATTTAATAAGTCTTCCCTTATATTGACTCTGCTGCTGCCGTTGTTGACATTGATGGCGTCAGAAATGGGGATTCTGCTGGAGTGGACTTAGAGCCCAGGTTGTTGTAACCATTAAAACACCGCCCCGGAAACTTCCAATCTTCTCAATTCTCGGCGATCCTCGGCGATCAATTTAAAATGGATGTTTTGAAATAAAGAAAAAATACAGAATTAGTAATTGATTCAATGAAATCTAATAAACATCAACAATTTTCTCACAAGTAAAACAATAAGATACATTAACAATTGGTTTAAATAATACAAAATACAGGGCGAATGATCTTTGTTTTTAAAACATCATATAAACCTAAAATACAGGACAAGCGCTTCGACAACACAGTTCAATCGCCACTATATTGCCCTGTAGTGTAGAATTTGCAACAGAAGATAAAGTTACTTATTGCACAAAATCAGCGACAGCAGCTTAACGTTAATCTTCTTTATTAATTCACGCTTGGCTGCTGTCCGAGATAATGAAATTGTTATTACACAAATACTGCAGCAACAGACGAACACAAGATTAATTAGATCTTGAAGCTCGTCTGTTACCGTAAACTTCATGCAATCGAAGCGACATGCATTTTATCATACGAACGAGTGCTAAGGTAACCGATCGTCTGATGGTGCAGTTGACCAGATGTTGGTAGACTTGTTGTTAAAGAAGTACACTAGTAAAAGTCACACCCTCCTTGAAAATAAAATTACTCAAAGCGGGGAGTGATTTTTAATCTTGATCTCCTTATTATGGAATCCTTAAGCCTCGTTACATACCGCAACCGCCCCGCAACCAGGCTGTGGCGAAGGGGTTACGTTTTCTATGCTCGTATGTTAAATTTCCTCGGTTAGCGGTTGCGGGTAGTATCACATTTCATATATATGCAGTTCATCCTGGCCATAGTCTCTCCTTTTCTACTCGATTTCCAGTTTTCTCATAAGCATTAGCTCCCCTTGGTAGTATGTAACGACATCTTCTAGGTGCTTCATGATATTAATGCAGTTGTGATGATGGTGTTGACCAGATGTTACGTTGCGGAAGAAGTACAAAATTGAAACTCCCAACCGGCTTGATATTAAAAGTACTCAATGCAGGTAGCGAGTTTTAATCTTGATGTCCTTTCTTGTGGAGTCTTTAAATCTTAATCTCTTCTGGGTACTTCATCAGTGTGGTTGTGATGGTTGCGTTGATAGACTTGTTGTGGTAGAAGTACAAAACTAAACCTCACATCTCGCCTTGAAATTAAAAGAACTCAATGGCAAAAAGCAAGATTTAATCTTGATCTTCTTGTTGTGAGTCTATAAGTCTTGACCACTTCCAGACATTCCGTGATACTTCGGTGAAATTGTTGCGGATGAATTCTGGCAAGCAATGTTTACTACAACACATATACTGAATGTTTTAATTTAAGCATTCAGTACAAGCGTTGGTAAACATAAAGCAAGCATTTAAAAAATGTACCAATTTATTTAGCGAACTCTCTGTAGAAATCACTGGACAATCTTGATGACGCTCACGGGATCTTCCTATTCATAGACTTGTTACGGAACAAGTGCAAAATTGAAACTAATGACTTGAAATTTAAATTACTCAAAGTAAGTCTCAGTTTAAATTTTGATCTCCTTATGTAATTATAATCCAAGTTTAGAATATAAGTAACAAAAAATAATACCATTAACCTAATCCAAACTTTCGAAAGAAGTGCAAAATTTAAAGTAAGGTCTACCTTGCGTTTATACTACCCAAGGTATACCTCAGTTTACATCTTGATCTCCTTGTGTAATTGTTGTCCCAGTTTAGAATATAAGTAACAAAAAATAATACCATTAATCTAATCCAGGGTTTCCATGGCACTGAGGAGATCTTCCTGATTCGTAGACTTGTTGCGAAAGAAGTGCAAAATTTAAACTAAGGTCTACCTTGAAATTTAAATTACTCAAGGTACATCTCAGTTTACATCTTGATCTCCTTGTGTAATTGTTATCTAAGTTTAATAATAATAAAGAATATTTATTTAGCACTTTTGCTGTACATAAAAAAATACTATTACAAATTTAACTATAAAATATAAATAACAAAAAATAATACTAATAATCTAATCCAACGTTTCTCAAACTATGCGTGGCGATACAAGATCTTGAATGTATATTCATTAGTGATGGGCATGATCGAGTATCTCATTAATCAAGTAAGGGATAATCCAGCACTTAAAGTAATATGTAAAAAGCGAGTAGATGATCTTTTTTTGGTCGATCTTCTATGAATCATAAACTAATCTAACCTAAGCAGTATATTTTAAACTTCATATCGAATCAGTGTTTTATACGCCGACCAAATCAAATTTTCCGGCTTTTCTAAACTCAAAATTTTACTTCATGCTTAATCTGGGCGTGGATAACAATTGTTAGAAGTTTTAAATTGTCAAAACTAACTTGACAAGTTAAGAATCAATATAATCTAAAAACTGTTCATATGACATACCATAATTCTACAAATCTGGATAGTGTTAGGTTACATGACAGATTAACCTAACCCTAACTAGATTAGGCTGGCTACATTACGCATGGCAAAGAATTGATGGTTACGTAAGTAACTGGCGTGCAACTTGAAAAAAGAAATTACTTGCAAATAGTTAAGCATAAACTAATCTAACTTTACAATCTGTCATCTAACCTAACCATATATCAAATACCAACTATTTGGACTCTTGCTAGATGGTCCGGTACCTAGCAGCACATTGACGTTGTCAGTACTGAGTAGAATGAAACTACGAAGAATCACAGGACTAGTTACTAGACACTGTGACCTGAATAAGCACAAACATAGGATGGAAATTGAGAAAGGCCACCTATTTCGTGGGTGTTTGGAAGAGGAGGAAACTCGCTAACACCTACTGTGTACATGCGAAGCCTATAAAAGGCAAAGCACGGAGCAATTCGGAAAGCCTGTGCTTCCTGAAGTAGAGCTCAAGAAAATCCTCTGACTGAAACTCCTAAACTTTAAAGAAGACACGGGAGTACACAGGAAGTAAACCGTCCAGAGGCGCACGAAATGACCACGGAGACCGCAGTGCATGGACGTTAAGCGAGACCACCTCATGTGAAACTATTTGGATTAATTTCCAGATACTGATATTTCCCTACCCTTCATTAAGTTGGCTGTTAATTACTTAAATATCTAGCAATCAAGAGAACCTAAGTAACTAGCAAATAACATACAAAATTAACCTAAAAGCGGTTGCACGTGATACAATCAAACTTCACAAATTTAAGCTTATGTGGTGGCTAGTTAGATTAGTTGCTGATTACTTAATTAGCCTAACTCTAGGTTCTACTAGTTAGATTGGTTACTTTAGTAACCAGAAATGAAAGTAACTTACAAATAGTTAATCAAGACCCAATTTCACTCTCTGTTATTTAGCAGCACCTCTCCAGCTTAGCTGCCAAGTTAATTTAGTAGCTGAATATTTAGTTTTCCGAACCTAAGGATAGGCTGGTTGCCAGTTACTTAGGTTAGTTGTTCTTTAGCAATTAGCCCATCCTAAATAGCTAAGCTTATGAAATTGCCAACTAACCTAAGTTATTGTACTATCTCATTTAATCGGTAACTATAGTAACCAGCAAATAACCTAATCTTAGTAATTCATCTAAAGTGGCGTTGAAGTGAGTAACTAAAGATTGTGTTTCACAAAAGTGGGTCGCAATGTTAAACGTATAGGATTCGCTGATCTAATCAACTTATCGTCGACTAAAAGTACAGTGACAATTTTTAAATGTTATTAACTCAAAACAATATAGCAGGGTTCTCGATTCACAACAGAAAAAAATATTAATTATTAACAAAAATGTATGTATGTTTATGTATTTAAAAATTATTATCTACTCACCGATATTTTTTCTTCTGAACATAATTATGATTGTTGAAATATTATGCATCTATTTTTGATTCCAACGAGCGGATCTCTCCAGCAGTTTATATTCATCTATTTGCCTGGAATCCAACGTTGAATGGATCCTTTTTGGAATAATTCACAGCAGCCAAATCGCTTCCAGTAAGTTTCATCGAAATAATATAAAACGAAGAAAATAGACACAATTAGAACCAAATAAAGTAATTACATGCAACTTAAATGAAACCTTTTAAGTTTCTACGACTGAAGCTTTATTTGTTACTATAGTCTTAATAACTCTTACTCGTTGTTAACTTATTAGTTAATGTTGTTGGAATAATTTAATTAGCTTATTTCTAGGTTTAATTAGTTATCAATTACTAAAGTTAGATTGGTTACTTTAGTAACCAGAAATTAATGTAACTTACAAATAGTTAATCAAGACCCAATTTCACTCTCTGTTGTCTAGCGGCATCGTTCCAGCCTTACTGCTAAGTTAAATTAGTAGCTGAATACTTAGTTTTTCGAATCTAAGGATAGACTTAAAAGTTTAACAGTGTAAACAGTAAAAGTTTACAGTGACAATTTTTAAATGGTTTAAGCTCAAAACAATGTAGCAGGGTTCTCGATGTACAACAGAAAAAAATATTAATTAATAACAAAAATGTATGTATGTTTATGTATTTAAAAATGAATTTCTACTCACCGATATTTTTTCTGCTGAACATAGTTATGATTGTTGAAATATTATGCATCTATTTTTGATTCCAACGAGCGGATCTCTCTAGCAGTTTATATTCATCTATTTGCCTGGAATCTAATGTTGAACGGATCCTTCTTGGAATAATGCACAGCAGCCAAATCGCTTCCAGTAAGTTTCAACGAAATAATACAAAACGAAGAAAATAGACACAATTAGAACCAAATAAAGTAATTACATGCAACTTAAATGAAACCTTTTAGGTTTCTACGACTGAAGCTTTATTTGTTACTATAGTCTTGATAACTCCTAATCGTTGTTAACTTATTAGATAATGTTGTCGGAATTATTTAATTAGCTTAATTCTAGGTTCAATTAGTTATCAATTACTAAAGTAAGATTGATTACTTTAGTAACCAAAAATAAATTAATGTAACTTACAAATAGTTAATCAAGACCCAATTTCACTCTCTGTTGTCTAGTAGCATCGTTCCAGTCTTACTGCTAAGTTAAATTAGTAGCTGAATACTTAGTTTTCCGAATCTAAGGATAGACTTAAATGTTTAACAGTTTGGGAACTGCCAATCTAATCAACTTATCGTTAACTAAAAGTACAGTGACAATTTTTAAATGGTTTAAACTCAAAACAATATAGCAGGGTTCTCGATGCACAACAGAAAAAAATTAATTATTAACAAAAATATATGTATGTTTATGTATTTAAAAATGAATTTTTACTCACCGATATTTTTTCTGCTAAACATAATTATGATTGTTGAAATATTATGCATCTATTTTTGATTCCAGCGAGCGGATCTCTCCAGCAGTTTATATTCATCTATTTGCCTGGAATATAATGTTGAACGGATCCTTCTTGGAATAATCCACAGCAGCCAAATCGCTTCCAGTAAGTTTCAACGAAATAATATAAAACGAGAAAATAGATACAATTAGGACCAAATAAAGTAATTACATGTAACTTAAATGAAACCTTTTAAGATTCTACGACTGAAGCTTTATTTTTTTTACTATAGTCTTGATAACTTCTACTCGTTGTTATCTCATTAGTTAATGCTGTCACAACTTTGGCAATTATTAAACTGAATGCCACCTTTAGTTTGATAATGACAACTATACTTGTTTGTATATTTTCTAAACTATAGTCACATAATAAGCCTCAGTTATAGAAAGTTTGTGTCTCATTTAAGTGAATTACTAAATAAAGTACTAATAACATTTCTTCGCACTTTTGTTTTTTACTTTTATATGTATATTTCAGACACAAAGTGATTTTTATCAATGAATATTTATTCCATTGATAAAAAGGTAAGAATTTACTATACACCCCGTGGGTATTATAGATAAAACTGATATTATTTGAAAGTACTCGACGAGTACTATCTGGATATGCAATTAATTTCGACCGGAAATGTTAAATAAATAAAAAAAATTAGTTTGAAAATGTTGAAAATATTGAGTCCTAGCAGTATGTAAAATAATCATCGTGCGCAAAGAGATTTACGCAATTTATTCTATTGCAAA
This sequence comes from Philonthus cognatus, assembly GCA_932526585.2. Taxonomy (NCBI): domain Eukaryota; kingdom Metazoa; phylum Arthropoda; class Insecta; order Coleoptera; family Staphylinidae; genus Philonthus; species Philonthus cognatus. The sequence continues at coordinate 111,001,076 of OW052243.1, forward strand.
CCTTTCTCCTAACATAATCTAACTTAGAAGTATGTGGAATATTCAACGTCAGCAAACATTTTTTTCGGCGAAATATAGTCTTTGACACAAGCTAGAATTCAGCCCAAATGAATTTCCAAGAGTGTATTAATTTATGTTAGTTATTCTATAAATCCATATGAGTCCAAGTGTAATGTGTTATAATCGTCATCCGGTTAAATCTAACTTTAAGTTGAAGTTAGATTGAAGTCTTTAACAAGCATTTCTTTCGACTTCCCCAATGTCTCCAGTAAAGATTGCAATCGTTAACAGCAATCAGTGAGGTTTTATAGAAGTTTTTAGTCAAAATTTCAAAGTTGAAAAAAGTGAACTTTTATCATTTCCGTTGTGAATTTATTGATTTTAATTGGTGATATATGTCAATACAGTGTGAATCTATATTATAATGCATGTTATTCCACGGGGTGTAAAGTAAAGTCGAGCCGAAAAGTTATTAGTGCAAACTAGACTAATTACAAAACTCATACAAAACAAGCATCTGCAATTAAATACAATTTTGTATAATATAGATTAAATGCCGCAAAGTTGAGTTTTGATGTTGATGAAGTACAAAATAGTACCACACAAAAGCCATGAAGACTTAAAACATTCCTAGCAAGGGTGTGATACGATCTTGATTTTCATTCGTGTCGCTGGTGAATTCGCTGTTGAAAGACCTAGCACAAATATTAAATAAAATGCATTAATTAAAACATTATTATGTTGCTGTGAACAAAAACGCCGCGAAGTATCATTGGTAGATTGTAGAAGTACAAAATTCCACTACTGTAACGCTGAGAAGAATTGAAATCTTTCACAGCGAATCAGTGGTGCAATATTGAATTCTTTATTGAACCAATATCAAGAAGTCGATTCCATCGTTAGTAGGTTTGCCATAAAAGGTTACAATAAAAGTTTGAATATAAGGTACCTAAATTCTAATATTAAATTACGTTCGTAAATCTTTGTTGATGAAGTGCAATCGAGGAAGTTAAGGGTGAATTATAAAAATAGAGGACTCCTTGCTTTAAAGATTAAACATAACTTTAAAGAAAGGAAGTTCCCTAAATTTAATATTCACTGAATTTCGAAAGTTGACCTAATGGACAAAGCGATTTTAAGAACATATATCTATATACATAAATTACCCAATAGCTATGAAGAAAAGTAAATCTTGTTGGTGAGTTATACAGGGTGAGCCGTTGGAAACGGACGTCTTGCAAATGAACAGTACTCCACAATTTGTGGGCTTAAACATTTGTTATTTACAGAAATAAGTGTGCCACAACATGTAGTTTCCCAACTTTATGTGTGGAAAATAATGTCATTCAAATAGAGTCTATTATTACGTTGACAAATTCGGAGACGCTCCTTGAAGTTCGCGTCTACTTTCTCCAGCAGATCTTGATCGATTTCAGCGATGTTTTGGTTTATTGCTGCTCACAATTTGACTAGTGAACGAGGTTTGGTTTCGTACACACGAGATTTTAAAAAACCCCACAGACAAAAGTCACATATTAAAAGGCTCAGTGAGCGAGGGGGGCAAAGCATATCATCGAATCTGGAGATAAGGTGATTAGGAAACAGCCGTCGAACAACAGCCATCGACCGTCGGGCTGTATGAGCAGTAGCTCCGTCCTTTTGGAACTAAACACGCTGGCAGTTGATTTGACGTCTTCTTAGCTAACCCTCTTTGCTATAGCGGTCAATGACATCGCGATGTCAGTAAACTCCTCTGTCTTAAAAAGTCTGTATGTCGATGACTTGGTGATATATATAGCGGTAGATACCATCCTCGCCATTAATCGCCAACTCCAAACAGTCATCGACAAGGTGAACAGCGACGCTGAGTCTTGAGGTTTTCGCTCCTCTGCAGCGAAAACCTCATGTGTACATTTTTGCCGACTTAGACGTCCACATCGTGATCCCGAAATATCTCTTCGAGGCACAAGGATACAGGTCGTAGATAGTATCCGATTTCTAGGGCTGAGGCTCGATAGGACTCTTAAATGTCGGGCCCATATAGATGAGCTGGTCCAAAGGTCTAAGAAAGCAATAAACGTCATTAAATGCTTGGCCAGCATCAACTGGGAAGCTAGAAGAGAAGTACTGCTGCGACTGTACACGGCTCTGGTTCTTTCCAGAGTTGACTATGGTTGCGCAGTATACTTCTTAGCAAGAAAGTCCTGGTTAAAAGCCCTAGACTCTGTTCACCATGCCGGTATCAGGTACGCCACTGGAGCTTTCCGGACGAGTCCCGCACCGAGACTCTGCTGCGAATCAGGCGTCCCTCCTCTAAATGCACGCCACAACCGCTTTGTATTGCAATACGCAGACTCTCCGCGGTTATACACAGACGGCTTGAAGACCGAACATGGTGTAAGCTGTTCCGTCGTCATCGATGGAACGCCACATTCGTGGTCATTACACGGGTCGGCCAGCGTGTATACCGCAGAATTATATGCGTTATACCAAGCGCTTCGATACTGTTTAATGAACCACCTTATTTGCTCTGACTATCTTAGTGCCATCCAGAGTATATCGTCGCTATACTCGGTTGATACGCTGGTCCAGCTTATACAAGCCTCGATACTCGAAATGTCCCGGTTGCGAAAGACGCTAGTTTTCGTCTGGACTCCGGGGCACGTAGGTATCGAGGGCGACGAGCTGGCCGATGAAGCTGCCCGTCAGGCAGCGAAAGCGGACAACAAAGATGATGTACCCGTAAAGCCCGAAGACCTTAAAGGGTATATCAAAGAGAAAATATTAGAGGATTGGCAGGAGAGTTGGAATGGCTCCGAGAGCAAGCTCAGATCCATAAAGCTCTCCGTGACTCCCTGGCAATCGCCGGTGACTCTTACCAGGAGAGAGGAGGTTGCTCTGTGTCGTTTACGCATAGGGCACACCAACTAAACCTCCTTGTATCTTCTCGCCGTCACTGTCACTTGTGTCACGACCGGTTAACGGTTGAGCATATACTTATAGACTGTCCAGCCTACGCACGTCAGCGTAATAGGCTGAGGCTTGGTGGTGATATGGCGTCAATATTGGCAAATTGTAAGAGGTCCGTAGAGAAATGTTTACATTTCCTACAGGAAACAAAATTATTGAACTGAATTAAGGGTTTGTGTTGTTTATTTCATGTTAATTTATTGATTGTAATGTCTGGTTTATGTTCAGTGGCATCGAAGTCCATTTACAACTTCGGTGTCCCTTTTTAGCTTATATTGTCTGTCTTTGTAAAATGTTTCAGAGTCCGTTTACAACTCTGAAGTATTTAGGTTAAGTCTGTAAATAGTTTATCCTTACTGACCCGATATCAGGGTCTTTCTTACAACCCTGATGTCGTTTTATCTGTGATATTAGGTTTAAGTTTTAGTTATTCGTTGTGTCGTAATAGACTCCAGTATCAGGGTCATTTACAACCCTGGTACTGTCCCTAGAGTGATACTAGATGTAAGTAAATGTTTTTAAATGCCTGACTTACCGTATTTTTATATTGTTTGTCTTGTCATGTAAGTCAGTGCATGACAAAAGAGTAGACCGGCCAATGACCATAGCAGTCGACGCCGGCAAAGTGGGAGGGGTTTTAGTGGGTAGGCTTCCAGTCGCCTTTTGACTGCAGGAAGTCCTACACTCTGTCCGTAAGTGGGTTTCCCCTTCCACACCACAAAAAAAATTAATGATCATTCAAATGGTTATATAGGGAATTTTTAAGTATACATATACATACGTTTTTTTTTAAATAATTCAAGTTGAAGCTTTAAACGAGTGTTTTTTACTCCCAGGTTAAGCATGAAGTAAAATTTCGAGTTTAGAAAAGCCCCGGCAAATCTAAATTTTCAGGCATTTCTAAACTCGAAATTTTACTTCATGCGCCGAGCGCGTAAGCATTGACGATATTGTGAAGTTCAAAATATGCTGCGTATGTTTGATCTTGCGTCAATAAATTTTAGAAAAGTATTATTAAATCTTGCGATTTCTAAATTCGTGCTTTATAATATGTTTTTCTTTTACTTCTTAAATATGCAACTACGAGTGTTTGTTGTTCAAATATCGAAAATTTAGAATTTAGATATTTTAACGGCAGGGACTTTAAAATTTCTCTATTTAATAGCTTTTTTTCTCCGCTATATTTTGCATAATAAAGTTATTTTAAGGGGTCAGGGACTAAAAACTGAAATCAGGGAAGCGTCAGGGAAAAGTCAAGGAAATTTAACGTTTCAGATTGGTCGCCACCATAATTAAAGAAATTATCTTTAAACCAGCCCATTATTTGTATTATTCCAGGTATGTGCAGGTAAGATAATAATGGACTGAACACGATTTGTGAATGAAGGAAACATGCACCAATACCTGTACAGTGATTGTGAATTTATTGGCCTAATAAGAGGCCCAATGAAACAGGTACATTCAGTAATACAGGTAAGGAATACCAACAGGTGTGGTTTCCTCCCACCATCAAAATAGATAACAAGTGCGAATAGGTGTGACTTTTCCCTCTACTTCAATCAGGTGCAAGTTACCTGTAGTGAAGGGAGGGGAGAGAATAGAGGTATGCGCAGATGTGGACCAATCAGGTGCTGTACCAATCATTTGCAAGCTACTTGAATTACTAAAGCTACAGCCAGTTATTGCAATTTCTACTGGGAGAACAAAAAGAATACGATTATTAATATAATATGAAATAAATATCAGCTAACCAAATAAGTTCGTGCAGTTTTGCTACACAGCAGAGTGCCATGAATATTTTTTAAGTTGTTGATCGATAGCACTTGTTTGTTACCTGTCATCTACTTTAGTATGGATCTTTCTTTTTTTGACGACAATTGTTTAATTCTTAGTTTTAAATAGTTGAAAATGGCAACAAATAAAACTGTAATTCGAAGAGGACCCGATCAAAACATCCATTGACATTCTCTAAAGAATATCCAAAAATGAAATTTTTAAAAAGCGGAAATTTCTTGCACAAAACAGATTTTTTGTTTTAGCATAGTTTTTAAAATGAATGAACACGATTAGTTTTAAATAAAATATTTAAACACTAAGCACATTCATTTTAATTTAAATTGCATTTTTTAATGGAGAGACTGCCATTCGAAGTTGTTTACTCTGTGAGTACAAACTTGGTACAAAAGCTGCGGTGGCGGTGCGAAAAATATGTACCGCATTCCAAGATAATTTTGGAGAATTCATCTTGACCGATGCAGAACGCTCTGGGAGACCGAAGATTATTAAAAACGAGGATCTTCAACAGGTTGTAGGGGCAAATTCCTGGACAACGTGCCTAGAGCTTGCAAAAAGTTTCAATGTAATGATAAAACCATTCGTTTGCACCTTGATCAGCTAGGAAAGATGTGGAAGTTAAGCTAATGGGTCCCACATGAATTGACAAATGATAACAAATTAAGTCGATTTACCATTTGTTCAACAAACATATCACACAAAGATAATGAACTATTTCTTGGTCGGTTGTTAACCTACGACAAGGGGAGCCAATGCTTATGGAAGAATTGGAAATCGAGTAGAAAAGGAGAGACTATGGTCAGGATGTGGGGCACGAGTAAGACAGGGTGTCCGTATTTCGACAGAATGTATGGGGATCTCAGTTATTTGAAGAGATAGAGTCGGTTAAATTTGGGCAAAGCGTGATTTAGGGCCTAACAATAATATGAAAATAATTTTTAATTATCTTTTTTGTTTTCGAGATATCAACAAAAAACTGATTTCTTGAAAAATCGTTTTCATTTTTTTATTCAAAAACTAGTGAATCTAGACGTTTAGAACTTGAACAATATACAAACACTTTTTAATGAGGAATCTAGTAGCATATATATAACTATAACATTTACTCGGGGACCATAACCAACTTTTGTTTTTCTTGTAGGATTTTCATATTATTTGAAAGAATTTTTTTTTGAACTCAGTGATGTATTGCACTCATAATTTATTTTAGATTTGATATTTAAAATTATAATATTTTCTTTTTTGCAAAGGGTGCCTTGGAAAGAATGACGTCATATCAATTAGTCAATAAAATCTTGACAGCAGTCAATCAATGTTAGCTGTCAAAATTAAATAATAACTGTCAATCGTTTGTAGTAATAATAATAAGTATCGATTATACTGTAAATCAGTGGTCTTTACTTACTACTTTAAAATACATCACATTTATTAAAATATGTATCGTAACTGTCACAAAAAAAAAACAATAACATGGTAATCATTATAATTCAATTCAAACTCGAATCAAGTTGGCACGTTAAATGTCGGCTTACGCCGAGTTATGTCAACTGTCATTAAAGTTCAAATGTTGGCTACCGCCGACTTATGTCAACTGTCATTATAGTCCAAATGTCGTCTAACGCCGATTTATGTCAAGTTGACACGATATACTAAACATCGGCTGGCGCCGACTTATGTCAACTGTCATTATAGTTCAAATGTCGGCTAACGCTTGACACTTATGTCAAGCCAAAACGATAGACTTATGTCAGTCAACCTTGTGATTTACAATCATAAATTTACATTTTGACTATTGTGACATTATGACTGTAAGCCACTTGGTTACCTGTCTTATGACTATGGTAAGATTTTGTCTAATTATGTCTCTGTGGACTGTATTTCGACTATTCTGGTATTGTGATTTTATATATTATATTTAAAGTGTGCAAACTATAAGAAGCGTAAGCTTATTTTCTCGAATTCAAATAGTCTTGAATTTGAATTTATCTTATGTTACTCACTGTTTCCGAGGCACTCTTTACAAAAAACAAAAGATTAAAATTTTACATATAAAATGTACAATAAACTATAAGTGTGGTACATCATTCAATTCAGAAAAAAAATATTTTTCCAAAAAATTGAAATACCAAAATGGCGCCTAAAGGAAAAACAAAAGTTAGCTATGGTCCCTGGGTAAATGTTATAGTTATCTAAAAATAAAACATGTTACTAGATTTCTCGTTTAAAAGTGCCTGTATAATGTCAAAGTTGAAAATGTCTAGATTCGATAGTTTTATAAAAATACAAAATTTCAAAAAATTCGTTATTTGACAATATATCAAAAACGAAAAAAGATATTTCAAATTTGTTTTTAGATTATTATTGGGCCCTAAAATACGCAACTTTGTCCGAATTGAACCGCCTCTATAACTCTTCAAATAACCGAGATCCCCATACATTCTGTTGAAATTCGGGCATCCTGTATACACTAATCACCGGTCTCGCTTCTGGATGCAGCATCCAACCGCTGTCACCAAATTTTATACAGAAACTGACTACTAGATACATATGAACTGTGCCTGCGACGAAAAGTGTATATTATATAACTGTCTTACGATTGGATTGTCGATTATGTCGTCCGCAAAACGAATATGGCTAAGCTTTTGTCCATCCATGGTAATACCTCTTGTGTCTCAATCAAGTTTGTTGAGGGCGTACTCCAGGACCGTTATGAACAATTTTGGGGACACTCTTACTCTTCTTCCGCACTCAATGGGGTTGGTCTTTTCATGTAATTTCACAGATATTGGTAGATGTTATAAATTAGTTTTATGTATCTATAATCAATGCGACACTCTCTTAAAGCCTCTATGAAGGAGTTTAACTCGACTGTATCGAAAGCTTTATGGAAGTTCACAAATGCAAGTCCCAGTGGTTTATTATATTCCACTGACTATTCGATTAAAACCATGATGCTTTGAAGAGGGTCGTTTGTTCAAAACCCAGCGCGGAATCCCGCCTGTTTATATGGTTGGAAAAATCCAATTTCCTCTTTAATGTTGATGTCAACATTAATAACATCAATAATAACATCAAAATATCATCATAATATACATCGTGATTAAAATCTGATTTTATATCGTCCGAATTGTTAACATGTAGTTTCAACTCAAGGTAATCATTATCAAACTAAGTTTGATAATGACTAGCTTGTAGTCGAAACTATTGTCACTGTAAAAATAAAATAAAAGTGGTAAAACAAAGTCGAGTGTTTTTAATATTATTTTTAAAATGCATTAGTATTAGTAAATAAAAAAAAAATTATGATATTATCAAAACAATGGAACAATCGAAGATATTGAAATTAAGCAAACACTTAATATAAATAAAAACAATTCTATTAATAAAAAGTGTGCTAACATTCCCAAATCAAATATTTGTTATACGGGGAAATGTTCTTTTAAGTATAAATATCCCGGTAATTATAGTGTTCGGTAAGTTTTCTATAATTCGTATTTTTATAAAAGCGGTCACTTTGAAGCTTATAACGAGTGTTTGCACTCCTTGGTTAAGCACGGAGTAAAATTTAAAAGCTACATTATTGAATAGATGAAAGGTGTTTACTATTTTACTATTTAGGATTTTTCAGTTAAGCAATAACCAAACTGATGCTACTCGTTTTAGTAAACAGCTTAGAAGAAAATTAACAATTAACTTTCCAAGTCTGATCGATCGAACATTTTGACATTTAAATAATTTCAATATTGAAATAGTCGATACTGAAATTATTACATTCAATTATTAAAGTATCATAAATCATTATACATTGAATAAGAGAATCAAATTATTGCCAATATACATTTGGAAACGCAATATTGTGTAACTTTTTAGGGCATTGTTGCACTAACACAGCTGATACAAGTTTAATCATTCAAGTTTGGATATTAAGTCTTGATTGGCTTCATTCGTGCTCTGGTTTAATTGAATAAACTAGGATATTTTGTTGAAAAAAATGTCTTGAGTAATGATCAGAAAATAAAGTGTGCAGAAAGGATACAAAAGTGTTAGTTAATTAAATATTATACTCTTCACGAAACATCAAAATCATACATTGATCATGATGGACCTCACTTAGGCCCCATTGCACCAAAAACGTTGAACTCGAGTTCAAGCTGAACTTAAGTTCAAGGTGACAGTTGCTATTGTTCTAATGTCACTTTGAACCTGAATTCAGAATTGAACCAGTTGAACGTGTTTGATGCAGCTGGCCATTAGTTTGTTATTTATATCCATTAATAGTGAAAGCGCTACCTGTGTTAATGACTGTAATTTCTGTTCGAGAAACATTAATTATTTAAATAATAAGACAGTTCCAAATAAAAAGTTGAGTAAAATTTGATAACTGTATGAAATTTCGATATGAAATCCTAAGACAGTGCAATGTGTTAAAGGTATCTAGAATTCCAATAAATGTTCTACATCTCTTCGGCCACTTAATCAAATAAACAATTCATGCGACTGTACTGTTGTTAAACAAAATATTTGCCTAATATCTAAAATTGAATACGTTATCCGTTTGAAAAGATTGTTTTGTCGTGTTTTGTCGCTCTGGATCGGTGGTTCCACGTTTATAGGTTAGGTTAGAGAATTTACTTATGATATGTCTAAACACTATAGGAGGCCGGTAGACCGTCCTCAAAATTGTATTTCCAAGGTTATCCTGCACTTCGAGGTCGCGACTTTGCGGCACCTAGCACCTCTAACTGTAAGGGCGGGAATTTTAAACTTCTATTGTTACCGGCGATTCTTTCAATCGTTGGCAACAAAAATTAAATTTCTAATTTATTTTTTTTTGTATATAAAATGTGTTTATCCCCAGCAATTACTTGAGAACCGATCGGGGATTATCTCGGGTAGTTTGAAAGACTAGAGTCCGAACACCTGGAGGGCACTCCTAGCAGACCTCCTAGAGGATTGGTGACCAGCGGCAGTCCGTTTTTCAGAAAAGAGATTTGTGTAATCTTTTGCATTCGCCTTTCCGAAGAACGGATTAGATGAGTTTCCAAAATTCTCGAGATTCGTCGAATGCCTGTAATTGCGACGGATTCGCCGAATTTCGGCCGGCTGGTCACGTCCACCAAGCAAACCCCTCTTTACCCTCGTTTTCGGCATTTAAATGATGGAGGACGGCACTTCTGCATCAGTGGCAAACCAGTAACAAAAGCAACAACAAGTCTATTGTGTTTTCTTTTTTGTGAAATTGTCTTTGAATAGTGCAACTGCACTAGTCAGAAGAACCGGAATTGCTCCCAGTGCCGCCTGTCACCGCTGTGGTCTTCGTTACTGCCAAAGCAGCCTTTGGTCGATGCTTTCCGAAACCCTCCGGACTTCGACTCTCGGCGACGCCTTCCGGACTTTTCCGACGCCGCCGGTCTTTATCTCTGCTCTCCGGACTCCGTCGACGCCTTCCGGATACATCCGGTCTTTTCTGAAGCCGTCCGGACCTTATCGTCGTATACCGGACTTTGCCGTTTTCGTCCGGATTTCGCTGCTGCCACTCACCACCACTACTATGCCCACGTATTAGCTGTTATTTGTTGCTGTGTTTTTTTTGTGCTGTGGTTTTTTTTGCTGTGTTTTTTATATAAATAAATTTGTTATTTTTGGATCAGTGTTTTAAGGACTAGTTGCTCGTGCTCTCTACCCCTAAGCCCCTGAGCTAGCTGGAAGTGCATTCGGGGTACCTTCCCCCTATGACACTATACAACTTGTTTTCATTAATAGTAGAACGGAATGATATTGGCTAGGTTAGGTTAGGTTATTATTGGTTAGGAACTAAAGATGGGTAACTCCTGAGCGAATCGACTCAAAGAGTTAGTTCAGTGAAGTGAGCTAGTGAACCAAGTGGCTCAATTCAAAATGTTCAGCTCTTCTTGAGCCACGACTCATTTTGGTTCGCGGGCTCTTCTAGAGTTTCACGGCTCACCTTGGATGTTGATTCGCATTGTATGAACGGTTCTTGATTTTCACTTTTTTGGCTTGTCGATCGACAGTCTGTCTTGGCTCGGCCTTGCTGATCATGAACTTTTTACTGGTGGTATTTCTGGAGGTCCAGCATTGCACCTTAACAGGAAGCGTCTGGGGCAGACCTGAGTCTTCGGATGATGGATGTTTCAACGAGACGATTGACTAAGTCGGAGCTGTAGACCTTCCTGAGGTCTGTGTCTCTATCTTGGATAGGGCTAACATACACGCGGCGGGGTTGACTCAGCTAAATGAATAGTCGGGGGTGGGCCTTGAAAAGCCCAGGGATGCCTACTCGCCCCTCCGGTCCACACGTAGGTTAGTCTCCGACGGGCAGCGGCTCGCAGATATGGCGGTGATCCACCGGTCCTTAGACGGACGCTCGAAAGGTATACATGGAAAGGTAAAAATCTGAGCACACTAAGTCTGTTGGCATTTCTTAGTCTGCGGCATTTTAGTGGATCATTTTTGTTTTTTTTTCAATTATGTGTTATGTTTCGTTATGTAAGTAATTAAAAATTTTCTTTAATTAAAATAAAAAATATGAGAATTATTAGAGAAAATAAAAATATTGTTTATAGTTGAATAATTAACTTAGTAAGATTAGAAATAAAATTAAAATTAATTTGTAAGCAATTGAGAGAAAAACGTATAAAGAAAAACCTGTTAAGTTAATTCAAATTATATATCATTTTACTGAATATAAAATAACATTTGAAAGAGTTAATAGTAAACAAGAACACATATACAATTTAGTATAAAGTAAATTTAATAAAAAATCTAAATTTTAACATCAATAGAGAAAATTACTATACTTGTATAAAATAAATACACATAACAGAAAATATAAACAATAACAGTATATTGACTATTCACGATTTGTATTTAAATTTTGAAGATGTCAGTGATAAGTGTGAAGATGTCAGTGATACCAAATATCGCTCCTTTTTTTGCGAAGACATGATTGTTTTTAATTTGGCTTGGGACACGACCGCACTACTTAATTAATTTCTAAAAACTGGACATTTTTCACGGCATTTTCTAAACCTACGTTATTTGTTTATTTTAATAGAAATTCGCCTCTGTTAATTCACATATACTACAATTTAAAATATCATAAGCAAACACCTGTTTACTGTATAGTAATCATTAGAAGTCTAATTTTTCTTTCGACACCTATTTTAACCGAAATTGTAAATTTAATAAGAAGTGTTTGATATTGTAATAAGAAAATATCTATCGTTATTGTCCTATCTTTTTTTATTGCAGCATCATCGATTTGAATTTCGATGCGTAAACCCATTGAGTTATGACGGTTCTTGAATTCGACTGAGCGGCTGAACTGACTGAGTTAGCTCACTCATCGCGACCCAGTTCCGCGGTAAGGAGTTGAATCGCGATGATTCATGACGGTTCTTGAATCCAACTGAACTAGCTCGTATTATGGAGTTTTATAAATCGTCCCGATCCAGGTCCGAGATTCGGAGTTGGATCGCTGTTTTCGTGCTGAATGTATGTGTGTTTTTATAGGCGCGCACACGTATTCAATATATTTAAACATATTTGAAGTGTAATCACACGAAATAAATACGCGATTGTTATAATTTTAATTACATATTTATACTCTTACGTATTTACATAAACTATGATTAACTTATTGCAATCATTGTATAACCGACATTATTAATCGCCGTATTGATCAATTTATAATCTATAAGAGTCAGAACTCTCGGCGGCTCGCTCGCTCGTAACTGAGTCATATAACTCTTTTAAGCTGGCTCAGTGAACTGACTCTTTGAAGTGAGTTAGATCTTTTGAGCCAGCTCACTGAAAAGAGCCACTTCGCCCATCTCTATTAGGGACAATAATGTAGGTCAATACAAATCGTTACAAAGCATATATTTTAAATTAATATAAAGCGGTGTTCGTAAATACCACCTCCATGCTTATTTACATTTGTATAGGCCCTCCATCCATCACTCATAACAGTGCCGTAGATAGGGGGGGAGGATTTAGGGCATCAATCCCCATGAGTCTTGAAAATTAAGAGAATGAAATAAAAGGCAATTTAATGCGCTACGCGTATAAGACATTAATATAGAGTGAAGTTTACTTGTTAACAATATTTCAGTGTTTTCAGTGTATAATACGCGTGGCGCATGAAGTAAAATTTCGAGTTTAGAAAAGCCTGAACATTTGGTTCAGGCTTTTCCAAACTCGAAATTTTACTTCATGCTTAGCCTGGGAGTGGAAAACGCTCGTTTAAAGCTTCGAATTGAATTATTTTTAAAAAAGCATATGCATATTTATATTTAAAAGAAACATTCCCTGTATTTAATTTCAACACGTTATCTTGATCTATCTACCTTTTTAATGTATTGTATTCACTTAGAGATTCCATAATAAATAAACAAATACAAATACATAAATGTCTAAAAGAAAATCTATTATTTTCATTTATGCAAATCTACTTTAGACTCTAATAACGTTAAGACGCGAAAGAATTATGTATTTTTTTGTTTCGAATATTAAAATATGCATATTTCTTAGTGGATCTTGAGGATTTTAAATAAATTCGACTATACGTTTTTGGTAAGCCTTTGAAATAAAGTGTTCAATTCGGGGGTCTCACAACTTTAATTTTCGATACAATATTATCGTATTATGGACTGAATAAATAAAAATGGTAATTTTTTTGGCAGCGACCATTATTTATTAAAAATGGACATAAAGACAAAAAGAGAGAAACAAATAGATGAAAGAAAAGAAATAATAAAAAAAAAATAGAGCATATAAACTAAAAGACACAACGTATCGTGAGAAGTACCATGAAATATTAAGTTGAAGGAAGTTGAAGGAAGGAAAATGATCGTCTAACGAGTGTTGTGAAGTAAAATTTCGAGTTTAGAAAAACCTGAAATTTTGGCTCTAGCGGGTAGCGAAGCGGAGCGACCGAGCCAAATTAGGCTTTTCTAAACTCGAAATTTTACTTTATGCGCCACGCGTATAAAACGCTGATTTAATGTGAAATGGTCTTAAACTAATTAACAAGTAAAATACGTTTAGTATGACAAACATCAATTGTTTAAATGACGGAGAAAGTGCTACGATGGATATATGACTCACTGACTCATAATAATCTTATTAATAATTATTTGTATTGACCTACATTATTGTCCTTAACCAATAATAACCTAACCTAACCAATATTTACGAAGCACTTCCCAATTTTTTTTTAATAAAAACATGAGTGTTTATTATTCTGTTTTACTAATAAAAAAATTACAAGTTTTACTTTCACACCATTGATAATTACAAATTTAAATTCCCGCCCTTAAAAAAAATACGTTTGGCCAGTTGTTTACTGTTAGCGCTAGATGGCGCAAAGTCCCGACCTCAAAGTGCAGGGCCCGTATTCACAGTACTGATGCAATTTGTTATCGGTTAGAAGTTGCATTAAAATAAAGTCATTTTACTTCAAACGGTGGTGTAAATTCTTCCCAAAATGACGTCATTTCAGTGCAACATCTCACCGATGACAATTTGCACCGGTACTGTGAATACGGGCCCTGGATAACCAAATACGTAAATAGGAGAAAAATACTAGTGAAAAACTATCCTACCTTCACTTATGCGTATATTTAACATCCAATGGTATTCCTGATGGTTGGCCTATGATGGTCTTGATTTTTACGGATGTATTGATCAGAACATATGCCATGTTTCACTGCAAGTATGCACACTATTTATTATTCTCCTGGTGTGCTTATTTGATCTTCTCAAAGGAATTCACGCGAAAATCACTATCACTGCTGAATAATTCAAGTTAATTGCTTCGAATTAATTATTTACACGCGCACCGTTATCCGACGAAATATCACAATGCGCTCCCCACGACATCTGAAGTAAAAAGTAAGAACTATGGAGGCGAAGCACTATATATACAAGAGTTGCGCAGATGGCGCAATTTTTGAAATATGTCACTCTTATAATATCGTGATTTTTGATGTTGGTGTTAACTAATTAATTTGAATAACTCTGTGTGAAATGCATACATTTATCATTCATCCTAATATTAAGATGATGTTTGAAAATCATTTACACATTCACGTTACGAATACAACTAGAATGCAATAAATATTGAAACAATTTAACAACACGTTTGGTGTCGTTTTTACTCTGTTTGTTTAATTTTATTTTAAAAATGACAAGTGTGGTTTATTGAAAGTTTAGTAACGATTCAATAATACTGTATTATGCAATCGATGTTACATGTATTTAATCCTCAAATTAAAAATGTACCTCGAAATGAACGCCTCTCTTTTAATTTTTTATCAGAATCAGTATTATCTTTACACCTAGAAGCGCTTAAAATTAAAAGTTTATATGCGCTTAATTTATAGCTCTAAGCGAGTGTTTCCACTTCTTGATAAAGCATGAAGTAAAATTTCGAGTTTAGAAAAGCCTTAAAATTTAGTTTGGTCGCTCTAACAATAGTTGTCTAGCAAGGGTATTCAATTCCTTGATTAAGCATGAAGTAAAATCTCGAGTTTAGAAAATCCAAATTCTAAACTCGAAATTTTACTTCATGCGCAACGCGTATAAAACACTGATTTCAGGTAAAGCTAAAAATATACTGCTAAGACTGGGAATTTTTTTAAAGAAATCCTGAAGAGTTTCCATTTTTGAATTCCCTTAAAAATACGCATTATATTATTTATGTATAAAATATAACATATTATTCCAGGAAATCGCAAAGCCACACATTTGAACAAAATCTAAATAAATTAACAGCATAAAGAAGAAGTGTATATTGGTGCTAAAATGCGTTTATGCACTTTGACTTCAAATTAATCCAAACACAAGAGCGTATTGGTTTGAATTTAACAATACACCCGAATGTCTGGATAAACATGAAATCTAAAACCAACACTGCACCTAAAAGAAAACATACTATATAAAAAGCTTACTTAGTACAAAATATTACAATCAAATTAAATATCCTGATAGCCAAAAGCACAAACCATGATTTCTTATTTCCTTGGGCCGTTGTTAGTCATAATGTAAATAGACACGACCTACAACTGACCAAAGAAAAGCAAAATCTCATTTGAAGTTTATACTATCTATAAAATTGAATATATATATATATGTATATTGATACCCAAAAACACTATGTGAACTGTGATTTCTTGTTCTCTTGGGCCACTGTTTGTCATAATTTGAAACTAACACGACATCCAACAGACCAAGCAAACACCAAATCACATTCGAAATTTATACTTTCTATAAAACTGAATATATTGATGTCCAAAAACACTTTGTGAACTGTGATTTCTAGTTTCCTTGAGCCGCTGTTTGTTGTGATTTCAATATAACACGACAATCAACAGATCAAGCAAACACAAAATCACATTTGAATTCTACACTTCCTATAAAACTGAATATTTTGATGTTTAAAAACACTTTTTAAACTGTGATTTATTGTTTCCTTGGGCCATTGTTTGATGTCATTTGAGTGTAATACGACAACCAACAGACCAAGCAAACACAAAATCACATTTGAATTCTCTATTCCCTATAAAATTGAATATTTTGATGTTTAAAAACAGTTTGGGAAATATGATTTCTTGTTTCCTGGGGCCGTTGTTTGTCATGATTTAAATATAACACCACAACCAACAGACCAGCGAACACAAAATCACATTTGAGTTTTATTCTTCCTATAAAATTGAACATATTGATGTCCAAAAACAATTTGTGATCTATGATTTCTTGTTTCCTTGGGCCGTTGTTTGTTGTGATTTAAATATAACACGACAACCAACAGACCAAGCAAACACAAAATCACATTCGAATTCTATACTCCCTATAAAATTGAGTATTTTAATATCCAAAAACAATTTGTGAATTGTGATTTCTTGTTTCCTGGGGCCGTTGTTTGTCATGATTTGAATATAACACGACAACCAACAGACCAGGGAACACAAAATCACATTTGAATTTTATACTTCCTATAAAATTGACCATATTGATGTTCAAAAACACTTTGTGATCTGTGATTTCTTGTTTCCTTAGTCGGTTGTTTATTGTGATTTAAACATAACACTACAACCAACAGACCAAGCCAACACAAAATCACATTTTAATTCTTTACTTCCTATGAAATTGAATATTTTGATGTAAAAAAACACTTTATGAACTGTAATTTAGTGTTTCCTTGAGCCGTTGTTTGATGTGATTTAAATGTAACACGGCAACCAACAGATAAAGCAAACACAAAATCACATTTGAATTTTATTCCTCCTATAAAATTGAACATATTGACGCCTAAAAACACTTTGTCACTGTGGTTTCTTGTTTTCTTGGGCGGTTGTTTGTAGTAATTTGAATATAAACACGACAGCCAACAGACCAAGCAAACACAAAATCACATTTGAATTCTCTACCCCCTATAAAATTGAATATTCTGATGTTTAAAAACAGTGTAAGAAAAGTGATTTCTTGTTTCCTGTGGCCGTTGTTTGTCATGATTTAAATATTACACCACAACCAACAGACCAGCAAACACAAAATCACATTTGAATTTTATACTTCCTATAAAATTGACCATATTGATGTTCAAAAACACTTTGTGATCTGTGATTTCTTGTTTCCTTGGGCGGTTGTTTATTGTGATTTAAACATAACACTACAATCAACAGACCAAGCCAACACAAAATCACATTTTAATTCTATACTTTCTATGAAATTGAATATTTTGATGTAAAAAAACACTTTATAAAGTGTAATTTAGTGTTTCCTTGAGCCGTTGTTTGATGTGATTTAAATATAACACGGCAACCAACAGATCAAGCAAACACAAAATCACATTTGCATTTTATTCTTCCTATACAATTGAACATATTGACGCCTAAAAACACTTTGTCACTGTGGTTTCTTGTTTCCTTGGGCGGTTGTTTGTAGTAATTTGAATATAAACACGACAGCCAACAGACCAAGCAAACACTCCATATAAAATTGAATATTCTGATGTTTAAAAACAGTGTAAGAAATGTGATTTCTTGTTTCCTGGGGCCGTTGTTTGTCATGATTTAAATATTATACCACAACCAACAGACCAGCGAACACAAAATCACATTTGAGTTTTATTCTTTCTATAAAAATGAACATATTGATGTCCAAAAACAATTTGTGATCTATGATTTCTTGTTTCCTTGGGCCGTTGCTTATTGTGATTTAAACATAACACGACAACCAACAGACCAAGCAAACACAAAATGACATTCGAATTCTATACTCCCTATAAAATTGAGTATTTTAATGTCCAAAAACAATTTGTGAATTGTGATTTCTTGTTTCCTGGGGCCGTTGTTTGTCATGATTTGAATATAAAACTACAACCAACAGACCAGCGAACAGAAAATCACATTTGAATTTTATACTTCCTATAAAATTGACCATATTGATGTTCAAAAACACTTTGTGATCTGTGATTTCTTGTTTCCTTAGTCGGTTGTTTATTGTGATTTAAACATAACACTACAACCAACAGACCAAGCCAACACAAAATCACATTTTAATTCTTTACTTCCTATGAAATTGAATATTTTGATGTAAAAAAACACTTTATGAACTGTAATTTGGTGTTTCCTTGAGCCGTTGTTTGATGTGATTTAAATATAACACGGCAACCAACAGATAAAGCAAACACAAAATCACATTTGAATTTTATTCTTCCCTATAAAATTGAACATATTGACGCCTAAAAACACTTTGTCACTGTGGTTTCTTGTTTCCTTGGGCGGTTGTTTGTAGTAATTTGAATATAAACACGACAGCCAACAGACCAAGCAAACACAAAATCACATTTGAATTCTCTACTCCCTATAAAATTGAATATTCTGATGTTTAAAAACAGTGTAAGAAAAGTGATTTCTTGTTTCCTGGGGCCGTTGTTTGTCATGATTTAAATATTACACCACAACCAACAGACCAGCAAACACAAAATGACATTTGAGTTTTATTCTTTCTATAAAATTAAACATATTGATGTCCAAAAACAATTTTTGATCTGTGATTTCTTGTTTCCTTGGGCCGTTGCTTATTGTGATTTAAACATAACACGACAACCAACAGACCAAACAAACACAAAATGACATTTGAATTCTATACTCCCTATAAAATTGAGTATTTTAATGTCCAAAAACAATTTGTGAATTGTGATTTCTTGTTTCCTGGGGCCGTTGTTTGTCATGATTTGAATATAACACGACAACCAACAGACCAAGCCAACACAAAATCACATTTTAATTCTTTACTTCCTATGAAATTGAATATTTTGATGTAAAAAAACACTTTATGAACTGTAATTGAGTGTTTCCTTGAGCCGTTGTTTGATGTGATTTAAAAATAACACGGCAACCAACAGATAAAGCAAACACAAAATCACATTTGAATTCTATTGTTCCTATAAAATTGTATATATTGATGTCCAAAAACGCTTTGTGAACTGTGGTTTCTTGTTTCCTTGGGCCGTTGTTTGTAGTGATTTGAATATAAACACGACAAAGAACAGACCAAGCAAACACAAAATCACATTTGAATTTTATACTTCCTACAAAATTGAATATTTTGATGTCCAAAAACACTTTGTGAACTGTGATTTCTTGTTTCCTTGGGCCGTTGTTTATTGTGATTTAAATACAACACGATAACCAACAGACCAAGCAAACACAAAATCACATTTGAATTCTATTCTTCCTATAAAATTGAATATATTGATATCCAAAAACACTTTGCGAACTGTGGTTTTTTATTTCCTTGGGCCGTTGTTTGTAGTGATTCGGATATAAACACGACAAAGAACAGACCAAGCAAAAACAAATTCACATTTGAATTATCAACTGCTATAAAATTCAATATTTTGCTGTCCGAAAACACTTTGTGAAACGTGATTTTTTGTTTCCTTGGGCCGTTGTTGTTTGTTTTGATTTAAATATAAACACGACAACCAACAGACCAAGCGAACACAAAATCATATTTAAATGTTATACTTCCTATACAACTGAAGATATTGATGTCCAAACACACTTTGTGAACTGGGATTTCTTATTTCCTTGGGCCGTTTGTTGTAGTGATTTGAATATAAACACCACAACCAACAAACCAAGGAAACACAAAATCACATTTGAAGTGTCTACGAATGAAATATTAAACATATTTAATCAGTAACAGAGCTGTGAAGCTAACGACATTTATTACACAATAACATAATGTTTACTTCTAATTCACAAAACCAAAGAGAATATATGTACAGGGTGGTTCATTTTGGAGGAACCACATATGGAAAACTTTTTTATTAGAAGAGTTAATATCTCTTCTAATAAAAAGTTTTCCATATGTGGTTCCTCCAAAATGCACCAACCTGTACATATATTCTCTTTGGTTTTCACGGGCTATAGTCACTTTTTCCTGTTATGGTCAATGGTGAAAAGAAAATTGATCTATCTCTAACCGTATAACCTAAAGTTGATAAAATGTCGTTTTTATGAAGTGACTGTAGCTCATTTGTTTTTAAAGTTTTATTTAAACTCTAAAAAAAATTCTAATTGCAAATTGCAAATGATGTATGTGTTTTATTTCAATGTCGTTTGATTTTTGTTTTTCTACACCCAATTCACTTTTTTCTTATGGACGCATATAAAGATATGCATATCATTGAACAGCATTTTTTATATTGATTTTAACAATGAGCCACAAGTATGCCTTTGTGAGAAAAATATGTTTTGTTATGTACGACAAGCAAACAAGCACTTTAGGTCAATCAAGAGTGCCTATTTATAAAACAAAATATACCACATCGATAGTAGTCATATTTCAAACATATTGCAAGCAGCACTTAGTAACGAAATTGTTTACTGGTTGTCATAGCAACTATGCGAATGGCATTTATTTGACAAAAGTATCCATGTGGCACATCATTGAAATCAGAGTTAAAAATGCTGTTCAATGACATGCATATCTCTATATGCGACCCTCAGAAAAAAAAATGTGATTTTGATATAAGAACACAAAAACAAAACGTCTTTGAACTAAGACAGGTGCTTCATTTTAACGGGCGTTAAAAGTTGCCATATGTGTGTAATTTTTTATTATCTGTTGGGTAATAAATAAATAAATAAATAAATATGAAAGTGTTAACAGTTTAGTTATAACTTTAAAAACAGATAAGTTATAGGTATTTGGAAAACTTGACGTTTTATCAACTTCTGGTTATAGAGCGGAAATGGTTAGAGATAGATCAATTTTCTTTTCGTCATTGATTAAACACGAAAAAGTGACTCAGGCTTGCGAAAAGGGTTTTTTGATATCTCTTCAATTAAAAAACTTTTCCATATGTGGCGCCTCCAAAATGCACCACCCTAGCCTATATCCTAAATGTTTAAGTAAAGTTTGAGCCATAATTATGTTGTAAAAAATATTAATAACAAATAAAAACATATGTACAAATTAAATTTGTTTATATACTAAATGTACTTTCAAATATAATTAATTTATAAAAAATATAAGAACTGTCAAAAAGTCATAAACCTCTTAAGGTCTTATTTTCCTAAATAGGAATACTGGAAACTAGTGTAATAAATAAAATAAAATGACTTACATTTGCTACGTTTTACCTAATAGACTAAAAGTGAACGAAAATAAGGCATGCCAATAATTCGCATAAGAAAAGTTTCAAGTGTTTCTTTAATGTTATTACAGTTTTTCAACATCGCAAATGTATGTTTGTATCAGTTCTAACAATATTCACTAAAAATGAACTGCCTTATTACTAGACGTTAGTATACAGCTTTAACACGGTCTTAGGGATGATATTAACATATTTCTATTAATAAAACATTTTAGTAGATTGCTATTGTCAGTTTACAACTAATAATTTAATATCGTGGTTTCCCTAGAGTAAAGCACGAGATCGGTGTTGTCAAAAAATAGATTTATTTGGACTTTATTCAATTATATTGCCTTTCAAGTTCACTTGAAACCAGTGTTTTACACACGTGGCGCATGACGTAAAATTTCGAGTTTAGAAAAGCCTAAAAATTTGGTTTGGTCGCGACCAAACCAAATTTTTAGGCTATTCTAAACTCGAAATTTTACCTTATGCTTAATCAAGGAGCGGAAACACTTGTTAGAAACAAATTTCAATTAAATACTTCAGCCGAACAAACACATTTTTGCAAACATAAACAGTGTTGCATAACCTCCAAATCATTCCAAATTTAATTAGAGTGAAGTTGGAACACATGAAAATGCAATGTTGCCACATTTATTTTATTAATAGTTCAAAACTAACTAATAGCATGTAGATTTTGTTTTCTTAATACGATATGTTAATATTGTGTTTGTACAGGTCTAGTAGAAATTAACTATCATTAAACTATCACGATATTAAGGGCAGTTCTATTAATAAAGTTAGTAGTTTTTAACTGCAGTGTTTCTACATGAGTATCTTAAGAGGTTTATAAAATAAAGGAAATGTCTACCTTTGAAATATTTGTATATTAATATCGATATGTTTTTATTTTAATGAAAATTTTAATTTTAATGATTCTGAAAAATCTAAATAATTGTATCTTGAAGGATTGAATATTGGCTGTTAATCCACCTGAACAAACAGACGTCATGTTTTAAATAGATCATAACGCCTAAATGCATAGGTGAACATTAACCCATAATTATTTTTTTTTAAATTAATTTATTTTCTCAAAAACACATTAAGCTAAAATTTATAGAACAATATTAATTGCCCTAAAAGTAATGATGAATTAATGAATTTGATGATGAATTTTGACTATAATTTAACCCAGACAATTGTTAGTTGCATTTTGAAATTACAACAACTAACAAAGGCCTAGCTAAATTAAAGTCAAAATGAATGCCGTGTCCAAAGAAAGTATTAAGTATTAATATTAACAAAATTATTTTTTATGCGCTGAAAAGGTCCTTACACAATTTAAAGTGTATAATGTGGTTTATCCTGTGTCAAATCGAAGTTTTGATAACTTCATATTCGCCTACCTAAAAGGAAATCACTTTGATAAACCGTGATGACCAATTAGCTAGTTGAATATAAAATAAAAAATAATTCATTTATAGGATGCAAGTAATTTAAATTGCTGCTTAATAATTCCGTATTCATTTAACCAAATGTATAACAGTGAAGTAAAAGTGATGTACGAATATAAAATACAAAGTGGAATTTTGCGAAAAGTAACAGAATTATTGCTCTATGAACAAAGACATCTCAGTTACGTTTAATCATCATTATAACAATGTTCTAAGTTGATCAAACATTATTTAAATCTTTTTTACCCAGCAGGTTGGAAAAATTAACAAACTGGGTCGGTTGGTTTTCTGTTATTGCCGGCAAATTTATAAGCCTTTCCTGAACTCGAAATATTTACTTTATACCCATTAAGCGCCATTGATGAAATAACGCATCATTTATAATTTTGTGTTAGTTAAATTACTAAATAAGTTAATTTGATACATTGTATTATTTGATCTGACTTGAGAATGTGTGTAGAAAAATGTTAATATTTAGTTTTTTAAATATTTTGATTATTACTCATTTTAAAAAAGTATTTTTAAGTGTATTTCTAACTTCCCAATATTTCAGTGTTTATGCGCGTGGTGCATAAAGTAAAATTTTGAGTTCAGAAAAGCCTGAAAATCTGGTTTGGCAGCTCCGCTTCGCGGAAGGACCGAACCAAATTTCAAGGCTTTTTTAAACTCGAAATTTTATTTCATGCTCAATATGGGAGTAGAAACGCTCGTTAGAAACTAGAAATTAAACGCTTTTATTAAATCAACGAATGGCTGAACATTTACAGCGTAAAAATTATATATATTCATAAAAATAATTCCCAGTAAGTAATATAATAAGTCAATCATAGAAATTATAAAATGAAGTGTTATTTCAAGAGTATAATTGTTTTTAGGCAAAACACTAGTCACACCAGTGGCGTAGATAGCTTTTTGTAATGGGGAGGATTTGAGTTTCATAAATTTATTTTTCTAAAGTTATATAAAAAACAGTTCAAAAAATGATGATGTGTCCATCATAGCACCCTTCCCGTCATTTAAACAACTAATGATTGACATACTAAACGTATTTCACTTGTTAATCGGTTAAAGACTATTTCACATTAAATCAGCGTTTTATACGCGTGGCGCATGAAGTAAAATTTTGATTTTAGGAAAGCCTAATTTGGCTCGGTCGTTCTGCTTCGCTACGTGCCCGAACCTTCATGCTTAATCTGGGATTGGAAACACTCGTTAGGCGATCAATCATAAACTTATTTTTCTTACTTATTTTTTTGAATGCCGAAAGGAGGAGAGACGGTTTAGAAACAAGTTTATTTCGTTATGTACTTTTACAAACACATACATTTACTGGGTTATTTGGTATATTCCTCTCGAACAGTAGTCTAATAGTCAAAATCTAGGTGCAATCCAGGAGCGCTAGCAGGAGCCATTTAGTGAAAGTGAGTCGAGTGAGTTACCAAGACTGACTATTTGGTACTTATAACCCCAAACATGGTTAGGTGGTGCGGTGGTAGTGCAGATAGTGGAGAGGGTGAGGGTGGACGGTGCGCGCCCCCAAGAGGGTATTAGCGAATAGCGGAGCGCCTTGGTACTATGAGGATCGTAAGATGATTCCGTCCGTAAGATGATTCCGCTCCTATCCGAGATGGGTGACACGGGTTCTATGGGCCGTAGTGAACGAACAGTGACTGAATTCCGTGGTCATGAGTAACGGTGATCTTTCCTTGGGATCACAGCCATCTTTGTATTCGAACCGGTACGTCTGGTGGCGGGCTCCGTCGAAGTGCCACCTTCTCGTTCGGAAGTTAAGTTCTAGTCCAGCTTCCTCAATGAAGTCGATTCCTATGAGGGTCTGGGCTTTGGGGGTATCCGGGAGGACAATCAGTGTTCTTTTCACTTCCACTCCTTTAAGGAAGAGGCGAGCTGTGACTTTTGTTACCTTCTGGATCCTGGTGTTTCCATCCGCCAGTGTTATATTCATAACCTCACGCGTTTCGGCGCAGCGTTGCTCTTTGAGAATGTGGTATAGGCTGGTGCTGGCTATACTGGCACAAGCTCCTGTATCGAGGAAGGCCGTTTCTGAGCTTCCTCCCGTGTATATTCGTACAGCTGGCCGGTGTTTCAAGGTAGCTGCTTTGGTAGCGCAGAAGCTTGCGCTGGGTTTGGTGTTGCAGTTCAGGCATCTGCTGCGAATTACGCCAGGTTTCCCACAGCCGTACCATTTAATCAGTTCTCTTCGCTGCTCGTTTTGTGGCTGCTCTTGTTGGCGTACTTCTTGTTGGGGCGCGCGTACTTCTGTTTTGGCGCGCTTATTGCATTCGGCTGTTGTATGGCCGAAATTCCGGTCGAAATCGCGTCTTACTCTCTTCTTCGGAATAATAGGTCCCGGTATTTCCGCTTCCTGGACGCTAGCCTCCACTAGTCTGGCCTTTAATAGAAGCACGTCGTAATCATTGATGTCCTTCCTTGGGATTCGGTCCTTCAGCGATTTAGTAAGCCGTATAACATGTTTAGCTGTACTGCCGTGGTGTGTTTCTCGTTTAACTGAGCAAACAGATAGCGTTTGTCGTAGATGAATGTATCCGTCTTCTGCTCTTGGTCCTTGACTCCATTCCACCATTTATGGTCATATGCCTTGAGTAGAAGTGGAAGTGCTGTGAGGGCGTCGGCGTCGGTGATCCCTTCAACATATTTATAAACCATTGTCTGGTTGATAAATTCTGCTACCGCGTTGTGGTTCCGTTTTCCACTGAATCTGTCGATGCACTCGGATCAGCTCCTGGAGCTGCTCGGCGGTGATTTGAAATGTCGTCATTTTCGCTTTGCTTCTAGTCTGCATCCGTGCATTCGTTGGGAAGCCAGTTGTAGCGGGGTTTGAATGCCGAAAGACGGAGAGACGGTTTAGAAACAAGTTTATTTCATTATGTACAAACTTTTACAAACACATACATATACTGGGTTATTTCGTATTCCACTTGAACAGTAGTCTAGATAGTCCAAATGTAGGTCCAATTTAGGAGCGCTAGCAGGAGCTATTTAGTGAAGCTGAGTCAAGTGAATTACCAAGAATGACTATTTGGGGTTCGGAACAGGTACTCATAACCCCAAACATGCTCAGGTTCGGCCGATAGTAGAGAGAGTAGTACATTGACTTTCTTTAATTTGTACAGAATTACTTCCATGAATTTTATTGATACAGAAAAGTTATAAGTTATAAATATTATATTTTTTTATAAATGTTGGGATTTTTTGTCAATTTTGGTAGTTTTTGTTGATATTTGACAAGTTTTTTTTAAATTTTGTTTGTTGATTAGTATTAATTATGACGTCGAATTATTGAATTTCTAAATATTGACAATCTTTTCCTGATTAAGTTAATTTAAGTGATTTTTGTATTATTATCGTTTTTTTTAAACATTTTAATATTATATTATGCGTCAATTTCGAAGATTTCTGTCATTTCTAGTCAATTTGATCAATTAGTGTTAATTAATTTTTGTTAGTATTGACAAAACTTATTGTTATCATTATTTATTTGAAATCTTGACAATTTTTATTATTATAATTGTATAAATTTAAACAATAACGATTCCTATAAATATTCCTGAATTTTATTTACTCTAAGAATTTTCCAGATTTTTATAATTGTTGACAGCATTGGTATTTTTTCATGATTTCTTATTTTAATTTACTTTGACAATATTGATAATTTTCTAAAATTTTGTTTATAAGTGTTTTCCACTCCCGGATTAAGCATTAAGTAACATTTCGAGTTAAGAAAAGCCCAATGAACTTTCATTTGAAAGCCCAGCGTCCTAACCCAAATTCTGGCTTTTCTCAACTCGAAATTTTACTTAATGTACCACGTGTATAAAAACACTGATTTAATATAAAGTTCACAATAACAAATGACAAAATAAACAAATTGAATACCACGAAATGAAAAAAAATGACCTTTAACAACCTTATGAAGTAAGTAGATGAACATCGGCTTCATATTTCCCAAAACAAACCATAGCTACGATTTAAAAATAACACAACTCAGGTATGTTAAAGAAAACATTATGCCGCAATCAAAGTTTTGTACACACACAAATATATGTATATAGTCTGAGTTTTTTTTCATGTTCTCTATGGGGATCTCGGAAACTATAAGAGATAGAGACGCGGTTAAATGGGCAAAGTAGTGCAGTTTTACCAGCGGAATAAAAAGACGTTTGTAAAATTTTCAAACAAGTCAAGGGTAACTAGATATTTAAAAAAATGTGAAAAGTGTCGATTTTTCGAAATCAATTTTTCTCGGTTATTAAAAGAGATAGAAAAAAAAAAACTATCGACATCAGTTTTCGAAATTTAACACAAACTTGAATTTTTTTAAATGGAAACCATAGTTGGCTATGTCATCATTAGAAAAGGATGTTTTCCTCTTTAATCAGATATATTACTCGACATACTTATATTTACAAAAATAACTTAGTTGTTAACTATTTTCTATTTTATTTAGAAAAAAATAGCTAGCCATGAAATAATTACTATAATAAAACAATTGCGATTGTTTGTAACAGTTAGTTTAATTTTTGTATTTTTGTCAATTAATTTAGTGTTAAAAACAACTGTTATTTTATGGACATTATTTCCTACTGATTTCTATTTCTTCCTACACATAACTTCCAAATAAACTTTTTTGACAAAAATTTAACAAACTCCTATACTACAATAAGCTGTAATACGAATAGTCGTAATTTTTTATATTATGTTTAAAGTGTGCAAACTATAAAAAGCGTAAGCTTATTTTCTCGAATTCAAATAGTTTTGAATTTGAATTATTTTTATTTGAAGCTGTAAGTGTTTTATAATTGTCATTTTTTCATGGCCAACTATTTTTTTGTTTTGGAAAAAAATAGAAATTTGTTTATAACTTAGTTATTTTTACAAATAAGTATGTCAAATTAAAAAGAAATAAAATCCCCTTCTAATCATAACATGAAAACTAATGTCAATATAAAATATCCTATAAAAGTTTATTATTCAGTGTAAAATTATCTAAAACTTTGCCGTTTATAGTTTTTTTTTATCTCTTTTAATAACTGACTCGATTTGAAAAAATCGACACTTTTCACATTTTTCGAAATATAATAAAGTCAAGTGTAACTTGACTTTTTCTAAAATTCTACAAACGTCTTTTTATTCAGCTCGTAAAACTGCACTACTTTTCCCATTTAACCGTTTCTCTATCTCTTATAGTTTCCGAGATCCCCATAGAGAACATGAAAAAAAACTCACCCTGTATAACAATGCGCAGAAAACATGTAAAAATATTCAATAAAGATATCTAATAAAATTATTATACATAGAAAATTGGAGCAACTCGTTATACAAATAGACAAACTGTTATAATAATATAAAACTATTCTAATCTAATAAAATTATTATACACAGAAAATTAGAGCAACTCGTTATATGCGTAGACAAACTGTTATAACGATTCGAATGTGACATTATAACAATTAGCCTGAGCAAATAAAAAGCCACCATTACTCTGAAAAAAAATGTATAGATGATTTTTAACTTTTTATTTCTCTAGAAAAACTAGTTTTCAGATTTCTGTGCGACACTACACTGCACAGTGTGGCCGATTGAAGGCAGCGCGGCCACGCGTGTGCGCGGGGAGGTAATTCTCAACATTAAATGGTCCAAAGACTAGGCACTGCATCATGTTCCTTATACTTCAAAACCCAGAAGACTAGATTTTCAACAAAACAGTGTTTATAATTAACGAGTAATTAATTCATAATGGTCAATTTTCAGATGTGAATTTATAACGAAAATCGATGCGGTGCACCGGATTGTCTAGTAAAACAAAGTCCTAATCAAAATCCAAGTCCGCGTACAAAAAATTACCGCTTTTATAAAATCAATGAATGCCTGAGAATTTACAGCGTATACATCGTGATATTTATACTTAAAAAAAATTCCCGTATATTTACATAGTGATTATTTTAAAAAGTGTCATATGACAAATTAATTCAAGAAATTAACACAGATAAAATACTTTTGTACTCTGAGAAATCATTGTTTTATGCACTGTCATTAAATACAAAATAAAAATAACACGGTATCAAACTCGTTCGAGTCCAAAGTATAAATTCTAATTATTTTAATAACAATACATTCATTCCTAGCTGAAATATTAATCCACAATGAAAATGAACACTGCCTTATCAGAAAAACAACAGAAGTAAATTAATATAAATTATTGCTTGATAAGGAAAATTCGCACTCGGCGAGATTACTACTTATCGCATAAAGTTACCACGCTTAGACAAACACACCAGTAAATAAATTAATTTTGCGATTTTGAGAATTGTTTATGAAAGCGTATTCTACTTATTAACAATACAAAAAATTATAGGAACAAATTCTTAAATAATTATTGAATCTTGGATGTGTTCACTTTGTAGTACATTAAGATAAAGAAAACAGTTAACTTTTTTACAGAGATTGTTTCTTTATCCCTTTCGGCCCTGACGGTGGCTTTTGCCACCACTAAAATTTGGTAAATATACTGGGAATTTTTCTATTAAATATACATACATGTATGCATGAGCTGTAACGTTTCCGATAATAGTTTTTTTTTTAAATTGTTTAATTTGAAGTATTAAACGAGTGTTTTCCACTCCTAGATTAAGCATGAAGTAAAATTTCGAGTTTAGAAAAGCCTGAAAATTTGGTTTGGTCGCGTTTACTTCATGCGCCAAGCGTATAAAACACTAATTTCAGGTGAAGTTCCAAATATTCCACTAAAGAAGTATTCTGAACATCACACACATCAGTGTTTAGTACGCGTGGTGCATGAAGTAAAATTTCGAGTTTAGAAAAGCCTGAATATTTGCTTTGGTCGCGTAGCGCTACGCGATCAAACCAAATTTTCGGGTTTTTTTAAACTCGAAATTTTACTTCATGCTTAATCTGGGAGTGGACAACACTTGTTTAAAAGTTCGATTTGAAATATTTGTACAAGCAACGAATATCTTAAGATTTACAGCGTATACAGTATATTAAGATGTGTATACTTAAAATAAAAAGTCTCTGTATATCTGAGATAGTAATAAATAATATGCAGTGTACAAAATATTTATTTGGGCACCAGAAAAATGTCAGGGCTGAAAGGGTTAAAGTATGCATATCCCGATGTGAAATCTGTACATTTTTAGACATTCATTGTTTTTGAAAAGTGTTTAGTTAGAAACTTCTATCAAGTGTTTCCATTCCCTATTTAAGCATAAGGTAATATTTTGAGTATAGAAAAGCCTGAAAATTTGACTTAAACCAACTTTTAAGGTTTTTCTAAACTCAAAATGTTACTTCTTGCGCCAAGCATATAAAGCACTGAAATATTGTGAAGATTAAAATATACTTCTAAGCCAGTATGCTAATAATATTGTAAACATTTATGAAAACTATGTGAAACAAAAATGACGAGTAGTTAAAACTATACATGTATATATTGAATAGCACGATGAAACTCCATAATACTATTTAAAATAAAAACAACAGTTGGGAGAGTTTCATTAGGCAAATAAATAATTAAAATATGTCACATATTGAAAATAAGACGCCCTGTATAAAATCTTTCAATTAAGTTTTGTTTCTAGTATGTTATTTGGGATATATTTTAAATTTCAGCTTGCTATTTTTCGAATTAACAAAGTTATACCCAAAATAACACTGGTCGGCATGAAAATCGGCCCTCACACCATTCCTGCTGATTCTTATGTAAAATGACCTCCTGAATCCGAATATGACCCCCGTTTTCCCCCATCACCCACTGTTTTCGGGGGAGGCCCCTCCACCTATTTTTATCACTTTTCGATAATTTGGAGGGATGAAAAGGATTATTTTAGCCTTTACGTTTCTTTTGAGGGGCTAGAGAGGTGAAAAGTTCCAAAACATGAACATTTGTATCAAGGAGGTAGATTTGGGGGGGGGG
This sequence comes from Philonthus cognatus, assembly GCA_932526585.2. Classification (NCBI taxonomy): domain Eukaryota; kingdom Metazoa; phylum Arthropoda; class Insecta; order Coleoptera; family Staphylinidae; genus Philonthus; species Philonthus cognatus. The sequence continues at coordinate 111,031,944 of OW052243.1, forward strand.
GGGATTTGCCCCCTTAAATTGTAAAAAAATACTTAAAAATTATCGATTTTTCCTTTTTTTCGCAGTTTTTTCACTTATTTTCTACATATTCCAGCTTCCATCCCCCCTCATCCTCCCCCAAACAATAAAAATATATAGCAACAATAATAAAAATATATAGCAACAATAATAAAAATATATTGCAACAGTTCGGAAGATTCACTGTACCACGCTGGAGCTCTCAATACCACGCGCGCACAGGTTTGCCCAGGAATTTATTATTTTACATTTATTATTTTACTTTTTATTTATTATTCTTTACAGCTAAAATAATCCTTTTCACCCCTCCAATGGATGGGGGAAACGGGGGGAGTATTGAGAGCGCCAGCGTGGTACAGTGAATCTTCCGAACTGTTGCTATACAGAGAGTTTTATACAACACCGAACATTTTCATAAAATACGATTTGACGCCTTTAATTTTTAGGTTATGTGTAAATTGGGTTGTCTATATGACCATTACAAATTGTAGCTAATCAATTGCAATTAATGCCTCAACTTGTATATACAGGGAGTTTTTCTTTCAAGTATACATGTCCCAATTTCGGCGTATATGCCGTAAATCTTTAGATAATCGTTGTTTTTTTTAAGAGGAGTTTAATTTGAAACTCAAAATGAGTGTGTTCCACTCCCAGACTAAGCATGAAGTAAAATTTCGAGTTTAGAAAAGCCTGAAAATTTGGTTTGGTCGCGTAGCGCGGAGCGCGGAGCGGCCAAACCAAATTTTTAGGCTTTTCTAAACTCGAAATTTTACTTCATGCGCCACCGGTACAAACACTGACATATTACGAAGTTTATAACACACCGCTGAACTTTACATTAAATCGGTGTTTTGTGCCGGTGGCGCATGAAGTAAAATTTCGAGTTTAGAAAAGCCTGAAAATTTGGTTTGGCCGCTCCGCGCTTCGCGCTACGCGACCAAACCAAATTTTCAGGCTTTTCTAAACTCGAAATTTTACTTCATGCTTAGCCTGGGAGTGGAAAGCACTCGCTTAAAGCTTCAAATTGAATTCTTTTAATAAACCGAGCATCGGAAAATGTGCAACGTATGGATACTTTAAAGAAAAATTCTCGTTATGAAAATGTTCTGTTACATAAAACTCTCTGTATATTTTTATTATTGTTGCTATATATTTTTATTATTAATGCTATATATTGTTGCAATATATTTTTATTATTTGGGGGTGTTTGTGGGAGGATGAAGGGGAATGGAAGCTGGAATATGTAGAAAATAAGTGAAAAAACTGCGAAAAAAGCGGAAAAAATTGATCATTTTTCATGATTTATTTACAATTTAAGGGGGCTAATTCCCCCCCAAATCTACCTCCTTGCTACAAATGTTCATGTTTTGGAACTTTTCACCTCTCTAGCCCCTCAGAAGAAATGTAAACGCTAAAATAATCCTTTTCATCCCTCCAAATTATCGAAAAGTGATAAAAATAGGTGGGGGGGCCTCCCCCGAAAACGGTGGGTGATGGGGGAAAACGGAGGTCATATTCGGATTCAGGAGGTCATTTTACATAAGAATCAGCAGGAACGGTGTCAGGGCTCAAAAAAATTTTTTTTTTGCAGACCAGTGTAATTTGTTGTCGGTTTTTACAAATTTCTTCATATCTTAAAAACAAATGACGCCAGATGAAATTTGTCGACGTAGTTTTATTTTTTTATTAAAAATGAAAACTTTTGTCTAACTTAATCGTTTTCGTATCTCTAATAGTTTACGAGATCCCAATGGCGAGCACGATATAACAAACAAACGGTATAACCAATTTAATAATAATAAAAAATACATCAAAAATAACACTTGGTTTGTTTCAATGTTTGCTTTAATTTACTCGATTTTTGATTTATCCTTTATTATTATTATTTCATAATGTTTCGCCAAGTGAAAAGTGAGAAAGTTATTCTCTGTAATTTCGAGTTTAGAGAGGCCTGAAAATTTGGATTGGTCGCTCCGCTTTGCTACGCGGTATCATTGATTTGTTTACCAACAATTAAGTTATTAGAATAGCTATTCTAATTACTAGCTGAAATGGAAAATCAAAACCTGGCCTGTGGAATATTTTTAGACCTATCAAAAGCGCTCGACACAATTGACCACTCGATATTATTGTCTAAACTATACCAATACGGTATACGTGGTGTAGGATACAATTTAATCAAGTTCTACTTAGAGAACAGAGTTCACTATACCAAATTAACCGACGTCAATGACACGCACAGAATTATATTCTCAGAGCCATTACGGGTAACTAAAGGTATTTCACATGGCAGTATTCTGGGACCTTTATTTATCATAATATATATTAATGACATATCAAAAATACTTCCCATACATTGCAAAATGATAAACTACGCGGATGATACAAATATCCTTATCAGTGGTAGTACTTATCCAGACATCATAAATTCGAGCAATGACAGTATAACAAAATTGGGAAACTGGTTCAACGATAATAAACTTATATTGAATACTGCAAAGACCAAATTTGTCCTATTTAAATCGAACCAAGCTATAAAAACCCCACAATCGATAAATCTGAATAACGGATCATACACATTCTCAGATAGTATTAGATGTTTAGGGATTTACTTAGATGATACCTTGAGCTTTAACCACCATATTACATATATCTGTAGAAAACTAAGTAGTGCATGTTATGGCTTAAGAATACTGATACGTAACACAAACATTCGCACAGGAAAACTGTTTTACTTTGCTAGCATAGTCTCACACCTTAGATATGGTCTGATATTTTGGGGCAGCAGTACAAACGCCATAAGAGCATTTATTATACAAAAGAGAATACTCCGAGTTCTGTTAAATGTAAAATATAACTCAAGTTGTAGGGGTATCTTTAAGCAAGCTAATATGCTCACATTTTATGGGCTATATATATACGAATGTATAAAGTTCATTTGGAAGAATAAACCATTGTTTAATGATGTATACTACTGTACACGTTATAACACAAGAAGAGGTCAAGTATATAACCTACCGCAGCATAGGCTTAATAAATTCGAGAAAGGTTGCTTTTATGCCTGTCTGAAAATCTACAATCACCTACCTATTGAAATAAAAAATATTGTAAATTACAACAGAATGAAGAACACGGTATACAAGCTGATATGTGATATGGAACCATACTGTATGGCAGAATATTTTTCCTGTAGTTTTGGATAGATTAACTTAATAGGTATTTTATGTGACGTTTTCCATGTACAAATATATGTATGTGTGTATGTTTGTAAAGTGCGAATAAAGTATTATTATTATATTAAAAATAGTTTTAAAATGATCTGTCTTTTCTAACTCGAAATTACAGGGGATAACGTTCTCACTTTTCACTTGTTGAAACATTTTGAACGAATAATAATTAAAGATAAATCAATCATCGACCAGATATCATAAAAACATAAGAAGCTTTACTAAATTCTGATTACTAAAATTAAGAAAAATTATTAAATTTGTAAATATTTATTGAATTTACAAAAATAAGATATTCTATTTATCAATATATTATAAAGTCTGTACATTTTGATTTGGAAATCGTGTTTGAAATCGTTTCAAACAAAATCTGTCAGTCTTAATATGATAAATTGCCCTATTTTTTTTCAACTTTGGCTCAAACACACAGAGAAAATCCGCTCAGATATTTAAAATATAAACTTTACTGATTATTAGAGTAATTTTAAATCATTAATGTTGAATCAAAATTACATGCAGATTAATAATCAGTAATGAACATTTTGTGTAAAAGTTGAAATGTTGCTGAAAAAATCACCTAATTTATAAAGATATTCTGGGAAAATTCATTGTAGTATTGAATAACTTTAAAATTCTCAGATTAATTTTGTTAAATTAAATTATTAGTTGAAATTTAGTCGAAAAATCGATCCGTAATTAGAAGATATTAATCCTAATTAAGGAGCGATTTTTGGATTAAATGTCACATAATAATTCATTGTAACAAAATTAATAAATTGTTTTAAACAAATCTGAGAATTTTAAATTTATTTAATAACACAATGAATTTTCGTAAAATATCTTTATAAATTGGGTGATTTTTTCAACAAAATTTCAACTTTGACACAAAATTTTCTCTACTGATTATTAATCTGCATGTAATTTTATGTTGAGTTTGTCATCCTTAAAATAAATTAAAAACGCATTCTTTAAATCAAATGTCTCCATAAATTTGACGATTGTTCAACAACAGAATGAGTTTTCCTCAACCTCAACCTAGTATTTAAAAAATCTTTGCTGATTATTAAAATGCTCTTAAAATTATCAACATCGAAATTTTATCATAGAACTCAAACATTAATATTAATATCTGATCATCCTTACAGATAAATCAGCTCAGATATTTTAAATATTATTATTAGTGATTATTTATTAGAGTGATTTTGAATAATTAATGTTTAGATACTTTCAAAATTAATATCTTTTAATTAACAAACGATTATTTGACAAAATGTCAACTAACAATTTAATGTAACAAAATTAATTAATTTTTCAACAAAATCTGAGAATTATTAAAGTTGTTCAATAACACATTGAATGTTCGCAAAATATCTTTATAAACTAGGTGATTTTTTCAACTAACTTTCAGCTTTGACACAAATTTTTCTGGTTATTAGTCTGCATGTATTTTGCAGTTAAACTTGTCATCTTCAAAATAAGTATAAATGAAATTGCCAATTCTTGGTTGCGGAATACTTCAAACATTAAAAGTGCGATTCTTTTCGCAATCTACAACAAGTTAGTCTTACAAAGACTATATCAAACACTCATTGAAACAACTACTTCCCGAGCTAATACCCCGACGGACATTGAATTATACAACAAGTGTTTGCTGTTACATACAGTAACCTACTGCAAATGCAACAATTTGAGTCAAATTATTCAGGCCATCTATCTTGATCTTCAAAATAAATCAAAAACGAATTCTTTATTATCGGATACTTTTTTCTCAGTAATCACTTGGCAAAACATTTTCAAATAAATTGATTTTGTAAATTGAATTCACTTGGTTTTGTTTCACTTATATGTATTTTATTTTTTTACTAGTTTTGACTTAATGTGTTTAAATGTTTTAACTGTTAGTTGTGATCTCGTTAACTGTGATATCTTTTATGACTATAAATGACTATAAACGACTATTTGTCTAATGTTCTCTGGTCTGATTTACTTATGAACCATGATACTGAATTGGCTGGCAATATTTTTTACAATGTTTTAACGGACTTGATAAAAAAAAGTATGTTCCATTTAGGAACATTTTCCTAAATGGGTCACGGCCTGTTTAAACAAATTGGGTTGCCATGTGATTACGAAAGTTGTATTTATCTGAGATCACAGTGTTCTAAGATGAGTATAGATCTGTACGAAATGAAAGTCACTGGTAACTGTAAGCGTTTTTGGTCATTTGTGAATGAACAGCAGCAGACTAAAGATATTTCAAGTGTAATGTGCTTCAATAATAAAGTGAGTAAAGACGGCCAGGAATGCGTGAATTTATTCGCGGACTATTTTGCTAGTGTGTATGGTAATAGTGTTGTTTGTTAACTTCACAGGAGTTACTCATAGGTATAATTATTCCGTTGATGTCAATAAATTTTGTGTTGAGAGAGTTGATATATTCAATGCCATTCAGGAACTAACTGATGATTGTAACAGCGGCCCTGATGGCATTCCGAATTATTTTATTCAAGAATGTTCTTCCTTTGTCGAAGCATCAGTCATATTATTCAATAAATCATTAGATTCACTACACAAATCAGGCAATTGAGAACTGGTTAATAACTATAGAGGTATTTCAAGACAGTCGCAAATACCTAAAATGTTTGACTACATTATATCTAAAAAAATTATATGACATTGTAAAAATATTATTTGCAAGGAGTAGCACGGCTTCATGGAGGGTCGATCAACTCTAAGTAATCTCTTGACTTATCAAAACTATATACGACAGTCACTGGAAAAAGGATTCCAAGTAGATTCTATCTACACCGATTTTTCCAAAGCCTTTGATAGAGTTAATCATGAACTTCTGTTAGATAAGTTAAGGGCCTTGGGATTCGGCGAGACAGTATTAGCATAGTTCAGGGGTTACTTGGCTAATCGAAAACAATTTGTTGAGGTGTGCCTCCTTCAGTCGTAGTAGAATCGTTTTAAATAACTATTTCTTACATGGCCATAAATTAAGTAATGAAAAAGAAGTTAAGGATTTAAGGTTTGTCCATGATTCTCGATTAACATTTAATAAACATATTAATAAAAGCAATGCAATGCAAATACTTAGCTTTGTATTCAGATTTGGTTATGATTTTATTATCGAAACATTACAAATATTATATGTTGAATTAGTCAGACCACATCTTGAGTATGCAAGTCGGGCGTGGTCGCCGTTCTATAATAATGCATCATCAAATTTAGAAACTATGCAAAGTACATTTTGTCAAGTAGTTTCAAGAAGACGCGGAATTCCCTGGGAGCATTATAGTTATACAGAGTCTTTAAGATTCTTAAATTTGCAGCCATTAAAGAATCGAAGAATATTTTTAGACCTATGTTTTGGATTCAAGCTTATTAACGAGTATCTTGATTGTTCCAGTCTACTTCAAAATATTGATTTTAATGCACTATTGGTTTTTTCAACTCGCTCAAAACATTTATTCCGTCTAAAATGTCATTCTACTAACTATGGAATTAACAATCCTCTGTGCAGAATACTTAAACTGTACAATATCCTCCATTTTAAATACTATCATATGAATGAATTAAACATACCATTATATCTGTTCAGGTGTCAACTTAGACGTTTTGGTTTATCAATACTTGTGGACTAAAACCTATATGTATAAATTATCATGTATTGTATCCTCCTGTTTACGATTATGGTAGTTTACTTTTCATATTAAATTACAGATTCCATGTTTTGTTAAAACTTCAGTTATGTTCATGTTACTATTTATTCGTTGGAGAACATGTATTATAATATTAAAGTTATAGATATATTGTGTAATTGATTGTAAAAGGTGTTATCCGTTAAATCAATAAATAAAAAGTAAATAATGCCGTTATCAAGAATTCTTGAAAATTGCATTAAGGCAAAACTAGTAGAAAAATAAAATACATATAAGTGGAACAAAGCCAAGTGAATTTAATTTATAAAACCAACGTATACCTCCATAACTTTGGCGATTGTTCAACAAAAGGATAAGTTTGGCTCAAAGTTACAGACAAATCCACCTAGGTATTTGAAAAATCTTTGCTGATTATTAAAATGCTCTCAAAATTGTCAACATCAAAATTTTAACATTTAACTCAAATATTATAATATCTGATCATTTTAACACAATTGAGTTACAAATTCAAGGTGTTTAAGAACATTTAAAAGTTAGTAAAACAAAATTAGAAAAAAATCGCTGAAGTGTATAATATAAATATGTAAATATCAAATTAGATAGGTTTCGTGGAATTATATAGTTACATTAATCATATACATGTATTATTTGAAATAAAAACAACACAGTTTTTTTTCATATTATTATTCATTTTCAGGCTTTTCTAAACTTGTAATTTTATTTCATGCTTAATCTGGGAGCGGAGAACACTGGTTTAAAGCTTCAATTAAGCTCTTAAAAAAAAACAACGAATGTTGAAAAATTTACAGCGTATGCATATGCATATATAATTAAAACCTTTAATGACAACGCCGAACTCTTAAACAAAAATAAACAACAAGATATTTAACGAAACTCATAAAGATTATGAAAATAACTACAGTTTGTGTTTGTTGCCCATTTTCTTTAAGAAATCAGTATTGTCATTAAAGGTTCTAATTGCCGCCGAACAAGTGTTTTCCACTCCTTGATTAAGCATGAAGTAAAATTTCGAGTTTACAAAAGCCTGAAAATTCGGTTTGGTCACGTAGAGAAGCGGAGCGACCAAACCAAATTTTTAGGCTTTTCTAAACTCGAAATTTTATTTCATACGCCACGCGTATTAAACACTGATTTCAACTGAAGTTTAAAATATTCTATTAAGACTGGGAATTTTTTAAGTTTAAGCATTTAACTATTTATCAATAAAAACGTTTTTAACTTCGTTTGTATAACACTATATAGTGTTATACAAAATTAAAAACGTTTTTATTGATAAATTTGTTAATTTATCAATAAAAACGTTTTTAACTTTGTATAACGAAGTAGATGCATCCACAATACAAAATTCAACTATTCATTCAAAAACATATTTAAATATTTAAATTATTCGCATACTTAAATATTCGAACAAAAATATTTTCAAATAATCGAATTATTCAAATATTTAAATATGTGAATAATTTAGTGATTCATATTTGATTTGTAAATTCGACTATTTAAATTATTCGCATTGGAATCTAAGCCTTCGTTTCAATTAGTGTTTAAATTAGTCTTTGTAAAACAAATTTGTTGTCGATTGCAAAAAGAATCGTACTTTTATTATCGTTCTACGATTTAAACATAATCGGCAGATCTACTAGCACAAGGCCAAAATCAGACCATAAGTTTAATCTTCTAAAACACACGCTAGGTCTGGCAAATATATGGGATTTTAGCATATTTTATATAAAAAACAGCATAAAAATCATCTATTTCGTGAGGACTATTTCGGGTAAGAGTAGCTTCTAGTTCGGACGCCGCTCAACTTAGCAAAAGTTGCTCGATGACTTGATTGCATAAAATATTCATTTACTATAAAATCACTTGCAAATGTTAAAGAATAACACGAAATGCAAAAAACCCATCTTATAATCAGATAAAATAATTAATTTCGACTTACCGTTTGTTCCAAACAAAAAGCTGCTGACATAATAATAAATTGGGTGTAGCCATTTACGATCAGTGATGCTGGATTTCTGAAAAGTCGAATAAAAGAGTGTTTAAAACATTTGCAAATAAATTCCATCAACTAATCAATTACCTACTTAATTTCAAAAGTCAAATAAATAAATTACCTTGTTTCAGTTGTTCACTTCACCAAACTCGTCGAGATGCTTATTCTTGCCGGCCATGTTTCAAACTGAGCACTGGCTCTCCACTGCCACACTGATTTCGATCCCCTCCCTTTACTTTAGTAACATTTGTGATTGTTTGTTTAGAGCTCTGCTTGGGAATCCCCTCCTATATAACAAATACATAGATTGCTTATAAAAAGGATTTTGAAAAATGATGAAGAGTACATTAAATACGAACTTTGGATCATTGAACAATGTATAGTATACACTCTTTAAGCATGTTCTTGTAAAATTGTTTTCAGTTTAGGTATTTTGAATATTTTTTAAATGGTCTGCCTCATATTAATAAAGATTAATTAAATTAAATTAAATTAATTAAAAATAAATTAAATAAGTTTTGTTTTAAACATGTTTTAAATGTTAAATTTATTTAAAATTGATAGTCAAAAACGTAGAACTTTATAGAAATATTTATGGAAATTAAAGTTTTAAACATTCAAAACATGGAAATTCCTTAAAAAATGTTCATAAAATTTCGTGTGAATGTTGAGAAGACATTGTTCTTTGAGAACATGGGAAGAACAAAAAACACGCCATCGACAGTTTTTAAGTTATTTTCAATTGAAAGTCGAAAAAGTAGGATGTTATGGAAATATTTAGGCAAATTAAAGTCGAGTATTTTAATATAATTTTCGAAAAATATCCAAAAACCTCGTAACTATTAAAACATATCATTACTGTCACCAAAAAACATAATGTAAAAAAAAATTATAATAGACAAACATTTTTCAAAAACATCAAAATTGTAAACTTAAACACGCAAATTAAACACGCTAAATACATTTTTTGTTTAAACTTAGAACAAACACAAATTCGTCGCGTTAAAAAAATCAAGTTTTATACAATCAACATAAAATTTACTTAGAATCAATTGCAGTTGCATATGCTTTACAGAAAATTAAATTATGACAGCGCATAAGTTTAAATTATGCAATAAATTCAACGATTTTAATAGAATGTTTATTTTAAGAAAATTGTAAAAATTCAACGGATTATCAAATCAACCTAAAATTAATAGAATCTACACAAAAATAAATAAACTTTGATTGGCTGTAATAGAAATTTAAATATCTTGACTGGATTTCCCTAAATATCCATTCACAATTTTGGAAGAATGTTTTCTTTGAAAAAATTGTAATAAATTAAAATGTTATACTATCAACGTGATATTCACACAATTTACTTAGAATTGATTGCACTTACATCTTATATAAAGAAAATATAATTATCTTGACGTATTTTCCGAAAATATACAGGTAAAGTTGAAATTATGCAATAAAATAAACAATTTTGGCGCAATGTTTTATTTAAAATAAATTAAAATTTTATACCATCAACGTGACATTCACAGAATTTACTTCGAATTGATAGCACTTACATCTTATAGAAAGAAAATTAAATAATTTTGACGCATTTTCTTCACATATTTACCCAAAGTTGACATTATGCAATAACATTGACATTTTTTGGAGAATGTTTTCTTTGAAAAAATTATAAAAAATTAAAATTTTATACCATCAACGTGAAATTCACAAAATTTACTTAGAATTAATTACACTTACATCTTATAGAAAAAAAATTGTATTATCTCAACACGTTTTTTTTTAAATACTCAAAGTTAAAATTATGCAATAAATGTAACAATTTTGAGAGAATGTTTTCTTCCAAAAATTGTAAATAAATTATAAATCTATACTATCAACATTAAACTGACAGAATTTACTGAGAATTGATTGCTCTTAGATCTTATAAAAAGAAAATTAAATTAAGTCCGTGTTTTAATGATTAATAAATTCTCAAAAAATAGTCGCTCAATTAATTAATCGCAACTCTTTTCAAGAACTCATTATTTTCTCAAAACAAAAGCGAACAACATCCGAAGGATATGGCTTTGAATTGAAGTAAAGCTCAGTTGTTTTTATACTTAAATCAAGGCTTAAAATTTAATCAAAATCCATCATAGAGCCTTGTCTCAGGTCCAATTATAGTCTTATCACAGGTCGAAATATAGCCTTGTCGCAGTCAAAGTGTAGACTAGTCATATGTCAAACTGTAGCCTTATTAAGTCTCAAAATACAAACATATTACTGTCAAAATGCAATCCTAATTTAAGTCAAAATATAGTGTTGCTTAATCTCAGGTAAAAGTGTCAAGTACAGCCTAGTTTTAGGTAAAACATAGCGTTGTCTAGCAGGTCTAAATATAGCCTTGTTGTATGTGAGTATAGCCTTGTTTCAGGTCAAATAAAAGGCATATTTTGTTCTCTAATAAGGCTATATTATGACCTACGACTATAGCCTTGTAATATTTTGACTTGTACCAAGGCTATATTTTGACTTACGACTGGGCAATACTTTGACCTGCGATAAGGCTAGATTGTAGCATGCGATAGGATAGTATTTTGACCTACGATAAGGCAATATTTTAACCTGACGCAAGTCTCTATGTTGACCTGTAGCAAAGCTATATTTTTACCTACGATGAGGGAATATTTTAACATTTAACGGCTATATTTTGACCTACCACAAGTCACAAAAACTGGTGCTTGTCCACTGCTTGATTAAGCATCAAGTAAAATTTCGAATTTAGTACAGCCTGAAAAACTAGATTTGAGCGCGGAGCGAAGCGAAGCGTCTAAACCAGGCGTATAAAATCCAGGAGTATAAAACACTGATTAATTCTGAAGTTCAAAAACATCTACTTCATGTTTAATAACCAGAAGTTTAGAACGTGGAGTTACAGGTGTAAAATAAAAGTTGAGGCTATTGATACGAGAAACCTAATTCTTTTTTAAAAAAATATATGTTTATGAATAACATCGAAAATATTAGTTGCCCCAGTCCTCTCATTATTATTTGTCATTCAACACAGAAAATTGACATTTCACATTACAACTCTGACACTTTTGGTCATAACAGCCACTTTAACCATAATTGGCATAAAACGTTGATTCGGCTCATAATTCATTCAAGCTTACGAATGTCAAGTTCTCTTTAAAAAAAAAGTATATATGGGCGGGTTTTTGACATAAAATTTCGAGTTTAGAAGAATCGTTTTAAACTCGTAATTTTACTTCATCTTTAATCAAGGAATGGAAACACTTGTTAGAAGGATAAAATTAACGCTTCTATAAATGCAGCGAATGACTAAACATTTATATAATTTGAAATCTATTGTTTTACATGCATCGCAAGAAGGTCAACACTGAAGGTGTCCAAGAGAAGCCTTTAGGCTTCCAAAAAGAAGAAGAAGAAATATTCAAAACAGTATTTAAACCGTATTTCTGAGAAACAGTTACGAAACTCTAATTTTATTTGCATTTGTAGTTTGTTTTTTTTAATTAATTTATATATTTAGGTCTTTTTTTAACCTAAAGCTTGTATTAGATGACACTGTTTTCCTGTGCAAAAAAACAGTATACTATTTTCCATTATAGAAAACTGTACAATATTCGCGTTTGGTCATTTTGTGTGTTTTGTATGATGATAAAAAATAGTATACTATTTTCTTGTACAAGAAAATAGTATCCTGTAATAAAACCTAACCAAAGCAATAAATAAAGATACTTACCTGCAAAATATTTCTACAGTTGAAACACAGGTATAATCAAAATGAGCACGCGCTTTTTATCGTGATGGATAATTTATGCTAGTGTCACGCCCACTTTTAGATAACTTAGTAGGCGTGTCTTAACACGCGAAATAATCTAGTCTACTAGGAATTTTACAATTAGAAATTAAAACTAATAGAATATGTAATATTCGACATTAGAGTTCTATATAAAATATATTCTATTAGTGTTGTTTACCCACTTACACAAACAAAATAATAATTTTAATTTGATTGCCAAATAGTATACACTAATTACTAGTAAATATTATAAGTGCCTACTATCTACAAGTAATTAATTTAATGTAACAGAAAATGCAATCCCACATTAGCCAAGCTAAAGTATATTTTAAAACCTGGATATTACTATTAATGTAGAAATTAATTAACGGTGCTAACCGTAACAATTAGCCACTAAAGGTAAATCTAGGATAAAGTGGCACTCGGATAGTTCCTCTCCGTCCTTTAAGTGTCACACATCATTGGTGTTTTGTTTCTACGTAAGGGCAGTGTTTAGATAAAAAAACAAAACCTTTATTGGCATCCAAAACTAATATACATTTCTATAAACACAATACAAAACTAAACACATGAAACCAAATTCCCATCTAATCAGTCGTTCTCCTCTCCCTCTCCCACCCTAATCTTATAACAATCTTTACTCCCGCCCCATCCTCTTGCATCCACTCCTCTATCCTTTTAACACCTCTCGTCCATTCCTCACTTATCTCCTTACACTCATCCGCTATATGTCTCCACGTATCCCTTCCACTTCCGCACAACACACACCTACCATACTCTTCACCCATCCATACCTTTCCTCCTCTCTCCTCCGGCCCACATCTAGCCCTCGCCAGTGCTACCTTCTCCCGTATTTTTTGTAAATTCCTGTTGAGGTACTCTGGCTGTTTCCCGTGTACCTGCCACCTTTTATATAGAGGATTATAGGTACTTCTCTCAATATACCCTTGACGCTCCTGTTTTTCCACTTCCTCCCATTTTTCCTTCATCCACGCTGCCACATTCACTCCTTTTTCCAACCACTCATTTACCAAACTTTCAGACACCCCTGCTCTTTCATACATTTTTCTCCTCTCCATTCTCCAATCACTCTCTCCTACTCCCACACATGTTCTCCACACCTCTTTTACCAGCCTTTCACTACCCAATCCAATCAATTTTATCTCATATCTTGCCACTCTTTCCATTGCCTCTCCATGCATACATGCTCTGTTCGTTTCCTGAAGCAGAATATAACTGGGCGTTGATCTTTCCACCGCCAGTAGCTGCTTCAGGAACGTCACCTGCTCTCTCTCAATACATTCATACGCTCTCATTCCCCATGCGGAGGCAATTTTAATGTATGGGGTGGAGACCCCATACATTAAAATTGCCTTAACACACGAATCCCACAGTTTGCACGCCATCTGAACATTTCCCTCCAGCCACTTTCCCCACTTGTTCTTTACCACATACCACGCTTTCTTTGCCTTTAGTTGGACCCATCTGGCGTGCTCCCTGTACCCCCCACCACATCTAAACACAAAACCCAAATATTTAAACTCTTTCACTCTTTCGATCACGTCACCCTTCCATACCAATTCTTTCACTCTGCCTTCTCTTCCTCTATTCCTAAATCTCATCCACTTCGTTTTCTCTACATTTACTCACAATCCTCGCTTATCCATATATCTCTCAACCCTTTGTAACATTTCATTCATTTCTCCCCATTCCTTCGCCAGCAACACCACATCATCCGCATACGACAACATCCACACCTTCATTTTCCCTATCACAACCCCGCCCGCTTGCCCGTTTCTCAGGACCTCTTCGACTTCACTCAGATATAAGTTAAATAGTAACGGGTTAAGCGGACATCCCTGTCTCACCCCCGTCCATACTCTAAACTTTTCCGATACCTTTCCGTCCACCTTTGCTCTCCCCCATGTTTCTTCATATACTCCTCTCACCCATTCCACTGTTACCTTGCTCACACCTCTCCTCTTCAAACACTCCATCAACCTTTCTCTCGGAACTGAATCATACGCTGCTTTCAAATCGAGAAACACTGCATACATACTTCTCTTTTCCTCTAACACTCTCTCAACTATTCTTGCTAGCGTAAAGATTTGATCTCTAGTCCCCCTCCCTTTTCTAAACCCTCCTTGCGTTCCCGGCAACAACCCCTTTTCTTCTACTTCCTTTTCTAGCCGGTTCTTAACAATTACCATCGCTATCTTGTACCCGATACACATAATGGTTATCCCCCGATAATTTTCCGCGTCCTTTTTATCTCCACTTTTGTGTATCGGGCACATTACTCCCACACGCCATGTCTCCGGGATCTGCTTCTCTCCCCTCCACATCTGATTTAGCAGCTCTCCAAATCTTCTTTTTCCCTCAACTCCAATCCTCTTCCACATTTCCGCTTTCACTCCATCCAGCCCCGCCGCTTTTCCTACTTTCACCTCTTCAAAACCCTTTTCTACCTCCATTTCCGTAAACTCCTCCCCCTCTGTTCTTAACTCTCGTCTCCCTACCTCCATCGGTTCCCCGCAGTTTTATAAACATTTCTTTTTCCATTCTTGCAGAGGTATCTCTATTTGTCCCCTTACTTCTCCTCTCCTTAAAATACTCCACATTTCCCTTTCGTTCTGGCAAGATCTCATCTCCTCTGCAATTTTCTTGATAGCCTGCGCCTTCTTCTCCTCGCAAACCTTCGTGTATTTCGTTCTTGCCTCCCTCACCCACTTCTCCTCCCCTCTTCCACTCCTCCATTCATTTACTGCCCTCCTTATTTCTCTCTTTGTCCCTCGACACTCTTCGTCAAACCATGGACACCCCCCTCCGCTGCTCCTTCTCATCTTCCTTCCGCATCCTGCTATAACCTCTTCCATCTCCTCCATGTTTTCCACCTGACTCCACTTGACCTTCTCAAATCTTTGACCTATTCTTTCCATTTCCTTTGCCCCGTCTGCCAATTTCCACCAGTCTAGCCCCTGCTGCTGTTCCTTTTGCTTCCCCATCCATATTTCTACCACTATTGGTAGATGATCTGAGCCTAGTACTTCTTCCACCTCCATTCTTCTCACTATTCTCCTATCTATCCCCTTTATTGTCACATAGTCTATCACCGACGAACCCTGTGGCCCAATGTACGTTTTTTCCCATCCCAATCGCCTTCTATACACCCGTTTAACATATCCCACCCCTCCTCCAATATCCACTTTCCCATCCTCCTTCCCTCACTATTGATCACTTTGTCTTGAGATGTCCTTTCTATTAATTCCCCCTGCTCACTTACCCCTCCCCCCATCTCCCCCATTCTCGCATTAAAATCTCCCCCCACAACATATCTCTTCCCTTCGCTGGCTTTCCTGTCTAACTCATTCCGCACTTCAACCCAGTTCTTGTTCACATATACTACTCCTATTTCCAATTGCCACGGTCCCTGGTAGCAACTCACCCATACCATGCCTTCTACCTCCTCACGAAATTCTATAACCCCCGCCTTTAACTCATTCCTTGTCCCCACAACCATCCCGCCCTTCGCCCTTCCTTTTGCTGCACTCTTTTCTGCCCCTTTAATTGACCATCTAAACCCCACTGGTAGTGCCCCTTTTACACTTTCCCACTCCTCTTCCCTTACCCACGTCTCCACTAATCCCACCACATCCTTATCAACCATCCAATTCTCGAACTCCATTTGCCACCTTGCTCCCCTACACTTAGACTTCAATCCTGCCACATTCCAAAAACCCACCCTTAGATAACTCCCCTTGATTCCTCCTTTTAATTTGAGATTGAGTTTTTTGCCTTCACTCCAGTAATTCGCTCACTTATTTCGTTCCACGACACTTTTCTGCTGTTTATATCGAGTTTTCTATATCCTAATTTAACTACGTTCCCTTTATCTTTCTCTTCCCTGGCAACTTTCCTTAAAGAACTTTGAATATGTCTTTCCTTTATAATCAGGTCATTATCCACATAAATCTCCGTTCCTTTGAGTCTCCACTTTGATTTTGTCCTTCATGTCTTTTACTTTCGCTAATATTATTCCATTTTTCAACTCGAATGCGTCTACAATATCCACTTCCACTTCCAACTTTTCTTTCAATAATTCGCTGACTTTTCTCCCCACACTATCTCCTTTAATTCCTGCGTTTTTGATGACAATATTGTTACGCCTCTTCTCTTGCTCGCTCCTTTCCTCCTTTTCTTCTAACTCTTGGATTTTGTTCCACAAGGTTTCTTTTTCTTCTTTCTACTCCTCTTCCTTTCTCTTTATTTCCGCTTTTATTAAGAATAATTCCTTACTAATGGTTTCCACTTCTATTCTTAGCTTCTCATTATGTTAATTATTTTTGTCGAACCTCTCTTTCATTTCCATTCTCATCTCCTTAATCTCTTTCAGTATGTGCTCCATTTCTTTTTCGCTTTTATTTTTCGGTGATCTTAAAAATAATTTACTTTTCCCAAAAATTGAGCTTTCCTCGTCCGTTTCAAAACTAGTTTCCGTTCTCTTTCTTGTATCTTTCTTGTCGCCCATACGTCCTGCACTTGTTGACTTTTTTCTTTTCTAAATTATTGTTTAGATATATACTTGATGATTATTGGCTGAACCCTTAAAAGAGGAGACGGTGCAGCAGTTCTCAAAAGTACGATCGTATACGTTTGCATAGGGGAAATAGATAACTATCATTAGTAAACATTTAAATCAGTTTTTCGAGTTTTTATTAATAACGAACATAGGATTTGTTTTACTTATTTCTTATTTCTAAAACTAGTTTCGACTCATAACATCTACTATTAAAATATAGGAGCCGACATTTGAACATCACATTATTTTATTCCCTTGACAGTCGCTCCACCTTCGCCTTTCTCTCCTATTCTTCTTTTTTAACGACCCTAAGTACCACTTTAGAGCAGATCGGGGTTTAAACTTGCACTAGGGGGCGCTGCGAACAATGGAAAACGGGTGATAGAAAACGAGTATTATGATGAGCTGTTTTTGAAGTGTCTATAATGTTACGTTTTAATCTTGACAGATACAGTTTATACTCTTTTTAAGCCATTATAATTGTCGCAATGGTGAATTTACTAGATTTACACGTATCAACTATTCTCGTTCAGTTCAGTACAAAATTTTTCCACCAGGATTCATCTAACTATTTATAGAAGTCATTTATTTGTGGTTTAATTGGTTTTTGAATATTTAAAAAATTGAAAAAATAGCTACCAAGGTTCGGACGATATATATCATTAGATATCTATCACGGTATTTATCATGATATAAATCGATATTTATAAACTACGATATATATCATGAATATTTATGGAATCCACAAAACCATTAAATTGCGCGTCGCATGTTTCTTAAATATTCCTAGTTGTAGTTTTTTAATTAATTAAAGAACTGCGGCACGTATATGGCTTGGTGCAATCAAAATTTGAAAAAAAACGATTCATTTGTTAGCGACGGTCAAAATTGAGTATCTTAAAAGATTATATTTTTATAACGATCTTGCATGAATCATAAACTAACCTAACCAGTATATTTTGAACTTCACACTAAATCAGTGTTTTCTACGCATAGCGCATGAAGGAACATTTCGAGTTTAGATAAGCCTGAAAATTTTGTTCGGATAGAACCAAACTTTAAAGCTTTTATAAAGTCGAAATTTTACTTCATGCTTAATCTAGGAGTGGAAACACTCGTTAAAAATTTTAAATTAAATGATTTTATAAACTAGCCTGAGTAACTGGTAACTAACTCAACCCGACTAATTGAGAACCAATCTAACTTAAAACAGTTGCATTTGATATAACCTAAATTCATAATTAGGTAGGTTGACTCAAGTCAAATCAGTTGACAATTATGGTGACATTTATTTTTATTAAAATCTGAAATTTATTTAGAAAATAATAATGGGTTAAGTAACTGGCGACTAATCTAAGCTAAGAAATTGGTGACCCAACCTGAAAATAGTAACACATAACCTATACTAACTTCACAATCGGTCGTTTAACCTAACCCTAACTCAGATGACATGTTTGACAGTATTAGATTACTTTTAATTGGTCCCGAAATTATAAAACCACAAAAAGATGGATCTTTGCGAAACACTAGTGAATACGGCCAAACATTTAATCGAAAGTCACAAAGAAGAGTTTCGGAAACGTCAGATATTGACATATTCAGTCACAGGTTTTATGTTAACATGCAAGGTAATTGTCAATGTACGCAGTAAAATATTAATTCGTTTTTTTTATAGAAAATGTTAAATGAGCTGTTAAATGTCAACTTTGATGTCGATAATGTCTCTGTTTATCTTGTATGACGTATATTGACTAAATTGAGGTTAAACGTGAATATTAATTGGGTTATGCGCAAATTGTAATAAAATTGACTTTGATTTATTCAATAGAAATTTAAAATATCTTCGGTCCTGTTTAACTCTTAGTTATTAGATTTAACTTGTATTAAATATCAGTATTTTGTCTTTGAATGTCTATTGTAATCTCGCTATAATTGTTCATGTTCATGTAACTCTTTTGAGCTAGCTCACTGAACCAGCTTTTTAAAATGAGTCAGATCTTGGGAACCAGCTCACTGAAAAGAGCCATTTCGCCTATCTCTAGTGTATACTAAAGAGGAACGATGAAACATATTGACACCCTACCAACTTTTGATGAAAAAGTCGTTCATCGAACCGAAGATTCATCCAAAGTGAAGGCGCAGTGAAAAATGTAAATAAACCGCTACCAACTTTTGATAAAAGAGTCGTTCCCTGGCCGATAATTGATTCAAAGTAAAGGCACAGTGAAAAATGAAACAAACCGTTCATTTCAGTCCCACCCACTATTTAGTTTATTCACATCTGCCAGTCGAACCTTTGTCGTAGTTCGTGAAAGTGAAACCACAGAACTGGATGAACATATGTAATCAAGGATGATTGTTCTGGATGATTTCACTCTGCTTAATTCACTTTGGATGTACCTCTAAAGTGATACAGTGTAAACCCCTCTTTAGCAACTAATAATTAACACAACCTAAGTAACTGCCAAATAATATAACCGAATACTTAGTTTACTTAATTTAAGGTTAGACTGGCAAGTAACCTATCCTAAACCTATGAAATTTCCAACTAACCTAATCTAATTATTATCTTATTTCTAAGTAATCAGAATGATTACATTGAAATGAAAACCAACCTAATTTTAGTAAGTCATCTAAAGTAGCATTGAAATAGATCGCTATAGATTGGTTACTAAACAGTGGGTCATAGTGTTAAAAAGTTTGAGAACCCCTGGTCTAAGATATTATCAACAAAGTTAAGAACAGCATCGATTGTTGATCTTTGCTTCCTGAAACCGTACTGAGTATTGCTAAAAATATTTGACTTTTCAAAATAATCAGAAAGTTGGTTTAGTAAAATTGTTTCCAGTATTTTTTTGAGATTGGGCGATAATTTGTGGGATTGTTTGAATCACCTTGTTTGTAGATAGAGATCACGAAGAATACTTTGAGTGCATCAGAAACAATATTTTATCTAAAATTGAATATATCCATTCACATCTACACATTTGTTACATATTAAAAATATCGGATCAACGTTAGATTTATCAATTCAATTTATTACATTATCCGCCACATTAACAAAGAACTTATTAAAATCATTGGCACTGGGATTGCAAGTAATATTCTTCACATTATGGTTGCTTTTTGAATTTGGAATGTTCCAAATAGCCTTTCCACATATGCTAAGATTGCTGAGTATTTTTACAATTTTAAAGCAGCTTAAATGTTAGGTTTATTACTATTTTGTAACAGACTGTGTTTTTTTGTAATAAATGAAAATGAAATAAGTATAGTATGTGTATTATACAGATAATGTTTCTTTAAAGTATACATATTCGTACGAAGTAAATTTTTCGACCTTTATTGTACTTTAAAAGATTTCAATTTAATGCTTCAAATGAGTGTTTTCCACTCCGTGACAAAGCATGAAGTAACATTACGAGTTTAGAAGAGCCTAAAAATTTGGCTTTTCTAAACTCGAAGTTTTACTTCAGGCGCGTATATAACACTAATAAAATTACAACTACTTCCCGTGCAAGTTGTTTCAATGGATATTTATCGTCTTAAGTTGTCTTATTATTTAAGACATTGTTTGCATTTTCACGAATAACATTTTCGTAATTTTATATATTATGTTTAAAGTGTGCAAACTATAAGAAGCGTAAGCTTATTTTCTCGAATTCAAATAGTTTTGAATTTGAATGTATCTTGTTCGAACTGTACCGTAAGGTAAATAATAAGGTCTCACATTCTTCATAACTGATATTGACATAATCCCCCTTTTACCTATAAATACCGACCATATTTTTCACTCAATCCATTTCTGTGTACCTGTTCATTCCACACAACACTTTTTCCAAGTAAGTTTATTTTAATTTCATTCCTAAATTTTTTAAAACGTCATAAACAAAGCTATACTGAAGAGAGATAAATCTCGAAACGCGTCTATAGATGGCCTAAGACATTAGTTTTAATCCAAGTCCTTTCACTTCTAACTTTTTGTTATTTCTCCTTTCATTTTTAATGAATTTGTTAGTTGGTTTGAACAGAATTTGACCTAAACGTTACATATACTTTAATAGAGCGTTGTAACAAATCAAATTAAATAAGATTTTAAATATTTCATTGTATAATTCAATATCCGGAGGTGTATTTGCACGGGAAGTAGTTGTTTTAATGGATATTTATCGTCTTATGTTGTCTCATTAATTAAGACATTTGTAGGAAATAAAACACGATCGTTTGAGAATTTTCACAGTTTTTAATGTCGAACACTGCGACAATTGTTTCGCCACACAGTGGCTTCATCAGGCAGATGAGTAATGACTCATCTGCCTGATGAAGCCACTGTGTGGCGAAACAATTGTCGCAGTGTTCGACATTAAAAACTGTGAAAATTCTCAAACGATCGTGTTTTATTTCCTACATATTATGGAATTTCACCAAGTAACAGCCTCATCTATCCAATAATTAAGACATTGTTTGCATTTTCACGAATAACATTTTCGTAATTTTATATATTATATACTCGTTTAGTTTAGTACATAATTTTTCCACCAGGGTTCGTCTTAATATTTATAGAAGCCATTAACTTGTGGTTTAATTGGGTTTTGTTTAATTTTCCAAAATAAAAAAATAGCTACGTTAAAAATATTAATTTTATTATTTTTTTACATTTTTTGCATTTTCACGAATAACATTTTCGTAATTTTATATATTATATACTCGTTTAGTTTAGTACATAATTTTTCCACCAGGGTTCGTCTTAATATTTATAGAAGCCATTAACTTGTGGTTTAATTGGGTTTTGTTTAATTTTCCAAACTAAAAAAATAGCTACGTTAAAAATATTAATTTTATTATTTTTTTACATTAAACTTTCTATACAATAACACAAACTATTTACGATTATAAATAATGAATATTAGTACTATATAATATAATAAATTTAAAGTGTTTTAGAGTTCACAAACATTAATAGTTTACCAACACAGCAATCCATATAAGAACATAAATGCGGTGTGATAAGGGTTTCAGTACTTGAATTAATTGTAACTTACTCTATTTTTAATTTAGACAGAAGTACAACTTGTTGTTTTTATTAATTAAAAAACAACTACACTATTTGCTTCAACTACTTCTTATTACTTGATTTGAACTAATTGCAAATTAAGTCTAGTAGTGAAACTCTAGATGTGAAATTTGTACTAAATATTCCTTATATTTATTAGTATTTTAGTTATTACTTTAATTTCATTAAACTGGTTAAAGCTTAAATGTGAGAATTATTAACGACTAATAGCAGGAACTGTTGCAGATTGAATATCCGGAATATCTGAAAAACAAAACAAAAATAATTAACTGTTTGGTGTTGTAGGCGTTCACTTTGTGGTACATCTTAAATACACTTGTAAATAAAACACTTTTTACTTTGTTTAACCACTGAATCTTACATTTAATTGTGTGACTAGTTTCGACTATCTAGTAGTCATTCTCAAACTAAAGTAAATACAAATTACACGTTAAAAACTATTTATACGGTTTCGAAGTGAGGGGTGTACATTAGGTCAACCTGGTCATTAAGAAGGGAAATTCCGGGATTAATTCGGACCTTGTGTATTTCTAGTGCTTCCAGTAAATCCATTTTACGACCTTTTTCGGCAAAATGGATTACTGAAAGTACATCCTCGCCAAAAGTGTGATTCTCTTCTAAAAGATGGTTAGCATAGGTAGAACTATTATGTTTTAATCTAAAGGCTCGCTCGTGTTCTTTCAATCTTATTTCGATTCTACGACCAGATTGCCCAATGTGCACACCTTTACAATTTTCGCAGTTCAATTTATAAATGCCTGATCTAACTAGGGGATTAAGTTTTGTTTTTGGGTTGAAAATTATATTATTAAGTTTATGGGGCGTTTTTAATATTACATTAATGTTACATTTCTTAAGGATGTTTTTAATTTTACAACTTATTGTACCATAATAGCTGATTGTTTTAAAATGTTGATTATCTATTGACCTAATTCTAGGGTAGAAGAATTTCTGCACCTCTTTCATTTCATAATTATGAATTAAATTGTCTATTAGTGAAGTTGTGTAGCCATTATTCAATGCTATTTCCTTTATTGTATTGATCTCTTTCTTTTTACCATTTATATTTAGCGGAATTGTAAATGCTCTATTTATCATTGTATAGAAACTAGCTTTTTTATGAATTTGTGGGTGGCGGGAGTGGTTAGGGATAACGGAATCAGTATAGGTCGGTTTTCTATATATATTAAAATTTAATTTGTTGTTAATTTTTGTAATGGTTAGGTCTAGAAAATTAATTTTGTTATCGGTTTCTGTTTCTACTGTAAAAGTTATTGAAGGGTGTATTGTGTTAAGAAAATTGAGGAATTGCTGGAGTTGTCTATCTGTACCTTTAAAGAATGCTAGAACATCGTCTACATATATAAACCAATGAAATATGTGTTTTTTACCTAACGTGGAATTTAAAATAGTATTTGTAATATTGTTCATGAATATTTCAGCTAGCAATTGTCTCAGCGGGGACCCCATTGCTAAGCCTTCATGAATAAATTTTAATATATATAGAAAACCGACCTATACTGATTCCGTTATCCCTAACTACTCCCGCCACCCACAAATTCATAAAAAAGCTAGTTTCTATACAATGATAAATAGACCATTTAAAATTCCGCTAAATATAAATTAAAGAAAGAAAGAGATCAATACAATAAAGGAAATAGCATTGAATAATGGCTACACAACTTCACTAATAGACAATTTAATTTATAATTATGAAATGAAAGAGATGCAGAAATTCTTGTACCCTAGAATTAGGTCAATAGATAATCAACATTTTAAAACAATCAGCTACTATGGTACAATAAGTTGTAAAATTAAAAACATCCTTAAGAAATGTAACATTAATGTAATATTAAAAACGCCCCATAAACTTAATAATATAATTTTCAACCCAAAAACAAAACTTAATCCCCTAGTTAGATCAGGCATTTATAAATTGAACTGCGAAAATTGTAAAGATGTGTACATTGGGCAATCTGGTCGTAGAATCGAAATAAGATTGAAAGAACACGAGCGAGCCTTTAGATTAAAACATAATAGTTCTACCTATGCTAACCATCTTTTAGAAGAGAATCACACTTTTGGCGAGGATGTACTTTCAGTAATCCATTTTGCCGAAAAAGGTCGTAAAATGGATTTACTGGAAGCACTAGAAATACACAAGGCCCGAATTAATCCCGGAATTTCCCCTCTTAATGACAAGGTTGACCTAATGTAGACCCCTCTCTTCGAAGCCGTATAAATAGTTTTTAACGTGTAATTTGTATTTACTTTAGTTTGAGAATGACTACTAGATAGTCGAAACTAGTCACACAATTAAATGTAAGATTCAGTGGTTAAACAAAGTAAAAAGTGTTTTATTTACAAAAATAATTAAGATTTTGAACAGTCAATAAATTATATTACTTTTAGATTACATATAAAAACTTCGAGATTTAGACAATTTACCTTAGGGTATAAGTACTTTTTTACATAAACTGTAGCAAATTGATGAATATTATGAAAAGTAATTATTAATTATCAATGAGTGTGCTTTATTAACTCATTAAGCACGATTGATGCAATAACGCAACATTATTATTTGTTTTTAAATTACTAACTAAATAAGTTAATCTGATACATTGTACTTGACCTGACTTGAGAATGTGTAAAGAAAAATGAAAATATTTTGTTTTGTAATTATTTCGATTATTGCTCATTTAAAGAAAAATTGTCTTCAGTGTTTTTCTAACTTCATTAGTAAAATTTCGAGTTTATAAAAGCCTAAAAATTTGGTTTGGTCGCCTAAACCAAATTTTAAGGCTTTTCTAAACTTGAAATTTTACCTCATGCTTAATCTAGGATTGGAAACACTCATTCGAACTTCAAATTGAATGCTTATATAAAATCGACGAATGCCTGAAAATGTATAACGTATACAGGGTGGTGAATTTTTCGATGCTCACCATTGGTATCTCGGAAACGATACGATACACGATGTCGCATAAATTAGAGAAAAGTAGCTTATTTTAATGGCGATTGAGAATCTGAAAAAAATATATGATTATTTTGGCGACGCCAATCGATTCAGAGGGTTTAAAAATATGAAGTTGTAAAGTTTGATGTAAATAACGCCAATGGCAGAGAAGATATAATTTTTTTCTAAAATCACAATTGTCAGTTTTTTCGCAATAAATCAGGAACCTATCAAAATAATCATTTTTTTTCAGATTCTCAATCGCCATTAAAATGAGCTACTTTTCCCTAATTTAAGCGACCTCGTGTATCTTATCGTTTCCGAGATACCAATGGTGAGCATCGAAAAATTCACCAACCTGTGTACAAGTTTTCTAGAAAATAAGTGAATAGCTTTTGAACGCGATTTGTTAAATAATTTTGAGTACATAAAAAATTTAAAAAAAATTGAAAAAAAACTTGACAAAAATATTGTGATTATTCAGTAAGCCTTTTATAAAATGTTTGCCATTATCAATCCATTAAACATTACATACACATTTGTAATGTAAAGCTGGTTGTTGATAGATATCATTTTGATCAAAATCTTTCAAAAATATTACTGATTTCTTGTGACATATTTAGAATTTCCATGGCGTCGTGAGCCTTAATGATGAACTATACAATATTTTGTTATTTTGGATTTTCTACTCAAAATTAATTAACAAACCAAGTTACCTAAAGCTTTTCACTCATTTTCTGGCCACCTTGTATATATGACGTATATTTGAAAGAAAAATTCTCAGTGTGTAATATAATAAGTCATTCATATATATACTGACATTGCAAGTGTACAAGAGCTATGGCCCAACAAGGGGATAGTAAAGAGGTTAAACATACAGGGCAAGCGAATAATAGTAGCCGAACCTATGTGTAATCCACGTGCATGTATAATTGTGAGACATGAACTGAATTTATTGCCACTATGAGATCTATGTTGCAAAGACCTAGTGGCAGCACGGTAGGAAGTAGTAGAAAGGGGAACTAGGAGGAAGTTTATACTCTGATCCGGTTACCTTCCCTACGACCAACCAGGAGCCCCGCCGCCAGACGAAGTCCAGCAGCTGATATATGGGAGTCACAATGGTATTCCGCTAATCTTTGGATGCGATGCCAACGCACAGCACATTATATGAGGGAGCACGGACATCAATCTAAGAGGTGAGAAACTATTAGATTTTATCTAAGAGAATGACATTGAAATAGAAACTATTGGAAATATACCTACGTTCGTAAACGTGGTGCGAAGCGAAGTAATAGACATTACACTAGCTTCCCGCAAGGCCAGTGAATTGATAAAACTTTGGCATGTGTCTGATAATTGATCACTATCAGACCATAGATATATACAATTCGATATCGAATCTAAAAAACCACTAGAAATTCAAAACATAAACCCCAGGAGAACTGACTGGGACCTGTACAATGAGGTACTAGCCAGCAGAATCGGGGGCTGTCCAACAAATGCAAGAACAATGCACGAGCAGGAAGTCATGGTGCATAGCGTCACGGACTCCATCAACACGGCGATCAAAACAAGCTGTCCAAGAACTACCAAACCCACTTCGACCAGGGGTATTTAATATAGCTAAGAGAAATGGCGAATGGGCGCAGTATAAAACAACCCTCCCGGCATATAACAATGCCATTAAAAAAGCCAAGAGAGATTCATGGCAAAAATTCTGTGGGGACATAGAAAGTCAACCGACAAGCTCCTATCTACTCAAGGCGCTCAGCAAAGATCATGCTGGGAACATCGGCTCACTGCTGACCAAAAGTGGAAAGTACACAGACTCGGTAGAAGGGACCCTGCAGGTATTACTGCAGACGCACTTCCCGGGTTCTGTAATACTTGACAACCCTGCATCCGAAAACCTAAGCGAGCTCAACAAATGAGCTCCGAAAAGGGACTGGGATATAGCGAAAATGGTTATCAAGCCTGGTGACATTGAATGGGGAATTAATACGTTCAAGCCATTCAAATCACCAGGTTCTGAGAAGATATATCCTGTCATGCTACAAAAGAGGATAGCAACACTGAGGAACCATTATGTGAGATTATTATGTGAGATCCTCAGAGCAAGCCTTGCCCTTTCATACATCCCAAGCAGCTGGCGGACTGTAAAAGTGGTATTTATACCACCTTTATAGTTATATATAAGGCAGGGCGTGCCTCATATGCCCAGGCTAAATCTTACAGACCGATCAGCTTGTCATTATTTATTCTAAAACTATTAGAAAAACTAGTAGACAGGCACATACGGGAAGGAGTCCTAAAGGACTCACCACTACACCGTCAACAATATGCCTACCAAGCAGCAAAGTCATGTGAACTAGTAATCCACCAGCTAGTGAGCAGATCCAGAAGGGGGCCCTTCTGGACATTGAAGGTGCGTTCGGCAACACAACCTTCAACTCCATAACAACAGCAATGGAGAAAAGCGGGATTAACCCGCAAGTACGACACTGGGTGAACAATATGCTCAGAAGTAATTTATGCCCTAGGATATGTAGTTGACCTGACTATTCTAGTAAGCGGAAAGCTTGGGACCACTGTATTTAACTTGATGCAGAGGGCACTAAGTACCGTAGAGAGATGGTGCAAAAAGGAAGGGTTAGCTGTAAACCAGTCCAAAACAGTGATCGTCCCCTTCACTAAGAGACGAAAAACCAATGACCTAAAATCGCTACGAATCTATGGAATGGAAATCCTCATCAAAAATGATGTAAAATATCTAGGGGTCATACTTGATACCAGACTGAACTTCAACTTTCACCAGAGAACATCACCAAAATGGCCATAAGAGGATTTTTCGTGACCAGAAATCTGGTAGGACGCACATGAGGACTGAGACCAAATGGCAATACACCGTGGTCGCAATACTCATAGTGACGTACGCCGCGGTCGCATGGGGAGTAAAGACCCAAACCAAGAGCGCAGCCGTAAAACTTGAGAAAGTGCACAGACAGGCGTGTCTGCTGATAACTGGAGCGATAAGAACAACGCCCACAGCAGCCACGGAACAAAGATTATAGCTTCCGCCACTACATCTATTCGTTATGATAGAAGCTAGACAGGCAGTCTGCAGGCTGCACATAAATGAACACATTCAAAGTGCTACAAGAAGAAGAAACCTTAAAAATGAGGTCCGATTTCACTAAAATCATACACCCATCCCACCGATTCAAAGTAATCATACCACAGCGGAGTGAATGGGCAAGTGGAACATACCCGGAAACTTCTGAAGGAACCATCTGGTATGCAGACGCGGCCAAAAATACAAAAAGCTGGAATCTATGGAGGCTGCAACCAGAGCAAATAATTTGCAGTTACTCTGGGGAAACATGCCTCCATCTTTCTGGCTGAAATAGCCGCCATTGACTGGTGTGCTCATCACATAATGAAATCGGGACACAACAAAGGACCAATTACTATTATGTCGGACAGCAAGGCAGCCGTAAAAGCGCTACCCTCGCCGATGGTGCAGTCCAGGCTGGTTATGGCCTGCATAGACAGGCTGGATGCACTGTCGACAACAGTAAAAACACAGCTAGTATGGATACCCAAGGACCAAAGAAATATTGGACATTGAGGACCGACTTGCTGGCTAAACAAGGGGCATCAGGAGAATTTACAAGACCTGAACCCGCTTTCGGAATACCTCATGAAACTGGAAAGAAAATAATCCGACGCAAGTTAGCAGAGGAGCACAATAAGGCATGGCACAACCAAAAGGGAATAAGGCAGATAAGACTTTTCCTAGATGGTCCGGTACCTAGCAACACATTGACGCTGTCAGGACTCAGTAGAATGAAACTACGAAGAATCACAGGACTAGTCACTGGACACTGTGACCTGAATAAGCACAAACATAGGTTGGGAATTGAGAAAAGCCCCCTATGTCGTGGATGTTTGGAAGAGGAGGAAACTCGCCAACACCTAGTATGTACATGCGAAGCCTATAAAAGGCAACGCACGGAGCAATTCGGAAAGCCTGTGCTTCCTGAAATAGAGTTGAAACTGGCTGAAACTCCTGAACTTCAGAGAAGAGACTGGAGTACACGGAGAGTAAACCATCCAGAGGCGAACAATAAGACCACGGACAAGGACGCTAAGCGATACCAGCTCATGTGTCAAAAAAAAAGTTATACATATAAATCATAGAAAGAAATATAGAATTTTACCTAAATTCAACTTTTAGAGTTAACTGCCGAGGAGTAGTTGCGGCTTTTAATCGGTTAAGACATAAAGTAATTATTTCGAGTTTATAAAAGCCTGATTCTAAATATTTAGGTTCTTTTAAACTCGAAATATTTACTTTATGTCTAAACAAGGAGTGCAAACACTCGTTAGGATAAATTTGACACATTTTATAAGACATCATGTTATTGCAAAAATGATTTATTTCTTAAATCCTATATAGGCACCGGAAATTAGCTTTGTCCGAACCTCAAATAACTGGTCTGAATCCGAAAGTTGGTCTAAATCAGATTTGGTGACCAGTGGCGTAGCGTGGGTTGTAGCCGCCCGGGGCATAGGCCCAATTTACCTTATTTAGCTATTCAAATCTAAAAGGCTTTAAAATTTATAGATATTATAAAGACCTTTTAAGCTAATTCGTTTCAACACAAATAATGAATTTGTACCTTTGAACTGACGTCTGTAATTTTAGATATCTTATACTGACTTTTTAAGGCAACTACTATTTTCAATATCCTTCTTTTAGTTACGTTTTCTACTAATTATTGTAGTAATTCCTTTCTTCACTTATTAATAAGTGAAGAAAGAAATTACTACAATAATTAACTATTTTGATGATTTTTTATGTTCATTTTTTGTCATCATTTTTAAGCGATAATTCAAACAAAACGGAATAGAAACCGAATTTAATATGATTCTGACCATTTAAATTCAATAATAGAGATAGAAATTCTAATTGAAAATTAACATGGGTATATCCTATGACACGTCTTGAAATGGGGACACGCGGTATACAAAAAACACATACAAAGATGTTGTGCTTGTACAATTTGTTAAATTAAGAAAGAAATAAAATTTTATATAAAGTAGAAATCTACGTCCACATAAAACTAGGGTTAGGTTTCTAAGAAAAATTACCTGAGTTTCGTGAAGTACTTTTCTTGGTAAACCAGATGGAAAAATATAAAAAATGTACAGGGATTATTTGATTAGGTGTAACTACATATCCCAAAGCAGATTGATCGAGGCTTTCGAATTATGAAAGATTTGATAAGCATTATATTTTGAACTTTACTTGAAATCATTGTTTTATACGCGTGGAGTAAAATTGAGTAAAAATAAAAATGAACTAAAATTTCGATTTTCGAAAAGCCGGAAAATTTGGTTTAGTAGCGCTACGCGCTACGCTACCAAACCAAATTCTAAGGCTTTTCTAAACTCGATATTTTCGTTCATGCTTAGTCTGGGAGTGAAAACACTCGTTTGAAGCTTCATATTGAACGCATTTATCGTGTTGCTTGTCAAAATTGAAGAAATCAAGAAAAATCAAATTAACGCTTGACGAAAATCATCTTTTACAAAAAAAAACAAGTATATGTTTTATCAATATTCATGAATTCTGTCACTTCGCTCAGAGGTTGGTTTTTATATAAATAAACGACTTAATACATATTCCATATTTTTAAAAATTTTATGAATCCTTTACAAAAAAAAACAAGTATGTATTTTATCAACATTCATGAATTTTGTCACTTCAATTAACCTAGAGGTTGGTTTTTATATAAATAACCGAGAATGTATTAATTCTTCATATTTTTAAAAATTTTAATATTTTCATCCAATACTCGTGAATTTCGTCAATTTCACGATATTTGCAATTTTTACGAATAACAAATTTTTATAAAACAAATTGTGAAACGCTCTTGATTACTGAAATTAGGAACATTTACTAATTTGTTTTTATGTAAATGTAAAAAAAAAATCTTAAAAAAATAAGTTGAACTGAGTTCAAGTTTGTCACGTCACCAGTTCAAGTTAATGACAATTGCACGATCAGACCTAGTACATTCATATTGAAAATTTTAGGTGAAATTATTGAATTTTTGTTAGATTTATGTTTGAAAATTTGTGGAAAAGTTCATTTTCAAAAACAAATCTATTTTTGAGCTATACCTTTTAAAAACTTGGAATTCGGCGACGAATTAATCAGAGTGTAAGATATTATAAGCAGAAATTAAATCCGTGAATAAAAAACTGATACACAGCGAATCACATAAAGATTTTATTTGAGATAACTGAATTATTTGTTTTACCTTTAAAAACTTGGAATTACCAAAGTTTAAGATGGTATGCTCAAAAATTAAAATTTGGGAATTAAAAGAAGATTTACAGCCAATTGTTTGAAAATATAATAATTTGGTAATTGTATACTGTTTCATAAACTTTTTTAATTTTACGAATGTTCAAAGTATTTAATCAACTGTGTTAAAACTATACTAAAAAAACTAAAACTATTTTTTTTCGAAAAGGAGTCAAAACTACTTACCTTAAAAATAAAATAGTGAATACAAAGAAGTGTTATTTAATAAAATAAAGCTGCATTTCTGTTTAGTATTATAAAATCAAATTACCTCTACAATTGAAAGAAAGCTTGTCATTTTATTAATAAGTTTGGATTTTCATTCAATTTAAATTTGGTTGATTTTTCGTAAAAAAATTTTTTAATCTGTAGTTTCATTGAAACACAAAAAACAGTCAAAATGTGGTCTGTGTAGTCAAATGACAGTCAATATATAGTCAGTATTAAATCTATACTATACAAAATTAAAAACTCGCAAACAATCGTCAACATTTAAGAGATTATTGAAATTTCTGAAAAAAAACAAAATTGTGACATCTTCAAAGATACTGTAAGATTAGCTGTAAATCTATTTTAAATTCCCGGAATTGATTAATCCTAAATTAATTCAACACCTAATTCCAAATTTTTAAAGCTCCAGATCAAAAATTAAATTTTTAACAATTTTTAAAACATGTAATTAACAGAAAATCCAATCATTTCACATATGAAATTATTGGATTTTCTGTTAATTATATGTTTTAAAAATAATAATATATAAAAATAAATAACTCCAGGATTTAATTACTGCTTATGTTATTTTAAAATTCGATTCTTGTTACTCATAATTTCAAGCTTTGGAAGTTGTAGAGCAAATATTGTTTCTTTTTACCAATTTTCAAATATTATATAAAACCAACAACAAATTTGATAATTTCACTTAAATCTCATGATTTTTATTCTCGGATTTATTTTCTGCGTACATCTTGTTAAACTTTGATTATTTCTATGCATATCTAATGTTTGAATCTCTAGAGCAATAATTGCATTTTTTACCAATTTTCGAACATAAATCTAACAAAAATGTTAATAAATCCACTTAGAACCTCTATATGAATGGTTGTAAATGTATTTTTAATTCGAGGATTTATTTTCTGCTTTTATTAACATTAACTTTTGTCAATTCTACGTATAATTCTAAATCTTCTAAAACTCTAGGACAAACATTTTAGTTTTTGCTAATTTTCAAACATAAATCCAACAAAAATAATCATTTCATATAAAAACTATTCCCAGGTTTAATTTATACTTATATTACCTTAAACTCTGACTAGTTTTGTACGTAATTCCAAGGTTTAAAAGTTCTAGAGGAAAATTTGAATTTTTTTATTAATTTTCAAACATAAGAAAAACAAAAATGTAATAATTTCACTTAAAATCTCAAGGTGAAATGCTGTAAATGTATTTTTAATTCCCGAATGTAATTTGTTGCTTATATTATCCTAAACTTCTACGATTAATTTTTAGTTCTTAAAGCTCTAGAGCAAACATTGAATTTTTTCAATAAGTTTCAAACATAAATTCGACAAAAATTCAATCATTTTACTTAAAATTTTAACATTTCATAATTTGTTTCATCAAAATTTCGTTATTTGTAAAAAATACAAGTATAGTGAAATTGACAAAATCCGTAAATTTTTGATAAAAATCTTATAATTTCACAACATTTTCAAAACTGATACGCAAGTTAAATTTAATCGTTTGTTTATATGAAAACATCAAGGTTTATTGAAGCGACAGAATTCATGAATATTGATTGAAAATATTCTTGTTTTTTTTGCAAAAGATTTGAAGATTTTCGTTAAGCGTTTCAATGAACTTAACTCATTAACTCACTTAAAGAAACGGGATTACACGGTTCCGTCACAGATTGAATAACGAAAAGTTTCGTGCTCATTTTAATCGGTACGAGTTGAAAAATATGATATGAAATGGTTCAAATTTTTGGTTCAGAATCCAAGATATTATTATCGCCCCCACCGCCTTCTTTACGCTACGCTGTTTTGACAGCCCTGGGCGCCAGGCCGGTCAATAAGGGGCGTGACGCTTTCACCAGATTTGCAGGAGGGCGCCAATAACCCTAGCGTCGGGCCTGATATAGAGAAAGGGCTAAAAAATTCTAGTTTCGCCACTAGTTCTAGTGTCATACTAGTAGGATTTTGTTTTTTGTTTGCAATGAAACAGATGAAGCAATCTTTTGTTTTTAAAGAATTTCATGATTAGATGTTCTTGGTATTGTTATTTATTTACTTACCACGTTTTTGTGGAACCCGTAGTTATCCAAAATAATTATCCCCCTCGCCACCGGTTCTCCTGGGCTTCCATATTCCTCCTGCATATCTCCCTCATGGTACTCATCTTCCGATAATACATAGCCAACACGTTCAACTTGTTTAGAAGAATCCTCATAACGTCGATCGTTTTCCTGATCCTTATCAACCCGTAGAAGTTGTATATGTACGCCGTGAAACTCTTAAACGTTTCATAATACTCCCCATTAAAATCCACCGTGATGACAGTCTCAGGGATTAAATACAACCGTTGCCCTTGCAACGAGGCCTCCCCCGGGAGGAAGTTGTTCACGATGAATTCGCTGGCTTCCACTATAAGATTCCATACAGTCCTCTCGCGTTCCCTGGTTATCAGTAGAAACACATCGTTGTCAGCGGATAGGTTTGCATCGAGCATATCAGAATTTTCCCGCTCACATATTCCGAAGATGTTGATCAGTTTCTCGACGATCATGTCGTTTCTGTGATCCTCAGGCTCCATTCCAGTTGTTTTATAATGCGTGCGACCAGCTTTTTGCAATTTTCTGTAATGTTGTTTTAAATGGATGAAAACGACGGTTACGCCAAGGACGATCGAGTATACAGTGTATATAAGGATCGCTGGATTAGAATGCGATAGAATGGGGGCGGGACCTTCGGTCTTATGACACACAGGGAGATAAATTATTTACATCACAGGACTGAGAATATGTGCGCGGGGTAAGGTGGCTGCTGAAAGTAAAGGAGACTGTGGTGAAGCATACCTTATACACGTATGTGTACATATGCGTCACTCGACATACCTTGGGTTCGTACTAACAAATAGGCTCATCAAAGGTTCATCAAAATGTTCAGCCATCAAGATGTTTGGATTTGTTTGTGATGTATGTTGGTATCTAATGAACGGTACTCGGACCATTTTGAAAACTTTAACCCGCCAACACCAATCGTCGGTCTATTTTATACGATTGCAAAAATCCGAAACATGTTCACAATTAACAGTCCGGTCATCAGAGAATTCTCCAACAGTTGGCAGTAAACTCGCAACTTGTCTCTCTGATAAACGGGCCCATTGATCTAGACAAATCAAAGGCGCCCTCATTTTATAATGACGTAAACTACTTTTATAAAAAGTAAACGAGTAAATATTTTATTTTCCTTTTGGATTAACTTTACAAACAGAAGTTAGTTTTGTATACAGGGTTGTAGCTAGACCTAAAAGCTGCTCTTACCCGAACTAGCTCAGACGATTTTTTTGTTGTTTTTGTACAAAAATATACATTACGCACGTCGTAAAAACAAAATACGTTTATTAAGATTGGTATGCTTTCTGTGCTTGCATCTTTGAATTTGACAATGTTTAAAGGCGACGAGAACAATCTTGCACCCATGTAGCAAATTTTTACCACTGAGATGGTACACCAATAAAAGCAAATCTAACCTAACTTACTTTTAATATCACCATATTTTTCAACTACGCGCTAATTTAGTATTTTATACGCCTAGCGCATAAGGTAAACTTCGCTTCGCGACCAATACAAGTTTTCAGGCTTTTCTAAACTCGAAATATTTACTTCATGCCAGTGGCGTAGCGTGGGCTTCAGGAGCCCGGGGCGTAGGCCAAATTTTCCATCCCGCATTTAGGTATTTCCAAAATTTACAGTAATCCTGAAGATTTTTTCGGCAAAAATACATCTGTTATTGTGTATTATACAGGGTATAAATGAAGAAGTCATGCATGCATGTTTAATAATAAACTTAAAGAATTTTGTTCCCTTCTTTTTAATATAAATTAACTTTGTGGATTTGTCAACTGCTTTCAATATCAATTGAATTTTCCAAGTTTTATATACAATAAACATTATTATTTAAAATTCAATATTTCTCATTTCTGAAATAACAGTATTTACGTTTTATTTAATTTTGATGTTTTATTTGGATACTATTAAATTGTATCAGATACTTTATAAAAAAAACTCAAAAATCGGAAAAAGTATAATTTTTTTTTTAGTTGAAAGTGTTGACAGTTATGATACTATTAATACGTTGATCGGCGCGCGGCATTGAGTTTCGCCGCAGGTACATTTGCGTTTAGGTCCCGCGGCATGTACCTTGTGCCGCATCCAGAAACAACTTTTAAAAAATCGTGGCATGCTGCCCGGGCCTGCAAGTTTAAAAACGTTTTGTCTCTTCAAATTGTTGCTTTATTATTCTGTTATAATTAATAATATTTGTATAATTGGAACAAAAACGTAAAACGTAAGTAGCGTAATATTTTTATAAAGGTGGCGATCAACGTGTTAAAATTGATTCCTCCTAGTGAATAAGCCTATAATAGTTGACATTTAGTCTGTAATGTCACATTTAATTTAAATGTTAAATGTTTAATGTTTATTTACGGAAATTCCATTTAAAGTACATAATGCCTTATACTAACAATAAATTAAAAGTAATAAATAAGTTAAAACATAAAACCTCAAACAATATACAAACAGGACAAACGAATGTGATTTTAAATGTCAGATTTATCTTATAATGTCACATGACATTTAGATTATTATGACAGTTGGCATTCGTGATATTTCTTAGTTTAAAATGCCAATATCTTCACTGAAAATCAGTGTTTTGTATGCATCCAAATCCAAATTCTTGGGGCTTTTCTCAACTCGAAATTTTACTTCATGCTTAGTCTGGGAGTGAAAGACGCTCCTTTAGGTTTTTGAAAATGTTGATAAAATTTCCAAAATTTTAGTTAATTTTTAACGCTTTTCGTAAGTTTCTAATCTAAAATTATCTTTACTTAAATTCTGACGGTTTTCTTGGATGATCTAAATGTTCGTTAATTTGAAAAATATTGACACTTTTCATAAGTTTTTAAAATTTCCTTCAATTTTCAAATTCTTAGCAATTTTCGTGAATTTACTAAATATTCTTTAACTTAAAAAATGTTGAAGTTTTTTATGAAATTCCCAGATTTTCGTTAATTTGAAAAATATTGATACTTTTCATAAGTTTTTAAAATTTCCTTCAATTTTCAAATTCTTAGCAATTTTCGTGAATTTACTAAATATTCTTTAACTTAAAAAATGTTGAAGTTTTTTATGAAATTCCCAGATTTTCGTTAATTTGAAAAATATTGATACTTTTCATAAGTTTTTAAAATTTCCTTCAATTTTCAAATTCTTAGCAATTTTCGTGAATTTACTAAATATTCTTTAACTTAAAAAATGTTGAAGTTTTTTATGAAATTCCCAGACTTTCGTTAATTTGAAAAATATTGATACTTTTCATAAGTTTTTAAAATTTCCTTCAATTTTCAAATTCTTAGCAATTTTCATGAATTTACTAAATATTCTTTAACTTAACTTTAACTTAAAAAAACCGTTGGATTTTTGAATTAAATTAAATTAACGAAAACCTTGGAATTTGATGTTGAAGTTTTTTTATGAAATTCCAAGGTTTTCGTTAATTTAATTTAATTAAAAAATCCAACGGTTTTCCTGAATTTCTTAATTTTTTGGTAATTTTAAAATATTTTAACTACATGAATTTTCGTGGATTTTTTTATATCTTAGCAGTTTTCGTAAATTCCCTTAATTTAATAGGAAAAAATTCGACCACCAGGTATTTGGTAAATTAGGTGAATATAATTAATAAATATGAATTAACTTGTTCGATTGAAGTGATATCTTTAATTTGGTACAACAACATTATTACCGTTGCTTTTTATAATCGGAATTTCAGAATATAAGCTCGTGTGGTTGAATATATCAAAACAATTTGCTCTCATTCCACACACGACTTTTGTTTTAACCACAATATCTTCTTTATCGCTTGATGAATTGCTCTCCAAAATGCTTTTGATCCTACTTCTTCTTTTACGAACTTAATGGCTCTGGCATAGCAGCTTCATAGACCAAGCGATTCATTCTTTTGGAAATTTAAAAACATTTTTAGGTTAGTTTTAAAGCCGGTTTTATCTATTTAAAGTAGTGATGGGCAAGATCGATCATTGCAAAGATCGATCAAGCAATGATCGATCAGTTGAAGTATCGAGCCGCTCGATCCGATCGATCTGATCAGAAAGAACGAGCCGATCGAAAAGATCGATCCGATCGAAAAGATCGAGCCGCTCGATCTCTTTGAGCGGCTCGATCTTTTCGAACCTTTCGAATTTGCAAGGATCGATCAGTCGATCTTTTTTGATCGATCTTGCCCATCCCTAGAAAATAGGCGCTTAAGCAAAACGAGGCACCAATAAAAAAAAATGCAAACGCAAGTGGTTCAAAAATCAAAACAAACGTGTTGGTATTTCAAGTTCAATCGCTGGCCTACTTTTTATAAAATCAACACACTAAAAAGGAAGAATAACAAAAAAAATTATTAGGATAGAAATGCAGGAATGCACAAAGCGCGCATAATAAATTCACAAAAAAGACAAGGAAAAACATTCTTAATTCGGTAATGCTAGTTAGCAACACTTAGGTAAAAATAATAAAATAAACAATCAAAAATAGGTACATGAAAAAACACGGGTAAACACCAAATATATGGCAAACCAAGACTAAATATATTTTCGTTCATTCAACAAAACTAATCACTAAAAGAATATGAAAAGAAATAAATACTTGCAAAATGCACAGAAATAATGACTAAAAAAAAAATTAATAAAAAATAAATTGAAACTAAATATTAACGGAAAAAAAATCATAAGTTAGGAATGATGACGAATTCATTTTCAAGAGCGAGCCATAACTTACTCATGAAATAAATAAACATCTGTATCTAGAAATTCTAGTAAGCATAAAATGAAAGGTACAGACGTTTAGCGTTCAAGAGAGCGCAAAGACGTATATGCCAGCAGAAGACAAAATTATTAGCATGTGATACTCATAATAAACGAAAACAGAAACAGGTTTCGAAAAAATAAAATCAAATAAATAGATATATAATGTTGGATCGAATATTATAACACCAATAAGGCATTATTTAAATAAAGTGTCGTAGCGCAGGCAGTAGCGCGCCGGACTTTTAATTGAGAAGTGCGGGTTCGATTGCATTTCCCGGTTGATGTGTTAATATTTCTAATTAACTTATTTTTAATTATATTCAATTATATAATTAAACGGGGAAAGTACTGTGATGGACACATCACCATTTTTGTTCTTTAGTATACACTAAAGATGAGAGAAGCAGTTGATTTTCAATAATGGTGATAACTAGTTATTTTTAACGTTGTTTAACAGCTGTTACTAAATAGTATTAATTTTAATAAAGATTTATAATATTTCATTTCATATTAGCTATTTATGTATTTACTAAATATATAAATAGCTAATATGAAATGAAATATTATAAATTTTTATTAAAATCTCTATAATATAATAGCACGCTCGGATGTAAAGTGTGAGACTAGCCCGGGAAAAATAACCGGTTCATTAGTAATTTTTTCTCAGCCCTGCCAAGACCAGAGCTGGGATGAATCTATTATTTGCAACCAGTAATATTTTATTCCACCAGTTTCTATTAACAAACATGTTCATTTACCGACTAAATATCTGATTATATAATGATTTTAATTAATGATGATATATGTGTTATTGAACTTCATTTTGAATCTGTGTTTTATACGCCTGGCGCATGAAGTAAAATTTCGAGTTTAGAAAAGCCCCGTGAAAATTTGTCTCGGGTCGCTGCGCGACCCTCGACAAATTTTCTACGCGGGGCTTTTCTAAACTCGAAATTTTACTTCATGCTTAGTCTGGGAGTGGACCGTCAAGATTTTCGACATGTCGGGATTTTTGATATTTCTAGATTTATGTCGATTTATTCACAGTTTGTTATTGTATTAAATGCAACTTTAATATTAAATAAAAACGGTTTCTTTAGGAATAGAATATTAACCCATTAAGAGCCGAACAAATTATAAAGTTAACTCTAAAAGTTAATTTTAGGTAAAATTTTGCATCTTTTTCTATGATTTCAATGAATGATTTATTATATTACATACTTCGATTTTTTAAAAGAGTTAAATTTAAAATTCAAACGAGTAGAGTAGAAAATTTGTCGAGGGTCGCGCAGCGACCCGAGACAAATTTTCACGGGGCTTTTCTAAACTCGAAATTTTACTTCAAGCGCCACGCGTATAAAACACTGATTTCAAGTTAAAAATGCACTGAAAACCAACCCAACTTCGATATTTTTCAAAATTAGATGTTTTCTTTCCTATCCATGCTGTAAACCTTCAGATACTCGTTGTTTTCTTGTAAAAAAACTTCGATTCCCTGTAGTCCTTCGTTCTGCGAAGACCATGGTTGGTCCTTTGAGCTGTAGCCTTTGTAAAACGGTAATAAACTTAGTAATCTAGAGTAATCCTTCAATTTGAAACTTCTAAGAACGAGTGTTGTCCACTCCCAGACTAAGCATGAAGTAAAATTTCGAGTTTAGAAAAGCCCCGCGTAGAAAATTTGTCGAGGGTCGCGCAGCGACCCGAGACAAATTTTCACGGGGCTTTTCTAAACTCGAAATTTTACTTCATGCGCCACGCGTATAAAACACTGATTTCAAGTGAAGTTAAAAATATATATATTAACGTTGGATATTTTTCATGGTTAAGTAACCAAATATGCATTCACAAATATTTGAATTATTCGAAAATTTTAATATTTATATTCAAATATGAATAATTTAGTGATTTAAATATTCATATTAGAATATTTAACAATTTGAATTAATCGAATTCGAATCCCAGCCTTAATAGCGATGATTCGAATTATTTAGGAGGATTTAAATCCATGTATCAGGATTCGAATTTTATAAGGATTCGATTCCTTTTATAAGGATTCGAATCCTCTTATAAGAATTCGAATCCTTTTATAAGGATTCGAATCATCTACGTTTGGATTCGAATACGAATCCTTTTAAAAAAAATGTAACGAATCCGGATCACGAATCCGTTTTCACTAAAGTATTCGAATACCTCTTTTGAATCCTTTAAAAGGATTCGAATCCGGGAATCGAATCCTGAATCATTCGAATCCTGCCCAGCTCTGGCCAAGACCCTGCCTATATCCTTTTTTTAATAAATGCTGTCTCACTTTGCGCAAAACAGAATACAAAAATAGTGTGATCGTTCAATGATCGATCCG
This sequence comes from Philonthus cognatus, assembly GCA_932526585.2. Taxonomy (NCBI): domain Eukaryota; kingdom Metazoa; phylum Arthropoda; class Insecta; order Coleoptera; family Staphylinidae; genus Philonthus; species Philonthus cognatus. The sequence continues at coordinate 111,073,124 of OW052243.1, forward strand.
CTCAAAAAGATCATTGCTCGAGCCGCACAACCTGATCAATCCACTTGTGCCGATCGATATGACCAATCTGATCGAGCCGATTGATCACATCGATCAGCACGACCCGTTCGCACAGATCGAACCGCCCCACAGTGGACGATTCACGCTTTCTAGGCGATCATGTATATTCGAACGTAATTATTGACTCAATTTTATTCGTATTTTTCATCTAATACGTGTAAATAATAAATAATTATTAGTTAGACTACTTTAAGAATTTGTATAATGGATTATACACAGTGGGCAAAAAAAACGGTACAAATTGGAAATATTCATATTTTCAATAATAATTGACGCATTAAACAATTCTTTGAAGAACAGAATGTTTGCACTTTGTAGAATGCAAAAATAATAAATTGCATTTTTAAAAAGTTTTTTTTTATCGACGATATTTCACATTAATGAAAGCTCTGCAAATGCTTGAGTTTATAATGCACAGCATTTGTAGGCATGCAAATTAGTGGGCTATAGTTTGTTTTTGTTTTCCAATGAACTTCAGGCATTAGCTGTTACTTCTATCAGTCATTTTGGTTTTTGCAATAAAAATGGTTCGCCTAAGTAAACAAGATAAGGTATTCATAATTTAGAAACAATAAATTTCTTAAATAAAATATTTGTGCATGCCTTCATGGTATGACGCAGAATATTTCAGTTAGTACTATTTCTTTATAGCAAAAGTACTTCATTTTTTCTGTAAGAATTGGGCTTTTCACTGGTATATTAATTATTAAAAAATATTAATAACTTACGAAGATATATGAGAGAGAACAAAACTTGTACCGTTTTTTTGGCCCACTGTGAATAAAAAAAATGCCATAAGTTTAAAAGTATTATATTAATGAAAAAACAATTATTATTACAGTTAGACACTAAATTTAATATTTAATCACCCTCGCTGTCAGATCGTTTATTTTTTTTTCGAATTCATCTATTGCTTCCTCTGATACATTCTCATCTAATAAACTTAATACTTCTTCATCCAAACTCTTAATATTATAAGTTTTAGTAATATTCGTGTTTTTGGAAATTGTTGATATATATGGATCGGAGGAGTACAAAAGGGTGTGAAACAGGTCGGTTATTGTTTGCAGGCGAGAAAACTTCCTTGAATGGTGCTCTCGATATCTTCTCAAAACCTTATTACGAAGTTCCAACGCTTCCTCAGAAAAAATGCCAATTGGTAAAGTTGCTGCTTTTATTATGTCTCCTCCGTGTATCAAAATTTTGTGGACACTCGCAGGCATATAAAACCATGGGTATAAGTTTATATAAAGTCGTGCTGTATCTATCGCATATTTATGAAACGCTTTCACATTTACTGCCTGCCCACATGAAATAGTTTGCAATATGATTTTCCGTCGTTTGTTGTACCATATCCTTGTTTTATAATATCAACTAACAGGCCTAATTTTTCCCTTAATCCGGATTAAATAGATTCTTTTCTCTTCTTCATTTGTAATTTATCTGCTTCATCTCGGAGTTGCCATTTATTTATTCCAATACGGTAAGATATATGAAGAAGGCATTCTAAACATCGTATCCACGCATGGAGTGACGAAATTCCGTAATCACACCCACTGGCAGTCTTAGGCATTTTTACAACCTTCTCTAAATCGTTCATTAACTTTGGTGTTGCACCACATATACTACAACTTTGACAGGAAGTGTCGGTTATAATTGCTACTGTTTTGCCGTTAATCATAGTTAATTTAAATTCGTGATGGAAGATAACACTAGATTCTTTACTAAATATTGTAGTTGGAAGTATATTTGTCATTTGTTGCTGCATATAAGCTACAGTTGTGTTTGTTAATTCTTTATTTTCTTTCTCAAATATAATTTTAAGTGGCCTACAAAATCTGGTAGAAGAAGGTCTAGGATTCATCCATATTATATTTTCGTTTTCCGAACTTACTATTTGTAGAGGAACTATACAAACAGTAAATAAAAACTCATCAGTTCGTGATGAATCTGTGAATGCTTGTTTGTATAATGAATGTCCTGCACTTCCATCGCATCCCCATTTATATGTTATGATGAATTTATTTCCCAATGATTCGTTATTTTTTAATAGTGTGTTCTCAAATAACATAAACAGCCTTCTAACAGTGTGATCCACAAGAGCTTGAACCTTAACTTCAGCACATGTTTCGTCGATATTTATGCAGTTTTCTTCTGGATAACATTCTCTCTTAGCTCTTACTATTAAATCATAACTAGGATAAATATTGGCATTTCGTGCTTTTGCGCCATTGTACATTAATTTATACGAATGTTTTGTAAAATGCCCATCAATGTATAATGATAGTGCTTCTTGAATGGAGTACTTAATAAGTTCTTTTGATGGAGATTTGTAAGCCTTCTTTAATTTGGTAGCTGTTGATTTATTACTGATTTCTTGCAAAATGTTTGCCGCATCTCGTTGGCCTGACGAATGAAAGCTTGATTTAGTTGCAAACAGTAATTCCTCTTGCGAATAATTTTCTCGCAACAATTTTGTTTTACGCCTTTTGGAAACAGATGATAAATCATTAAATGATTTATGCGGTCTTCTGGATGGGCCGGGTTGTGGTTCCTGGCTTTTGTATTGAAAGTCAAATTTTTCAGGTTCATCTAGCCACTGTGAACATTTTTCTTCAAAACGAACAATTGTCCGATTTGACTTTTGCCATTTCAAAGAAACTTTCGAAGTAAAATTTCTAATTTGGTTTTTTAAAATGTCCATATTTTCATAATTGTAATCTATATTAAATTTCTTCATAACAAATTCCATAACAGCGGAATTTTTATGTTGCAAAGTTGTTCCTCTTCGCCAAACCTCAAATAACGTTTTGCGTGAAATGGACCAAACATCTAAAAAATAATATAAAAACGCGTGAGGCACTTCGTGGCAGCTAATTTTATTTTAGATACTAAGTATAACAGTTAGATTGTAGATGTGCAAAATATGAAAGTAAACGAAGAAAGACGAAGCATACTTTTTTACTTTTTATTTGTCGCGTTTCAGTAATTTATACCATCAATTCATCTCAAATTTCAATTAATTATTTATAAAAAGTGATTTAATGTAAATGCAAACTTTAAACAGATGTATTAACTACTTACTTGGGGAGCAATTTTCCATATTTTTTTAATAAAAAAAAACGTACACAGGAATGAAATAAAACACAGTCAAGTTAAACGTTTAAGACACTTGCAATGCAAAGGTCGCTCGCTAAATGGTAATGCGTTACTTTATCACGGTCCCTACCCTTGTGGAAAGGGTCTAAGAGGCTGCAAATTTTACCTGGTAAACAATTGAACTTACAACTCATTGTAAAAACATGCGTCATGGTTAAACCTTCAAGTTAATTTTTCACGAAATGATCGCCTAAATGATGGAAATCGTCCTCTGTGCGCCCCCAAGATCGAGTCGCTCGAAAAGATAGAGCCGTCCGAAAAGATCGAGTCGTCGAAAAGATCAAGCCGATCGAGCGGTCTGAAATGATCGATCCGATCGAACAGATCGATCCGATCGAACAGATCGATTCGATCGAAAAGATCGATCCGATCGAAAAGATCGATCCGATCGTAAAGATCGATCCGATCGAAAAGATCGATCCGATCGAAAAGATCGATCCGATCGAAAAGATCGATCCGATCGAAAAGATCGATCCGCTCAAAAAGATCGAGCGGATCGATCACTTGCAAGGATCGATCAATCGATCTTTTTTGATCGATCTTGCCCATCACTAATTTAAAGTGTGAAAAAGCCGACTTTAACTTTAAAGTCGACTTTTACTTTAAATTTTTATTATGAAACAGTTAAATTCCGTTAAAGTCGACTTTAATTATTTAAAGTAGTTTTAACTTGATTATGAAACCGGCTGTAACTTAATAGAGATTGTACTAAAATATGAAATATGCATCAAAATATTATGTTCTTCTTTTTAATAAGTATTTGAAATGTTTAAACTAGTTCCGGTGTTTATCGAACCTACCTAACCTAACTAACCAATCCTAACCTAAGCTAACCTTTATTTAAAATTTATGATTTTTCCCTATTTTTAGAATATCTAAAATATTGATTGTGATTTGTTTGACTGTTTTAATTATGATGTCTTATAATTCTTGAATTTGTCAATTCTGATGATTTTTTGTTGATTCAATCAATTTGAATGATTTTTTCAATATTAACGTTTTTTTTTTGTTTGTTTGTTTAATATTATTTGATGTGTCAAATTCGTGCTCTAAACAAAACTAACAATTTGTCAATTCTTTAACCGTATTATCTGCATATTTATCATTATAGTTTATTTAAAAATTCCCTGACTTTTTGCTAAACAGACCTAATTTCCTTGACTTTTCCCGATGAATAAAATCACCTGACTTTCCCGGTTTTCCCGGTTGGTCGCCACCCTGATTATTTTATAGATTACTAAGTTAATTTAATACATTATGTTATATGACCTGACTTGAGTGTGAAGAAAAATATACATATTTTGTTATTTAAATATTTAGACTATTGCTCATTTAAAAAAAATGATTCCAGTGTAATTCTAACTTCACAATATTTAAGTGTTTTATCTGCGTCGAGCATGAAGTAAAATTTCGAGTTTAGAAAAGAATGAAAATTTGGTTTGGCCGCGACGAAACCAAATATTCAGGCTTTTTTAAACTCGAGATTTTACTTCATGCTTTATCTGGGAGTGGAAACTCTCCTTTGAAACTTCAAGTTAACCGCTTTTATAATATCGACGAATTTCAGACATTCGTTCGAATTTGCAGCGTTTACATTACGCATATTTAAAAAAAATCACAGTATGTAATACAGTAAGTCATTCATTGAAATCATAAAAGGAAGTGGAGAATTTTACCTAAAATCAACTTTTAGAGTTAACTCTATAATTGCTCGTCTGTTAATGGGTTAAGTTTCCCCAAAGTAACTTGAAAATAATATTATCTAATAAAACTTTATTTGTAGAGGTGTAAGATAAGATTCTCACTCCCTTATTCTAACAAATTATTTTCATAGCAAATGATAAAACAATGTTTACCAAGTTTATAAGCAAAGGTGTTTTTTTATAGAGAATAAAAACACTTTTTTATTAATTATACTCAAACATTTAATTACATTTAAGAATAATACAACACATGGAAGACACTAAACTTTAATATACAGGGTGAGTTTTTTTTCATGTTTTCATGTTCTCTATAGGGAACTATAAGAGATAGAGTCAACGGTGAAATAAATTGCAAAATAATGTTCACTATAAATTATTTACACATTCACTGATATCGATAAATAAGTTATTATTTATTTGTATGTAATTTGTAATTCTGTATTTATTTATGTATTCTATTTACTATCTATTGATTTATTGTTAGTTGATTTCTTGCTTTGTTATATAGATTAGGATATGTATTTCTACACAATTTGTTATAATTTGATGTAAAAAGGATATTCCGTTAATAAATGAAATAAATTAAAATGGGCGAAGTAGTGCAGTTTTACGAGCTGAATAAAAAAACATTTAATTGTATTTCGAAAAAGTCAAGGGTAACTAGATATTTTGAAAAATGTGAAAAGTGTCGATTTTTTCAAATCGATTTTTCTCAGTTATTTAAAAAGATAGAAAAAAACGTAGCAAAGTTTTAGATAATATTACACTGAATAATAAAATGTTATCAGATATTTTATATTGACAATAGTTTACTAGATATAACACAAACTTGCATTTTTTTAACGGAAACCATAGTTGGCTATGTCATCATTTTCTCTTTAAACTGATATATCACTTAACATACTTATTTATAAAAATGAGTGAGTTATTATGAATTTTCTACTTTTTTTACAACAAAAAAATAGTTGGCCATGAAAAAATGACAATTATAAAACAATTGCGGCTTTTTGTAACATAGGAGTTTATTAAATGTTTGTCAATTAGTTTATTTGGAGGTTATGTGTAGGAAGAAATAGAAATTAGTAGAAAAAAATGTGCATAAAAAAAGAGTTGTTTTTAATTCCAAATTAATTGACAAAAATATAACAATCTAACTGTTACAAAAGATCGCAATTGTTTCATTATAGCCATTATTTCATGGCTAACTATTTTTTGTTGTAAATAAAATAGAAAATAGTTAATAACTCAGTTATTTTGGGAATAAATATTTCAAGTGACATACCTGATTAAAGAAAAAAAAATCCTTTCTTATGATGACATAGCCAACTATGGTTTTCATTTAAAAAATGTAAATTTGTGTTATATCTCGAAACCTGAAGTCGATAGCAAAAATCTGATAAAATTTTATTATTCAGTGTAAAATTGTCCAAAATTTTTTTTATAGTTTGTTTCTATCTCTTTTAATAACTGAGAACAATCGATTTGAAAAAATCGATACTTTTTACATTTTTCAAAATATCTAGTTATGCTTGACTTTTTCGAAAATTTTACAAATGTTATTTTATGCACTACTTTGCCCATTTAACCGTTTCTCTATCTCTTATAGTTTCCGAGATCCCCATAGAGAACATGAAAAAAAAACTCACTCTGTATACTTATTATTATTACAAAATACTTATAATAAATAGGAACAATTATGATAACATTTCTTGGCCGTTGAACGATTCTTCTAAAACATTTAATTACATTTAAGAATAAAAGAACACACAAAACACGCAAACCAACATATATGTAAGAGTAATAAATCGTATTAATACTTATTATTATTACAAAATGTTGATAATCAATAGGAACAATTTCAATCACATTTCTTAGTTGTTGCAGGAAGAATTCATGCAAATCTTTTGTGCTTGCAGCAGTTGTATCTGAAAAGAATGAAAGAAAAAAAGGTTAAATTAAACTACTGCACAAATAAAGTAATTGCTACTGCACAAATAAAAGAAAAAAATACTAATAACAAATTTGTTTAAATATTTAATTGTTAAAGCGGATACATAATTAGGGTAGCGACCAACCAGGCAAACAGGGTAAGTCAGGGAAAAGTCAGGGGATTTTATTCGTCGGGAAAAGTCTAGGAAACGTCAAGGAAATTCGGTCTTTATAGCGAAAATTCAGGAAATTTTAAAATTAATAGTACTAATAAATATGCAAATAATGCGATTAAAGGGTTGATAAATTATTAGTTTTGTTCGGAGCACGAATTTGACACATTTAATAATTTTATCCAACAAAAAAATGGTGATGTATCCACTTTCCCCGTAATTTGAACAATTGATAATTGACATACTAAATTCATTTTACTCTAACTAATTAGTTGAAGATTTCATTTGAAGTAAGTGATTTATAGGCGTGGCGCATGAAGTAAAATTTCGAGTTTAGAAAAGCCTGAAAATTTGGATTTGCTGGGGCGCGACTCGCTTCACTCGCGCGACCCAGCAAATCCAAATTTTCAGGCTTTTCTAAACTCGAAATTTTACTTCATGCTTAACCTGGGAGTGGAGACCCTCGTTACACGATCAATCAGATACTTATTTTGTAGTTTCCTTTGTGGTGAAGTTTATGAAATAAAAAATAGTTTTTTAGTTCAAATTTAAAACAAAAACGAATTCGTGTGCATTTTGTGTTCTAAACTTTGACGAACAAATTGGAAAAGCTTATATTATGCAAAATAATGCTTAATAAATAAACTACCAAAGAACCAATTTTATTCATAATAATAAATTATTGATTTAATACTTTTTATTGTAACGTTTAAAAAAATTAAATTTAAAATTTTTTAACAAAATGGCAAAAGTTCAAAATGATCAGAAATTATTCAAAATAAATAAAATTTAATTAAAAAAAAACTCATTAAATAAATATACATATACAGGGTCGCTACAAAGTATGGAAACACGGCTCTCACGTGAAAACGGCTAAAAACAGAACCAGCAAAATAGGGATTTCTAAATGGGATATTTTCTTGAACAATTTGGCGTGAAAAAATCAAAAATGAATCTCAGGATTTTCACATACGGACGCCATCTTGAATTTTTTTCAATGGAATTCGATTTTTTTTATTTTACAACTTTTATAGACCTTATAATTCTGATTACAACCATATACCTTTTTTTAAAAATACTTGTCTTTTCATCGATAAACCGGACTTTGAAAAGTATGGAAACAGCGAAATATTTTGAGAACGGTTTATCGGAATGTCCTGAAATTTTGCAAAGGTTTAGAGTACGTTAAGGCCTTCAACTTGCATTTTTTATTTTTTCATATTCATTTGTTTTGTAAATATTCTATTTTTGGTCGAAACTTAAAAATAAAAATTAACAATTTCAACTTAAAAAAATAGTTGCCTTTGAAAACAGTTTTCATTAGCCTGTCAAACTTGTAAAAAACATGGTATTGCAGCATTTAGAAAAAGTACTCATTTGGCTGTTTCCATACTTTTCAAAGTCCGGGTTATCGATGAAAAGACAAGTATTTTTAAAAAAAAGGTATATGGTTGTAATCAGAATTATAAGGTCTATAAAAGTTGTAAAATAAAAAAAATCGAATTCCATTTAAAAAAATTCAAGATGGCGTCCGTATGTGAAAATCCTGAGAATCATTTTTGATTTTTTCACGCCTAATTGTTCAAGAAAATATCCCATTTAGAAATCCCAATTTTGGTGGTTCTGTTTTTAGCCGTTTTCACGTGAGAGCCGTGTTTCCATTCTATGTAGCGACCCTGTATATCAAATCAAAATATAACTTTGATTTTATATTTTGAAATATTCTGTAAAGATATTTAAATTTTTGATTGAAATTTAAATATTTTTACAGGATATTGCAAAATATAAAATCAAAGTTATATTTTGGTTTGATATATATGTATATTTATTTAATGAGTGTGTTTTTTTAATTAAATTGCATTTAATTTGAATAATTTCTGATCATTTTGAACTTTTGCAATTTTGTTAAAAAACGTTAAATTATTTTTTTTTCAAACGTTACAACGTTTATTCATTCTGTATAGATTCTTACAATTTAATTTTTATATTAAATAAAAATCTGTTGATTTTTTACTATTGTTTCAAAGAAAACATTCTCCTAAACACGTAAGTTTTATTGCATAATTTCAACTTTGACTTAATATTTAAGAAACATGCGTTGAGATAATTTCATTGTCATCAATCATGGATTTTGTATTTATTCGTTAATTAAAAAACAAAAATGATCACTAAAGAACTAACCAATTTCATCTTTTTATTTAAATATTTTTCGATATTCTCAGTACTTCCCTAGATACACAAAATGTTACACAGGGAAAGTAAAAGCTGTATAAAAATCAACAGATTGTTCAATTAACATATTTAAATATGCAATGTTCGGAAACATTGATGATTATCGTGAAACTTTAAAGTTGAGAAAATGTTAACACTTTTCATAAATATTCCAGGGTTTCGAACATTTTTCAAAATTTCAATTTTCAAATGTCTAATGGTTTTCCTGAATTCCTGAATAAAATCTTGATAGTTTTTGTGAAATTCAAAGAAATCGTAAATTTTTCAGAATTAGTGACTTTTTCAAAATGTTCATTAATTATGGGAATCTCAACGCTTTTCATGAATTTTTAACATTTCGACGCCTTTCTGAAATGTTTTAAGATTTTAACTTTGCAATCATAGTCTATTTTCAGTGACAATTGTGAAATGACAGAAACTTTATTGCTCAGTTAATAAAAAATCATTTAATTAAATTAAATTAATTGAGTTTTCACAATTGAGCCGTTTATTTCGAAAGTGGCCTAAATCCATTTTTGAATTTTTTTCTGATCACGGTAGAAACGGTTATTATTTGACGTTATCTGTCATAAATAACAATTTGCGATTAAGAATATTTAAAGTATATGATAATTATTAACACATACGTTTTCACAAACAATTATTTATTAAAAAACATTATTTTGAAAGTGACCTAAGTCCACTTAATTAGTAATAATGTCCGAAAGTGCGGATCTTCAAATTTATGAAGGTGGTGATGAAGGTAATTTTATTTAATCATTAATCAGTATTAATTATGTTTAATTATTGCAGTGAAAATATTCACTTAATATACACTTACAATTTAATTTTAAGATAAAATATTAAATTTATAGAAATTATTACGCCTTTGGGTATGAATAAAAGTACAAGACTATTTAATTCAGAGAGTAAAGACGAGTTAGAAAATATTGATTTTAACCAGAATCGCAAGAGAAGGAGAATTTTAGAACAATATTCATCATTTGAAGATGAAGATGCAGAGGCTTTTCACGACAATACCTCTGGAGCAAGATTTAGAGAAAAGAATGGTGACACCTACAATCAAAAATTGCGAAAAATTAAACGAAATACCGGGAAAAAATACTATACTCAAACTGGAAGCATTATACCTGCAAAAGTGTTTCAAAACAAAAATTGCCTTTGTCGTAAAGTTTGTATAAAAAATTATGAAGAAACAGAAAGAAGGAATACTTTTGAGAAGTTTTGGAATTTGGGAGATTTTAATAAACAAAATGTATTGCTATACGAAGCTACCGAACGTTATGCTGTAAAACGAAGACGTCCAAAAAACGGAAAAAGTTCGCCAAGAAATTATAGTTTTACGTATTTTTTAAATTCTAAAAACGGGAAAGTTTCCGTCTGTAAAAAATTATTTTTGGATACCTTTAATATATCTGAAGGACGATTAAAACGTGTATTAAACTCGGCAAATGTAGGAAATGATCATCGAGAAGGATTTCTAACGAAGAGAAAAAGGATGTTCAAAACCATATTAAAAGTTTTTCCAAATTTGACTCCCATTATACTAGATCTCATAACCCTAATAGAAAATATTTACATCCTGATCTAACTCTAAAAAAAATGTTTAATTTCTACGAGCTTTATTGCAAGGAAAATAATAGAAAAGCAGCTAAAGAGTGGACTTACAGAAAGATATTTAAAAAGGATTGTAATTTGCATTTCCACCAACCCCGCAAAGATACATGCCAATAATGCGACCTATTAAACATTAAAATTAAAGCATCGGATGATTATGATGAAAAGAATAAACTTATGAAAGAACATGATGTCCATTTAAGACTAGCAGAATCAGCAAGGAAATCATTAAAACAAGATCAAGACCTAGCATTACGTAATCCAGATCATTATTTCGCATTTTCTTTCGACTTGCAAAAAGCATTACCTTACCCAAAGTTGACTACTTCAGTAGCATACTATAAACGCAATATGTACGTTCTAAATTTGGGAATTCACAATTTTCATGATGATAATGTTCACATGTACATTTGGGATGAAACTATTGTATCCAGAGGTTTACAAGAAATAGCTTCATGCATCTTGAAACATCTTGAAAATTTAAGAAGTCAAAAACATATTATAGCTTACAGTGACATGTGTGCAGGACAAAATAGGAACATTAAAGTAGCTTTAACATGGCTAAAACTTGTCCAAACTGTTGAACATAATGTAGAAATAATAGATCATAAATTCCTAATATCAGGACATTCGTTTTTACCGAATGATAGAGATTTTGGCGTCGTAGAAATGTCATTCAAGAAAAATAATTTAATGTTTGTTCCTCAAGATTATTATAATGTTATCAAAAAGTGCCGGAAAGGTAATAACTTTCTTCTAAATGAAATGAAACAAGAGGATTTCAAATCAACAAGATTATTGGAGGACGCAGTTTTTAAAAGGTTGAAGAATTCTAACGGAGAAGCAATAAATTGGTTACAAATAGTCTGGATGCGTTTTTTGAGAAATGAACCATATAAAATTTTCTATAAGATATCAATGGATGAGAATGCAGAGTTTAAAATCCTGGATTTATTACCACGTCGGGGTAGACCAAGAAAATTTGAAAATATTATATTGACACCACTTTATAAAAATGTAAGACCAATTACGACATCGAAGTACAAGGACATGATGGACTTACTTCGATATATACCACCGGAACACCATGGCTTCTTTAAATTCCTCCCGCATACACAAAATGTAAATGAACAGTAAATTTTTATGTAATTTATATAGTTAGAACATTTCTTGAATAGTATAAATTGTGTTTTTAAAGTATTGTGAAGATACATAAAATAAATTGAGTATTGTTTTTCAATTTGAAGCAATTTAAAATATGTCGAATGGACTTAAGCTCCCTCAAATTTTATAACATATATAGGTGTTAATTTTGAAAGTGGCTTAAATCCATTTGTGGTAAGAAAACAAATATTATTCACTTAATTTTTGGTATTATTTTAATAGGAATTGTAAATTTAACTCTCTCAGATAAATTTAAGCAGTGTGGAACATTGCTATCCTATACGTATATTTTTAATATTCATGAAATGCAAACTTTTAAATATCTCAATCTAAACATAAATGGACTTAGGTCACTTTCAAAATAAACGGCTCAATTATTAAGAAGATTTTTTACTTTTTCACAATTCTCGCATTTTACAAGTTTTTTTCTTTTTAACATTTTATCACATTTCCTGCGTTTCATAAGATTTTTTGAAATATCATCACTTTTTGACAATTTTTACATTATCGGCAAAACCAACAGTTCTAACATTCAATACGTCATTTTTGCCGTCCATCGGCTTAGATCAAGTTTTACAATTATCAAGAGTTTTTTACACTATTTTACATTCCATCATTTTTGACAATTTTCAGGAGTTTTTTTACACTATTTTACATTCCATTCATTTTAACATAACATAAATGAGTCGTTAGAAATACCAAGAAATTAAGATTTTATACAGGGCGTTCCATATAATGAGATATGACAATTACCATTTTAATTTGACATATAACACATGACTTCTAACACAAATTTCCTGCCTTATTAACGATATAAACATCCAATAAGGTTGCCTTAAGAAACATTGAAAGTTGATGTCGTATATTGAAAATGGAACGTTTTGGATAAAATCTGTCAATTTTGTTGTGTTTCTCAGATGTTATTTATTAACATTAACATGTTTATTTAATTAACAAAGTTATAGAAAAAAAAATGTTGTCGATTTTCACTTTATTCGTTATATCTTGAAAACAAATGACGCTAGATGAAATTTGTTAATGCAGTTTTATTTTGTAATAAACATAGATAGATTTGTCTAATTCAGTGGTGGGGAAACTTTTTTTAAGACGGGCCATTCGTAATAACCAGACAATCGTAGCGGGCCAAAGAATAATGCTTAATCGTAGGTAGGTAGTTTTTATGCGGGTCGTCACATTACGAAGTAAGAACGCGTTCAAACATTCTCGCGACGGCACTCTTAAACGGGCCGGATTAAACCTTTCCGCGGGCCGGACTTGGCCCGCGGGCCGTAGTTTCCCCATCACTGGTCTAATTTAACCACTTTATATCTTTAATAGTTTACGAGATCTCAATGGCAAGCACGATAAAGCAAACGAACGGTATGCTGCTCAGGCGCGTACCCAGAAATTTGTCTTGGGGGGCGGGGCTCACGCGTCTTGAAGGGGGCCCATCCCGGTCTTATGAGGGAGGGAGGGGGGGCTCACGCAATTAAGCCTATGTATATATTTTATAGACAAAACACGAAATTTGATAAAACGCAAAATGTCTACTGCCCACATCGAATTAAAACATAATTTCGGGTTTTGTCTGCATGAGTTTAGACAAGTCCTAAAATGCTAAGTGTCATAAAAATGTCAAATTTGTGAAGTTAAAATAACAGAAGCTCAACCTTAGTCGAAATTATTGAAAATTCAAGAAAAATTTGCTTTATTTTGACGCTCGCAAAATAATAAAGAAATAAAAACAAATGAACAATTTGTGAGAAAATATTAATTTCTTTGTTTTTTAGGTAAAAATACAAGAACAAAATTGATCCGATAAAGCTAGTGGAGCTTAATGTTTGGACTAAATTTTGAAAAATACGAGACATTCTTCCGCTTTTTTCCGAAATCATTAAATAAATCGATCAAACAAAACAAAACATAAAAAGTACTAGAAAACATCCCTTTGTTTTATAAACAAAGTGACAAATTATTTATAAGGAGTATTTTAAACTTCACTTTAAATCAGTGTTTTATACGCGAGGCGCATGAAGTAAAATTTCGAGTTTAGAAAAGCCTGAAAATTTGGATTGGCCGGAGCGCGACTCGCTTCGCTCGCGCGCCCCGGCAAATCCAAATTTTCAGGCTTTTCTAAACTCGAAATTTTACTTCATGCTTAGTCTGGGAATGAAAATACTCATTAGAAGTTTCAAAATGAAGGTTTTTTAATTACCTTGTATAAAAAAATCTTCTTCTCATAATTAAAAGTGATTCATTATTAAATAATCCAGTTTGGTTTGATATTATTTGAACTAAAACTTATAAAAAGTAGATTTTTCATGCAAGGTTTCTTATAAAAGCGTTCAATTTTGAACTTTTAACGAGTGTTTCCACTTCCAGATTAAGCATGAAGTAAAATTTCGAGTTTAGAAAAGCCTGAAAATTTGGATTTGCCGGGGCGCTCGAGCGAAGCGAGTCGCGCCCCGGCAAATCCAAATTTTCAGGCTTTTCTAAACTCGAAATTTTTGCTTCTTGCTTAGTCTGGGAATGAAAATACTCATTAGAAGTTTCAAAATGAACGCTTTTATAATTACCTTGTATAAAAAAATCTTCTTCTCATAATTGAAAGTGATTCATTATTAAATAATCCAGTTTGGTTTGATATTATTTGAACTAAAACTTATAAAAAGTAGATATTTTATGCAAGGATTCTTATAAAAGCGTGCAATTTTGAACTTTTAACGAGTGTTTCCACTCCCAGATTAAGCATGAAGTAAAATTTCGAGTTTAGAAAAGCCTGAAAATTTGGATTTGCCGGGGCGCGCGAGCGAAGCGAGTCGCGCCACGGCAAATCCAAATTTTCAGGCTTTTCTAAACTCGAAATTTTACTTCTTGCTTAGTCTGGGAATGAAAATACTCATTAGAAGTTTCAAAATGAACGCTTTTATAATTACCTTGTATAAAAAAAATCTTCTTCTCATAATTGAAAGTGATTCATTATTAAATAATCCAATTTGGTTTGATATTATTTGAACTAAAACTTAAAAAAGTAGATTTTTCATGCAAGGTTTCTTATAAAAGCTTTCAATTTTGAACTTTTAACGAGTGTTTCCACTCCCAGATTAAGCATGAAGTAAAATTTCGAGTTTAGAAAAGCCTGAAAATTTGGATTTGCCGGGGCGCGAGCGAAGCGAGTCGTGCCCCGGCAAATCCAAATTTTCAGGCTTTTCTAAACTCGAAATTTTACTTCATGCGCCACGCGTATAAAACACTGATTTCAATTGAAGATACGAATATATTCCTTATAAATAATTTATCACTTTGCTTATAAAACAAAATTATGTTTTCTCGTGTCTAGACAAAATGCGAATTGTTCAATGTGCTTAGACAATAGCCGAATAAAATTGCATTCGTCTGTCATTTCGCACATTGTCTAGACAAAATGCGTTGTGTCTAAGGGCTATTAGATCGCAAGATTTTACATTGAAAAAAAAAAGTACTGGAAAACATAATTTTGTTTTATAAGCAAAGTGATAAATTATTTATAAGGAATATATTCGTA
Organism: Philonthus cognatus; assembly: GCA_932526585.2. Classification (NCBI taxonomy): domain Eukaryota; kingdom Metazoa; phylum Arthropoda; class Insecta; order Coleoptera; family Staphylinidae; genus Philonthus; species Philonthus cognatus. Next base: position 111,088,705 of record OW052243.1, read on the forward strand.
TCTTCAATTGAAATCAGTGTTTTATACGCGTGGCGCATGAAGTAAAATTTCGAGTTGAGTCGTATGCACCCGGCCGACACGGCCAGTAATCATGGAGTCGCAGCCCATCCCCACTCAATTTCCAAATAATTTCAAAAGGAAGAGTGCGGGCCAATGATTATAACGCCAAGAGGTCCAGGTAGTCAGCCATTTTCAGTAAGGGTGACTTTTTTCATTTCATTCATAATTTCTAAAAGTAACTAAATCTTTCCGGATTATTTTACAAATTATTGATATTTTATTTAGAATAATAATAATTTTAACCGACGACGAAAACAGGACCGCAATAATCTATTTTGAGGCCCTATACATTTCTTTCCTGTTTTGTATGGTACATTTTTGGGTACCATACAAAAAAAGACTCCCAAAAAATTAGACAACAAGAAATGAAATTAAAAAAGGAAAAATATTCATGTAGTAATAAAAAAATTATTACCTATTTACATTTTTTATTAAAATATTAGATTTTCGCTAATTTCCAATAGAGTGATCATTAGAATCAGTAGATAATACAATTAAATAAACAAATTCACTTGGACAACAAAAACTTAAAATGAGAACAATTATAAATAATACCTACAGGGAAATTTTCTTTTAAGTATACATCTCCCGATTTGTAAACTTTTAGAAATTCGAAGTTTTTCAAAAGCGTTCAATTTGAAGCTTCTAATGAAACTTGAAAATTTAGTTTGGTCGCTTAGCGAAGCGAGGCGACCAAACCAAATGTTCAGACTTTTCTAAACTCCAAATTTTAGTTCATGCGCCACGCAAGTGTAGTTTAAAATATACTGGCATAATTTCTTAAAGTAACTAGATCTTTTCGGATGTTAAATAAATCTTGTATATCTTTTTACAAGTTATTGTATTCAGAATAATAATTATAATTGAATTCAATTACGAAAATAATAGATTCTGTTGTTTATTAATTCACATAGTTTAATATAATTAACGTACATCAATCCTTTTGTGTTTACCCTTTCAGGTTTTAAGGTCCCCTAATCGATCATTAAATAAAATAAACCAACGACAAAAACAGGACCGGATTAATCTATTTTGAGGCACTTGACATTTCTTTTCTGCCAGACCCTCACAAAAAAAATATCATACAAAAATACACTCCCTAAAAAATTAGGCAACAATAAATAAAATTAAATAAATACAAAAATTCATGTCGTAATTAAAAAAGTAATGAGTATTTCATTTAAAATTAAACACTGTTAGTGGCTTCAAATTGCATGCTTTTCAAAAGAACGAATGTCTGAAAATGTATAATGTATATATCGAAAATAAAAACGAAAAGAAAAATTCTCTGTATGTGCCCATAGAGTAAAATGTTTGTAATTGAATTTGTACCGATATATTCTATGAGATTTTGAAATAACAAACATTTTTATGTACTATTAACTAAAGTAATCACTTTGTAATTTCGTTTTAAATGTGTGATGTATACGCTCTTTTAATATGAGAAAAAAACGATATTAATCGAATTACGAAGGTTTAAAATTTAGAATGAATCGTGAGATTTTGATTAAATCAACAAAAAATATTGAAAAATAAATGAACTATTTCTTGTTTAGAGAGAAATCAAATCGCTTGAAATAAAATTGTAAGTTTTAGAAATTTTCAATTCTTCCACATTTAATCTTTAAAAGTGTTTTAAAAGGGAAAGTGCCCAAATGTCTAAGAAAATAAGTTCGTAATTTATTTGACTTCGTGAAAACATAAAAGTAAATTACAATACATTGAAATGTATAATTTTATTATATTGGGGAGCGCGTATTTTATTTAACCTCTTATACTTTTACTTATATTGTGAAATATAATAAATCTTTCATATCTTTTGCGTTTTTAAAAATGGACGGTTTGATTGGGCCCCACAAAAAAACGGGCCCTAGACATTTATCTCATTTGTCTACGCCGTGATCCGGCCCTGGGCGAAAATAAAATATTTTGTTGTTTATTCATTCATATACTTTAATATAGACTTACAAACCAATTACTTTTGTAATAACATATTTTCTAAAATTATAATTAGAGGTACTTTTCTGTAATCATACTGATTTTTAATTTTTGAGCTCCCTTTATTGAAAATTTAAGATTTAATACTGAAAATGGTGTTTTCAAGTCAAGCATAACTTTTTGTCGAAAAATTGATAATAAAGAGTTTTCTTCGGGCGGACACTGTAAGCGAAATGTTAAAATTAACGTATATGTTATTTTTAACAGTTCAATCTAAGTACACACATCAAGTACCAAACCCGCTTAGACTGTGATGATAATGAATAACATGTACGATAAATCACAAATAGTTTAATTGAGTTATGTGGAGTATTTAATCACAATGAAACACTTTTTTATTCCTTACTTCACTTTTATTTTTATTCCGTTAGATGTATGTTTCGAGTTCTAAGCACTCATTATCAATAACTATTCCAGTTATTGATAATGAGTGCTTAGCACTCGAAATGTACATCTAACGGAATAAAAATAAAAGTAAAGTAAGGAATAAAAAAGCGTTTAAATGTACGTTAAATTTAACATTTCGCTTACAGAATCAGCTCACTTATTTCTAAAATTCCACTTGGTATTTGTTATTTAAACAAAACCCACTTGTCAGTGTAAGCTTTTATTTTCTTCCAGAATTGAATTGTTAAGATATTCAGCAGTAATGAAACGTTTTAAACTTAAAATATAACTTATTTAATTTTGAATGTTTTAACTTAATTATAGTTATAGTAATTTATGATATAATTAAAAAAAAATACAAAAACAAATAAAAAACAGCAGATTTGAACCCCTGACCTTGACATTGACAACCATAGAAATTACCAATTACACCACCAATAAGACATAAAACTTTTCAAATGTGTTCGTATACATAGACTCTTTGAGAAAGTTATGGAATATAAATATTTTATAATATATAAAATATGAATTGCTCGCTAATGCCCATTTTAGCATACCTTAAGGCGACATAGCGCGGGGGCTTCTTAAACCCTCCCCCGCATTGCGGGTTCTTGCACCCCTAGTTACGCTGTTAGTACTGTAATAATTTTACTTTTGGGTAGTGATGGGCGAGATCGAGTATCTCAAGGATCGATCAATCACTGATCGATTAGTTGAAGTATCGAGCAGATCGATCAAAAGATCGAGCTGTTCAAAAAGATCGAGCCACTCACAAAGATCGAGCCGATCAAAAAGATCGAGCAGATGGAGCAGTCAATCTTATTTGATCATCACAAAAAATAACTCATTATTTAAATGCTCGCTATTTAACTAAATGAATAAATATAATAAATTGAAAGTATGCTTTTCAGTATAATTATAATTAATTTTGAATTTGTAATTTGAAAATCCTGCAAATACGAAAAAGTGTGGATTAATAAATAAATTGTACACTATAATTCTCCCGATCCGCCACAATTTACATTCTAAATTGAATTATTGCTTGAAGTTAAAAATATATTTATATATTTGCACATACAGTTGAGGCATTAAAATTGTGCACGCTTCTGAGTTACAAAAAAACTGACACTGACAGTGTCATACTTAATGAAAGTCACATTTACACATTACAAATTTCCTTTCCTAATTATTAGAAAAAAAAAATAGTGCAAATTTGCATAAAATAGTGCATATTTTGATAATTTTGTCCATATTAATGTCATATTTTAAATAAATTTTATGCATAAAATTCCGGTCCCTAGTTATGAGTAACACAAAGTTATATTTTATACATATTACATTAAAAAATAATGAGTTGTTACATATTATTTACAAAAACAAGCAGCATTTACATTCATTTAATCTATTAATTACATTTTTATTTAAAAATGTTGATATCTTTTAACTTCTTGTAGTATTTAGAAAGCTGTTTAGTAAGATAGTTAAAATAATAATAATAATAAAGGTAAGTAAAGTAGATGTGAAAACTTTGAGGGTTACTTTATAATAACCATGAGAATATTAAATACATTTATTATTTATCGACAGACACAAATTGTTGTTTATTATATAAATAATTTACTAGATAAAAATTAAAATGAACAAAAAACTATAAAACATGAATTGATATGGTAGAAGGTAAGTATTTTAAAATTGTGTGTACTCGATAGCGTACAGGCCAAGATCTTCGCGCATCATCCAGGCAACCTATGTTCGATCCTACAGTCCGGCCACTTTTTATTTTTGTTTATATTACTTTTCATTTTTGCTTATATTACTTTTTGTTTATCATTTATTACAAAATCAGAGTATTCCATTATATAAATATTTATATTTATTTTATACATTGATATTACTATTATTAATATTTTGTCCGGTTGTTGGCGTTAGGGTTTTCCAGAGAAATATTGTCGCACCTCTTTTACCTAGTTCTTAGAAAGGGTTCGAGTATAGTAATTATTGCTAATTTTACAGGCCATGTTTTATTTTTCGATTTCTTTTTTCATTAGTTTGTAAAGTGTAAATAAATTATATGCTAACAAATAATATTATAATAAAGTAAAGTAAAGTAAATTTATTTACGGTAAACACCATTTGTACATAAAATTACAACGTAATATAATTAATTAAAAAAATATATATAAAAATCAAATATAACAGCTAATCGACGTAATTGACGTAATACATATACATTTTATAATTATTTGGTTTCATTTTTGTATAATTATACGCTGGTAGTTATTGTTTCTCCCTTCCCCCTTTAACTCCTTAATAAAAATTATGTTTTACAACAGTTATTTTAATGACAATTCATGGTAGCTAGTTTTTCACTTTAAATAATCCTTATTAAATGATATAACAACTCTTACTTCATTCCGATTAATTCAACGTAATGTACGAGATAAAAATTAACATCAAAAATTGTACATGTAAATTCCCTATGATCCGCCCTCAACGCCGACATACGGTATATTTTGATTAATCAAAATGTTTGATATTTAACATTTTGATTCATAAAAATACACAACGCCCTCAACGCCGACATACGGTATATTTTGATTAATCAAAATGTTTGATATTTAACATTTTGATTCATAAAAATACACAATTAATGACAAAAGTTATTAACTATCTGTTTTTTTTAAATCATTATTAAACACAAATTTCAAACGCTGAAAAAGTTGGGAATTTAGTCATTCGCGGCGGCGAGTGTGCCGCCGCGGGCCCGCAGACAAATGAAAATTCGGTTCATCTGTCGTGCGCGCACAGACAAATGCACGCAACGCTGCCCCGGGTTACGCTCGCATTGTACACGGATGTGGTGTTTGGAATGCAAAAGTAAACTGAAACCGGCGGTCCGCTCCGAGCCAGCTACAAAAAGTACCTGCCAGAGTATCTTCACTCTGATTGGTAGAGAAAAGGGTCTGAGTTGGGACCCTGAAGAAATGCACTCCCTTACGGCGGACAGGGGTACAAAATAAGTGTCGGCCAGAGTCGTATGCATCCGGCCGTGTTGAACAAACATTTCCAGTGAAGCTAATAATTGTAAATTAATACGTGTTGAACAAACATTTCCAGTGAAGCTAATAATTGTAAATTAATATATTATTTACTTTAAGGGACTAAAAGGTTGACACTTCATAGGTTGCAACGGTTGATATACTCCTTTTTGAATAACACTGTTATCATCTTCATAAGTTTCACTACTGGGTGTGAGTGCTTGAGGGGAAGGTAAATTTCTGAACCCCATTGTAGGTGTTCGATTTTGCGGATGCTCCTCTTGAATTGATTTCTGGGGAGACCTTTTGAATTTTGTGGAGTACTTGTAGAAATCCGACATTTCGAAAGGTTTGGTTTCTTCGTGGTACGGTTTCCATTGAGCCTGCTGCACGACCATGCCATTTTTCGGGATGTTATTATTAAATATCTCCAAATTCGTTTCTAATACTCGCGGAGAAGGATTGGATTCAGCGGGGATTTCAAGAATTTTTGGAGTAGATTGTTGAGGACTTGTTGGCTGTGGGAGGGGAGGAGGTGCGAAGTGAGTGGGAGTGTGCGGGGAAGGTAGAGGGGATGAGCTTAATTTTTATATGAAATCCTCATCATTTACTAATTTCTAATATATAATTTTAAAACAACATACCATGTTATTCATTTAAATGATATAACAACTCTTACTTCATTCCGATTAATTCAACGTAATGTACGAGATAAAAATTAACATCAAAAATTGTACATGTAAATTCCCTATGATACGCCCTCAACGCCGACATACGGTATATTTTGATTAATCAAAATGTTTGATATTTAACATTTTGATTCATAAAAATACACAACGCCCTCAACGCCGACATACGGTATATTTTGATTAATCAAAATGTTTGATATTTAACATTTTGATTCATAAAAATACACAATTAATAACAAAAGTTATTAACTATCTGTTTCTTTTTAATTATTATTAAACACAAATTTCAAACGCTCAAAAAGTTGGGAATTTAGTCATTCCGGGCGGCGAGTGTGCCGCCGCGGGCCCGCAGCAGACAAATGAAAATTCGGTTCATCTGTCGTGCGCGCACAGACAAATGCACGCAACGCTGCCCCGGGTTACGCTCGCATTGTACACGGATGTGGTGTTTGGAATGCAAAAGTAAACTGAAACCGGCGCCGCGGCGGTCCGCTCCGAGCCAGCTACAAAAAGTACCTGCCAGAGTATCTTCACTCTGATTGGTAGAGAAAAGGGTCTGAGTTGGGACCCTGAAGAAATGCACCCCCCTTACGGCGGACAGGGGTACAAAATAAGTGTCGGCCAGATGACACGCACCCAATTGCGTGAGCCCCCCCCTCCCTCCCTCATAAGACCGGGATGGGCCCCCTTCAAGACGCGTGAGCCCCGCCCCCCAAGACAAATTTCTGGGTACGCGCCTGAGGGGTGCGTGTCATCTGGCCGACACTTCTTTTGGGGTGCGTGTCATCTGGCCGACGGGTGCGTGTCATCTGGCCGACACTTATTTTGTACCCCTGTCCGCCGTAAGGGGGGTGCATTTCTTCAGGGTCCCAACTCAGACCCTTTTCTCTACCAATCAGAGTGAAGATACTCTGGCAGGTACTTTTTGTAGCTGGCTCGGAGCGGACCGCCGCGGCGCCGGTTTCAGTTTACTTTTGCATTCCAAACACCACATCCGTGTACAATGCGAGCGTAACCCGGGGCAGCGTTGCGTGCATTTGTCTGTGCGCGCACGACAGATGAACCGAATTTTCATTTGTCTGCTGCGGGCCCGCGGCGGCACACTCGCCGCCCGGAATGACTAAATTCCCAACTTTTTGAGCGTTTGAAATTTGTGTTTAATAATAATTAAAAAGAAACAGATAGTTAATAACTTTTGTTATTAATTGTGTATTTTTATGAATCAAAATGTTAAATATCAAACATTTTGATTAATCAAAATATACCGTATGTCGGCGTTGAGGGCGTTGTGTATTTTTATGAATCAAAATGTTAAATATCAAACATTTTGATTAATCAAAATATACCGTATGTCGGCGTTGAGGGCGTATCATAGGGAATTTACATGTACAATTTTTGATGTTAATTTTTATCTCGTACATTACGTTGAATTAATCGGAATGAAGTAAGAGTTGTTATATCATTTAAATGAATAACATGGTATGTTGTTTTAAAATTATATATTAGAAATTAGTAAATGATGAGGATTTCATATAAAAATTAAGCTCATTTTTTGTAAGAACAATAAAAATTGCAGAGGAGAAATAAAAATACTAGCTAAAATGTGGATAAAATGCGAGAAAAATTGATTAAAATACTTTGTTTTACTGATTTTTATTTTAGCTACAACTAGTTTGGACCTTGGATCTTCTTAAGAATTTAATTTTCAAAACCAGTATAGAACTATGTTATTTAATAAAAATATCAGTAATACAAACCAAGTGTTTTAATCAATTTTCTATTAATATTTTAAACTTACCGCGGATTGCGAATACAATATTTCTCTGGAAAACCCTAACGCCAACAACCGGACAAAATATTAATAATAGTAATATCAATGTATAAAATAAATATAAATATTTATATAATGGAATACTCTGATTTTGTAATAAATGATAAACAAAAAGTAATATAAGCAAAAATGAAAAGTAATATAAACAAAAATAAAAAGTGGCCGGAATGTAGGATCGAACACAGGTTGCCTGGATGATGCGCGAAGATCTTGGCATGTACGCTATCGAGTACACACAATTTTAAAATACTTACCTTCTACTATATCAATTCATGTTTTATAGTTTTTTGTTCATTTTAATTTTTATCTAATAAACTATTTATATAATAAACAACAATTTGTGTCTGTCGATAAATAATAAATGTATTTAATATTCTCATAGTTATTATAAAGTAACCCTCAAAGTTTTCACACCTACTTTACTTACCTTTATTATTATTATTTTAACTATCTTACTAAACAGCTTTCTAAATACTACAAGAAGTTAAAAGATATCAACATTTTTAAATAAAAATGTAATTAATAGATTAAATGAATGTAAATGCTGCTTGTTTTTGTAAATAATATGTATCAACTCATTATTTTTTAATGTAATATGTATAAAATATAACTTTGTGTTACTCATAACTAGGGACCGGAATTTTATGCATAAAATTTATTTAAAATATGACATTAATATGGACAAAATTATCAAAATATGCACTATTTTATGCAAATTTGCACTATTTTTTTTTTCTAATAATTAGGAAAGCAAATTTGTAATGTGTAAATGTGACTTTCATTAAGTATGACACTGTCAGTGTCAGTTTTTTTGTAACTCAGAAGCGTGCACAATTTTAATGCCTCAACTGTATGTGCAAATATATAAATATATTTTCAACTTCAAGCAATAATTCAATTTAGAATGTAAATTGTGGCGGATCATGATCAAATAAGATTGACTGCTCCATCTGCTCGATCTTTTTGATCGGCTCGATCTTCATGAGTGGCTCGATCTTTTTGAACAGCTCGATCTTTTGATCGATCTGCTCGATACTTCAACTAATCGATCAGTGATTGATCGATCCTTGAGATACTCGATCTTGCCATCACTACCCAAAAGTAAAATTATTACAGTACTAACAGCGTAACTAGGGGTGCAAGAACCCGCAATGCGGGGGAGGGTTTAAGAAGCCCCCGCGCTATGTCGCCTTAAGGTATGCTAAAATGGGCATTAGGGAGCAATTCATATTTTATATATTATAAAATATTTATATTCCATAACTTTCTCAAAGAGTCTATGTATACGAACACATTTGAAAAGTTTTATGTCTTCTCGGTGGTGTAATTGGTAATCTCTATGGTTGTCAATGTCAAGGTCAGGGGTTCAAATCTGCTGTTTTTTATTTGTTTTTGTATTTTTTTTAAATTATATTATAAATTACTATAACTATAATTAAGTTAAAGCATTCAAAATTAAATAACCATTATTCCTTAAGCATCATATTACAAGTGGGTTTTGTTTAAATAACAAATACCAAGTGGAATTTTAGAAATAAGTGAGCTGATTCTGTAAGCGAAATGTAGATAAATGAGATAAATGTCTAGGGCCCGTTTTTTTGTGGGGCCCAATCAAACCGTCCATTTTTAAAAACGCAAAAGATATGAAAGATTTATTATATTTCACAATTAAGTAAAAGTATAAGAGGTTAAATATAATACGGGCTCCCCAATGAAATAAAATTATACATTTCAATGTATTTGTAATTTACTTTTATGTTTTCACGAAGTCAAATAAATTACCAACTTATTTTCTTAGACATTTGGGCACTTTCCCTTTTAAAACACTTTTAAAGATTAAATGTGGAAGAATTGAAAATTTCAATAACTTACAATTTTATTTCAAGCGATTTGATTTCTCTCTAAACAAGAAATAGTTCATTTATTTCTCAATATTTTCTGTTGATTTAATCAAAATCTCACGATTCATTCTAAATTTTAAACCTTCGTAATTCGATTAATATCGTTTTTTCTCATATTAAAAGAGCGTAAACATCACACATTTAAAACGAAATTACAAAGTGATTACTTTAGTTAAATCATAATTTAGTTAGGGAGTGTATTTTTGTATGATACATTTTTGGGTACCTAGTTACTTTAAGAAATTATGCCAGTATATTTTAAACTACACTTGCGTGGCGCATGAACTAAAATTTGGAGTTTAGAAAAGTCTGAACATTTGGTTTGGTCGCCTCGCTTCGCTAAGCGACCAAACTAAATTTTCAAGTTTCATTAGAAGCTTCAAATTGAACGCTTTTGAAAATCTTCGAATTTCTAAAAGTTTACAAATCGGGAGATGTATACTTAAAAGAAAATTTCCCTGTAGGTATTATTTATAATTGTTCTCATTTTTTAGGTTTTTGTTGTCCAAGTGAATTTGTTTATTTAATTGTATTATCTACTGATTCTAATGACCACTCTATTGGAAATTAGCGAAAATCTAATATTTTAATAAAAAATGTAAATAGGTAATAATTTTTTTATTACTACATGAATATTTTTCCTTTTTTAATTTCATTTCTTGTTGTCTAATTTTTTGGGAGTCTTTTTTTGTATGGTACCCAAAAATGTACCATACAAAACAGGAATGAAATGTATAGGGCCTCAAAATAGATTATTGCGGTCCTGTTTTCGTCGTCGGTTAAAATTATTATTATTCTAAATAAAATATCAATAATTTGTAAAATAATCCGGAAAGATTTAGTTACTTTTAGAAATTATGAATGAAATGAAAAAAGTCACCCTTACTGAAAATGGCTGACTACCTGGACCTCTTGGCGTTATAATCATTGGCCCGCACTCTTCCTTTTGAAATTATTTGGAAATTGAGTGGGGATGGGCTGCGACTCCATGTTTACTGAAAGTGTCGGCCGGATGCATACGACTCACGCAATTAAGCCTATGTATATATTTTATAGACAAAACACGAAATTGGATAAAACGCAAAATGTCTACTGCCCACATCGAATTAAAACATAATTTCGGGTTTTGTCTGCATGAGTTTTGACAAGTCCTAAAATGCTAAGTGTCATAAAAATGTCAAATTTGTGAAGTTAAAATAACAGAAGCTCAACCTTAATCGAAATTATTGAAAATTCAAGAAAAATTTGCTTTATTTTGACGCTCGCAAAATAATAAAGAAATAAAAACAAATGAACAATTTGTGAGAAAATATTAATTTCTTTGTTTTTTAGGTAAAAAAACAAGAACAAAATTGATCCGATAAAGCTAGAGGAGCTTAATGTTTGGACTTAATTTTGAAAAATACGAGACATTCTTCCGCTTTTTTCCGAAATCATTAAATAAATCGATCAAACAAAACAAAACATAAAAAGTACTAGAAAACATCCCTTTGTTTTATAAACAAAGTAACAAATTATTTATAAGGAGTATTTTAAACTTCGCTTTAAATCAGTGTTTTATACGCGAGGCGCATGAAGTAAAATTTCGAGTTTAGAAAAGCCTGAAAATTTGGATTTGCCGGAGCGCGACTCGCTTCGCTCGCGCGCCCCGGCAAATCCAAATTTTCAGGCTTTTCTAAACTCGAAATTTTACTTCATGCTTAGTCTGGGAATGAAAATACTCATTAGAAGTTTCAAAATGAACGCTTTTATAATTACCTTGTATAAAAAAATCTTCTTCTCATAATTGAAAGTGATTCATTATTAAATAATCCAGTTTGGTTTGATATTATTTGAACTAAAACTTATAAAAAGTAGATTTTTCATGCAAGGTTTCTTATAAAAGCGTTCAATTTTGAACTTTTAACGAGTGTTTCCACTCCCAGATTAAGCATGAAGTAAAATTTCGAGTTTAGAAAAGCCTGAAAATTTGGATTTGCCGGGGCGCGCGAGCGAAGCGAGTCGCGCCACGGCAAATCCAAATTTTCAGGCTTTTCTAAACTCGAAATTTTACTTCTTGCTTAGTCTGGGAATGAAAATACTCATTAGAAGTTTCAAAATGAACGCTTTTATAATTACCTTGTATAAAAAAATCTTCTTCTCATAATTGAAAGTGATTCATTATTAAATAATCCAATTTGGTTTGATATTATTTGAACTAAAACTTAAAAAAGTAGATTTTTCATGCAAGGTTTCTTATAAAAGCTTTCAATTTTGAACTTTTAACGAGTGTTTCCACTCCCAGATTAAGCATGAAGTAAAATTTCGAGTTTAGAAAAGCCTGAAAATTTGGATTTGCCGGGGCGCGAGCGAAGCGAGTCGCGCCCCGGCAAATCCAAATTTTCAGGCTTTTCTAAACTCGAAATTTTACTTCATGCGCCACGCGTATAAAACACTGATTTTAATTGAAGATACGAATATATTCCTTATAAATAATTTATCACTTTGTTTATGAAACAAAACTATGTTTTCCAGTACTTTTTTTTCAATGTAAAATCTTGCGATCTAATAGCCCTTAGACACAACGCATTTTGTCTAGACAATGTGCGAAATGACAGACGAATGCAATTTTATTCGGCTATTGTCTAAACACATTGAACAATTCGCATTTTGTCTAGACACAACGCGTTTTGTCCGTATTTAGTGTTTTGTCATACACATTGACATACTACATATACATTGACATACTACAATTTAGTTAGTCTTGGGGGGCGGGCTCAAGCCCGCGAGCCACTCCCCTTGGTGCGCGCCTGATGCTGCTTAACTTTGATTTCGCGTTAATACATTTTAAAAAAGTATTATCAAATCTTGCAATTTCTACATTCGTGCTTTATAATATGTTTTCTTTTTCACCTCTTTAATTATCCGCCACTGCAACTATGAATGTTTGTTATTCATATATCTAAAACTTTCAGATATTCAGAATCCAGATATTTGAACAACAGGACCTTTAAAATTGCTTCTCGGTTTTTTTCTGAACTAACGAATAACTCTTTTTCTCCTCTTTATTTAGTTTGGTTTTATGAAATTATTTTAAAGGGTCAGGGAAAACATCTGGAACCAGGGAAGAGTCAGGGAAAAGTCATGGAAATCTAAAATTTTAAATTGGTCGCCATAATGATAATGAACCTCTATACCGACATTTATACTGATTTAGGAGGGTTTCACTTAATTGTTAAACACCAGGGTTGTTATGTTTAAAACACTTTGTTTTAAAACAGTGTTTTAAACTTGTAGAAAAAAACGTCCTGTCTTAAACATGTTTTAAATATTAAATTTGTTTAAAACGGGTTTTAAACTTTAAATTTAGTTAAAACTCTTTTATGTTTTCAAATTACCTTTATACTACTTTATTAAGCTTTTTTTAATTTTTTAAATTTAAATTGTTGAAGATGTTATGTTTTAAACATGCCTCAAACACGATTTAAACATATTTTTAATCGTTAATGTTTTAAACTCTGTTTCAATGAAAAACGAACACGTTTTGTATTATAAAAAAAAACATTTTTTTAACAAACACTCTTCAACACTGCAACATGTTTCACCACACAGATACATTCTGTGTGGCGAAACAAGTTTCAATGTTCACAATAAAGTGAAACCCGCCTAATTATTTCAAAAACATATGATAATGGTATAATATGTTACAGTAAATTGCCGGAAGTAATTAGTAGAAGGAGAAATATGTAAAATAATAAAAAGCAGTACGAGCGCTCTTATATGGACGTTTTGAACGTGAGGCGGAACGGGAGCGGGCGCAAGCGTTTGCGTTTTAACACATGGGTTTATATGAGAGTTCCTAGACGGGCGGGTGCGAGGCGGAAAAAATGCTAGTTTAAAATTGAGCGCAGCGGGACGGGCGCGTTTTTCAGTTTTAACATATGGTTTCTTATGCGCGTTCTTATATGGGCCGGTGAAACGCGTTTTCAAAGCGGGCGTTTTACTCAATATTTTTGTAATAATCGGCCGAGGCGAGTTAACTTCATAAAATTTTCCTTACCCTATTTAGTCTTAACGCAAAAATATTATTTTTTCACTTATCTAGTCGAAATAAATATAAAAATAAACAAAAAATATAAACACAATGAAAAAATATAAATTTTTAGGTAAACGTCCACCTCCAAGATATGAATATAATTTTATTTGATATTTAAAAAATCTATGATATTTTCTAGAAATTGCGAAAAATTTGAAATAACTAACGCCCTCAATCTCTTGTAAAAAATAGTGTGATGAAAACAAAATAATTAAAAGATTTAATAATATTTTTGAGAGCGGTCTCTGTGCTCATAAATTTCTGAGAGACACTGGCTAATATGTAAACATCTGTATCATCCCTATTCCTTTAAATATTGCATTGACCTTATATATACTTTCAAGTGTGTCTATTTTTAATATGCAGGTTATTACCCATCAAAGTGTGTGTAATTTCTGACAGAAATTTGTATACCGGTTACGGAGGAAGAGAAAAGTGACAGTCTATATCCTAGCGCTAAAACGTGAATTTATGAGTATGTTTGATACAGAGAGATTTATTTTAGAAATTCAGAAACGGGATTGCATGTAGAATTTAGGTAAGTAATATTTATAAAAACATTAAACACACAAATACAGTAAGGTCTATGAATAATAAAGGATAAATAAAGAATAATATGATGCAATTAAATACAGGGCTATGCAAAAAGAAAGAACAGATTTCAAAAAATTATTGCTTTTAAACTACAGTAGGTAGAACCATAATTCTAACGTTCTTGGACAGATAAAAGTTTAAAATTTAAACAATCCAGGCAGAAGTTCCAACCATGGCGGCATTGGTGCTGTTAGTTGTCATGTTGATTGTCTGTAGTAAAATGGCGACACAACAAGAAAAAACATTTTGTATGCTGCAATTAGCAAAACTAGAGTCCATTATTGAAGTTACACGTGCTTTTTTTAATAAACAACCGCCTCGTCATGAGCTGATTTACCAGTGACATCAAAAATTCGTGGTCGCATCTGGAAACAGAGAAGCACGGGATGTCCACGCACATCGAATGAAAATGTCGAGCGTATTCGTACAGTTTACGAAAAGCAGCCCTAAAACCTTACTTGAAATATGCGACATCGAATTGTTGAAGCTGTGAATTCGATAACTAGAGACCAGCTGATTCGTGTATGACAAGAAATGAGCCACTGTTTTGATATTTGTCGTGTAATACATGGTGGTCATATTGAATGCATAAAAATTGAACTTTTTTCTTTCCAGGAACGTGTGAATTGTGTTTCTATCTCTTGTAGTTTGGAAGAAATAAATGTTTGAAATCTGTTTCTTTATTTTGAATAACCCTGTATATTTCGTCCATGCTTATCACTCAGCGTAGCACATCTGAATGATAGACGGCACCGATGGCTCGGCGGTGAACTCGCCTAGCACCCGCTTGCAAAACGCGTTCAATCCGCTCCGTATAAGAGCTAAAAGCGGAGCGGAAAAAACGACTCGTCCCGCTCCGCTTCCGCTTCCAAAACCTCCATATAAGAGCACTCTAAGTTAAAGTAAATAAGCAAAAGTAATCACAACCGTAGCCAGAATAATATTTCTTACATTTTTTGCTCGTGTGTTAAATTTTCTATAATTCGGAGGGGCTGTGATCTAGATGATCACAATCGCTGCAACATAATTACGCATTTAGAGTTAATTAAATATACCATAATTACATTCAAAAATAGTTCACCATTGGTTAAATAAAAAATTAATTACATATATAATTGCACATTGTAATGAATCGTGTAATATACTATAATGACATTAGTTAGAAAAATAAGTATGAATATAAGAATAAGAAACATAAGTATGAACAAATACATTCATGTATGAATTATCTAACGCAAAATTTATACATGAATGTATTTGATTCATGTATAAATTTTGCATTAGATAATTCATACATGAATGTATTTGTTCATACTTATGTTTCTTATCTTAAGGCTGTAAACAGCATAGTAATTATAATTTAACACATACAGTCGTATTTCTATGTATTACATACGTGTATTTAGTTTCATTCAAAAATATTTAGATGTAAATTTCGCAAATTAAATCAGATCCTGGTTTATTAAATCAGATCCTGGACCTCTTGTAGATAATTAATATTGGTAATTAATTTGAAACAAACCCATCAGAAAATCGACGTAAATTCACGTAAAATGGACGTTGACTGAACGTAAATTGTACTTAGCTTATTTTAAATGAATTCCAAAACAAATCGAAGGAAAAATAGTAGAAACGATAAAAAATGGACGTTATTTTGAAAGTAGCTTAGGTCTACTTCTCAATTTTTTTGTTGTTGAATGTAATAACAATTTATGGTTAAGTATATTCTAAATTTATATTATATATTTTGAATATACTTAAGCGCACATTGCTGGTTATGACAGAAAACCTTAAATTTTGAAGATTAAAAAACAAACATTTGAAAATAGACTTAGGGTACTAAATAAACGGCCTAAATATCGATTTTGCGATTTCACCGTTTTCTGATAGTTCAGAAGTTGTACAGGGTGGAGGTTTTGGAGGTGCCACATATGAAAAACTTCTTTGATAGAAAAGATATTGAAAAACCGTTTCCGCGAGCCAGAGTTACTTTTTCGTGTTTTAATTCATGGCGAAAAGAAATTTGGCCTATCTCTAACCGTTTCCTCTCTATAACCGGAAGATGATAAAATTTCGTTTTTTTTTTAATTTCTGAAAATGTTTTGTTTTTAAAGTTATAAGAGCATTTATAACCCTGACTTCGATGATGTGCCACACGCATACTTTTGTCAAAAAAATGCTATTGACAAAGTTGCCATGACAACCAGTAAACAATTTCGTTGCTAGGTTATGATTGCAATTTGTTTGAAAATATGACTACTATCGATGTGGCATATTTTGTTTTATAAATAAGCACTCTTCACTGACATAAAGCGCTTATTTATTTATTATATGTTTTAAATATTTTAAACTTAACAATTAATCACTGTTTTTATGCGCATGGAGCATGAAGTAAAATTTCGAGTTGAGAAAAGCCAAATCCAAATTCTTCGGGCTTTTCTCAACTCGAAATTTTACTTCATGCTTAGTCTGGAAATGGATAACATTGTTAAAAAATAATTACTAGCTTTTTATAATATTTCATTAATTTACAAAATCTTGAGGGTTTTCAAGTTTTTGTTCAATTTTTAAAATCTTGTCAATTTTCGTGAATTTTCATGATCTTAGTTAATTTTCGAAATTTTTACGACGTGTGAATTTTTTAAAACGTTCATTAATTTTCAAACATTTTATTTAATTTCCTAGATTTATAACAATTTTCAAAATGTTGACAAAAATCATGCATTTTTCAAGATTATTGCTGATTTTCAAATTCTTGAGTCCTTTCGATACTTTTCGCTTTTCATATATTGCCTAGATTTTTGTTAATTTAAAAAATATTGCCGGTATCCATGAATTTCGTTAATTTTCGGGTTTGCAAATTTCAAAGAAATTTATTTGACAACCAAAACTCTAACTCATCCCTGCCCAACTCTAACTCATCCTAACTCAACTTTAACTCATCCCAACCCAACTTTAACTTATCCCAACCCGACTCTAACGTATCCCAATCCAACCTTACTCAATTCTAACTAGAACTGCGCAGTACTCGAGTACAAGTACTTAAAATTTGTACTCCGAGTCCTTTTCCTGTACTCGGTACTCAGTTTATGAGTACTTTATTTTCCAAGTGCTTGTACTTGTATTCGACGCATTTTTATACCACAAAATGACCTCGAGTACATTTGGATGCATCTACTGAAGTTAATTTTGATATAACTGTCAAAACAAATCAACATTTAAACAAATGAACATTAAAACAAATGAAAACTATAGATTTTTATCAAATCCATACAAATGTCATCTTTGAAGTTTCACTGTAACTGTCAAAACAAACGAGCTACGACCGATTACACTTTCATGTTAACAATGTTATTTATAAATGAAATTGCCAATTCTTGGTTGTAGAATACTTCAAACATTAAAAGTGCGATTCTTCGCAATCTACAACAAGTTAGTCTTACAAAGACTATATCAAACACTCATTGAAACAACTACTTCCCGGGCTAATACCCCGACGGACATTGAATTATACAACAAGTGTTTGCTGTTACATACAGTAACCTACTGCAAATGTAACAATTTGGGTCAAATTATTCAGGCCATCTATAGACGCGTTTCGAGATTTATCTCTCATCAGTATAGCTTTGCCATTCCCTCTAAATAATTTGACACCTTAGACTGGCGGTCACGTTACCGTTCAAACATAAGTATAAATGAAATTGCCAATTCTTGGTTGCAGAATACTTCAAACATTAAAAGTGCGATTCTTTTCGCAATCTACAACAAGTTAGTCTTACAAAGACTATATCAAACACTCATTGAACACTTGTATAATTCAATGTCCATCGGGGTATTAGCCCGGGAAGTAGATGTTTCAATGAGTGTTTGATATAGTTTTTGTAAGACTAACTTGTTGTAGATTGCGAAAAGAATCGCACTTTTAATGTTTGAAGTATTCTGCAACCAAGAATTGGCAATTTCATTTATACTTATGTTTGAACGGTAACGTGACCGCCAGTCTAAGGTGTCAAATTATTTAGAGGGAATGGCAAAGCTATACTGATGAGAGATAAATCTCGAAACGCGTCTATAGATGGCCTGAATAATTTGACCCAAATTGTTACATTTGCAGTAGGTTACTGTATGTAACAGCAAACACTTGTTGTATAATTCAATGTCCGTCGGGGTATTAGCCCGGGAAGTAGTTGTTTCAATGAGTGTTTGATATAGTCTTTGTAAGACTAACTTGTTGTAGATTGCGAAAAGAATCGCACTTTTAATGTTATTGATGTCAGAACAAATGAAAACTGTAACAACTTCTACACACTTTTCATCTATGAAACTGTCAAGACTAAAGCTATGCGCTCGAAATGTCAAAAATTGACATATAATGTCGGAAGTACTACAAAAGTGGCGAATTTCAAGAGTTAGGTTAGGTTAGGTTTTGAATTATCAAGTTAGGTTACTCACTCTGTCAAATTAGGGTTTCAAATTAGGTTTGCGCTCAAAATGTCAAAAAGTTACATATAATTTCAGAAGTACGTCAGAAGTGATCAAGACCGTAGCTAGAAAAAAAATTCGGGGGATGGTTTACCGGTACCAATATTGTTTTTGAAAATTTCGGGGAGGAAGGGTTGAACCGCCATATCCCCCAAATATGTCAAATTAGATTAGGTTAGATATTACTCTGTGAACTAAATGTTGCCTGACGCATATTATATATTTAACTGTAACTATAGCTCAAATGTCGACATTAACTGTAATTATATGCCGACATTAACTGTCATTATAGTTCAAATATCAATTAGCGCCAACTTATGACAATTGTGAATATAGTTCAAATATAGGGAACGGCCGACCTACGGCAACTATCGTTATAGTCCAAAAGACCGATTTGTATCAACTGTCGTTCTAGGGCAAATATCGGCTTAATCCGACATATGAAAAACGTCAAAAGTAACGCAACATGTGGAAAGTGACAAAATGTCAAAATGCGAAAAACTGTCAACATGTAGAAAGTGATGTAAAACTCTCATTTTCCAAATGTCAAATGCCTCAAAAATAGGATTAAACGTCGAATGTGCCAAACGTATTAATTATGTGTGAATTAAAACTTTTAGTACATACCACTTTTAGTTAGTGTCTCATGAATTTTTAATTTTTTTTTAAGAACTTACATTTTTCAAGATTATTAATATTACCATTTCATTACTTTTTTACATATCACATTTCAGTTCGCTCTTAGTTTAACTTTACAATTTGATATCTAACCTAACCTAACCACAATACAATATATCATCTAACCCAACTTCATAACTTTTTATCTAACCCAACGCTAAATTGTGAAGTTGGGTTGGGTTAAATATTAACCTAACCTGATTTCACAATTGGACGACAAATCGTAAAGTTGTGTTAGAAGATCCAACTTTGTGATTTGTCATCTAACCTAACCTAGTTTTTTTATTCTTTATTAGTGCTTTTTATTCTTTATTAGTGCTGATAACTAGTTAAAATCATTGTAACATTTTCGCCAAAGTGGATTGGTAGGTATACGATCCACATATATATGAAAAGGTTTATAGTGACAAAGCTTGTGCTAACAAAAAGGTTGCATGTTGAATAAATAGACTGTTTCTTGTATTTGAAAAGTGATCTATGTGATATTTTACCTTCAACTTGGCATTTTCCGATCAATTTTTACGTTTAACGTCAATTTTCTCAATAAACGTCGTCCACACAACACAAACTGACAAAAAGTGATATTATTAACGTCAACATTGACATTCAACTAATACCGTCAACTGTCATAATTACATTTAATCAGTGGCCAACTTCATGTAAAATTAAAATGCCAAAATGCATCCCGGATGTTTTTAAATAAATGTCGTCCACACAACACAAACTGACAAAAGTGACATTATTAACGTCAACATTGACATTCAACTAATACCGTCAACTGTCATAATTACATTTAATCAGAGGCCAACTTCATGTGAAATTAAAATGCCAAAATGCATCCCGGATGTTTTTAAAGTGAACAGTGGCATAAAATGTCAACATTTGACATAAAATGTCAATATCGACTGAACATTTCATAAAATGTTGTTGATATAAAATAACAACATGGATCGAAAATAGCGATATTGAAGTAAAATGAGAACAATATCGTCATTGGCTTGAAAACATGTCCATACATTTGATGATTTTTACCATTAAACAAAGTGATACTGTGATTTACCTGCACATTACCAGTACACAGGTTTTGATTGATACATTCGGTGCTTTTTTGCCAAAAAACCTTTAATTTTTAAACTTCTAACAAATGTTTTTCACTCCTCGATTGAGCATAGTTAAGTTAGATGTAATTTTATGGAGATAGGTTAGGTTAATTTAATTTGTGAAGTTGGATTTGTTTTAAAAGTCATTTGCTGGAGTTGGGTTAGGTTAGATGTCATTTTGTGGTTACAATTCAATTTTTAAAGTTGGGTTTGATTAGACTAGATGTATTTTGTGGAGTTCGATTAGGTTACGTTAGATGTCATTTTATGGTGCTAAGTAAGAATTAATTTTGTGGAGTTGGGTTTAATTAGATGTCACTTTGTGGAGTTGAGTTATCTTAGGTTAGATGACCCTTTGTGTAGTCGGATTAGTTTAGATATCATTTTATGGAGTTAGGTAACCTTTGAATGCATTTTGTGGTGTTGAGTTTGGTTTAGATGTCATGTTGTGGAGTTGGGTTATACAAATTCTGTTTTTTTTTTTTAATATGACCAAACTTAGGGTGTATTTACTGCGAACTGTTGAAGTCCTGCTTTTACAGTTGAGTATTTTTAACATCAAATTTTGAGACGTTGGTAAATGATTATCAATGTGACAAATAAATCATAATTTATCAAATAAACTGTTACGATGCAGAGATTTTCAAAAAAGAGAACGCTACAACTTGCAACTTTACAACACCTAGAGGGATTTTTTCATTTTAAGTATACTTTAACATATTTCATATGAACATTTGTAGAATTAATGAGCATGTGATCAGAACTAAGTAGTATATTTTGACATAAAGACAATTTATCATAAAGAAAAATTGAGTTTGTCAATAGGTTGCAGAATATTTACAAAATATAAAAACGAATTAAAATTAATATCGACTTTCTGCAAAAAGTTTGTCTCCAAATATTCATTGAAACAACTACTTCTCGAGCTAATACCCCGACAGATATTAAATTATACAATGAATATTTGCGTTACACAACAGCACTGCTGTTCTATGCATAATTTATATGCAAAATGCAACATCAGGTCAAACTATTCTCTAACCAAACTAAATGAAACAAAAGGAAATTGAAATAAATTGAAAAAATTACAGGGAATGAATTTTAATTGTCTTAAGCCATCTATAGACGCGTTTCGAGATTTATCCCTCATCAGTATAGCTTTGCTTTAGACTTTCAATACAAAAAATATTAAAATAAAATAAACAGGAAACTTACCGGAATATCGAAGTGTGTCGTCGAAACAGGTACACAAAACTGGGGCGAGTGAAAATGTTATTTATAGGTAAAGGATTAAGTCATTAGTGGGTGCAAACAATTTGATACCTGAGAGAGAGTGACATACCGCCTTTAACGATACAGTTTCACATAAAGACAATTTATCATAAAGAAAAATTGAGTTTGTCAATACGTTGCAGAATATTTACAAAATATAAAAACGAATTAAAATTAATATCGACTTTCTGCAAAAAGTTTGTCTCCAAATATTCATTGAAACAACTACTTCTCGAGCTAATACCTCGACAGATATTGAATTATACAATGAATATTTCCGTTAAAGGCGGTATGTCACTCTCTCTCAGGTATCAAATTGTTTGCACCCACTAATGACGTTATCCTTTACCTATAAATAACATTCCTTCATTTTCACTCGCCCCAGTTTTGTGTACCTGTTTCGACGACACACTTCGACATTCCTGTAAGTTTCCTGTTTATTTTATTTTAATATTTTTTGTGGGCAGGTGGTGGCCGAGCGGTAACGTCGTCGGGCTGTATCGCTCGGATAGCCACAAACTCGGGTTCGATTCCCGTGCACGGGGAGACTTTATTTAAAAAATAATTTCTCGTCGTGTCCCTGGGTGTGGTGTGAATGTGTCGTGACGTCCAAATATATGTTAAATTAATACAATTATCGTTAGTGGCTGAATGGCTAGAACCTATGCCAAACAAACAAACCAAAAAAAAAATATATATATTTTTTGTATTGAAAGTCTAAAGCAAAGCTATACTGATGAGGGATAAATCTCTAAACGCGTCTATAAATGGCTTAAGACAATTAAAATTCATTCCCTGTAATTTTTTCAATTTATTTCAATTTCCTTTTGTTTCATTTAGTTTGGTTAGAGAATAGTTTGACCTGATGTTGCATTTTGCATATAAATATATAAATTATGCATAGAACAGCAGTGCTGTTGTGTAACGCAAATATTCATTGTATAATTCAATATCTGTCGGGGTATTAGCTCGAGAAGTAGTTGTTTCAATGAATATTTGGAGACAAACTTTTTGCAGAAAGTCGATATTAATTTTAATTCGTGTCTATATTTAGTATATTTTGAACTTCACTTTAAATCAGTGTTTCATACGCGTGGCGCATGAAGTAAAATTTCCAGTTTAAAAAAGCCTGATTTCGCTTGGTCGCTCCGCTGTGCTAAGCGACCAAGCCAAATTTTCTAATCTAGAAATTTTACTTCATGCTTAGTCTGGGAGTGGAAAACACTCATTATATTTTTACATTAAAAAATCGTAGCATGTATACCTAAAAGAAAACTTCCTTGTATTTAGATCTTTATTCAATCTTGAACATATGAATGGGCAGATAATAAAGAAGACAAATATTCCTGAGCAAGGAATATTACCTTATCCTCCTATCCTACCAGATCCTCAGAGACACTTTATTAAATTGGTAGTAGATACAAATTATTTAAGGCGGTGATAGGTAAATACATTTGTAATCGTAATCTTTGTGAGTAAATTGAATTGTCATTTTAATGTCAGGTTTTCCTTTACATAACCTATAAATTAAAAGTTGATTTACAACATAATATGTGATTAATCTTGTCCTAACCTAAAACACACAACCTGCATCACACCACTAAATTCTTGAAATGCCAAATTTGATTGGTCATATTAAAAAAAACAGGTTATACATCTAAACATAATGCTAGATTAGATTAGATTTGGGTGTTTTTTTTAATCTCTCGCCATTTTTTTATTTCAAGTGTCGAAATTATATTAACAAGTATTTCCACTCCAAAATCTGTTGAACTATAGTTTTTTATGTTTTAATTTATCGTACTCAGTACTTTGTACTCATACAAGTACTTAAGTACTTATTGTTACGTACTTGGTACCCGAGTACATTTTGTGTAGACTAATTGTACTCAGTACTCGAGTACGTTTTACTTGTATTCGGAACAGCTCTGACTCTAACCGAATTTTAACACATCCTAACCCAACTCTAATCCAACTCTAACCCATCCCAACCCAACTTTAAATAATCATTTAACAGAAGTATAATTTACAGAAACGACAAGATTCAAAACACTTATATCATCATCAAAATTGACATAATGATTGAAAGTTTGGTGAAATTAATAAATTCAATATAAAATGATTAGGATGTTCAGAATATAAAAATCTAATGTCAGTTTTAGAAAATTAGATTATTACAAAGGAATACCTAAATATTACTTTTTAAATATATTGAAATATGTATACTGTAAATTTCTAAGCATTCGCGAATTTTAAAAGCGTTCAATTTGAAGCTTAAACCGAGTGTTTTAGACTCCCAGATTAAGCATCAAGTAAATTTTCAGGCTTTTCTAAACTCGAAATTTTACTTCATGCGCCACGCGTATAAAACACTGATTTATTATAAAGCTCAAAATATATTGATTGTGTATGTACAATTACAAATCATAGCAAAAATAAATATATTTGGTCGATTTTCAGCGTACTGTAATAAATAATTGAGAAATCAGAATTCCAGGGGGGGGGACGCCCCCTTGCCCTTATGTGCGAGCACCCATGAACAGTAATGTTTCATAAAATATTTGATTGTAAATTAAGTATTTACAAATATTATTTAAGTTTGGGCAGCCTTGTTTTGTGAAATGCTTGGATGAGAATCACTCGCTTCTTCCTCTCGGCCTCTCTCAAAGTGCACACTTTCGAATATAGCTTAATAAGCCGAACGAGCAGATCATAAATACCTGTCATCACTATTGTATCAGTGGGCTGCCTCATAACCTTACGAAAAACCCGCAAGTGCCCGCAAAACTCTTTTACAGTAAAAAAAAACTCTTCCCTGGCATCTCCCTTTGTCATTATTAAAGCAGGAATATCACGCAGAGCCATATTGGCAAATGAAGGTTGTTTAGGGAAAAATTCTTCCACGATGTAAAATGTTAGATCCAGCAATGCTCTCCATCATTCATCCTCATCGTCTATTGTTATGAGTATTAACCTGATCTCAGTTGTTGGAGTACATCCTGCCCACATCACTGTGTGCATTTCTATTGCGCACTTTCTCCACACCTTTCTCATTTTGGCGATAAGTTTGTCATTTCGGGCATCGAGGATATCCATTTTTATTAAATACAAATTTGCCAGACTAGTGCTCTTCTGTTACTGTTTTAGAATAAGTAACCAATCAAATGAGCCAGGGGCAGAGGGAGATATATTTTTTAGGAGAGGGGAGGTAATTAATTTACTTTAGCAAGCAGCAACAAAACAAGTTACAACGTACAAAAACGGTTATTTCTTTCGTAAATTATTATATCAACACCGTGAATATACAATGTTATTATTTTCTATTGTCGCCTAGTTCTTATTAGCCCAACCCCGAGGATACGCTCCTGAAGTAATCTCTAACCGTCACTTGTTTTTTTTTTGTAATAGACAGCATCAGAACCAACTACACTAATTAATCAAAATGAACGTAGCAATGAATTTAGTATATACACACAATTTGAACTATTTAAGTAAGACCAACTAGTAATGGATATTTTATTTAATTTTGCAACGAAATTTACATCTAGTGTGCACGTAGTAAGCTAAGTGCACGTACGAAACGTAATACTGTATTAACGACAATTTAAAAATTTCAAACGGTAATGAATTATTGAAAATCATGTTTTGTTTGAAAATGGTTTTGATCAAATGTTTTTAACTAGTTAACAAAATACTTACGAGGTAGGATGGAACAACTCGTGTATAATTCTGAGCTTGTCCCTTTGCACCTTTCTCAAAGTGCATATTTTGGCATACAATTCAATCAACGCCGAAACGAGACGATGAATATCCCTCACGCTCTCCATATTCAAGCTACGCCTCATGTACGTACGGAGTTTGTACAATTTTCTCCCAAGGGCTTGCACGCAATAGTAATACTCTTTCCTCATATTTTCCCGCCTGAACGTCACTGAGGTGATGTCACGGAGAAGCTTGTTCGTATGTGAGTGTTCATCAGGCAGAAGTTCGGTTACGATGTGCGAACACAACTCGAGCAGCGATTGCCAGCAGTGTTCCTCGGCAATTTCTGGGACAAGCGTCAGCATAATGCTGCTCGTTGTCGTCAACGCCGTACGTTTGACGAACCAGTAGTCTTTGGAACATCTCTTCCATACCAGCTTGATTTTCTCGACTAATGGTTCTTGCCAGGTCGGGTCTACCTCCATTTTTTAGACGATTATCACGAACTAGGAAGATGGTACTGTCAGTTTGGTTTTAGAACAAACCGGTAGCCATATCAAAATATTTGAATACTCCTGTCAACCAATCAGAAGTTGGGATGTAGGCAATCCAATATACAAACAACCTGTATTTTGGGTTACCTACTCTAAAACAACTCTTCTTCTTCTTATTACACAATTAATGGCCTCAGCAAAGCAATATTTAAAACAACCCATCATGCAAATTATTTTAACAAATAATAATTCGTCAATGTGGTAAGAATAGAGAAACCATCCGACCGTTTGTTAAAGACCCTTGTAATAGAACCTATTTATTTCTCTCCTTCTGTTTGCGTTAATTATTTTTCCAAAACAGTTAAGGTTAAATTACACAAATTACGACCCGCAGGGCCGCAGTAAGGAGGGGGCTAAGGGGGCGCCGACCACAGACGCATCAAACAGAGGGCCGCCATTGAAGCCCGAGATCCGAAATTTCATAAATTTTAATCAGAAGTTTAAAATTATATAAGGAATCTATATTTTAAACTAGGGCGGGGAATTTGAATATTCTCGAATATTCAAATACCACAATATTAAATCACTCACTTTTTCACATATTTAATTAATTTAGCTATTTGAATATTTAAATATTTCAATAAGTTGGTGTTAGAAAATGTTTAAAATATTTTCTAAAACTAAACAATTCATAAATTCAAATGGTTTATTTGGGCAGGTGGTGGCCGAGCGGTAACGTCGCCGGACGGTAAATCGCTCGGCGAGCCACAGACTGGGTTCGATTCCCATGCACGGGGAATTGTTATTTAAAAATAATAACTCGTGTCCCTGGGTGTGGTGTGAATGTGCTGTGAAGTCCAATATATGTTAATACAACTTATGAAATAAGTTATAAATTAAATAATATAGGTTAAAAATAAATAATTGATGTTGGCTAATAGTCAAAGCAACTAAGGCCAGGCAAAAGCCAAAAAAAAAATGGTTTATTTATTTAAATATTTGCCTAATTTGAATGTTTTATATTTAAGTATTCACAAATATTTGAATTCCCAGCCCTA
Organism: Philonthus cognatus; assembly: GCA_932526585.2. Taxonomy (NCBI): domain Eukaryota; kingdom Metazoa; phylum Arthropoda; class Insecta; order Coleoptera; family Staphylinidae; genus Philonthus; species Philonthus cognatus. The sequence continues at coordinate 111,116,064 of OW052243.1, forward strand.
TTTTAATCGTCACATTAAATCGGTGTTTTATACGCGTGGCGCATAAAGTAAAATTTCGAGTTTAGAAAATTTGGATTTGCCGGGGCGCGCGAGCGAAACGAGTCGCGCCCCGTCAAATCCAAATTTTCAGGTTTTTCTAAACTCGAAATTTTACTTTGTGCTTAGTCTGGGAGTGGAAACCTACGTTAAAAAATATATTGTCAATTATTCGTGACATTTATTTATTAAGATTATAAGGAAACGTTACTCACATAGGCATAATTACAAAATTTCGCCACTTTGCCAAAAATAGACTGTTTCCTACTTTTACAACTCTTTATTATATTTTATTTGTAACTGCCAAGAAAATGTAGGAAATGTATCATAATTGTATAATGTATAATAATATAAGATTACTAATCACGAAAAACGTAACGTATCAAAATAAAATATTACAATAACCGAAACAAATCATAATTAATATAATACTGCCAAATAATGCCAATTTGTATGTCAAAAATGACATTTCATTTCAGTCCAAGAAGCTCATTATTAACATAGATTGATGATATTTCAGTTAATGGAAATATAGAATAATTATATACAATACTGTCAAGAATTTCAATCCATATGTCGAAAATGATATGATATTGATAAAATTATCAACCAACATGAAAAAGGTACCAATTTTTATATAAATCGTCATCATCCTGATGTGTGTGCTATGGTATGTGTGTATCTGACAAAACTGTTAAAATATAAAAACAAACAAGTTTTAAAATGGTCATTATTTTGTAAATATATTAGTGATGGGCAAGATCGATCATTGCAAAGATCGATCAAGCAATGATCGATCAGTTGAAGTATCGAGCCGCTCGATCCGATCGATCTGATCAGAAAGAACGAGCCGATCGAAAAGATCGATCAGATCGAAAAGATCGATCCGATCGAAAAGATCGATCCGATCGAAAAGATCGAGCCGCTCGATCCCTTTGAGCGGCTCGATCTTTTCGAACTTGCAAGGATCGATCAGTCGATCTTTTTTGATCGATCTTGCCCATCCCTAGAAAGTAGGCGCTTAAGCAAAACGAGGCACCAATAAAAAAAAATGCAAACGCAAGTGGTTCAAAAATCAAAACAAACGTGTTGGTATTTCAAGTTCAATCGCTGGCCTACTTTTTATAAAATAAACACACTAAAAAGGAAGAATAACAAAAAAATTATTAGGATAGAAATGCAGGAATGCACAAAGCGCGCATAATAAATTCACAAAAAAGACAAGGAAAAACATTCTTAATTCGGTAATGCTAGTTAGCAACACTTAGGTAAAAATAATAAAATAAACAATCAAAAATAGGTACATGAAAAAACACGGGTAAACACCAAATATATGGCAAACCAAGACTAAATATATTTTCGTTCATTCAACAAAACTAATCACCTAAAGAATATGAAAAGAAATAAATACTTGCAAAATGCACAGAAATAATGACTTAAAATTAATAAAAAAATAAATTGAAACTAAATATTAACGGAAAAAAAATCATAAGTTAGGAATGATGACGAATTCATTTTCAAGAGCGAGCCGTAACTTACTCATGAAATAAATAAACATCTGTATCCAGAAATTCTAGTAAGCATAAAATGAAAGGTACAGACGTTTAGCGTTCAAGAGAGCGCAAAGACGTATATGCCAGCAGAAGACAAAATTATTAGCATGTGATACTCATAATAAACGAAAACAGAAACAGGTTTCGAAAAAATAAAATCAAATAAATAGATATATAATATTGGATCGAATATTATAACACCGATAAGGCATTATTTAAATCAAGTGTCGTAGCGCAGGCAGTAGCGCACCGGACTCTTAATTGAGAAGTGCGGGTTCGATTCCATTCCCCGGTTTCTGTGTTAATATTTCTAATTAACTTATTTTTAATTATATTCAATTATATAATTAAACGGGGAAAGTACTATGATGGACACTTCACCATTTTTGTTCTTTAGTATACACTAAAGATGAGAGAAGCAGTTAATTTTCAATAATGGTGATAACTTGTTATTTTTAACGTTATTTAACAGCTGTTACTAAATAGTATTAATTTTAATAAAGATTCATAATATTTCATTTCATATTAGCTATTTATGTATTTACTAAATATATAAATAGCTAATATGAAATGAAATATTATAAATTTTTATTAAAATCTCTATAATATAATAGCACGCTCGGATATAAAGTGTGAGACTAGCCCGGGAAAAATAACCGGCTCATTAGTAATTTTTTCTCGGCCCTGCCAAGACCAGAGCTGGGATGAATCCTCAAAAACATGATTCGAATCACGAATCCGAATCACCTAATATGATTCGAATCACGAATACTCGAATAAAGGATTCGTAAGTGAAAAATATGATTCGAATCAAAGATTCGAATCCTCATTTTTGAATCACGGATACAAATCCTTTAAAAATAAATTTGAATCTATTATTTGCAACCAGTAATATTTTATTCCACCAGTTTCTATTAACAAACATGTTCATTTACCGACTAAATATCTGATTATATAATGATTTTAATTAATGATGATATATGTGTTATTGAACTTCATTTTGAATCTGTGTTTTATACGCCTGGCGCATGAAGTAAAATTTCGAGTTTAGAAAAGCCCCGTGAAAATTTGTCTCGGGTCGCTGCGCGACCCTCGACAAATTTTCTACGCGGGGCTTTTCTAAACTCGAAATTTTACTTCATGCTTAGTCTGGGAGTGGACCGTCAAGATTTTCTACATGTAGGGATTTTTGATATTTCTAGATTTATGTCGATTTATTCACAGTTTGTTATTGTATTAAATGCAACTTTAATATTAAATAAAAACGGTTTCTTTAGGAATAAAATATTCACCCATTAAGAGCCGAACAAATTATAAAGTAAACTCTAAAAGTTGATTTTAGGTAAAATTTTGCATCTTTTTCTATGATATCAATGAATGATTTATTATATTACATACGTCGATTTTTTAAAAGAGTTAAATTTAAAATTCAAACGAGTGTTGTCCACTCCCAGACTAAGCATGAAGTAAAATTTCGAGTTTAGAAAAGCCCCGCGTAGAAAATTTGTCGAGGGTCGCGCAGCGACCCGAGACAAATTTTCACGGGGCTTTTCTAAACTCGAAATTTTACTTCATGCGCCACGCGTATAAAACACTGATTTCAAGTGAAGTTAAAAATATATATATTAACGTTGGATATTTTTCATGGTTAAGTAACCAAATATGCATTCACAAATATTTGAATTATCCGAAAATTTTAATATTTATATTCAAATATGAATAATTTAGTGATTTAAATATTCCTATTAGAATATTTAACTATATATATTTAACTCGCCTTAATAGCGATGATTCGAATTATTTAGGAGGATTTGAAGCCATGTATCAGGATTCGAATTTTATAAGGATTCGATTCCTTTTATAAGGATCCGAATCCTTTTATAAGAATTCGAATCCTTTTATAAGGATTCGAATCCATTTATAAGAATTCGAATCCTTTTATAAGGATTCGAATCATCTACGTTTGGATTCGAATACGAATCCTTTTAAAAAAATTTAACGAATCCGTATCACGGATCCGTTTTCACTAAAGTATTCGAATACCTCTTTTGAATAGTTTAAAAGGATTCGAATCCGGGAATCGAATCCTGAATGATTCGAATCCTGCCCAGCTCTGGCCAAGACCCTGCCTATACCTTTTTTTTAATAAATGCTGTCTCACTTTGCGCAAAACAGAATACAAAAATAGTGTGATCGTTCAATGATCGATCCGCTCAAAAAGATCATTGCTCGAGTCGCACAACCTGATCAATCCACTTGTGCCGATCGATATGACCAATCTGATCGAGCCGATTGATCACATCGATCAGCACGACCCGTTCGCACAGATCGAACCGCCCCAAGATCGAGTCGCTCGAAAAGATAGAGCCGTCCGAAAAGATCGAGTCGTCGAAAAGATCAAGCCGATCGAGCGGTCTGAAATGATCGAACAGATCGATCCGATGGAACAGATCGATCCGATCGAAAAGATCGATCCGATCGTAAAGATCGATCCGATCGAAGAGATCGATCCGATCGAAAAGATCGATCCGCTCAAAGAGATCGAGCGGATCGATCACTTGCAAGGATCGATCAGTCGATCTTTTTTGATCGATCTTGCCCATCACTAAAATATATCAACTGTCCATGGTGACACGGAATACTCTGCTTTCGTTGTTGATAGTGTTTCCACAATTTTTGCGCGTTTTTCTTTTAACAAGATGGGTTTTGACTCATTATGTTACTTTTTAAATAGTACATGTCATCTGTTAAATTACAATACAAAGCTATACTGAACATAGTAACACGACCGGCCTCTAATTAAATACGTCAAAGCAACATCGCAACAAGTGTATCAAAGCTAGTTATCAAGATAATTGTTGATACTATAATATTCTTGCTGCACTAGAAATTCATTCACTTTAATTTTAAATTCGTTTACTATCGAAATATTTTGTAAACTTTTTGGCAACTTGTTGAAGATTTTCAATGCAGCTTATCCAGGTGAGGTTTCAAAGAGGAATGTGTTTGTTTTTGAATTGACTAAATTTCTTTTTGTTTTTATTGTTGAATAATAAAGTTTCGTATATGTATGTAAAATTGTGAGGGTTAGTAGCAGGGCTGTGGAGTCGGTGGATACAGTATCCGACTCCGACTCCGACTCCTCAATTTAAGATAAAACGACTCCAGCTTCAACGTCCGACTCCGACTCCGGTGATTATTAGGAAATCATAAGGATTAAAGGATACTATTAAAAACCACATGTATGTACAAGAAGTTCAAATGCAAAATTAACATGTATTTTTTTTTAAGGATTAACGTGATCATAATTGATAATTTTAAAATTCTACGATATTAATTATGATTCGTTAAGCCACTATCACTCACCGACCGGCTCTTTATACAAAGAGAAGACACTCTATAAAAAAAATGTAACAGTCGAAGAAAATTATCAAAATTAATTATTTAAAAATGCACTAATAATCGTGTTAATTCAATAAGCCCAGTAACACTATATTATTTTTAAACGTTACAAATTAGACATAATTTATTATTATATGTAAAACCAATAATTTTACACAAAATATATTAAAAAATACTTATTTTTAATCATATATTTAGAATTTAAATGCCTATCGAGACTTAATAAGAAGCTATAGGTACAGCATTTTTAAATTACGATTAACGAATAGCGTTACCTGAAGTGTTACGCTCAATTTTCGTCCATCTTGTACTTTTTATTTCGATTTGTCCGGAGTCGGAGTCGTAACTAATTTTCGACTCCGCGACTCCGACTCCGACCAAAATACCTAAACTCCGACTCCACGACTCCGACTCGGACTCCACAGCCCTGGTTAGTAGTCCAGCGCTCCTGAATTTTTCCCTACAACTCTCCGTCTGTTTTAAATTTAGAATTATACGCGAAGCTCGTTTTTGAACAAAAAATAAGTTTTTCGCCGATTTCGACCTACCATAGTAGATTAAACCGTATCTTACTAAGCTTTAGAAGTTTGCCCTGTAAACTGAGATAAGTGTTTTTACATCTAATATTTTTCTGAGCACCAGTAATGCATAGCACGCCGAATTTAATTTTGATTCTAATTGATCACAATGATGAGACAAACTGAGTTTTTTTATCTATTACTATGCCTAAAAAATTGCATTTCACTTGGAGATAAAAGATTTTGTTGTTTAAATTAATGACATCTGGACTTTGTTTATTTTTTGTGGAAAATATTATGGTTTTTGTTTTATTATTGTTTAACGATAATTTATTTTTTGCCATCCAGATCTTAGTAGTTTTTAATACTTCGCTTGCTTTGTTTATCACTTCCAATTTACTGGCACTTGATATAAGGAGTGTTATGGTCTTTAATTGAATTTGGTAAATCATTCACATAAACCATGAATAGAATAGGGCCCAAAATGCTTCCTTGAGGAATCCGAATATTCACAGTTTTTGTATTTGAACATGGTATTTAAGAGCGTTAATTAAGTAGATTGCGTATGAAGTGAAGTTAAAGTTAAAGTCATTGTATTTTGTTTTACATTTTTCACAATTTTTCTTTGTATTTATCAAGATTGTTACGTGCGCACAAACCAGACATTTTTACACATGTTTCTTTTTTTTTTTATATATTTTTGACAGCTGACACTTTTAACAGTTGACGTTTATTGGATATAAGTCGGCGTCGACGTATGTCCAATAGCATTTGTAAATAGTGACAGTTAACATTAGTTGACATTTAGTTTATAATGACAGATGACGTTTATTATGACTGTCAAGTTAGGGGGCGCCAATTGGATTTTTGGCCTTGGGCGCAAGTTTTCCTTACTGCGGCGCTATTTGCCCGTTTGGATTTATGTTAATTAAGTAATTTTTTTACATTTTTGGCATTTTGTCCTAGTTTTCAGTTATAAAGTTTTTGTAAAATTGAGTGAAACTTTTGTGAACATCGTAAAGGTCTCATTCTGAAGTGGCATTCCTTCGGAACGGTAATTTATTGCTTCTAATCTAAACAGAACAAGAGAGAGATTTGTAAGGGGGCGTGAGCCTATGACAGGATATCGCTCAACTATCATTTTGAATTTTTAGTGAGACGGAAAGGGCGGGCGGAAACCAGCTCAGACACGTTCGTAGCAGTTATTCCTACAACAAATCGATGCTTCAACAAGATTTCATTGGTTACAAAAGGGAGGGGTGAACTACCCTAACCCATCCACGCGGCCATTGGAGCTTACCAGTATTTAATTGAGCTCAGGTAGAGTACTGACCCTCAATTCTCTACCTGAGCTCATAACACTTCGTTTTAGTCGAATAGAACCTGAATTTTGCTTTGCTTGCGCCAATTATTTTCAAAATAAAGATTTTTAAAAACTAATACGTATGTACGAATATAGTTTTGTTCTAACAGTTCTTCTGTAATCACACATATAATTTATTTATATTTGATATGTAAAATTGTAACTTTGTGTGCATTTTGTTTAATTTCTCTGAAGTAAGCATTCTTGCCATTTTTCTTTGTTGTCTTTAATTTTAGTTTAATATTTTGAGCTCTCCATGCTGTGTTCTATTTCTTAAACAAAATAAAAAATAAAACAGCATGGAGAACTCAAAATATACTACAATTTAAAGTCAACAAAGAAATATTTATTTTATTTTTACTCGGAAGTATTAATTTATAGATATGTATGGTAGAATTCGGCGCTTTATAATCTTAACGTTTTAGTTATTTCTAATTTGTAAAATATTGATGAACTGAATGTATATGATTAAAATAAATACAAATAAGTGATATTTGTTTAAAAAAACATTTTTAGAACAGGAAAAAAGTTAGATTTATGCAAATATTTTTCACGTATACAATAAATAAAACGTTTTTTCACAAAAAAAAATGGATGAGAATAATCAGCGGAGGACATGAAGAATTTTTATATATTTTTATATGCAAATATTGCTGAAATAAAATAACAGATTTCGTCTGAAAAAAATATTTAAAAAATTAATATAAAATATAGTTTAACTAATTTAAGACAATAAAAAAACTTTTTAAACAAAATTAACATTTAAAACATGTTTTAAACGAATTTAACATTTAAAACATGTTTAAAATATAACCATTTAAAACAAGACGGCTGTTTTTAAACATGATTAAAACATTGTTTTAAAACAAAGTGCTTTAAACATAACAACCTGGCTGACGTTGTATTGTAAGTCAGATGTTGGTTATTTTAAAATCAAATATGACTGGCACATTATTACAGAAACTTAAATGTTTCAATGTTAATTTCGTTTTATTGAAATATTATTATTATTATATATTATTAAAGTCATTAAATGCTATTTATTTACAACGTTTTAATCATAGAATAAGGATATTGTGATATACCAGTAAATCGTTTTTGATTGATAAATATACAGAAATACCGGTATTTGAAAAAGTCGGTGAATTTCCAATCCCTAGATGCTACGCGAAGTAGACTAAAGATATATTGAAAAAATAAAGCAAACTGACTGAATGATATTAATGTATAAAAGAAATTATTATTTTAAAAACTAAAGACAAATGTATCACCTAGAAGCAAAGGGGTGTAAGTGAGAGAAACCCAGTTTTAAAATTGAGGTTATATTAAAACCAACAAATAAAATAGCAAACTGGTTATCTGGATTTACAGAAAATATACCGGGCAACAGTGCCTATTAATAAAATCTGTATATCTTTTTGCTAAATAACAAAAATCTATTTCCCTTGTATGTACTCCATTTTTTTCAAATTGGCACTGCTTCTAAGTGTATCAAATATATTATTATCAATAATTTCGTTCATACTTTAATAAAATAAATAAAAATAATGTCCTCATTATGTATTATCGTTTTCAAATTTAAATATAATGATCAATGAAAAAAAAAGCAAAAGCATTATTAATTTTACTCAAATTTATTTAAAAACACATTAATGTAACACTACATAAACTCACTAAATACTACTACTAAATTAAGTTAAAGCATTAAAAAACACATTGAAAACCCAAAAACCACCTGAACAATACATATATTACTTAAATCTAAGGCCAACAATTTCATGAATTCCCAATAAATAAAATGAAGTATTAAGTTTTGAATTAACTTCACTTTCAAGTGACCTGACTACTTCTAACTGAATTAGAAACATAAAAAAAACACACATAGAAAAACTACAAACTTTTGTACGCGAACAATACATGAATTATTTAAATTTGTAAGTTAATACATCAAATTAATTAATAAGTTTTGAAGTGATTTGAATACTTGAAAAATCTAGTTAAAATGAGAAATTTAAACAGTAAATTCTAAATGAAGTTAGAACATCAAAAACACAAATTGAAAAACTGCAAACTTATTTAGTTGAATAATATATGAATTATTTAAATCCGACTTAGTAACGTAAACAAATGAAGTAATAAGTTTTCTATTTAACTTTACTTTTCAATGACTTGATTATTTGAAACTCAAATTAAATTGAGGAATTTAAACAGTTACACGTGAAGTTAAAACATTATAAAAAACATACATTGAAAAACTACAAACATGTGAACAGTAAATCAATTATTAAAATTTGAAAAACATTAAAGTGAACGATTTCATGGGGAAACAAGATATATCACTTCCTGGCCTGTTTTTGTTAGTGACTGGTTAGAACTGGAATTTTTAAGATGATTTCTAAGCTGCCAAGTTGGCCAAGTGAAAATCGGTAGTTAAAACTTGTAGATTCATCACTTAAACTGGCGTCGAACAAACGGCGAATATCTTATCATCTTCTGAAAAAAAAGTAAGTTGTATAATAAGTTAAATAAATATTATTTGATGGATTTAACTTTAAAATCGTTTACAGTGCCCACTGACATTATTGATAGCATTAATTACATTTATTACGTGATAAAACAATAATTTTGAAAGTTTATCTACTTTATTTATAATAATTCCAATATTCAAATATGAATATTTCATTCACATATTTGAATATTCATATAATTTGAATATTATAAGTTTTTGAATAAATATTCGAATACTTCAATTTGAACAATTTCTAGCCTCAGTAGTATATTTTAAACTTCACTAGAAATCAGTGTTTCATACGCGTGGCGCAAGTAAAATTTCGAGTTTAGAAAAACCTAAAAATTTGGTTTGGCCGCTCCGCAAATTTTCAGGCTTTTCTAAACTCTAAATTTTACTTTATGCTTAATCGAGGAGTGGAGGACACTCGTTAGTTTAAAACATATCACAGCTGTCCAAATGTGTGTCATAACTATCCCAAAGAAAAATAATAACAGCATTATAGTTCAATTCATACTTGTATCAAGTTGACACGATGGACTAAATGTCGGCTGGCTTATGTCTTATGTCAAGTTGATACGATGGACCAAATGTCGGTTTACGCCGCCTTATCTAAATGTCATAGTCAAAACAATGGCTTACAATTGTAATGTCACAATGTCTTCGCGCCACACAGTGGGGTATTTGCACCAAAAAGTTGGCCAAAATTATTTTATTAATTTATACGCTTTATATCTGCTGGTTTACTTAAATATTATGGCAAAAGACGGTTAAAACGCATTATATTAATAAATTGTAATTATAACTATCAACAATGTGTTATTTAAAAGTAAAAATTTAATTTTTGACGATTCTATGAATATTATTCTAAATACAACTATACAATTATATTGTATATTTGTTACAAATGAGTTTATACAGAACATTTTTTAGGTATTCATTGTTTTTGAAAAGTGAAATTTCAAGTATCTAACGAGTGTTTTGATTGAGTTTAGGAAAGCCTGAAAATTTAAAGTGAGGTTGAAAATATAGTGCTTTAGCATACTGATTTAGAAGTATATTTTAAACTTTACAATATTTCAGTGTTTTATGCGTGGCGTATGAAGTAAAATTTTGAATAGTGAATGACCTATACTGCGATGTGAGAATATTTCTTATAAAAACCACAAAACTACTTTGGAAATATCGCTGTTAAATGTTATGTAAAATAGATTTACTGGCACTGTAAACAACATCCACATAAGAACTTAAATGATTAACTGTATTGTTTCGAGTTTACGTGAAGTGATTAATCACAAATAGAAACACTGTTATTCCTTACTTCACTTTTTATTTTTATGTTAGATGTACATTTCGAGACAGAAGGTGCTCATTATCAATAACAAACTAAAAGTTTTTAGTTTGTTATTGATAATGAGCATCTTCTGTCTCGAAATGTACATCTAACATAAAAATAAAAAGGGAAGTAAGGAATAACAGTCTTTCTGTTTGTACTTAAATGACTGGTAATTTGTTAATGTAGGAGGAAAAATAAAATCACCATTGTTTTGGCAATGCATTCTTCTTAAAAAAAATATTAGAACCTTCAATGTTCTAAGCATTTTCATGAAATTGACTTTTGGCCAGGTTTTTCATGCAAATACCCTACTGTGCGCCGGAAAATTCAAATTCAGTGTTGTCATTAAATGTTTTAACAAGTATTTTACAATCCTTGATTAGGCATGAAGTAAATATCTCGAGTTTAAAAAAGCCGGAATATTTACTTCATGTGACAGACATGATACACAGATTTATTGTGAAGTTAAAAAACATACTTAGTTATTGTTGTCTATCCCAAGATTATTATAACATGGTGGCGACCAATTTAAAATGTTAAATTTCCCTGACTTTTGCCTAACTCTTCCCTGATTCCAAATTTTTTCCCTGACCCCTAAAAATAACATAATTTTGTGAAAACGCCAAATATAGGAGAAAACAAAGCAATTTTAAAGTGCCCGCCGTTAAAATATCTAAATTTTAGTTATTTGAACAACAAACACTCGTAGTTGCAGATTTAAGAGGGGAAAAAAACATATCATAAAGTACGAATTGAGATATTGCAAGATTTGATAATACTTTTCTAAAACCATATTAATGCGAAAGCAAACATACGCAGTATATTTTAAACTTTGCAATATTGACAATGTTTAATAAGCGTGGCGCATGAAGTAAAATTTAGAGTTTAGAAAAGCCTGATAATTTGGATTTGCCGGAGCGCGACTCGCTTCGCTCGCGCGCCCCAGCAAATTCAAATTTTCAGGCTTTTCTAAACTCGAAATTTTACTTCATGCTTACCCTCGGAGTGGAAACACTCGTTAGAAGTTGCAAATTGAACTCTTTCATAAAATCAACGGATGCTTGAAAAATTACACGGTATATATCGGGATTAGTAAAAGTACTTGAAGAAAAATTCCTCGATTGTTATGTCTAGATGTCAAAAATTGAGAAGTGTTTAAAATGTCGAGAAAGTGTAAAAAAGTGAACATTTATAGAAAATCTATTGTACTTTTTGTGTGTTGAATTATTAAATTAAAAGATATCTTATCGTTTTCTGAATGATTTTGATTTTCATCAGTTAACTAGACTTTCCACCATTTTGTAATATTTATGCTAGTTATCTCAAGTAGTAACTCATTTTTATGAGTGTTATGTTTGTTTAGTCGTTTTTGATGATTTTCTCAATATTAAAGTTCCACGATTTTCATATTTTTTCTGAACATTGTAAATTTACGTTAATTGAACAATCTGTTGATTTTCAAAAAATGTTTACTTTCCTCATATATTTTCAGACAAAAACATAAATTTGTTCTATTTGTGAAAATTACAAATAATTAATATTGTTTAATTTCCCAATTTTTGTATATTTCATCAATTTTTAACATTGCTGTTTATTTGTGATTTTTGCAAATATTTTATTTAGTCAACTTGGGCCATTATTTCTTACACGTATTTTATTTATTTGCTTTTCAACGATGTTTCTTGGCTTTTTAAAAGTTTTACTTATAATAAAAATAATGACATTTTAACGTATTTGCCAATGTTTGCTAATTTAAATAATATTTGATTGGTTATAATTGAAATTCAAATACTGTACTGGATTTTCTGAAATATCAGTTCTAAATTGAAATATTGCAAAAAAGTGATTAAACGTATTTTAGTTACTTTACTTTATTATACAGAATCCATTTACAATTAAATTTACAAAAAAATAAAACAATTTAATAAACATACAGAGAGTTTTATGTAATACCGAACATTTTCATAATGAGAATTTTTCTTTGAAGTATCCATATGCATACGTTGCACATTTTCTGATGCTCGGCTTATTAAAAGAATTAAATTTGAAGCATTAAGCGAGTGTTTTCCACTCCCAGGCTAAGCATGAAGTAAAATTTCGAGTTTAGAAAAGCCTGAAAATTTGGTTTGGTCGCGTAGCGCGAAGCGCGGAGCGGCCAAACCGAATTTTCAGGCTTTTCTAAACTCGAAATTTTACTTCATGCGCCACCGGTACAAAACACTGATTCAATGTAAAGTTTAGCGGTGTGTTTTAAACTTCGTAATATGTCAGTGTTTTGTACCGGTGGCGCATGAAGTAAAATTTCGAGCCATTATTTCTTACACGTATTTTATTTATTTGCTTTTCAACGATGTTTCTTGGCTTTTTAAAAGTTTTACTTATAATAAAAATAATGACATTTTAACGTATTTGCCAATGTTTGCTAATTTAAATAATATTTGATTGGTTATAATTGAAATTCAAATACTGTACTGGATTTTCTGAAATATCAGTTCTAAATTGAAATATTGCATACGTATTTTAGTTACTTTACTTTATTATACGGAATCCATTTACAATTAAATTTACAAAATAATAAAACAATTTAATAAACATACAGAGAGTTTTATGTAATACCAAACATTTTAATAACGAGAATTTTTTTTTGAAGAATCCATACGCATACGTTGCACATTTTCTGATGCTCGGCTTATTAAAAGAATTAAATTTGAAGCATTAAGCGAGTGTTTTCCACTCCCAGGCTAAGCATGAAGTAAAATTTCGAGTTTAGAAAAGCCTGAAAATTTGGTTTGGTCGCGTAGCGCGAAGCGCGGAGCGGCCAAACCGAATTTTCAGGCTTTTCTAAACTCGAAATTTTACTTCATGCGCCACCGGTACAAAACACTGATTCAATGTAAAGTTTAGCGGTGTGTTTTAAACTTCGTAATATGTCAGTGATTTGTACCGGTGGCGCATGAAGTAAAATTTCGAGCCATTATTTCTTACACGTATTTTATTTATTTGCTTTTCAACGATGTTTCTTGGCTTTTTAAAAGTTTTACTTATAATAAAAATAATAACATTTTAACGTATTTGCCAATGTTTGCTAATTTAAATAATATTTGATTGGTTATAATTGAAATTCAAATACTGTACTGGATTTTCTGAAATATCAGTTCTAAATTGAAATATTGCCAAAAAAGTGATTAAACGTTTTTTAGTTACTTTACTTTATTTTACGGGATCCAGTTACAATTAAATTTACAAAAAAATTAAACAATTTAATAAACATACAGAGAGTTTTATGTAATACCGAACATTTTCATAACGAGAATTTTTCTTTGAAGAATCCATATGCATATGTTGCACATTTTCTGATGCTCGGTTTATTAAAAGAATTAAATTTGAAGCTTTAAGCGAGTGTTTCCACTCCCAGGCTAAGCATGAAGTAAAATTTCGAGTTTAGAAAAGCCTGAAAATTTGGTTTGGTCGCGTAGCGCGCAGCGCGGAGCGGCCAAACCAAATTTTCAGGCTTTTCTAAACTCGAAATTTTACTTCATGCGCCACCGGTACAAAACACTGATTCAATGTAAAGTTTAGCGGTGTGTTTTGAACTTCGTAATATGTCAGTGTTTTGAACCGGTGGCGCATGAAGTAAAATTTCGAGTTTAGAAAAGCCTGAAAATTTGGTTTGGCCGCTCCGCGCTTCGCGCTACGCGACCAAACCAAATTTTCAGGCTTTTCTAAACTCGAAATTTTACTTCATGCTTAGCCTGGGAATGGAAAACACTCGCTTAGAGCTTCAAATTAAATTCTTTTAATAAATCGAGCATCGAAAAATGTGCAACGTATGCATATGGATACTTAAAAAAAAATTCTCATATGAAAATGTTCGGTGTTACATAAAACTCTCTGTATGTATATTTATTACATGTATATTTATTTTATGAATGTATTTTTTTATTAAATAAAATTCTATTCATTTCGAATAATTTCTGATCATTTTGAACTTTTGCTTTTTGCTTGTTTAATTTAATTTTTTCCAACTTGCAATAAAATTTAAATTAATGATTTATTAAGCTCTGCGATTTTATTATTAAAATTGCTTCTTTTGTAGTTCATTTATTAGGCTTTATTTTACATAATTTTATTACACTTTATTTTTCCAATTTGTTCGTCAAAGTTTAGATACATAAATGATGCACAAGAATTTATTTTTGTTCTAAATTTTACATTTATTTTATGTAATAAATTTGACAATAATGAAAACTGCAAAATAAGTTTCTGATCTAATGAGGGTTTCCACTCCCAGACTAAGCATGAAGTAAAATTTCGAGTTTAGAAAAGCCTGAAAATTTGGATTTGCTGGGGCGCGCGAGCGAAGCGAGTCGCGCCCCAGCAAATCCAAATTTTCAGGCTTTTCTAAACTCGAAATTTTACTTCATGCGCCACGCGTATAAATCACTAACTTCAAGTGAAATCTTTGACTAATTGGTTAGACTAAAATAAATTTAGTATGTCAATTATCAATTCTTCAAATTACGGGGAAATTGCTATGATAGACATTTCATCTTTTTTTTATTTTGTTTAACATTATTTAACATGTCAAATTCGTGCTCCGAACAGAACTAACAATTTGTCAATTCTTTAATCGTATTATTTGCATATTTATTATTATTATTATTTAATTTAATAGTTGAGGCTGTTACTTGGTGAAATTCCATACCAACACTTTTAGTAAATAACACACTTGGTTAAGATTTCACTGTTTATTGATTGACACTGCAAAAAATGTTTCGCCACACAGTGGCTTCATCAGGCAGATGAATAATGAATAATAATTATTCATATTTAATTGATGAGGCGGATACATGATGAAACTCCATAATACTATTTAAAATAAAACAACACAGTTGGGAGGGTTTCACTTTTATTGTTGAACACTGCAACATGTTTCACCACACAGTGGCTTCATCAGGCAGATGAAATAATAAATAATAATCATTATTTTATCTGCCTGATGAAGCCACTGTGTGGTGAAACATGCTGCAGTGTTCAACAATAAAAGTGAAACCCTCCCAACTATGTTGTTTTATTTCAAATAATAATTATTCATCTTCCTGATGAAGCCACTGTGTGGCGAAACAATTGTTGCAGTGTCAATCAATAAACCGTGAAATCTTAACCAAGTGTTATTTACTAAAAGTATTATTATTAATTTAAAAATTTGCTGACTTTTAACTAAAAAGGCCGAATTTCCCTGACTTTTCTAAAATTTTCCAGATGAATACAATTCCCTGACTTTTCCGGTTTTCCAAGCTGGTCGCCACCCTGTATAAGGGTATACATGTTTTGATTAATACTGGGAATTTTCTGAAACTGAAGTATTCGAATATTAATTCAAAAACATATTCAAATATTTTAAATATTCTAATAATATAAATATTTGAATAGTTCGAATGTTTCAATATGTTTTTGAATAAATATTCGAATACATCAATTATAAAAATAGGGATACATATTTTGATTAATGCTGGGAGTTTTTTTATTCATAAACATATTGAACTATTTTAAATATAATTCAAATATTTGAATGTGTTTTTGAAAGATATTCGAACACTTCAACCCTTGATATTCCCAACCTTACCTTAGAATGTGATAGAAAACAAACTTACAATAATAAATCCGGCAACAGAGCAGCTAAATTTACTGATATGGATATCTGATCCTCCTCTCCCTTTCCCATTTCCTCATCGAAGCCAACTCGCAGAACCTCCATCGGATAGTAAGCATAAGCGAGTAGAGCTCCTCGATATTCTTCATGACTGTTACCGCATTTACCCAGAGCAATTCGAACTTCTTGATCTCCCGTTTAAGCGCTAGATATCTGTAGAAGTACTCGACCCTTTCCTGTTGCTCCGATACGCACTCCAGTACGCTGAAGAGGAGAAATCCGAGATACGGCTTTTGCGGAAAAAACTTCATCCTCAGGTAATTCGACAAATCTACCATGGACTCCCAGCAATTCATCTCGATGATCATGGTATTCGTTGCGCCGATGGGATGCAAGATGGATAAGCCTTCGTTGATGATTATGTCGTTCAATTTGTTGAACTTTCTGTACACTTGCTTCATGAGGAAGACAATGGTATCCGCTTCTTCAAATTCAGCGACAATCATGTTATTTTTGTTAAGCTCCTGCAAATCAATGTAAATCAGCATTTTCGGTAACTCATGGATCAAAGATAGATAACCGTGTTTTACCCAGAGGCGTAGCAAGGGGGTGCAGGCTGCCCCGGGTGTCATCAGCGAGGGCAAATGGCAAACATATATGTTATTCATTTTAAAAAATCGGCCCTTTTTGAAAAAAATATAATTTACATTGAGTTTACAATTAAAATTATTTTTACACAATTTCACTTTTTCTATTAATTAATTACTGTTCCTCATTAAATATAAATAATGACACATTAATTATCATTCATACAAATATTTAAATCATGGCCAGAAAGATGATTCATAAAGGGTGCGTTTTTTTTAAGTATACATATCCCAATTATATGCTGTAAATCTTTAGATATTCGTTGTTTTCGTTAATGAGTTCAATTTAAAACTTTAAACGAGTGTTTTCCACTTCCAGCTTAGGCATCAAGTAAAATTTCGAGTTTAGAAAAGCCTGGAAATCTGGTTTGGTCGCTCCGTGAAGCGCATGAAGTAAAATTTCGAGTTTAGAAAAGCTGGAAATTGCTGGAAATGTGCATATGCATACTTAAAGAAAAAATCCCTGTATAACCATTTAATAATTATTCGAATCATCATTCATATTACCATTTGAATGATCATTAACATTATCATTTGAATAATCATTTGAATTATAATAGATTATTTAATAATCGATCATTTTAATAATCGAATGATTCGATTGAGTCGGCATGTCACTAGACAAAACGATTACACCACATGAATAAACTTTTCTTGTATATAATTAAGTTGTATATAATTAAGTTGTATATAATTAAGTTGTATATAATTAAGTTAAAATCTAAAATATTTAATTACATTATATAAGTCACAGTTAATTAAAAAAAAAATAAAATTAATAAATAAAATAAGACAAGCTAATAAAATAGCCTGGATGGTTTTAGGTAAACACATACCGCCTTAATAATAAAAATTAGCGGATGATTTAAAAAATATTGTAGGTTATAAATATAGTATTTAATTAAAATCTTATAGTACACAGATTGAGGAACTTCATAAAGCTTTTTTTAGCCAATAGTCTTTAAAATCCTTTATACAGGAAATTTTTCTTTTAAGTATACATATGCATACGCTGTAAAAAAGTTCAATTCAAAGCTTTAAATGAGTGTTTTCCGCTTCCAGACTAAGCATGAAGTAAAATTCCGAGTTTAGAAAAGCCTGAGCATTTAGATTTGGACGCAAGCGTCCAAATCCAAACTCAAGCTTTTCTAAACTGGAAATTTTACTTCATGCGCTACGCGTATTAAACACTGAAATATTGTGAAATTTATATTACTCTTGTTTAGCTCTATAATTTTTAATCCTGCTTTTGAAGTTCATTTTTAATACTGATTTAGCAGTATATTATTTTAATTTCACAATATTTTAATGTTTTATACGTGTGGCGCATAAAGTAAAATTTCGAGTTTAGAAAATCCTGAAAATTTGGTTTGGTCGCTACGCGCTATGCGACCAAACCAAATTTTCAAGCTTTTCTAAACTCGAAATTTTACTTCATGCTTAATCTGGAAGTGGAAAACACTCGTTGTCAGCTTCAAATTAAACTTAAAAAAAAACAACCAATATCTGAAGATTTACAGTATATACACTGTAATTAGGAAATGTTTACTTAAAAGATAAACTCTCTGTATTATGAAACTTGCTGGAGAATTGTTTTCAATTTTCGTTTGAATTCAATTGGTGTACGTTTTGTCATTGATTGTGGAAGTTTATTATAAAGGTCAATTGATTAAAATTAAATTGATTCAAACTATAGTGATTTTAAATAGTTATTTAAAAATGCAATTATATTTTCTCGTAAAATAGAGAAACGGCTATTTTACAATGAAAGGGCAGCAAAACGTATTATTTTATAAAATCAATAGAGTTTGTGTAGAAAATAACAACTTTGTTGTAATATTTGAAAACAGAAAATCCTTTACTGAAAATAAAACTACAAAAGAGCTTAAAATTAACTAAAATGAAGCAGCATCAATCTTTTGTTTTAAGAACACCAGAGTAATTTAACAGAATTGCATCAGAAATAAATTTACAGAAGCTGAAAGTTGATTGAAGTTATAATACACAAATAAAACACTTAAACTTTGTTTGTATAACTAAGGTTTTTATTGTGACTACAGTTTCGACAATTTTAATTTGTCATTATCAAACTTCTAGTTTGAATAAAAAATTGTACTGTATTTTGTACCAAACTTATCAAACGATCCACGTATTACGAAGTAGAAGCCTTCGCAGTTAACAGAAATTATAATAATTTATACCATCCATTAATCTTAGCAAAAATTAATGTATATTATAAATATATATTATACAAAATGTTTTTGTTTAAGATTAAATAAATGGTATAAACAAGATAAATTCAAATTCAAAACTATTTGAATTCGAGAAAATAAGCTTACGCTTCTTATAGTTTGCACACTTTAAACATAATATATAAAATTACGAAAAAACTATTCGTGAAAATGCAAACAATGTCTTAATTAATAAGACAACTTAAGACGATAAATATCCATTGTTTCAATGGATATTTATCGTCTTGAGTTGTCTTATTAATTAAGACATTGTTTGCATTTTCACGAATAGTTTTTTCGTAATTTTATATAAAATGGTATAATTTATTATAAATTCAAAGTTGATTTAATTAATTTTATTTCAAAATGCATTTCTTTTAAATTACAGAAGCTCGTAGTTGACAGATATGATAGAAAAATACAAGATATCAATATCTTATTCTAACAATTTACTGGTTTTAATGAAATAAGCAAACATTGTTAAGCAATGAAGCCAATTAATACGTTTTGTATTATTGAAGAGAAAAATCTATTAAAAATAAACGAAATTACTGAAGCTCAAAATGTGATGAATACAAAGTGCAGACACAATGTGTTTTCTTCTTTAAAAACGATAATGTGTTTAACGTCAGTGTTTTGTTGTTTGAGCTCGGGTTGGGCCGGGTAAAATGATAACGGGAACAGGTATATCTGCTTATTTTACACTAATATACTGATATTAATTTGACTTAATGCAAGAGAAATAAATGCAAAATGTTTGAAATGAAACTAAACAATACGGTATATTATGTGCATAAGTTTGATGTGGGTATTAACGGCTTGGGCTGAGTAAAATTGACTATTTTCTAAAATTTTAATTTAATCCAAGCCGTTAACACCCACATCAAACTTTATCTCTCGCCAGATTTTACGGCGTTACTTCACTAGTGGTTTTATTATGTACATAGCCATGTGCGGCCGTGAGTCAATTTTAATAAATTTAAATGGTATTGATCACTTAATCACAATTCGAAAACCGTTTGAGATATCTTTGTAAAATTATTCAAATATTGCTCTTTTAAAATATGTAAAAATCAAAATGTACCCTAGCAATAGTTTTTAAGTTATTTTCAGTTAATCGTCAATCGAGAGACAATTGCCGTAACGATCGGAGGGAATCTACATATTTAGAAAAATTGACCAACTACGGACCATATGGAATTTTCTACATTTTCCACATGGCCAGTCTGCCCCTGCATTTGTACGTCATTCTTGATAATTGCATTAAAACGAAATTAGTTAAAAAATAAAATACTTATAAGTGAAACAGAATCAAGTGAATTAAATTTACCAAACCAATATGATTATGTTTTATGCTAGAGACAATTCCATGTTTGTTGACATTAACCTGAATTTAAAATGAAATAAAAATAAATAAAATAAAAATGTTAGGTTAATGTCAACGAAAATAGAATTGTCCGATCACCCCTAACAGCGTGTAAAATAACATTAAGGTTGAGTATATGGGTCACATACCTTAATCTCACCCCTCTCCGAACTTCTGAATATTGTGTACATTAAAAATCAGTTAAACATTCACTAGTATTTAATCTAACAACACCGCCATCAGCGCTATAACTGTAAGACATACCGCCATACTGGTAGGGTGACTTCAAGTGGTGCGTAAACCCGGGAAAATTCAAACTCGCATGTATTTTCAGTACAACCAATGGTCCACTCTTGACTTGATGTGTAAAAATCAATCAAATAGTGAAACTCCATTGCTAATACTAAAAATACACGTCAATTGTACAACACTAAAAGATCTAGCGTGACTATTAGAATCAGTAATAAATGTAGTTAATCCAGTGGCGTAACAAGCATTTTAGCCCCCATCCCCCCGCAATCTAAATTTCAGGCTTTTCTAAACCAAAATATTTATTTCATACTTAATCAGGGCATGGAAAACACTTGTTGTGATAACAATAAACAATTGAATAAAAAAGATACCCCAAAAGAATAAAATTCAAACTACATAAGTAATTGTATATTTTCAACTGCTATAAACTGCTATAAAGAAAATTAACATGTTTTCAAAGCAATTGACTTAATTCGTAAAGAATAAGAATAAATAAATTTTCTGTTTGAAAAATTGACTGTTATTTACTATAAAGTTTATAGGATTTATATAAAAGAAAGAACATTAACCATTGATGTTATAACGCAACATTATTAATTTATTGTTAATTAAACTACTAAATAATTTAACTAAAATAATGTGAAATTAGAAATACACTAAAAGGTAAAATAATAAAATGTATCAATTTTATTATTTTACCTTTAGGTGTATTTCTAATTTCACATTATTTTAGTGTTTTATATACGCGGCTCCTAAAGTAAAATTTCGAGTTTAGAAAAGCCTGAAAATTTGGTTTGGCCAAACCAAATTTACAGACTTTTCTAAATTAAAAATTTTACTTCATGCGCCACGCGTATTAAACACGGATTTAATATAAAGTTTAGAATATACGTCTTTAACATACTGCTTTAGTAGTATGTTTTGAACTTCTCTTGAAATCAAAGTTTTATACGCGTGGCGCATGAAGTAAAATTTCGAGTTTAGAGAAGCCTGAAAATTTGGTTTGGTCTCTCCGCTTCGCTACGCGACCAAACCAAATTTCCAGGCTTTTCTAAACTCGAAATTTTACTTCATGCTTAATCTGGGAATGGAAAACACTCGTTTAACGATTAAAATTAAACTCTTTTAAAAATAGGATATGAATATGTACACTTAAAAGAAAAATTCCCTGTATTTATATAATTACACGCCCAATTATTTAAAAAATGTGGTGGATGACAAATCAATTCAGAAAGTAATTAAGATTTAAATACACGGTAGGTTAACACAATAAAACACTTTTAAGTTTGTTTGTATAACACAATTTATTTTTATGTGACTGCAGTTTCGGCAAATTCAGCTTGCCATTATCAAACATGAAGTGTCTAAAACTGGAAACAATACGGGTATATATACAAAAAGTGATTACATGAAAACGAATTACAAAACGGCTTTAAAAATGGGGGTATACAGTAGGTCAACCTGGTCGTTAATTAGGGGGATTCCCGGATTAGCGCTAGCTTTATGTATTTCCAGGGATTCAAGAAGATTCAACTTCCGACCCTTTTTGGCACAATGAATAATAGTAAGTACATCTTTTCCAAAAGTATGGTTTTCATCTAAGAGATGTTTTGCACACTGTCGCAACTGAAAAGCCCGGTTATGCTCCTTTAGTCTAGTATTGTAATTACGACCAGATTGACCAATGTATACTCCTTGACAATCTGTGCATGTTAATTTATATACTCCTGATCTATTACCTTTATCAATTTTGGTTTTACTATTAAAAATATAATTATTAATTTTACAAAATGGTTAGAATGCAATTTCTATATTATGTTTTTTCAAAATATTTTTAATTTGGAAACTAACATTGCCAAAGTAAGTAATTGGTTTGTAAGTTGTACTGTCTGATTTATTTGGTATTCCTGCATACAGTAAATGTTTAATTTTGGAAAATGTATGTCTTTTAGTTAGTTTATCAACTAGATCATGACCAAAACCATTATTAATAGCCATGGTCCTAATCAGGCTAACTTCTTTTGAAAAAGAAGTTAGCCTGATTAGGACCATGGCTATTAATAATGGTTATGGTCATGATCTAGTTGATAAACTAATTAAAAAAAGAAGTTAGCCTGATTAGGACCATGGCTATTAATAATGGTTATGGTCATGATCTAGTTGATAAACTAATTAAAAAACATAAATTTTCCCAAATTAAACATTTACTGTATGCAGGAATACCAAATAAATCAGACAGTACAACTTACAAACCAATTACTTACTTTGGCAATGTTAGTTTCAAAATTAAAAATATTTTGAAAAAACATAATACAGAAACTGCATTCAAACCATTTTGTAAAATTAATAATTATATTTTTAATAGTAAAACCAAAATTGATAAAGGTAATAGATCAGGAGTATATAAATTAACATGCACAGATTGTCAAGGAGTATACATTGGTCAATCTGGTCGTAATTTCAATACTAGACTAAAGGAGCATAACCGGGCTTTTCGGTTGCGACAGTGTGATAAGTTATCTTTTGCAAAACATCTCTTAGATGAAAACCATACTTTTGGAAAAGATGTACTTACTATTATTCATTGTGCCGAAAAGGGTCGGAAGATGAATCTCCTTGAATCCCTGGAAATACATAAAGCTAGCGCTAATCCGGGAATCCCCCTAATTAACGACCAGGTTGACCTACTGTATACCCCCATTTTTAAAGCCGTTATGTAATCCGTTTTCATGTAATCACTTTTTGTATATATATCCGTATTGTTTCCAGTTTTAGACACTTCATGTTTGATAATGGCAAGCTGAATTTGCCGAAACTGCAGTCACATAACAATAAATTGTGGTATACAAACAAAGTTAAAAGTGTTTTATTGTGTTAAATTAACATGTATAACGAAGTAGAAGCCTCCACAATTCAAAACACGGTAGGTTAGTTTATAACCGAGGTAAAAAAATATCAGTGTGAGAAAAAATAATACTTACAGACTTGAATGTGAAACAAACATTTAAGGTTATATCTGCCTTCTTCGCGTCCAAAGTTTGGTGTTAGTGTTATGAAGATCAGTCCCCATGAAACAATCGCACGACTTTAAAGTCAAATAAACAATATAGGAAGCAAATATTACACGCGCACTTAAGTTTATATGTAGAAGTTCTATGAAGTGTTAACAACGTTTGTTTTTAGAAGTTTATAGCAGCAGAAGATTTTGAAGATAATTCCCAAAAATGAACACGAACTGTAATTATAAACATGTATTAATATAGTACTTAAAGTTTTGACATTAAAAGAATTTTAATTAAAGACTGTGAAGCATGAGAAATATAAAAATACACTCATTATTGAGGTTAGGTTAGATATTAGACATTGAGATTAGGTTAGATAATTGCCATTAAGGGCGAGTTGTACCACACACGTGGAACTGGTTTAGCTGTAAACTTAAGTTCAAAGTGACATTAGAACAATAGGAACTGTCATCTTGAACTCAAGTTCAGCTTGAACTCAAGTTTAACGTTTCTAGTGCAACTGGGCCTAAGATTCTGTTCAAAGTGATGATGCTCATTAAGGTTAGATTAGATGAGAGTCATGGAGTATAATATTTTTGAGATTACGTTAATGTTTGATCTGATGGTAAAAAGTTATATAAATTCAACAAACCTAACCTCATTTTATGGGTGAAAAATTCAAGCACCTGGAGCAGTTTGCTCCACGGTAGCTACGCTCATGCTTAGTGGAGTGTTAAAGCATTGTTTTAGTCTATTAATTAAGCAGTACAAATGTAGTTATTAATTAAAATTGAACTCGAGTTCAAGGTGACATTAGAACAATAGGAACTGTTATCCTAAACTTAAGTTCAGCTTGAACTCGAGTTCAACGTTTCTGGTGCAACTAGGCCTAAGATTATGTTAGATAAGTATACTTATTAAGGTTAGATTAGATAAGAGTCATGGAGTCTAATATCTTGAGGTTAGGTTAATGTTTGATCTGATGGTAATAAGTTTTACAAATTTAACAAACCTGACCTCATTTTACGGGTGAAAAATGCAAGCTCATGGAGCCATTTGCTCCACGGTAGCTACGTTTATGCTTAGTGGAGTGTTAAAGTATTGATTTAATCTATTATTTAAGCAGTACAAATATAGTTATAAATTAAGTTTTAACTTACCAAATAATTATTAATAGTAAAATTGTTTCTTGGAATGGCCTCCCTTATGAAAACGATCAACAACAAACTTCAGCTTCCTCCTTTCAATTTCCCTCAAAGTACAAATATTGGTAAATTCCGTGACCATCCTATTCATCGTTTCCAAGATGTAGTACATCAGATGTTCTGACTCCATCATCGCCAAATGATAATGCAAATCCATTATGAATCTTAAAAAGTACTCAAGTGCATTGCAGTAATCTACAAAGGGATCCGCTGAAATTGTGATCTCTTCGATTTTATACAAAGGGCGGTTCTTGAAGTTGTCTCTATTTTCAGCGAAGTTTTCGACGAAGAAAGTTGCCACATCTATGAGTTTGTTCCAAACATCGAGTTCTAGCTGCTTGCCATTATTTATACACTCCAGGTTAAACGTTGAATATATATGTTGGGAATTCATGAAAGAGCGGACGGACGCTTTAAACACTTGATATTTATTAACTAAGATGAGGTGGTTGTTTGGATGGGTATTCATTCTGAAGACTCACTGAAAGTTGATTTGATTGTTAAGAAATGCACTTTAATTATAGGGGATGTGTACGCGAGTTGTTCGATTTAAAGTAAATACAACAATACCTTAGTTAATTTGCAGGAAAAACAAGAACATTTACAATGGGAAGAATGTTTGTTTAAACAATTGGAAAACGCATGTGGTTGGATAACTTCGGTGTTGATTTTATTGATACTCGTGAAGTTAGCTGATTGCAGTGTTGCCAGATTTCAAGAAATTTCTTTATTATGAAGAATTTTTGCCATAAATAATGATCAATAAGAAATAAATATTTTTAGATTTAGGAAAACCAAATTTTCAGGCTTTTTTAAAATCAACATATTTACTTCATGCGCCAGGTGTACTAAATACTGATTTAAAGTAATGCTCAAAAACAGATAAGTCATCTTTTATTACTAAAGCTTAAGTTAAATATGGGAAATAGAAGTAAATAATATTAACATAAGAAATAAGATTATTTTTTGTTCGTTCTAAAACTAAACTTACAATGCAAAAGATTTTAACAATAAAATAACGATATTGTAATATACCGGTAAATTACCAGTAAACCGGTTTTGATTGATAAATATATCGCTATGTGAAAAAGTCTGTATATTTCCAATCTTAAACTGCAAAAAATATTAAAAGATGACATTCTATTTTTTAAAAACTTATAACATTTTAGTTACGCCCCTGGGGCGGTGTTCACAACACCGGTGCAATGGGCCTGTTCATCAAAATGTTCAACATTCAATATGTTTGGATTTGTTTGTGATGTATGTTGGTATCTAATGAACGGTACTCCGGTCTGTCTATTTTGTGCGATTACAAAAACCCCAAACACGTTTACGACCAACAATCTGGTCATCAGAAAATTCCCCAACAGTTGGCAGTAAACCCTTAACTGTTGTCTCTGATGAACGCTCCCAATGTGTTATCGGTGAGAAGTCGTACTAAAATTACGTCATTCTACTTGATACGGTTTGGTCAATTCTTCCAAAAATGGCGTCATTTTAGTGCGAGTTCTCGCCGTTGACAAATTGCAGCGGTGTTGTGAATAGCCCCCCTGGTCATAGGTTAGGTTTTAGTGGCTGCACCGCCCAAGGAGGTGCACATCTTACAATGATTACTATTAGTATTGTGAATAGCCCTCTTGATCTTACAAAGATTACAAGTACATTATTTTTAGAAAAAAGAACTATTGTAGTTTTGATAACCAAAATTAAATTAATGCTGAAATATACATTACCTGAGCTTGCTCCTTTCGATTCCCCTCAAAGCCCAAAGTGAGGAGAAATGCGTGATCATGCAGTCGAAGAGCTCCAAAATGATGTGCAAAATGGGAAGCCACAGCTTCATCTCGATGTAAAAATCGACTTGCATCAAGGCGCCGATGAAGCCATCACGTTCCCTCGCAAAATCCTCGGCGAAGGTCCCTAAAAGGGACATGTACTCAGTTTCGTACAGACGGCTGTCCGTGTAATCCTCCCTCTCTTGGAAGAAGTTGCGGATGACGAAGTTCGCAACGTCGAGGAGCTTCTTCCAAATCGCAAGCTCCTGCTCCTTCAAGTCCACCAGGCATTCGGTGTGATTCCCGGTGCAGTCTTCTGATACGTGCATAGCCTGCATGAAGGGGAGTGCTGTAGATCTGCAATCCTTGTATTTGGTGACGAAGATGGCGAGGGTTGGGTTTTCCTGGCTCATGTTTGCTGGAACTTCAATGTTGTTAGTGAGAACCATTATGCTGGGTTTATAGACGTTGAAGGTTTAGCGTTTAAGCTGTTCTTAGGAACGCGTTCAGACAATGTATAAGGATTTAAATGATTAACGTTTAGTGTTGAAGAGTTCGTTATATTGTATTTTCTTAAATGTCCTAGTGAGCACTTTCTCGCGCCGACAGGTTCAAAATTCATACTCTATTATTCAAGCACAGTGATGCCAGATTTACTATTAGAACATGATAGTGAAGCCATTTTAACAATTTTGCCGAATTGTTAACATTAAAAAAGAAGAATTGGAAATTTTAAACTATAATTTAAAATTTGTTTTCTGTTAATTGTAAAAATTACTTGTAAAACAGTATTTTTACAAACTTGTGATGGAATAGCTTACAAAATTCTTAGACATTAATCCTCGTAAGAACGGCATCATTTCCTTAAACCTCTTATAAACCCGGCATTAGGGAAGACTGTTTTTTGTAAAGCCTAAAGGGGTAAGGATAAATCGGCATATTGTTGTTTTTACTACATCGTTATTTTGAGAGGGTCCGCAAGAGCTGCGAAACGTTTCAGAAATATGCAATTTTTGAAAATTTTTAAATTTTTAATTAAAGTATATTTTAAGATGAACACCGTTTATTATTCTTAAACATTGTGGTTGGATATTTCTACTCAAGGCCGTAGCCAGGGGGGGGGGATATTTGAACCTCAAACCCCTCCCGAAAAAATGTTAAATTTTTGTATTTAAATGCAGCCCTAAAAGAGCAAAAACAATATTTTTACCAGTAAACCGCGCTTCATGCGCCATGCCCATGAAACACTGAACACACTGAAGTTTAAAGTGTACTGTTTTAGCATACTAATTTATAAGTATACTTTGAACCAGAGCTGGGATGAATCCTCAAAAAGAGGATTCGAATCACGGATCCGAATCACCTAATATGATTCGAATCACGAATACTCGAATAAATGATTCGTAAGTGAAAAATATGATTCGAATCAAAGATTCGAATCCTCATTTTTGAATCACGGATACAAATCCTTTAAAAATAAATTTAAATCTATTATTTGCAATCAGTAATATTTTATTCCATCACTTTCTATTAACAAAAATGTTCATTTACCGACTAAACATCTGATTAAATAATGATTTTAATTAATGATGATATATGTGTTATTGAACTTCATTTTAAATCTGTGTTTTATACGCGTGGCGCATGAAGTAAAATTTCGAGTTTAGAAAAGCCCCGTGAAAATTTGTCTCGGGTCGCTGCGCGACCCTCGACAAATTTTCTACGCGGGGCTTTTCTAAACTCGAAATTTTACTTCATGCTTAGTCTGGGAGTGGACAACACTCGTTCTTAGAAGTTTCAAATTAAAGGATCACTCTAGATTACTAAGTTTATTACCATTTTACAAAGGCTACAGCTCGAAGGACCAATCATGGTCTTCGGAGACCGAAGGACTACAGGGAATCGAAGTTTATTTACAAGAAAACAACGAATATCTGAAGGTTTACAGCATGGATAAGAAAGAAAACATCCAATTTTCAAAAAATATCGAAGTTGGGGTGGTTTTCAGTGCGTTTTTAACTTCACTTTAAATCAGTGTTTTATACGCGTGGCGCATGAAGTAAAATTTCGAGTTTAGAAAAGCCCCGTGAAAATTTGTCTCGGGTCGCTGCGCGACCCGAGACAAATTTTCTACGCGGGGCTTTTCTAAACTCGAAATTTTACTTCATGCTTAGTCTGGGAGTGGACCGTCAAGATTTTCTACATGTCGAGATTTTCGATATTTCTAGATTTATGTCGATTTATTCACAGTTTGTTATTGTATTAAATGCAACTTTAATATTAAATAAAAACGGGTTTTTTTAGGAATAGAATATTCACCCATTAAGAGCCGAGCAAATTATAAAGTTAACTCTAAAAATTAATTTTAGGTAAAATTTTGAATGATTTATTATATTACATATGTCGATTTTTTAAAAGAGTTAAATTTAAAATTCAAACGAGTGTTGTCCACTCCCAGACTAAGCATGAAGTAAAATTTCGAGTTTAGAAAAGCCCCGCGTAGAAAATTTGGCGAGGGTCGCGCAGCGACCCGAGACAAATTTTCGCGGGGCTTTTCTAAACTCGAAATTTTACTCCATGCGCCACGCGTATAAAACACTGATTTAAAGTGAAGTTAAAAATGCACTGAAAACCAACCCAACTTCGATATTTTTTCAAAATTAGATATTTTCTTTCCTATCCATGCTGTAAACCTTCAGATATTGGTTGTTTTCTTATAAAAAAACTTCGATTCCCTGTAGTCCTTCGGTCTCCGAAGACCATGGTTGGTCCTTCGAGCTGTAGCCTTTGTAAAATGGTAATAAACTTAGTAATCTAGAGTGATCCTTCAATTTGAAACTGCTAAGAACGAGTGTTGTCCACTCCCAGACTAAGCATGAAGTAAAATTTCGAGTTTAGAAAAGCCCCGCGTAGAAAATTTGTCGAGGGTCGCGCAGCGACCCGAGACAAATTTTCACGGGGCTTTTCTAAACTCGAAATTTTACTTCATGCGCCACGCGTATAAAACACTGATTTCAAGTGAAGTTAAAAATATACTATTAACGTTGGATATTTTTCATGGTTAAGTAATCAAATATGCGTTGACAAATATTTGAATTATTCGAAAATTTTGAATATTTATATCCAAATATGAATAATTGAGTGATTTAAATATTCATATTAGAATATTTAACTATTTGAATTAATCGAATTCGAATCCCAGCCTTAATTGCGATGATTCGAATTATTTAGGAGGATTTGAATCCGTGTATGAGGATTCGAATCCTTTTATAAGAATTCGAATCCTTTTATAAGGATTCGAATCATCTACGTCTGGATTCGAATACGAATCCGTTTAAAAAAATGTAACGAATCCGGATCACGAATCCGTTTTCACTAAAGTATTCGAATACCTCTTTTGAATCCTCTAAAAGGATTCGAATCCGGGAATCGAATCCTGAATGATTCGAATCCAGCCCAGCTCTGCTTTGAACTTTACTTTAAATCAGTGTTTTAGACGCGTGAAATTTTACTTCATGCTTAATTGAGGAGCAGAGAACACTCGTGAGAAGCTTCAAATTTAATGGTTTTCAAATATACCACGAATGCCTGAACAAATACTGCGAATATACCCACTGAGCAAAGAAACGTTGCATGACACGTTGCATCAATGTTACCGCGTAACACGAAACGTTGCGCTTTAAGTTCAATGAATGTTGAAAAAATGTTGCGTAAACGAAAATTTGGTTGACCAAACCAAATTTTAAGGCTTTTCTAAACTAGAAATTTTACTTCATGCTTAATCTGAGAGTGAAACACTCGTATAAAGCTTTAAACTAAACTCTTATTAAAAATCAACGAATATCTGAAGATTTACAGCATATAATTGGGATATGTATACATAAAAAAAATCCCTGCTTGTTCAATATCCATGAAATGTGTAAACCACAACGCTATTACAGCAACAGTTTCAACAATTATACAGTGATAAAAATGCAATGTTAACATTTTTAATATTTTTTAAACGTTTACAATACAGTGTTGCATAAAAGTCAAATTGTAATGATTATACAACGTTTTGTTACTTTACCGCAATATTTTTGAAACGTTATAAAGCAATGTTGAAGTTATGTATCATTTTCAACATTTAGGTAATGTATATGAATCAATATTGCAGGGAAAACGTTTATACAGTGTTTTTAACGTTGCTAAAACTATGTTGTAATATTTTTAATGCAATGTTTTATTTTAGTATCATGTTCAATATTCGTGCAATATTTAAAATTTTTCTGTGTTTAGTGGGTATGGGCAGATCTAAGCGGTACTCGAGTACCTAAAATTTGTACTCTAAGTACTTTTCATGTACTCGGTACTCAGTCCACGAGTACTTTATATTTAAAGTGCTTGTACTCGACCCATTTTTATAGCGCAAAATGACTTTGAGTACATTTGGATATATCTACTTAAGTGCAATTTGCTCTAACTGTCAAAACAAACGATTTACGGTCGTTGAGGTATTTGTTATAACAACTCTCTGAATTTTGACATTAGTGCGACAGTTTAAACAAATGATAGTTTGACTAACTAAAAAAAATGCAACAAATCTGATCTCTGATGTTTGGCTCAAACTGTCAAAACAACCGAACTACACGCAAAAGTGTCAAAAATTACATAAAATATCGACAGCACATCAATCAGCAATGAAATAGGAAGAGTTAGGTTAGGTTTAGTGATAGGCGTAAATAAATAATTTCAATTATCGACTGATTGGTGCTTAAATGATGCTGATAATCGACTCATAAGTGGACTGATAATTGACTGATCATTCTAATGATAATTAACTGATCATTCGTATGATAATCGACCAATGATAAGTTAGGTTAGATGTCGCTTTGTCAAGTTAGGTTAGGTAGATATCACTGTGTGAACTAAATGTCAACTGTCATTATAGTTCAAATGTCGACTAATAACGTACGTCAACTGTTCTTATAGTTCAAGTATTGGCTGCACTGTCATTATAAAAATAATGTTAGAGTGACATAAAATGTCAAAAAGCAACATAAACGGTCAAGTGCCACAAAATATATAAAGTGGTATATAGTGAAGTTAAGTTAGGTTAGATGACAAGTTGCGACGAAACAACCCAGCAAAAACACATATAATATACAGAGTTTTCAAACTTAAGTCGGCACTATTGCTAACTTCGTTATTATTGGAGCTACAAAGTCAGTTAAATAGGCAAACTAGTAGTATTTTTTTCCGCTGATTACGATAGTGAAAACGGAATAAAAATTGAACATCGCGTTTGCGAATTATGTCAAAATGATCAATTTTTTTCAAATACAATGTTTCCAATCTATAAGAAATTGAACTCTAAACAAAATTGCTCTATGACATTGCCTAAATGACTCTGTAGCTCTAATAATAACAAAGTTATACGGAATAAAAATTGAACATCGCGTTTGCGAATTATGTCAAAATGATCAATTTTTTTCAAATACAATGTTCCCAATCGATAAGAAAGTGAATTCTAAACAAAATTGCTCTATAACATTGCCTAAATGACTCCGTAGCTCTAATAATAAGAGTTAAGTTTGACAACCCTGTATATGTAAATAATATGTTAAAATATACACTTAATATATATGTAAGATATTATATAATATACATGTATATTTTATGTATAGTTTATAAAAATGTTATTATGTGATATATACATAATAATTATTATGTCTATATTATATACAGGGTGTCCTATTAATATGGATTATCTTCCGAATCTTGCACCAAATGAAAAAATGTTTGGAGGGGGACATCCAATTCTGTAAGAAAATTCAATCTCCGACACCCAGAGGAGGCGGAGGAGGGGGTAGCTTTAAAATCTTATATGGGAACCCCCACTTTTTATTACACATTTAGATAGAGCGTAGAAAAGTAAGTAAATTTTATTTAAAGACCTTTTTTTGTTACTTTGATAAATGGCGCTGTAATCAACAAAATTGTTTTTATTATGTAAATTTCTCAAAACCAATGAAAGAGGTGTGCGCAGGGGCGACGGCGCATCAAGCAGAGGGGCGCCACCAAAGTCAGAGATCAGAAATTTCATAAGTTTATATGAAAAATTTTAAACTATATAAGTAATCTATATTTTAAACTTCACTTTAAATCGGTGTTTTATACGCGTGGCGCATGAAGTAAAATTTCGAGTTTAGAAAAGCCTGAAAATTTGGATTTGTCGGGGCGCGACTCGCTTCGCTCGCGCGCCCCGACAAATCCAAATTTTCAGGCTTTTCTAAACTCGAAATTTTACTTCATGCTTAATCTGGGAGTGGAAACCTACGTTAAAAAATAAAATGTCAATTATTCGTGTATAAATTAACATTTGTTTCTTAAGATTATAAGGAAATGTTACTCACATAATTACAAACTTGACGGTCTTGTCAAGATTAGACTATTTTCTATCATTACAACACTCTATTATCTTTTATTTCTAACTGCCAAAAATATCGAAAATGTATCATAATTGTCGAAAAATTCTTTTAAATATACTACTGACGAATGCTAATGTCCACTGTCGACGCCGACTTATGGTCAACAAACGTCAACTATCAAAAGTGTCAGCTATTATAAATATGTAAAATACATATATGTATGTGACTAATAAGTATATGGTTAAAAAAATAAGAAACATGCGTTAAAACGTCAGGCGTATGCGCGCGTCAAAATGCTGAGAAATACAAAGAAAAATTGTCGAAAATGTAAAGCAAAACACAATGACGCTCTTAAATACTTATGCCAAAAGTGACAAAATATGTCAAAACTTATCTTAAAAAAAGAACATTGTTAAAACCACAACAATAACAACAAAAATCAAGTTTTTGTGAGTCAATATTGACAGTTGACATATCTAACAGAATAATGATAATTTTAACATTTTGTTATTTTTCTATTTTGACAGTTTTTACAGTTACTCACTCACACACATCATAACGATAACGTTTGATATAAAATGGGTATCTTCATTAGGTGACTTTTTACAGTCTTTACATATATATGAACCGCTAATATTTAATTTTAAAAATAAGGAGAATTTTGAGAAGCATTCTAAAACACACATATACTTGACAAAACATTGCAAGCTATATGATTTCCCAAACCACAAACTCAGTTTAACTGAAAAATCTGCCAGTTATCGTGCAATAAAATTCTACAATAAGTTACCAGCACATTTGCAATCGATAAGGGATCTAAAGAAATTTAAAAAAGTGCTGTTGGAATTCAAATCCAAATTTTCAGGCTTTTCTAAACTCGAAATTTTACTTCATGCTTAATCTGGGAGTGGAAACCTACGTTAAAAATTAAAATGTCAATTATTCGTGTATAAATTGACATTTGTTTCTTAAGATTATAAGGAAATGTTACTCACATAATTACAAACTTGACGGTCTTGTCAAGATTAGACTATTTTCTATCATTACAACACTATATTATCTTTTATTTCTAACTGCCAAAAATATCGAAAATGTATCATAATTGTCGAAAAATTGTTTTAAATATTTATCAAAATATATGATTACTGTCTCGAAAAAACATAATGTATCATATTATCACAACAGCCGAAACACATCATAATTCATACAATACTGTTAAATAATGCCAGTTCATGTTTAGAAAATGACATTCCATTATAGTCACAGAATGTCATTATTAACATTGATTGGCTATATACTGAGATACTAATTTATGTGAATAATGAAAATATAGAACAAATATTTCAATTTATAAGAAAATCGATGATTTACTTAAAAAAAATCGTTTTCTGTAAAACTAACAATTATGTCAAAATTGTCAATTTATTTCAAGAGTAAATTGATAATAAAAATATCAATTTACAACGAACAGACAATTTTGGACAAAAACGACACGTTGTTTACAAAATTTCAATTTCTGGTAAATACGAGACATTTTTTTGCTTAAAATATTTGAAGTATGTATTATTTTTCAAGTGTGGGATATAATTTTAATTGAATTAAACTGCCATTATCGCCGGCATAAATGCACATTTTGTGATAATTCTTAATTTCAGTCAAAAAACAATGCCGAATATTTTTGAAAATTTACGACTACATAGGTCTTTATAAAAATCATAGTTTTTAAAAGTAGTCATAATAATAAAACAATTGTAACTGATTTAAAAAATAAAATATAAATAACTGCCAAAAGTTGGCAACCATATTCTAATTTTTACAAAAAACAACTGTTTTATTATATTTACAGTTGTCAACAAATATTACAACCCTTAAAATTTGTCATAACTATTACATAAAAAAACATTATATTATAATTGTCAAAGACTTTCTAAAACTATCATAGCTGCCATAGAATAAACTATAAAAACTCGTAAATTGAGATGTCAACCTATTTTCTTCTTTATTCAAGTGAGGAAAATATACAATAATAATGTAGAATGTCCAAACCAATAGTGTCAAATACTACATAACTATAAATAATAAGATTGATAATGAATGGAGTTATAATACAAAG
Organism: Philonthus cognatus; assembly: GCA_932526585.2. Lineage (NCBI taxonomy): Eukaryota > Metazoa > Arthropoda > Insecta > Coleoptera > Staphylinidae > Philonthus > Philonthus cognatus. The sequence goes on from OW052243.1 coordinate 111,151,435, forward strand.
TAATACACTAATATAATAAAAAGGATACATTAATAATACGCTAATAATAGTAAATAGTCAATAACTACAAAAAAATTAGCTGATAAAAATATGAAGAAAGGAAATAATAATTATAATATAAAAGACTATTAATAAAAATATTAAATGTATTAATAAGTATTTAGTATTGTTTTTTTTTTCTACTCAAAGTTAAAACATAATGCAGTATATCTAAGTAAAACTGAAAATTCAATATCTTCATATATTTCTCTGTCGATGAATTCCAACAGCACTTTTTTAAATTTCTTTAGACACCTTATCAAATGCAAATATGCTGGTAACTTATTGTAGAATTTTATTGCACGATAACTGGCGGATTTTTCAGTTAAACTGAGTTTGTGGTTTAGGAAATCATATAGCTTGCAATGTTTTGTCAAGTATATGTGTGTTTTAGAATGCTTCTCAAAATTCTCCTTATTTTTAAAATTAAATATTAGCGGTTCATATATATGTAAAGACTGTAAAAAGTCACCTAATGAAGATACCCATTTTATATCAAACGTTATCGTTATGATGTGTGTGAGTGAGTAACTGTAAAAACTGTCAAAACAGAAAAATAACAAAATGTTAAAATTATCATTATTCTGTTAGATATGTCAACTGTCAATATTGACTCACAAAAACTTGATTTTTGTTGTTATTGTTGTGGTTTTAACAATGTTCTTTTTTTAAGATAAGTTTTGACATATTTTGTCACTTTTGGCATAAGTATTTAAGAGCGTCGTTGTGTTTTGTTTTACATTTTCGACAATTTTTCTTTGTATTTCTCAGCATTTTGACGCGCGCACACGCCTGACATTTTAACGCATGTTTCTTATTTTTTTATCCATATACTTATTAGTCACATACATATATGTATTTTACATATTTATAATAGCTGACACTTTTGATAGTTGACGTTTATTGGCCATAAGTCGGCGTCGACAGTGGACATTAGCATTCGTCAGTAGTGACAGTTAACATTAGGCGACATTTAGTTTATAATAACACTTGACATTTATTATGACTGTCAAGTTGCAGGGCGCCAACTGGCCCAAAAATACAAATAAATAAAATGTATAGAATCTACACAGAAATTAATAAAATTTGATAGGCTATAATTTAAATTTAAATATCATCACGGGATATTTCAAAATATTAAATAAAAGTTAAATTTTGATTTGAAATATTTATGAGTATTTTTTAATTAAATTAAATTCTATTAATTTTGAATAATTTCTGATTATTTTGAACTTTTGTAATTATTTATTAGGCTTTATTTTAGATAATATAAGCTTTTCCAATTTGTTCGTCGAAGTTTAGTAACACACAAATAATGCACAGGAATTTGTTCTCGTTCTAAATTTGAAGTAAGAAATAACATCAACTCTATTTTACGTCATAAATTTGAGTCAAGGAAATTGCAAACTAAGTTCCCGATTGATCGTCTAACGAGGGTTTCCACTGCCAGATTAAGCATGAAGTAAAATTTCGACTTCATGCGCCACGCGTATACAACACTGATTTAAAGTGGAGTTCAAAACATACTAAATTTATTTTACTCTAACCAATTAATTGAATATTTCACTTGAAGTTAGTGATTTATACGCGTGGCGCATGAAGTCGAAATTTTACTTCATGCTTAATCTGGCAGTGGAAACCCTCGTTAGACGATCAATCGGGAACTTAGTTTGCAATTTCCTTGACTCAAATTTATGACGTAAAATAGAGTTGATGTTATTTCTTACTTCAAATTTAGAACGAGAACAAATTCCTGTGCATTATTTGTGTGTTACTAAACTTCGACGAACAAATTGGAAAAGCTTATATTATCTAAAATAAAGCCTAATAAATAATTACAAAAGTTCAAAATGATCAGAAGTTATTCAAAATTAATAGAATTTAATTTAATTAAAAAATACTCATAAATATTTCAAATCAAAATTTAACTTTTATTTATTATTTTGAAATATCCCGTGATGATATTTAAATTTAAATTATAGCCTATCAAATTTTATTAATTTCTGTGTAGATTCTATACATTTTATTTATTTGTATTTTTGGGCCAGTTGGCGCCCTCCAACTTGACAGTCATAATAAATGTCAAGTGTTATTATAAACTAAATGTCGCCTAATGTTAACTGTCACTACTGACGAATGCTAATGTCCACTGTCGACGCCGACTTATGGCCAATAAACGTCAACTATCAAAAGTGTCAGCTATTATAAATATGTAAAATACATAGAAATCCAAACGTTAAGGCTTTTTTAAAATCGAAATTTTACTTCATGCTTAATCTAGGAGTGGAAGACAGTCGTTTAAAGCTTCAAAATAAACTTTTTTAAAAAACAAACATTATCCACATTTTTATCACATTCGCTGTAATTGGGACATGAATAAAACTGCATGAAAAAACTTGTCATTAAAACTTTGGACTAGTCTGCTAAACATTTAAATTATATACGCATACAAGCTTTTTTAAATGCTTTATTAAAATGTGTTCAATTTGAAGCTTTAACCGAGTGTTTCCACTCCCAGATTAAGCATGAAGAAAAATTTCGAGTTTAGAAAAGCCTGAAAATTTGGTTTGGTTACGTAGCGAAACTCGAAATTTTACTTTATGCGCCAGGCGTATTAAACACTGAAATATTGTTAAATTAAAAATATACTGCTAAATCAGTATTGAAAATAATTTGCTGAAGCAGGACTAAGAATATATTGCTAAACAAGAATATTTTGTCTGTAAAAGATTCATTTGCGAAAATTTGTAATTTTTTTATTCATTTATTTTAGTGGTTCTTAATCTTTTTTTTATCCAGAACCACTGCAAAGTTTCTGTTTTAAGCAGGGACCACATAGTTCAAGAATATTAAACTATGTTAATCTTAATATATATTTTAATTAGTGATGGGAATATTTGAGATACGATAACCGAATTAGTCGAGTATTAAAATATCTTGATTATCGTGTATCGATTGTTACATGGATTATCATGTATCGATTATTACATCGATTATTTTATCAATCATTTACATTAGCGTTTCTTAACCAATCAATTTTGCATTAATCGCTAAGTAGATTTTGAACTTCACGCCAAATTATCGTTTTATTTCAAGTCTCAAAGCCTGAAAATCCAAATTTTCAGACTTTTCTAACCTCAAGACTTAACTAAAAAGTTCAGCTTAGTTGCACAGCAATTTTTAACCGAAAAGCAAGTTTTACGGATTTCTAACGTTATGTGATGAATTTCTACAATAATTTCTACAATAATAAAAAGGTGATAAAAGTGTTTTTGAAGTGATTAGACTTACCGTTTGCTCAAAATCTATGATTAAAAATACGTTATCGACAACTTGCGTTTGTTATTTAGGCTTTTGTTTTTGTCACGAATAATGCATTGAAGTATAGTGGCTAATTCATTTACCAGGTAGCGCATTTTCAAGGAGGGAAATTTAAAATATAGCACTCAAGAGAAGTAAAAGTCATTAAGTGCATATCTTTGCGCACACTAGAGATTCCACGTACTTCTAGGTAAGGTTAGAAGATAGATGTATAATAGAGTATATTGCTTATGTATTGTTGACGATTCCACCAGCTTCTAGATTAGATTAGTTTAGATTAGGAGAGTGGTTTGAAGTAGATCAAATATTTAGCAATTTCTCTTTGGTCGTGAGTCAATTTTCGATTGGTCGCTAGGTAGATTTTAAACTTCAAGTCAAATTATCGGTTTATACGGCTTGCGCATGAAGTAGCATTTTCGAATTCATTCTAATCTCTAAATTTGACTAAAAAGTTCAGTTTAGTTGCACAGCAATATTTCACCGGAAAACAAGTTTTACGGATATTTAACGTTATATGATAAATTTCTACAATAATAAAAAGGCGGGAAAGGTGTTTTTGAAGTAATTAGACTTACCGTTTGCTCAAAATTGATGATTGAAAATACGTTATCGACAACTTGCGTTTGTTGTTTAAGCTTTTGTTTTTGCGACAAATAATGCATTGAAGTATAGTGTGTAATTCTTCCACCAGATAGCGCATTTTAAGGAGGGAAATTTAAAATATAGCACGCAAGAGAAGTAAAAGTCATTAAGTACACTAGAGATTTTACGTACTTCTGGGTTAAGTTAGAAGATAGATTTATAATATAATAAATTGCTTATGTATTGTTGGCGATTCCACTAACTTCTAGATTAGATTAAGTTAGATTAGGAGAGTGGTTTGAAGTAGATCAAATTTTTAGCAATAATTTTTTGGTCGTGAGTCAATCTTCGATAGGTCGCTAGGTAAGAGTGGCGCATGAAATAACATTTCAAGTTTAGAAAAGCCTGAAAATCCAAATGTTAAGACTTTTCTAACCTCGAAACTTGACTAATAAGTTCAGTTTAGTTGCACAGCAATTTTTCACCGAAAAACAAGTTTTACAGATATTTAACGTTATGTGTGAATTTCTACAATAATTTCTACAAGAATAAAAATGCGATAAAAGTGTTTTTAAAGTGATAAGACTTACCGTTTGCTCAAAATGTATGATGGAAAATAAGTTATGGACAACTTGCGTTTGTTATTTACTCTTTTGTTTTTGTCACAAATAAAACATTGCAGTATAGTGTGTAATCCTTCCATCAGGTAGTACATTTTTAAGGAAGGAAATTTAAAATATAGCATGCACGAGAAGTAAAAGTCATTAAGTACATCTCTTTGGTTAGAAGATAGATTTATAATGGCGATTCCACCGGCTTCAAGATTTGATTAGGTTAAATTAGGAAAGTGGTTTCTCTTTCGCCGTGAGTCAATTTTCAATTGGTCGCTAGGTAGATTTTGAAATTAACGTCAAATTATCGGTTTGCACGCCTTGCGAATAAATTAACATTTCGAGTTTAGAAAACCCTGATCATTTAGATTTGTCGGGCCCTTCGCGCTGGCAAATCCAAATTTTCCGACTTTCTTAATCTCGAATTTTTACTTTATGCCTAACCAAGCTAAAGTAGTGTGTAATTCTTCCATCAGGTAGCGCATTTTTAAGGAGGAAAATTTTAAATATAGCACTTAAAAGAAATCTCAATTTTAAAGATAAAAGTCATTGGGCTCTTTGCGCCCACTAGAGAGTCCACGTACTTCTAGGTTAGGTTAGAAGATGGATTAATAATAGAGTAAATTGCTCATAATATAAATATATATTATATTTCAAATTACCCTTCTTAAATTGCGCTGCCTGGCGAAAAATCCTTGCATTAGATATAACATCTATGATTTAACAAATTATCTATGATAATAACAAGCTCCTAATGAACAAGCACCTCTTTTCCTCTTGTCAAAAATCCTTGCATTAGATATTTTATACATGATCTATGTTTATATACATTACCTATGATAATAACAATCTATCTATGATAATAACAAGCGCCTAATTTATATATAAATAAATAAATATATAAATAAATTAGGCGCTTGTTATTATCATAGATAATGTATATAATCATAGATAAATTATGAAATATCTTATGCAAAGATTTTTGACATAAAAAGAGGTGTTTGTTCATTAGGCGCTTGTAATTATTATAGATAATGTATATAATCATAGATAATGTATGGAACATCTAATGCAAGGATTTTTGTACTTCGTCTTGTTATATGTAAACTATTTAATTTAGCCTGGCTACCAGTTAGTCAAATCAAATTAGCTGATTGTTACTTAAGTAACTGGCCAACTGAAAAATTAAAATTTCAGAAATGTTGACAATTTGCTAAAAACCCGTGTTTTTTGTTTATGTGAAAAAAAAGTGTTTAATTTTTAACTAATTGTTTAAACATGTATCACCAAGTGTTAAGTGAGAAACCTAACTTCAAAACCTGTCATCTAACCTAACAAGCAAATTTCAGAAAAGTTAACAATTAGGTAAAAACACGTGATTTCTTTGTTTATGTAAAACAAACAAACTGTTTAATTTTCACCTAATTGTTTAAACATGTTTTACCAAGTGTTAAGTGAGAAATTACTTCAAGAGTTATAGAGTTAACAATACTTTGGATAATAATCCTAAATACTTTTGTTTTATAAATTCATAAAAAATCAATGAGATTTTTATCAAACAAACATTAGTTACATACTTAGTAATGTCAAATTAATGAATATTATCATTTTGAATTACATATTTAGAAATGTCTAATTAATCAGTGTTATTATTTAACATTTAGGCTTTCTTTTAAAGTTAGAAGTAATGACATTGATGCACTGTCAACAAAAATATTATCAACGTGATATTTTGAAGAAATTCATGATGCTTTGAAAATATTGTAAAAAATCGATTAAACTTAAATTGATTATTTAGAAATAAGTAAATGAGCTTTATTTGAACTAAAAAAAAATGTATACAAAATCAAAGATTAAAGTAACAAAATTTTAAAGAATGATAATCAAATTGATGACAATCATAGAGAAATTGTTTGCTTTGAAAAAATAGAAATCAGACATTGATAAAACTCAAAAGAATAGTTAAATATAATTAATACTTAATGGCAGAACGAACAAAATCGACGCACTCTGAACAAAATTAGTTCTGATTTGATCACAATTTTCTAAAACAGATTGTGATATGCTGAAGAACCTAATGTTTTCTTAGAAAATAACAATGAACCGTTTGTCAGGTTTGGATAAAACTCATAAGGATTATCTAACTGTGAATAAGTTTTGTTTTATAACAATTAAGGTAGGTGTTGTAATATTGATTATTAATCATATAGTTATCAAGACAGTTAGGCTTGAGAAGTGTACGTCGACCGGAGATGTTGTCATTTTAACGCCCAGGTGCCCTTAACATTTAATGCCCAACAAGTTTTTTCTATTGTTTTTGAAATAATTTAATTACAAAAAAATATAAATATTCAGGGTTTGCTGTCACTAGGCAACACGTTTGTTTTTGTGGGCGTTATTTCCTTAAAACGCCCTCAGGCCTGTTAAAAGAAAAACAATGCCTACGGGTATTATTTTTCTTATAACAGGCCCGAGGGCGTTATAAGTAGATAACGCCCGCAAAAACAAACTAGTTGCCTAGTGACCGCAAAGCCAGAACATGGCAATGTATTAAAACACTATTTTCTAAACAGCAAAATAGTTCAATGAAAAAAGAAAAATAGCGCTTTCTCTAAAAGTCACACTCGATTATTTCCATCACTAATTTTAATCAAAATTTTTTAACATATTCCACATATTCAAATAAAACTGTTTTACGCGCAACTAAAATCCTCTTCAAAGAGCCAGCAGTCCAAGGCTTCGTCATAAAAGAAGACGGCAGTTGAACGAGCTCTTGTAAGGAAACTCTTGAACTACTGTTAGAATCCCACTTTTCGGGGAAAGAACGAGGTGCGCAATCTGCCACCGTTGTATTCAATTCGCAATGTCTCGTTTAGGAGAGAGTAAGCAGAGAGAAGCTATTTTGGAGCATTAAAAGCTTCAATCCCTTTAAATTGGCCGAGCCTGACGGAATCAGACCCGTCGAGCTACAAGAAGTTCCGGACATCGTCATACCCTGGTTGGAAACGATGTTCGTCGCTTGTCTTAAGCTATCCTACATCCGAAAGAGGTATTCTTCATCCCTAAAAGTAGGAAGATTTCCCACACAAACCCTAAAGATTACAGGCCCATAAGCCTATCCTCATTTTTGCTTAAAACGCTCGAAAGACTAGTTGACGTTTACATAAGAGGGAGCTTAGACCCCTAACTGTTGTCAACCTCTTAACATGCTTATACCAAATTGAAGGAACAATGAGACACAAGGAGTTTACACTAGTGGCCTTTTTCAATATTGAGGGAGCGTTTAACAATGTGTTCCCTGACGCCATTGAGTCTGCTCTAATAGCAACAGGAATAGAGAAAGCCGTGTGCGGTCTCATAGGAAAGTTGCTCTGTAAAAGGAACATCACCTCCAAACTAGGGAACTATCGAATGAGGAGACAGGTAATTAGGGGTGACCCCAGGGAGGGGTCCTATCTCCTCTCCTCTGGAGCCTATCACTCAATGAGCTACTCCTGGTACTAGGAAACTTTGGGTGCAGGGTAATTGCGTATGCTGACGATGTGGCTGACGATGTGGCTATAGCATCTGAACGTAATGTCGCAACTAATACAGCAAGCATTAGCCTAACTAGCCTAGTGGTGCACGAGGTGCAGCCTTGGTGTTAACCCTCAAAAAACTGAGTTAGTCCTCTTTACAAATCAGCACAAAATTCCCAGTTTCAGACTGCCAACCTTAAATGGATTTGAGCTGGAAATCAAAGAACAAGCTAGGTATCTAGGTACAATCCTAGACCGTAAGATTAGCTGGAAACAAAACATTCAAGAGAGAGTACGGAAGGCGACTGTCGCGCTGTACTCCTGTAACAAAGCGGTAGGTAAAAGATGGGGCATACAGCCTAACATCACCTACTGGCTCTACAGAGCCGCGGTTAGACCTATACTCTACTACGGTGCTTTCAACTGGTGGCCAGAGGGTCCAATAGCACGCATTGGGAAAACTGCCATTAAAACATCACCTTCTAAGGCATTGGAAACGATTCTCAACTTGACCCCTGTGGATCTCTTTGGCAAGCAGATCGCGCTAACAACTACCGTAAGACTAAACTCAGTTAGCAGGCTGACACCGGACACGCAGGGACACACAAGAATCCTCAAGAAATTTGCTAGCGTCCCCTTGAACATCGACCGCTTTCGGCAGTATGTTCTCTGCCCAAATACTCACTAGGATGGACTGGGAGGAGGGCAGGTTACCGGACACAGGCTCACTCAACGTCTTCACGGGCGGATATAAGTGTGATGATAAGGCAGGGGCTGGGATTTTTTGTGAGGACCTGCACCTCCGTTTTAACGGTAAAAGTAAAACACATTTATTTGAGATAAGCATGAAGTGTATACTTTCCTAAGTACACCTATTTTTGCAAAATATTTCAATCTCTTAATGAGAATGTAATAAAGATAAAGACCACAATATGCCGAGTTTTTTGTGTTTAGATAGCGGCTTAGATTACCTCTTAAAAAAACGATTTAGTACTGAATAATATCAACCAAGAATGTAAATGATCATGATTCAGCCAACATCGCTAAATTTAATTACTTGCATTTCCTGTGTATATCTGCTATCAACTTTTTATCAGACAACAACAAAAGCAAAATATTTTTTAAAAGTACCTGTATTATGTTACAGAAATGACTGGCGTCTGTTATTAGTCATATGGTTATCAAGACAGTTATATCTTTGAATAAAGAAAATATCAAGTTTAAATTGCAAATGCATGGATGATATTTATTTTTGAAGTGAACAAGTGTACAGGGCGGTGCATTTTAGAGGTGCCACATGGGGAAAACTTTTTCATTTGAAGAGATACACCGTTTTCTCAAGCCAGGGTCACTTTTTTGTGTTTTAATCAATAGCGAAAAGAACATTGATCTATCTTTAACTGTTTCCGCTTTATAACCAGAATAACCAAACTGTAAACAATTTAATTAAAACACTTAACTTTGTTTTACCACTTTTATTTTTACTTTTCAGTGACTATAGTTTCGACTACAAGGTAGTCATTATCAAACTAAGTGCCTAAAATTATGTGTACATTGCTTTTATATTACAGCATCAAAGAGAGGGGTATACATTATGTCGGTCTGATCATTAATGAGGGGAATTTCCGGATTAGCTTTTAATTTGTGAATTTCCAGCGCTTCCAGCAAATCCATTCTTCGATCTTTATCCGACAAATGGATTACTGAAATCATGCTGTTTTCAGTGCAGGTATGGTTGTTTTCCAATAAATGTGTTGCAAAGGTGGACCTGTTGTTTTTTAAAGACAATGAATTCATATGCTCTTTAATTCTAATTTCAAAATTTCTACCAGCTTGACCAATGTATACCGGATTTTTTGTTTTTATCTATAGCGGTTTTGGGATTGTGAATAATGTTGGCTATTCTACTGTACGGTTTAAAAACTATATTGACGTTACACTTTTCAAGGGATCTTTTGATTTTGTTGCTAATATTTCCGAAATATCTTAGTGGGTAAAATTTATTTTTATTTGTTGAATTTAAAGCGTAAATGAATTTTTGAATTTGTTTCAGTTCTTGTTTCGTTATTAGTCTGTCTATTAGAGCTGAATTATATCCGTTGTTTGTAGCAATGTGTTTAATTATTAAAAATCCTTTTATACGTGATTCAGTAGACAGGGGTAATTTTATTGCTCTATTAATGAATGAATTGAATGCCGCAATTTTTTGATTGTATGGATGACGGGATGTGTTTGGAATTATGGAGTCGGTATATATGGGTTTTCGAAATATATCAAATAATAGTGTGTTATTTGATTTTGTAATCGTTAAATCTAGGAAATTAATGCTGTTGTTGTTTTCAAATTCTACTGTAAATTTAATTGATGGATGAAGTGTGTTAATGAAATTAAGGAACTGATTGACTTGTCTGTCTGTACCTTTAAAGCACGCAATAATGTCATCTATACCACCAGTTAATATGTTTTTGCTTAAAGGAGAGTTAAGGATTTGTTTGGTGAGGTTTTCCATAAATACTTCTGCTAATAAGGGTCTAAGGGGGGAACCCATCGCTAAACCATCTTTTTGAATGTAGAATTTGTTGTTAAATGAGAAGTAGTTATGTTTGAGGATGAGGTTTAATAAATTGAGGAATTCGAATTTTATTACGAGATTTACATTGTTTCTATCTAGATGGTTAGTTATTATTCTAATACAATCTTGAGGGAGGATTTTAGCAAACATGCTTGTTGCATCAAAAGAAACTAATCTGCAATTATTATCTACATTAATGTTCTTTAGTTTGTTTGTTAATTCTATTTGATTTTTGATGGAGCTTTTTAAAGATAAAAACTCCATCAAAAATCCAATAGAATTAACAAACAAACTAAAGAACATTAATGTAGATAATAATTGCAGATTAGTTTCTATTGATGTAACAAGCATGTTTGCTAAAATCCCCCCTCAAGATTGTATTAGAATAATAACCAACCATCTAGATAAAAACAATGTAAATCCCGTAATAAAATTCGAATTCCTCAATTTATTAAACCTTATCCTCAAACATAACTACTTCTCATTTAACAACAAATTCTACATTCAAAAAGATGATTTAGCGATGGGTTGCTTATTAGCAGAAGTATTTATGGAAAACCTCACCAAACAAATCCTTAACTCTCCTTTATGCAAAAAACATTAACTGGTGGTATAGATATGTAGATGACATTATTGCGTGCTTTAAAGGTACAGACAGACAAGTCAATCAGTTCATTAATTTCATTAACACCCTTCATCCATCAATTAAATATACAGTAGAATTTGAAAACAACAACAGCATTAATTTCCTAGATTTAACGATTACAAAATCCAATAACACACTATTATTTGATATAATTCGAAAACCCACATATACCGACTCCATAATTCCAAACACATCTAGTCATCCATACAATCAAAAAATTGCGGCAATCAAATTACCCCTGTCTACTGAATCACGTATAAAAGAATTTTCAATAATTAAACAAATTGCTACAAACAACGGATATAATTCAGCTCTAATAGACACACTAATAACGAAACAAGAACTGAAACAAATTCAAAAATTCATTTACGCTTTTAATACAACAAATAAAAATAAATTTTACCCACTAACATAATTCGGAAATATTAGCAACACAATCAAAAGATCCCTTGAAAAGTGTAACGTCAATATAGTTTTTAAACCGTACAGTACAATAGCCAACATTATTCACAATCCCAAAACCGCTATAGATAAAAACAAAAAATCCGGTATTTATAAATTAACGTACGAAACATGTAAAGGAGCATACATTGGTCAATCTGGTAGAAATTTTGAAATTAAAATTAAAGAGCATATGAATGCATTGCGTTTAAAAATAACAGGTCTGCCTTTGCAACAAGTGTTTTAATTAAATTGTTATGGAGATGTACCACAAAGTGAACGCCAACCAAATTAAAGATTCAAACTGAAAACACTTTCTTATGGCAACTTTTTACGCCCATTAAAATGACGTACCCGTTTTATGTCAAGAACGTTTTGTTTTTGTTTCCTATATGAAAATCACATTTTTCTTATGGGCGCATATGGAGATATACACATCATTAAACAGCATTTGTAACCCTGATTTCAATGATATGCCACATGCATACTTTTGTCAAAATAATGCCAACTCTCAAAGTTGCCATGACAACCGGTAAACAATTTCCTTACTAGGTGATACTTGCGATTTATTTGAAAATGTGACTACTATCGATGTAGTATATTTTTGTTTCTAGATAAACACTTTTGATTGACATAAAGTGCTTCTTTGCTTGTCGTTTATATCAAAAAATGTTTTTTGTTCAAAGGCATACAAGTAGCACATCGTTGAAATCAGCATAAAAAATGCTGTTCAATGACATGCATATCCCCATATGCGCCCATAAGAAAAAAATGAATTTCGTGTAGAAAAACAAGAACAAAACGTCTTTAAAATAAAACACGTACGTCATTTTAAGTTGCGATAAGAAAGTTTTTACAGTTTGGTTATAACTTTAAAAACAAATGAGTTACAGTAACTTCATAAAAACGACATTGTATCAACTTCCGGTGAAAGAGCGGAAACGATTAGAGATAGATAAATTTTCTTTTCGCCATTGATTAAAACATGAAAAAGTGACCTTGGCTCGCGAAAACGGTTTTTCAAAATGTCTTAAAATAAAAATGTTTTCCATATGTGGCACCTCCAAAATGCACCACCCTGTACATAAAAATAAACATTGTGAAGTGCATAGTGCAAAATATCGACATTTTCCTCTAAATTGATATAAAAAAATCTATTTAATATAAAAAAAAAATTGGATTTGTCAATCGTTTGCAGAATATTTACAAAAAATCAAAAATCTATTATGAAGCGCTAATTTAATCACATAATAAAATCAATCTAAAGTTTAGCAATTGTTCGTTTATTATCTATTAATGATTTCGATAGCTAACGCCATCTAATGCTTCATAGTGGCATCGTCAGTGACACGAATGCACAAAGTGCATATACAGGTCACTGTTTCGTCCACGAGTGAGCAGAACTCTGTTTGTGAAACCAGAAAACAAATATCAAAATTGAATTTGTGTTCAGTATTCCGGCACCAGGTACCCACAGACGCGTTTCGGACTTCAAGGTCCTCTTCAGTGTGGTCCCGACCCACTGCTGAGGAATACTGAACATTTCTGACTATTTCAAGCCAATATGTGAAAACTATTAATGATTTCGATAGCTAACGCCATCTAATGCTTCATAGTGGCATCGTCAGTGACTATGAAGCATTAGATGGCGTTAGCTATCGAAATCATTAATAGTTTTCACATATTGGCTTGAAATAGTCAGAAATATTCAGTATTCCTCAGCACTGGGTCGGGACCACACTGAAGAGGACCTTGAAGTCCGAAACGAGTCTGTGGGTACCTGGTGCCGGAATACTGAACACAAATTCAATTTTGATATTTGTTTTCTGGTTTCACAAACAGAGTTCTGCTCGCTCGTGGACGAAACAGTGACCTGTATATGCACTTTGTGCATTCGTGTCACTGACGATGCCACTATGAAGCATTAGATGGCGTTAGCTATCGAAATCATTAAAAGTTTTCACATATTGGCTTGAAATAGTCAGAAATGTTCAGTATTCCTCAGCACGGTCGGGACCACACTGAAGAGGACCTTGAAGTCCGAAACGCGTCTGTGGGTACCTGGTGCCGGAATACTGAACACAAATTCAATTTTGATATTTGTTTTCTGGTTTCACAAACAGAGTTCTGCTCGCTCGTGGACGAAACAGTGATCTGTATATGCACTTTGTGCATTCGTGTCACTGACGATGCCACTATGAAGCATTAGATGGCGTTAGCTATCGAAATCATTAATAGTTTTCACATATTGGCTTGAAATAGTCAGAAATGTTCAGTATTCCTCAGCACTGGGTCGGGACCACACTGAAGAGGACCTTGAAGTCCGAAACGCGTCTGTGGGTACCTGGTGCCGGAATACTGAACACAAATTCAATTTTGATATTCGTTCATTATCTGTTGATTTCTTTCTCGTTTTATAAACATGTCATATTTAGGAAAAAAGTTACAAAGGATTCATCCAATAAACGATTTTCCTTACTTTCGAAACAACAATTTTAAGTCTATTCTAAACTCGATATTTTACTTTACGCTTAATCTGGGAGTGAAAACAGGCGTTAGATGCTGTAAATTTACCACTTCTATAAAATCAACGAATTCTGGCAAATTTAGCTATAATTATCGGGATATGTATACTTATAAGAAAAATTCTCAGTATGTTTTACCACGTGAAATATAAGAAACTTATTTAAGATTAATAATTGTTGTATTGCATAATGGAAAACATTAAAAACAGACTTAACAAATCCAACAAAAATATCACACACATGAAAATTGAAAAATTGCAACAAATGCCTTCAGAATAATTTCGAAAATTATGATATTTGTTTGAAAATATGAAAAATCCAGCACTTACTAATAGATTTTCTATTTAACCCTTAAATGCACCGTGCTGCATTTTGGCAACAAATCTATTTTAGCTAAAAAGTTCCAAAAACGTATTGATCTTTGCTTGAATATTAAAATGTTATGTTTTATGTCAGAAATGTATACATAAATGAATAATTTTTTACATTTCTGAAAAAATATAATTCAGTTATTTTGTAATAAATATTTTATGTCACATAACATTTTTTGGACATTTTCCCATTGAAATACACATATTTTGTAATTATTTCAACTGAAAAATAATCTAAAAGAAAAAAATTAGCATTTAATGGTTAAATATGGAGGAAAATATCGATATATTGGACTATTCAAAGTTTTTATAAATGCAAAAATTTGAATTATCCAACGGAAGTTGATGAAGCAATGATTATTTAGATAAACTTACTGTAGTTTCAACTGGGCGAGCAGCACAGATTAAGATTGCAGAACAAAGCTGTTGCACTCAGTAAAGTTTGTTGACAACTGAGAGATCCAAGCACCAACGCCACAATTTGTATTAACAAATTAATCAGATTAACATTAAATACGTATGGCGGGAGATTTAAATTAATTCATTAATTAATAATTTCTCTTATGATGCAATTTAATTAATATTTTTAATAACAAATTTTGTTTTCTAATATAATTTAAAAAAAAACAGAAGTTGGAACATAGAAAAAATGTACACACTTGCTAGCATTTGAATTTAAATGCAACAATTATATTTGAAAAGGGAGTTGTTCCCACTAAAAGTGCAATGCAATTGACAAGTGTAAGGCTTCCCGTTGATAAACAATAAAGTTATAAAAAAATGTTACACACATGATCATTTCGTAAAAAAGTTAATTTTCAATTAATTAAAAATTGTATTCCAAAAAGTTAATTAACACCCCTAAGTGTTGGTTTTAAATGTTATTAAAGAGATTATAGCATTTTTTTTGTTTTATTAAAGAAAAGTTAGTTATACTTACCTTAATTGTTGCCTAACATACAGATTGCTTTTGGTAAGAAATTAAACTTTTTTTATACATTTATTGGATATTGGTTTTAAACCATTCCACAATTTCACCTTTATATTTTGTAATTTAACTATATGTAGACGCCATAAACACATTCACACACATCCATAGGCCCAGGTGGAATCATTTTGTACTTTTAAATGACCCCACCCGGCGGGACTCGAACCCCCGACCACCCCTGGGCTAGGAGGCAGGGTCTCTACCCACTACCCTACCGGGGCTCCCCAAAATTAAACTTATTTATTGTCAACGAATGTAAAAGTCATTACATACAAACATTTTTCTTTTAAGTATACATATCCCAATGATTACAACGTTTGGTAAATTTGCAGTAATTTGATGTTAAATTGACCGCTTTTATAAAAAAGCGAAAAATTTAAAGCTAGTAATAAACGTCAATTTGAATCTAATAAAACCGAGTGTTTCCACTCCTTGATTAAGCATTAAGTAAAACTTCATACGCCAGGCGTATTAAACACTGAAATATTGTGAAATTAAAAATGTACTGCTAAATCAGTATTAATAGTAAACTGCTAAAACAGGATTAAAGATATAACGCTAAACAAGAATATATTTAATTTCACAATATTTCAGTGTTTAATACGCCTGGCGCATAAAGTAAAATTTCGAGTTTAGAAAAGCCTGAAAATTCGCGGAGCGACCAAACCAAATTTGAAGGCATTTCTAAACTCGAAATTTTACTTCATGCTTAATCATGGAATGCAAAAACTCGTTAAAAACTTCAAATTGAAATCTCTAAAAAAACCAACAAATGTCGAATAATGTACAGCGGATGCATATGTATACTTAAAATAAAAATTCCCTGTATAACATTATTTTACGACACAAATTTAAATTGTTTATATTATACGTATGAAGAGCAAAATGTTTGCGTTTTAAATTAGTCTTGTTTTCATTTACAGGGAATCCCGAGATTACCGGGAAAATCATTTAAATCGTCTCATTTCTCGGGAACAAAAAAATCCGGAAAATTCCTCTATCTAGTCAGAAATTGACAAAGTCTTGAAACTGAAGAAGATAAAAAAACAAGAGAAACTCGTTCAACGTTCAAAATCAATCGACGTAACTTTTTCAATTATCATTGAATTTAGTTGTAAAATTACGTTTCACAACACAGCGATCGTTGTTTCTTTTTTTAATGAACATTTAATTTACCCCTTAAAGAAGGAGTTTTAGTTTTAGATTATATTTCAATTGAAATGATTATAAAATATGTGCATATTACCCACATTTTGAAGTAATTTTATATTACCATATAAACTAGAAAGATTTCATCTGGTGCTTCATTTATGAATTTAATTATGCATAATTATGTAAAAACGTTAGCTTTTTTTGGGCCTGTGCCCAGATTCTTTCAGATAAGCAATTAGTGAAGAAAATGTGTAAATATCTACTGAATTATAGAAAAAAGATAAAATAAGCCAAACGAATCATATCATTAATATTCACTTTATATTTTTCACACCAATTCTTCAACACGATGGATTTTCATACCAAAGTTTCTGAAACTATTGAGGAACATCCTATATTCCATGCTTCTTTTAAATCACAATCTTCTGCTTCAGAACCACTCATCGTTCATTTCCTTTCTTGTTTTACGAGAAAAGATTGCAAATTTACAAAAACCGTCAAACTGACACGAACCTTGCTTTTTTATTTTTAATTATTTCCATAGCTACTACCACAAAGCTGCCATTTATTATCCCAAATTTATCAAATTATTTAAAAATATTAAAAATTATTTCATTTCATTTGATATAGTCTTTGTAAGACTAACTTGTTGTAGATTGCGAAAAGGATCGCACTTTTAATGTTTGAAAAATTATTTCGTCTATATGCATTACGATCGTGCAAAAAAGCTATAAGCATCTCGAACAGTAAGGACTACCGGTCGTCGCTTGCTCCTCCACCAAACAACTTAGTCCAGTCAAAAACATATTATTTTAAAGTACACATTTTTCTTTTACACTTTTTAGACCTTATTTTCAATGGTATGTGTGTTCCTAATTAGATTTTAATATTGTTATCAGTGAAAAGAGTAGGGTTGTTCTGGTATCGAGGTGACTAGCAACACTTCTTCAGAATATAAACTATCGACCTACGAATCAGTCATATTCAAATCACGTCTTAAATGTTTCGTTATTGTATTTAAGTTGTTAAATGTCATTTTCCAAGTTTCTGCAAAAATATATTAAAGTGAAGTAGAAAGTTTCTCGTAATCGGACCTGAGTTGACACAACTACGACTTCATAAATGAATTCAAGAAATCAAAAGTATTAAAAAAACCTAGTAACGAGCGACACGTCATGATGTCGGTGAAATCTTCACCAATTTGACGTTGTCGTATGGTAAAGTTACTAATTAAATACTTTAAAATTAACCCATAATGTGTTGCAGTATATTATACTACCAAAATTCTAGTGTTTTATTTATGTAAATATATATATTTGCACGATCTATCGTTTTTTACCACATCAGGGCGGTAGGTTGTATTTAGCAAGTTGCATACAAACCTAATTTTTACTTACCTTTTATCTGCTATAGATATGCACACGCTTTTGTGAAAGAGTTCAATCTGAAGCTTTAAACGAGTGTTTTCCACTCCCAGATTAAGCATGAAGTAAAATTTCGAGTTTAGGAAAGCCTGAAAATTTGGTTTGGTCGCTTCGCTTCATTACGCCACCAAACCAAATTTCCAGGCTTTTCTAAACTCGAAATTTTACTTCATGCTTAATCTGGGAGTGGAAACACTCGTTAGACGATGAATCAGAAAAATCGCCCAATTTTGTTTTTTTTTTTAACTTAAGCGCAAAGTTTATTCATACATCGACAATCGCTGATTTTTATGCTTCATGCTTAATCTAGGAGTGGAAAGACTCGTTAGACGATGAATCAGAAACTTGGTAAAAAATCGCCTAATTTTGTTTTTTTTAACTTTAGTGCAAAGTTTATTTATTCATCGACAATCGCTGATAATTTTATCAAAATCCGAAATGTCTTTCGTAATCTAAGATCAGAAAACAAGATTTTAAATATTTTTTTATTTATTCATTGACGACATTTTATTCAACTTTAAACGTCTTTAGTGTCGTTAAAAATTGCTCCATTTTATTTTTTTAGGGTTTTCCACTCCTAGATTAAGCATAAAGTAAAATTTCTTGTTTAGAAAAGCCTGAACAGTTGGTTTGGTCGCGTAGCAAAGCGGAGCGATCAAACCATATTTTCAGGCTGTTCTAAACTCAAAATTTTACTTCATGCGTCGGGCGTATTAAACACTGAAAACACTAAATTATTGTGAATACGTGAACGCCACTTGAAATCAGCGTCTTATAGGCGTGGCGCATGAAGTAAAATTTCGAGTTTAGAAAAGCCTGAAAATTTGGTTTGGTCGCTCCGCTTCGCGGAGCGACCAAACCAAATTTTAAGGCTTTTCTAAACTCGAAATTTTACTTCATGCTTAACCTGGGAGTGGAAACACTCGTTAGGCGATGAATCAGAAACTTAATCAAAAACCTTTCCATTTAAATATTTTTTTATTTATTGATTGATGACATATTATTCCACTTTAAACGTCTTTAGTGTCGTCAAAAATTGCTCCATTTTATTTTTTGAGGGTTTTCCACTCCTAGATTAAGCATAAAGTAAAATTTCTTGTTTAGAAAAGCGTGAACAGTTGGTTTGGTCGCGTAGCAAAGCGGAGCGATCAAACGAAATTTTCAGGCTATTCTAAACTCGAAATTTTACTTCATGCGCCACGCGTATTAAACACTGAAAACACTAAATTATTGTGAATACGTGAACGCCACTCGAAATCAGCGTCTTATACGCGTGGCGCATGAAGTAAAATTTCGAGTTTAGAAAAGCCTGAAAATTTGGTTTGGTCGCTCTGCTTCGCGGAGCGACCAAACCAAATTTTAAGGCTTTTCTAAACTCGAAATTTTACTTCATGCTTAACCTGGGAGTAGAAACACTCGTTAGGCGATGAATCAGAAACTTAATCAAAAACCTTTCCATTTAAATATTTTTTTATTTATTGATTGATGACATATTATTCCAGTATAAACGTCTTTAGTGTCGTCAAAAATTGCTCCATTTTATTTTTTGAGGGTTTTCCACTCCTAGATTAAGCATAAAGTAAAATTTCTTGTTTAGAAAAGCGTGAACAGTTGGTTTGGTCGCGTAGCAAAGCGGAGCGATCAAACGAAATTTTCAGGCTGTTCTAAACTCGAAATTTTACTTCATGCGCCACGCGTATTAAACACTGAAAACACTAAATTATTGTGAATACGTGAACGCCACTCGAAATCAGCGTCTTATACGCGTGGCGCATGAAGTAAAATTTCGAGTTTAGAAAAGCCTTAAAATTTGGTTTGGTCGCTCCGCGAAGCAGAGCGACCAAACCAAATTTTCAGGCTTTTCTAAACTCGAAATTTTACTTCATGCTTAACCTGGGAGTGGAAACACTCGTTAGGCGATGAATCAGAAACTTAATCAAAAACCTTTCCATTTAAATATTTTTTTATTTATTGATTGATGATATATTATTCCACTTTAAACGTCTTTAGTGTCGTCAAAAATTGCTCCATTTTATTTTTTGAGGGTTTTCCACTCCTAGATTAAGCATAAAGTAAAATTTCTGGTTTAGAAAAGCGTGAACAGTTGGTTTGGTCGCGTAGCAAAGCGGAGCGACCAAACCAAATTTTAAGGCTTTTCTAAACTCGAAATTTTACTTCATGCTTAACCTGGGAGTGGAAACACTCGTTAGACGATGAATCAGAAACTTAGTCAAAAACCTTTCCTTTTAAATATTTTTTTTATTTATTGATTGATGACATATTATTCCAATTTCTTTGCGTAGCAAAGCGGAGCGACCAAACCAAATTTTAAGGCTTTTCTAAACTCGAAATTTTACTTCATGCTTAACCTGGGAGTGGAAACACTCGTTAGACGATGAATCAGAAACTTAGTCAAAAACCTTTCCATTTAAATATTTTTTTTATTTATTGATTGATGACATATTATTCCAATTTCTTTGCGTAGCAAAGCGGAGCGACCAAACCAAATTTTAAGGCTTTTCTAAACTCGAAATTTTACTTCATGCTTAACCTGGGAGTGGAAACACTCGTTAGACGATGAATCAGAAACTTAATCAAAAACCTTTCCATTTAAATATTTTTTTATTTATTGATTGATGACATATTATTCCACTTTAAACGTCTGTAGTGTCGTCAAATATTGCTAGATTTTGTTTTTTGTGTTTTCCACTTCCAGATTAAGCGCAAAGTAAAATTTCGTGTATAGAAAAGCCTGAACATTTGGTTTGGTCGCGTAGCAAAGCGGAGCGATCAAACTAAATTTTCAGTCTGTTCTAAACTCGAAATTTTACTTCATGCGCCACGCGTATTAAACACTGAAAACACAAATTTATTGTGAATACGTGAACGCCACTTGAAATCAGCGTCTTATACGCGTGGCGCATGAAGTAAAATTTCGAGTTTAGAAAAGCCTGAAAATTTGGTTTGGTCGCTCCGCTTCGCGGAGCGACCAAACCAAATTTTAAGGCTTTTCTAAACTCGAAATTTTACTTCATGCTTAACCTGGGAGTGGAAACACTCGTTAGGCGATGAATCAGAAACTTAATCAAAAACCTTTCCATTTAAATATTTTTTTATTTATTGATTGATGACATATTATTCCACTTTAAACGTCTTTAGTGTCGTCAAAAATTGCTCCATTTTATTTTTTGAGGGTTTTCCACTCCTAGATTAAGCATAAAGTAAAATTTCTGGTTTAGAAAAGCGTGAACAGTTGGTTTGGTCGCGTAGCAAAGCGGAGCGACCAAACCAAATTTTAAGGCTTTTCTAAACTCGAAATTTTACTTCATGCTTAACCTGGGAGTGGAAACACTAGTTAGACGATGAATCAGAAACTTAGTCAAAAACCTTTCCTTTTAAATATTTTTTTTATTTATTGATTGATGACATATTATTCCAATTTCTTTGCGTAGCAAAGCGGAGCGACCAAACCAAATTTTAAGGCTTTTCTAAACTCGAAATTTTACTTCATGCTTAACCTGGGAGTGGAAACACTCGTTAGACGATGAATCAGAAACTTAGTCAAAAACCTTTCCTTTTAAATATTATTTTATTTATTGATTGATGACATATTATTCCACTTTAAACGTCTGTAGTGTCGTCAAAAATTGCTCGATTTTGTTTTTTGAGTGTTTTCCACTCCCAGATTAAGCATAAAGTAAAATTTTGTGTTTAGAAAAGCCTGAACATTTGGTTTTCAGGCTGTTCTAAACTCGAAATTTTACTTCATGCAACGGTAAAAAAACACATTTCTAAAATATTAAAAAACAAAACCCTAAGTTTTGTTTTCTTATATTTTAGAAATGTGTTGTTTTATGTAATATCAGCAATATCAAGGTAAGTAAATTCAATTTTAAATATTGTTTTACTATATACACTTTTAATCGTTTAACATGAAATCTTATTATAGATATCACTTTTTTTGTATTCATGTATGCTGTAAAAATGTACACATATTCAATATTTCCAATTTGTTTTAGACCACATGCATACAAACATTTTTCTTCAATAGATAATAAAATAAATAAATAATAATAATAACATTTTCATGATCTATAAAATATTTCTACGCATTGTAAATATAAATCAGTTTATAGAATTTTTTATACAAGTGAATTCTTTCTTCATAAATATGTTACCGGCGCTTTACCGAAAGCGCCGTCAACTTGTTCATTCAGCAACATTTCAGCTGCAACATAACCACGGGCTTTATCTTGTTACATATTTTAATATTCGGAACAACGGTCCCCATCAACTTCATTATTGCTTCATTCTCTTTTATTTTCCAAATAAGTAAAGTTCGCGCCATACATTGGATAGATATAAGATTTAGGATAAGGTTAGGTTGCCTAGTGAATCGTCGTCAGATAGGTCAAGCGCCCCCACACATCGGGCAGCTCACTTCATCCCCTAGGGATGAAACTCGATTTGCTAAAAAAAAATATGAAAATATGCAAAATTTCAATATTCGACCAAAGATCAATACTTTATTTGGAGGAAGGATGCTCGATATATATCGATATCTTAAAATATCGATATTTTTATGCAAAATAATCGATATTTATAACGATATTTATTTTTCCGAAATATCGCTAATATCGATGCCATATGATCGAAATCGTTACATTCGATACTAGTTATTTATTAGACGCCATCTATTGTATTAAATTCAGAAAAAACTGAAACACGTTTTACATTAAGTAAAAATCTACGTCGACGCAGGGTTATGTTTTAAAAAGAATTACCTGTGTTTATTGAAGTGCCTTTCTATTTAATTCTATTTCTATTTCCGAAAAGAAAAGCTTGAAATATACAAAATATCATATTCCCAAGAATTGCTGGACGCAATCGAATTTCGAAAGGCTTGATTACCAAAGTTATCAATATTGTAGAAAAGAAGGTTTTCCAGTCCCTGATTAAGCATGAAGTGAAATTTCAGGCTTTTCTAAACTGGAAATTTTACTTCATGCGCCACGCGTATAAAACAGTGAAGTTCAAAATATACTTCTTCACATCACTTTAAATGATTGTTTTATACGCGTGGCGCATGAAGTAAAATTTCGAGTTTAGAAAAGCCTGAAAATTTGCTTTGGTTTAAGTCTTTTCTAAACTCGAAATTTTACTTCATACTTAATCAGGGACTGGAAAACACTCTTTTGTACAATATTCATAACTTTGATAAACACTCGTCCTCTTGATTAAAAAAAAAACAATTGACATTTTCTTTAAGATACTTTATGGATCACCATGTATAAAAATATATACGCCCATCTTGTCGATCTTGTAGAAATATCCAAAATGCATGTATTATACTTTTCTGTAGCTCAAATATTTTGAGTTGTAGCGTTTTTTTGTGAAAATTGAAAAATGTCGAGAATTTACGCGAGTACGCTTGCTATATTTTTGCAAAAGTTGCGAATGACTCAATAACCAATAGTAATACAGAAAATTGGTTCGAATAAAAGTTTTAGATAATAAAATTTTGGGCAATTTTTCTATCTTTAAGTTTTTTCGCAGTCATCTGTTTTCTTGAAGAAAAACGATAGTTTATTGAAAGATTCGTAAAAACTTATAATTTTTACAAAGTCATGAAATTACTTGGAATTGTTTATTGAAATTTATGTGTGTTCTTGAACTGCGAGATAAATCAGCGTTTTACGCGCCTGGCGCATAAAGTAAAATTTCGAGTTTAGAAAAGTGTAAAAATTTGGATTTGGTCGGATTGGCGGCAGCGACCAAATCCAAATGTTCATTCTTATCTATCTTATCTTAACCTGGGAGCGAAAGACACTCGTTCGGCAATTGTCTACGGCTTATTTTGTCTTTTTGTGTTTTATTAAAACAAAATATGCGATATTAATAAAAGAATTAAAAAATAAGGAATATTATAAAAAGAATTGAAATTTGTTAATAACTCAAATCATGAATTTTTATAAAAATGTTAGAAATTCACGGAAAGCGTCAACATATTTAAAATCGACTAAAATCTTGAAAATTCATGAAAAGCGTCAAAATATTAAAAAATTATGAAATGCGTTAAAATATTAAAAATTCATTAGATATATTAAAAATTAACGAATGCCTTAGAAATACACGAAGTGTCAAACTTGTAAAGATTAACGAAAATCATAAAAATTGACAAAAATTCATGAAAAGTATCAATGTTTTTAAAATATACGACATCTTACAAATTTAGGAAAACCTTGGAATTTTATAATAAGCTTCAACATTTTTAAAATTAACGAATATTTCGGAAATTTACGAAAATTGTTTTGAAAATTAACAGACATTTTGGAAATTCACAGAAATTAATGAAAGGAGTAAAAATATTAAAAATTAACTAATGTCTTAAAAATTTATGAAGTGTCAAAATTCTAGAGATTACAAAAACCTTTAAAATTCACAAACACCGCCAATATGAAGTACATGAAGTACAATTTCGAGTTTAGAAAAGCCTGAAAATTTGGTTTGGTCGCTTCCCTATGCGACCAAACCAAACTTTGAGGCTTTTCTATACTTGATATGTTACTTCATGCTTAATCTGGAAGTGAAGCCTGAAAATTTGGTTTGGTCGCTTCCCTATGCGACCAAACCAAACTTTAGGGCTTTTCTATACTCGATATGTTACTTTATGCTTAATCTGGAAGTGGAAATACTGTTTCTAAACTTTAAATTAAACGCTTTTATAACATCGACGAATGCCTGAACATTTACAGCGTATACATTATGTATATTTAAAAGTAAATGTTCAGTATGTAATATAATAAGTAATTCATAGAAATCATAAAAAGAAGTGCAGAATTTTGCCTAAAATCAACTTTTAGAATTAACTTTATAATTGCTCGACCGTTTATGGGTTAGACATGAAGTAAATATTCCGAGTTTAGAAGAGCCTGAAAATTTGGATTCTTCGCGAAGCAAATCTTTGGGCTTTTCTAAACTAGAAATATTTACCACATGCGCCAGGTGTGTAAAACATTGATTTTATAAGTAAGTGGATTTTTCAGAAATGTAAACAATATTATTTATGGTGGTACATCAAATTCTGTGGACTTTATTTTCATGACTTATCAATTTGCATATTAGTCAACAGCATTTTTCTCCCTGGTTTCAAGATTTGACAGTTTTTACAGTTACACACACTCACACACACATTGATATAAATTTTTTTATATTTCTGATGTTACTTGAAAATTTGTTTTGTAATATATAAGATTTTCGTTGATCAATATCACGAATATCTACGCGCTAGTGACAGCTGTCAAGATATAGACAGTCAATATATAGGCAGTATAGTCAATTGACTATCAATACCTAACCTAACCATGGACATATCCTAAATTTACCAGTTTTATAGATTTTTTTATAGATTTTCTGTGACACGATAGTTTTGGAAAGTCTTTGACAATTACAATATCATGTTTTTTTGACAGTTATGATATATTTTGATTGTTATAATATTTTTTGACAAATATAATTATAATAAAACAGTTGTTTTTTGTAATTATTGTGATATTTTTGCCCACTTTTGACCGTTATTATATTTTGAAATTTATTTACAGTTATAATTATTTTGACATTATGACCATTTCTGAAAAATATTATACATATAATTAGAGATTTTTTTGACTGAGATTAAGAATTACGACAAAATGAGAATTTATGCAGAGGATAGTGGCAATTTAATTCAATTTAATTTAATTTGATGAAAATCAACAATTTTACGAAGAGATGCATTTTTGACATAAATTGACCTTTTTTTACTAGTGTTTAATTTAATTTCATTTAATTTATTAACGGAATCTAAAATTTAATATTACAATAATACATTTACATTTTATAATGCATTGAATTGACAAAAAACAATCATAACAAAATTTAAACTCATACCACTACAGACATATTTCCAAATATATTGGATTTCAATCAAAATTATATTAGATTGTATTCCCAAATATTTCAAAAACCTAACAAAATAAAACTTGTTCATTCTCACCTTCAAGTTAAAATCAATGAAATAATTAATTGCATAATCAATCAAACCACAATTCATTAATCAATCAACCACTCAATCTACAAACAAATAAATAAACTGATAAATAAACAGAATAAAATGAATTTATATTTATTTACATAAATTGTCGTTTTTATCAGTAATTAAACTCTTTTAAATAATAAATGGTCGATTCGTTATAATGTGACATTTTTGTCATAAATTGAGACTTTTAAAGAAAATCAACATATTTTATATATCGGGAAGTCCGATGTGGTCCAGGTTTACTAATGAATGCAACCAATCGATAATGATTGTGTAATGTAATTTAAAACTGTAACAAGTTACTAATGGAAAAAAATATTTTATATAATTGTAATTTTTATGAAAAACGAAATTTTTAAAGGAAATCGTCGATGTTTTTATCAATTAACATTTTTGTTCCAATTTGACATACCGGGTGATTCATTTTCGAGTTCTACCCCCTTCTAACTTTTTCATTTTGAAAGTAAAGTATAACAACCCGTAAATATTTGTAAACGACAGGAAGGTCTTTATTTAATGGTGTCATCGAATTGATAATACGATGACAACTGTGAAGCTACCGATAATCAACTTTTTTTTTCAAATGACACCATGCCTATTTTTTGTTCGATTCGGATAGAAGGCGCTTTCCTGCATCCGAATATCTGTCACAACTATACGCTTAGATAACAAAAAAGCGATAAAATACGAAAATATCCAAATCGGTTTATTTTTTATAAAATCATATTTATTTTAATATTGAAAGTATTGAAATATGGCATTTGGTTAACCATTTGTAACTAAATGTCATATTTCAATAACAAGTAATTTTTTCTATTAACGCTTCATAGTTTTTATTAATTAGCGCGTTAACAAATATGGAATATACCAGCCCAAGGTAACCCTATAGCAAATTAACTTGTTTGTCATATATCGCTTAAATATGTTAAAAATTACATTCTGTAACTATAATGGAAACCCATTTTCAACATATGGAATTTTTGACAATGTTGTAGTAATTATGATTTTTATTTTATATTTTTATGATTGACATTTATTGACGTGTTTTTCATAATTTATTAATCTTTGTTAATAATTATATTCTCTGACTATAATGAAACGTCAAATTCGACATATGCATTACCATTTTTTTGACAGTATTGTATTATTTATGTTTTGTTTCAGTTATTGTGATATTTTGATACGTTACGTTTTTTGTGATAGTAATGATATATTTTGACAGTTATAACGTTTTTAAACAATTTTTTGACAATAGTGTTATAACAATAGAAAATAGTATTTTCTTGAAAACAGGTGTGTCACGTTTGTAATTATGCCCGTGTGAGTAAACGTTACTCACCCAGCATAATTACAAACTTTACTTATAATCTTAAGAAGTAATGTTATTTTAAACACGAATAATTGACATTCCAGTCCTAGATTAAGCATGAAGTAAAATTTCAAATTTAGAAAGGCCTGAAAATGTTCAGGCTGTTCTAAACTCGAAATTTTACTTCATGCGCCACCGATTTAAAATGAAGTTTAAAATAAAACATCGATCACTTATACAACTTAAAATTTCTTATTTCAATTTATGAAATTTTGGATCTTCGATGGCACTCCTCTGCTTGATGCACAAAAATAGAGCCAAGTTTTTTTTGACAGTATTGTATTCTTTATGTTTTGTTTCAGCTATTGTGATATTTTGATACGTTACGTTTTTCGTGACAGTAATTATATATATTGATAGTTAAAACGTTTTTGAACAATTTCTGGACAATTATGATACATTTTCAATATTTTTGGCAGTTAGAAATAAAATATAATAGAGTTATAATAATAGAAAAAGGTGTATAAAGTTTGTAATTATGTCCATGTGAGTAACGTTTTCTTATAATCTTAAGAAATAAATGTCAATTTAAACACGAATAATTGACATTCCACTCCCAGAATAAGCATGAAGTAAAGTTTAGAGCTTTGGCAAATCCAAAATTTCTAAACTAGAAATTTTACTTCATACGCCACGCATACAAAACACCGGTTTAAAATAAGTTTAAAACATCGATCACTTATATAATTTGAATTTTCTTATTTCGGATCTTCGATGGCGCTCCTCTGCTTGATGTGCAAAAATAGAACTAATTTTTGAACTTGTTTTTGTAGAACTTTAGAAAAGTACATTTATGAAACTAAATACTAAATCAAATCCTTCCCATCGCAAAAAGCTATCTACGCCACTGCCTCCCTAAATTGTCCTCTGGATCCGCCCCTGGGTTTTACATATAAAATGTAATGTTTGGCAGAAAGCGAGATTTGACTGGTCACTTTTGTCATCCCATTCTTTTTAGAAATCATATTTTATACAACTTAAATAATAAAACAACAGTAAATGTAAAAACATCTGTAAATTTGTTCGAGAAGAGCTGCTTACATTAACTCAAAGAGCCCCGAGCCGCAGTTAGCCGACCCCTGCCCTAGAACCTAAGATTCGTGTTCCTCCAGCATGTAGCTTCTGTAAAATAAAATATCATTTGAAATATTGTGATCATTGTTATTTAACAGAAGCCATTACCTTTAAAATTTCTTCTTGTAAAAAAGCTGCTGAACAAAAGCTCTCTTCCTACTATCAATCTCTTTCAGCGTAGCCACATTCGAAAATGTGTTGATCAAATTGGTGACCATCAGAAAGATTTCATAGAGCACTTCGACGCTCCATTGCATGATCAAAAACGAAGCGAACTCATAAACGGCGTTTTTGAGCTCATCACACTCGTTACTCAAATCTTCCTCGGGAGTTAATTGGATTTTAATAGACTCGACGTTGTACAGGCGGTAATTGGAGAAATCCTCGTGGTCGGGAAAGAAATTGCTCACAATGAAATTCCCCGCTTCTATCAAAGTGGTCCACAGGTCGCTTTCTTCCGACTTGCGCATTTCATCAGGTAAATGACTTCCGATGTAGTTCTGGCATGAATACATGATTTCGATGATGTATTGGATTAATGTGCTAATTCTGGAATCGTCGCTGTCAGTTCCGCTGCTTTCAGACACACTGCTTTCAGATCCACTCTCAGACATAGTTTATATTTAAACAAAATCACAAAAGAGAAAAGTAAAGACAATCCACTTGATTCATATATTAAATTCTATACCAACCACAATGTAAAGAATGTTTCTTGAAGTGAAATTTGTACTTGTTTCAAGGTATGTGGTTGAGGAGTGACTAACTACTGGTTTAATTGTCTAACTAGATAATAAACTAAAACTCCCAACAATTGCATATCAAATACGATAACAATTAGTTGCGAGTTTCGCGTGAGCAGTTCTTGTAAATATTGAATTAATCGCAAGTGATAGACAAGATTGAATGACAAGTGGTGATTAACATTTTGTATACGATAATAACTATAAAATTAGTCATGCTTTCAACTTGTTTTAATCGGCAAATGGGGTTTTAATGTTGTCCAACGTGATTTCAGGTAACTCAATGCAAACGTTGATAATAGTGTAATGATTATCCTGTTATTTTTCTTTGTATCATCTTATAAAAATAATTATAATATTGCAGCAAAATTCTTTACAATTAGCAGATAAAGCTTATCAACAATATAAAAGCACACAAAACAAAGAGTTATTAGCTCGGGAAATAGTTGTTTTAATGAGTGTTTCATATAGTCCTTGTAAGACTAACTTGCTGTAGATTGCGAAAAGAATCACACTTTTAATGTTTAAAGAGTTATGTGATAAAATTAAGTCAGAGTATAAGCAACTTATTATAGATGAACAGAGCCAAATAAACAAAGTAAAATGAAGCAAATCTAAGAATAATCAAAAAGTCATGTAGAATATTACGTAGGTTGATCGAATATAAACGAGCATTTGTCTTCTGAGCATTAAAAATGGTATTTATTTTTATTTGGGCTGTAACGTCTTTAGGTTGGAATGCTTAGAATTATGCTATGGGGTCGATAGTAGAGATGGGCAAAATGGCTCTTTTCAGTGAGCTGGTTCAAAAGATCTAACTCACTTCAAAGAGTCGATTCACTGAGCCAGCTCAAAAGAGTTACATGACTCAGTTACGAGCGAGCGAGCCGCCGAGGGTTCTGACTCTTATAGATTCATCTTATTCTCCAAGTCAATAAATGTATCAATACGGTGATTAATAATGTCGGTTATACAATGATTGCAATAATTTAATCATAATTTATATAAATACGTAAGAGTATAAATATGTAATCAAAATTATAACAATCGCGTATTAATTTCGTGCGATTACACTTCAAGTGTGTTTAAACATATTGAATACGTGTGCACGCCTACAAAAACACACATACATTCAGCACGAAAACTGCGATCCAACTCCAAATCTCCGACCTGGATCGCGACGATTTATGAATCATCGCGATTTAACGTGGAACTGGGTCGCAATGAGCGAGCTAGCTCAATCGGTTCAGCCGCTCAATCGGATTCAAGAATCGTCATGACTCTTTTAGAGTCGAATCGCCGCTAGCTCAATCGGTTCAGCCGCTCAATCGGATTCAAGAACCGTCATGACTCTTTTAGAGTCGAATCACTCAATGGGTTTACGCATCGAAATTCGAATCGATGAAGCTGCAATAAAATAAGATAGGAATATAACGTTACCTATTTTCTTACTACAATAACAAACACTTCTTATTAAATTTACAATTTTGGTTACAAATAGGTGACGAAAGAAAAATTAGACTTCTAATGATAACTATACAGTAAACATGGGTGTTTGCTTATGATGTTTTAAATTGTAGTATATGTGAATTAACAGAGGCGAATTTTAATTAAAATAAACAAATTAATTTTAATTATATTTCTAATATTACTCAGTTATTTACTCAACTATAAACATTATTTTTATTTTCTCTAATATTTCTCATATTTTTTATTTTAATTTAATTTAAAGAAATGCTTGAATTACTTACATAACGAAACATAATAACACACATAATTGAAAAAAAATAAAGATAATTCACTAAAATACCGCAGACTAAGAAATGCCGAAAGTAAAAAGTGCATGCTCAGTAAGGCCGAGCCCAGACAGCCTGCCGATCGACGAGCTGCGTGAAAATCAAGAACCGTTAATACAGTGCGAATCAACATTCAAGGTGAGTCGTGTAACTCTAGAAGAGCGGGCAAATCAAAATGAGTCATGGCTCAAAAAGAGCTGAACATTTTGAACTAAGCCACTTGACTCACTACCTCACTTCACTGAACTGACTCTTTGAGTCGATTCGCTCAGGAGTTACCCATCTCTAGTCAATAGGTCGCATGGCTTCTGGACCTTTCGAAATAACCTCGACCTGAAAGATTTTTTGTAATTATCCCTGACTTACTTGAGTCCCTCAATGTCTAGACCTCTTGTGTAGTCTACGCAAGGAGAGCCAATGCTTATGGGAGAACTGGAAATCGAGTAGAAAAGGAGAGACTATGGTCAAGATGTGGGGTAAGATTAAGACAGACGACTTTATACACAAGTCTCGCTTCTGGATGCAGCATCGAAACCCGGATACCAAATTTTATATAGAGACTGGCTAACTGGTCAATATGAACTATTGTCTACGATAACTTGAGGGTTAATGTCTACTAATTCATCGGGCTTTAAAGTAGCCGATGACAGGTACTTCCCGCTTTGAATGGACAGGACAGAGTATTCACAAAGTAGGTGTTCTGCTGTTTCTTGTGCCTCGTTACAAAACCTGCAATTGGCATCAGTTGTCCGACTTATCTTAGTAAGGTGGTATTTCAGGGCCCGTATTCCCGAGTTGGTTGTACGATTCGGTTGTACGAAATCTGTCATAGGCATTTAACATGTGAGTTTGACAGTTGGCGGACGGCCGTGCGTTCAATTTCAGAAATACCGGCCTAGAGGACAGTGTCCAGTTAGAAGGCCCGTTATGAGCCTTAGGTTGCCTATACTTAACCTGAGAAACTGGCAGTTGGGGTAGAAAAGGCGATGAACCTTTTCGCCTGCCGCAGGCCAGGTGTGTTTCTCAGGTGAGCACTTTTTGCAGCATCTTCCCATTTCCCGATCATTCCCTTGATACGGACTTTATTTATTCCACTGTAGGGTTCTGGTCCAAATGGAGTTTTGAAGCCCTCATTGGCAAGGTTGTTGGCAATTTCATTTCCTTTGATCCCTGCATGACTTGGAGCAGTTTAACTCTGATATTCCTGGCACCGTCCCGTAAATAGAGGGGGGATTTAGAGGATCAATCATCCCCATGAGTCTTGAAAATTAAGAGAATAAAATAAAAGGCCATTTTTCTGTTAGCGATTTATTTTCTCATAGTTTTACTTTATGCGCTACGCGTATAAGACATTAATCTCAAGTGAAGTTCATTTGTTAACAATATAATAGTGTTTTCAGTGTTTAATACGTGTGGCGCATGAAGTAAAATTTCGAGTTTAGAAAAGCCTGAAAATTTGGTTTGGTCGCTCTGCTTCGCGGAGCAACCAAACCAAATTTTCAGGCTTTTCTAAACTCTAAATTTTACTTCATGCTTAATCTGGGAGTAGAAAACACTCGTTTTTAGCTTCAAATCGAATTCTTTAAAAAAAAAGCGTATGGATATGTTTAATTAAAAAATTTTCTCCGTATTTAATTCTAATACGTTATCTTGATCTGTCTACGTTTTTCAATGTATTGTGTTCAATTGGAGATTCCGTAATAAATAATGATGTAAACACAAATATAAAAACGTTTAAAAGAAAATCAATTATTTTTATTTATGCAAATCTACTTTAGGGTCTTATAACTTTAAGACGTGAAAGAATTATATATTTTTTTGTGTCGAATATTAAAATATGCTTATTTCTAAGCGGATTCTGAGAATTTTAAATAAATTCGTCTATCGATACGTTTTTGGTAAGAATTTGAAATAAAGTTTTCAACTTAGGGGTCTCACAACTTTAATTTACGATACAATGTTGTCGTTTTCTGGACTGAATAATTAAAAATGGTAATTTTTGAAAAATTTTAGCTTTTCAGTAACAGTATGTAAAAGTAAAATACCTTATTCTGAAAAAAAAACAAATAAACTTCAGATTAACTTATATGAAATTCATAAACATTTCCTTTACCGTTCTTTCAACGTTATCAAACTGAAAATTGGTCAAACTGGAAAAAAAAAATCATATACGCCAAAAGTTGACACAACTCTATTCATAAATTTTACAATAAAAGAAACTGCAAGATAAGTTTACTATTGATCGTCTAACGAGTGTTTATAAAACTGAAGTGAAATATTAAATTCAAAATTATTGACACAAGGTATTATACAAAATTCAACATCCCCTTGGTTAAGTCCAATATCGACTAGATGCTAGCGGAAAACGCAAGTGGCGTATCGTTATAGATTATAGAAATTTAAATTCCAAAACAATAGACGACAAATACCCATTACCTAACATAACTGACATTTTAGACAAACTTGGACGAAGTTAATATTTTTCGAA
Organism: Philonthus cognatus; assembly: GCA_932526585.2. Classification (NCBI taxonomy): domain Eukaryota; kingdom Metazoa; phylum Arthropoda; class Insecta; order Coleoptera; family Staphylinidae; genus Philonthus; species Philonthus cognatus. The sequence goes on from OW052243.1 coordinate 111,185,169, forward strand.
ATTAGACCTTGGCTTTCATCAGATAGAAATGAATCCCAACGATGTACAAATAACAGCATTTTCCACTGAAAATTAACATTTTGAATTCACACGAATACCGTATGGACTCAAAAATACTCCTTCAACATTTCAACGTGCAATTAGATAAATCAGACTTTCTGAAAAAGAAAGTCCAATACCTAGGACACATCATAACACCTTTGGGAATAAAAACCAATCCAGACAGAATAAACGTAATAAAAAATGTCCAATCCCTAAAAATCTTAGAGAAATTAAATGTTTCCTCGGACTGATAGGTTATTATATACGATTCATTCATAGCATTTCTAAAATTACTAACCATTAACCAACCGTCTTAACCTTCCCGTCCCCGAGCGGGGTATCTTAGAGACCCCAGAGCAATATTTTCGCAATATTTTTTATATATTTTTTTTTTAATATTCCGGCTTTTGTCTAATCCTAATATAATAATTTTTCTTGCGTATGAGAAAATTTGAAAAAAATCAAAAAATGATAAGCCCCAAAAAATAACAATTTGATTTGATATTCATGGCGGGGAGCGCGAAAAACCCCGCACATTAGGACCCGTGCGGGGAACCTCGTGTACCCCAGATAAAACTGATCCAAGTGCGCGTGCGTATACCTAAAAACCACTGCCTTCAGTCTATATTTAGAGCTGTTGTTTGCAAGAAGTGTTTCCAATCCTAGATTAAGAATGAAGTACAATTTCGAGTTTAGAAAAGCCTGAAATTTTGGCTCGGGCGCGTAGCGAGCTCCGCTTCGTTACGCACCCGAGCCAAATTAGGCTTTTCTAAACTCGAAATTTTACTTCATGCGCCACGCGTATAAAACGTTGATTTAATGTGAAATGGTCTTTAACCAATAAACAAGCGAAATACGTTTAGTACGTCAATCAACAATTGTTTAAATGACGGAGAAAGTGCTACGATGGAGACATCATCATTTTTGTACTTATTTTTGTATAACTTTAAAAAAAATGTATTTATGAAACGAAATACTAACTTAAAACCTGGCAAATGCTTAAACATTGACCTTACAGTCCAGACCTGTCTCCATGCAATTTTCACTTGTTTGAGCCCCTAGAAAACTTAAAGGCAAGCGATTTGACCGCAACAAGGAGATGAAAACGTGTGTACACAATTGGTGACATATTCGCCCAGGTTCATTCTACGATAACGGAATTATAGAACTTCCAAAACTATTGTAAAAATGTATTTTAAATAAAGGATACTGGTTCTGGTTGTTTGAGGAGTGCGCATTTCTGCACTGCACTTAGCCCTGATTAGTGCCATTGTGCTCTCCTGTCAACCACCCAGCCTCAGCTCAGCCAGCCTACTTGGTTTAGGTAGTCTAGTAAACCCGAGGTGGGTAGATCGCTTATGTAAGTGTTTGTAGGCCACCTTTCGCTCAGTAAGGAGCCTCTAGTTGACGAGAGTGCCTGGCAATCGCTGATAATGTATTCGGCAGTCTCGTCTTCTATGTTACACCCTTTGCAGGATGGAGAGTCAACTATCCCTATCCTGTATAGGTGTGCGTTTAGCCCGCAGTAACCAGTCAGGGCGGCAGTTATGCGCCTAAGGTTCCCCCTGGTCCGCTGCAGCTTCCGTAACGCTTATCGCTCGTTGGGATACAATAGTGTTTCCTTATAGAGCTTGCAGCCCTCGATGTCATCCCACCGCTTCCTGAATTTCTCCAGTGCGTTGGTTTGTACCATATTACACAGAGCAGAGGCGCAAGGCGCACTAGTGGCTCCGGTGAGAAAATGTCCATCCCACCCGCTGCTCTTGCCAGTGCATCAACTCTCGTGTTACCTGTGTTCAAGTCCTGCTCCTTTACTCGGCATACTTCAATGTTGGTATACATTGCTGCTTGCCTGAGTTTTTTGTGTCACTCTAATGTTGAATCTAAAGTTAAATGTGATTTCTTCAGAGACAGTAGCGTTTGCCTTCTATCCGTTAGGATTAGTATGGCTTCATTTGACACTTTGCGGTTTATGATGTTCTCAGCGGCAAGTGTTATATCCATCGTCTCTAATTGTGTGACGGTGGCATGCTTTCCCATCGGGACCTTTGTTTGGATTTTCAGGGTCCTGGAGAAGACTCCGATCCCTGATCCATCCACCCTTTCGGATCCATCTGTGTAGATCCTTATGGCCGACTCTCTCATTTGTTTTGTGAGTTAGGGTGCATTCCGAATGAGTGTAGGTTTACAGTAGTCAGTGCCAGCCTCTAAAAGAGATATGTCTTTGCAGACATTCCTCCAGAGGTGTCGTCTGACTTCCCCACAGCGGTTACTCTTGTAGATCCTACTGCGTTGATGGCAAAGTATGGTCGCCACGGCCTCCCTCTCCACGTGAATATCAAGTGGCAGAAAGCATACCATGACCTACCTACATCGCTATCGTTGAAGTAGTGTGCATGGTGCCTGTTATGCTTAGAGAGACTGCCCGCTGCACTTGCGAGAGTCGCTTCCTGGTAATTAGCCGTTTGGTCCTGGGCCACCAAACTACAGCGCCGTATGTTAGCTTGGGCCTTATGATGGCTGTGTATAACCACATAGTAGTGCTCGATTTCAACCACCAGGTTTTTCCCATTGCCCGACGGCATTTCCAAAAGGCCGTTATGGCTTTGTCTGTTTTGATGTCGATGTGCTTTTTCCAGCTCAGTTTCCTGTCAAGAGTGATGCCCAGGTATTTCACCTCGTCACTGGACTATAACATCGTATTGAATAATTTTGGTTTGGTGCGAATAATTTTTCGTAACCTTTCTTTTCTTGGTGAGCATGACCATCTTCGTCTTGGTAAGGTTTACCAAGAAGGAGTGATCATTTCACCACCGCGAAACTGTATTTAGAGCTCCTTGCATTTGGTCGCATAGAACGTCCTCAAATTTCCCACTTACAATCATGGATAGATCATCAGCATAGGCACACAGAAACCTAGTTGCTGAAGAAACCTAGTTGCTGAAGTTGTTCGAGAAGGCTGTCTAGAACCATGTTCCATAGTAGGGGTGATAAGAAACCTCCTCGTGGACAGCCTCTGTCAATTTTACAGGTGATCAGTTCCCCACCTTGTTCTACTGTGACTATACGGTTGGCCAGTGCATTGCCAATCCAGTCATACATTTTAGATGGTACTCCACTCTTGTTAAGCGCGTTTCTTATCTTCAGTATAGTTGTTTTATCAAACGCGCCATCAATGTCAACAAAAACACCCAGGGCGGATTCCTGTCAAGAGTGATGCCCAGGTATTTCACCTCGTCACTGGACTATAACATCGTATTGAATAATTTTGGTTTGGTGCGAATAATTTTTCGTAACCTTTCTTTTCTTGGTGAGCATGACCATCTTCGTCTTGGTAAGGTTTACCAAGAAGGAGTGATCATTTCACCACCGCGAAACTGTATTTAGAGCTCCTTGCATTTGGTCGCATAGAACGTCCTCAAATTTCCCACTTACAATCATGGATAGATCATCAGCATAGGCACACAGAAACCTAGTTGCTGAAGAAACCTAGTTGCTGAAGTTGTTCGAGAAGGCTGTCTAGAACCATGTTCCATAGTAGGGGTGATAAGAAACCTCCTCGTGGACAGCCTCTGTCAATTTTACAGGTGATCAGTTCCCCACCTTGTTCTACTGTGACTATACGGTTGGCCAGTGCATTGCCAATCCAGTCATACATTTTAGATGGTACTCCACTCTTGTTAAGCGCGTTTCTTATCTTCAGTATAGTTGTTTTATCAAACGCGCCATCAATGTCAACAAAAACACCCAGGGCGGATTCCTTGATATCCAGTGATCTCTCAATCCTGCTCACTACGTTATATAGGGCAGAGTCGGTAGATCTTCCCAGTGTGTATGCGTGTTGTGACATTGTCAGGGGTTGTCTAGTTAGAGCTGTTGCTCTTATGTGCCATTCACAAATTCTTTCCTGCGTTTTTATAAGAAACGAAGAAAGTGTGATAGGCCTATATGCCTTAGGAGCAGTGTAGTCAGCTCTGCCAACTTTCGCTATGAATACTATCCTAGCTTATTTCCAGGCCTTTAGGACATAACCTAGCGCCAGACTGGATCGAAACAGCATCACTACGTGCTCAAGCAGTATTACCCGTCCCCATTGTAGCAGGGCGGGAAAGATGCCGTCCGGTTCGGGTGCTTTAAATGCGAAAAAGTGACATTGTCAGGGGTTGTCTAGTTAGAGCTGTTGCTCTTATGTGCCATTCACAAATTCTTTCCTGCGTTTTTATAAGAAACGAAGAAAGTGTGATAGGCCTATATGCCTTAGGAGCAGTATAGTCAGCTCTGCCAAGTTTCGCTATGAATACTATCCTAGCTTATTTCCAGGACCTTTAGGACATAACCTAGCGCCAGACTGGATCGAAACAGCATCACTACGTGCTCAAGCAGTATTACCCGTCCCCATTGTAGCAGGGCGGGAAAGATGCCGTCCGGTTCGGGTGCTTTAAATGCGAAAAAGCTGCTAATTGCCTTTGGGGTGTTTCCTTCATTAACCACTTCATGGGCTAGCTCCCAATCTTGTGTCGTTCCTGAAGTGATTCCGGTTTCCCCCTGGCTTGCTTAGAAAGTATGGTGCAGCCAGAGAAGTAAGCCTTGAGCAACAGTTGCAGACTCTCCAGGAGGTCGTCGGTCATATCGCCGTCCACCTTTCTCAGGACTCCCACATACTGTTGGTGGTCTTGTGATAGAGCCTTCTTGAGTCTGCTAACCTCTTGTATGCTTTCGATGCTTTCACAGAAAGCACGCCATGATGCTTTTTGACATTGCCTTATGAGTTCTTTTGTACTCTTTAAGGCAGGCCTTATATAAAGCCCAGTCAGAGCTCTTTATAAAGCGTTGAGCTCTATTATATGCTTTCCTTGCCTCATCTTTGAGGGAGTCTCCGACCTCCTACTAAGTGGGCAGGACAATTTGTAAGCCCTAATTATCTTTGCCTGCACTACCTCCGCAAGGAGGTCTAAGCTGGCGCAGTCCTTAGGGTACTGCGTATTTATATCCCGTACTGCCTCACCAAGGTGCAAATAAAAAATACTATGTAGAAAAATATTTTATAGAAATGTACGGTCTGTGAAAAGTAAAGGCTCGTTTATATTTGACCGACCTGCGTATTACCTCATACAGAACAAACAAATCATGTCAATGCCTGACGCAAATGATGTTGCTTGTCACTTGTCTATAGTAGTCGCAAATATACCAAAAACAATTTAATGTTACTTGAATGCTACTGATGTTCTTTTACCAAGCATACGTAATAATAACAATAATTCATACTTTAAATTCAAAACCAACACAAACGCACAAGTAAGATCGTCTATCGTGTCCTAGAAAAATAGTAAAAGTCAGGATATTTATGGATGTACAGTTGGCATTATCAAATCTGCTAAGGAGGATATAATTTCACCATTAACCCGCTCTTCCGTTTTTTCTTACACGCCTTAAGAAAGCAATTGTTATACCTGCATACAAAAAGGTCCTTTTTAAGATATAAAAAAAACGCCACTTGGTCACGTTTATAAACAAATCTAACTTGTTATCAAAGAGTGAATTTGGGTATAGGTATGGTCATTCCACTAAACCTGCTACGTTGCAATTCGATAAAAAATGCCTTAAAGCTATAAACAACAATGAGTTCATCCAGACAACCTTCTTTAATTTACTAAAGGCATTCGACAGTATGCATTATAAAACTCTTTTAAAAAAGCTATATACAGCTCTGTATATAAACTCTCTAGAGTTTTTCTTTTAAGTATACATATTCTAACTACAACGTATAGACTGTAAAACTTCAGATTTTCGTTGTTTATTTTAAAGAGTTCAATTTGAAGGTTTAAACGAGTGTTGTCCACTTCCAGATTAAGCACGAAGTAAAATTTCAAATTTTCAGGCTTTTCTAAACTCGAAATTTTACTTCATGTGTAATGTAGGAGTGGGAAACACTCGTTTATAGCTTCAAATTGAACTCTTGAAAAAAACAACCAATATCAAAAATGTTAAGCGTATGCCTATTTATTTCATAAAACTGACGAATGCCTGAAAATGTACAACGTACACATTATGTATATTTAAAATAATTATTCCCAGTATGTAATACAATAAAGTCATTTATAAAAATTATAAAAATAAGTGCTGAATTTTACCTAAAATCAACTTTTAGAGTCAACTCCATAATTGCTCGGCCGTTAATGGTCTAATTATTAGTGGTTCTTTTTATTTTTTAAGATAGTTTTCTACTCCCAGATTAAGCATGAAGTAAAATTTCGAGTTTAGAAAAGCCTGAACATTTGGATTTGCCGAGGCGCGCGAGCGAAGCGAGACACGCCCCGGCCAATCCAAATTTTCAGGCTTTTCTAAGCTCGAAATTTGGGTGCGTGTCATCTGGCCGACACTTATTTTGTACCCCTGTCCGCCGTAAGGGGGGTGCATTTCTTCAGGGTCCCAACTCAGACCCTTTTCTCTACCAATCAGAGTGAAGATACTCTGGCAGGTACTTTTTGTAGCTGGCTCGGAGCGGACCGCCGGTTTCAGTTTACTTTTGCATTCCAAACACCACATCCGTGTACAATGCGAGCGTAACCCGGGGCAGCGTTGCGTGCATTTGTCTGTGCGCGCACGACAGATGAACCGAATTTTCATATGTCTGCGGGCCCGCGGCGGAACACTCGCCGCCGGGAATGACTAAATTCCCAACTTTTTGAGCGTTTGAAATTTGTGTTTAATAATAATTTAAAAAAAACAGATAGTTAATAACTTTTGTCATTAATTGTGTATTTTTATGAATCAAAATGTTAAATATCAAACATTTTGATTAATCAAAATATACCGTATGTCGGCGTTCAGGGCGTATCATAGGGAATTTACATGTACAATTTTTGATGTTAATTTTTATCTCGTACATTACGTTGAATTAATCGGAATGAAGTAAGAGTTGTTATATCATTTAATAAGGATTATTTAAAGTGAAAAACTAGCTACCATGAATTGTCATTAAAATAACTGTTGTAAAACATAATTTTTAAGTAAAATGAGTATTTATTCCGCAATGGTCACTCGTTAAGGAGTTAAAGGGGGAAGGGAGAAACAATAACTACCAGCGTATAATTATACAAAAATGAATATAAAAAAAAGAAACTAGAAAGTTATAAAAAAATGAAACTAAATAATTATAAAAAAATGAAACTAAATAATTAATAATTATAAAAATGTAACCAAATAATTTAAGTCAATTACGCGAAAGTACTAGCCATTGGGAAATACAGTATGCTTCACTTATAGCCTGCAAAAATAAATAACAAGGTTAAATAATTATAAATATAAGCAAACTCACATAAATAAAATCAAACTCACCGTTCCCATTCCTGGGAACATCCGGCGCCTAAGCCAAAATCCGGAAGTAGCAGCCGTAAGTGAATACAAAATGGTCCATTTGCAGCCTCCAAAAATTACAAAAAATAATAAAAGTCAGTAAACATAAACTAAATAATTATAAATATAAACAAAATTACCTCTTTCTAATCCTTGAAACACTCGGCACCGAAGCCAATTATCCGGAAGTGCCGAGAAAATACAAGAAAATAATATAAACAATTTTGCTACTCCAATGAAACTAAATAATATAATATATGTTGTCAGTGAACAGAAAGTAAATAATTATAAATAAAATCAAACTCACCGTTCCCATTCCTGGGAACATCCGGCGCCTAAGCCAAAATCCGAAAGTAGCAGCCGTAAGTGAATACAAAATGGTCCATTTGCACCATTTTCAGTATTAAATCTTAAATTTTCAATAAAGGGAGCTCAAAAATTAAAAATCAGTATGATTACAGAAAAGTACCTCTAATTATAATTTTAGAAAATATGTTATTACAAAAGTAATTGGTTTGTAAGTCTACATGTAAAATTTGAGCTTAATTGGGACTGTTTTATTATTTATTTTTTAACGATTTATAGTACTGATATTACAATATAAATAATTGGTTGAATAATGTTGAATTATTTAATATTGTTGAATTATTCATTCGTTGGGTTTTCCACCTAATCCGATCACCTCACGTATTCTAGACCTACACCGAGTACAATTGCTAACTGAAGATTATAAAATACTTAAATCACAAACAAATCCACTTTGGATTTTCCGCTTAATCCCATAAAAGGTGTTCAAAACTCCAATCGACCGCCAGGTACTGTGCGGGCGTTTGACCATAAACGACGCTGCTAATTGTGGGTAATTCACGGATTATTAATCTACTGTTTCTTTTATTAAATGGTCGATTAGAGGACCTTAAAATGTAAAAGAAAAAGCACAAAAGGATTTACCTTATTATATTAAAGTATATGAATGAATAAACAACAAAATATTTTATTTTCACCCAGGGCCGGATCACGGCGTAGACAAATGAGATAAATGTCTAGGGCCCGTTTTTTTGTGGGGCCCAATCAAACCGTCCATTTTTAAAAACGCAAAAGATATGAAAGATTTATTATATTTCACAATATAAGTAAAAGTATAAGAGGTTAAATAAAATACGCGCTCCCCAATAAAATAAAATTATACATTTCAATGTATTTGTAATTTACTTTTATGTTTTCACGAAGTCAAATAAATTACGAACTTATTTTCTTAGACATTTGGGCACTTTCCCTTTTAAAACACTTTTAAAGATTAAATGTGGAAGAATTGAAAATTTCAATAACTTACAATTTTAGATTTCTCTCTAAACAAGAAATAGTTCATTTATTTCTCAATATTTTCTGTTGATTTAATCAAAATCTCACGATTCATTCTAAATTTTAAACCTTCGTAATTCGATTAATATCGTTTTTTCTCATATTAAAAGAGCGTATACATCACACATTTAAAACGAAATTACAAAGTGATTACTTTAGTTAATAGTACATAAAAAATGTTTGTTATTTCAAAATCTCATAGAATATATCGGTACAAATTTAATTACAAACATTTTACTCTATGGGCACATACAGAGAATTTTTCTTTTCGTTTTTATTTTCGATATATACATTATACATTTTCAGGCATTCGTTCTTTTGAAAAGCGTGCAATTTGAAGCTACTAACAGTGTTTAATTTTAAATGAAATACTCATTACTTTTTTAATTACGACATGAATTTTTGTATTTATTTAATTTTATTTATTGTTGCCTAATTTTTTAGGGAGTGTATTTTTGTATGATATTTTTTTGTGAGGGTCTGGCAGAAAAGAAATGTCAAGTGCCTCAAAATAGATTAATCCGGTCCTGTTTTTGTCGTTGGTTTATTTTATTTAATGATCGATTAGGGGACCTTAAAACGTGAAAGGGTAAACACAAAAGGATTGATGTACGTTAATTATATTAAACTATGTGAATTAATAAACAACAGAATCTATTATTTTCGTAATTGAATTCAATTATAATTATTATTCTGAATACAATAACTTGTAAAAAGATATACAAGATTTATTTAACATCCGAAAAGATCTAGTTACTTTAAGAAATTATGCCAGTATATTTTAAACTACACTTGTGTGGCGCTTGAACTAAAATTTGGAGTTTAGAAAAGTCTGAACATTTGGTTTGGTCGCCTCGCTTCGCTAAGCGACCAAACTAAATTTTCAAGTTTCATTAGAAGCTTCAAATTGAACGCTTTTGAAAAACTTCGAATTTCTAAAAGTTTACAAATCGGGAGATGTATACTTAAAAGAAAATTTCCCTGTAGGTATTATTTATAATTGTTCTCATTTTTTAAGTTTTTGTTGTCCAAGTGAATTTGTTTATTTAATTGTATTATCTACTGATTCTAATGACCACTCTATTGGAAATTAGTGAAAATCTAATATTTTAATAAAAAATGTAAATAGGTAATAATTTTTTTATTACTACATGAATATTTTTCCTTTTTTAATTTCATTTCTTGTTGTCTAATTTTTTGGGAGTCTTTTTTTGTATGGTACCCAAAAATGTACCATACAAAACAGGAAAGAAATGTATAGGGCCTCAAAATAGATTATTGCGGTCCTGTTTTCATCGTCGGTTAAAATTATTATTATTCTAAATAAAATATCAATAATTTGTAAAATAATCCGGAAAGATTTAGTTACTTTTAGAAATTATGAATGAAATGAAAAAAGTCACCCTTACTGAAAATGGCTGACTACCTGGACCTCTTGGCGTTATAATCATTGGCCCGCACTCTTCCTTTTGAAATTATTTGGAAATTGAGTGGGGATGGGCTGCGACTCCATGATTACTGGCCGTGTCGGCCGGGTGCATACGACTCCTCCGAAATTTTACCTCATGCGCCACGCGTATAAAATACTGATTTAAAGAGATGTTCAAATTTTATATTACCTTTATAATTTAAAAATTCTGATTCTAATTTATGAAATTTCTGAAGTCGGACTTCGATGGCGCCCCTGTGCTTGATGCACTGTAAATCGTAGAAAGCAACATGTTTCAACATTTAAAAAAAACTAATTCTTCGCAATATTTATTTTTTATAAACCAATTTAATTATTTCTTAATATTTTAAGGATATTCTGCAAGGAAAGAAAAATACTTGCAACAAACATTGATAGAACAATTTTATTGACATATAATCTAATAACATTAAATCACAAACATGAACTCTGAAAGAAAACAACTTAGAAATTACGAAATAGGAACATTAAACATTAATATAAAAAAAAACTCGATTGCCTGACAAATACATACTCATACAACTTAGAAACTACGAAATAACAACATTAAAAATTTATATAAAAGACTGGATTGCCTGACAAATACAATTTACTCATAACTACATTTTAACTTTGAAATATTTTAACAGTTGTTATAATTGAATGTTTCACAAATTTACCTACTTATATTAATCTTAAGTAATTAAAGTATTAATAATAAAAATATTAATTTAATAATAATATAACATTAATAATATTAAAAATAAAAATTGACTAGAAAACAGAAGTTTAAAAAAACATAGAATTTAGAAGTTCAACAGTTTTTGGCAAAAATATTTAAATTTAAAAAGCAAATCTTTTCCCAAAATTAAATGAAACTATTACTATGTTTGGCGCCCCGGTGGGCTAGTGGGCTAGTGGCTTCGAACCCAGGGGTCGCGGGTTCAAGACTCTCGCGTGGGGTCACTTTTAAGTAAAAAGTGATTGGCGTTCAAATATATGTTAATTAATATTTATGGAATAAGTTAAACGTGACTGAGAAAAATCAAAATACAATTGGATAGCTGACTGTATGACCACGACCCGAGGAACAAAAAAAATAGTATGTCTTTACCACTTTTATTATTTAATTTTTTACAAAAATGGTAATAGACACAGTAATAGTTTCATTTATTTTTAACATTGATTACCACGTAGTAACGTTTTGACTGTGATGTTAAATCTTCACTAATCCAGCAGGTTTGATTTGAATTTAAAAGTGTTCCCATCATATCTAGCATCCAACAGTGCGGTGTGTGTAATAACAACTAGATTCAAACTCCAATCCATTCGTTCAAATCCCTGGATGAATTTCGTTGTATTCCTCAAAACATCCGTCCATCTCAAGACGATCTGTCGACAAAAATAATAACAACATGAAAACAGTAAAGAATTTGCTCAGCCAAGAGGGACTATAACTCAAGACGAATTGACTAACAGATAGGTATGACGTTTTGTTTTAGATCATTCAAAAATTGGCTATTTTTTTGTTTTAGATAAAAGGGAAACTTACTTGATGAAGCTGATGACTTTTTAACTGGGTGGCGTTTTAGGAGCAAAGTCTTTCCAAATGGATCCTCGTTGATATTGGCTTCATTGACAAATCATGTTATTAGGATAAATAAATAAATAAATAAATAAAAAAGAACTCCGTTAGGAACTTGAGTGTATTTGAAGAACGAAAATAAAAATATAATCTGAAAATAACGGAATTATTAATTTGATTTTCTATTCAAACAAATTGATTTATATAATTTACTTATAATAATAAACCTGTAGTAATCTTTATTTGGCAGTAAACGTAGAGGATTTTTTTCTTTTAAGTATATACAGAGAGTTTTATGTAACACCGAACAGTTTCATAAAGAGAATTTTTCTTTTAAGTATACATATACATACGTCGTACATTTTCAGACGCTCCGTTTGTCAAAAGAATTTAGTTTGAAGCTTTAAACGAGTGTTTTCCACTCCCAGGCTAAGCATGAAGTAAAATTTCGAGTTTAGAAAAGCCTGAACATTTGGTTTGGTCGCGTAGCGCGAAGCGCGGAGCGGCCAAACCAAATTTTCAGGCTTTTCTAAACTCGAAATTTTACTTCATGCGCCACCGGTACAAAACACTGACATATTACGAAGTTTAAAACATACCGCTAAACTTTACATTGAATCAGTGTTGTGTACCGGTGGCGCATGAAGTAAAATTTCGAGTTTAGAAAAGCCTGAAAATTTGGTTTGGCCGCTCCGCGCTTCGCGCTACGCGACCAAACCAAATTTTCAGGCTTTTCTAAACTCGAAATTTTACTTCATGCTTAGCCTGGGAGTGGAAAACACTCTTTTAGGCTTCAAATTAAATTCTTTTAATAAAACAGAGAGTTTTATGTAACACCGAACAGTTCCATAAAGAGAATTTTTCTTTTAAGTATACATATACATACGTCGTAGATTTTCAGACGCTCCGTTTGTCAAAAGAATTTAGTTTGAAGCTTTAAACGAGTGTTTTCCACTCCCAGGCTAAGCATGAAGTAAAATTTCGAGTTTAGAAAAGCCTGAAAATTTGGTTTGGTCGCGTAGCGCGAAGCGCGGAGCGGCCAAACCAAATTTTCAGGCTTTTCTAAACTCGAAATTTTACTTCATGCGCCACCGATACAAAACACTGACATATTACGAAGTTTAAAACACACCGTTAAACTTTACATTGAATCAGTGTTGTGTACCGGTGGCGCATGAAGTAAAATTTCGAGTTTAGAAAAGCCTGAAAATTTGGTTTGGCCGCTCCGCGCTTCGCGCTACGCGACCAAACCAAATTTTCAGGCTTTTCTAAACTCGAAATTTTACTTCATGCTTAGCCTGGGAGTGGAAAACACTCTTTTAGGCTTCAAATTAAATTCTTTTAATAAAATGAACGTCGGAAAATGTACGACGTATACAAATGTATATTTATAAGAAAAATTCTCTTTATGAAAATGTTCGGTGTTACATAAAACTCTCTGTATATCCCAATGCATACACTGTACATTTTGAGACATTCGTTTTTTTTTTTCAAAAATGTTCAATTTTAGGCTTCTAACGAGTGTTTCCACTCCTTGATTAAGCATGAAGTAAAATTTCTAGTTTAGAAAAGCGTGAAAATTTAGTTTGGTCGCGTAGCGAAGCGGGGCGACCAAACCAATTTTTTTTTTTCTTTATTAGCCTCGGATACTTGTCCATATGGCCAGCTCAATATTTATTTAGGATAAAACAAGGATACAATTCTTCACGTTAAGGGGTCTTTTATAACGACTTTTATAATCTTTACACAGCACATTACTCGACCGCGGAACGAAGGGATTGATAACACAGGTATAAAACAGAGGATAAATTATATTTTCATATTTGAATTTTTAATAAATTCCACCATGCAGTCAAAAACATCCATATTGTTAATGGAAAGAAGATTTACGAGATTAAACAAAGGTAAATAATTTAAACAAGCTAAGTTATTCATGAGAATTGTTCTAGGTTGCTCAGTTAATGCACACGAAAAAAATATATGATTTGATCTCCATATCTTGAACAAGTTTCTCATCTTTCACGTGGTGAAACATATTTAACTATGATTTAATAAAGAAAACACTTGGTTAAATTTCACTAATATTTTGGTTTTTTATTCCAACTAGTTTCGACTTTGAGTCATTCTCAAGGAAACTAGTTGGAATAAAAAACCAAAATGGGCCCGCCGTGGCCGAGCGGTTGAGCCGCCGGTTTCGCCAATCGGACACGGAGGTGATCTGGGTTCGATTCCCAGCGGAGGCGATTAATTTTTCTAACGAAAAATACTCGTCTCCGATTCCATGGATGTGTGTGAATGTGTTGTGACGTCCAAATAGTTGAAATATATGTTAATATAGATATTATAAATCAACGTTTAAAAAAAAAAAATATATTAGTGAAATTTAACCAAGTGTTTTCTTTATTAAATCATTGATCTCCATCTTCGGCACCACAAGTGCATACTTTGCTAGCCAGTACACCTATTTTATGGAGATGCGCTGGAAAACATCCATGACCCAATTTGAGGCGTGTAATAGTAGATGACAAAAATCTATTGGTCATAGTTTGTAAAATATATGCTGATTTCTCTGGCAAAGTTGGATGTATAAGATAGTATTGACTATGACTACTTTCTGACTGTTCTAAGTATGTTCTTTTCCATTTAATCTTCATAATGTATTTATATGTTTCTAAAAGGTCAGAGTAAGGGATTTTGATATTTTCTTTCTCTGTAGCTGATTTAGCCAGTTTATCTGCCATCTCATTTCCATAGATACCACAATGCGCTTTAATCCAAACAAAAGTTACTTTAATAGCTAGTAGAGAGTAACATAATTGGTTTATAGTACTTATAAGGTTTGTTCTGAATATGCCATTGTTTAATGATTTTATAACGGATAGAGAGTCTGAATATATAACGATATTTGAAAATGATGCCAACTTATCGCGGTTTGATAAACACCAACTAAGAGCTTTATTGATGGCTAAGGCCTCTAACGAGAAAATTGTTGCAAATGTACATACCGATGCAGAGTAGGACAATTTAAATTCTGGTATAAAGCAGGCAATTCCTGCATGAGCTAAACTTTTACTTGCATCCGTATATACAGACAAAGCATTTGAAAATGTGTTTTTAATTTCCTTATACAGTGCATGATTTTCGATACTGTTCTCACCAAATTGTGCAACCACACTAGAATTTTCTTTTAAATAAGCTTCGTATGGATATTTATATGACGTATAGTTTTTAATATACAGAGAGTTTTATATAACACCGAACATTTTCATAAAATAGGATTTGACACCTATAATTTTTAATTTATGTGTAAATTGGGTTGCCTATATGACCATTACAAATTGTAGCTAATCAATTGTAATTAATGCCTCAACTTGTACATACAGGGAGTTTTTCTTTCAAGTATACATGTCCCAATTTCGGCGTATATGCCGCAAATCTTTAGATAATCGTTGTTTTGTTAAAAGGAGTTTAATTTGAAACATAAAATGAGTGTGTTCCACTCCCAGACTAAACATGAAGTAAAATTTCGAGTTTAGAAAAGCCTGAAAATTTGGTTTGGACACGTAGCGCGGAGCGGCCAAACCAAATTTTCAGGCTTTTCTAAACTCGAAATTTTACTTCATGCGCCACCGGTACAAAACACTGACATATTACGAGGTTTAAAACACACCGCTGAACTTTACATTGAATCAGTGTTTTGTGCCGGTGGCGCATGAAGTAAAATTTCGAGTTTAGAAAAGCCTGAAAATTTGGTTTGGCCGCTCCGCGCTTCGCGCTACGCGACCAAACCAAATTTTCAGGCTTTTCTAAACTCGAAATTTTACTTCATGCTTAGCCTGGGAGTGGAAAACACTCGTTTAAAGCTTCAAATTGTATTCTTTTAATAAACCGAGCGTGGTTAAATGTACAACGTCTGCATATGTATACTTAAAAAAAAAAATCTCGTTATGAATATGTTCGGTGTTACATAAAACTCTCTGTATGATGCATAATATGCAGTTGATCTAAATGCCACTGCTAGTGGTGGACATCTTTTTTTATTCCAATAAGCGTTAGTAAGGGTATCTATACTGAGATTATATAATTTCGGGAATATCCTCCCTTTTGACCTAAGTTTGCTAATAAATTTTTGTGCAATGTACTCGCGTCTATAGCTCAGAGGTATTTCTTGGGCTTCTGCCAAAGCAGCAATATTGGGTGACGATTTCATAGCTCCAATACATATTTTAACAGCCTTGTATTGGATACGATCTATGATATTCAAGGTGGTTTTACACGCACTACCATAGAGTGTACAAGCATAGTCAAGTATAGAACGAATATAACATTTATAAAATAATAATGAAATACTCGGATCGGCTCCCCACCAAGTCCGAGTTATAGTTTTAAGTAAATTAATTCCCTTTTCGAATTTTTTGGATACTTGATTTACATGCTCTTTCCAGGTAAGTGTTTTGTCCAGAACACCGAGATATTTTTGACTCATTCGAATTGGTATTGGATCTTCATCCCATAATAATTGACTTATTGGAGATATTCTGTGTCTAGTAAATATCACAATAGATGATTTATTATAGAGAAAGTATACGTGTGTGTGAAAAGACGTGTTAACGTGAGCTCCAGTTAAAGTGTAAATTTTAGTGACATTTTGGATATATTTTAACTCAGGATAAGTACCATCTTATTCCTCACTAAGCAAGCTTTACAACGATGTGCATTATTTTTAGTAATAGTATGGTTCGCAATAATTGACCATTTATCAATCGAAATCCGGCCGTCACATTCGGAGTTTAAAACCGGGTCTTTTTTGCGATCCCATTGTTCATTTCTTATCGTAAACCTGAACGTTTGGATCGAATAAATTGTCTTATCGATTTAACCTTATAAATCAGCTGATGGGTTTAGAATAATAATAAACTGGAAATCTTTTCATTAATAAATCCATACTACTCCTTTGTTCTCTTATGTCACCCTTTCCGTGGTCTACTACCCCGAATATGTGTTTTTAAGTCGTTGCGAAAGACCGCGCAGCGTGAAGATTTGTCTTTTGTTTATATTAATATTGTTTTCCCCTCCCCATTGATTAATCCAAATAACTATCATTAAATTATACTATAATGGGAGTTGTCACTTGTCCGTGTTGTAATATTACAATTTCGCCAAAGAACTTATCCGCTGCAATTAAATGCAATGGAAAATGCAACAATATATACCATCCTGTATGTGTGAAATTAACGCAGACTGAGTTTGTATATTATGTAAGTCAAGAGAAACTACTTGGGGGCAATAAATGGGTCTGTCGCCTGTGTGACTATGACGGAAGTGTAAAAGGTTCTAATGAAAACGATCCCAGTATGATTGAAACAATTAAAGCAATGTTTATGGATCAGCTTCAAACGTTCAGGGAAGAATTTGCTATTTTTAAAAATGATATGAATAATTCGTTATCCGATTTTGTAAAATCTATCAACTTAAAAGTGATTGAATTGGAAACTAAAAATAAGAAAATGAGGGAAGAACTGACAAGGTTGCATTCTAAGGAAAGTGCTACTTTAGATGAATTTGCGGATGAAATGTACGATAGGGAACAACGATCTCGAAATATGATAATATTTAATCTTCCAGAATCGAATTTAAAAAACGAATCTGATAAGAAAAATTATGACTTAAATCAAATTAAGGAATTAACATCCCAATTCGTCGATGTCAATGTTAAAACCGCATTTAGAATTGGAAAATTGTCTAATAATATTCGCCCTCTTAAGGTATGCTTAGAATCAAGTAACTCGATAGACTTGATTATGAAAAATCAAGGAAAAATCAGGGACATTAAAGAGAATATCAAAATCAAAAGAGATCTAACGATACTTCAAAGAAGCTATGTCAACAAAATTCATGATGAATTTAATAAACGAAAAGAGGAGGGAGAAATGGACATATATATTAAATACAGAAACAGCCGTCCTGTAATTATGAAAAACAAAAAAAGCGATTTAAGTTTAAAAAACTAAAGCCACTTAACATATATTTTCACAATGCCGGGGGTATTAAAACTAAACTTCAGGAATTTTCGGCCAATGTCAATTTATCAAATTATGATATCATTTTTATTGTGGAATCGTGGTTATCTGAGGATATACAGAACTCTGAAATTAATTTAAATGGATACAATATTTTTCGATCAGATCGTAATAAATGCTCAAGTGACAAACAACGTGGAGGTGGTGTCCTAATTGCTTGTAAAAAAGAATTAAACGTGTGTGTTATCGATATCGAGTGCACAGAAGTGGAACAATGTTTTATATCACTGGTGTCATCAAATTACATTGTCGGCGCAGTATACCTACCACCAAACTCAGATCTCCGTAAATATGAACAGCACTGCTTTTGCCTGGAGCGTATCGCAGAGCTTTATCCAAACCGAAATTATTTAGTGTGTGGTGACTACAATTTACCAAACGGCCAATTTTCCAACGGGCGCCTGGGAGTGTCTTCGCAAAATCCAAACAGTGAATGTGCGCAAAGTAGTCCATAAATATAACTATATGTTGAAAGGTGTCGGATTAGGTCGGGTTAACGAGATTAAAGATTTGGGTGTAACACTCGATTATAAACTTAATTTTGGACCACATATTACAAATATTACCAATAAGGCAAGTAGGGTTTTAGGTTTAATTTTTAGAATTGGCAAAACATTTTCAGTGCGAACCTTACAGTTACTTTATTTTTCATTGGTAAGGTCGATATTAGAATATTGTTCGATTATATGGAGTCCACACTATGCTATCTGGATAAACAAGCTCGAGAAAGTCCAATCTAAATTTGCACGAGTATGTGCCTTTAGAATGGGAATTTCTGGAGATAACTTAGAAATAAATTCATTCAAATCGACGATAAATCTAAAACCCTTGATTCACAGGCGCATTTATTATGATTTATGTTACTTGCACAAACTTTTTTCGGGCTATATTAATTCTTCTTTTCTTGTCTCCAAAATATACTTAGTAGTCCCAATAACTGACAGAAGAACGAGGCAACACTGTACATTTAAGGTCCAAAGTGCAACATGCAATTATAGCTTAAATAACCCGTTAACAAGATTATTCCGATTTGGTAATATTTTACTAGATATTAATTCCTTGTACCTCTTTCAAAAATCGGAAAATCTATTCAAAACCAAAATTAAGTTTATCAATTTCGAGCTTTTTACTTAATCCATATGAATTCGGTTGCATATATTAATTATTCTTTCCCTTAATAGAAGATGCTATTGTTTTATTAGTTTTATACTATAAGCTCGTGTAAAGTTTAGTTTAGTAGTGATGTAATTAGTTTTGTATACTTAGAGTGTATATATATTTTTTTTATTATAATGTTAAAATGGTTTTTACCGTAAATAAATAAATAAATAAATTATGAGAAAGTTGTAAGTTATGATTAAGCAGCCAGGAATGAATGAATCTAACCATTGTAGTTAGCACATCTATTGATTGTGTGTATGATTTTTGTCTTGAGAATAAGCAGAAATCATCTGCGTATTGTATTATATTCACAGTGCTGGGACAGTGTTTTTGTATGTCAGAACAATAAACATTGAACAATAAGGGACCAAGAACAGAGCCCTGAGGTATTCCTGAGTACAACTTCCGTTTTAGTTGCGGGAAATGTCTGTAGTGTATATATCTGCCATAATACAGCTGAATAATATTTCTAGTCACAACGGTTGGTATTTTAAGTTTAATCATTTTTTGATATAATATTTCTAAATTAATCTGGTCATATGCTTTATTAATGTCCACAAAAAGCTGAAACTAACCTGAACTTCACAAACAAAATTACTTAGCGCATCTATTGTCCCCAGACCCTCTCTGAAGCCAAACGTATGTTCAGGCAAAAGTGAATGGTGTTCTAGGTACCACACAAGGCGTTTTTTAATCATTCGTTCGAATGTTTTGGTTATGCATGAGATTAGGGATATAGGTCTATAAGATTCACAGAGCTGGGGATTTTTGGATGGTTTCAGGATAGGGACTATCATAATATTACTCAACGCTTGAATGTAGTCGGATTTCACCCACCAAGAATTAAATATATCAAGCAGAAGTGATTTTGCATTAATCGGAAGGTATACTAGCATAGGATAGGTTATGGAATCTACCCCGGGTGACGTGTTTGGTGAACTATTTATAGCTATTAGAAGTTCTTCTAGCGTAAAAGGTCTGGATAGGTGATCATTAGGATTAATATTAGGGTATGGAGAGCAATCCGTTATTTGGGGTACCACAGAGGGGGGAGCATATAATTCTAACATTTTTTCTATCATTTCCTCGTCCAAGCTAGGTTGTGATTTATTCGGATTAATAAACCAAATTTTTAAAAGCTCAAAATTTACTGCTTTTACATACTGTGTTAGCAGTATATTATGAACATTACTTGAAATACATTTTTTATAAACGTGACGGATGCAGGCGCGGATTCACGAGGGGGAATGGGGGAAATTTCCCCCTCCCCCCAAATGGTTAGTCGACAATTAAAAGATATTGTTTTTTTGTGAAGTTTAAAATTTTTAGATGTAGATTAATAGCACCTAGTTTATATTAACATTAACAAGTTAGAGAGTAACATATGTATTAGTATACAGGGTGTCAAATTAGTGCATCCTCGGAGGATATTTCGGCTCACGTTAAAGATAGAACAATTGTTTCTACACCAAAGTTTCTTGGTTTTAAGAGCTGCATAACCTAAAAATATATGTTTGTATACAGGTCGCGCCACAAAGACAATAGCGGATGCAATTTGCTTATTTTAAATAAATCACCTGTATTTTATTTTGTTTTTGAATGCCTCATATAAATTGCGTATCATTTTATTTAAAAAAATGATTTAAATTGTATCGTTTCGGTGTTATTTGACATTTTTGAACAAAAATTACGTTTACAGTGGTTTCGTAAAGCAAAAATATCTCTTAAACTAAATGAGATAAAGAGTTGTAGATTTCGCCATACTCTTAAGAATCGGCTACACCCTGGGTCTCCAAACTATCTTCTTCGCGGGCCACAAATACAATTCTACATAATAAAGTCGGCCAAGATCCGATTAATTTTATAAAATTATGAAAAATTTAAGGAACAATTGTTACAATATTTCAAAATATGACATTTACAAAAAAAATTACAAACAATGGCGGGCCCGATTCATGCAAGTCGCGGGCCGGATGCTTAATCTATTGGAGACCACTGGGCTACACTATTAAGTTGTAATATCTGCCTATGAAATATATGCACGACGGAAAGAATTTCTGTCGTTGCTTTGATGGCGATAACTGCCGTTACTACTGACATTCCAGTACGGCTTATTACGAGCAAATGCTGACCGTGCTGAGGAAATACTGACGAAAAAACAGATGCGTATACGTATTTTTTTCGACGTTCACTTTAGTCCAAACGTAAGTATCCACTATTCGTTTAAGTACGATTTGCACGTACGTCGATGTCCGTCGTACTTGCACGATAGTAGATAGGCCCCTTAAAATGTATAACTTTATTGCCAATTTATCATTTGCGCATGTGTGAATGTCAAAGCTGGGACGAATCCTCGTTAAAAGAATTCGAAACACGAACCCGAATCACCTAATATGATTCGAATCACGAATACTCGAATAAAGGATTCGTAAGAGATAAATATGATTCGAATCAAAGATTCGAATCCTGTTTTTTCGAATCACGAATACAAATCCTTTAAGAATAAATTTGATTTTATAATTTTTTTACAACCATTAACATATAAATATCGTTCGTTATCAGTTGTTTTAACTGAAATATTCAAAACCTAATTATTTATTATTAACACTGAACATCGTTGATAACAGACTGTGTTACTCTGATTAAAGATGTATTCGTGTGTTTTTGACACACACTTTAAATCAGTGGTTTATACGCGTGGCGCATGAAGTAAAATTTCGAGTTTAGAAAAGCCCCGTGAAAATTTGTCTCGGGTCGCTGCGCGACCCTCGACAAATTTTCTACGCGGGGCTTTTCTAAACTCGAAATTTTACTTCATGCTTAGTCTGGGAGTGGAAGACACTCGTTACTTTAAAATATGACACAACTGTTAAAGAATGTATCGTCGGATGCCCGTCTGGGTGATATGTAAGCAAATTATGGGTCCTAGGAGTTGCCAAATAAGTGAGTTACTCAACTGTTTTCAAGGCACTCTTTGAAAATCCAAAAGATTAAAATTTTACATATATAACGTACAATAAACTATAAGTGTGATACATTATTGAATTCAGTAAAAAATATTCTTCCAAAAAATATGAAAATCCAAAATGGCGCCTATAAGAAAAACAAAAGTTGGACCATAGCTAGGTAAATGTTATAGTTATCTTAAAATTAAATATGTTACTAGATTTATCATTAAAAAGTGCCTATAATGTCAAAGTTGTAAATATCTGGATTCAATTTTTTGAATAAAAAAATAAAAACGAATTTTCAAAAAATACGTTTTTTGATAATATCTCATTAACGAAAGAAGATATTTTTAACTTGTTTTGGATTATTATTGGGCCCCAATTTAACTGACTCTCTATTTCTTTAAACAACCGGGATCCCCATACATTCTGTTGAAATACGGACACCCTGTATAATAATAATAACAATAATAATATAAAATTTATTGTATTGTTATTTCCTAAATATTTTAATTAAATAAATATTTTACATTGTTTACCGTATATTTACGAATATATTAAAAAATAAATACTTATTTCAGCAATTTAATATTAATTATACCATCAAATGTCTAAAAGTCTTGTGTTAAAAATCACCAGAAATCATTAGATGTTTTTTTTATTAAACGAATTTCTCTATGGCTTCCAACGTCTAAGTCAAAAAATGCTCGAAACAAAAGTTGTAGCCAACGAAAACATAAACCTCTTTTACCTAAACACTTTTCACCTCAGCTCTTCTGTTTTCGAATTAGAAACTAAAGCATCTAGTGGAGATCAACAACTCACCGATTATGGCTTTCGACGTCTAAATCAAAAAATGTTTCAAACAAAAGTTGTAGCCAACGAAAAAATAAACCACTTTTACCTAAACACTTTTCACCTCAACTCTTTTGTTTTTGTTCAATAAACCGAGAAAGATTTTTTTGAAAATAAATACACAACTTTATGATAATTCGAAAATTTACGAACGGGTGTCTTTCACTCCCAGGCTAAGCATGAAGTAAAATTTCGAGTTTAGAAAAGCCCCGCGTAGAAAATTTGTCAAGGGTCGCGCAGCGACCCTCGACAAATTTTCACGGGGCTTTT
This sequence comes from Philonthus cognatus, assembly GCA_932526585.2. NCBI lineage: Eukaryota > Metazoa > Arthropoda > Insecta > Coleoptera > Staphylinidae > Philonthus > Philonthus cognatus. The sequence goes on from OW052243.1 coordinate 111,208,275, forward strand.
CTAAACTCGAAATTTTACTTCATGCGCCACGCGTATAAAACACTGATTTAAAGTGAAGTTAAAGACGCACTAAAAACCAACCCAACTTCGATATTTTTTCAAAATTGGAATATTTCTATCCTATCCATGCTCTAAACCTTCAGATATTCGTTGTTTTCTTGTAAAACAACTTCGATTCCCTGCAGTCCTTCGGTCTCCGAAGACCATGGTTGGTCCTTCGAGCTGTAGCCTTTGTAAAATGGTAATAAACTTAGTAATCTAGAGTGATCCTTTAATTTGAAACTTCTAAGAACGAGTGTTGTCCACTCCCAGACTAAGCATGAAGTAAAATTTCGAGTTTAGAAAAGCCCCGCGTAGAAAATTTGTCGAGGGTCGCGCAGCGACCCGAGACAAATTTTCACGGGGCTTTTCTAAACTCGAAATTTTACTTCATGCGCCACACGTATTAAACACTGATTTCAAGTAAAGTCAAAAATATAAAAACATATTAAAACTGTTTTCAGTTTTAAAAGTTGTCAAAATTATTTAAAATTGCCAAAAACATCAAAATGACTAAAATGTCATCTCGTAAATATAAAAAATATGAAAAACGTCAAAAATTCGGCGTGTTCATAAAATCGATTTACATCAAAATTATCATTTTATGTCAGTACGTGACAGTTTGATAAAAACGTTCTTACAAAAAAGAAAATTTCTGTCTAAATCAGTAATAATGTCAACAAAGTTATCTAATAATATAAAAATTGCCATCTAATGTAAAACAAGTATATATGTAATATCATAAATATCAAATGTCAAAATTGTCGTCTAATGTAAAAAAAGTAAAAAAATATAAAATGTCAGAACTGCCATCTAATGTCAGATACGTCATTTAATGTCAACAACAAAAGTAACATCTAATGTGAAACATGTCATCTAATGTCAAGGAACGTAGTCTAATATCAAGAATATAATCTATTGTCAAAAATGTCATCTCAATAGGTAACAAATATCAAAAATGTCATCTCAAAAGGTAGAAAATAATTAGTTAAATTTATACATTTTCAGTCAAGGATAACGTGATTTTTTTGAATGAAACCACATAACTTTTATGGCATCGTTCGACTCAAAATTTGTTTTGTTGGTATTTAAGTTAATAATTTTTATACATAGATATTAAATTTTTTTTAAAACTTATAAAGGTACGGATGAAAATGGAAAAAAAATCAATTTTGAGACGAATGGTGTGGAAAAAAATAGGGGTGTGTCTATCATAGCACTTTTCCCGTAATTTATACAATTAATCATTGTGATTATTTCACTTGTGATTCGGTTACAGACCATTTTTACATTAAATTAGCGTTTTGTACGTGTGGCGCATAACCAAATATTTCGAGTTTAGAAAAGCCTAATTTGGCTTGGTCGCATCGCTACGCGCCCAAGGCAAATTTTTAGGCTTTTCTAAACTCGAAATTTGACTTCATGCTTAATCTGGGATTGGAAGACACTAGTTTTATCATTAAAATAATTAATAATTGATAGATTGATTGTTGTTTTACTAGCGGAGAAAGTCATAATGTCAATTTTGATAAAAAAAAATAACTCCGAAATGAAATCCAAAAATTGAATAACATATGCAGTGTTCCATTTAAAACAACAGAGTTGTAAAGCGGCCAGGAAATTTGGAACGCCCTGAAAATAATTTAAACATGTAAAAAAATTATTGTCTGAAACATGTTTTCGTGTTTTTAATATTAAGGAAACCATCGAGCATCCTCTTTAAATCACCTTATATATTAAAAGCCCACAGTTTCTCTTTTTTTGATCAGAGATTACGAAGGAAATGTCAGATTTTCTGAAAATCAACAGGGATTGTTAAGAAATTAGTAAACTTTGTGTTAAAGTTGAAAAAGAACGAAATCGTATTTTTCAAATTAAATTACCAAATGTTATTTAACTTTGAGCAGAACTTGAGCATGTAATTTCGTCAAAAATTAATCGATTTGGCAAAAAAAAAGAAACAATCTCAAGTAGAAATGCAATTTTGACTTAAATAGTTCGATTCGATTCGATGTAATTTGACATTTTCGTCATCATAAATTGACACTTTTGAGGTAAATTTAGAATTTCAACACAAATTGTAATTTTGAAGAGAAAACAGTTATTTTGTTTTATATCTCAATGTTGGCGTAAATTGACGTCATATTTACACCAAAAAGATGACATTTTCTTACGCACAGAAAGACGTAATCTATGTCAATTTATGATGCAAGTATCAATTTACGACAATAATTATATCAGTAATGGCAAATTGTGGAAATAATATCAATTCATAAAAAAACAATTAATGACAATGACAATTTACAGGAATAAATTTGTGATAGATGTATCAATTCATGTGAATAATATCAGTTTATGTTAATAATGGTCTAATGATAATTCATAGTAAAAATGTCGATTTGATAGAAAAATATCAATTTACGCCAATAATGTAAATACATGCCAATAATGTCAGTCTATATAATTAATCTCAATTCAATTTCAATTTCAATCTCCTTTATACAATACAATAATGACAATCATTTTCTTAAACATAAGTCACCAGTATATTCATCAGTCACAAGTATATTTACGGAAAAGTAAAACATATAAATAACCCAAGTGGCGGCAATAAATGCAAACAGGAACATCAGAAACGGTAATCTTAGTGATACTAATAAACAAAAATATACATATATAAATAAGTGAAAATAAATAAAAGTATATAAATAAATGTATACCATGTATAATGTGGTATCACAGATGGTATCACAGATCAAGATAAGTTATAACGCAACAGCAATATATCACAGGTATAAGACACCAAATAATCAATAACAAATAAATAACAAAATAATAATAATAATAATAATAATAATAATAACAAAATTAAAATTAAAATAGCTATACAAATATTAATAAATACCGATTTAAAATTAACACTCAGAAAGGACATCGGATAAATGAATGCGGTGCAATCTGGATTTGAAAGTTGCAAATGTAGAAATAAACAAAACAAAATTGTTTTCATTCTCCAGTTTGTTTGCATACCGCATCAGTCGGCCCATAGGGCTGTACATACCGTAACGAGTGGGATGAAAGGCAATGCGAAACAACGGTTTGTGTCGTGACTGTGGGCCGCGCGGTATATTGAATTCAAGCCTTTCAACCAACTCACTATAATCTATGAGACCGTTGATAAGCTTATATAAAAACGACATATCTAAAAACATTCTCCTATCAGCTAACGACTTAATATTCAATTGTTTTAACATTCCACTGTGACTAAAATTAGCACTTCTTCCACCCATTCGGAAATGCATAAGTCTTAAGAATTTCCCCTGTACTCTTTCAAGCTGAGTAATGGAGTTATTATTGTATGGTGACCAAACACTTGATGCATATTCCAAATGAGGACGAACTAGGGAAACATACAGCTTTTTAACAGTGCTCATTTTAAAATCTGTCGAAAACCTATTAATGAAACCCATTAGTTTCAATGATTTATTACATATATGTGACACATGATTGGAAAAGTTTACCTTCGATGTAAATAATATACCCAGGTCCTTCATAACTAATTTTTGTGTTAACACATTCCCGTCTAGTGAATAATCAAAATTCTTTTTTTTTCCCACGATTAAATGAAATATAGTTGCATTTCTTCAAATTCAACTCCAGTTCATTATTTTTACACCATAATGCAACGCTGTTCAAATCGTCCTGAAGTTGAATCTGATCAGTTGCAGCATTAATGGTCTTAAAAATTTTCAAGTCGTCAGCAAACAGGAGAAAATTAGTGCTTTTAATATTCGACCCAATGTCGTTAATAAATAATAAAAATAAAAGGGGTCCACAATGCGAGCCCTGCGGTACACCCGAGGTTACCCTTATAAAGTTCGACAGATGCTTCCCTATGCGTACACGTTGTGTCCTATTCAGTAAGTAACTGCTCATCCACTTAGTAATGTTTACACCGAAACCCATTAATTCTAATTTATTTATTAATATGCTATGTTGCACTCGATCAAACGCCTTGGAAAAGTCCGTATATATTGAATCGACCTGTGATCCATTCTACAAGGCGTTTGATAAATGGGTCTGGTACACGACTAGATTTGTAGTAGTAGAATCATATTTACCTCTTACGAATCCTTTATTCGAGTATTCGTGATTCGAATCATATTAGGTGATTTGGATTCGTGATTCGAATCTTTTTAACAAGGATTCGTCCCAGCTCTGACAAAATCGAAAGAGAATTAAATTTTGAGTCGAATGGTGTCAAAAAACGATATTGCTTCATTTAAAAAAGCCAAGTTACCATTGATTAAAAAGTTATTAATTCAACTATTTTTATTTCGTAACCAAATAAATTAAGCACAACAACTATACAACGTGTTTCACCTAAAACACCCCAGACTAGTTAACAAGGAACTTGCAATTATATTAAAGTTTCAAATTAGGATAGAATTGGCATCACTCATAATTACGGTTACGCTGTCAGAGGCGTAAAAAAATGTCATTCAATGATCAGAACTTTGGAAGTGACTTTTTCTAAAAGATTAGAATATTTTAAGAATTTCTTTTCATATGCATATTTTAAATTAAATTGGCCATTTTTAAGTTATAGCCAATTTTTATATTTTCAAGAACTTTTAATACACATATTTAAAATAGTACAACTTCTCAAAACTAGCATATCTTACAATAAAAATTATTAAAATACATTGCAAATTACAAACCAATAATAATAATAAAATATAATTTAATTTTTTTCTTAATTGTTGAACAAAAGTTATAAATGATACTCAAACGTTTAACCAGATTGAACAATACACATTTCAAATCGTTTCCGAAGAAAAACATCACCAGAATCTAAAAGAGATCTTAGTCTAATTGCTACAGAACTTGCATAAATCTTTTTAATCAAGTCTGCCATGTCATACATTTGTTCCCCATAAAAATATCAAGCGGTGTTAAGTCGGGTGATCTAGCTAGCCATTTTAATGTACTATTAGTTCCTAACCACTTCCGAGGAAAATGTGTATTTAAATAATTAGTCACTATTGCAGCATTATGTGGAAGAGGCCCGTCTTGTTGTAACCACATGCTTTTGAAATGTATCCAATGGTACATTTTTTAATAGCTCTGGGAGTTCGTTTCTTAAGAAATCCAAATATCGCTGACCTGTTAATGTTCCTTCGTAAAAATAAGGACCTCCTAAATAGCCACACCACACATTGATGCCGAATTTGGTCTAGTTGTTTGTAAAGTTTGTTCACTTTGGATTATTTTGTGCCCAATAGTGAAATTTTTATTGTTTAATCCGGTAAAACGTTTGAGTATCTTTTATACTTTTATTCAATAATTGAGAACATTTTTTTAACAAAAATTAGATGATATTATTGTTATTATTATTGTTTAGTAATTTTTAAGTATATTAAAAGTTCTTAAAAATATAAAAATTGGTATAACTTAAAAATGGCTAATTTATTTTGAAATATGCATATGATAAAAATGTCTTAAAATATTCTATTCTTTTAGAAAAAGTCACTTCCAAAGTTCTGATTATCGAATGACATTTTCCCACGCCTCTGACAGCGAAACCTTAATATGAGTGATACCAATTCTATCTTAATTTGAAGCCTTGAATGACATCTATTATAATTATTATTCTTTATTTTCCCAACAGATATACATGTATCTAACAGAGCTGGGCAGGATTCGAATCATTCAGGATTCGAATCCTGGATTCGAATCCTTTTAGAGGATTCAAAAGAGGCATTCGAATACTTAAGTTCAACTGGATCCGTGATCCGGATTCGTTACACTTTTTTAAAAGGATTCGTATTCGAATCCAAATGCGGGTGATTCGAATCCTCATAAAAGGATTCGACTCCTCATAAAAAGATTCGAATCCTCATAAAAGGATTCGAATCCTCGTAAAAGGATTCGAATCCTCATAAAAGGATTCGAATCCTCATAAAAGGATTAGAATATTTATAAAAGGATTCAAATACTTACAAAAGGATTCGTATAGTTACAAAAGGATTCTTATCGTCAAAAATAATTCGAATTAATCGTAAGGATTAACATGAAATTTAGTTTTGTATGTTTTTAAATTTCTCGTTAAATCACTGTTTTATACGCGTGGCGCATGAAGTAAAATTTCGAGTTTAGAAAAGCCCCGTGAAAATTTGTCTCGGGTCGCTGCGCGACCCTCGACAAATTTTCTACGCGGGGCTTTTCTAAACTCGAAATTTTACTTCATGCTTAGTCTGGGAGTGGAAGACACTCGTTCGTAAATTTTTGAATTATCATAAAGTTGTCATAAAGTTGTGTATTAATTATATATTATGACATTTTGATGATTTCTGTCAACTTTGACAATTTGATAAATTTCAATAATTTTCGTCAAATTAGACATTTTTAATTGTATTTTAAATAATTCCCTCAAATATGATATTTTTAATGTTCGACGTATTCAATCGTATTCTGACAATTTTCGCACAAATTAATATTTTTGACGTTAGCAATCATATCATATTTTGACAATTTTCACACGGATTGACATTTATGACGTTTCGAATTATATTTGGACCATTTTCCTATGAATTGACATTCCCAATCAAATGTTTACACTTAACATGTCGATTTATAACATTTTTATCATCATCATCATTTCGAGATTTTCGTCGATTCATAAAATTTTCATTAGATTTTGTAATATTTCCTCAATTTATTGAATGTTGATGACATTTTCAATATTTGGGGATTTCTAATTAATTTATGAAAATGTTTATCAGATTTTCAACATACCTTGATTTTTGATATTTTGTCATTTTTATCGATTTTGATGAAATTTTCGATATTTCGAGATTTTCTCCTCAAATTATATAAAATGTTTATATGTAAGATTTTCAATACTTTATTCAGATTTGTAACGATTTTCAAAAATTATTGACTCATTATTTGAACACACAAATTTGAGATTTTTTTTTTCTTTAAGACATATTTAACCATTTTTGACATTGAATGACATTTTTGATATTTTTTACCTTTTGAGATGACATTTTTTGACAATAGATTATATTCTTAATATTAGACTACGTTTCTTGACAATAGATGGCATGTTTCACATTAGATCTTACTTTTGATAAACAATGAAATGTTTACTTTTTTACCATTTCTGATGTTGACATTAAATGATTTATTTGACATTAGATGGCAGTTCTGACAGTTTAAATTTTTTTACTTTTTTGACATTAGGCGACAATTTTGACATTTGATATTTTTGATATTACATATTTACTTGTTATACATTAGATGACAATTTTTATATTATTAGATAACTTTTTTGACATTATTACTGATTTTGAGAGAAATTTTAGTTTTTGTAAGAACGTTTTTGTCAAACTGTCACGTACTGACATAAAATGATAATTTTGAGGTAAATCGATTTTATCAAAACGCCGAATTTTTGACGTTTTTGATATTTTTTATATTTACGAGATGACATTTTGGTCATTTTGATATTTTGGGCGACCCTCGACAAATTTTCTACGCGGGGCTTTTCTAAACTCGAAATTTTACTTCATGCATAGTCTGGGAGTGGAAGACACTAGTTTGTAAATTTTTGAATTATCATAAAGTTTTCATAAAGTTGTGTATTTATTTTCAAAAAAATCTTTCTCGGTTTATTAAACAGAAACAAAAGAGTTGAGGTGAAAGGTGTTTAGGTAAAAGAGGTTTATTTTTTCGTTGGCTACAACTTTTGTTTTAAACATTTTTTGACTTAGACGTCGAATGCCATAGTGAAATTCGTTTAATAAAAAAACATCTAATGATTTCTGGTTATTTTTAACACAAGACTTTTAGACATTTGATGGTATAATTAATATTAAATTACTGAAATAAGTATTTATTTTTTAATATATTCGTAAATATACGGTAAACAATGTAAAATATTTATTTAATTAAAATATTTAGGAAATAACAATACAATAAATTTTATATTATTATTGTTATTATTATTATACAGGGTGTCCGTATTTCAACAGAATGTATAGGGATCTCGGTTATTTAAAGAGATAGAGAGTCGGTTAAATTGGGGTAAAGTTGCGTAATTTAGGGCCCAATAATAATCCAAAAACAAGTTTGAAATATCTTCTTTCGTTAATGAGATATTGTCAAAAGACGTATTTTTTGAAAATTCGTTTTTATTTTTTTATTCAAAACTTTGACATGATTTGCACTTTTTAACGATAAATCTAGTAGCATATTTTATTTTAAGATAACTATAACATTTACCTAGGGACCATAGCTAACTTTTGTTTTTCTTATGGGCGCCATTTTGGATTTTTATATTTTTTGGAAGAATATTTTTTACTGAATTCAATGATGTATCACACTTATAGTTTATTGTACATTTTATATGTAAAATTTTAATCTTTTGGTTATTCAAAGAGTGTCTTGGAAACAGTTGAGTAACTCACTTATTTGGGAACTCCTGGGACCCATTATTTGCTTACATATCACCCCTGAAGACGGGCATCCGACGACACATACTTTAACAGTTTTTAAATTATGTTTTATTGTATTAATATAAAATACAAAGGTTTAAGAAGCATCAACGGCGGCCGCTGAGGCTGATTCTTCGGTGTATTTGCCCTTATCCTTGCCCAAAGCTTCCAAGCGTCCCTTCGCCCTACGGTCAATGATTTTCTTCCTGTCTTTGTCCATTTTCAGTTTAACAATCACGCACTTTGAGGGATGAATACCAACATAAACGCTAGCGCCGCACAATGTGCCAAATCCGAGCGCGAGCGCCAGGGGGGGATTTTGAGGAAAAAAATCAAATTAAAAATTTTGAGAAAAAAACATATCCACTCCATTGTAGATACACGAAACCCTTCTAATCTTGCATGTTTATATTTTTCAACCCCCTATATTATTAACAATTAACTCTTAAAGTTAAGCGATTTAGAAAACATCAATTTTACGGCATTTCACTCGCAAGTTTAAATAATTTATTACATGGATAGTAGGCGTACTATCAATATAACATTATACACTATTGTTTATAACATAATACTGTATATTATGGTTGAAAAATTAAGTCTCTAAATATTTTAGAACAAAAGTTAAAAAAAAATTGAATATGAAATATATTTTAAATATAAATTTTAACTTTAGAAAGTGTTATAAAAAAAATGTCAACTCGATGAGGTCTGGGACTATCACTAAAAATTAGTTCTATGTTTTCTCTAACTACCCTCAAAATTTCGTATCTCCACCGGTGCGTTTTTGGGGTCTTTTTAATTTTTTTATTTGACGCCACCAATTAAAGTTGGGTCGGGCGAGGCCCGTGTGCGGTGAGTATCGTGGAGTCGAGCGCGCGCTATTCTCGAGCAGCACGCAACATGATTTTTACGTTGGCCCCGAACAAAAAATAATAAAAACGCACTTAAAACGCACATGTAAAAATTCAAAAAAATTAGGGCAGTTACAGAAAATATTAACAAATGTTTATATGATAGTCACAGTTCTTCCGGTTTGCAATCTTCTAGAAAAATAATATAATAATAATTCAAGGCAGCAAAATTATATACAATTGTTATAATCATTACATAGGTTGTGACTTTCACCAAAAACTGTGGTATGTTTTTAAATGCCCTAAAAACTTCGTATCTCTACATGTGCGTTTTGTGTCAGGTTTTTGCGAATGACCGAGTCGATTTTTATCGGTTGCGCCTAATAAAAAATAAAGCACCTCAAAAAAACCTACAAATGTGAAAAGTATCTGCTGTAGTTTAAAAATAATTTAATCTGTTGTTTAAAATATGAATTTTTAATCAGAATATACATTACATTTTTCTGATTTTGCACAACGAAGTTATGTATTTTATACTGTTTTATTTACTTACTTTTTTAAAATGAAAAATTGTCAGTATCCTCATCAGTCTGTTCGTCTTCGCTGTCACTTGTGTCCGTTTCACAAATAACTAATTTTTTAGCGTCTGCAGGTAGTTGTTTTTTATGAATTTTTACATCGCTTCTCAAAGAAGAAATTATTGGATCAGAACATACAAGAAGCATATTAAATAAATCTCGAATTGTATTAAGCCTAGAGTTTTTCCTAGTATGGTTTTCTCTAACTCTCTTATATATTTTATTGGTTGCTTCCTGTGCCTCTTCCGAAAGTTCTCCGATTGGTAAAAGACATTGTCCAATTATTTTGCTCCCGTGAATTAAAATTTTATGGACACTAGGAGGCATTCTATACCATCCATATAACAAGGTGTAAAGTCGGGCCGGGCCGTATCTTCTGCATATTTATCAAACATCAATACATTTATATTACGAGAACTCGACATTGTTATAAGAATTGTATAAAATCTGTTCAATAATTCTTCATTCAATTCAGTGATGACAGCTACTTTCTCATAATTTCGAAAAAATATTCGAGCAACGTTGCCAGTATTTGAAGTACCTCCTCCTTGCACAACAATATCAACCCTTATCCCTAACTATTTACGTAATAGTTTTTGTATTCTAGTTTTCCGACTAAATATATTATTTTTCTCTTCTATCGTACATCCGTGAGTAGTTGTTTTCTTCAAATCTAATTTATATATTATGTATTTTCGGTGATCAATAAATTAGTTTGTCTTCTTTTAGATGTATTACTTTGTATTGTGAACTGTGTAACTGATGTACTTGGTATTGGTGAAATATTTTCTATATTTTCAAAGGGGTTTGTATTTTCAATTAAGACAGAACCCTCGTTGTATTTAAAAGGCAGCAGTAACCAATTTCTATTTTTTTTTTTTTATGAAATTGATATGAGATCTTGAGCACATTTTCCACTTTCTATTAAGAGTACTGCAGAAACCCTTAACTTTTTTAAGAATGTCATCATTTTCACTATTGTTTTTCGTCGAAACATTTTCAATATATTTTATTAAATAATCAATGGTATTGCTTGACTGAATAAGGTTTTTAGGTTTTAGTTCGTACCATACCTTATATAAATCACCGTTTGTAATTTTAATTTTCTCCATTATCACTCAGCGTTTTGGATTAATTAAATTACACTAACACTAAACACTAGTTTAATTAAAGTAAACTATTTTATACACAAAAAAACACTACATCAAAGAAAGAGTATATAGTCAACAAATTAAATAACACTTAACACTAACTTAATTAATAATTACTTTATAATGTTCAATCGTTCGCTTATGGATCAGAAAAATATGTGAACTGTTGGAGACTTCGTTCAACACTAAACGCATATTTTGCTTTCAAGAAAATTAAGAATAATCCATTTCAGATACTTAAACCGTAAAAACTGTGTGACAAGAATGCCATTTGTTACGGTAAATGACAGCTTCAATCGGACCCCTAATAAAAATGTAAACACAAACCAGATGACCTTTATCAGTAACAGATGTACACCCTTATATATCAATAAGAAAAAAACCCATAAAACTATTTTTGTAAATGTGATTTAAATGCTGCAAAAAATACTCAGAGAAGAAATAATTTCCCTATGATATATACCTGTATATTAGAAAAATTGTAGATTGTGAGGATTATGACTATTATGTAAACATTTGTCAATATTTTCTGTAACAGCCCTAATTTTTTTGAATTTTTACATGTGCGTTTTAAGTGCGTTTTTATTATTTTTTTGTTCGGGGCCAACGTAGAAATAATGTTGCGTGCTGCTCGAGAATAGCGAGCTCGACTCCGCGATGCCACCGCACACGGGCCTCGCCCGACCCAATTTTAATTGGTGGCGTCGAATAAAAAAATTAAAAAGACCCCAAAAACGCACCGGTGGAGATACGAAATTTTGAGGGTACTTAGAGAAAACATAGAACTAATTTTTAGTGATAGTCACAGACCTCATCGAGTTGGCATTTTTTTTATAACACTTTCTAAAGTTAAAATTTATATTTAAAATATATTTCATATTCAAATTTTTTTAACTTTTTTTCTAAAATATTTAGAGAGTTGATCTTTCAACCATAATATACAGTATTATGTTATAAACAATAGTGTATAATGTTATATTTATAGTACGCCTACTATCCATGTAATAAATTATTTAAACTTGCGAATGAAATGCCGTAAAATCGATGTTTTCTAAATTGCTCAACTTTAAGCGTTAATTGTTAATAATATAGGGGGTTAAAAAATATAAACATGCAAGATTATAAGGGTTTCATGTATCTACAATGGAGTGGATATGTTTTTTTCTCGAAATTTTTAATTTAATTTTTTTCCTCCAAATCCCCCCCTGGCGCTCGCGCTCGGATTTGGCACATTGTGCGCCGTTGGCCTTTTCACGTTGAATTCTCTCAATGTAGATAACGAATTTTTTCCTATACACCTGAACAACTTTGCCTACTTGCTGTCCTTTGTAATGTCCACGTACAACCTGGACTTCATCATCTTTACGGATGGGCATAGTCTTAACATTGTACTTTTGCTTGAGCTCCTTAGAAAGGGGCGCAGACATTAAACGACGCCTTATGTGAGACGGAACAGTGAAATGCCTCTTCCTATTTTTACTCCTCGAAGATGACACGAGCTTGTTTAGCTTCATTTCGAACGAGCTGTTTGGTTCTCACTATTGGTTTGTTTGTTATTCGTATTTGTTCACTAGACTCGATTTTTGGCCGCGTAGTCGATAACAGTTAAAGTAACGAGTGTCTTCCACTCCCGGACTAAGCATGAAGTAAAATTTCGAGTTTAGAAAAGCCCCGCGTAGAAAATTTGTCGAGGGTCGCGCAGCGACCCGAGACAAATTTTCACGGGGCTTTTCTAAACTCGAAATTTTACTTCATGCGCCACGCGTATAAACCACTTATTTGAAGTGTAGTTCAAAAACACACAAATACATCTTTAATTAGAGTAACACAGATATTTAGCCTGTTATCAATGATGTTCAGTGTTAATAATAAATAATTAGGTTTTGAATATTTTTCTTAAAACAACTGATAACGATATTTATATGTTATTGGTTGTAAAAAAATAATAAAATCAAATTTATTCTTGAACGATTTGTATTCGTGATTCGAAAAAACAGGATTCGAATCTTTGATTCGAATCATATTTATCTCTTACGAATCCTTTATTCGAGTATTCGTGATTCGAATCATATTAGGTGATTCGTATTCGTGATTCGAATCCTTTTAACGAGGATTCGTCCCAGCTCTGGTATCTAATTACAGGGAACTTAATCTAATATAATGCTATGTAACATCATTTTAAATCATACATACAGTGCGCAGAGAAAGAAGAGAAAAGAAAAAAAAACAAACTTAAAGCCTAAAGATTTATAACAATATCACTGGTACCGATAAGTCTGACATTATTTCGATGAGGGATTTTCTGGTATCTACGAAAATATCTACTCTATTATTTAAACTATTAAACCTTCTAAACATTTTTAAAACAGGTGAATTAAAATGAGCTAGCGTATTGGCATGTGGTTGAAAAAATAGGTTATTTCTGCGAGATGTTAGTCTAGAAACCTGAAACTTCAGCTTACCTAGGATGTTAGGGTCATCAATATCGTAATTTACTACCCCATATAAAAATAGAATTGAAGATTTCGTACGCCTGTCACTTAATCTTTCGACATTAAATGTTTGTAAGAGGTTATCATATGTAATGGATACAGATGGATATTCCTTAATTTTTTTAAAAAACAACATTTTCAAAAACTTTTTTTGAATTGCTTCGATTTTACTTACAGTATTATCGTAGTAGGGTGACCAAATAACAGATGCAAATTCAAGGTTAGAACGAACGTATGCAAAATACATTTTTTTTAAAACGTCAATATTATGAAAGTCCTTACAAGTGCGATGGAAAAAAGCCCAACAGTTTGATACTTTTGTCACAAATCTTATTTATATGATCATTAAATGTTAACTTATGATCAAAAGTTACTCCTAAATCTTTAATCGAGTTTATACTTTCTTGAATTAATTTCTCATCTGGCACTTGGTGAAACATATTACACTATGTAAAGTTAATTAAAGGAAAGGCACTTGGTATTGTTTCACAATTAAATCTTTATTCCGACTAGTTTCGGTTTGTTAGACTATTTTCACATTCCTTTGAATAAAGATTTAATTGTGAAACAATACCAAGTGCCTTTCCTTTAATTAACTTTACAACGAGTTTATACGTTCAAATAATACATTGTTAATACCATAATCATATTCACGGACATTGGGGCGCAGCGAACAAATAAATAGTGAACAGTAATAATAAATAATACAAAATATAAAAGTAACAATTTAGTAAATATAACCTCTGTCTTCTTGTGTAAACCCTACCGTGGTCTGCTATCCGAAGTGTGTCTGAAATCTAAGCCGTTACGAAAGACCGCGTAACGTGAAAAATTGTCTGTTGTTGAACCAGATTGCTTTATTATCCTATTATCCAAATTAAATTTAAAAAAATATATTTTGTAATTTTAATAAGTTCAAAAACGAAATTTTGTAATAGAATACTATTTAGATATAAAATTGATGATATGTCCATCATAGTACTTTCCCCCGTAAATTGCGTATTAAATCACTTTTAAAATATTTGTACCATTATTATTTTCAAAATGTCTTCAACTTTTTGATAACTACTACTTTTATTTGAAACATTTTTCAATTGGATCAACACATACTGACACAAACCAATGACTAGATAAAAAACACTATTTATTGAATATCTAAAAAAATAAGAGTGCTATGACAAAAAGTGAAGATACAAAAAATCTTTAATATTTTATTACCTACAACTTTTATTTGAAACATTTTCCAATTGTATCAACACACACACTGACACAAATCAATGACTAGATAAAAAACACTATTTATTAAATATCTCAAAAACTAAGAGTGCTATGACAAAAAATAAGTGAACAATACATCTTCATTTTGTTATTATCTACAACTTTTATTTGAAATAATTTTTTGTTTGATGAACATTTATTGAAAAAATCTGAAAAAACTGAAAAACGCTAAGAGTAAAGTACCACTTCCGGTTTTCCGATTTTCACCAAAAGCTTTTCAGTTCTTCCGATTGTAACAAAAAGCTTAGGTTTCAAGTTTAGTCTCGATATCTTTAGCGGTTTTTGCGGTACAGCGCACACAGACACACACACAGACAGACAGACAGACAGACAGACATTTTTCAAAAATGGTCTTATTCGACTCAGGGGACCTCAAAACGGATATTTCCGCTAATATTTTTGATTCGAAAATATTCACGAAAACAATACTTTCCCTTTGTATTACATACGGGGGAAAGTAAAAAATGGTGATGTGTCCATCATAGTACTTTCCCCCGTAAATTGCGTATTAAATCAGTTTAAAAATATTTGTAGCATTATTATTTTCAAAATGTCTTCAACTTTTTGATAACTACAACTTTTATTTGAAACATTTTTCAATTGGATCAACACATACTGACACAAACTAATGACTAGATAAAAAACACTATTTATTGAATATCTCAAAAACTAAGAGTGCAATGACAAAAAGTGAGAATACAAAAAATCTTTAATATTTTATTACCTACAACTTTTATTTGAAACATTTTCCAATTGTATCAACACACACACTGACACAAATCAATGACTAGATAAAAAACACTATTTATTAAATATCTTAAAAACTAAAAGTGCTATGACAAAAAGTGAGTCCACAAAAAATCTTTAGTTTTTCATTTCCTACAACTTTTATTTGAAACATTTTTCAATTGTATCAACACATACACTGTCACACACCAATAACTAGATAAAACACACCACTTTTGAAATATCTCAAAAACTAAGAGTGCTATGACAAAAAGTAAGTGAACAATACATCTTCATTTTGTTATTATCTACAACTTTTATTTGAAAGAATTTTTTGTTTGATGAACATTTATTGAAAAAATCTGAAAAAACTGAAAAACGCTAAGAGTAAAGTACCACTTCCGGTTTTCCGATTTTCACCAAAAGCTTTTCAGTTCTTCCGATTGTAACAAAAAGCTTAGGTTTCAAGTTTAGTCTCGATATCTTTAGCGGTTTTTGCGGTACAGCGCACACAGACACACACACACAGACAGACAGACAGGCAGACAGACATTTTTCAAAAATGGTCTTATTCGACTCAGGGGACCTCAAAACGGATATTTCCGCTAATATTTTTGATTCGAAAATATTCACGAAAACAATACTTTCCCTTTGTATTACATACGGGGGAAAGTAAAAAATGGTGATGTGTCCATCATAGTACTTTCCCCCGTAAATTGCGTATTAAATCAGTTTAAAAATATTTGTAGCATTATTATTTTCAAAATGTCTTCAACTTTTTGATAACTACAACTTTTATTTGAAACATTTTTCAATTGGATCAACACATACTGACACAAACTAATGACTAGATAAAAAACACTATTTATTGAATATCTCAAAAACTAAGAGTGCAATGACAAAAAGTGAGAATACAAAAAATCTTTAATATTTTATTACCTACAACTTTTATTTGAAACATTTTCCAATTGTATCAACACACACACTGACACAAATCAATGACTAGATAAAAAACACTATTTATTAAATATCTTAAAAACTAAAAGTGCTATGACAAAAAGTGAGTCCACAAAAAATCTTTAGTTTTTCATTTCCTACAACTTTTATTTGAAACATTTTTCAATTGTATCAACACATACACTGTCACACACCAATAACTAGATAAAACACACCACTTTTGAAATATCTCAAAAACTAAGAGTGCTATGACAAAAAGTAAGTGAACAATACATCTTCATTTTGTTATTATCTACAACTTTTATTTGAAATAATTTTTTGTTTGATGAACATTTATTGAAAAAATCTGAAAAAACTGAAAAACGCTAAGAGTAAAGTACCACTTCCGGTTTTCCGATTTTCACCAAAAGCTTTTCAGCTCTTCCGATTGTAACAAAAAGCTTAGGTTTTAAGTTTAGTCTCGATATCTTTAGCGGTTTTTGCGGTACAGCGCACACAGACACACACACACAGACAGACAGACAGGCAGACAGACATTTTTCAAAAATGGTCTTATTCGACTCAGGGGACCTCAAAACGGATATTTCCGCTAATATTTTTGATTCGAAAATATTCACGAAAACAATACTTTCCCTTTGTATTACATACGGGGGAAAGTAAAAAAACATGGGTGGACCAGGAAAAAATAAAGATTTAAATGATGATGATATAAAAAATGTCAAAGAGCTAATTAAAGAGTTTAAAAAATTTAAGGAGAGTGTAGAGTATATGTCAGCAAAATTTGATGAAAATACCAAACAAAATGAGGAACTAAAACATTTATTAAAGGAATTCAAACTTGAAAATGTAAAATTAAAGAAAAGTGTAATCGAACTAGAGGGTAGATGCGGGGAACTAGAACAATCACAACTAAATAAATCTATGACGTTAGTTGGAATACCAAACCAAGGAAAAGATGAGGAACTGGAAGATATAATAAAAAAGGTAACTAAAGCTGTAAATCATAAAATTGTTAACTCTGGCATAGAGGAAGTGTACAGAAAGGGCAAAGATGAAACCATTATAATAACATTCAAATCACAAGAAATAAGAAACAAAGTGCTGGAAAAAAGAAAACAAGTAAAATCAGTAAAAGTAGCGGAATGCAATTTAAAAGGAGACAATAATTTAATATACTTTAATGAATTTTTAACCATCTATACCAGTAAATTATTTTATGAAGCGAGGAAATTGAAAAGGGATGGATTCAAATTCGTTTGGATAAAAAATGGTAAATTTTTTGTAAGAAAAGACGAAGAAAGTAAAATATTCCAAATCCGAAACGAAGAGGACATTGAAAAAATAGCTAACTGATATCTATATAACAAAATAAAATGTATTACAATATTAAATAAAACTTTAAAAATGCAAAAAAAAAAAATTTAAATTAAAAAACAATAAAAAAAATTATCAAATCAAAATGGCTAACCTTAAGTTATATTTTCAAAACATAAGAAGCTTAAAAAATAAATTCGATTATATTAAAGCATTACCACGACTATACAACGATTTAGATATAATAGGTATTACTGAAACTTGGCTTTACAAAGAAGAAACCCAATACTTTCTTTGAGCCAACTATAAAGCAGTAATATACATAAAAGATAATATACGGTATAATGTAGTAATAAACAGCACAATATCAGGAATTGAAATAATAAAAATATCTTTAAAATCAAATAAATCACATATAACAATAATATATAAACCACCATCTATTAATTCCAACAATTTATGGAAATTGCTAGAAGAGCATATCCTACTAGATAAAACAAAACACATAATAATAGGAGACTTTAATATCAATCTGTTACAAGATAATTATACAACCAAAACGTATACAAAAATTGTACAGGAACAAGGATACGCAATAGTTAATACTATTGACTTACATCATACGACTCGACATAATGCAATATTAGACCACATATTATCTACAGTAGACAATCAAGATATAAAGAGCAACCTAGAAGAAACGTCAGTATCAGATCACAAAGCCATAATATGTGAATGGCCAACAAACGTAATCAAAATAAAATATGAAAAAATAAGTAAAATAAAAATAAACCATGAAAATATACAAACTAAATTCAGAAACATAAACAAAGATAAAATACAAACATTTAAAGATTTAATCAACTGCTTATCAAATTTAATTAAAAATGAAACTAAAACAATTACTTACAAAAGGAGAATAGATCATGAATGGGTCAATAAGGAAATAGTAATGAGTATTAAAGAACGAGAAAAACTATACAAACGACACAAGAATAATCCAAATAACTAACATTTAAAATATTTGTACATTCAACAAAAGAGCACTACACACGCACTAATAAAACAAAGAAAATTGACTTATTATAAAAACAAAATAGAAGTCGCGGAAGGCAATACAAAGAAAATGTGGTTTGAGATCAACAAAATTCTAAACAAATCGAAAATTAAAAAAAGCAATAATATCACTGAAATAACTACCCCGCAAGGGGAAATCATAAAGGAAGATAACGAGATAGCAAATACAATCAACAATTTTTTCGCCACAATTGGGAAGAACCTTGCAGAAAAGTTTCAGAGTTGTACAAATACTCTTCATAAAAACGTATTATTAAACGCCAATTTCGAAGCAACTACCGAAGAAGAAATACAATCAATAATTAACAAACTAAAAAAGTACTCATCCCCAGGAGATGCCATAACACACACTCTAATAAAATACATCACATATGAAATAACACCTACATTAAGTAAATTAATAAATAACATATTAGTAACAGGTCTGTACCCTACGGAATTGAAAGAAGTAGTAATAACACCGATATATAAAACTGGAAACCCACTACTCCCAGAAAATTATCGTCCTATCGCGGTGTCATCTGTACTATCAAAAATTGTGGAGAAAGTAATATTAACCAGACTGCAAAACCATCTACAACTTAATAAAATCATACATCCAAATCAATATGCCTATCAAACTAAAACCGGAACCACAACGGCATGCCTAGACATAACATATAATACCCAGATTGAACTCGACCAACGCAATTATGTTCTCATTATTTTTATAGACTTAAAAAAGGCCTTTGATACAATTTCCACCTCACTACTGATAACCAAATTGGAACAACTAGGAATTAGAGAAAATAAACTACTAATATTTGACAGCTATTTAAAACAAAGAAAACAGCAAACTAAAATAAACAAATCACTCGGTAATTCATTAACTCCAGAATACGGGCTGCCACAGGGTGGAGTACTACCCCCCACATTATATATCACATATATAAATGATATTTTTGAATTGAAACTCAGTGGAAAATTATATATCTATGCCAATGACACGTGTATATTGTATAGCGGACAAAATTTATCTCAATTAGAAAACCTAGCCAATAATGATTTAAAAATACTAACAAAGTGGTTCTCAGAAAATCACTTAACCATAACTGAAAATAAGACGACATATATGCTTATAGCACAGAAAAATAAAAGCATTAAAGACTTAAACATTAAAATCGATAACACTAACTTATTAAAAACAAACGAAACGATATACCTAGGACTAACAATAACTGAAAAGTTTAAATGGAATAAACACTTAGAAAATCTAATAAAAAAGACTAGTGCAGTAACAGGTGCAATATACAGAGTCGGTAAATTAATATCAACGCATTGTAAACACCTTTTATATCACACACTATTCACATCTAATATAAATTATCTCTGTAGCATATGGGGCGGAACAAGTGAACAAAATATTAATACTTTACAGAGACAGCAGAATAAAATTTTAAAAATAGTTTATAACCTTAACAGATTTACCCCCACGAAAGATTTATATAAATTAATCCCAGAACTAACAATAAAATCAACTTTGAACGATGCTTAGTAATACATAAAATAATGCATAGTACTAATTCACACATTCAACTCAAAAAATTCAAACAAATTCACGACCATAACACGCGTAGGCGTAGTAATTTACTAATCCAAATGAACACAACTGATGTCTTGAAAAATAGCATTTTTGTATCAGGCGTGAAATGCTACAATAATTTACCGGTATCAGTCAGGAAAATCACGGACATTAATAAATTTAAAATTAGTTTAAAACAACATTTTATGCGTCAATAATTGATTAATTTAAAAGTTAGTAACCTCCAATATTGAAATTCTCCAGTACCAGAATTGATTTATATAATCAATTTCTGTTTGGAGATCAATTTCTATAGCAAATTGGTGAATAACCAAATAACCAAAAAAAAATATATATATAACAATATCTTTTTTACGATAAAATGACATGCATTTACACTTTGATAAGTTCAACGATAATCTATTTACCTCACACCATTTATGAATGTTATTAATATCTTCCTGCAACCGAATGCAATCATCCCTGGACTCAATGATATTAAATAATTTTATATCATCTGCATATAGGAGCACGTTACACCGAATTACCTCAACAATATCATTAATGAAAATGATGAATAACAGTGGTCCCAGGTTTGTACCTTGGGGAACCCCAGATGTTGCAGTATACTCACTGGAACGATACCCCATATACTGGACAAATTGTCGTCTGTTACGTAGGTATGATTGCATCAGTGAAACGGTTACCTCCGTAAAACCAAAAGATGAAAGTTTGTTAATGATTACGCAGTGGTCAATTGTATCAAATGCTTTTTGGAAATCAGTATAAACTGAATCGACCTCTTTCCGTTTATCTAAATGATTCGAAATATAATCGGTAAAATTTAATAAATTCGATACAATTGATCTCTTTTTAACAAAACCATGTTGGCGCGTGGTAATAAATGGACTAACGTGATTGTACATATATCGATAAAGTATATATTCAAATATTTTAGGAAAGTTATTTATAATTGTTATTGGACGATAGTTCAAAATGTTGGACTTATCTCCGCTCTTGAAAACTGGCGTAACTTTACCTAACTTCCATACTTCCGGTACAACGCTCGAATTTACAATTAAATTAAAAATGTGGGTTATAGGCTCAAGAAAACAGCTAATACAATTGATTGATTACAACAAACGAGACTTTAATAACAATTTTAGTTTCTTGTTAATTAGTCTGGGGAGTTTTAGGTGAAACACCCTGTATAGTGAAGCCGATAGCGCCCTCTACTCTTAAGAGAATGGCAAAACCGGAATTTTCTATTAAATTCTAGTTTCAGATATATTTTAGCTTCACGAAACCACTGCAAACGTCATTTTTATCCATGTCAAATAACTCCGAAACGGTATAACTTAGACCAATTGTTATTATTAAAACGACACTCAATTTTCATGAGAGATTCAAACACTAAATGATGTACAGGGTGATCCATTTAAAAATGTATACATGAAAATATGTCTAGGTTATGTAACTCTTCAAACCAAGCAACTTTGGTGAAGACACTTTTTCTATCTCTAACATGAATCGAGATATCCTCCGAGAATGTATATTAAATACATTTATGAAACAGTTTTTATTAGTAAAATTGCTCTCTGGATCGGCCACTGGACGCATGAAGTAAAATTTAGCAGTTTAGAAAAGCCTAAACATTTCGATTTACTGGGCGCGACTCAAGCATTTCTAAACTCGAAATTTTACTTCGTGCGTAATCAGGGAGTAGAAACACTCGTTAGAACTTGAAAACTTAAAATCAAACGTTTTCTTAAAAATTGCATGAAAATGACTACTTTTTTATGTAGTTGTTTTAGTTTTATTTTAAAATCTAAATTAAAACAAAATCATTTGATTTGTTCACAGTCTTTTCACCTGCCGTTTATCGTAAGTCATGTTGGCTTTATTTGTAAATCAAGTGATTTTATTTTAATTTCAAATCTAAAAGAATATTTAAATTAAAACAAGATCAAGTGATTTCAATAAAAGATTTAATTAAAGTGTAACAAATGAAGTAATTTTGAACCCTAACTTAACAGAGTGTCACACAATCTAAGAAACCTTAACGATGTGACATATAACCTAATTTAACCAAGTGATATTTAATCAATAACCTAACTCGAGACAGTGATATCTA
Source organism: Philonthus cognatus (assembly GCA_932526585.2). Lineage (NCBI taxonomy): Eukaryota > Metazoa > Arthropoda > Insecta > Coleoptera > Staphylinidae > Philonthus > Philonthus cognatus. The sequence continues at coordinate 111,230,934 of OW052243.1, forward strand.
ACCTAATATAACTTGACAATGTGACATCCAACCTAACCTAGCTTCTGACATTTCCTCGCTGTTCAACTTTGTATGTCACTTTTTGACGAATTTAAGAAAATCTTTGATTTGGTTGGCATTCACTTCAGTGGTGTAGATTTAAGGAATCAGGTACCCTCATGAGTTTTGAAAAATAGGAGAATAAAATAAAAACCTCCTTTTCTGTTAGCGATTCATTTTGTTATAATTTTTATTTTAACTGTTTTGTTAAACTGTAGAAAAATAATTTTATGAAACAAAATATTTAATCAAATCCCCCCCCATTGCAAAAAGCTATCTACGGCACTGATTCACTTTATGGTTCATCTTTATAAAAATAATTTTAAAAACACGTTGCGTCGAAATTTTAAATTATATAAGTAATCTTTAACTTGAACTTCACTTTAAATTGGTGTTTTAGACGCGTGGCGCATGAAGTAAAATTTCTAGTTTAGAAAATCTTGAAAATTTGGATTTGCCGGGGCGCAACTCGCTTCGCTCGCGTGCCCCGGCAAATCCAAAATTTCAGGATTTTCTAAACTCGAAATTTTACTTCATGCTTAGTCTATGAGTGGAAACCTGTGTTAAAAAATAAAATGTCAATTATTCGTGTTTAAATTGACTATTCTTTAGATAATGAGGAAACGTGTGAGTAACGTTTCCTTATAATCTTAAAGGGGCATAATTACAAAGTTAAGGCCACCATTGTCAAAAGTAGACTATTTGCTTTATTATATTTTATTTCCAACTGTCAAAAATAACTAAAATGTATCACAGTTGACGAAAATTGTCCAAAAACGTTATAACTGTCAAAATATACGATTTTTGTCTCGAAAAGTATCTAATATTTAACCTAACTCGACACAGTGATATATAATATAATTTAACTTGACAATGTAACATCTAACCTAACCTAACTTTTGACATGTCCTTACTGTTTAACTTTGTATGTCGCTTTTTGACTTATTTAACACATTCAACGTGTTGTATCAAATCTTTAATTTGGTTGGCATTCACTTTGTGGTTCATCTTTATAAAAATAATTGAAAAAACAAGTCTCAGAAATGTTAAATTATAAAGGGTATGTATATTTTGAACTTCACTTTAAATTGGTGTTTTATACGCGTGGCGCATGAAGTAAAATTTCGAGTTTAGAAAATCCTCAAAATTTGGATTTACCCTGACGCGACTCGCTTGGCTCGCGCGCTCCGGCAAATCCAAATTTTCAGGATTTTCTAAACTCGAAATTTTACTTCATGCTTTGTCTGTGAATGGAAACCTATGTTAAAAAGTAAAATGTCAATTGATGATGTTTAAATTGACTATTCTTGAGATTATAAGGAATCGTGTGAGTAACGTTTCCTTGAAATCTTAAATGGGCATAATTACAAACTTTACGCCACCTTTGTCAAGAATAGACTATTTCTATTATTATATTTTATTTCAACTGTCAAATAGTTCTAAAATGTAACATAATTGTCAAAAATGGCCCAAAATCGTTATAACTGTCAAAATATATGATTACTGTCACGAAAAATAACTAAAATATAACCTAACTCGACACAATGATATGTAATCTAACCTAATTTGACAATGTGACAACTAACCTAACCTAACTTTTGACATTCGACGTTTTGTATCAAATCTTTGATTTGGTTAATATTCACTTTGTGGTTTATCTTTATAAAAATAATATTAAAAACACTTAGCTTTAACATATACACCGGTTTATATGACAATAAAAATATCTCCCTTATCTTTATTTTAGATCTTGACATTTTAAATAATAAAAATGTATTATGTTGTTTAGTCCTTAATAAAACAAATTTGATTTTATTTTAAAAGCCTTTAACCTTCAATTTGAGTTTAGGTTATATTAAAAAAAATACTTACATAAATAATTTAATAAATAGTATTAATAAAATCTATTCTTTCCATAAAAGTGACGTTTAAGAAAAGCTTTCTTCTCGAGTTGCATTGCGCGCAGCGCGCACGCCACCTCAAATATTATCATCGTTCTCGACAGTTTCGCTACAATTTCTGGCAACGTATCCTCCAGGCGGTAAAAAACTATAGCCTCTAAATCCTGAATGCTGTATCTGAAGGCTGCACACGTAATATCATACTGTTCCTCTAGGCTTTTCAGAATACGGAAGTACTGGAGGTTCCTGCGGAGTTTCCTCGTGGCAAAAATGTTTTTATTTGTTGGGTAATAGTTTACCATGATGCCAGTGCCCACTATTAAGATTTCCTTCCAACAATAATCCTCGTGACCTTGCAATACCTTCGTCTGGAAATGCTCGTTGCTCTTTTTATTCGAAAGTAGTAAAACGTGTGCGTTTAACCGCACTATTAATTGCTTCATGTTTTTGATTATTGTGCCCCATGATCTAGGCTCATACAGTACTTGGAGATCGTCCATTGTTGTAACCGCACTGAATAGGACGAGAAGTGTACCTGTACCCTAACGCGTAGTAAAAAACCGCCAACTAAAAAACCGCCAACGTTAGAATAGGATGTTCAATGTAAAGTGAAACGGATTTATTTTATTGGTCCATGATTGGCCCTATCTCATTGGTCAAGCGAAAAAGCGCCAACTTGCAGCAGACGTGAGTGCGGAAGGAAATGGGACTTATCAACGGTCAAATAGTACTTACTTTAGTTTAATTTTTGATGCAAAAGTTGACATGAATTGAACAACACAAGACTATGTTTTCAAAACAGTGTATATAAGGATCGCTGGATTAGAATGCGAAGGGTCTCCGGTCTTATGACTCGAATTGACGAACCAGTTTGTTTACGTCACAGGACCGAGAACATTGTGCGCGGGGTAAGGTGGCTGCTAAAAATAAGGAAGATTGTGGTGTACTATACCTTATGCACATATGTATCTTACCTGATCTAAGAAATTGCAATTTAACGGGCGGACAGGTTGGTTTGTAGAACTAATTCTAGATAATAGTTAGCCAGCCGAAAGGGGGTGCGAACGGTGCGGCCGTACAAGGCCTCACATTTCTAGGCCCCGCGCCGCTGACTGATTTGGCAAAATCAACAGTTTCATGTTCTTGTTTGTTTTATTGTGAATATACTTAAATGTAATGTAATAAGTTGCAAAATTTAAAAAAAAAAAACTGTTATTTTGTTGTACGAAATGTGTTTCAATTTGTCGACAACTTTACACCGGCCCCCCTGCTTTGGTTTCTGCCGGTCCTGGTTAGCACAGTTAGATAGATAGAAGTGTAAAGTTATGTTAGATATTCAAAAATAAACAGATCGCAACGCCTTTATGCGATGCATACAGTGGCGTATTTAGCTCTTGGCTCTAGGGAGGTATCTTGTTTGGGGGGTAAACCAACAAGAAAAAATGTCTATAAAACAAGAAAAAAAGTTGTCTTACAAAAAGGGGAATACGCGCCTGTTTGCACAACTTACACATCGGATGTGTCTCCTATACCCTCCTGACTACGGCCTTGAGTTTTATCTGTTCATTGAATATTAATTGGACATTCGCGATCTCTGGTTTCAGTTTATCACAGATTGCAAGGTAATGTCCAAACATGCAACATAACACCGTTACATATCATAAGTATGGAATCCACTACCATGTACATTGTTTATAATCCCTCGAGGGAGGGGAGGGGGGGGCTGTCAGGGCTGTAGCCCTAGGGCCCTCGTCCTATCGCATACAGTGTTGGAAACTAGGAGGGAAAATCCCTTTATGGTGTTTTTTTTACCACACGAGGGATAATTGTGGTGCTCGCGCGCAAAACCCGATAAATCCAAAAAACAAAAGTTGTCAAGATACGCAAAAAAATGAGTTGTGAGTCATCAAAAATACCCATCAAAACCGAACTTTTCTATCAGATTTAGGGGGATATTTTCACAAATGTTAAAAAAAATGAGTTGTGAATCATCAAAAATACCCATCAAAACCGAAATTTTATATCAGATTTAGGGGGATATTTTCACAAATGTTAATGAATTCGTGTAAATCTCACCCAAAATTATGAGTAACCGTCAAAAAGTGAAAATCCCTTGCGAGTGGATTTATCGGGTTTTGCGCTCCTCAACTTGTATGAAAGAGGAATGTTTAATTTACAAGGATCATAAACAATTGTGTTTATTTTTACTGAATTAGATAAAACATGTGCATTTGAATGAAAACTGTCTGTATTCAGTGTGGTGGATGTGGATGCACTAGTGTAAAAAAATTGTCACTATCAAAGAATGATTGAAATATGATAATTATTATTTTTTACTTTTTTAATTTTAGATTAAAATAAAAACTTTTTTATTTAAGCAACTTTGCAAGGAGTGATGACTAACTTTACCACCCGACTTCAGCTGAGCATCGAAAACGAAGGTCCTCATTTACCTGATATAATTTTCGCTACTTGAGGTTTTTTTTTTTTAGTTTTTGTATACGTTATAAACTTCCAATCTTTCTGTTTAAAAAATAAAGATATTAAAATATCTTGAAAATGTATTGAGTTGTGCTATTTTAAAAACCATTAGGTCCCGCTTAAGGAGCCTGTACAAGTTTTATTATAAAAGCGTTCAATTTTAAACTTATAACGAGTGTTTTCACTCCCAGACTAAGCATGAAGTAAAATTTCAAGTTTAGAAAATCCTAAAAATTTGGATTTACAGGTGCTTTTCTAAAGTCGAAATTTTACTTCATGCGCAACTCGTTCAAAGTTTAAAAGTTCTTATAAATAATTTGACACTGTTTATAAAACAACAAGGCCGTAGCCAGAGGGGGGGGGGGATATGGGGGTTCAAAATAGATAGGAAATAGAAAAGGAAAGACTATGGTTAGGATGTGGGGTAAGAGTAGGACTGGCGACTAAATACACTAATCACACGGCTCGCTGCTGGATGCAGTATCCAAACGCGGTTACCAAATTATATAGAGATTGGCTAACTGGAAATATATTAACTATGCTGATAGCCTTCAGACACAACGCATTTTGTCTAGACAATGTGCGAAATGACAGACGAATGCAATTTTATTCGCGTATTGTCTAAAGCCATTGGAGGCGTTTTGTCCGTATTTTGTGTTCTGTCCGTGACATATACCAGGTGTACCATTTAACCTGACAAATCAAAATAACTCGAAAAATACGCATCGTACGAAAAAACGTGCCCAGACCAAAAATTGATAGTACCCAAGGGGGCATCATCCTGGTCTACATTCAGCCCCCTGCTCCATCCTCAGTAGGTAAAGCGGGGGGCAATTTTTAAATTTCAAATGGGAACCCACATTTTTTATTAAAGATTCGGATTCTACGGAAAAACATATATACGTTTTTAATGATACATTATTTTCATTCAAAATAGATGGCACTGTAATCGTATAAACTTAATTTAACAAAAACAAAAAGTTAGTGGCGTCTCGCCAGTCTTCGTCGGGGTTCATAATTAAATCAAAATGATGTTCTTGAAGTTCAATGCAGTTGTCAACTCGTGCTACGAATTCCTGTACACATCTCATAAGCATGTCCGGTGTAATTGCAGCGCAAGCATCCCTTATTCGTTGCAGCATGTTTTCGCGAGTAGTAGGTGTTTCTTTATAGACTGCATCTTTCAAGTAACCCCACAAGAAAAAACCAGGGGAGGTTAGGTCTGGCGATCTGGCGGGTCAGTTCACCGGCCCTGATCTACCGATCCAGCGAGTATTGTAATCCCGATCTAATATCTCGCGTGCTACTAGCGATTAATATGCTGGGCAACCATCATGTTGAAACCACATGTTTTGCCTCACATCTAAACTTACTTCTTCTAGCAACCTTGGCAGTACTTTTTCAAGAAAGTTTCGGTATGTGTTACCATTCAAATTGCCCGCAATAAAATATGGTCCGATAAGTTTATCACCAATTATTTCACACCGAACATTAATTGACCAAGGACGCTGATGATTAACTTCACCAATGCAGTATGGGTTTTTTACACTCCAGTAATGCATATTATGGCGGTTAACGTCACCGTGGTTTGTAAATTTTGATTCATCAGAGAATAGCACACGAGCAAAAAAGTTTGGATTTACTTGTATTCTCTCAACTGCCCATTGCAAAACGTTAAGCGGTTTTGAAAGTCATCGTCAGTTAATTCCTGGTGCGAAGACACATAATACGGATGAAATTTATTAGATTTAAGAATTCGCCAAACACTCATAGCAGGAATTGCAGATTGATGCGAAATTGTGCGGAGACTCACATGTAGATTATGAGCCACTGCAGCTAGCACTGCTATTTGATTATTTTCTCCACAAACAGTAGCTCTACTCATTCTTTTGTGCGGTTGTACACTTCCGTCAGTAGAAAATTGATTACCCACTCTAACGAAAGAAGAACGTGACGTACTTCTCCGGGAAAACGCTTAGCATACAAATTGACAGCATCGTCGACATTTCTCCTGCATTTGCCATAAATGAAAATTATTTCAATTTTTTCTTGCACAGATACATCCATGATGAAACGTTAGAAGAGAATGACAATTTGTGACGTACAATAATTGTGCTAAGCTAGCTTGCCAGCCAGCTCACAAATACAAATTAAAATTAAAAAATTGCATTAATTTTTAAATTTAAATGAAAATTAAATTTAAGTTTAAATATTTAAAATAAACGGGAAATCAGAATTCCTGGGGGGGGGGGGGGGGTGCCCCCCTTACCCATATGAACGGCGCCTATGTGTATTATCAATATTTATGCTGAGTCCGTTAATTAGTTTCGGAAATAAAACACTTTGATAAGGCTCAAGGCCGTAGCCAGGGGGAAGGGATATGAGGATTCAACCCCCCCCCCCAAAATTTTCAAAATGACAAAGTTTTGTATGTATAAGTAACCCTGAAAGAGCAAAAACAATATGTTTACCAGTAAAACCCCCCCGAAATTTGTAATTCCCCCCCCTAATTTTTTTTCTGGCTACGGCCTTGTTAAGGCTCATTTATCTCGCTCCGCCTGCGTTAAATGCTACTTTCCTACTATACGTGAACGCTGCGCACATTCGTCGAAAGTACGTTGGAGTTGGCAGAGATAGGACACTAATAGCAAACAAGTATAGCGTCCTGCGGGCGGAGTCCGTTCGAAATAGAAGAGCTGGAACCAGTGTTGGGAAGTGGGAGGGAAATTACCTTTTTGGAAGAACTTTTTACCATAATGGTCAAATTTGTATAAAAGAGCGATTTACATCACATTATTTTATAGCATTAGTAAGAATCTATGTGAAATTTTTGAGATTTAAAAAAATATATGAAAATTGAATTTTTCGTAAAAGTGGATTTTCTGAAAAAATGATTCCCTTATATGTCTGAAATAATGTAAGCTACTTTTTTCCGCAATAAAAAAAATGTTCCATTAAATTTCTCTACTTTTAAACACTGCTTATTTTTAATTTTAAATAAGTATGTTTATGATTTTGTTTATTGAAAAATTGATGAAACAAATTTAAATTAGTTTTTTTTCAAATTTAATTCACAATTATGTTATTTTTAAATTATTTGCAATTTTTCGTAAAACAAATTTCAATTAGTTTTATTTTTAAATTTAATTCTCAATTATATGTTATTTTTAAATTATTGGCAATTTATCATTTTCAAAGTTTTAAGAATTTTTAATGAATTTCCAAAATATATGTTAATCTTTAACAATTTTCGTAACTTTCCCAAGGTTTCCTTTAATTTTAAAAATTCTTGAATTGTTTAAATTTTCGTTAATTTTAAAAATGTTGATACATTAGATCAATATTCCAGTTTTTGTGAATTTCCATAAGATTTTTATTCATTTTTTAAATTTTGACGCGTTTTATGAAATTCCAAGATTTTTGTTAATTTTCAAAATTCTGATAGTTTTCGTGAATTTCGTAAATTTTTAAAATGTTGATACTACTTACGAATTTTCGAGATTTTCGTCGGATTTTAAAACGTTAGCAATTGCCGTGAATTTCCGAAACTTTCATTAATCCACAATTTTAGTTGATCTTCAAAATCAAATTTTTCCTGAATGTTCAACATATTAGTTAATTTTAAAAATCTAAACACTTTTCGTACATTTCCAAGATTGTCATTAATTTTCTAAATTCCGACGGATTTAGAGAAAATCCAAAGATTTTCAATAATTTTAAAAAACTAGACACCCATCATGAATTTTTCAAGATATTCGTAAATCTTTAAAATCTTCAAAATGTTCATATAAGTGTGAATTCCCAAGAAGTTATCAAAATTTATTATGAATTTTCAATAATTATCAAAGTTTATCATGAGTTTTTCAGCATTGCTATTTATTAATTTAGACGTCGTATGTATACACGTTTTGAAGAAATGCCTTATATTTTTTGTCTTATAAATTTCTTTGAAATTTGAGAACCCGATAATTAACGAAGTTCTTTAAAATTCATGAATACAACTTGGGACGGAGTTTTACAATAGTCGTTCCATTTAATTAGTTATTAGGCGAGATATAAAAACACATTTGTACACATCAGGTCATAGTCCTGGGGGGCATACGAAAAAAATATCTAATATAGCGAACATCACCAGAGCTACAGCATTAGATGTTGCAGAACTCATGTCTTTTTTATATCTAACTCATCAAAATAATATTCAAAACAAGAATGGGAGGCTTTTAGATTTATGTTTTAGCATTATCATGTTTCATCATATAAACTGTTTTTATACAATAAATATGAAATAATATATTGCCTCGAATACGATCAATATATATTTTATTTTATTAAAGCAAATGTTATCGGCCTCTGCGGCTACCATTTTCAAACAGACTAGACATTTTTGTTATCTCCCAAGAATGCTGAAGAAACTGTTCATACTTTTTACAGTATCCTATATACTTTAATGGGATTATTTATACCTAAACGAAGATTTAAATTCCCCCATATTGCTATTCAAATGAGCTTAGAACATTAATCTGTAAGAAAAAAACGCGAACACAAGCTCTACAAAGATACTGGAAGTATTTTGGTCACTACTGAGAATTTGTCAGGTTACGTGGAAATATATAGGGTTTTTTAAAAGTAAGTTGTATTTTCAAACACTGGTATTTTTTTCAATCATTGAGCAGTTTAAAAATTAAAAATGCCTGAATGTGCAGAAAGAAATGGGATTTCTTACAAATATTACATTTATCGTAAATGTTGTAGAAGCCGCCATTTTCTTCTTGAACAAGAAGTCCTGCTATTTTATTGACAGTAGATGTTCCATATTCGTTTTCATTTGCTAAACTTGTGCGTTTCTTTTTCTTTTTATCCATAACCGAACCACTTTCTTCAAATTTTGCTACCGGCTTTGGAAAAGCTCTCAAAGCGCATGGGCCAGCTCTTAGACCGTTAGACCTAAAACTGTCCTTATTTTCAAAAATGCATTAAAATTAGCAACGATACGAGTAGTTTAAAATAATACTTTCTTTTAAAAAACTTATAAAGAGATCACCTTCCAGCTTCCATCATCAATGATAAACGAAGGAAGAACTGAAGAAACACTGATAGGTATTGCTAATTAATTTTTGGAGTACCCGTGTCTATAAATGGCCTGAGTTCTGAGTATTGGCAAAATATCTGTACTTTAGTCTCGCTTTTTGATCTTACAGGGTATAGCTACACTCTGCGAATAGCCAATAGCAGACTACTAGACTACCAACTAGATTGGGTTTAAAGGTAAAGATATGTCCTGACAGCGATTTTACCCTTATTTGTTGTACCCCATTGTACACTCTTCGCGGTATTAACTATGCCCCTCCCTAAATTTATTGTACTAAAATTTCTACCTGAATCCGAAATACATTTCGGAATTAGGTAGAAACTTTAATTGCTACAAACCTTTTTTTTAATTATTACGGCTAAGGCCTGGTTTTAGGTTGGTTTACCAGGGCCGGTCTTCGCTGGCAGAAAATACAAGATTACCACAAATTCTCTCCATCCCTACCATGCCTACCCATGAAACGGCGATGATTTCCGAGGGTTCTGTTCATGCGCCCTCACCTAAATTTTACTCAGTCCGCACTCGGACGCGGTTCTTGAACAGCATCCTAACAAGTCGTGAGGTTCACGATTCAGAACATTAAAAGGGGTGCGTGTAATCTGGCCGACACTTATTTTGTACCCCTGTCCGCCGTAAGGGGGGTGCATTTCTTCAGGGTCCCAACTCAGACCCTTTTCTCTACCAATCAGAGTGAAGATACTCTGGCAGGTACTTTGCAGGGCTGTGGAGTCGGAGTCGGAGTCGGAGTCGTGGAGTCGGAGTTTAGGCATTTTGGTCGGAGTCGGAGTCGGAGTCGCGGAGTCGAAAATTAGTTACGACTCCGACTCCGGACAAATCGGGTGCGTGTCGTCTGGCCGACACTTATTTTGTACCCCTCTCCGCCGTAAGGGGGGTGCATTTCTTCAGGGTCCCAACTCAGACCCTTTTCTCTACCAATCAGAGTGAAGATACTCTGGCAGGTACTTTTTGTAGCTGGCTCGGAGCGGACCGCCGGTTTCAGTTTACTTTTGCATTCCAAACACCACATCCGTGTACAATGCGAGCGTAACCCGGGGCAGCGTTGCGTGCATTTGTCTGTGCGCGCACGACAGATGAACCGAATTATCATTTGTCTGCGGGCCCGCGGCGGCACACTCGCCGCCGGGAATGACTAAATTCCCAACTTTTTCAGCGTTTGACATTTGTGTTTAATAATAATTTAAAAAAAACAGATAGTTAATAACTTTTGTCATTAATTGTACGGACGAGAAGTTACCCATAGATTTTAGCCATAGATTACAAAAATATTTTTAAGCAAAACTAAAAGAGATATGGATTTGAAATTTTCAGAAAAAGCCTAAGAAGACTGTCTTTTAATAGATGATATAACACCCTACCCAAACATTTCACCCCTCTTTAAATTAGAACCACCCCTATAAAATAATTCAAATTGCGCCAATTCTGCAACAATTTGCAAAAAAGATATTGGTACCATTGGATTCAGCATACACAAATTAGTATAAACAAATAATAAAATAAACCCCCGCGCCCTTATAAAACACTCAAAATATAGGGACAAACTACCCCTCCTGACTTTTTCGAATTCAATTTTCCCAACTTCTAAAGAACATAGAAAAAATCTGATGAAATCATCGGATTCAGCATAGATCAATTAACAAGTCCAACTTATAACATGTTTGTTTTCACCCCTATACCAACGTTAAACAACCCCTGTTGAAAAAACTAGACATTGTTACATTAAAGCGATAATTACACCAATTCTGCAACGTTGCATAAACAATTTCTTTACAGATTCAGTTTCTCCATACTCGAATTGACTTATTTCATAAAAAAAATTAACCCCCTCGACTATGGAACAGGGTTAAAAACCCCCATTCCAAGAAATATAACTATCCGATTCAATCGAAATTTGCACCAATTCTGCAACGTTGCATGCAAAAATTCTTGACGGATTCGGATTCTCCATACTAAAATTGAGAAATTTCATCAAAAATAAACCCCCTCGACTATGGAACGGGGTTAAACAACGCCTATTTCAAGAAACATTAATAATAACATTATCCGATTCAATCAAAATATTTTGACCGATTCTGCAACGTTGCATAAAAAAGTTCTTGACGGATTCGGATTCGCCATACTCGAATTGACAAATTTCATCAATAAAAGAAACCCCCTCGACTATGGAAAGGGGTTAAACAACCCCCATTCCAAGAAATATAACATTATCCGATTCAATCATAATTTGCACCAATTCTGCAACGGTGCATAAAAAAGTTCTTGACGGATTCGGATTCGCCATATTCGAATTGACAAATTTCATCAATAAAAGAAACCCCCTCGACTATGGAAAGGGGTTAAACAACCCCCATTCCAAGAAATTTAACATTATCCGATTCAATCATAATTTGCACCAATTCTGCAACGGTGCATAAAAAAGTTCTTGACGGATTCGGATTCTCCATACTCGAATTGACATATTTCATCAAAAAAATAAACCCCCTCGAATATGGAACAGGGTTAAACAGCCCCTCTTCCAAGAAATATAACATTATCCGATTCAATCAAAATTTGGACCGATTCTGCAACGTTGCATAAAAAAGTTCTTGACGGATTCGGATTCGCCATACTCGAATTGACAAATTTCATCAATAAAAGAAACCCCCTCGACTATGGAAAGGGGTTAAACAACCCCTATTCCAAGAAATATAAGATCCGATTCAATCAAAATTTGCACCAATTCTGCAATGGTGCATAAAAAAGTTCTTGACGGATTCGGATTCGCCTTACTCGAATTGACATATTTCATCAAAAAAATAAACCCCCTCGACTATGGAACGGGGTTAAACAACCCCCATTCCAAGAAATATAACATTATCCGATTCAATCAAAATTTGGACCGATTCTGCAACGTTGCATAAAAAAGTTCTCGACGGCTGCGGATTCTCCAGACCCGAATTGATAAATTTCATAAAAAAATTAACATGCTTTGTGACAGGAAAAGTGTCTTTACTAATTCTGATTCTTCGTACTCAAATTAACATATTATCCACCTTTGACCATTGAGGATGATCAAATAACCTCTTACAACAAAATAAGACATAGGTAATAATATAATAAGAAAATGCATTTCTGCAACGGCGGAGTGACAGTGTTGAATTGTCATATTACAATAATAAATGAAGCCCTGTGAACTTTAAACAGGCATACACAATTCCCTATAAAAAGTAAAATTAAAACGATATTGATATAATGCTATTGATTGTACTCGATTTGACATCACAAAAATAAAAGTAAGTTCTGTATAACAAACATTAATTTCTCTTAACAAATCATAAGTCGCCGACCGATTAACATTAATCTAACAACTAATCTTTGATAAACCTCTGATTAATTCAAAGTTCTATCAGAGTCGGCTGCTGACATGGGTACTGTGGGTAATACTACCCACCTGAAAAATTCCTAGGTGGGTAATTACGCACCTGAAAATTTGAAAGAAATTCTTTGATATTTTGAAAACTATGTATGGACATTTTGAAAAACATTTGAAAGATGTCTGGGAATATTGAAAATGTCATAAAATGACTCTAAAATTACTTTGAAAATGACTAAGAGTTTAAATTAAGCTTTAAACTGCGCGCGCGGTGCGCAGTTGTTGAGAAACTGATGAATGAATTTATTAAGCGAACTTCGAAACGAGTGTCTGTTTTCGCTTTGCGAACTTGAGAATGTATAATGTCTTTATAAGAAATATAACTGGTTTTGATTAAAATCACTAATCCGTTACTAACGCATCACCTAACTCGGATCCATAAATGGCTACTCAATAGGTAGTTTGTTCTGTGTGGCCATGGTCATAATTTTGCTGCACCATGGGTATTGATATGATTCTATTAGTGGTGATATCATACTACTATTACAGAAGAAATAAAAAGGAGAAGGTTTTGGGTTCATCCATTCCTCTAAAATAATTTCCATCGCCGATTATTTTTGACGCAAGTAACTATTCAGTCCACGCTGGGTTGTTACCTATGTCATAAGTTCCAACTGTCTAGTCACTTTTGAGTTGAGTCACTTCAATTTCTTGCAGGCCAATAAGCTTTGATAAAAACACAAAAATTTAGCATCTGAAAGATTCAGTTCTCTTGCAAGAATCGACGATGGAAATTATTTTTGAGATATGGATGAACCCAAAACCTTGTCTTTTTTTATTTCATCAGTAATAGTAGTATGCTATCACCACTTGTAGAGGGTGCAACATGAAAGTCGAGACTGCCAGACACATTCAGCGAATTCTCGTCAACTAGGGGTCCACGGATCCGAGTCACCAATGCGTTAGTAACGGATTAGATTTCTTATGAATAGCTGCGTGTGAAGAAGGCCTACATATTTATGTTTTTATCGAAGCTTCGTTGGCCAGGAAGAAATTGAAGTGACTTAACTCGAAGGTGACTCGACAGTGGAATCACTTGGAACCTATAACTAACGTGTTAGTACCTGGTTAGTAACCAGTTGCGCGTCTGCGTCATTCCATTTTATTACATAGGTAGCAACTCAAAGTGGACTGATTAGTGACTTGCGTCCAAAATCAGTGTTTTATGAGTAGCTCCGTGTGTAGACGGCCTTATAAGATCTGTAAAGTCGATAAAAAAACGAAATGTATAATAGACATTGTACACCGTTAAAATGATTATTTTATAAAAACCTTGAATATAAAAAATTGAGTAAACCGAGTAAATTCAGTACCCCCTTCCCCCTCCGCCCTCCAAACACACTCCACCGTTTCGCCACTGATTAATTTAATCGACAGGGGTTTGAAATGGGCATTAGACTGTGATTCACATGGATTTAACTTTTACGCTGTTTTAAACAGAGTTCGCAGTTCTTGGTATACTGTTTGTCACTAATGCATATTTTACAACAGTATCTGCCACACTGTTGGCATAATATATCTCTGTTTTTCTCACCACAATATAAACAATTTTTTGTAATGTCGTCTGAATTATTTATAATTATATTTTTGCAGAATCGGTCCAAATTTTGATTGAATCGGATAATGTTATATTTCCTGGAATGGGGGTTGTTTAACCCCGTTCCATAGTTGATGAAATTTGTCAATTCGAGTATGGCGAATCCGAATCCGTCAAGAACTTTTTTATGCAACGTTGCAGAATCGGTCCAAATTTTGATTGAATCGGATAATGTTATATTTCTTGGAAGAGGGGCTGTTTAACCCTGTTCCATATTCGAGGGGGTTTATTTTTTTGATGAAATTTGTCAATTCGAGTATGGAGAATCCGATTCCGTCAAGAACTTTTTTATGCACCGTTGCAGAATTGGTGCAAATTATGATTGAATCGGATAATGTTAAATTTCTTGGAATGGGGGTTGTTTAACCCCTTTCCATAGTCGAGGGGGTTTCTTTTATTGATGAAATTTGTCAATTCGAGTATGGCGAATCCGAATCCGTCAAGAACTTTTTTATGCACCGTTGCAGAATTGGTGCAAATTATGATTGAATCGGATAATGTTATATTTCTTGGAATGGGGGTTGTTTAACCCCTTTCCATAGTCGAGGGGGTTTCTTTTATTGATGAAATTTGTCAATTCGAGTATGGCGAATCCGAATCCGTCAAGAACTTTTTTATGCAACGTTGCAGAATCGGTCGAAATTTTGATTGAATCGGATAATGTTATATTTCTTGAAATAGGGGTTGTTTAACCCCGTTCCATAGTCGAGGGGGTTTATTTTTAATGAAATTTCTCAATTTTAGTATGGAGAATCTGAATCCGTCAAGAATTTTTGCATGCAACGTTGCAGAATTGGTGCAAATTTCGATTGAATCGGATAGTTATATTTCTTGGAATGGGGGTTTTTAACCCTGTTCCATAGTCGAGGGGGTTAATTTTTTTTATGAAATAAGTCAATTCGAGTATGGAGAAACTGAATCCGTCAAGAAATTGTTTATGCAACGTTGCAGAATTGGTGTAATTATCGCTTTAATGTAACAATGTCTTGTTTTTTTAACAGGGGTTGTTTAACGTTGGTATAGGGGTGAAAACAAACATGTTATAAGTTGGACTTGTTAATTGATCTATGCTGAATCCGGTGATTTCATCAGATTTTTTCTATGTTCTTTAGAAGTTGGGAAAATTGAATTCGAAAAAGTCAGGAGGGGTAGTTTGTCCCTATATTTTGAGTGTTTTATAAGGGCGCGGGGGTTTATTTTATTATTTGTTTATACTAATTTGTGTATGCTGAATCCAATGGTACCAATATCTTTTTTGCAAATTGTTGCAGAATTGGCGCAATTTGAATTATTTTATAGGGGTGGTTCTAATTTAAAGAGGGGTGAAATGTTTGGGTAGGGTGTTATATCATCTATTAAAAAACAGTCTTCTTAGGCTTTTTCTGAAATTTTCAAATCCATATCTCTTTTAGTTTTGCTTAAAAATATTTTTGTAATCTATGGCTGAAATCTATGGGTAACTTCTCGTCCGTATTAATTGTGTATTTTTATGAATCAAAATGTTAAATATCAAACATTTTGATTAATCAAAATTTACCGTATGTCGGCGTTGAGGGCGTTGTGTATTTTTATGAATCAAAATGTTAAATATCAAACATTTTGATTAATCAAAATATACCGTATGTCGGCGTTGAGGGCGTATCATAGGGAATTTACATGTACAATTTTTGATGTTAATTTTTATCTCGTACATTACGTTGAATTAATCGGAATGAAGTCGGAGTTGTTATATCATTTACTAAGGATTATTTAAAGTGAAAAACTAGCTACCATGAATTGTCATTAAAATAACTGTTGTAAAACATAATTTTTAAGTAAAATGAGTATTTATTCCGCAATGGTCACTTGTTAAGGAGTTAAAGGGGGAAGGGAGAAACAATAACTACCAGCGTATAATTATACAAAAATGAAACCAAATAATTATAAAATGTATATGTATTATAATATTATTTGTTAGCATATAATTTATTTACACTTTACAAAATAATGAAAAAAGAAATCGAAAAATAAAACATGGCCTGTAAAATTAGCAATAATTACTATGCTCGAGCCCTTTTTAAGAACTAGGTAAAAGAGGTGCGACAATATTTCTCTGGAAAACCGTAACGCCAACAACCGGACAAAATATTAATAATAGTAATATCAATGTATAAAATAAATATAAATATTTATAAAATGGAATACTCTGATTTTGTAATAAATGATAAACAAAAAGTAATATAAGCAAAAATGAAAAGTAATATAAACAAAAATAAAAAGTGGCCGGACTGTAGGATCGAACACAGGTTGCCTGGATGGTGCGCGAAGATCTTGGCCTGTACGCTATCGAGTACACACAATTTTTAATATACTTACCTTCTACTATATCGATTCATGTTTTATAGTTTTTTGTTCATTTTAATTTTTATCTAGTAAACTATTTATATAATAAACAACAATTTGTGTCTGTCGATAAATAATAAATGTATTTAATATTCTCATAGTTATTATAAAGTAACACCCAAAGTTTTCACATCTACTTTACTTACCTTTATTATTATTATTTTAACTATCTTACTAAACAGCTTTCTAAATACTACAAGAAGTTAAGAGATATCAACATTTTTAAATAAAAATGTAATTAATAGATTAAATTAATGTAAATGCTGCTTGTTTTTGTAATTAATATGTATCAACTCATTATTTTTTAATGTAATATGTATAAAATATAACTTTGTGTTACTCGTAACTAGGGACCGGAATTTTATGCATAAAATTTATTTAAAATATGTCATTAATATGGACAAAATTATCAAAATATGCACTATTTTATGCAAATTTGCACTATTTTTTTTTTCTAATAATTAGGAAAGGAAATTTGTAATGTGTAAATGTGACTTTCATTAAGTATGACACTGTCAGTGTCAGTTTTTTTGTAACTCAGAAACGTGCACAATTTTAATGCCTCAACTGTATGTGCAAATATATAAATATATTTTTAACTTTAAGCAATAATTCAATTTAGAATGTAAATTGTGGCGGATCGGGAGAATTATAGTGTACAATTTATTTATTAATCCACACTTTTTCGTATTTGCAGGATTTTCAAATTACAAATTCAAAATTAATTATAATTATACTGAAAAGCATACTTTCAATTTATTATATTTATTCATTTAGTTAAATAGCGAGTATTTAAATAATGAGTTATTTTTTGTGATGATCAAATAAGATTGACTGCTCCATCTGCTCGATCTTTTTGATCGGCTCGATCTTTGTGAGTGGCTCGATCTTTTTGAACAGCTCGATCTTTTGATCGATCTGCTCGATACTTCAACTAATCGATCAGTGATTGATCGATCCTTGAGATACTCGATCTTGCCCATCACTACCCAAAAGTAAAATTATTACAGTACTAACAGCGTAACTAGGGGTGCAAGAACCCGCAATGCGGGGGAGGGTTTAAGACGCCCCCGCGCTATGTCGCCTTAAGGTATGCTAAAATGGGCATTAGCGAGCAATTCATATTTTATATATTATAAAATATTTATATTCCATAACTTTCTCTAAGAGTCTATGTATACGAACACATTTGAAAAGTTTTATGTCTTCTCGGTGGTGTAATTGGTAATCTCTATGACTGTCAATGTCAAGGTCAGGGGTTCAAGTCTACTGTTTTTTTATTTGTTTTTGTATTTTTTTTTAATTATATTATAAATTACTATAACTATAATTAAGTTAAAGCATTCAAAATTAAATAAGTTATATTTTAAGTTTAAAAAGTTTCATTACTGCTGAATATCTCAACAATTCAATTCTGGAAGAAAATAAAAGCTTACACTGTTTTACTTTTTATTTCAATACTCTTGCTTCGCAATTCACTCAGAACGGATTAATTTATTTCCTACATCATTAATGACTTTAATTTGGCGGATTTGCAATTAAATTTGCTTTTTAAGCCTCGCACAGTATGTTAAAATTCGAGATTCTGCCCAGCGGTAGGTAAGGTAAGGAAAATGAAAAAGAATATAGGATAACATTTAACATCCGAAAAGATCTAGTTACTTTAAGAAATTATGCCAGTATATTTTAAACTACACTTGCGTGGCGCATGAACTAAAATTTGGAGTTTAGAAAAGTCTGAACATTTGGTTTGGTCGCCTCGCTTCGCTAAGCGACCAAACTAAATTTTCAAGTTTCATTAGAAGCTTCAAATTGAACGCTTTTGAAAAACTTCGAATTTCTAAAAGTTTACAAATCGGGAGTGTATACTTAAAAGAAAATATCCCTGTAGGTATTATTTATAATTGTTCTCCTTTTTTAAGTTTTTGTTGTCCAAGTGAATTTGTTTATTTAATTGTATTATCTACTGATTCTAATGACCACTCTATTGGAAATTAGCGAAAATCTAATATTTTAATAAAAAATGTAAATCGGTAATAATTTTTTTATTACTACATGAATATTTTTCCTTTTTTAATTTCATTTCTTGTTGTCTAATTTTTTGGGAGTCTTTTTTTGTATGGTACCCAAAAATGTACCATACAAAACAGGAAAGAAATGTATAGGGCCTCAAAATAGATTATTGCGGTCCTGTTTTCGTCGTCGGTTAAAATTATTATTATTCTAAATAAAATATCAATAATTTGTAAAATAATCCGGAAAGATTTAGTTACTTTTAGAAATTATGAATGAAATGAAAAAAGTCACCCTTACTGAAAATGGCTGACTACCTGGACCTCTTGGCGTTATAATCATTGGCCCGCACTCTTCCTTTTGAAATTATTTGGAAATTGAGTGGGGATGGGCTGCGACTCCATGTTTACTGAAAGTGTCGGCCGGATGCATACGACTCGACAAATCGAAATAAAAAGTACAAGATGGACGATAATTGAGCGTAACACTTCAGGTAACGCTATTCGTTAATCGTAATTTAAAAATGCTGTACCTATAGCTTCTTATTAAGTCTCGATAGGCATTTAAACTCTAAATTTATGATTAAAAATAAGTATTTTTTAATATATTTTGTGTAAAATTATTGGTTTTACATATAATAATAAATTATGTCTAATTTGTAACGTTTAAAAATAATATAGTGTTAGTGGACTTATTGAATTAATACGATTATTAGTGCATATACATTCGGGGTCACCTTAAATTGCGCGGGTCTTAGGGATAAAATGGCTTATTTTCCTCAGATTAAATCATGATTTATCCAGCCAACGGGGAAAATTTTATATTATTGGCACTATCAATTTGAGATTATCCCAACTGTACATACAATAAACGTCGATATGTGGATACCATAATATAAAAAATGCATACCTTGTTATGATATTCATATCTTTATTTAAGCAAAGCTCTTCATTGTTTTAGGTATTATTTCAATTTAATTGGATTTTTATTTTATATATAAAATTATTCTCATTTGATTATAAATACAACAACATACGTAGAGTTTACAATAAATCCACCCTATTTAGGAGATATAATAATGTATTGTTTATATTTTCTGTTATTATTTCAAACATCAATATCCATGTATACATATACCAGTTATTTACTTGATTTAATTGTATTTTTGTATTGTTTATTATAACTATATGTATTTGTACGTTATTTTTCAAATCTACAAAATACTTACTTGTATGCACATTAAAATTATGCATCAATAACGAAAACAAAGAATAAATTTTTTTAAACAAAATATACGGTTATTAGTTATTTTTAGTTGAAAATGATACAGGTTTATTACTTTAATATGTAAAACGTTTATTTAAGTTCTGAAATGTTAATCCTTTGAAAATTGTCGAAAAGTGATAAAATGTCGAAAAAAAGTCGAAAATTGTCAAAAATGGTGAGATTTTACAAAAACTACGAGAAGTGATGAAATTATTAAGTAAGAATTGTTAGCATTTTATTTAACTTTTAAATAAATCATTTTTTTATACGCGTGGCGCATGAAGTAAAATTTCGAGTTGAGAAAAGCCCGAATTTGGATTTGAACGCTGCGCGTCCAAATCCAAATTCTTCGGGCTTTTCTCAACTCGAAATTTTACTTCATGCTTAGTCTGGGAGTGGAAGACACTCGTTTAGTTTTTTGAAAATATTGAATTTTCAAGATTTTAGTTAATTATTAAGTTTTCACAATTTGTCATGTATTTCCAATATTTTAATTGATTTTTAACTTAACGCTTTTCGTAAATTTATTAGATTTTGTTTAATTTTCAGACTCTAACGGGTTTCCTGAATTTCTAAAACTTTCCGAAATTTTCCGAAATTCTGAAAGTTTCGATACTTTACATAAGTTTTAAAATTTTCAATTTTTTAAATTCTTGGCAATTTTTATGAATTTAATAAATATTCTTTAACTTAAGAAATGTTGAAGTTTTTTATGTAATTTGAAGATTTCTGATAATTTTCAATAATCTAATGATTTTCCTGAGTTTTTTTAATTTTCGATGAAATGTTTCATGAATTTTCCTTAAATTATTTAGTTAATATTCATGAACATTTATCATGACTTTTCGTCATTCGTTTTTAAATCTTAATAGTTATCGTAAAATTTCTAAATGTTCGTTACATTTAAAAATTTCGACGGTTTTCATGAATTTTTCACAATTTAAGTTAATTTAAAATTATCAAAGTTTTCACAATTTTACATGTATTTCTAATGTTTCAGTTGATTTTTGACGCTTTTTGTTTAATTCGTTTAATTTTCAAAATTCTGACCGGTTTCCCGAATTTCCGAATTTCCAATGTTTTGGTTGATTTTTAACGCTTTTCGTAGATTTCGTTCAATTTTCGAAATTTTGACGGGTTTCTTGAATTCCGAAATTTCCATACATAAGTTTTTAAAATTTCGAATTTTCAAAATTCTTGGCAATTTTCATGAATTTACTAAATATTCTTTAACTTTGAAAATATTGAGGTTTTTCATGAAATTTTAAGATTTCTATTAATTTTCAACAATCTAATGATGAAATGTTTAAATTTTCGATAATTTTGAAATATAGTCTGTTTGATTTATTGTGACACAGCACATATGTCCGTTAATAGTACAGATAGAAAAAAAAGTTAAAGACAATAGTTTTAGTATTTTTCATGATCTATTCAGTAGCATTGTCAGAAAAACAATTGAAAATGAAATAAACACGTGAAAGCTATTAGCTTCATTTTTTTTAATAGAACACCCTGTATATTTTGTTTATTTGAAATAGGTAATAACCTTAGCTTTATAATTATACCACATAAGTACCCCTTCATTATACAAGTAACGCGACAATTGCAAATAAATGAAATTTATCAGTTGCCATGGATAACAATTGACATAAAACAATTTGTTAACGCTTTAATGTCAAAGTGGTGTAGTAACTTCCCGTCTTGCGTGTTGATGATCCAAATCTTTAGAGATGGGTGATAATTACTATTCTAATGATGAAAAAATGGATATGCTAAAAGTCTTCGTTAGGTGCAACGATAATTCTAGAGAAGCTAGTATCACTTATGGATACATGTATCCAGAAAGAAGACAACCACATTATCGCACTTCTGCAAGACTTGAACAAAATTTACGGAGAAATGGGTGTTTTAATAATAAATGAGGAAGGAGAAGACAAGAAAGAGAAGATAATAATGAAGTATTGATATTGGCCTATTTTAGAGCACATCCACGTAATTCAATACGCGAAGCGGTGGCTGACTTAGGAATAAGTATGCCAAGTATAAAATGAGACCATATAAAATTAAGTTAGTACAAGGTTTAAGAGATGGTGATTCTGACAGGAGGATAGTATTCTGTAATTGGCTTAGCAACAATCAACATTTATTAAATTTAATTCTTTGGAGTGATGAATCAAATTCAACAACAACGGAATCTCCAACCGAAAAAACGACCATTACTGGGATACTGAGAATCCACGTCAAATTCGAGAATGCAGATTCCAACAAAGATTTGCAGTTAATGTGTGGCTTGGTGTGTTAGGTGATTCCATAATAGGACCATTTTTTTTATCAAGGAACGTTGAATGCGGAGCGATATTTAAACTTCTTGTACATACATGTCGTTTTTAATAGTACCCTTTAATCCTTAAGATTTGCTAATAATCACCGGAGTCGGAGTCGGACGTTGAAGCTGGAGTCGTTTTATCTTAAATTGAGGAGTCGGAGTCGTAGTCGGAGTCGGATACTGTATCCAACGACTCCACAGCCCTGGTACTTTGGCATTCCAAACACCACATCCGTGTACAATGCGAGCGTAACCCGGGGCAGCGTTGCGTGCATTTGTCTGTGCGCGCACGACAGATGAATCGAATTTTCATTTGTCTGCGGGCCCGCGGCGGTACACTCGCCGCCGGGAATGACTAAATTCCCAACTTTTTCAGCGTTTGAAATTTGTGTTTAATAATAATTTAAAAAAAAAAACAGTTAATAACTTTTGTCATTAATTGTGTATTTTTATGAATCAAAATGTTAAATATCAAACATTTTGATTAATCAAAATATACCGTATGTCGGCGTTGAGGGCGTTGTGTATTTTTATGAATCAAAATGTTAAATATCAAACATTTTGATTAATCAAAATATACCGTATGTCGGCGTTGAGGGCGTATCATAGGGAATTTACATGTACAATTTTTGATGTTAATTTTTATCTCGTACATTACGTTGAATTAATCGGAATGAAGTAAGAGTTGTTATATCATTTAATAAGGATTATTTAAAGTGAAAAACTAGCTACCATGAATTGTCATTAAAATAACTGTTGTAAAACATAATTTTTAAGTAAAATGAGTATTTATTCCGCAATGGTCACTTGTTAAGGAGTTAAAGGGGGAAGGGAGAAACAATAACTACCAGCGTATAATTATACAAAAATGAAACCAAATAATTATAAAATGTATATGTATTATAATATTATTTGTTAGCATATAATTTATTTACACTTTACAAAATAATGAAAAAAGAAATCGAAAAATAAAACATGGCCTGTAAAATTAGCAATAATTACTATGCTCGAGCCCTTTTTAAGAACTAGGTAAAAGAGGTGCGACAATATTTCTCTGGAAAACCCTAACGCCAACAACCGGACAAAATATTAATAATAGTAATATCAATGTATAAAATAAATATAAATATTTATATAATGGAATACTCTGATTTTGTAATAAATGATAAACAAAAAGTAATATAAGCAAAAATGAAAAGTAATATAATAAAAATAAAAAGTGGCCGGACTGTAGGATCGAACACAGGTTGCCTGGATGATGCGCGAAATTCCCAGAAAAAAAGCTACCGCCCGGTTTAACGTGATAAACCAATAGCACGACTTTTACCCTATAAAATAAAAATGTTGATCAAACAAAAAATAAACAATTGTTAAGGTGATTAACGTGAAATTAAACATGAGCAGTATATTTAAAACTTCAGTTGAAATCAGTGTTTCAAACGGGTGGCGCATGAAGTAAAATTTCGAGTTTAGAAAAGCCTGAAAATTTTACTTCACGCTTACTCTGGGATTAGAAACACTCGTTTGAAGCTTCAAATTAAATATTGTTATAACAATTAATAATTGGATTAATAGATTATCGAATTAGTCGATTATTAAAATATCTCAATATAATTGATTATTGAATATCAATTATTATATATATGGGTTATTACTAGTGATAGGAAGAATCGAGATATTTTATTAACCGATTATTTTAGATGTTCGTCAAACTAAGATTGTATACATAACTATATATGATAGATAAATACATTTGTAGATAAAATAACATAAGAAAGAGCATAATAAATTAAACATAAATAAGCTTGATTTGCCATGGAACTGAATTTGTTTTTTTCTGTATATGTTAAGAGATGAAATCAAAACAAGATAAGTAGTGATTAAATTGGATTCATAAAGTAAATCAAAATTTATAGTAATAGTCTATCGTCTTTTCTAAAAAATATATTATTTATTAAATTTCAATTATGTCTCATTTCATTTAATTTTATCTATCAACCTATGTTTTTAATTCTAACACATGTAAAATGGTACACAAGTAAAAAAGTCTCGGATACAAATTTGTGATTAAAACGTTTTCGTGTGTTATTCAGTTTTTGTGTTTCAATTGTTTTTAGTATATGTATACAGGGTGTCCACCGAAACCGCACATTAAAAGTATATGAACTTCTAATTAATGTGTTGTAATGAGATTTTCAGCAGTTATGTAATCCAATGAGTTCTTTTCAATAAATAATATTTTCAAGATTATTCAACTTACGGTTATATTGAAAATCAATACGAACTACAAATTGATTGTGAGTTACGTGAACATCAAATTAATTTGACGAATAAAGCACTAATAACCTTTCTTCACACTTTTATTTGAATTATCAAATGTACATTTCGGACACGAAGTGACCATTATCAATGGATTAACACTGTGTTAATCCATTGATAATGGTCACTTCGTATCCGAAATGTACATTTGGTAATTCAAATAAAAGTGTGAAGAAAGGTTATTAGTGCTCTATTCGTCAAATTAATGCAAACTATCTTATTTTGAATGTAATTTCAATTAATATCTTCTTATTAACGAGCGATTTTTTGACAAAATGCGAACTTAAAACTGAATGTAATAAAATTTAAATTTAAAGTTATTCAATAACACATTGAATTTTCGCAAAATGCCCTTATAAATTGGGTCATTTTTTCAACAAAATTTAAACTTTGACAATAAATTTTCCTTACTAATTATTAAATCTCGGATTATATGCAAAATGCATATTTGAAATTAAGAGGTATATCAACAAAATTGTAAGTTTTCTATGCATATCTAATGTTTGGCTTATTCCATTAAAAACCATTAGATATGCATAGAAAACTTACAATTTGGTTGATATACCTCTCAATAACAAATATGCATTTTGCATATAATCTAAGCCTTACTGATTACTAATCTGCATTTATATTTTTAAGTTAAGTTTGTCATTTTTAAAATTTCTCCTTTAATCTGGCGATTGTTCAATAAAATAATAAGTTTTGATCAAAATTACAGAGAAATCAATCTAGGTATTTGAAAAACATTTGCTGATTAATAAAATGCTCTCAAAATGTTTAGCATCGAAATTTTAACATTGAAGTTAAATATTATAATATCTACTCATTTTAACACAATTGGGTTAGAAATTCAAGGTGTTTAAAAAAATAATAAAGTTCAGCGATTTTTGATTTTACTAATTTTGTTTTACTAAATTACTAAAATCAAAAATCTCAGAAATTTTGAATACAAATAAATATTTGGTTTTCATGTAATTATAATTACTAAAATCAAAAATCTCAGAAATTTTGAATACAAATAAATATTTGTTAATATCAAATTAAATGGTTTTCATGTAATTATATCATTACATTAATTATATACATAAATGTATATTTCTAACTACTCGTCATTTTTGCTTTACATAATTTTCATAAACGTTTACAAAATTATTTTTATTATTTCAAATTCTGTCAATTTTCTTAATTTGTGTGATATTCTTCCAATCATAGGTTGGCATTAAATATACTTGTTAAATTTTCGCGAAGCGCAGCGACCAAACCAAACTTTTAGGATTTTCTAACTCGAAATTTTACTTCATGCGCTACACGTGCTAAACACTGGTAACTCTAAAATATTGTGAACGCATGAAGTAAAAATTCGTGTTTAGAAAAGCCTGAAAGTTGGGTTTGGGCGCGACCAAACCAAACTTCGAGGCTTTTCTAAACTTGAAATTTTCTTCATGCTTAACCTGGGAGTGTAAAACACTCGTTTAAAGCTTCAAATTAAACACTATTAATATGACAATTAGTTACTGAAAATGTACAGCATCTAATTGGGCTATGTATACTTAAACGAAAAACTTCCTGCATGTCTTTCTTTATACATTGAAAGGTGCACTCTTGCAGACGGGAAAACTACAACAAATATATTTTTATGTTATCTGGTTTAAAATGCAATTCTCCAAAGAAGTACATTTTATAGTTGTAACAAATACGAAAATGTATGTTTTACACACACAAGAATTCTCGCATATGTTAAAAAATAAGACAAATTTATTTAAGTTTCATGTACATACGTTCATATTTAGTAAAATGTGAAGTGTTGCGCCATCTCTTACACAGGGGGGGAAACTAATGATATTCCTAACATGTATTTCTGTAAAGTTATATTTTTTAAAGAATATTTAAAATAATTCTAGAATATATCATTGCAGCATTCTTTGTACAAAATAAATTTAACCAATATTTTTATGAATTTCAAAATACATTTTCATATCTTCAAAGATGTTCACATTCATATTTAATTCGTCTGTTCGTTACATGAACTAGTGCAGAACTGTTTACACTTTGCGCACTGAATCTGTTCGTTACATGAACTGGGCATCTAAAATTGTAAATGTAAAGTTACACTAACTAAAACTCGTGACGTCACAAACTTAAACTCAGTTCAACTTAGTGCACTACAAACGAACAAACCTAATCATATTATATTATGTTATCATTGGGCCCGTTCACCAAAATGTTCAACATTCAACATGTTTGGATTTTTTTTGTAATGTGTGTTGGTATCTGATGAACGGTACTCAACCATTTTGAAAACTGTTACACACCAACAGCAATCGTCACCACCAATCAGTCTATTTTGTACGATTGCAAAAATCACAAACATGTTCACGATTAACAGTCCGGTCATCACACAGAGCTGGGCAGGATTCGAATCATTCAGGATTCGAATCCTGGATTCGAATCCTTTTAGAGGATTCAAAAGAGGCATTCGAATACTTTAGTTCAACTGGATTCGTGATCCGGATTCGTTACATTTTTTTAAGAGGATTCGTATTCGAATCCAAATGTGGATGATTCGAATCCTTTTAAAAGGATTCGAATATTTATAAAAGGATTCGAATACTTACAAAAGGTTTCGAATCGTCAAAAATATTTCCAATTAATTGTAAGGATTAACGTGAAAAATGTCTTTTTTGTGTTTTTAAGTTTCTCGTTAAATCACTGTTCGGACGCGTGGCGCATGAAGTAAAATTTCGAGTTTAGAAAAGCCCAGAAAATTTGTCTCGGGTCGCTGCGCGACCCTCGACAAATTTTCACGGGGCTTTTCTAAACTCGAAATTTTACTTCATGCTTAGTCTGGGAGTGGAAACGCTCGTTTGAAACTTCAAACTGAATGCTTTAATAAGAACATCGAATGACTGTAAATGTTTTTAAAGATAATAATCTAGTTTTCAAAATTTTGTTTAATATTATTTGAAGTAAAACTGACACGGTAGCCACAATCTGAAATGTTAAATTTTTCAGGCATTTCCCTGATTCAAGATTTTTTTCCTTATAACTGTCTTCTGTGGGAAACCCCCATTTTGTTAAATTGTTTTCATTGTTTTTGTCAATATTTAAATTAAATTTTTACGTGTTTTGTAATTTGCTTGCTGATTTTGACAAATTTAATAATATCATATGGCTTTTTTGTTAGTATTTTGGTCAATTTGAATATAAATCCATGACTTTTCTCTGACTTTCCCGGTTTTAATGATATTCAGTCAATTTTTTATTTACATAATTTTCAGATATTCGTCGTTTTTATAATAGAGTTCAATTTGAAGTTTAGAACGGGTGTTTCCACTCCCAGGCTAAGCATGAAGTAGAATTTCGAGTTTAGAAAAGTCCCGTGAAAATTTGTCGAGGGTCGCGCAGCGACCCGAGACAAATTTTCGGGTTTTTCTTGAAACGTGTGTGGAGGACGAGGAATGGGTGGGGATAAAAGACAAGATGCCAAATGGGTTTAGATGGGAATGTATAGGGGCAACAAGAGATAGCACTAGAGAAAGGGCTAAGGGAGGGATTATAACCGGAATAAAAACATGGTGTGAGGAGGTGGAAGAACAGATGACAAGGGATAAAGTGGAAGGGGTTGTAAGCCGATCTTTTATGTTAAGAAAACAGCGGTATAGGGTGATAACGGTATACAATCAACAGAGGGGTAAAGAGATTAGAGAGTGCGTCATACGAATGCAAAAGGCGGTAGAAGATCCAGGCAATGTTATAGTGGAAGGGGATTGGAACGTTAGGATAGGAAATCTCGGGACATTAAGTGTAAACCAGGAGGGTAACTGGAGGAGGACAAGAAAGTCCAAAGACGCCATGGTGACTAAGGAAGGCAGGGAATGGATTGAGTGGGCGAATGATCAGGGGCTAGAGCTATTAAACGGAAACACAGCTGGTGATTGGGAAGGAGAAATTACATATGTTGGGCCGAGGGGACAATCAGTGATAGACTATATTTTAGTGAGGGAAGAGATTAGGGAAGATGCTAGGTATTTTAAAGTGGAAGATCGGATGGGTTCGGACCACTTTCCGGTAACAGTGATGGTTGGGGAAGAAACGGAGGCAGGAGAGAAAGATGGGGGGGAGGGTGGTCTTTGTCTGCTAGAGCAAAAATGGAGTATGCGAAGAAGATCAAAGAAGTCAGCTTTGAGGGAGTTAAATCGTTGGAAATGTTAAAGGAAACAGTAGAACGGGCAATGGTCAGGAAAAGGAAGGGGAGTGGCGCGCACTACAAAACGCAGTGGTTCGACGATGAATGTAAAAAAGAGAAAAGGAGGCTAAGAAGAATTACGAGAGGGTGGAGGGAAGGAAGGATTGGAGAGGAGGAGTTCCGTGATACCAGGAGACTATATAAGGAGGTGTGGGAGAGCAAGCGGCAAAAGTGGATGAAAGCGGAGTTGGAGATAGTGAGAAACATAAGAGAAGAGAAGAATCTCTGGAGCTACATAAAAGAAAGAACGCGAAGAAGTAGGGTAAAAGGCGATAGCTTTTTAGTGGGGGAGTGGAAAAAACATTTCCAAGAACTGTCAGGGGAAGAAGAGGGGGTAGGAATTACAGCCGATAGACGGGGGAGGTTCGAGAAGAAGAATGACTTTAGCGAAGAAGAGTTTGAGCGGGTACTAAGAAGAATGAAGAGGGGGAAAGCGGCGGGGCCGGATGGAATAAAGGCAGAGGCGTGAAAGTTATGCAGTGAAGAAGGAAAAACAGCAATGTTAGCGTTACTGAATAAGATATGGAGAAGTGAAGATTGTTAGCGTTACTGAATAAGATATGGAGAGGTGATGATCAAATGCCGAGAGAGTGGCGGGAAGGGGTGATTATTCCGATACACAAGGGAGGGGATAGTATGGTGATGAATAACTATAGAGGAATTACTCTAATGGACAGCCTGTACAAAATGATGATGCTCTTGGTGAAGGAGAGATTAAAAATAGAAGCGGAAGAAAAACAACTGCTCCCGGAAGTGCAAGCGGGCTTCAGAAGAGGACGATCTACTGTGGAGCAGATAGCTACACTAAACTGGATTATCGAAAAGGAGATGAGCAAGAAGGAGAGAGTGTTTTTGATGTTCATAGACCTGAAGGCTGCGTATGATTCGGTAGAGAGAAAGTGGTTGATAGAGAGACTGAAAGGAATGGGTATATCAGAGCAAGTGGTGAATTGGGTGAACGAAGTCTACAGGAGTACATGGTGTAAAGTAAGAGTGGGAGAGTCATTGTCTGAGTGCTTTAAGGTGCAAAGAGGGGTGAGACAGGGATGCCCGTTAAGCCCGCTACTATTTAATCTGTATGTGGCTGATCTGGAAGCAGTACTGGAGAGGGGTCAGGCAGGAGGAATAGTAGTAGGGAGTGAAAAGGTCTGGAGCCTGTCATATGCAGATGATGTAGTAGTATTGGCAAAGACGATGAAGGAAGTGAAAGAGAGGCTTGAAAGGTATTTTGTGAGAAGAGGATTGACAGTGAATGTTAAAAAAACAAAGTGGATGGTATGTAAGAATAGGGGCGGGAGGAGGACGAATGAGGTAATGAGGTGGATGGGGGAGGAAGTAGAAAGAGTGAAAGAATTTAAATACTTAGGGTACGTGTTTTCAGAAAGTGGGAACAGAGCGTCACATATAGAGTGGGTGTGTAAGAAAGTGAGAGTAGCTATGGCGCGAATGCGGAGAGTATGGGCAGGAATGCTAGAGGAGAATGTATTGATGAAACTGACTTAGTGGCGAATATGATGTATGCGGTGGAAATATGGGGTGTGAATGAATCTGAAAAAATAGAGAGGGTACACCTGCGATACTTGAAAACAATACTAGGGTTAGAGAGATCAACGCCGAACTACATAGTATTACAGGAGTGCCAGCGTATGTCGGTAGAATGGACGGCGATAATAAGGGTGGTGAAATTCGAGGGGAAGGTGTATGGCTTAGGGGAGGAGAGGTTGGTGAAGCAGGCGTAGTGGGGGTGTTACAGGGGATGGCAAAGGACGGGCAGAGGAGGAAGATGGATGAGCGAAAGGGAAAACATATACACAAAAGTGGGGTGGTCGGTGGGTTTCGTAGAAGAGAAATTGGGAAGGGGGGAGAAAATAGAAGTGGAAGTGGGAGAAAGGTTTAAAGATGTAAAGCTGCAGATAAGGCAAGAGAGCATCCAAGGGAGCAATTACAACCCCAGTTATAACGACCTGCAAGTCTTCGGAAGCCATCCCCGGCATTTCACGAATTTGAGCGGGCAGGAGGTGCGTATGTTCGCGAGATTCAGGTGTGGCAATGAAGAGAGAGGAAGGAAAGTATGGATGGGGGAAATGTTTACAAGGTGTGTGTTTTGTGGAATGGATAGGGACGTGTGGGACCACTGGATGAATGGCTGCAAAAATGTGTTTATAGAAGGGAATATGAAGGGTAAGAGGCGTGTGGAGACTTTAGATGAGAGCGGAAGAAAGATAGAGGTGGTGAAAGAGTTGGTAAGGCAGAGAGCAGGGAGGTGTAGCTAGATGCAAAAGCAGTGGCGGACAGCAGAGGAGCTCGCATTAGAAGTAAAATAGAAGAGTGTATTATGTAGTATATAATTTGTAGAAGTTTACGCCAAATAAAGGTTTATGATATATACTTCATGCGCCACGCGTACAAAGCACTGATTTCAAGTGAAGTTCAAAAACACACAAATACAGCTTTAATCAAATCAGATATTTAGTCTGTAATCAAGGATGTTCAGTGTTAATAATAAATAATTAGGTTTTATATATTTTTGTTAAAACAACTGGTAACGGTATTTATACATTAATAGTTGCAAAAAATAATAAAATCAAGTTTATTCTTAAGGATTTGTATTCGTGATTCGAAAAAACAGGATTCGAATCTTTGATTCGAATCATATTTATCTCTTACGAATCCTTTATTCGAGTATTCGCGATTCGAATCATATTAGGTGATTCGGATTCGTGATTCGAATCCTTTTTACGAGGATTCGTCCCAGCTCTGTCATCAAATAATTCCTCATCAGTTGGCAGTAAACTCCCAACGCTCCCAACTGTTGTCCCTGATGAACGGGCCCATTTACTTTCCAAATACAATGAGGAAACTCATATTTAATCAAATTTGTCTAATTTTATTTAATATATTTACTTTAGAACTCAATAAAAATAGAGCTTTGTACTTGTAATATTAATTCAAATGTGAAATGATGCGCCATCTCTTATAGACGGGGAAAATTACAACGTATTCCTCACATTTTATTTTTTACAGATTTATGTAATGGAAAGTTACATTCTTTAGAAATAAATTGAACTTGAATAAATAATTCTAAAATTTACCAAACACATTTTATTTACAAATTTAAACTATTTTCTCAAATAATTTTAAACTGCAATTTTATGAATTTAAAAACAATCTTTGTTTTTCCATTTATTTGGCGGGTAATTTATTTCTAAAATGAAGTACATTTTATTAATTGTAAACAATATGTACAACCTTGAGTGATAAACAAAACCGTATGCAATAAAATACGTAGAACATAGGTAAAATAATTGAAATTTTCTAAATATACAAATATCCAGCCGACAATTCTACCTTTAAATGTGAATAGATAAGATAAGAAAAATAAATATATAAACGTTAGCGTAAATCGCAATCACACAAGAAATCATTATAAAAGAAGTTCCCGAATAAGATACAGTTACATTGAAATAACAAAAAATCATGTGCTATGTACAATGTCAATCCAGTATAATTATAAATAAACCGACCTTTATTGAAGAAGGTAGTATAGCAAGTGTTATTATTTTGTGATTTTAAAATTGTTTAATTAATTATAGATATAATCGAGGATATTGAGAACGATTACAGGGATTTTAATATAAATAGTGGACGACAAATTATAAACATTTTATTTTTAGTATATGTATTAACTTTTGTGTTCGTACATGTATGTACGCCAAATTGATGATATTTAACTTATAATTTATTGCGTATTTTAAATGTTGTGGTAAAATTCCCAGATAGCTGTAGACCTAATCTCGGGTGTCATGATTGGCCATAGCAGCGGTAATATATAACGTTAAATCAAAAATAATACTAAAAAGTAATAAATGTTACTTGATGACATATTATTATAGTTATAAAATTATTTTTGTATAAGCATAAATAAAGGATAATGAGTAATATTATTTTATTTTTAAGTATACATATCTCGAACCCAATTTTCAGGCTTTTCTAAACTTGAAATTTTACTTTATCCGCCAGGCATATACAACACTGAATTGTTATAATGTTCAGAATATATTTCTTTTGCTAACTTTTTTAGCAGAATAGTTTAAACTTGACTCGAAATCAGTGTTTTATACGCGTGGCGGAACGACCAAATTTTTAAGCTTTTCTTAACTCGAAATTTGACTTCATGCTTAATCTGTGAGTGGAAAACACTCGTTTAAATCTTCAATTTAAACTATTTTAAGAAAACAACGAATGTCTAAAAATGTACAGCATATATATATGTTATACTTTTTACAGTATGTTTATTTTTTATCTTGGCCATAGGATTTTACATGCTAAAAATTATACCTTGTGTTAATGCATATTTTATCATACATGGGCGCCTACAGATTTCTTTTCAGGGGGTGGGTGCGCAAAATATAATAATATTAGTCTTTATTGTCTTAGTAAAAAAAAAGTACAATACAACGCAAAATCAAAATATGTGCGCACAATATAAACAGTTATGCCGTTCCTTTATTTTGTCGCGATCACCATCAGGGTTATTAAAGAAAGCGGTTAATTTGAGGCTTTTAATGAGTGTTTTCCACTCCCAGACTAAGCATGAAGTAACATTTCGAGTTTAGAGAAGCCTACGAATTTGGATTGGCCGTAGCGAAGCGGAGAGGCCAATTCAAATTAGGCTTTTCTAAACTCGAAATTTTACTTAATGCGCCACGCTTAACAACACTAATTTACAGTGAAGTTCAAAGAACACACACATACAACAACGATTATAGGAATATACGTTACAGTTATTGGGTTGCCTATAATCACTGTTTTAAACAATTTATTCAGCGCAGAATTTGACTCACGTTTTATTCATATCTACATATTATATTGCTAAAGCTTTATATTTTTACCTTTACGATATTTCAGTGTTTTATACGCGTGGCGCATGAAGTAAAATTTCGAGTTTAGAAAAGCCTAATTTGGATTGGCCGCTCCGCTTCGCTACGCGGCCAATCCAAATTTTCAGGCTTTTCTAAACTCGAAATTTTACTTCATGCTTAGTCTGGGAGTGGAAAACCCTCGTTTAAAGATTTAAATTGAAATATTAAAAAAAACAACGAGTGTCGTAATATTTACAGTGTATGCATATGTATACCTGAAAGAAATATTTTCTGTATTTAAAAAACACATTTATGCACACACATTGTGATATTTTATTGTAATAAAATATTATGTTTAATAATGTAATTTTAAATATCTTCAACAATTTAGCTAACATTTAAAAACGTAAACAAAAAGTCATAGTGAAGTACTATAAAATATAATTTAGCAAATTTAGGATAATAAAAAATACGTTTTGAAAAAATGTAACGTTTAAAATATGTTTTAAACAAATAAGATTTAAAACATGTCTAAAACAAAACCGTTTAAAACACAATGGCTGTTTTTAAACATGTTTAAAACACTGTTTTAAAACAAAGTGTTTTAAACATAACAACCCTGCTTACCATTGGGATTTCGTAAACTATTATAGATTAGAAGACGGTTAAACTAAACAAAAGTTTTCAGTTTTAATACAAAATAAAACAGTGTTAACAGTTTCAACTAGCTTCACACACAATTTTCTTTTCACTATAGCTTTGTTAATTAAAACGACAACGAGCTGAAATATGTAATGTATCCCAAATAACATTCGCAGAACATACAAAAATTTACCGATTTTATACAGGGTGTCCAATTTTCAAGATACGACATCCAAGTTCCATTTCTCTTATGGCAATTATATTAGATTTTAACACCATCGAAATGGCAGCAAATTTGAGTTGGCAATTATGTCTCGTACGTCAAAATAAAATGGTAATTGTCTTATAAAATAGAACACTCTATACAACCTTTGACAATTTATTCGTATTTTATCACCTATTACCATTACATTTATTTCCTAATTACTGGTAATATCAATGCGTTTATTTTAAGATTTCACAGATAACTTTCATTTTGTCTTTTATTCTTTTTATATACTCAATGACATTAGAAGCGTAACACCAAGAAGGAATGATTTTTTTGAATCCATATTTTAGCAACAGAGTGACTATATTTAAAGCATACATTGATAACAATTTCAACCTTGTGCCTTTTATATTTATTGTGAAAAAATAAAAATATTTCACTTTTTCTTTTTTGATAAAACTATTTATATGAGCTGCTTAGTACAGATGTTTTTAGTTTTCGTGTTTCCGTTGAGTGTGTTAAGCTTAAATAAAATGCCTCGAGTCCGAAGACGTCCACAATATCACCATTTGAGCGATTTTGACCGGGGTCGAGTTGTTGCTTATCGAGATGTCGGTATGTCCTATCGCGAAATTGCCCGCCGTATTGATTCCACTGCAGCAACTGTAATACGTGTGTATCAGGTATGGACAGAAGAAGGTAGAGGAGCAAGAAGAAGACCAATTGGTCAACCAAGGCGTACCACAGAAGTCAAGATCGGCGCTTAAGACAAATAGCCCTGCGAGACCGTTTCGCTACTACGCGTCAAATCGGTGATCAATGGATTGGAGAAGAAGGTAGGCCCGTTAGTATGCGAACCTTATATCGCCGCATTTAATCCTTTGGGCTTCTTTCGTACCGTCCAAGATTAGTGCTTCCTTTAACAGCGAGACACTGTCGCCAAAGGTTGGACTGGTGCAGAGAACAGAGAACGGCAGCATTGGGAGGCAGAATGGCACGATGTCGTATTCAGCGATGAATCACGATTTTGTCTAGGCACGCATAATGGCCGTAGAAGGGTACGACGCTACCGTGGAGAACGACCTGATGTTAGGTTTGCTATTGAGAGGCATGTACACAGGACTGCTGGAGTAATGGTTTGGGGGGCTATTGCGTATGGTAGTCGATCACCTCTTGTATTCATTCGAGGCAGTATGACAGCTGCGCGTTATGTTGAAGACGTCATACGACCGACTTTGTTGCCTTATTTAGATGGCCGCCCAGACGTACTTTTTCAACAAGATAACGCACGTCCCCATATTGCTCGTCGAACTATGAACTTTCTTAATGAAGCTGGTGTTAATGTTTTGGCGTGGCCGCCCCGTTCGCCAGATTTAAATCCCATTGAACATGTGTGGGATATCATGGGAAGAAGAATATTCTCTTTGCACCATCCTCCACAGACTCTAGCACAGTTGATCGATGAAATTCAAGTTGCTTGGAACGAGATGCCTCAAGAAGACATCGACCATCTCATTTTGTCGATGCCCAGACGTCTACAGGAGTGTATACAGCAAAGGGGTCGCCAAACACATTATTAATTTTTTTTAGATTGTTTTTTAATAAAATTTCTTGAAAATGTAATCATTTTATTCTTGATGTAAGACTACCATACTGGCAAAAAATTAAGTTAAAATAATAACTCCTTCTGGGTGTTACGCTTCTAATGTCATTGAGTATATTAACTTAAATCTTGCTTTTTATTTTTAAATTACAACTCTAGTCTCGTTTTCTTACAAATTTACTGTTTATATATAAATATTTATTATTGCTTCGTTTTGTCAATGCTATTTTTATGACAAATGTAAAACTCGTACTAGTTAATAAAATGAACAAACTTTATTAAAATTTATGGGAATTTGATAAGGTATTTTCAGATTTTTACACATTTTCAAAGAGCGAGTTTACTATTCATTCACACAAAATTTCACACTGATATTTCAAAAAATTATCAAAATATGAATCTTTGAAATGTTCATCTTCCCAAAAAAATTTACTTCATGCTCCACTTGTATATAACACTCATTTATTGTAAAGTTTAAAATCACACACTCATCAATTTAAGTTACAATAACTGAAGACCAGATTTATAAGTATTCAAGATTTATGTGTTATTAAATAAATCATTATTTTACAAGATAGTGCAGTTTTTACATTTGGACGTGAAAAAAACACAAAACTTCAATAGTTTTCACATAAATTGAAATTATTTTCGTAATTATCATAAATTATAATAGTATTATTAGTGCTTTATTCGTCAATTTAATTTGATCTTCACGTAAATCAATTTGTAATAATGTATTTGTTAGTTTTAGTAATAATAGTTTGGCATTCTTTTTACAAAATGTACATAACTTAAAAGACTCATTAGGAATACAAATAAATTGCTAAATGTCATACATTTACATAAATGGAACATTTTTATGATTTTCAACTTAAATTTCATTATAAAAAACAATTTTGTCGATTTTTACTTTTTCGCTAAATCTTTTTTAACGCAATTTTATTTTGTATTCTAAATGGAAACTTTTGTCTAATTCAATCGTCTTCATACCTCTAATAGTTTATGAAATACCAATGGTAAGCACAATAAAACAAACAGACGGTATATATAAATAAATGGAAAATCAGAATTTCAGAAGGGAGAAGCAATTGTCTCCCGTTGCCCATATTATCATATAATTTTGAAACAATTTTTTTATTGTATAATTAGAACAACTTAAACATGTTTTATTCCATTAAATATAAATAACTGGCAAAAATGCCTTGAATTTCCGAAATGTATTGAGACAAGTAATTAAGCTGCCGAAGGAAAGCATTTCAAACAATTTCTGTGATATTTTTTTTGATTTTTTGTTATTGTTCTATTTCTATTGTTTGCTAACATGTTATCAAATAATTTCATTTTTAATGGAATCTGAAAACATGTTCATGTTATTCTAATAAAGCGCATCAGGTAAAAAAATAATTGCTTTATTACTAACAATAAGAATTTGCTTCAAAATTATATGATAAAATGAATTAACACAAGGTATAATTTTTAGCATGTAAAATCCTATGGTCCACGATAAAAAAAAACATACTGTATAAAACTTTGATACAGTGTTTGGATGCTGTTGCATGATGCGAGACTGGTGCATGATGCGAGACTGGCTATCTTACTCTTACGCCACTCACTGACCATAATCTCTCCTTTTCTACTCGATTTCCAGTTCTCCTATAAGCATTGGCTTTCCTTTATAATATGCAACTTAATGTGCAAATGTTCATTATTTTTAACTGTTATAAAAAATATATTCTATTAATTTAAGGGTTCATTGTTGATATAAGTACAAATATTTTATTAACATTTTGCAAATCTTCCAATTTTTATACAAAATACGATCATTTGCAACGTCAGCTCTATGATTCAGCAATGGGGACACCATCTGTTGTAAGCTGACTTCACACCATGTAAGCAACATCTTCCATCCTCGTCGACCCAGAAAAAAGTCCCGCTACTTCAACAGCCAGAAAAGGAAAATAGACTTCCCACTGCGCAAGTACACTCAGTTGTCAACATACACAGGCAAAAATTGAAGTATGGTACCCAAATGATAATAGATTTATAAGATAACATTATAAATTGTTTTATCATCGTAAGACGGTCCAGTGATACAAACGAGTGTAAACCGCATTCGAAAATGTCCGGCTTCGACGACAATCCCTTCGGGGAACCGACCATCGATAACCCCT
Source organism: Philonthus cognatus (assembly GCA_932526585.2). Classification (NCBI taxonomy): domain Eukaryota; kingdom Metazoa; phylum Arthropoda; class Insecta; order Coleoptera; family Staphylinidae; genus Philonthus; species Philonthus cognatus. Next base: position 111,269,509 of record OW052243.1, read on the forward strand.
TTGCCGTGAGTAGCTTTTAAAACGTTATATGTTGCAATTGCAATAAAAGTCGTACGTGCAAATAACAACAATTTATGAATCGGCGTAGGACCCCGCTGTACAGCAAGTGGCGAACAATTCGACGCAGATCCGGGTGGAGGATTATAATCCCTTTGAGAACCAGCCTAACCAGAGACCAGTAAGTTTAATCTGTTTATTGGGAAGGATTCTGCTGGATTTGCGTTTTTAGATGGGGTACAACCAGTCCAACACAGAGCCCGCTATCATGCAGCCAACGCAGGATCCCCCGATGTATACACGCAGCGGGCAACAGATGCAGCCTAAACCAGTCTTAAACACCGCTGAATTACAGGTAAGTGCGTTCGCTTAAATTCATTTTAAGTTATAAATAAATAATTAATAAGAACAAGCTGAGATTATTGTAATGTGTGATTAATTATTAATGAGTGTTGTCTACGAGTTAACTCACTTGTAATTTCTGTTATAAATAGAGCGTGCATTGTAATGTTGTTTGTACTGTTTTATTGCATGCAAATTTAGATCTTTTAAAAACTGGTGAGCTTTAAAGAAAAAATTTGTTAAATTTGATAAGTATTTGAATTATTAATAAAAGTATAAATCAATTGGAGCCTAATTAGCTTAAATAACAGTTTTAGTATTCTTTTTGATAAATAAACCAATTTTCGTTTCTCCATTTAACAAATTTAATTTACCATTTTGATAAGCATTTTTCAAGATTAGGCATGTATTTCTAATTCCACATTTAAAATTTGTGTTGAACAATGTATTTTACGATAATCACCATTTTATTCCATTTATAGCGGGTTTTGAATGTTTTCTGTTCTAATTCCCGTACCCATACAATATACACGAGTGCCAATAGATACAATAACAAATAGATTTAATTTGAGTGTTTCACAGTAATGTGTTAAATAAAGTGGCACTTTAAACTGTTCAATTGATATAACTTTATATTTGGTTTTAATAAATACCATTATGGTAATGTTGTTTACATTAATTTTTAATGAATTAGTTTATTTATTTATGATAAGTTCCTTAGGGCACCAAACAAGTTGAACTGGTTAAACTCTGAACTTCAGTTCAAAGTGACATTAGAACAATAGGTACTGCTTGCTTTATTTAACTTCTTGTGTGTGCTTAATGGCTGTTCAGTGAATAACATTTTCAGATTCGTATAAATTTAATATATGAGTCATTTGTTTACGTTCAAGTAATGTGTAGATAAATTGCCCGAGTCAATGTATTTAATTTTTTTGATCTTATCACAATATGTATTATTAAAAAAAATTGTCAATCTTGAATAATAACATTTATTTATATTTTTTTTTGCAATACTAATACGAATACTGTTTTTAGCATAATCCTGTGTCAGATTTGACGGCGTTACTTCCCTAGTGGTTTAGCATGAACTTCATAAAAATATACTTTTGTTTAGATTTACCTTGACAGAGTGCTTACGCTCTTCTCTCGCACTCATGTGATGAAGCTGTAACTCCAGTAAATTAACAATGTGTCTATAGTTAGAAAACATTAATTGAGAACTAACGCGTTCGAATACGCCATCCGGTGCAGGAAAAAATATTAGTAAAATATATTTTTGTGTTTTATTTGTCTCATGTTGAAATTAAACCCAAAAGGTGTAAAATTGCTGCCAAACTGTTTCTTACAGGAGCACAATTACATAGCAAGTTGATATATGGCACTTAGCATCCATAGATTTCCAAACCGTGCATAGAGTTTTAGGTTATGTTTTGCATCGATGTTGCATTTACTAATAAAAATGGGATTCGTTTTTAATAAGTAAATTAAGTGTGAATGAAAACGAGTAACGCAGCTTACATATTGTGTCGGAAGATATAAAAATTCATTTTAGTTTCCATTACCGCTCAGCGCATTGATTTTCTCCGTTTATCACGATTTACATTAAAATGATCATTTTCAAAAAAGGTTCTGGCATACCTTCAGAGACAAAATTTAAGATGTGTCATTCACTACAAATATCTATGTTTTTAATTTGCACCGATATAAAAATATTACTACATTTTCCTTAATTAAAATTACACACACATTTAGGGGGTTATATTAAATTTAAACAATTTCAAATTCTTAACTTCTGTAAGATATCTACTCGTATTACTTCCATCTATGAACACTAAATATCTTGTAATTTTAACAACACCGTTTCAAATACCCACAGAAGTATAGTCAGTTTAAATGCAGCCAATTATTAAAACACCTAATAAATGGCCGGAACATCTGATCGACAGTACTTTTTCCTCCGTGCGACACCAGCGCCCTTATCAGTCATGTTAGTTCTCAATTCTGTTTTTTTGTATTGCATCAAGATGCAAAGAATTCTGAAATGTGACATCATAAGTCTAACATTTCAAATGATTTTTTTTTAAAGAGGAAACAAGAAGAGTTGGAACGAAAAGAAGAAGAATTGGCTAGGAAGGAAGAGGAAATGAGAAACAGTACATACAATGTGAGACGCAACAATTGGCCCCCGCTACCTGAGCAGTGTTGCTTTCAACCTTGCTTTTATCAAGACATTCAAATAGATATTCCACTGGAATTTCAGAAAATTGTTCGGCACCTTTACTACCTATGGCTATGTAAGTCACTAAGTAATCAAGTTAAGTTAAGGTTGATCAGTCTTGTTCACCATACATGGTTCTGTAGTACATAATAATATAGAAGCTTTAAACGAGTGTTTCCCAATTCCAGATTAAGCATGAAGTAAAATTTTGAGTTTAGAAAGGCCTGAAAATTTGGTATGGTCGCGTAGCGAAGCGGAGGCTTTTCTAAACTCGAAATTTTACTTCATGCTTACTCCCCGATTAAGCATGCAGTAATATTCCGAGTTTAGAAAAGCCTCCGCTTCTCTACACGACCAAACCAAATTTTCAGGCCTTTCTTAACTAAAACACTCGTTTAAAGCTTCAAATTGAACTCTTTTTAAAAACAACGAATATCTAAAGATTTACTGGATATTCGCTGTAATTGGAATATGCATAATTTAAAGAAAATCTCCCTATTTATGAACTGTGATAATACTAACATTTCGTTTTGATAGACCAAAGCAAATTTTCAGGCATTTCTAAACTCAAATTTTACTTCATTCTTAATCTGAGTGAAAAACGCTCGTTTAAACCTTGATTAAAAATTGAACTCTTTTGAAAAACAGAAAAGGTCATAAATTTACAGCATATATGTATAAAATTCCTTGTATATCCCGTTAGCCAACCTCTAAATATAATTTGGAAACCGCGTTTGGATGCTGTTGCTGGATGCAAGACTGGTGATTGGTGTATATTACGACTATCTTACTCTTACTCCACTTCCTGACCACAGTCTCTCCTTTTCTACCAGATTTCCAGTTCTCCCATAAGCACTGGCTCCCCTTGGTATAACACAAAGGTGTAGTAGAAATTAACTAGCATTAAACTATAATGATATTAATGGCAATTCTATTAATAAGGCTGTATATCTTTATCACTGATTTTATTTTGTTTCCAGTTCATGGGATGATTATGATTCTGAACGTCATTGGTGGCATTATGTTGGTAGATTTTAAAATAATAGGATTGGGCATACTATTCACCTTTATGTTCACACCTTTCTCGTACTTGTGTTGGTTCCGTCCTGCCTACAAAGCTTTCAGATCCGATTCGTCTTTTAATTTTATGGTATTCTTCTTCGTATTTTTCTTTCAATTCGTCATCACCGCTATCCAGGCCATCGGAATTCCTGGTTCGGGTACAATGTAAGTACATATATTATTTGCCTTTTCATAATGTTTTAAAAGTAGCAAACATTCCGTTCATTACTGGCATAGACATGTTTTGATTTGATTGAAAAATCAATCAATCAAATCTCAATGAATTTAAAAGTGCAGAAATGCTTTATTTATTAGACTCATGATCATATTATAAAGTTTTACTTCACTGCAAAAAAATTATCTTGAGAACTTTAGTATTATCTCAGAAAAAATACACAAGTATACCGGGAGTACCATTTAACCTGACAAATCAAAATAACTCGAAAGAACGTGCCCAGACCAAAAGTTATTAGTACTTAAGGGGGCATTATCCTGTTCTAAATTCAGCCCCCTGCTCCACCCCCAATGGGTGGGGCGGGGGACAACTTTGAAATTTCAAATAGGAACCCACATTTTTTATTAAAGATTCGGATTCTCAGGAAAAAATTCATAAGTTTTTAATGATACATTATTTTCATTCAAAACAGATGGCGCTGTAATTGCATAAACTAAATTTAACATAAATAAAAAGTTAGTGGCGTCTTGCCAGTCTTTATTGAGGTTCTTAATTAAATTAAATGCTCAAAATGATGTCTTTGAAGTTCATTGCAATTGTTGACTCGTGCTACGAATTCCTGTACACATCTAATAAGCATGTCTGGTGTAATTGCAGCGCAAGCATCCCTTATTCGTTGCAGCATGTTTTCGCGAGTAGTAGGTGTTTCTTTATAAACTGCATCTTTTAAGTAACCCTACAAGAAAAAATCAGGGGAGGTAAGGTCTGGCTGGCTAGTTCACCGGTCTTGATCTACCGATCCAGCGATTATTGTAATCCCGATCTAATACCTCACGTGCTACTAACGAATAATGTACTGGGCAACCATCATGTTGAAACCATATGTTTTGCCTCACATCTAAACTTACTTCTTCTAGCAACCTTGGTAGTTCTTCTTCAAGAAAGTTTCGGTTTGTGTTACCATTCAAACTGCTGTCAATAAAATATGGTCCGATAAGTTTATCCCCAATTATTCTACACCAAAGATTAATTGACCAAGGACGCTGATAATTAACTTTACGAATCCAGTGTGGCTTTTGTACACTCCAGTAATGCATATTATGGCGGTTAACATAACCGTGGTTTGTAAATCTAGATTCATCAGAGAAAGCACACGAGCAAAAAAGTTCGGATTTACTTGTATTCTCTCAACTGCCCATTGACAAAACGTTAGTCGGTTTTGAAAGTCATCGTCAGTTAATTCCTGGTGCAAGGACACACGATAAGGATGAAATTTATTAGATTTGAGAATTCTCCAAACACTCATAGCAGGAATTGCAGATTGATGCGAAATTGTGCGGATACTCACATGTCGATTATGAGCCACTGCAGCTAGCATTGCTATGAGATTTTTCTTTTCTACAAACAGTAGCTCTACACTTCCGTCAGTAGAAAATTAATTAACCACTCTAACGAAAGAAGAACATGATCGTACTTTTTCAGGAAAATGCTTAGCATACAAATTGACAGCATCGTCGAAATTTCGTCTAAATTCACCATAAATGAAAATCATTTCAATTTCTTCTTGCATATGATAAAAAGTTAGAAGAAAATGACAATAACAATGTGTGACGTACAATAATTGTGCTAAGCTAGCTTGCCAGCTATCTCGGGATTTATACAATTAAAATGTGTTGCACATCTCACAAATACAAATTAAAATGTGTTGCACATCTCACAAATACAAATTAAAATGAAAAAAATGCATTCATTTTTAAATTGAAATTAAATTTAAATGTTATTATGAATTAAAATAATGTTTCAATGAAAACTTATGTATTTTTTCCCGTAGAGTCCGAATCTTTAATAAAAAATGGGGGTTCCTACTTGACATTTCAAAGTTGCCCCCCACCCCACCTACTGGGGGTGGAGCAGGGTTCTGAATTTAAAACACGATGATGATACTGTCAATTTTTGGTCTGGGAAAGTTTTTCGTACGAGTATTTTTCATATTTTTCGAGTTATTTTAATTTGTCAGGTTAAATGGTATCCGGTATAATAATGAATGTAATAGAAGGAAAGGAAAACTTTAACGCTTTTGTGATTTTCTTTTCAGTGGAATTATCCTAGCCATAGAACAATTTAACGGCACAGTGACGGGTACATTGTTGGGAATATTTGCCTTATTGATAGCACTCGGATTTGGATGTGCAGCAGCAGCTGATCTTTTCCTAATCTCTAAGGTAACTTACAATACTCGTCATTTTTGTTTTGCCGATAGCTATCGTGTTAGTGAAATGTTTAATGCTTTTTTTCTTTGTACTCTACTTAGATACATAGGATGTACAGAAGCACAGGTGCAAGCTTTGCAAAAGCACAGGCCGAGTTTACGACTGAATTCTTCAAGAATCCGCACGTCGTGGGAGCGGCAACGAACGTGGCATCGGCTGCAGTGCAGTCGCAGTTTAACCAAAACGCAAATCGATACTAATATATTAATAATTTATTGTTGAGTTCTGTATAGCATTTCTGTAAACAGTTACGTTATTATTATTGAGTTTTTGTGAGCACAGAAGTGTCAGAAAATTTATAATTCACACTAATATTTAAAAGATTTTGTGAATATTGTTCGTTCCAGCTTTGCAAATTATATAAGATTCTATGCAATTTCCTTGTGTAATTATATTATAAATGATTATAAATGAAAATGAAATAATATTTTGGTTGTGTAAGTGTACATCGACGATTATAAATTGTATATTTGAATGAATGTATGTTTTTGGATTTATTTAATTAACACAGTAAGTAGATTCTGATTCCATTGGTACTTACGTATTCGCTGCATCTTCTCAACAGAGTTGCCGATGTGAAGTGATGGTATAAGACGAATGTCTGTATTACTTATTTAATCATTATATAAATAAAAATCCCTGGTCAAGTTGGCTAATTGTTTGAGGTACAAATGTATCACTTATTTTGTATTATTCACCAAATAATTAAAGACATTATTAAATCTTACTACTTTATTTCAATTTCGTACCTTTACAATTATGAAATAAAGGAAGATGTTATACATACAATTGGCAGTTAAAAAAATTGTCTATTTTTTTTATTAAAAGGGACAAACAGATACAAGCTGATCTGTTTGCGGTGTCCTTTATTACCACCTGAAACATCTCCGGGGGACGACGCCCTCCATTTTACTGTTAATCCAAAAAAAGATATACACTTTGGTATTCTTACAAAAAACAACTGAAAATTTTTAAGTTGCAAAACATAACATTAAGTAAAATTATACATAAATCGATTAAAAAAATGATAACATTTAAAGACAATCATACTTGATAAAAATAACAAATTGGACACGTTGCAAATAAAATTAAAAAACATTCACACTGTAAATTAACATACAACATAAAAAGTAATAACAATAAAAATATACATTTTATAAAGTAATAATAACTATCAATTTTAAAGTAAAGAATCAATACCATTCATGACTTGTATCTGCTTTTTTTTTTGTTTGTTTACAATTCAAGTGTTTTTAAGTAAATGGCAGTGTGATAATGTTGTAAAGGCGCTTGCTAAACGTAAAACAATACAACTTTAAATTTATTTAAAACTGAGGTTGAAGAAGAAATCATTTAAAAACTCCGATGAGAGCATGCTTCTGGGGGTGTTCGAACGATTCAAAATTATGTATAAAAGGGGGAAATATTTTAATAAAAACACAGCCAGTAAAAAATGAAATCAATAATCCACCATACGACCCCTGAAGTAAAAACATTTACGGTGATTCGTTCAAACACCCGCCAGATTTTAATCATTATTTAAAATATTGAATGTGACCATTTCTCGATGCACTAATCACAAAGTTAGCAGTTAACGTTAACTTTATGAAATTAATTAAAATAAGATTATTATTTTTAATTCTGCAGCTAACAATTATTTTTAATTCTGAAATTAAGAATTATTTTTAATTCTGAAATTAAGAATTATTTTTAATTCTGCAATTAACAATTATTTTTAATTCTGCAATTAACAATTATTTTTAAATCTGCAATTAACAATTATTTTTAAATCTGCAATTAACAATTATTTTTAAATCTGCAATTAACAATTACTTTTAATTCATCAATTACCAAGATTTCGATTAATATTTTAATAAAAAGCATAAAGAAATTTGGTTGTCAACATATATAACCAAATATTCTAGATTCACAAATTATTTTGAATTACAATAAAAATTAACCTAAAAACTGATGATTAAATACATCACCTAACTTTTTGTGAAGAATAAGTTAAGCCTTGCATTGTGAAAAAAGTGTTATTAGCCCAACGTCGCTAAAGTATAATGGTATAGAAGGTTATCTAGCATCCTATCTATTGCATGGGACTTAAAGTACGCCCCAAAGCTCCCGCAGCGGTCTAAAAGATTTAGATCTGGTAACGTGAACAAGTACGATGACCCTACCCTGATGACATTTCACGATCCTTCGCCCCTATCAATACATTTTTTTAGCCTTATTAATAGACGCAAGCATATTACCTTAACAAGGTTCTAAGAACAGGGTTCGGAAATATCATGATATTTATATAAGTATCAAAATATGGGATATATATCAATATTTTTTCTGTCGATTACAATACTATTAATCATAAATGTACAATATCTATACTGATTAGATATTGTACATTTATGATTTATAGCATTTTGAACTTTACTTGTTATCAGTGTTAATACGCGTGGCGAAATTTTACTTCATGCTTAATCAAGGAGTGAAAACGCTTGCTAGAACTGTATTTTACTCAAATAATTTAACAGAAAATGATGTGTTCAAACAAACAAATATAAACAAAACCAAGCTCAAATTTAATTAGAGTGCAGTTCGTACACATGTACATGCAATGTTGCCACGTTCATTTCATCAATAGTTCAAAATTAACTAATAGCATGTATATTTTGTTCTATTAATACGAAATGTTGGTATCGTGTTTGTATGGATCTAGAAGAAATTAGGTAGCATTAAACTATAATGAAATTAATGGCAATTCTATTAATAAGGCTGTTTATTTTTTAACAAAATTTCGTAATTATTCTGTATTTAATACAGTTTTTTGTTATTTCAAAGTTCAATAAAAAAAAATTGTGACGGCAATGTCATATTTTGATTTGATATTAGAAACAAGATAAATTGAGCAAAGAATCATTTAAATATCACCTTTCTTATGTTGCTTTTGAATTTGTATCAAATTTTTTTTTCTATTTTGACAAAAGGTAATTAAAAATTTAAAAAAAAGTTGTAATGACAATGTAATATAACCACCCCAATTTAATTGATTTCATATTGTTATGAATAACTGATATTCCGGATGATTGTGATCGAAAGAAAAGGAACACCCCGAATGTTTTTGACATAATATATAATAGCGCTTTCCTCACTTTCATATTCCGTTTTATCTATAAATTGTCAAAATACAAAGCAAAGTATTTATGTACAAATTGTACTTAATATTAAAATCTAAATTATATATATTTATATATAATACAGGGTCAAAATATACATTGTAATTAACTATATTACATTGTTAATAATTATTTAAACCGCATAAGGCAGTGACATTTTTATACAATAATTTAAAATAATTTACAATAAATTAATTACCGTTCCTTGCAGAACAATTTCTTCTGCAAGTTATTTCATTTTGAACACAAATGCCAGTCTACAAGAATCTACAATGTATTCCTGATTTGATTTGTAGTATTTACAATTTTTTTAAAACTAATTTCCGAAATCAGTACCATCAGTCATTAAAAAGTATTTTCAAACACGTTTACAAACGAAGTTTCTGAATAATTATTTGCACATGCATTTATGGCTTGAAATTAAGTTACGAGTGATGACCCACCTGCTCGTAAAAGAGCTGCCGGTGTCAGTTTTTCCAGCTGGTGTATCGTTTTGATTGTCCGCCCCATTCCTCGGAGTAGTGACTGGAATCAGCACTCTGATCCTTGTGCCAATTCCAGTGCTTACCTTTTGGTTTGAATTTATCCTTAATCAAGTCATCGTTTTGTTTCTGCCAGCTGTCATCCCGCCACTGCTCTCTATAATAAAACTTCTTCTTGAAGTGGGTGTCCGGCTTGTTTTTCTTATCCTCCGGTTGTCTTTGATACTTCAAAAGCGCCGGGTTGCGATTGGGGCTCTTTTCAGAAACCGGCAGCTCCGGACTAAAGTGCACGATTAGATTATTCGGAGAGGACGGTGAGGGTGTCCGCGGAGGTCCGGATTCCTCGCTTTGCTCGGCGACCGGAGGGCTCTCGGTGTCCTTCTTGCTCGGCATTTTGAAGAGGGTGGGTTTCGCATTCGGGTTCAGTTTCATGGATGGCTTCGTAGGTGGGATTGGAAGTGTCGCGGGCGGTGGATCTCCATGACCTATGCCCGAGTCCGGTGATGTGTTGCAACTGTCGTTCCCTTCCGTCGACCGCCTGCGCTTATCCAGCTCAGTCGAAGCGAAAGCCACTAATCTATCAAAACCAGAACTGATTCTATCTTGCCACTTGGATTCTTCGCCTTCCTCTTCTACTTCTATTTCTACTAGAAAAAGTTCTAATAAAATATTGTTCGCAATAATAATGGGTGATGTAAAAATTAATAATCAGTCTACCTATAAAATAGTTTAGTGATGTGACTTTGTAAAAACGTATGCCACATAAACAGTCATTTTTCAAAATTTTGATACTTGAATGAAATTAATAATAAATATTATTTACTGAAAAATTAGTAAATTATTAATAAATGATACTTGTGGCTATTAAATGAGATTATAGCTTGGCAAAAATATGCTTGCCGGTTATACGGTTCACCAAGCCAGACAGTGGCGTATCGACACCATCGGGGGCTTGCGTTCGAAAAATTCTCACAGGCCTCCAAGGTTTCTGTTTGACATGTGCTTTACATTGCGCAAGGTTTGGTGACTAAGAATTGTAAGTTTACTGACTTTTTCAATTAGCGGAACTTCGGTAAATTTGTGAATCAAAATCGGTTTACCTATCGGCAGGATTCGGAAATATGATATTTATATAAATATCAAAATATCGGATACATATCGATATTTATCCTATATATATTAACTTCTTGATAATTATTCTTGTTCATTGATATTAACATTTATTAATTATACCAAGAGTTTTTCTTTAAAGTGTACATACCCCGATATACTGTATACACTGTAAATTTTCAGATATTCGTCGTTTTTAAATAGGGTTCAAATTGAACCTTTAAAAGAGTGTTTTCCACTCACAGACTAAGCATGAAGTAAAATTTCGAGTTTAGAAAAGCCTGAAAATTTGGTTTGGTCGCGTAGCGAAGCGGAGCGACCAAACCAAATTTTCAGGCTTTTCTAAACTCGAAATTTTACTTCATGCGCCACGTGTATAAAACACTGATTTCAAGTAAAGTTCAAATTATACTACTAAGCATTATGCTAAAGATATATATTTTAAACTTCACAATAAATCAGTATCTTATACCGGTGGCGCATGAAGTAAAATTTCGTGTTTAGATAAGCCTGAAAATTTTGTTTTCAGGCTTTTCTAAACTCGAAATTTTACATATATACTTAGTCTGGGAGTGGAAAGCACTCCTTTATAGCTTTAATTGTACCTCATTTCAAAAACAATAAATATCTGAAGATTTACAGTAATTGCATGCGGATACCTAAAAGAAATATTCCCTGTATAGTATTTTATTTATTTTACTTGCAAAAAAACAGAGTTTGTTTTAAAATTCTAACAAATATAACATTTTAAATACATTTAAATTGTAAAATACTTAGGAATCTTAAGGCCCGTATCGATTAGAACATTTGCTTGTCACATGTTATCGTAACGTAACATGTGGTGACGTGCAACAGATTTCTTATTTTAACCCGTGATTTGAGACAGTGCAACGCAACGCTCTCCCGTATCCTTTAGGTGCAACAGAGCAACATTACGGTGACACGCAACGTGCCATTGTTCTAGTCGATACGGGCTTTTAGCTATGATGGCACGACCAATCTAAAATGTTAAATATCTCTGACTTTCCCGATTCAAGATATTTTTAGCGACTTTTTAAAATAACCTCTTTTTTTTTGTAAAAGTGCCAAACATTGGTGAGAAATAAAAGTAGCAATTGTAAATTTATAAACTTATTCAATCAATTAATCACAATATCATCAAAGAAAATGTACTTTTGTTCAGAAATATTCAATTTCATTTTTCGTGTAAAACACGTGTGACGTTCAAATACACATAAATATCCATGATATATATCGGAGTTTATAAATATCGATATATATCGCCGAACCCTGCCTATCGGTAACTCAAAATATCATTATTTTAGGGAAAGTCATGAAGTATGTAAACAATTAATAGCATTTAATGAATCCAAAAACTAGGCATTTTTCAGAATTACAAAAGAATGCAGAAATTAGGCAGAATTCATTTCATTTGATAAAAATCTCGAAACATGGAAAACCAAATAAAATTAAGTTAAATTTTATGCTTGTAAATAAAACACACTTTACTTTGTTTAACCACTGGATCTTACATTTTGAACTGCGAACTGCGAAAATTGTAAAGGTGTGTACATTGGACAATCTGGTCGTAGAATCGAAATAAGGTTGAAAGAACACGAGCGAGCCTTTAGATTAAAACATAATAGTTCTACCTATGCTAACCATCTTTTAGAAGAGAATCACACTTTTGGCGAGGATGTGCTTTCAGTAATCCATTTTGCCGAAAAAGGTCGTAAAATGGATTTACTGGAAGCACTAGAAATACACAAGGCCCGAATTAATCCCAGAATTTCCCTTCTTAATGACCAGGTTGACCTAATGTACACCCCTCTCTTCGAAGCCGTATAAATAGTTTTTAACGTGTAATTTGTATTTACTTTAGTTTGAGAATGACTACTAGATAGTCGAAACTAGTCACACAATTAAATGTAAGATCCAGTGGTTAAACAAAGTAAAAAGTGTTTTATTTACAAGTGTATTTAAGATGTACCACAAAGTGAACGCCTACAATACCAAACAATTAAATTTTATGATTTTTACAATTTCTATAATAATCGCTAAACATTACTATTCATCTAAATCAGTGGTTGTTGACCTTTTTCTGATCAAGGACCACTGAGATTACGTTTGTTTTAGCAGTGACCACAAAGTTGAAGGATATGTGTTAATCTCAAAATATATTCTAATTAGTGATGGGAATAATCGAGTCAGTTGCTTATTAAAATATCTCGATATAATCAATTGTAGTACATCGATCATTTACATTAGCGTTTTTTAAACTTTGTGTCGTGAGTTAGCTTTCGATGGGTCGCTAAGTATATTTTGAACTTCACATTAAATTATCGTTTTATATGCGTGGTGCTTGAAGTAAAATTTCGAGTTTAGAAAATAATGAAAATTTTGATTTGCTGGCAAATCAAATGCCAAAATAATTTAATATTCTCCGAAATTACTTAGTGATCTATTTTTAACCGGTTTTGGTTAACCAATACAGTAAAACAAAATAATCTGCCAAAAAATTAAGTTGAAATATGGTGTAGATTGCGTAAAGAATCACACTTTTAATGTTTTAAAAATTAAGTAGTGAACATTTAAAATGAAAATCCTTGAAAATCGACTTAAAAACAAATATTTTTTTTATTTTCAATGCAGAATATCAACATTGTACCTGAAAAATTATTTTAGGAAGATAAAAATATACTTTGGAATATGATAATAATTGATTTCGAAAAAATGAAATAGAAAAGATGAATCAAATATAATTACTTTGTGTCGTGAGTTAGCTTTCGATGGGTCGCTAAGTATATTTTGAACTTCACATTAAATTATCGTTTTATATGCGTGGTGCTTAAAGTAAAATTTCGAGTTTAGAAAATAATGAAAATTTGGATTTGTGGCAAATCAAATGCCAACATAATTTAATATTCTCAGAAATTACTTAGTGATCTATTTTTAACCGGTTTTGGTTAACCAATACAGTAAAACAAAATAATCTGCCAAAAAATTAAGTTGAAATATGGTGTAGATTGCGTAAAGAATCACACTTTTAATGTTTTAAAAATTAAGTAGTGAACATTTAAAATGAAAATCCCTAAAAATCGACTTAAAAACAATTTTTTTTTATTTTCAATGCACAATATCAACATTGTACCTGAAAAATTATTTTAGTAAGATAAAAATATACTTTGGAATATGATAATAATTGATTTCGAAAAAATGAAATAGAAAAGATGAATCAAATATAATTAATAAGAATTGTGGTAGAAAGACCCCGGGTCGATAGCCTCTGATAGGCGAATTTTAAATACAAGATCGTATTATATTATAGAATAATGTACTTAAATCCCTTAAATAAAGATATTTGAATATATAATAAGAATTGTAAATCAATTAAACTTAGGAATAAAAGAAAAATAGAAATATAGAACAAAAATTATATGAATTATGAACATAATAAAAATACTATATTGATAATTAATTAATGTGTGAATAAAAATATGCTAATTTTACTTAAAACTTGTTGTTCTTTTATGTTGGTATTAAAACAACATTTATTTAACGGTTAAGAGTACAAAAGTTGAGATCTAGAAGATGGGCATATTTATTTTTACACAGGGTGATCCATGAAGTATCTAAAAGAAAATGTCAATTGTTTTTTTCCAAACGAAGAGGGTGAGTGTTTATTAAAGTTATCAATATTATATAAAACAGTGTTTTCTATTCCTTGGTCAAGCATGAAGTAAAATTTCAAGCTAAGAAAGCCTGAAAATTTACTTCATGTGGCAGGCGTGTGAAACACTCATTTATCCCGCAGTTCAAAAACACACAAATTCCAATGAATAATTCTGTTATTCCACGATTTTCTGAAAATTATATGTTTTTATGAAGCCTTCGACAAACTGTCATTTTTCTCCAAGAAAAAAGATAGCTTCGAAAAAACTTGAGGATTAGAAATTGTCCAAAATTTCATTACCTCAAACTTTTATATGAACAATTTTTCTATATTCCCAATAGTTACTAAGTTATTCGCAACTTTTGCAAAATACAAAAAATGCGAACGTACTCGCGTAAATTATGGACATTTTTTAATTTTCACAAAAAACGCTATAACTCAAAAACTATTTGAGCTACAGAAAAGTATAATACATGCATTTTAGCTATTTCGGCGAGATCTAAAAGATGGGCATATTTATTTTTAAAAATTGTCTAAAATTTTATCATCTAACATTTTTATTTGAACTATTTTCCTATTTTCCTGTATTCCCATTGAGTTATTCGCAACTTTTGCAAAATACAAAAAACAGAAACTATTTGAATTAGTAGTTGGAAATTTCACTTGTAGTTAGTGGTTAATACGCGTGGCGCATGAAGTAAAATTTCGAGTTTAGAAAAGCCTGAAAATTTGGATTTGCTGGGGCGCGACTCGCTTCGCTCGCGCGCCCCAGCAAATCCAAATTTTCAGGCTTTTCTAAACTCGAAATTTTACTTCATGCTTAGCCTGGGAGTGGAGGACACTTGTTACAAATTTCAAATATTTAAATATAAATTCAAATATTTAAATATATTTCAAATTTAACTTGATATACCTCCTGATTCCGTATGCGAAATGTTAAGTTTAACGTATATGTTATTAATTCCATCACTATCTAAGTATACAATTCAAGTACTAAACGCGCTTACTCTGTGATATTGAGGAATAAAATGTACGGTAAATTTAAC
This sequence comes from Philonthus cognatus, assembly GCA_932526585.2. Classification (NCBI taxonomy): domain Eukaryota; kingdom Metazoa; phylum Arthropoda; class Insecta; order Coleoptera; family Staphylinidae; genus Philonthus; species Philonthus cognatus. The sequence continues at coordinate 111,285,063 of OW052243.1, forward strand.
ATTTTGGGTACGAAATCGGGGGGGGCGGGGGATAATCAAGGTATTTAAGTTGTTATTACAATAACCGTAGGTATTTATCTTTGTAACCATTTGCTATTCACTTTTGACATAAAGAATTTTAATTTTGCAAAAGCTGGTGTGACGACAGGATGAAATATAATACATACATCTCCTCTATTTCGACGAGATATACAAGATGGTCATATTTGTTTATATACAGAGTGATCCATAAAGTATCTAAAAGAAAATGTCAATTGTTTTTTTTTCTAAATGTAGAGGGCGGAGGGTGTTTATCAAAGTTATCAATATTATATAAAAGAGTGTTTTACATTACTGAAGTAAAATTTCGAGTTTAGAAAAGCCTGACCAAACAAAATGTTTAGACTTTTCTAAACTCGAAATTTTACTTCATGCGCCAGGGATATAAAACACTGATTTCAAGCAAAGTTTAAAATATACTATTAAGGCTGAGAATTTTCAAATTGAAGTATTTAATTACTCAATTAAAAAAAAATATTTGAAATTTTTTAGTTTTTAAATATTTGTTCAAAAACATATTCGAATTATTTAAATACTTAAATGTTCGAATATTTAAATATTTGGATATTTAAATATGTGAATAATTCAGTTATTGAAATATCATTAATCTGCCTGATAAAGCCACTGTGTGGCGAAACGATTGTTGCAGTGTCAACTAATAAATAATGAAATCTTAACCAAGTGTGTTATTTACTAAAAGTGTTTATTGAATCAAACACTTACTATGTTTTTACCACAAAATATTTATTGTATGTATATATATTATATTACACAAATATACACATAAATTCACGACTTAAGTTTCGACGTTTGAAGGTCATTATCAAGTGATAATGACTTGATAATGACCGTCAAACGTCGAAACTTAAGTCGTGAATTTATGTGTATATTTGTGTAATATAATATATATACATACAATAAATATTTTGTGGTAAAAACATAGTAAGTGTTTGATTCAGTGATCATGAATTACCACGTAGTTACGGTCGCAACCATCATTATGATTAAAAGTGTTTATATGGATTATGGATTATTGAAATATTCATATTTGAATACTCGACTATTTAAATTATTCTGTTCAAATCACAGTCTTAAGCTTGTATTAGAGGACACTATTTTCTTGTACAAGAAAATAGTATACTATTTTCAATCATGGTGTAATACACAAAATATTGCCAAACGCGAATCTTGTACAGTTTTGTATAATAGAAAGACACCATGATAGAAAATAGTATACTATTTCCTTGTACAAGAAAATAGTGTCGTCTAATACAAACTATATCTAAAGCTTGTTGTAGACGACTGATAATAGTAACTAGATATTGATTATAGTTACTGTTATTTTATTATACTGACAATATTCTGACTTTGTTGTCTGTTATTTAACAACAGTGACTATACTGATTATTTAATTTTTTTTTACTGACATTTGACACTATACTGACTATATACAGAGAGTTTTATGTAACACCGAACATTTTTATCCAATACAATTAGACACCCTTAAGTTATGTGTAAATTTAAGTTATGTATAAATTGAATTGCCTATATGACCATTACAAATTGTAGCCAATCAATCGAAATGAATGTCTCAACTTGTACATACAGGGAGTTTTTCTTTCAAGTATGCATGTCCTAATTACAGCGTATATGCCGTAAATCTTTAGATAACCGTTGTTTTTTTTTAAATGAGTTCAATTTGAAATTTGAAATGAGTGTGTTCCACTCCCAGACTAAGCATGAAGTAAAATTTCGAGTTTAGAAAAGCCTGAAAATTTGGTTTGGTCGGGCAGCGCGAAACGGCCAAACCAAATTTTCAGGCTTTTCTAAACTCGAAATTTTACTTCATGCGCCACCGGTACAAAACATTGACATATTACAAAGTTTAAAACAGTGTTTTGTACCGGTGGCGCATGAAGTAAAATTTCGAGTTTAGAAAAGCCTGAAAATTTGGTTTGGCCGCTCCGCGCTTCGCGCTACGCGACAAAACCAAATTTTCAGGCTTTTCTAAACTCGAAATTTTACTTCATGCTTAACCTGGGAGTGGAAAACACTCATTTAAAGCTTCAAATTAAATTTTTTCAATAAACCTAGCGTTGGCAAATGTACAACGTATGTTTATGTATACTTAAAAGAAAAATTCTCGTTATGAACATGTTCGGTGTTACATAAAATTCCCTGTAGACTAGTTTCTATATTTTTGTTAGCGGTAGTGGTTAAACATTTACTTCATGAGCGAGTCAAAAGCACATGAACCTATTATTTTTCTATGAGAATTTTGTGTTAGAGACCCACACAGCATTTTTTATATTACATGCTGCCCAACAATTGAAAAGGTTGCTCATCACAATTGTGAAGAATTGTCATCGTAAGCTTTATACAGCTTTTTACAAGCTTGACGCAAGGTTTGCCCTCTACGAAAGTAAAATATGCACAGTTCCATTTTACCTAGTGATGTGCGTAATCGAATGATATCAATAATCGATTATGGGATTCAAATTAAATTGATAATCGCTAGAATTGCTCGAGAGATCGATTGTTCAAAAAATGATTCGAGAGGTCACCTATATGATCGCTGAAGAGATCGTTTAAAAAATTGCTCAAGAGATTGTTAGAAAAATTGCTCGAGAGAGCACTCAAATGATAGCTAGAGGATTCCTTTGAGAGATTGCTGAAGAGATCGTTCGAGGACATTACTCGAGAGATCGTTCAATAAATTGCTTAAGAGATTACTCGAGAGATCGCTTGAGTAATTGCTCGAATGGTGGTTTGTAAGATCAATCGAATGATAATTCATATAATATTCTATTGTAGTAAAATTAAATTCAACGAAAATTATCCATAAATTTCATTGCATTTTTGTAAATCGCATTTGTCAGTGATATTATTATGGTAATTATATAGAGTATTTATACAATTAAAATTATGTATTGCTTAATATATAATTATCTATTTTTTTATTATACGTATTATTTTATAAGTATTTTTTTTAGGAATAGTCGGCAGACTAGCTGGTGAACACCGAGCTAAGGCCTATTCCTCTTGTAACGTATACATATATTGTTTTGTTTTGTTGTTACAATAAAGTTACAATAAAGCGATTATTATTATTATTATATTAATTTCTTCGGAATATCACTCATATAAAATAATAGTCCGTTTGTTTTATGATAATGTTTAATGAATACTTTAATTGAATTACATTTAAGTTAAAATTAAACCAAAAACAGTTTTAATGACCAAGAAAGATGATTTCGCAGGTATATTTTTATTTACGATCACGTTTCTTAATTTAACCTAATAAATTGAAAAGCAACCTATCCTAATCACAATTACACATGACCTAAATGTTAAGTTATATGTTAGACTAACTAAACCTATCTAAATTAGTTTTATAAATAAGACACTTAAACTTTGTTTGTATAACTGAGGTTTTTTTTATTGTGACTATAGTTTCGACAACTTTAACTTGTCATTATCAGACTACAAGTAATTTAAAAATAACAATTTAGCAGGTATATATACAGAAATTATTAAAAATCAAAAATATTTTATCGAAACACAACATTTTAATAGCCTTTAAACCATTCACAAAAATTAGATACAGCATTTTTAATCCGAAAACAAAAATACCTAATACTCATAAATCAGGGATATATAAACTGACTTGTAGTAATAATAATAAATGTAATACTCATAAATCAGGGATATATAAACTGACTTGTAGTGATTGTAAAGGAGTGTATATTGGCCTACTGGTCGTAATTTTAATATCAGACTTAAGGAACATCTTCGCTCTTTTCGGCTTAACTTGATCGATAAGTCGTCATTCGCGAGACATATGATTGAAAACAATCATACGTTTGACGAGGATGTACTCTCAGTAATCCATTTCGCCGAAAAGGGTCGTAAGATGGACCAACTGGAGTCTCTGGAAATACACAGAGCGCGCGCTAATCCGGAAATTCCCGTAATAAACGACCCGCTTGACCCAATATACACCCCCATTTTTAAAGCCATTTTGTAACCGTAATTTCTGTATATATACCTGCTAAATTGTTAGTTTTAAATTACTTGTAGTCTAATAATGACAAGTTAAAGTTGTCGAAACTATAGTCACAATAAGAAAACCTCAGTTATACAAACAAAGTTTAAGTGTCTTATTTATGTTAATAATGATGTATAGCGAAGTAGAAGCCCCTAACAACAGTTAAATTAGTCTTATTACTTAGGTAACTGTTGTTCAGCTGAACCTAACCCAACTTCACAATTTTATGACGATAATGTGTATTCTAAATACTTTTGTTTTATAAATACATAAAAAATCAATGAGATTATCAAAAAACAACGGACTACCTTTTTTTAGGAGAGAGTGTGGTATTCCGAAGAAATTAATGTTCCTAGAAAATAAAAATGAACCGTTTGTCATACTTTGATGAAATTCACAATTCACTAGAAAAATTTGCTCTCAACACGTTTAGATTTTTTTTACGCTTTACATTGGTATCTGGTGAACTCTACTTCAGCCATTTTACTTTCCATCTAACCTTAAACTCTGCGTAACCTCTATCAAGTCCATGGCTTCGACAAATTAAGTGATTAACTCAACACCAATCGGACTATTTTGTACGCTTGCAAAATGACGAATGTGAAAGCTGTTTACAGTGCATTCACCGAAAAATGCCCCAACTATTGCCATCACATGCCCAACAGTTTAATCTGGTGAATGCGCTCATTGACTGTTTAATTGTGAATGATTCGCGTTTAAAATTTCTAAACAGCAAAATAGTTGAAACAGAAGAGGAAAATGAATTTAGTATTTTTATTTAATGCATTTAATATTCGTTGAACAAGTTTGTCCACTCCTTGATTAAGCATGATTACATTTTCAGGCTTTTCTAAACTCGAAATTTCAGTTCATGCGTCAACTACGTAAAACAGTCCATTACTTATTCAGTATTAATCTGATAGTGATGATAATAACCGAGATGTAGGTCAAATATAAATGATATTTGCATTATGAATGGTCACGATTTTTTCTAAACTTGATTTTTTAATGCGCCAGGTGTAGAAGACACTGAAATGTTGTTAAGTTTAAAAATATATACTAATTACATATCAATCAACTACTTCTGAAACCTCATAAGCAGGGTTGTTAAAAAAACGTTCTTTTTCATTTTAATTAAAACAAACAGTTTTTTTTTACAAAACGTGTTTTACCGAGACAGTGTTTAAAAAACATTAAGTATTAAAAACTTGCTTAAAACGTCTTTAAAACATGTTTAAAACGTGTTTAAAAATAACCAGCCCTATTAATAAGCGTTAGTTAATAGGTTAGCCCTAGTTCAAGTCTCATACATAACCTCAATTATTAATTGTCATAACAACATATAGTAATTTAGAAATTATTTAATAATGCAATAAATCATAAATGTATTAACCTTATCAGAATATTTTAAACTTCACTTAAAATCAGTGTTTTATACGCGTGGCGCATGAAGTAAAATTTCGAATTTAGAAAAGCCTGAAAATTTGGTTTGGTTTGGGCCAAACCAAATTTTCAGACCTTTTTAAACTAGCTAAACATAGTCTGGGAGTGGAGACACTTGTTCGAAGTAAATTTCAATCTAATAATTTATTAGAAGCAATACATTTTCACAAACATGAAAATATAATGTAGCCACGTCCATTTTATCATTATTTCAACACTAACTAATAGCATGTAGATTTTGCTGTATTGATACGAAATGTTAGTATCGTGTTTGTATGCGTTTAGTAGAGATTAACTAGCATTAAACTGTAATGATGTTAAGGGCAATTCTATTAATACGGCTGAACTTGTTTAAAATACATTTTAAATCACATTTATGTACACATAATTGTGATATTTTATTATGATAAAATTCTATTGTTAAAAATATTTCAAATTAACTAAAATTTGAAAACGTAAACAAAAAATGTTTAATAAAGTAGTATAAAATATAGTTTAACTAATTTCAGATAATGAAAAGAAACGTTTGAAGCATGGTTTAAACAAATTTAACATTTAAAACATGTTTAAAACAAAACCCTTTAAAACACGATGGCTGTTTTTAAACATGTTTAAAAGACTGTTTTAAAAAAACGTGTTTTAAACATAACAACCCTGCTCATAAGTCCAAAATGCCAAATTTTACAGGAAATAAAAATACTAGGTAATTATTATATGAGCTGTGTAATCTTCCTGAATTTATGGTAGGATTAAGGATTGGTTGTCAGGAGGGCAGCCATAGCCGCGCCCACTTAGGCCAAGTTTTAGGCCCATTGTAGTGCCTCCCTGATTTTATGGTAACTTCATCATCAGCGATTTTAAATAAGTATTTTGAGCAGATGGTTTATACTAATATTGATAAATTAGCATCTCACTTACGAGGATTTTTTTTTTTTAAGATCGGGACTTACGAGGGTTTGGAAGTAGTTGATCGACATGTTTAACACATTGCGTGCCAAGGTGTCATCGGGGAAATAATGCTGGGGGCCAAACTGTCATTTTACATTATTTGTCTGCATTTTGTACTAAAATAAACTATTTTTAGCCCTTTTTGTGTTTTACATCCTATTTTCAGTAAGTAATTTTGATTTTTTTGTGTCTTTCAAATATGAAAGCCGTGACCCTGCAGGAAAGATGTTGTATTTTTTCTCCCCGAGGCGACGTCTTTCAAATATGTATGCTTAAGTTTGTTTACATTTATGCAAAAAAACTTCTCTATCAGGGAAGAACGTTATACGTAGATAACTTCTACACAAGCTACGAGTTGACCATAACAATGATAAAGAAGCAAATACATGTCGTTGGAATCCTAAGGGCCAATAAGAAAAATATCCCTAAAGATGTTCTTCAAGTAAAAATCAAAAAAGGAGAGATAGTATCCCGCGAAGACTTCTGGCGTCGTTGCCCTGGGATGAGACATTTAAGAGCAGTGACAAGTGGACCATCCTACTCCAGAACGGTGTCAAGGCTGAAGCTGAGCAGATCAGATGTGCATACATTAACTGCTCTCTTCACTGGACATAGTCGCCTAAGGCATCACCGTAACAAACTAGGACTGAGCGACACCGCAAAGTGTCGCCTTTGCCTAGAGGAGGAAGAAACGGCAGAGCACGTCTTCTGGAGATCGACTCAAGACCTCAGCATTTGGCACGCCAAAGCTAAACCTGAAGGACCTGCAAAAGATCACACCTGACAAGATCCTTGGCTTCATCAAGAAGATGGACTTGGAAGGTGAGCTGTAAGGACATACGACTGGCCTTAATTGTGAGCCACAATAGACCCGTGCGGTCACAGTGAAAGACCGCTAAACTCACTTTAAATAGAATAGAATAGAATCCCTCGAAGAAGAAAAGGAAATTATAATTTTGAAGTGGAAAGGCGCACGAGATGTAAGATTGCTTTCTACAAGGCATGCTCCAATTATGGTTCCATTACGCATGTAGAATGCTCCAACAGAAGAGCCTATACCTAGTACTTCCAGAACTACCAACATTCAAAATACAATTGCAGAAGAAAAAAGTACGCCTCAAGCTTCTACAAGTAGAAGTGATGCCCCTTTCATACAAAATGCTTAACAAAACACTGATGCGACCCAACATCTAGAGGCAATACGTTTTCTTTTTTATGTGGCAATAGTTTTATATTAAAATAAGTAAGAAATAATTATTCTATAATAATAATATACAGGGCGACCTATTTTAATTTATCCACTAGAATATCTCGACAAATATGCATCTTAATATATCGTTAACTTGTTTCTCATTGATCACTTGGTAAAACATTTCTATTAATATATAGGTATTTGATTGAAATTCACTTGGTTTGTTTTACTAATAAATTGTTTGTTGAAAATAAAACAATTTATTAGTAAAACAAACCAAGTGAATTTCAATCAAATACCTATATATAAATATGCATCATACAAAAAAATGTTTCGAACAAAAGTTTAATGGTTTCGAGGGGGCCATCCGATCCTATGAAATGTTTGTCATCCCCGCCCGCTATGGGATCGGGGATGGAGGCAACTTTGAAATCTTAAATAGAAACCCCTACTTTTTATTGAAAATTCGGATTCTACGCCAAACATGATAAAGATTTTATTCGAGAAATTTCTTTGAATTCGTGATAGATGGCGTTGCAGTCGCAACAGTTAAAACGTTCCCAGTAAACCTAAAAAATCTACTGTGGCCAACACAGGTACCGACCGCAAATTAAAACGATATAGGACTATAAAATTCATTATTCTAATAATTTATTGAAGTTAATTTGTACAATAAAATGTCCACTACTAGCAAGATGATTATTTTCAACTTTTTTTTTTAATTTTATTTTGGGTTTTACGTCATCTATTTCCGCTGTTATGGCCAATCATGACGCCGGAGATTAGGTCTACAGCTATCCGGGAATTTTGCCGAACCCGGTGGGAGTTCCAACCCACCGGTAGGGATCTTTAACGTGCACGCAACATCCAGGCAGTACACGGGTCCTACATGCATTTAGCGTCATATTTTTGTCGCTAAAAAAAAAAACTTCCTGTCGGCCTAAAAAAACAAAACTCATACACATCGTAGAAAAAAATAAGAAACTTTTTGGTAGCATTAATAAAAATATTTTTTTTTTTACCAAAAATCGAATTGTATGGGCCGTTTTTAAAAAACATCTAATATTGACGATTCTACTGCCATGTATCAGGTATAAGAAAACCCTAGAAGTAAACTTTATATACTTTTTTTCATACAAGGACTCACGGTCTCCGTAAAGGCCGTTTTTTCAGGTGTTTTCATTTTTGTGATTCCACCGCCATCTATCAAGAATTAAAAAAAAAATCATTAATAAAACCTACATAATTTTTGGTGTAAAATCCGAATCTGAAATAAAAAATAGGGGTTGGGGGGTTGGGGGTGAAGAAAATTTCATAGGATCGAATGGCCCTCTCGAAAGCAATAAACTTTTGTTCGAAACATTTTTTTGTACGATGCATATTTGTTGAGATATTCCAGTGGATAAATTAAAATGGGTCACCCTGTATATACCGAAAACACATCCGTTTCACCAAGAAACGTTTATTTTTCCATTTTTTCTCGAACCAACTTTTATAGTATGTTTGGTAGAGGCTATGGCTGAGATTCCCCAATTAAAATACATTGTGGCGTCCAGGCGCGCACCCAGAAATTTGTCTTGGGGGGGGCTCACGCGTCTTGAAGGGGGTCTTATGGGAGAGGGGAGGGGGCTCACGCAATTAAACCTATGTATATATGTTACAGACAAAACACGAAATTATATAAAACGCGAAATGTCTACTGCTCACATAGTCCGAACTAAAAAATAATTTCGGGTTTTGGCCACATGAGTTCAGACAAATCCGAACATGCTAAGTGTCATAAAAATGTCAAATTTGTAAAATTTTAATAACAGAAGCTCAACCTTAATCGAAATTATTAAAAATATAAGTACATTGTGGTTTATTTTGACGCTCGCAATATAATAAAGAAAGAAAACAAATGAACAATTTGTAAGAAAATATTAATTTCTTTGTTTTTTATGTAAAAGAACAACAATAAAATTGAGCCTATAAAGCTAGAGGAGCTTAATGTAGGGACTAAATTTTGAAAAATACGAGACAATCTCCCACAACAACAAGTACTACAAAACATCACTTCGTTATATAAACAAATTGACAAATTATTTAAAAGGAGTATATTTTAAACTTCACTTTAAATCAGTGTTTTATACGCGTGGCGCATGAAGTAAAATTTCGAGTTTAGAAAAGCCTGAAAATTTGGATTTGCCGGAGCGCGACTCGCTTCGCTCGCGCGCCCCGGCAAATCCAAATTTTCAGGCTTTTCTAAACTCGAAATTTTACTTCATGCTTAGTCTGGGAATGAAAGTACTCATTAGCAATTGATGTAACTTTCATAACGAAAAAGTAACATTTGTCTCAATTTATAGATCTCCCAGCAGTGATGTTAACATTTTCTTTGAGAAATTGGAAATTTTATTTACAATATTAATATCAAATAATAACTGCTATTTTATCTCAGGAGACTATAATATTGATATACTCAAAAATAACAAAGCGACACAAGAATTTAAATCACTCGTAGACTCTTATGGTAGTGTTTTGTTAATTAATGAATACACTCGTATATTTAATAGTAGCAACTCATGTATAGACAATGTTATAACTAATTACCAACATGTGATTACTTGTAAAGTGATGTCCACAGGATTTTCCGACCATCTTGCGCCTGTTATGGAATTAGGGTACTCTCCAAATATACAAATGCAATTATCGCTCGAACGTTTTACTTTGCTTACTTCTACTCACACATGAAGTATGGCATAATGTTTTGGGGTAATCGCATCAACCTTGAAAAGATCCTTATAATTCAGAAACGAGCACTCAGAATTATGTTCGATCATAGATATAAAGAGAGTTGCAGAGGCTCCTTTAGGGAAAATCAAATACTAACTTGTCCCGCAGTATACATTCTGGAAGCGATGAAATTTATGTGGAAACATAAACATTTATTTATTGAATTTAAACTGGAAAGTACTCATAACACGAGACACGGGATTGACTTTAAATATCCGTATCATAGATTAACTTTCTTTGAAAAGAATCCACTATATGTTTGTATAAAAATATACAATAGTCTGCCCACAAACACACAAAAATCGGATACGTTTTCGAGCTGGAAACAATCTATTAAAGAGTTCTTACTTGATTTAGAACCATATAATATGCATGAATATTTCTCTAGAGAAACATAATATGTATTAATCTTGATTTGACCCTATTCCGTGTAGATGTATATGTGCAAAATTTGTATGTGATATTAACATTGGAATAAAGAACTGTTATTATTATTATTATTATTATTATTATTATTATTATTATTATTATTATTATTATTATTATTATTGATTACATTTTCTGCAATCTCAAAAATGAATAAAACTCAAACTAAAACACGATTCCTCTCCGAGAAGAATATTAATGCATTTAAAATAAGTCTAAATTATGCCGAGCAATGGTCATCCATTTACAATAGTACAAACGTAGACTCTCAATTTGATTTATTTATGAACATATTCTTGAAACATTTCAATATTTGTTTTCCATTGGCCTTAAAAAAAGTAAACGATCCTAAAGTAGCAATTCCTATGTCAAATGAGACAAGAGAATATAAAAGATTAATACATCTGTGTGACACAATATCTAAACACCAACCAACGTATTTACCGCTTCTGAAACATTATAAGCAACAATATAATATTCATTTAAAATTTGATAAAACCAACTACTACAGCAATAAAATTGCATGTGCATCAAATAAGTGCAAAGCTTCATGGTCTGTTATTAAGGAAGTAACAGGTACTACACCTAAAAACCAAGTATCTAAAATAGGTATGACCATAGATCCAGACCAGATAAACGAATATTTTGTAAATGTAGCTAGCAATCAGATTACAACAATGTACCTTCCCGATAATATTAATATAAAAAAAATCAATAATAGTATGTTTTTGCATCCTATAACGGTTGACGACTTGAGAGACATTATTCGAAATATATTTACGAAAAGAAGCAGTGGGATTGATGGAATATCGCCGTTTATACTAAAAAAATGCATGGATTGTATTGTTGACTATCTATGTTTTTTAATAAACGAATCGCTGCAAAATGGAACTTTTCCACAACAATTAAAATTAGTAAAGGTAGTACCATTATTTAAAAACGGTGATCCTGATGACGAAGCCAATTATAGAGCTATAAGTCTCATATCCACCTTCCAGAAAATATACGAGTACGTTGTAATTAAACAAATGAAATCTTTTTTACTCAAACATAATATTCTGTCTCAGTACCAACGTGGGTTTAGTAGTAATAAAAATTGCAATACAGCGTTATACGATTTTACCAAATTCATATATTCATCAATAGAAAAAAATCAATTAACATGCGGTGTGCTGCTCGATTTGTCTAAGGCTTTTGACTGCATTGATCACGCAGCCCTATTATCAAAATTAGACCAATATGGGTTCAGAGGTGTTGCACACAAGTGGTTGACATCTTATCTAACCGGCGGAAAACAAATTGTTGAGATAAAACAAGAAAACGGCGTCGTGGTGCGGTCAAAAGTATTAGACATTGTCAGCGGTGTCCCGCAAGGAAGCATTTTAGGCCCTCTGCTATTTAATATTTATATTAATGATTTATTTGCTTATAAAAACAATCCGAATTTTGAAATTATTAACTACGCAGACGATACAAATATCGTAATCAAAGGTAGTGACATGACGAACCTATGCCAAAACGGGACGGATGCGCTGCAATTCATTTTCAAATGGTTTGATGATAACGGCTTAGCTATAAATAAAAGTAAGACAAATTGCATTCTATTTAAAAAGAACGAAGCTCTTGCTACGCCGTCAAATTTGAGGTTTGGTGATTGTATATTAAATGTAACCAATTCTGCGAAATTTTTAGGCATCTATATAGATGACAAATTAAAATGGAATGATCAAATAACTCATGTTTCTAAAAAGCTAAGCAGAGCAAGCTTTATGACCCGGTCCTTAAAATTAACTGTTGGTTTTGACATTTTAAAAATGACATACCACACGAACTTTGAAAGCCATATTAGATATGGAATAATACATTGGGGGAGCTCCACACAGCTTAATAAAATTTTCATTCTCCAAAAGCGTACACTTAGAGCGATGTTAGGGCTTAAAACAACTGCTTCATGCAGAACATTGTTTTCTGAAAATGGTATACTCACAGTAACTGCAATATATATACTAGAAAGTCTACTATTCGTTTGGAAACAACAGCATCTATTTTTGAAAAACAAAAGTTCACACGAGCACGATACTACTTTCACTGAAAAAAGTCCCGAATATGGGTGTATGAAATTTTATAATTTTTTGCCGTCTAACCTAAAAATGGAGAATAGGATCAATAATTTCAAGAATAGACTATTTAATGTGCTATTGTTAATGGAACCATATAATTTGGAAGAATTCTTTCATTATAAAATTGTATAACATTGCTATACATACGTGTTTCCCTTGACGCAAATTCCTATATTAAGTATATGTTTATTTTCTTTCTTATGTATATTTTTAAGGAATAAAGATTGTTTATTATTATTATTATTATTATTAAAAAATTCAAATTGAACGCTTTTATAATTACCCTGAATAAAAAAATCTTCTTCTCGTAATTGAAAGTGATTCATTATTAAATAATCCAGTTTGGTTTGATGTTATTTCAACTAAAACTTATAAAAAGTAGATTTTTTTATGCAAGGTTTCTTATAAAAGCGTTCAATTTTGAACTTTTAATGAGTGTTTCCACTCCCAGATTAAGCATGAAGTAAAATTTCGAGTTTAGAAAAGCCTGAAAATTTGGATTTGCCGGGGCGCGCGAGCGAAGCGAGTCGCGCCCCGGCAAATCCAAATTTTCAGGCTTTTCTAAACTCGAAATTTTACTTCATGCGCCACGCGTATAGAACACTGATTTCAATTGAAGATAAAAATATATTCCTTATAAATAATTTGTCACTTTGTTTATGAAACAAAATTATGTTTTCCAGTACTTTTTTTTTTAATGTAAAATCTTGCAACGCATTTTGTCTAATAGCTCTTAGACATAATGCATTTTGTCTACACAATGGGCGAAATGACAGACGAAAGCAATTTTATTTGGCTATTGTCTAAAAACATTGTACAAAACGCGTTTTGTCCGTATTTTGTGTTTTGTCCGCAACATATACATTGACATACTACAATTTAGTTAGTCTTGGTGGGGGCTCAAGCCCGCGAGCCATCCCCCTGGGTGCGCGCCTGGTGGCGTCATTCATATTTAAATGACATCGCCGTGAATAGAAACGTACCTGTCTTATAGAAATGAAAGACATGGCCTCTGCAGGTATATCACTGTCTTTCACATGGCACGCAATGTGTTAAGTTTCGAATCTAAGTCAGGTTAATTATACGCTTGATCTCATGTTACAATAAACTACTGATTTAATTTGAATAATGTAAGCTTTAATTTTTATTTTTGGAGAAATAATTAAATCATTCGAGCGATCTCAAAATATTGGATTATTTTTTATATAATCAAAACAATTGATTACAATTATACCGTCACTAGAGTAGATGGAAGATGTAGAGAAACACCTTTATTATATCTATGAAATTATCTATTTTTATATCGATATAATAACTAGGAATTGTGAAATTTATTGAATAATGGTAAAAGGTTGTTGAACAAAACTGCCAATATTTTTTAAATGGACTCAGTTGACTGAATAAATAAATAAATATCATTGATTGGTGTTTGTTCTTTATATAAAACAATAAATTTAAAAAAATATGGAGAAGAAATGCATCATTACTTTTTTGATAGCCTAATAGCTTCTTAAAACTCCGATATTAATTTTGAAACACACTGTATATTCAAACCGAAGCCATTTATCAGATGAAGAAATAGAGACTTCTCTGACAGCGTAATATCTTCTTGAAACTCTGATATTAATTTTAAAACACCCTGTATATTCAAACCAAAGGTTATCAGAAGAAGAAGTAAAGAAAATCTATTGATTTTTGTATTTGTGACAGTAGAATCAACTGTTGCAAATATTGCCTATATAAATAAAATTAATTAATTAAAATCATTCAGTATATCAAAATTTTTGTTGAATTTTCCGCTTAACAATGAATGTTTTCATGAAATCACATCACCGAAACAGTTTATCTAAACGCTTAAAACAAATTATATAGATATGTATATTGAAAACACAAATTTTAGGAAACAATATAATTAATACAAAACCACCACCAAAGTTTTACTGAAAGTAAATATTAAAATAAAAGATATAAATAATAAAAAAGATGCTGAGCAAAATTATAAATAAAATAGCACAAAGCTACTTACCACCAAATTATATCAGCCATCTAAACTAGTATGGTAGGGATAATATGCATGCGCGATTTTGTGCACTAGAAATTGTGCATGCCTGTACTGTGCTGCCTCCTATTTTAACGCAAACAAACTACAGTAAATATCAAAGTTCCAATTGTCATTATCAACACGAATAATTTTTCAGAGGTTTTTTTTAATGAAAATTTATTCGTGCTATAATGTTTAATTTCTCTTCTTTTTTTATTTTTAAATAAATTTTCCTAATCCTATTAGTCAAGTGTTTTGTTGAGGAGACCAAACAAAAAAATAAAAACTAAAATACACTAAACAAAAGATAAATCCAAAATAATGATATAAGAAATTATAGTAGTGGTTGGTGTGTGGGCATGCAATGATTCAATTCAGTTTATTTTGCATTTTCTTTCTATTTTCAATTTTGTTTGACTGATTCTGATTCTTAAAGCACTCAAAGCGGAAATAAATAAACATGCAAAAGCGAACCAAGTTTAAATTAAAAGTAAGGAAAGTAAAAGTGCTGATATGTATTAAAGCGTTTTATGATAAAGTAGCAATCTAAGGGTTAAATTAAATATACGCTAGGGCCAGTTTAAAAATGTATAATTCTAGTTTGTTAATTATTAATAATATTAATGTTCTGGTTTAAACATGATTTTTCTATAATGCATGTACTTTATATTTTAATGTATAATTTAAGCATATATCTAGAAATAGATACAGCAAAACTTTTTTATAATCAAATAGTATACAGGGTGATTCATTCAAAATAAGCAATTTGCATCCGATACTAGTTTTAGGGCGCACCCGGTATACATGAAAATATTTGTAAGTAATGCAGCTCTTACTGTAAAGCAACTTTGTTGTAGAAATTTGATGTTTAAAGAGAGCCGAGATATGATCTGAGAACACACTAATGGGCATGGGCGCCCGCAGAATCTTTTATAGAGGGGGGGCAAAATATAATAATAATAGTTTATTGTCTTTATCTAGAATTATATGCTCTGTCAGTGGTGCGCAAACCATGGAAAAGTGATCAATTGTCAAGATGCAAATGTTGAAGTTTGCCAGAATAAAGTAAAATTTCGAGTTGAGAAAAGCCCGAATTTGGATTTACCGCCCAGCGCATGAACTATAATTACTCATAATAATGCGTATATGCAGTGATGGAATGGCTGGGGAATGGGGTGAAGGTGGGTGAAGGAGAAGGAGGTGGAAGCACAGGAAAAGCAGGGGTGTATAGAGAGGAGTGAATACAACAATAGGTACGGGAAGTGGCAGGTGCATGGGAGAATGCCGAGGTATTTAGTAGAGGGGGGATGGAGTAGGAAGAAAAGGGTGATTCTGGTGAGTGAAGGGTGACAGAATGGATGAGAGAGGATGGGGCGGGGGTAAGGACGCTGGAGAAGTTGGGGGAAAAGAAGAAAAACAGGAGGAAGAGAGGGGGTAGCAATTAGTTGTAGCTAGTAAATATGTAATACATTATGTCAATAAAGGTTATTTTTTTATGCGTATAAGTCAAGAATCACCCTGTATATAATTACAAGAAAAGAGATGATGAATTTTTATTTGGAATCTAAATCATGGTGTGAAGACCATACGATTCACAGAGAGCTCATTGATCAAATTTAGTGTGAATCATACTTCATTCATACGACAGCCGTGTTAATTAATGAGCTTGTTTACAGCTTAGCAGAGCTGAGCGATACTCAAGTACAAGTACTCAAAATTTGTACTCAGAGTACTTTTTATGTACTAGGTACTGAGTTCATGAGTACTTTACTTTCCAAGTACTTATACTTGTACTCAACGCATTTTAAGACCGCAAAATAACCTCGAGTACATTTGGATGCACCTACTTAAGTTTTATTTTGCTATAACTGTAAAAGAAACGAGTTATATCACTTGAAATCTTAATTTTGACAACTCTCTCAATTCTAACTAAATGAAAACTACACTGAAATCCATACAAATTTCATCTTTGAAGTTTCACTCTAACAGTCAAAACAAACAAGCTACTAGCGATTACAACTTTATATTGACAGCAGTGTCATTATTGTCAAAACAAATGAAAACTATACCAAACTCCGCACACTGTTTATCTTTGAAATCACTAATTGTTTGATTTGAGTTATGTGGAGTATTTAATCACAATGAAAAAACTGTTTTTATTCCTTACTTCACTTTTATTTTTATGTGTTAGATGTACATTTCGAATGCTAAGCACTCATTATCAATAACTAATAGTTATTGATAATGAGTGCCTAGCACTCGAAATGTACATCTAACACATAAAAATAAAAGTGAAGTAAGGAATAAAAACAGTTTTTTCATTATCTTTGAAATTTCGCCTTAAATGTCAAAACACAAGCGATTCTCTTGAAATGACATACAATGTGGATAAGACGTTAAAAAGTGATGAAACTTTAAATTACAATATTTAAGCTATAGTTCAAATGTTGGTGTCAACTGTCAATAATAACCTAACCTGACTTGTCAAAATACAAGCAATGCATTTGAAATGTCGAAAAGTGACACACAATGTGGATAGTACATTAAAAAGTGATGATACTTTAAGAGTTATGTTATTTAGGTTAGGTTAGGTAAGATTTCGCTTTGTCAAGTTAGGTTAGGTTAGATATCACTCTGTCAAATAAGGTTAGGTTAGATATCACTTTGTCAAATAAGGTTAGGTTAGATATCACTCTGTGGACTAACTGTCGGCTCATGCCAGCTTATGTCAACTGTCACTATATTTCAAATGTCTGCTAATGCCTACGTCAACTGTCATTATAGTTAAAATGTCGATTAACGCCGACTAATGTAAATGTAGTTCAAATATAGGCTACTGCCGATCTACATATAGGTTAACTGTCATTATAGTCCAAATGCCGACTTGTCTTGTGGTCAACTTATATCATATGTCGTTATAGAATTATGTCTATGTCGAAAAACGTCAAAAATGATGGAAAATGTAGAAAGTGACATAAAATGTATAAAAAAAACTCTTAAAATGTAGAAAGTACTATGAACATTTTTAAATTCTTTACATCACATTTTTTTAATGTCAAAAATAGCCAATGTCGAATGTGTCAGAAGTATGAATTACATATGTCAAAAAGAGATGACATGTCAAAAGATTAGTCGATAGTTGCATATATTAGATATACAACTGTCAACTTAGGTTAGGTGACAGTTAGTAAAGTTGGATTGTAGGTTAGATTAGTGAACAGTTGCATATGCTAGATATGCAACTAATCTAACCTTTAACCCAGCTTCACTAACTGTTATCTAACCTAAATAAACATACAGGGATTTCTTTTAGCTATACCTATCTCAATTTTCTCTGTATATTTTTAGACGTTCGTTGTTTTTATAACCTTTCAATTTAAAGCTTCTAGAGAGTGTTTCCACTCCCAGTCTAAGCATGAAGTATAATTTCGAGTTTAGAAAAGCTTGCAAAATTTGGCTTGGTCGCTCCGCTTCGCTAGGTGACCAAACCAAACTTAGCGCCACCCGTATACAATACCGATTTAAAGTGAAGTTCAAAATATACTGTTTAAGCACTATTCTGAAGTTGAATATTTTGAACTTCACTTGTAATCGGTGTTTTATACCGGTGGTGTATTAAGTAAAATTTCGAGTTTAGGGAAGCCTGAAAATTTGATTCAATTTTTAGACTTTTCTAAACTTGAAATTTTACTTCATACTTAACCTGGAAGTGGAAACACTCATATAAAGCTTCAAATTGAACCGTTTTAAAATCAATGATTATCTGAAAATTATCTGATTATCTGGAAAATAGGTTAGTCAACTAACCTAACCTATAATCCAAAACCAAACTGTCATCTGATCTAACCTAACATACACAACAGAGCTATCCAAAATGCTCTCACTTGACTCTCAACTGTCACTGTCAAAAGTCTTGAAAAATGTGAGCTCATTGAAAATTTTAAAAATTCAAGACTTACTACTTTTAGTATTTCCACTTTTAGTAAGTAAGTCTCAACCATTTTTAAAAATTTTCACGAATTCACATTTTTCAAGATTTTTGGCATAATTCACATTTTAGTTAATTCTTAGTTTAACTTTAAAGTTTGATAACTAAGTGAACCCAACCACAACACAATGTAACATTTAACCTAACTTCACAACTTGTCACATAACCCAACTACACTAAATTGTGAACCTAATCTTACGTAACCTAACTTCACAACTTGTCATGTAACCCAACTACACTAAATTGCAAACCTAACCTAACTTCACAAGTTATCATCTTACTCAACTATACTAAATTGTAAACCTAACCTAACCTAACTTCAGAACTTGTCATCTTACCCAAGTACAGTAAATTGTGAAATTGGTTAAGTCAATTTCTCAATTAGATGGCAAATCGTTAAGTTTTGTTAGAAGACCTAACATATGATTTGTCATCTGACCTAACCTAGCTTCACAGTTTGTCATCTAATCGAACTTGATTGTTTTATATGAATTTTTATTTAATATACTGAGCCAAGGCCATAGCTAGAAAACAAATTCGGGGAGAGATGTAAACATTTCGAGGGAGGTTTATTGTTTTCTGCTCTTTCAGGTCCGCTTTTACATACAAAAATTTAACATTTTGAAAATTTCGGGGGGGGGTTTAAATTTTATTTAATATACTGAGCCAAGGCCATAGCTAGAAAAAAATTCTGGGAGAGACGTAATAAACATTTCGGGGAGGTTGATTGTTTTCTGCTCTTTCAGGACCGCTTTTACATACAAAAATTTAACATTTTGAAAATTTCGGGGGGGTTTAAACCCCCCCGCCCTAGCTACGGCCTTGTACTGAGCGAAAATTAAAAATGTACTATTTTTTCTGTATAGCTTATTTATTAAATATACTCATATAAGTAGTAAAGTACAATTTGAGTAGAGTACTTTTACTAAATACTCGAGTACATTTTACATGTACTCAGAACAGCTCTGCAGCTCAGTCAGATTTTTTAGTTTATTTAAACTGTTTGTATATTTATCAATATTTCAATTTTATTATGTATTGATGGAAAACAATAGTTTTTAAAGAGTAGTGTAAATTTTATAAATATGAATTCAATAAAATGTATGTGTTAATGTGTTAGTGGAAGAGCAATTAATGTCATACTGACTGGTTGAACTTCGCCTGCTCTCTATTGTATATTTCTTTTTTGTATTTTTCTTTAAATTTTGAATAAAGACAATTTATTATTATTAATACAATAATCTGTATATGTAATAAATATTAGGTGGTGTGATCAAAAGGTAAGGTTACAAAGCCTGCAATGAAACGTGAACATTTTATAACCTTACTTTTTGATCACCCCTCGTATGATGTAGCTTTCATTGATAAACCAGCCCTCACTAAATTAATATTAGCGATGTATATTCTACGAAAATATCTACGACTACAATAAAATCAAATTTAAGCCCAATAAAACGAACATGCAAATGTATCCAATTCACTCCGCTACCTAATGATAATTTCATGAAAACCTAAACTAACCTAAACGTATAAATGTAAGGATGGTAAATGAACGCAGTTTTATCATTTATTTGATGTAGATATGTTTGTGCAGGCTAGACCGAACAGTCTGGGGGGGCAGCATAAGGCAATAAGGAACAAAACACAATGTTACTCTTTTGTTCTTTCAAGAAAACACGGCAGCATAGTAATTCGACTTATCTTAATCAGTCATGTTTGTAACATCACATCACATTAGTCGGCAACAAAGTATTCAAAACCATAATCTGTTAGATTGCTTAAATTCCGGTGAAAAATAACGTTTGCTATGCGTTTGCAAAAAAAAAAACAAAGCGAAGCGAAACTATGGGTTAAAAAAAATGATAAGGGTTAGTGTTAATTCAAGAAAACAAACAAAATGTGGCAGATCTCGATGCAAACAAATTAAAATATAAAACAGTGAGTATAAACAAAATCATATGTAATTAGGATTTAATGTATTGGAAAAAAATAACAAAAATAAATGTAAAATTAAGGAAAACAAATATTAACTGTTTATGATATGGTTTAAGTTTTGTTAAATCACTTGTGCAGATCACAATGTGTTATTTATGTATGTTTGTCCAGCAGTTAAGTTAAGGTTAACTTCTTGTTATAATGTACATCAATGGCAGTCAAAGTATTGATGTATAACAAGAAGTTATATCTTGATATACTCCAATGTGAATTGTATGGTTAGAGAAAACATCTGGTAATCAAAGTTAGTGATGGGCATAATTGAATAATATCAATAATCGATTATTTTGACTCAAATTAAATTGATAATAGAAAGATTGCTCGAATGATTGCTCGAGAGATCGTTCGAAATATTGTTTGAATGATCGCTTGAGATGTCATTTAAATGATTCCTTGAGTGATCGCTTGAATTGATAATTCAGATAATAATCAATCTTAATAAAATAATTGCAATAAAAAAAAATCTACCCAAAAGAAATGTATGGCATTCTGGTAATCAAAGTTAGTGATATGCATAATCGAATAATAGCAATAATCGATTATTTTGACTTAAATTGAATTGATAATAGAACGATCGCTCGAACGATTGCTCGAGAGATCATTCGAAATGATTGCTTGAGTGATCGGTCGAATAATAGCCGAAATATTTGCTCGAATGATCACTCGAATTGATAATTCAGATAATAATCAAACTTAATAAAATAATTGCAATAAAAAAATAATTTACCCAAAAGTAATGTATGGCATTCTGGTAATCACAGTTAGTGATATGCATAATCGAATAATAACAATAATCGATTATTTTGACTCAAATTAAATTGATAATAGAACGATCGCTCGAGAGATCATTCGAAATATTGTTAGAATGATCGCTCGAGAGATCATTGAAATGATTGCTTGAGTGATCGGTCAAATAATAGCCGAAATATTTGCTCGAATGATCTCTCGAATTGATAATTCAGATAATAATCAATCTTAATAAAATAATTGCAATAAAAAAATAATTTACCCAAAAGTAATGTATGGCATTCTGGTAATCAAAGTTAGTGATATGCATAATCGAATAATAACAATAATCGATTATTTTGACTCAAATTAAATTGATAATAGAACGATCGCTCGAACGATTGCTCGAGAGATCATTCGAAATATTGTTTAAATCCTGGGTCTCCAAACTTTCCAGCCTTAGGGCCATACTGATTACTCCAGTAAGTTCCGAGGGCCAAAACCATAACAATAAGCCTTTAAAATTCGAATACTTCAGTAAACTAAATTTAATTTGCTATAAAAAATATGAGTTTTCAAGTATGCTAGCTCTCCGTGGGCCGGACAAAATCTGTCCGCGGGCCGGATGTGGCCCTCGGGCCGTAGTTTGGTGACCCCAGGTTTAAATGATCGCTCGAGAGATCATTCAAATGATTGCTTGAGTGATCGGTCGAATAATAGCCGAAATAATTGCTCAAATGATCGCTCGAATTGATAATTCAGATAATAATCAATCCTAATAAAATAATTGCAATAAAAAAATAATTTACCCAAAAGAAATGTATGGCATTCTGGTAATCAAAGTTAGTGATATGCATAATCGAATAATAACAATAATCGATTATTTTGACTCAAATCAAATTGATAATAGAACGATCGCTCGAATGGTTGCTCGAGAGATCATTCGAAATATTGTTTAAATGATCGCTCGAGAGATCATTCAAATGATTGCTCGAGTAATCGGTCAAATAATAGCTGCAATAATTGTTCGAATGATCGCTCGAATTGATAATTCAGATAATAATCAATCTTAATAAAATAATTGCAATAAAAAAATAATCTACCCAAAAGAAATGTATGGCATTCTGGTAATCAAAGTTAGTGATATGCATAATCGAATAATAACAATAATCGATTATTTTGACTCAAATCAAATTGATAATAGAACGATCGCTCGAATGATTGCTCGAGAGATCATTCGAAATATTGTTTAAATGATTGCTCGAGAGATCATTCAAATGATTGCTCCAGTGATCGGTCGAATGGAAGCTGAAATAATTGCTCAAATGATCGCTCGAATTGATAATTCAGATAATAATCAATCTTAATACAATAATTGCAATAAAAAAATAATCCACCCAAAAGAAATGTATAGCATTCCAGCAATCACTGAAATAATTTTTAGAGCAGGGCCGGCCAATCAAATGCTTTGAAAGCCAAAATTAAAAGTTAAAATATTTCAGAAATAAATTTGTTGTTTTGCAAAATTAAGTTTTTTTTCATATTTTAATTTTTATTCAAAAGTGTGAAAGATATTTTTACATGTTTTACATTTTTCCCAAACATTTAGAAATTCAAATTGGATTTGAATTGTATTTTTTAAATATTTTTTGGAATAATTTTTAAAATTTTATTTCAGTAAAGAAGAAAAGAGCAGGTGTTTAAATAATAAGACTAAAATAGCTTCTAACGTGGGTTTCCACTCCCAGACTAAGCATGAAGTAAAATTTCGAGTTTAGAAAAGCCTGAAAATTTGGATTTGCCGGGCGGAGCAAAGCGAGCCCGGCAAATCCAAATTTTCAGGCTTTTCTAAACTCGAAATTTTACTTCATGCGCCACCCGTATAAAACACTAAAATATTGTTAAGTTTAAAGTATAACAACTATTTTTTTATCTTACGTTATCTATCTAATTAAATGCGTACTTAAAGTATGTAATTATACTTGAAATTAAAGATCCCTATTTGTTTTTTCTTTTTTAATGAAGCCTTAAATTTTATTCATTAAGTATTTTGAAGTTTAAATAAGTTATATTTGAAAAAAATAATTTATTTGCAAAATATAACTTATTTAAACTTGAAACTACTTAACCCTCCGTCGGGCGCACCTGATCTGACAGGCACAGGCCAAGAACTTTTATTACTCACTCGCCACCGGCACGGCGTCGGTCACCGCCCCTTCCAGTACCTTACGGTCTCGATGAGGCGGTTGATCCCCCCCTACTCAGTTTCTCATGTGACACCGTGGTGAGTAGTATCATCGTTCGTGTTCTGTTAGGCTCATTGCGCCTGATTTCGTCATATATTTTGAGGTATTTATTTTGTTGTTTATTCCATCTCAATTGTTTACTTAGTTAATTTCATGATATAAAACTACTATGTTTGTGGATATTTTATAGAAAAAAGTAAAAAATATAGAGGTGGCCTTTAGAGCACATTGTCATAATTTCCATTTTTTTTTTTCCTTTTTTGTTCAGGTTCTCTGCTCCAATGGCCAAAAAAGTTTATTATTTCTCAAACCCGAGTCATGTCGATGAATTAAGGCAGTTGTTGGAGGATGAAGATGAAGGAGACCACTCACAGACTGAAGATTTAGGGGAAGAGAGTGACATTGATTCTGAAGATGAAGTTGAAAAATGTGTTCTCAATTCAGAAACTGAGCAATCTGGTGAGGAGACAGATGAAGAAACAGAGGAAAACGTGTATATAGGGAAAGATGGAAAGACCAAGTGGGCCAGTAAGCCACCGAAAAAAAGTAGACGTCGGGGGTCCCACAACGTTTGCATTCACCTTCCAGGAGTCAAAGGAAATGCAAAGAATGCTAAAACTGCATTTGAATGTTGGAATAATTTATTCACTGGCGATATTCTGGAATTGATTGTCAAATACACAAACCTGTACATTGACTCCATAAAAGATCAATTTTCTAGAGAAAGAGACATCAGACCCACTGATGTAATTGAAATAAAGGCTTTCATCGGTTTACTGTATCTAGCAGTAGCATCTAGAGTCTGGAAGAACTTTGGGGGAGAGAAGGCGATGGCATCGAAAAATTCAGGCTCGTTATGAATCTCAAACGGTTCAAGACACTTATTCGTTGCCTTCGTTTTGACGACCGAACAACCCGAACCGAAAGAAAAAAATATGACCGCCTGGCCCCAGTTCGAGAAGTTTTCGACAAATTTGTGGAAAATTGCCAGAAGAGCTATACTCCTGGGGAGAACCTCACTATAGACGAAATGCTTCCAGGCTTCCGAGGAAGATGTGTATTTCGGCAATATATACCCTCAAAACCAAGCAAATATGACATAAAACTTTTTGCCCTTGTTGACGCGCGGATGGTTTACACTGTCAATTTAGAAATTTATGCTGGACAACAGCCTCCAGGACCTTTCTGTCTCAGCAACAAACCAAGTGACGTGGTGAGGAGAATGGCTGAGCCCGTATTTGAATCTGGCCGGAACATAACGGCGGATAATTGGTTTAGCGACCTTAATTTAATCGATGATTTGAAAACAAAGAAACTTTCATACGTTGGAACTGTCAGAAAAAATAAAAGACAGTTGCCAACAGCCTTTGTGAACGTTAAAGGGAGAAAGGCAAATACTAGTATGTTTGGCTTCAGCGATGATAAAGTTTTTGTTTCGTACATCCCGCGCCAAAGAAAAAATGTTATTCTTGTATCGACCCTGCATGACGATGACAACATTGATCCTCAATCTGGCGAAAAAATGAAGCCAGAGATTATCACATTCTACAATTCAACCAAGAGTGGTGTTGACACTGTAGATCAAATGTGTGCTACTTACAGTGTAAGCCGAAACACCAAGCGGTGGCCAATGGTGATATTCTTTACAATGTTGAATATTGGTGGGATAAATTCAAACGTCATTTATCTCGGGAATAAACTTGAATCTAAACGAAGACGATTATTTCTGAAACAGTTGTCACACGAACTAGTGATTGATCAAATACACAGAAGAAACATGAATACCGCTGGAATACCCCTTGGCCTACAAGTTCGGATGAAGAGATTCCTCCCTAAAGTTGATCGAGAACAATCACCGCCTCCCCAGCCTTCCGAAAGATAGATGTGTCACTTGCACTGAGGAAACGGGAGTGAGAAGACTGTCTCAATATCAATGTCGAAAATGTCACAAAGCCATCTGTATGAGCCATCAAATATTGGTCTGCCAGCCTTGTTTTTCTTTATGCCAATGCATAAATTCGAATGAAAATGAGATGTCTGATTCTGATTGAATCTTACCTTACAATACAATATGTGTTTTTTTAGGTAGTTTTAATGTTTGAAAATTATTATTTTATGCCCTTTTCAAAATTTAATTACTTTTGTTTTCATTTATTATTTTAAATACAGTATTACTTATTTTGTAGTTATTAAACGTATTTTTGCATCAAATTTCTTATTTTATTTAGTACACATCCTTTTAAAGCTCAGTGGTTAATTTTAGGGAGTTTAAATTAATATTTGTACCTAAAAACGGTCATTTACAGACCTGTGCCCGCCAGGCACATTGCGTCCGAACTCGGGTGGTCCAGAGGTGCGCTCGACGGAGGGTTAATGAACTAAATTTGAGGTTTCATTAAAAAGAAAAAAACAAATAGGGATCTTTAATTTGAAGTATAATTACATACTTTAAGTACGCATTTAATTAGATAGAAATAAACGTTTGCAAAATTGATTAACGTGAGATAAAAAAATAGTTAGTATACTTTAAACTTAACAATAGTTTAGTGTTTTATACGGGTGGCGCATGAAGTAAAATTTCGAGTTTAGAAAAGCCTGAAAATTTGGATTTGTCGGGCTTGCCGAAATTTTGTTTTAATGATTAATATACGTAGGAAATAAAATGTAGTCGAAATTTTTAATTCAGATTAATATCTCTAATTTTTATCAAAATTAAAGTTTCAATTATTTTTATTGTATAAAAAGGCAAACAAGTAATATATTGTTTTTATTAACTTTGAATAACGATTGGTTTTTATAATAGCGTTTAATTTGAAGCTTCTGACGAGGGTTTCCACTTCCAGACTAAGCATGAAGTAAAATTTCGAGTTTAGAAAAGCCTGAAAATTTGGATTTGCCGGGCGGAGCGAAGCGAGCCCGGCAAATCCAAATTTTCAGGCTTTTCTAAACTCGAAATTTTACTTCATGCGCCACCCATATAAAACACTAAAATATTGTTAAGTTTAAAGTATACCAACTATTTTTTTATCTTACGTTATTCCCTGTTGTTTTTTTCTTTTTTAATGAAACCTTAAATTTTATTCATTAGGTATTTTGAAGTTTAAATAAGTTATATTTTGCAAAAAAATAATTTATTTGCAAAATATAACTTATTTAAACGTTAAACTACTTAATGAATAAAATTTGAGGTTTCATTAAAAAGAAAAAAACAAATAGAGATCTTTAATTTGAAGTATAATTACATACTTTAAGTACGCATTTAATTAGATAGAAATAAACGTTTGCAAAATTGATTAACGTGAGATAAAAAAATAGTTAGTATACTTTAAACTTAACAATAGTTTAGTGTTTTACACGGGTGGCGCATGAAGTAAAATTTCGAGTTTAGAAAAGCCTGAAAATTTGGATTTGCCGGGCTCGCTTCGCTCCGCCCGGCAAATCCAAATTTTCAGGCTCTTCTAAACTCGAAATTTTACTTCATGCTTAGTCTGGGAGTGGAAACCCTCGTTAGAAGCTTCAAATTAAACGCTATTATAAAAACCAACTGTTATTCAAAGTTAATAAAAACAATATATTACTTCTTTGCCTTTTTATACAATAAAAATAATTCAAACTTTAATTTTGATAAAAATTAGAGATATTAATCTGAATTAAAAATTTCGACTACATTTTATTTCCTACGTATATTAATCATTAAAACAAAATTTCTGAAAAAAGAACCAAATACTAATAAGTTATTAAAAATAAATCATAATCAAATTTGTCTACTGAAATTACTTCAGTGATTTTCATGTCGATTTTTTTACATCTTTGCAAACTTTTGCCAAAATTAGTAGATTTTCTTTTTATGCTTAAAAATTCAATTTAAAAAAAACTCCTCGAGATAAACATAATATTAAATAAATTAATTCTATATAAAGTAAGATAAAGTTTATTCACTTTTAATTAAACTTATTAAACCTTTTTTGGAAAGAAAATTCAATTATTCTTTTTCAATGAATTTGTGTTCTGAATAAAAAGAAATGTCACTATTAATTGTTTTCCCATTCCCATATTCAATTTTTGAATACCGGCGATTAAGGGGTAATAAATAATAATAATTATTAAAATTTTGAAAAACGATCATTTCCTTTACAGCAAGTGAATATTTCCTAAAATTTATTTAAGTAAATTTAAAACAAAAATAAGTATTTAGTTTGATTTCCATTTTTAAAATCGTCATATTTATTGAAGTGTTCTATTATATTATAACGATTGTTTAAGCATGAAGTAATTATTTCGAGTTTAGAAAAGCCTGAAAATTTGAAATGGTCACGTGGCGAAGCGATGCGACCAATCCAAATTTTCAGGCTTTTCTAAACTCAAAATATTTACTTCGGTGGCGTAGAGAGGGGGTGGATTAATTTACGATATAACGTTACGATATAACGTTACGATACAACGTTATCGTTTTCTGGACTGAATAATTAAAAATAGTATCTTTTGAAAAATTTTGGATTTTCAGTTACAGTATGTAAAAATAATATACCTTATTCTGGAAAGAAATCCAAGTAAACTTCAGATTTACTTGTATGAAATTTATGAAAATTACTATTACCATTTCTTTCAACATTATCAATTAATTTACGATACAATGTTATCGTTTTCTGGACTGAATAATTAAAAATAGTAGTTTTTGAAAAATTTTGGATTTTCAGTTACAGTATGTAAAAGTAAAATACCTTATTCTGGAAAAACATCCAACTAAACTTCAGATTTACTTGTATGAAATTCATAAAAATTACTACAGTAGAACCTCGTTATACCGGGATGGCTTTTGGCTATACCTAGCACGATATAAGGAAAACACGGAATATCCGAATATATGTAATTTCTATAATAGTCACATACACACACGCGCATATATATATATATATAACATATCAAACAAAATAACAAAAAAAAATTCTCACAACTTTCAAAATCTTATATCTTCGAAAATTATCCTCAATTCTCAAAAATATTAGAATAATAAACACATATCATATATTTATTTTTCGGTACTCATTATGTAAACTAAAACAACATTTATGTATCATATATTGCACAAAATTTCTAAGAACTTCATGTCAGCACGCTACAAGTGTTCACTCACTTAGGTGCTTTGAACTATTATTGTTACATCTGGATATTCATTACGTTGAGCAGAACACTCATGTTATGTAATAATAATAATAATAAAATAAAAAAATAAAAAAAATATACATATATATATACATATGTGCAGTAGCCACCTATATTATATAGACATACTATATAATACAATAATGACGCCGGAACGTTTTACCTAATCAGGGTGGTACGCAGTCAATTGTTAAAATTAACATCTTTAAAAAAAAAAGAAACCTGAAAAATGACCCCGATATATCTGAATCACGGTATCTCGAGGCCCGGTATAGCGAGGTTCTACTGTATTACCATTTTCTTCAACATTATCAAATTAAAAATTAGTCAAACTGGAAGGTAAATCGTATACGCCAAAAGTTGATTAAAACATCA
Organism: Philonthus cognatus; assembly: GCA_932526585.2. Lineage (NCBI taxonomy): Eukaryota > Metazoa > Arthropoda > Insecta > Coleoptera > Staphylinidae > Philonthus > Philonthus cognatus. The sequence goes on from OW052243.1 coordinate 111,314,588, forward strand.
ACTCTGTTTATTTTAGTCATTAATTTTACAATAAAAAAACTGCAAAATAAGTTTATGATTGATCGTCTAAAGAGTGTTTCCATTCCCAGGCTTAGCATGAAGTTAAATTTCGAGTTTAGAAAATCCTGAAAATTTGGATTTGCCGGGCGGAGCGAAGCGAGCCCGGCAAATTCAAATTTTCAGGCTTTTCTAAACTGGAAATTTTACTTCACGCGCCACCGGTATAAAACACTGATGTAAAGTGAACTTCAAAAACCCCCAGATTATCTTTAATTAATGTAATGTATGCGTTTTGAACTTGACACGTTGCAGAATTTCGAATTAAATGTCATATTTTCTTTTACATATTTTATATTTATAACTTTTAAACTGTATATTTTCATATCTACTCTTTACATTATTATTATATGTTTGCCTGGTTTGTCTAATATCGTATTATGCAATCTTTATAGAGCAATAAATTGGTTAACTGATTGTATATTTGAATTTTTGGTGCCCAACGTGGGGCTTGTTTACACCTGGCCACTTAGGGGTTCGGCGCGAAAAAGAAATCGAATTTTTCAATTAAACCATTTCACACACTAAATCAGTGTTTTACAGGCGCATGAAGTAAAATTTCGAGTTTAGAAATGCCTGAAAATTTGGATTGGATGAAAGCCTAATTTGGCTCGTTCGACCAAGTGATTTATAATTTACATAATTTTAATCATGCAGAGAATTTTTCTTTTAGGTATACATTTCACGATGTAATGTGAATTTACAGGCATTCGTTATTTTTATAATCAACGTTCAGTTCAAAGCTTAAACCGAGTGTTTTCACTCCCAGGCTAAGCATGAAGTAAAATTTCCAGTTTAGAAAAGCCAGAAAATTTGATTTCGTCGCATAGCGAAGCGGCCCAACCAAATTTTCAGGCTTCTCTAAATTCAAAATTTAACTTCATGCGCCTCGCGTCTAAAACACTGGTTTTAAGTGAAGTTAAAAATATAGGTCTTTAGCATACTGCTTTAGTAGCATATTGCGAACTTCACAATATTTCAGTGTTTTAGATGCAAAAAGTAAAATTTCAAGTTTAGATAAGCCCGAAAATTTGGATTTGGGTGCTCGCTTCGCTCCGCGCCCAAATCCAAATTTTCAGGCTTTTCTAAACTCGAAATTTTACTTCATGCTTAGCCTGGGACTGGAAACACTCGGTTTAAGCTTTGAACTGAACGCTAATTATAAAAACAACGAATGCCTGAAAATTCACATTACATCGTGAAACGTATGTGTGAAAGAAAAATTCTCTGCATGATTAAAATTATGTAAATTATAAATCACTCGGTCGACCGAACTAAATTAGGCTTTTCTAAACTCGAAATTTTACTTCATGCAGTACGCGTAAAAACGCTGATTTAATTGGAAATGGTCCAATTAACCAATAAACAAGTAAAATACGTTTAGTATGTCAATCATCAATTGTTTAAATGACGGAGACAGTGCTACGATGGGCACTCGTCGTTTTTTGTACTTTTTTTTTGTATAACTACAAAAATAAATTTATGAAACAAAATATTAACTCAAATCCCCCCTTAACACAAAATGCTATCTACACCACTGATTTACTTCATGCGCCAGGCGTGTTAAACAATGATTTAATGTGAAGTTAAATAGAAAAAACTTAATTCGTAATATAATATAAAACCAACATAATACAAATTGTATTCACAATAATAGAAAAGTAAGCGAATATTTGCCAAATCGAATACATCAATAATTGTGACCGCTGACTGGACAGTAGTGCTCCTAGAGCAGGCCCTGCTTTAGAGCAATCATTCAAGAGATCTCTCGAAAAATCATTCGAGATAACTCTCGAGCAATCATTGAGAGGTCTCTAGAGCAATCATTCGAGATATCACGAGCAATTGTTTGCGAGATCTCTCGAGCAACCATTTGAGAGATCCCTCGAGAAATCTTTCGAGCGATCTCTAGAGCAATCACTCAAGCAATCTCCGGAAGATCTCTAATTTTCATAATCAAGCGAATCGATTATTTTCACTTAAATAATCCCATCACTAATCAAATTGTTAATTATAGAAATGTCTTCTTTTTAGACGTAAATAATTAGCCTTATCAGATAACCGTTGGACATAGTAATAAATAAATAACAAGTGTGTGCGTGGTAAGTAAATATCAAACAGGTTTAGTAAATTTTAATTTATTTACACCACACAATGAAGTTGTGAAAGATGATTAAGATAGTATAAGAACATACCTTCTGCGATGAGCTTCCGTTCAGGGTCCATGGGTGGCGGCGGGGGATCCCCGGGTGATTGCGGGCCGGGAAAGTTGCTCCTCTGGCCGTCCGGGGGTATGAAGCTCGAAGACGTTCTGTTCCTCAAGGGTCCATGTATCACAGGTGATTCTCTTTTGTATTGACAATCGTTTTGCGAGCTTTCAGTCTTTATATCCGAATATTGGATGTATCTCCTTTCATAGTCGATTTCCTCTTTGATGTGTGGACCGTTTAATACTCTTGCGGCTAGTCCCTCAGGTACAAAATTTGTTTTGGGTTCGCTGCCGTCGATCATGGGGGGTTTGATGTCGTTGAAGTATGATTCGTGATAGGGCTTGATGTCGGCGCGTGGCAGTGGTGTGTATTGATCGTACGAGGAGCGGTTTTGCGTCGTCGGGTAGAGGACGGTTGTTCTGGGGGAGAATTGCTGGCGGGGCGATGCTTGCGATGGGGGGATGTTGTACAACGGGTGGTTGTTGACTTTACCGTGCGGGTGCATGTACGCTAAGCCTTCTAAACCTTCGGTTGATGACGGTCGGGATATCGGGCTGTAGACTTGACGCAGGGGTTCATTTTCTTTTGGGGGGTCCGGGGCTTTCACGTTCACTCGCTCCGGCCTTGGGAGATTAGTGTTGACAACGGCTCTTGATGTCAGCGCGGTGCCTTGAATGTCGCTCATGTCGACGGCTGCGTTTATTATCGATTGATTCGATATTTCTAGGGTTCTTTCAATTTCCCCAGACATCAGATCGCCTATCGTCCTAGTTGCGACTAAACCATCGGGTTGTTGCGGGTAGACGTGATGCTGTGCAGCTAATTTCTCCTGCGATAAATGCCTCCTTAAAGCTAGCTTAGCCGGTGAAACTTGAGTGTAATCAGGTTGCTCGGGGTGAGGTTGTCCCCTCGGTATTTGCAGCGGGGATATTCTCGTGGGCATTTCACCATCCTGATAATTCTCAACCATACTAGCTAAACCTTCTTGAAGCGCATAATTCTTAGCTTCATCGGGCTTCACGATAGTCTCACACCGGGGATTGTACTTCACTTTTTTATCCTCATTCTTCACCGGAAACTGATTGTACGGAGGTGCATATGTGTTATTATTAGCGTATGCTGTGGTTACTTGGTTGGGACTGTAAACTGGCTGAGTATTATTCGGTGGCTTCGAGCGTGTTTGCTGATCTTCATTCAGAACCGAGGTAATGATGCTCTTCAATCGATCTTCAAAATTCGCTATTCGCGGCGGTTCCTGAGACCTTTGCGGCAATTGCGGAAGCTGCATCATTTGGGGTTGCGGTGTGCTGCTTACCTTCGTCCTTTTAACCAAATGCGCCGGTGCTGGCATGCTCCTCGACTGTCCCCTCTGATTATTAACACTGGATTGCTTAACCGCGTTATTAACATGCATCATCTTGTTATTCGACATCTGTTTACTAGCCTCGATCATCCGCCCCTTCTCCAAAATCTTCTGCGCCAGAATCTCTGGATTCTGCTCCTCGATCTTTGCTATATCTGGCACGTCTGGCCAATCCTGAGACCTCGCTCGGTAATCCCTCGATTTCCTCGAGACTTTATTCGAAGAAGCCTGCTGACGGGCCAACAGCATCTGAGCCTGTTTCCTCTCCTCGCTGGTTTTCTCGAGCGACATAACCTCGCCCTCCAGTAAACTAACCTGACTGTGCAGCTTCTTCCGGTGCGACAGAGTCGAGGAGATCTCGCGCAGGATGCACTCTTCCGCTACCTGTGGCGAGATCTCCTGATTCGGATCCTGCTTGTACTTTTCAGTAATCTCCTGTTTCCGCTCGTTAACTAAAGCCTTCTGTTTCTCCTCCAAATTACCAACCTGTATTTGCAGTTTGCTGGCTTTTGCCTGTAGATCTTTGTGCCGGCACACGATTTCCTTGGCTTTGGTTAGTAAATCGCCCGGCGAGGTCGCGTTAATGCCTAGCTCACTCATACGGGCTTTCAGTAGAGCTACGCTGTCATCGATTAAGACTTTAATTTGCTTTTCTAGTTGTGCGGCTCTGTTTTGTAAACGTTGATTCCGGTCCTAAATAAATTCGTAATTATATATTAATCGAATAAACTTAAAAACATTTGTAACACTCACTTTTTCTTCGGCTATTAATTGTTGAATAGAATTCTTATAATCCGGCGATTTCATTTGATCGATCATATTCATGAACTGAACTCGGTACATATCCAACAGGATTTGTAAAGCGTACGGTGTGTTTCCAGGCGCTGGCGGAATATCTAATTCGTCGTGAACTAGTTCGGTACTTAAGGCAGTGAGTTGCTGATCAACACATCCTGGTGGCGGTGGCAGTTTCTTACCGTTAGCTGAGGATTAAAAATCGATAAATGCTTTCGCTCAAACGAAATCGTGTAATGAATACCTTGAGGTGATGTACTTAACAAAGTCTGGGAGTGCAGCAGATCCAAACCGTTGATTTTGAGTGCTTTCTTCGGTTTGGCCTTCTTCACTCTACCCCGACGTGGCTTATTAAGTGGTTTGGCAGGCGTTGGTTGATTCTTTCCTCTGGATATTTTACGTCTTAGTTTCTTCGGTTGTCTTTTACCCTAAAATAAAAATAATAAATAAAAATATTCCCATAAAAAAACAAATGTAATAAAACCTATTATAGTTATTTCTGTTTAATATCTAGTAATTATTAATATTATTACCTTTGTTGTAACAGAACTCTCCTCTTCAGACTGACTGCTTTTACCCCTGTTGGAGCAATAATCGGACCAAGCTCTACGAGTAGTAGGACCATAGTCAAAGAAGTCGGAATCTGATGAGGAGTCCTGTTGCAGTTGTTTGCTTACATCACGCTTTGTCTTATCACGAGAAGCTCTTCCATTTTGTGTTGGTGTCTCCTCTTCCAACTTAGGAAATACCAAAATAAATTAAGATATGTTTAAATCATTAATCAATTTTATAAATCGCCGGTGATGTCTGACGTAAACTAATATTGTCAATGCATTTCATCAGTATTGGATGCCATATTAAATCCCAAAAATTCGGTGTTAATATCTGACATAAACTAGTGACCCAGTACAGTTCATCAGTGTGGGATACCAGTACTAAATACCATGAAACCTATCAATTGGTTTCCTTGTCCATTTTCTTATTAGTACTAAATCCCATAAAAACCTATCAACTGGTTTCCTTGTCCATTTTCTTATTAGAATGAAATAACTTACATATCTCTTTATAATTTGTGTGTGAAGAATTAAACGGATTGGTATGTTTCACATATTTTTGTAATTGGATGATGTTATGTATAAGGGCATCAATCCACAACTTTTGACAATTCCATTATGCAGGGGCCATAGACGTTACAGTCGACGTTACTGAATGTGTATGTGTATTGTAATCGTAGATATCTGATCCGATGGATGAATGGCCCACAATGGCCCAAATTTAAAAATTAAATTCAGGCGCCTTGGCTATTAGCGTCTGTCCGCATGCCAAGAATACGTTGCTTCATGCCTCGGGCCAGCCCTGAACGTGTACAGCCCCTAGATATAGAGGGAGTTTTTCTTCTAAGTATACTTATCCCAATATACAGGGCATTTTTCTTTTAAGTATACACATGCAAGGAGCTGGGCGGTACATTTCATGTAACCGGTATTCAGTCCACAGAAATATTATTTTCCAAGTACTTGTACTTCTACGCAATGTATTTAAATCGCAAAATGACCTCGAGTACATTTGATGCACCTACTTAGTTCATTTTGCTGACAACTCTCTCAATTTTGACATTAGTGTGATAGTTAGCTAAATTTCGTTTAATCGAATAAAAAATAGTCTACAATCCATATAAATTTTATTTTTGAAGTTTCCTCTAACTGTCAAAACATACGAGCTACGAGCGATTACAACTTTAAGTTGACAGCAGTGTCATTTTTGTCAAAATAATTGAAAGTCATCCAAAATCTCGCACATTTTTTATCTATGAAATTTTGCTATAACTGTGAAAGTAAACAAGCTACGCTCTCGACATTTCAAAGTGCGTCAAATACTGATTAAACTTCAAGAGTTAGGTTAGGTTAGATATCATAAATCGACATTTACTCGATTTATGCCAAATTATTTTAACTATAGTTCAAATGTCGGCTAAAGTCTACGTCACCTGTCATTGTATCATCTGTCATCATAGTTCGAATGTCGGTTGACGCTCAGTTTACCTACGCGACCCAACCAAATGTTCAGGCTTTTCTAAACTTGAAATTTTACTTCGTGCCTAAAGAGGGAGTGGAAATACTTGTTAGAAGCTTAAAATTGAACTCTTAAAAAACGAATTACTAAAAATGTACAGCTTTGGGATATGTATACTTAAAATAAAAATTTCTTTTATACAAAATATGTACTTATTTTTTGTTAATATGTGGCACTAATGAATGTGTGTGTTAATATGATATATTTAAAAGGTGTAAAAAAAAGTTTTTAATTTATTAGTCAATGAAACTTAATTTTTTCATTGTGAAGATTGGTTCCTTTATCCATAACTGCATCCAATTATATCTTAGTGAAAATATTCAACGGCAGCATTGCATCTCTACATGTGGCACGTAATAACGAACAGCAAATATACTAGGATGTCCACAATGAAGGCTTTCTTTCTCTTTCTTAAAAACCAGTAAACCAAATATAAAAAGATACTTTGTGTTTAATATTTCCTCGGATTTTCAGGAAGTATTAAACATAAAACAGTTGTTCCCATACATCACAATGTATAGTTAATCACTATACTTACCTTAGCTTTATTTGGGTTCCTCAATCGCTGGAAGTAACATTCAAGTTTGGTCCGATCGATGATGTGTAAATAGTACGAGACCGGTTTCCCAGTCCAGGAAACCGATCCGCGTAACGGTGACATCTCGGACACATGCATTATCGTCCCGATGTCTGTCAGATTCCGATCGGTTATCCGAAAATTCAGGGGACAGAAACTCTTCGATGAAACTATCCTGGCGCCGTCTTTCAGATCGGCGAAGCGTTCTTTGAGCTGATGGTCCACATTCGGACCGAAAGCAAAGTTGTTGACGAATACTATCGTCGCTGAATTGATCTTCTCGCGATGCTCCTCCATAAGAAAGTCGCCTTTCATCAGTTTATATTCTCCAAATTTCTTGCCATACCACTGCATCCACGTTCGGAAATTCTTATTCATTGCCTAGAACATTTTTTAATCACAACACGAAAACAAGTTGATAAACATAAATGATTATAAAATGTTTATATTATACTGCCCGCCATCAGTAAATAAACACCCAGTAATCGAGGATATATTTTAACGAAATTTTCAGGAAACATGTATTTTATTCTTTATTTATTCTCATAGACCAATTATTCTAACCTGTTCAATAGGTGGCATTCTTTTACAATCGACCAAGACTAATTAAAGATAAAAGTTTGGTTTAAAGTGACAAACAAGTAAATAATGTTAAAATAAAAAATCAAAGAATTTTTGTTTCATTGTCTATGGCAACTCGATTCATTAATCCAATCTTTTTGAAATATTCATCATTTCTTAGCACGGATGCCATACATCTTTCCTGAGAATTTCATCAAATTTGACTCAGATTTACTGGGTGTTCATGGCGGACAGTATATATCACTCTAAAAATAAATCATTGTAATTTATTATATTTTCAAGCTGCATTTTATTTTGGCATCATACGAATTAAACATTCACAACACTCAAACGCTACTTTATCAATAACTAACCTCAGCATATCTACTTGGAACCTCAGCACGTTCAACGCCTAGGCAGATCTTGCACGGCGTTGCGGCAGCCATCTGTAACACAACTTGACCTACACCCGAACCTAAATCTATGAATACGTCGTCGGCCGTGATGTCAATCTGATCGATCATCTGACTGATCAACTCGAACGATGTCTCGCCATAAACCTAAAAAGAGAGCATTTTGTACCAACCACAAACCAAAGCTGTTTAAACAAGCCTTACTTCCACACTCTGACCAAAGATAGAAATCAACACATTAACATAATATACTGTAAGAGCTAGCACGCACGCGTGAATTTATAAATACCTCTGGTGAGAACGGTTCGTATTGGTTCAGCTTGTCGGGATCTGTGACGGCGGCGTTGTAGGTTTGCTGCAGGATGTGCCTCAGCAGCCCGCGGCTCGGATACTTGTTTAATCGGTGAGCCGGCGTAGAGGTCCCCTTTTCCTGTGGAATTACGATTGTTAGGATTTGGCCCAGGGTGGGATTTTGCTGAAAACTCTTACATCACTTACCAATGCATCGAGGCCATCAATTGCCTGGTTGAATCGGTCGCAGAGTCCTTTCATGCTCTCGTAACTTCTCGTGTCGTAGTCAGAGAGTATGTTGTTCTCCATCGGCTGCTTGAGCTCGGGTAGATCTTCGCACACCCATCTATACAAATGATATAAATATTTATCATCGAATGACCTTTAGCACTATTATATTACATCTAATTGTGATTGAAATTTTGTATGTTTTCATAATTTCATCAACAGCAAATATGGAATTATTAGTTATTAGTTACCCTGTGTAAACTAAGAATACTGATTTTTTCGTTAATTTTCGAATTTTCTAATTCTTTCTTTACACGTCTGTCTAAAATTGAATCGCAGAGGGCATGATGATTGATTTTATTTTTTATTTTAGTATTAAGAATATTAGAATCAATAAATATAAAAAAATATACTAAAATATGAATTCATTGTGCGATCACAATGATTTTATGATTATATAATTCTAATATAATTTTCGTATAAAATGTATAATTATCAAGTAATCAACTTTTTCCTCTGAAAAAATAATCGGTCATAATATCAGTACAGACCACTTTATTGGATGATTACTTTTTTTTTCAGCAAGAGTGCACAATAATGTAGTAAAATATATACTTTTAAACCACAACTTTATGTGCCTTCATAAAACAATTGTAAATTGAAACGACAGTACGGGTTAGGGTTGCTAACCGTGTTCCTTTTGGGAGGACAATCAATCTCAATCTCCTTTTGGCTATAATGTCCTCCCAACCTTCCTCTTGCTAATATGTCCTAACTTTTCTTATTTATTATTTATTTCGTATTTACACTATTTAGTGTATGGGAATTTTATTTTTATTTTATATACTACAACTGTTATGAAGTGTTTTCAAACAATCTTCTATAGCCCTAGGTGTGTAGTTAAAATGAAATTTTCATTTTGTCTTTTGGTGTACAATTTATTCAGCTGTTAATTTTTAAACACACTCCGAAATTTCACATCAAATTTACCAGATTGCAAAATTTCGAAGACTTTAAAAAAAATGTATCAAAACGATTTGAGGTGGTAACAAAACACGATTTGAGGTGTTAACATACCCTTGTTGCAGATTCCACAAGAAGGCATTGGAAACAGCAGAACACATACTATGCGAGCTGCGTTGTCCCCTTCAAAAAGGAACTGCCTGACATTGGCAACTTTGAAACCCAAAAAACTGGTACGTTTAACTCCTTAAACCATAATAGACTATATAAAAGGTATTGATGGACTCCAATATGTGAAGGATATTACTAGATCTTTCAGGTCGACGTAATTTTGATGGCTCAGTGTCCAAATGACCCACCGCCGAACATACCATACCATCCCCTTGTTAGTACATTACTAAACTTTCAAATTTAACAGGGATCATCTGCTTCTGATTGCTCTTTTACAAGTTGTTTTCTTTTTTGTCAAGAGAGGCAGCCATCAAATAATTGATTTTGCAAATGTGTGGTTAAATTTACATCAAAGTTACCGGAAACAATGTGTATTCATCGAAATATGTTCGCATTTGAATATTACGGGTTGTGATGGTAACTATGTCAAAGTGTTATGAATATTAGCAAGCTTAAAGGATATGGATAAAAAATGGAAAACATGTTTATGTTAAATTAAGTCTTATTGTTTGCAGTTTATACAAACATCATCATAATTTTATATACGAGGGTCATTTCATTAATAATGCACAGTTTGGCAATACTGCAGAGTGAAGAACACGTCGAGTGTGATTGTTGCATAAGTTGTAGTTTAAGGCTTAAGGAAGAAGCAAGTGTTTTTGTTTTACCGATAGAGTGTTTTGTTTTTTAACAATGCGAGCTAGAAATGGAGCATGCACCAGTCTCAGGTGCTGTGACTATTAAAGATCAACGATCAAAGTGCTGAAACGAAGATTTAGAGTTGAAGGTCAAGCTTTGTTGCATCGAATGAATCATCACTATTGATGAAATGTGGGTTAGAGACTTTAAACTACAGTTGAAATCACACTCCAAAGAGTGAAGAGGCCACATTAAGAAAAAAATTGCCGAGATCAATCAAATGATGATCTTTGCTTTTGATACCATGGAATCATGATGACAGACAGATATCCAGTGTGGATTAAGTGTCACTGGAGTATACATATTTTACATTTTTTGAAAAACTGAACCCAAAAATGAAGAAACCTGACCTCAGTTTCTCCAGGCTGGGACACTCATTCTCCACAATCACCTACACATTGTCAATTAGATGCGAGATTACAGTTGTGAAGTGTTACCTTATCCACTCTACAGTCTTAACAGGAGTTGACTAGACTTCACTTATTCCCAAAATTGAAACAACCTACGTGAAGACCTCGTTATTTTTCTGTAGAAGAACTTTCTGCCGTAGGTACCCGAGCCATTAGTCAGATGATCAAAGATGGCATATTGGAGGGAATTGTAAAGCTTTCCCGATGTTGGGACTCGGTCATTGAGAAGCAGGGAGATTATATTGAAGGATTGTAAAGAGGAAATAAAAAATGATGTGCATTATTTATGGAATGACACTTGTATTATGTTTAAAGTTATACAAACTAAAAGAAGCGTTAGCCTATTTATTCGAATTTAAAATAGTTTTTAATTCGAAATTTTAATTTTGTATAACGGTACCGTTAGGCAAATAAACTATATTGTGGTTACACAAAGGCTGAAGCAATTGTAAAAGCATTGGTAAAGAAAAGCCGACAAAATGTCGTTGATTCCATTAACCCTTTCACTACGCAGTTTGATTTTCAAATGCGTGCCCAGTGTACGGTGCTCGAAAACACAACGTGTACCTGTATTTCGTACCACAGCCTCATAAATAATATTAAAATAATAATAATAATTCGTTTATTTCCCAACAGATACAAAGGATCTAATAACAGGGAAAATATATTAAACATTCAAACTTAAATATAATAACATAAAACAAAGTTAAGTATACATACAATCAATGACACACATGTATAAAGTAAGATGTATTTGCGGTGGTTGGCGCGTATTACAATAAATTCATTACATTGTTTGTGAAGTGACGGCTCGTGCAATTAAATATATCTATAGAGTCTTGAACAATACTATCAGTTCGAAGCATTTTATTTATTGGCGAGTTAAAATAAAGGTTCGTGAAACTGCGCTTACATATGAACGTATCAATATTTCTACTACCACACCGCGGTACATATATATTTATGAGAGAAAGAATATTAGGATCATCAATTTCTCCATTTTATATAACCATCTCATAGAAGTTATATTCCTGCGTGAAGCTAATGATTTTAACTCGAACATTGACAACATATGCTCGTAAGTTACCGAATCATCCGGATAAGTTAACATCACTTTGTAATAAAGAAACTTGACAAATTTCTTTTGTATGCGTTCTAAAGAACTTGAGTGATTATTATAGGATGGCTACCATACAATTGCGCAGTATTCCATTTTTGAACGAACGTATGCATAGTATAATTTTAGAAGCGTGCGTGGATCTCTAAACGATTCTGTTATTCGGCGTATAAAACCGAGCATTCTATAAGCATCTTTTGTTACCTTATTATAATGCGGAACAAAAGTTAATTCTCTATCAAACAGCACACCCAAATCACGAATCTCGGAAACTTTATCTATAGATATACTATCGATAGAGTAGTCGAATATAATTGGCCGTGCCGTACGATAGAACGAAATAACCTTACATTTCGAAATATTTAACTCAATATCGTTAAGAAGACTCCAAGATTTAATTTTATTTAGGTCGTTCTGAAGCACTGTACAGTCATCAACAGTTTTTATATTGTAGAAGATTTTTACGTCATCAGCATAAATAAGAATATATTATCCACTATATCATTCACAAAAAGAAGAAATAACAAGGGACATAGGTTCGAACCTTGTGGCACCCCACTGGAAGGATGGAAATATTTGGACCTGCGATTCACATATTCAACGTACTGTTTTCAATTTGTAACATAAGATGAAACCAAGCATAGCAATTTATCACTAAGACCCCAGAATTTCAATTTATCTATCAGAATATTGTGATTGATGGAGTTGAAAGCTTTGCTAAAATCAGTGTGGATAGTATCAACTTGCTCACGCCGATCTAAGTGATACGATGCATATTCAGTAAAATTGAGCAAGTTTGATGCAGTTGATCTCTATTTCATAAAAGCGTGCTGTCGAGTTGTGATGTGAGATTCCACATTACTATAGAGTTTACTGGCAATTATCGATTCAATGATTTTAGCAAAGTTGTCTATTATTGAGATTGGGCGATAGTTTTCAATCTCCTGCTTGTTACCAACAGGTAGGGAAGCATGATAATTTGAACATAAGGTTGAATATATGAACTAACGGCTCGGTAAATGCATAGATACAATCGCGAACTAAGAAAGAAGGAATTCGCTCTGGCCCAGCTGTAGAGTTGTTACTTAGTTTTTTAGCTGCAGATAAAATATCATTTTCGTTAATATTATCAATACAAAGTAAGTCAATATGATCAATGCATGTTTTTACAGAAAAATGTGATTTAACATTACTGTTGTAGGTTGATGTAAAATGATCTCGAAAACTATTAACAATATCGAGCGGGTTATCTATTTTAGTTCCATCAAAAGTCATAATCCCTGGGATACGAGTTTGAGTTTTTTGGAGTTTACGTAGTTCCATATTTTTTTGGGATCATTACATACCGATTGCTCCGCATTGTTGATATATGTATTCTGATCCAATATTTTATCATATAATAATCTAAGATCTCTCTTGCGAAAATTATATTGCCCGAGAGATGAATTTGGTTGAAATTTAGTCGATTCACTATTGTAAGAGCTAAGAGAAAAACATAGTGGTGGGTGATGCTTATCAATTTTTGTAATGGGCGGGTCATCGCTAAAAATACATTGTATATTATTGGAAGTTAAAAGCAAGTCTAGAATCCGATTATTTATGTTAAGTTTTCTGTTATGTTGTCTTAACTTATTTAGTATAATTAAATCGTTAAGTTCAGAGACTTTGCAGTCATTAACTGGCCGAGATAACGAATTATAGTACTCTGGAATATTAAAGTCGCCACATATAACTATATTCTTATTTTCATATTTACTGCAGATATTGTCAGGTTCAGTAAATAGAGCGCAATAGGTAGCAACCGGCTCAGACGGCGGTATATACAAATATATAAAACATATAGCTAAGTTGTTTATGGTTGCCAGTACGACAACAATTTATACATTTATATCTAGCAAGATTGTGTCCATCGAACACACAATATTGTTATGAACGGCAATCAGCACACCCCCACCCTTTCGCACCGCTCTATCGCATCGAAAAACATGATAATGACTAGGAAATAATTCACTGTTATGCACATCGTCTCGTAGCCAAGTTTCACTGATAATATAAATATCATAATCACTTTCAATCACATTATTGTAGAACGCATTTGTTTTTGTTAATAAACCACGAGCATTTTGGTAGTACACATTTAGTAGTTCGGTAACCTGTTGGGAGCAAATCAGTTTTCCGAAATGATGTTGGTTTTCACCTGCGTCCATTCGTTGCTGGAAATCATTTCTGATGTCCGCTTCTTGTTGAGATTGCAATGGTGTGCGGTCATTTCGGAGCATTATATTTTTAAACGTCTTAGCCTGTTTTAAACGTTTAGAATTATAAAGAATGGCCGTTGCTTCAGCAACGTTATTAAACATAATTTTGAGCGGTCTACATTTATCATCTGATTTCTTTCCCAATCACATGATGTGTTTAGGCGGAGCAGTGTTCTTAACAATTATGTTAAGGATTTCTAATACGGTTGAATTTTCATGAACATCATCATTTTCGGGAACATTAAACATTATTATATTACTAGCACATTTCTGCCTGTTAATTATTTCATCTGACATTGTATTAATATCAACATAGCTATTATTGGGGGTTTGTATCTGACCTCTAATTTGAGCAATTTCATTACGTAAGGAAATATTTTCTTTTTCTAGCTGTACTACTTTTATATTAATTGAGTCATTATTTTTATTCAAATCAACGAAAAAATCATTAATTTGGTTTTTAAATTCTTTGAATTTAGTATCAATTACACCACTAATCTCAATTAACATATCTGGAGATTCTTTTTAAATTCCTTAAATTTAGTATCTATTAAGCTACTAAGCTCAGATAACATATCTGGAGATTCTTTCTCAATCATAGGGACTCCTAACTTACACAAGATACTGCAGAACCATTTTTATCGTTATTGGTTTCAGATTTAAAGAGTTTTAAATCGGCATCACTGAGGCTAATACATTTGCCATGAAACCACTTTGAACAGTTTCCACTACACTTAATTGCTGTATTAACTGATTTAGGTGGAATACAGTTATTACATGCAATAGAGTTAAGAGACATTGCAGTTATGCGATAAGTAATTGCAATACAGTATGAAAACGGTAGGAGAAACAAAAAGACAAATCTTCACACTACACAGACCGTCGTAGTGCCTAACAAAAAATTTAAACACAAAACAGCTGGATAAAAATAGGCCACGGAGGAGGTCACACAAGAGAGACAAAGGTCAGAGAGGAGATGGATTTTATATTCGTTCTCGATAAATGCATGGACGATCCCAAAATTTACCTGCGGCTAATACGTTCTGTACAAAAATCACAATTTATAACAGAATGATTAGTTTAATCAACGTAGAACTCATCTAACTGTTTTAATCACTGTATTACAACACTAATCCTCAAGTTGCAGAGTGTTTAAATCACTGTAACCACAAGAATAATGTATTAAATACGGAGCAAAATAAATACGTGTGTGTCTCGCGAGACAGATAATATTGAAGTATACCGGCCTATACCATGTGTAATCGTTTCATAGGCTTGCATTACATTTTCTTTGAGGAAAATGCAAAAAACAAAACAAACAAAAGTTAGCCATGCATTTTTTTTTAATTATACTGTATAGACTCAGCTCATTGAAGAGGTACACAAACTTCGTGCTCTCTCCGCTCACGATTTACAGGTTTTTGAATATATACTCTCTTCGCACATGGAGCACATAAAAACTAAACGTATGGATACGCTCCTCGTAGCGAAAGGATTAAAAGCTTAAAAATTTCATCTCACTACAAATGGATGCGTCAAATAAAAAATATCGGAAAATGTTTCCCATTTGCATCCAATTCTTCTCTCTTGAAAAGGGTATTGAACATAAACTATTAAATTTTATAGATAATGCTGATGAGTCAGCGGCAGGAATGTTTAATATGATCCGTGGTTGTTTTTCGAAGTTAAATATACCATTTTTCCAAATTTCTTCATTCAGTGCAAATAATACTAATTTAAATTATGGCAAGAACATATCTGTTTTTGGAGAATTAAAAAAAGAAAACAAAAACATAGCAAAAGCCAATTGTCATGCACACATGTGCATAATACTTTAGGCTAAGCATTGAATGCATTAGGCGTTGATGTCGAATATATTGTTTTAAGAATATATTTTCACTTTTCTATGTTGGCTAAAAGAAGGGAAGAATCAAAGAAATTTCATATCTTAATAGGGTTGTAAGTTTCGAGATTTATTACGACATGTAACTGCAAGATGTCTTTCTTTGCATCCAGCTATCCAACAGTTACCTAAACCGTAGAATCCAATTATAAACTATTTTTCAAGTATAGACGAATGTCCGAACATTTTAATAAAATTAATATTTCGTGATGAAAATCAGCTTAAACTTTCTACTTTTTGGATCATATTTTATGTATTTTTACTGAAACTTTAAAAATATTAGAAGCAAACAAAACAACTTTTGTTAATTTATACAAAGTTTTAACAAATTTTAAGACCAAAATAGAATCAAGGAAGAATGAAACATTTTTTGGAAAACATGTTCGGGAAAGCTTTAAGAGTATAAGAAAGTTATAAAAGTCAGATTCTATTTTTGATTTCATACAAGAGGTAATCCAAAATGGAATCTGACTTTCCTAACTTTTGTAAAATAACTTTAGGCTACTTAGAAGAAAGGATTTTGCTTAACAATGAAGAAAGTAGTTGGGTTCATGTTGTTTTCGTTCTACCATTTAAAAAATAATGCATTTCTTGAATTTAATTCTATGTTAAGGGAATCCACAATAGATCTGCAAAGGTCGCAGTGGTACAGGCCAATGAGGCCACCCCTACGAATATCTAATGTTAAGGGTTGTCAATTGCTTAAATCTGCAAGTTGATATTGACAAATTATATGAAAAATTATTACCAATTCGCAATTGTTTTCTCAAATTATGTTAATAGATGAATGGAAAGAAAGAACAGTGTACAAAATGGAAACTGTTATTGAACAAAATGTTTAATAGAAAAAATGAGCCTAAAATACTAGGGGACATGTGTTAAGCATTTCATCTTCATCTGCTTTTTGTAACTGACCGGGTATTTTCATAAATAAGTATAAAATGGCGGGATGAAAGAAACCGAGCCAGCGGTAATTTAATAAGAGACGAATTGTTGGTTTATTTTAATATAAATGCTTCTTCTACAGAATTCTTTGGTTCAATAAAAAATGATACGAATTTATTAAAAACATTGAAAAATCAACAAATCACATTATATTTAATAAACTATGTTGATGAAATTTAAAACAAATCTCGCCCTCATTTTTAACAACCCCTAACCTAATCCTGGTATCACAACGGGCCCTATGGGCCTAAGTGAACAGCCTCGGCTGTTGCCATATAAACCTAACCTAACCTAACCTAACCTAACCTAACCTAATCCTGTTCTCCTTTTAAAACAAGAATAGTTGGCAACCCTAGTACGGGTTGAGTGCAGCCTTGAGAAAAAACATGTTATAAGAAGACTCTAATTATTCAAAATTATTATTAAGTTATTGTTTACTGAAAAATATACTACATTGAATTTTTCTTATAAGTTACATATCCTGAAGCATCTCTGTAAATGTTCAAGCATTCGTTGTTTTTATAAAAATGTTAAATTTGAAACTTCTACCGAGTGTTTCTACTCCTTGATTAAGCATGAAGTAAAATTTCGAGTTTAGAAAAGATTGAAAATTTGGTTTGCTTGCGTGGCGAAGCGGAGCGACCAAACCAAATTTTCATTTGAAAACAACGAATACCTAAAAATGTACAGAGTGCACATCAGGGTATGTATACTTAAAAGAAAAATTCCCTGTTTATTCGTGTAAACTATTTATATGCATTATACATTATTTTTAATAGTGGAGACACATAATTACAAAATAATCAATTGCTCATGTGCTTATTATTATTAACCTGATTGTCTCCACAATTTCCAGTGCTCCATCATGTCGGTCCTGTAACAAATAATAGACTTAAGTTAGTAAATTATTTTTCAAAATTGGAAAATATTTCAAATTAAGAGATCAAGTTTTTGTGGTATTTATGATTTCAGCTATAAGGATATTTTTTAAGAGGATTTTTTAAATAAACATTTCAGTATTTACAAGGACTTTTCTACAGGGTGTTCCATAAGTATACTAACAAACTTTTAGGGATGGTAGGGGACATCAAAACTAGAGATGGGTAACTCCTGAGCGAATCGGCTCAGTGAAGTGAGCTAGTGAGCCAAGTGACTCAGCTCGAAATATGCAGCTCTTTTTGAGCCATGACTCATTTTGATTTTCCCGCTCTTCTAGAGTGATTGTAGATTCACAATGTATTAACAGATTTTAGTTTTCACGCGGCTTGTGGATCAACTAACCGGCTCCTCTCAGCCTTGCTGAACATGCACTTTTTACTTTTTGCAATTGTGCACTACTCAATTAATTTCTAAAAACTGCATATTTTTTACGGCAGTTTCTATACCTGCGTTATTCGTTTGTTTAGATAGAGCCTCTTCTTAGTTGTTTACTATCTAGAAAACATTACAAGTATAATTTTTTTTTCTTCACCTTTTTGTAACCAAAATTGTAAATTGATTAAGAAGTGTTTGTTATTGTAGTAAGAAATAGCTATCGTTATATTTCTATTATATTATTGCAGCCTCATCGATTCAAATCACAACGCGTGCGGAGTTAAATAAACCCATTGAGTTGGTGATTCGACTTTAAAAGAGACAAGGCGGCTCTTGAATCCGACTGAGCTAGCTCACTCATCGGGATCCAACTCCGCGGTTTGGAGTTGGAACGCGATGGATAGCTTACTCATCGGGACGCAATTCCGAGGTTCGGAGTTGGATTGCAATGTTTCCGTGCTAAATGTATGTATGTTTTCACAGGCGTGCACATGTATTTAATATATTTAAACACACTGGAAGTGTAATCGCACGAAATGAATACGCGTTTACTATAATTTTGATTAAATATTCACTCTTACGTTTTTATATAAATTATGATTAAATTATTACAATCATTGTATAACCGATATAATTAATCACTCAATTCAATGAGTTGGCGAATCAGATGGATCTCTAAGAGTCAGAACTCTCGGCGGGTCGCTAGCTCGTAACTGAGTCATGTAACTCTTTTGAGCTGGCTCACTGAACCAGCTTTTTAAAGTGAGTCAGATCTTGTGAACCAGCTCACTGAAAAGAGCCATTTCGCTAATCTCTAATCAAAACAAACATATTTTGTTTTATAAATGTTTTCGGGATACATTTTTTTTATTAATCTATATTAAGTTTATTGCATTTTGATAAAATTATTGTTTACAATTAGAAAATGATCAAGTTAAGTATTTACAGCACCAAATACTAATAAATTAGCAAAGTAAATATGCAATAAAATCAATCATATGGTTACACAGGGATATTTTTTTAAGTACACATATGCATATGCTATTTTTGAAATAGTACAATTTGAAGCTTAAAACGAATGTTTTCCACTCCCAGGTTTAGCATGAAGTAAAATTTTAAGTTTAGAAATGCCTGAAAATTTGGTTTCGGGCTTTTCTAAACTTGAAATTTTACTTCATGTGCCACGCTTATTAGACACTTATTTCAAGTGAAGTTGACTTCTTCACAAATCCACTCATTTAGAGCTTCAAATTGAAGTATTTTAGAAAAAATCTATGAATATGTTTGCTTAAAAAAATGTCTTCTATAACGATTTGAATGATCATTCAAATAATTATTCATTTGAATGATTATTCGAATGATCTTTCATATTACCATTAAATGATAATATTAATGAATAATCATTAATATTATCATTTAATTGATCATTCGAATTATCATTCGAATGCGAAAATTAATATTATCATCTGAATGATTATTTGAATTATTATTCGAATGATTATTCCAATGATAATAATAGGTTATTAAATAATCGATTATTTTAATAATCGAATGATTCGATTATTTTCACTCTAGTCGGCCCATCACTAAATGCGGTTATAGGGTTCATTAATAAACTATTGTGAATGAATTAATTCAACCCGCAAACACTAGGTTGACGGAAAAATAGAAAAAAAAAAAGAAATTTTATGTATGTTTCTTCTATAAACTTTAAAATTCAGAAAATGAAAACCTAATTCTTGGTAAAATTGTATCAACAATTATTTACCCAAAATCATATAATCATTTAATAGTATACATTGAATTTCAGAATATCTATACATTTGTGCAAACAGTTATTTGCAATAACAATAAATAACACACACGGAATTTCATTAAATCGTGACCTAGGCTTACAAAATCAATAAAAAAACCTCTTGATTGGAAGTAATGCGGTCTATAAATAGCCGGGCATGCAGGTATTAATGCAGTTACATTATTTATTTCCTTATACAAATGCGTGCACCTGGTGTGCGCTCCGACAAATGCATGCGAGCATTTTCTCTTGTTTGCTCGAGTAGGTTGACATTTACCAGTTAACGTTAGTGTGCAATGCCGTAAATCGTAACGTGGGTTCGATAAAAAAACCAAATAACTAACCGACATCAGGAATGAGTGGCTTTAATCTTGAAGATTATGATGCATAGATTAAGAAATTCACTATAAATAATAATTATGTATGTGGATTTTGTAAGTTAATATGTGTCATTTACATTTTTCATGCGTAATCACTCTGAGGTTACAATTTATAGGATTAATCGCCTTGAGTACAATGATAAGTTATCCGCTTGAGTGTGATTAATACTTAGAACAAGAAATGAAAAAAATATGTTATCAACTAGGACAGCTGTGTTTCGTAATAAAGCCACATGGTGCATAACCGAATTATATTATTTAATTAGAGCTGTTTTACACACACAAGAATTCTCACAGAAATTCCTAATATATTTAATAAGGAAAAAATATTATAAGTTTATGCAAGTGTAATTCAGCAGTTTTTTCAATATTTTTCTCGTAAGAATTCTCGCGAGAAAAACGTTGGGCATGTTCGAAATAATTTAGAAAATAATTTTTGACAGATGCAGCTTACGCGCTTATTTATAACCTAAAAATTAGTCGTTACTAGGTGTTATTAGAAACGGTAGTGAAGTATTTTTATTAATACCAGTTTGTGCAACTAAATGCGTGCTTTGCCGCTTTGTAATATGTTTGCTACAGCAGGAGATGGAGAGCAGCTGATGTTGAGCACATATGATATTTTCAGCAATGTGCGTGCGTATGGTAGTAATTTTTTGAAAAATAATTCTTTGCTGTGTAATACAGGGAAAAATATTTTTATAATATATTCCATTTGTTTCTGGATCTCGCCTAGCCATGCTTTCGTGTTGTTATGTTGCAGTATCAACATTTACATTTTTTATAAATTGCCACTCCTGATTCCTTATTTTAACAGTGTTGCAATAATTTATGATATCATAAGTAATCCTCTTTTTAATTTTCAAGAGGTTTATTGTTAATCTTGCAACAATTATTTCGCCACGCGGTCGCTTCTTCGAGCATTTTATTATTAAATCAAATTAATCTAGTGTTGCAATGCTGTGTCAATGTCAAAGTGAAAAATAATTTCAGGCACATATTAAATATTAACATGCCAAAGATTATCTCTGAATCAAAAAGGTTACAAATTCTGAAATCCTACAAACATTTTAGGCAAAGTAATCCAAATCTACAGCATCACAATATTATTACGATTTTAATAGATATTTTTGGGGTATGTCTAGTATTTTAATTAATATATATATTTAATTAAAGATAATTACGTTTCAGGTAGGGAGATCTTCATTACAATTAATTTTACGACAAAGACCTGACGAATTGAAATCTACTACTTCTGGCAAACGATCTAAAAACAGCCATTTTTGGAATCACCTAGCTAGAAAAGATCTGCAACAACTAATTTGGCAATATAACTCTAGAAATCAGTATTTTACTTTGAGAGATCTTTTGAATGATATGAAAGAAAATTATGAGTTCCATGGGAGTAGAACAACACTTTATAGGGTTGTTAAAAGTATGGGGTATAAATTCAAATTAATTAATGGGCGCAAAATTCTCTGTGAACAAAAACATGTTGTTGCAGCTAAAATTATTTTCCTTAGAAAATTTTTACAGTATCAAAATTCCAGTGAAGATATCCAATTCGTATACCTGGATGAAACATGGATATATCAGAATGGATCCGTGGTTCGACGCTGGGTACATGAAACGGATATAAAAAGTAATCCAACTAAATTCAAAAATGAAGGCAAACGCTTCACCATTCTACATGCTGGGTATAGGGGTGGGTTTTTGGATGGGTGCGATTATTTTATTACATTCGAAAAACAATGACCGAGATTACCATGCCACAATGGATGGTAATACTTTTCAAAATTGGGTGGTTAATCAACTTATTCCTGCTTTGGCTAAGCTTTCAGGGAAATGTGTAGTTATTATGGATAATGCTGCATACCATTCTGTGCAATTAGACAAAACTCCTTCATTTTCTTATAAGAAATGCGAAATGCAGGAGTGGTTGGTTAAACACAATGTAAAATTCAATCCAAAATTAACCAAAAAGGAACTATGGGCTTTATTTATACCTTTTCGATCAAATGACAAAATTTACGTAGTTGATGACATTTTGAGAAAGAACGGGCACGAAGTTCTTAGATTACCGCCATATCATTGTCAATACAATCCAATTGAAATGGCATGGGGGTTTTGTAAGACTTACTACAATAAGCACATAAATTCTAAGCAACCATCTAAGCATCGTGTTCAGAATTTATGGCTTGAGTCTCTCTCAAAATGTACATCCGATATGTGGCAAAATTTCTGTGATCATTGTGAAAAACTTATTTCGGATGACTGGACAAAACACATGGGGAACCTTTCTTTTGAAACCATTCCTCCTTTTATTATTTCGCTTGGGGAATCTGGCTCAGAACAAACATCAGAAGATTCAGATGCAGGTTCTCTTGACTAAATAATAAAAGTGGAATGAGGGCTTAAAAATTGTTTGACATGAAAATGATCAGTATCACAAGAGGGTGGGAATAAATTTGCAATTCTACAAAAAAATACTGAGGGCCAACAGAAGAGAGAATGACCAAAATTAAGGTGGATGGATGGAGTTGATCAAAATGTGTTAACGGGAAGACCCAAGCGAGAAATACAAATGGATGACGAAATAAGTTTGCAAAGCCGAATTCATTATATTTGTTATATACAATATTATTGCTGTGTTTGTATGTACAAAAACCAAGTAGTAAATTTTGTTAATCTTAAAACTGCATATTATTATCCTTTTATATCTGAAAATTTGTAAAACAGGCAACAGTGTAAGATCACAATAGTCAGAAATTATAACCTTAAAATCGAACAGATGACAGTGGCATTTAAAAACCCTGATTTAAAACACAACCAGCCCCATTTACAATACTTAAACTGTCACTTTTCCATAGCTAGGCGAGATCCAGAAACAAATGGAATGGTGTATATATATAAAATTATTGCAAACTTTTATATAAAATTGTTAAACGATTTCTGTGAGAATTCTTGTGTGTGTAAAGTGGCTCTTAAATTAAGAAAATTATTTTTATTTATTTACTTTATATTTATACATTTATTTATTTTAAATTTATTCGATACTTGATCTGCTACTTTCTTGATAGAACCAAATTTTCAAATTGGGTAAAGTGAAACACTTGTTTAGTTCCATATTTTTTTTAGTTGCCTGATACGCGTTTCGATCATTTTCCAAAGTTAACTTTGTAAAATAATTGTACCGAATCGAAACACCTGTCGGGCAACTGAAAATAAAATTATATTTACTTATTTATTGCAATTTCGAGGTGGGAATGAGCATGCTTTCTTGATGGAACCACATTTTTAAATTGGGTAAAGTAAATCAATCGTTTTCTTCCTCATTTTTATTTTGATATGTCTGACATATGTTTCTATCCAATGTGATCATTTTTTATACTTAACTTTGGAAAATGATCGTAACGGATCAAAATACGTGTCAGGCAACTAAAAATAAAAATATAGAATATAAGTGTTTTACTTTACCTAATGAAAAGGGAAGGAGAATGTGTGAAGGAGGGTGGGTTTGTCGGCGAAGGTGATGGAATGACTGGGGAATGGGGTGAAGGTGGATGCGTGGGTGAAAGAGAAGGAGGTGGAAACATAGAGAGGAGTGAAATCAAAGATGGGTACGGGAGGTGGCAGGTGCATGGGAGAATGCCAAGGTATTTGGTAGAGGGGGAATGGAGTAGGGAGGAAAGGGTGATGCTGGCGAGGGCGAGGTGTGCATCAGGGGAGAGAGGAACTGTCAATTTATTATATTATAATATGTAAATGTATTGTTGAATTGGATTCCGTCAATAAAAAATACAAGAAAAATGGTAATATTAATATGAAAGAACGCTTAACTTTATTAAACAGGATTGTATGTGACAAAAAAACAAACACCGAGGACATCATGACCAGTGGCGGATTTACGATTTTGCCGCCGGTAGGCTGAAATATTTTGCCGCCTATTCTCAGTGAGGAGCATTATATTAGACTGCGTTTCTTAACATTAAATGCCATTATTACTAAAGGAATAAATATGGGCTAGACTTTCTCGTTTCTTGATTGAAAACAAAATAGCTAAGGTTAAAATTGTTTATACAAAAGTTGTGTGTTTTTTCCTTGGCTACATCTTTTATTTGAGACATTTTTTGATTAAGTTAATATGCTTATATATATATGACATTAAATGCCATTATTACTAAAGAAATAAATATGGGCTAGACTTTCTCGTTTCTTGATCAAAAACAAAATAGCTAAGGTTAAAATTGTTTATACAAAAGTTGGGTGTTTTTTCCTTGGCTACATCTTTTATTTGAGACATTTTTTGATTAAGTTAATATGTTTCTATATTTTAAACTTCACTTGAAATCAGTGTTTAATACGTGTGGCGCATGAAGTAAAATTTCGAGTTTAGAAAAGCCCGCAAAATTTGGCTCGGTCGCTGCGCGACCAAGCCAAATTTTGCTCAGGGCTTTTCTAAACTCGAAATTTTACTTCATGCTTAGTCTGGGAGTGGAAGTCACTCGTTTGTAAATTTTCAAATTATCATAAAATTGTGTATTTTTTCGTTGTCTGCAACTTTTGTTTGAAGCTTTGTTTGATTGAATCGATAATAAAGCTTCAGTTAAGGAATAAATCTGGGCTAGACTTTGTCGTTTCTTGATCAAAAACAAAATTGCTAAGGTTAAAATTGTTTATACAAAAGTTTTGTGTTTTTTCCTTGGCTACCTTTTATTTGAGACATTTTTTGATTAAGTTAATATGTTTCTATATTTTAAACTTCACTTGAAATCAGTGTTTAATACGTGTGGCGCATGAAGTAAAATTTCGAGTTTAGAAAAGCCCGCAAAATTTGGCTCGGTCGCGCAGCGACCGAGCCAAATTTTGCTCAGGGCTTTTCTAAACTCGAAATTTTACTTCATGCTTAGTCTGGGAGTGGAAGTCACTCGTTCGTAAATTTTCAAATTATCATAAAATTGCATATTTTTTTGTTCTCTGCAACTTTTGTTTGAAGCTTTGTTTGATTGAATCGATAATAAAGCTACAGTTAAGGAATAAATCTGGGCTAGACTTTGTCGTTTCTTGATCAAAAATAAAATAGCTAAGGTTAAAATTGTTTATACAAAAGTTTTGTGTTTTTTCCTTGGCTACACCTTTTATTTGAGACATTTTTTGATTAAGTTAATATGTTTCTATATTTTAAACTTCACTTGAAATAAGTGTTTAATACGCGTGGCGCATGAAGTAAAATTTCGAGTTTAGAAAAGCCCACAAAATTTGGCTCGGTCGCTGCGCGACCGAGCCAAATTTTGCTCAGGGCTTTTCTAAACTCGAAATTTTACTTCATGCTTAGTCTGGGAGTGGAAGTCACTCGTTCGTAAATTTTAAAATTATCATAAAATTGCGTATTTTTTCGTTCTCTGCAACTTTTGTTTAAAGCTTTGTTTGATTGAATCGATAATAAAGCTACATTTAAGGAGTGATTCCCAAAATATATCAAAAAAATCATTCTCGGTTTACTGCACAAAAACAAAAGAGATGAGGTGATAAGTGTTAAGGTAAAAGTGGTTTATTTAATTATTGGCTACAACTTTTAGCTGAATATAATTAATAAATATAAATTAACCTGTTCGATTCAAGTGATATTATATCTTTAATTTGGTAAAACAACATTATTATTATCATTGCTTTTGATAATCGAAATTTTGGAAAAAATTCCATGTCGTTGAAAATATCTAAATAATGTGCTCTCATTCTATACACTTCTTTCCTTTTATCCACTTGATGAATTACTATTCAAAATACTAATGAATCCTTTTGTTCTACGAATTGATGGCCCTGGCTTTGCAGCTGTATCGAAAATGCAATTCATTCTTTTTAACATTGACATTTTTAGGTTAGTGCCGGCTGGCTTTATCTATTTAAAGCGTCAACAAGCCGAATTTAACTTTAAAGTCGACTTTTACTTTCAATTTGTATTATGAAACGGAATTTAACGTTAAAGTCAACTTTGAATATTTAAAGTAGCTTTAAGTTGATTATGAAACCGGCAGTTATTGTGTCATTTCTGATATTATCTCTCGAAAAATTGACATTATTATTTAATGATAAAATTAATATTAATTAAAAATGTATAATTTTTATCATAATTGAGTCTGTTTTAAAAATATTTGAATAGTGATAACAACATTGTCAACATTTGACACGTATGAAATAGCAAAAGTGTCAGATTGATATTTTTGTATTTGAATTGAGATTTTTGTATGCACTTTATCAACCGAAACAATGAAATAGGTTGAGATTTTCCGTCGAAATCGACTTCAAACATAATTTAATTTTTAGTATCGGCAAACACTCTTCCACTCCCAGACTAAGCATAAAGTAAAATTTCGAGTTTAGAAAAGCCCGAAAATTTGGCTTGGTCGCGAAGCGAAGCAGAGCGACCAAGCCAAATTAAGCTTTTCTTAACTCGAAATTTTACTTCATGCGCCACACGTACAAAACGCTGATTTAATGTGAAATGACAAAAAAAAATTGACGAGTGAAATAAGTTTAGTAACCTCACAAATTTTGTCTCCGTCAATAAAACAGCAATAAATGTATTATGTCAATTATCAATTATTTTGATGATCAAATGAGTGTCTTCCACTCCCAGACTAAGCATGAAATAAAATTTTGAGTTTAGAAAAGCCAAATTAGGCTTTTCTAAACTCGAAATTTCACTTCATGCGCCACGCGCACAAAACGCTGATTTAATATGAAATGCTCTTCAACCAATTGATAAGTGAAATAAGTTTAGTAACCTCACAAATTTTCTCCGTGAATAAAACAGCAACAAATGTATTATGTCAATTATCAATTATTTTGATGATCAAACGAGTATCTTCCACTCCCAGACTAAGCATGAAGTAAAATTTCGAGTTTAGAAAAGCCTGAAAATTTGTAGCAAAGCAGAGCGACCAAGCCAAATTAGGCTTTTTTAAACTCGAAATTTTACTTCATGTAGTAACCTCACAGATTTTATCCGTCAATAAAACAGCAATAAATGTGTTATGTCAATTATCAATTATTTTGATAATCAAATGAGTGTCTTCCAGAAGTAAATATGGATGCATGGTTCGACCGCTAGCGTTCGAGCAGTTCGGGTCGCGTTTAACCTACAAAACTCCCGTGAATCCGTTGGGGTTTATTTTTTGTTATCTTCTGTGCATTGTAAGTCTTCTTTTATTTGTTTATCGTTATAAATAATAAGAGCCGAATACAGATAGTAGTTGTTTGTTACAATGGCAATGTGCTCGGCGGGGGAGCCGCCCCCCGGCCGAACCACCTGACATTCGCAAAGATCAGATAATTGAGTTTAAAATAGCGACAGAGCGGCTTTTCTGGTATATATTGAAAAACAAAACAATAATCGCGTGAATTCCTCTTTATCCTCCTCCTGTAATCTGCATTTTTGGGAATCACTCACTAAGGGATTTAGTCCCTACATTTTAGCTGGTGACTTCAACTGTCATATTAGTCAAATTAATGGTACTCAATGGTACTAATCCAAATGGTAGAATTCTTTGGGAATTCATTGAAAGCAATGACAGCAATCCTACTCACTTTTGATCTCTTTACCCAAAGAAGAGTATCATGGATCTATTTTTAGTTTCTCCATCTCTAGGTTTAATTTCTTCTTCTATTACATTATTGGACACTTACGGAAGTGACCACTTCCCAGTATCTTTAGACGTAACTATTAATTTTAATCCCCTAAATCCATTTAGAAAAGTTTTAAAACCTACACGTAACTTTAGACTTGCGGACTGGAATAAATACGAAGAAGAACTATCTTCAACGATCGGTTCTGAAATGTCATATGACGAATTTGTGGATTGCTTAAACTTTGCTTCTGATAATTATATCCCTATGCACCACCCTGTTTATAGACCTAATATTTGCCCCTAGTGGGACAACACGTGTTCTCAAGTAAAAAAAGACAGAAAAAAGCTATTAGAGATTTCTATCCTACAGGCTCAACATCATATCTCTTGTTTTAGCTAAAAAAGCCATAGCTGTCTCTAGAAAGACTTTAGTAGGAAGAGAAAATCTTTTATTGAATATTGTGAGTCTATTTCTAGATTCACTCCTGTTTCGGAAGTTTGGAAAAAAAATCAAGATTTTTAGAAAGTCTTATCTACCTAAAGCCATTGCCCCTGGTAACTCTGAAGTTTTAAATTCTTTTTTTATGTCTCTGACTCCTCCTTTTGTAAAACCACTGATAAATTTTAATATTTCTTTATCCCCTGCCCCCGCTTCCTCCTTCCCATTGTCAAACTTTACTCTAGCAGAATTAAATTCTGTATTAGATAGTTTTAATGATTCTTCCCCTGGTATTGATAACATCTCCTTTTCTATGATCAAACATCTCCCATTCAATGATAATTTGTGTCTTCTTATGCTCTTTAATAATATTCTTTTAACTGGTAACATCTCGGAAGCTTGGCGATCGCAAATTATCTGTCCTATTCTTAAACCGGGCAAAGATCCTAATATCTCCGATAGCTACAGACCCATATCCCTATCCTCTTGCTTTAGGAAAGTCTTTGAGCACTTAATTAAGAATAGATTAGACTGGTGGATGGAGAAAAATGAACTATACCCTTCTTCTCAGTTTGGGTTCAGAAAAGGCAAGTGTACTGTTGACAATATTTTAAAACTGACATCTGATATTCAATCCGCTTTTTTAAATCAGGATTTTACCGTTACCCTTTTTATAGACATTTCAGCAGCATATGATTCAGTAATACCGCAAGTTCTCATTACTCGTCTGCATTCCATTGGAATTCCTTCTAATATTTGTAATTGCATCTGGTCTCTAATTAAAAATAAAATATTGTATCTTAGAGATGATTACTCCTTTTCTAATCCTCGCTCCTCATTCATTGGCCTCCCGCAAGGCTCTGTCCTTAGTCCGGTTCTTTATATTATATATACTCTTCCCCTTCAAAATATCATATCTCCTTATTGCTCTATACTGCAATATGCTGATGATGTTGCGCTATACTGCTCTGGAAAAAATATTCAGTCATTATATAATAGAATTAACCAAGCTTTATTTGAATTGTCAGACTCGCTTTCTGCAAACGGTTTGTCTCTTTCTCCTTGTAAATCTTACAATATTATATTTATGAGGAGAAATAGAAATCTGCCAAATTATAGTTTGTTTTTTGAAGGTGTTCCCATTCCTAAGGTCATACAAGTAAAATATCTAGGTATTATACTAGATTATTCGCTTTCTTGGAGACCATATATAACACAACTTCAGGTGAAAGTCAACAAATCTCTAAATATTTTCAAATGTCTGTGCCGTACTTGGTGGGGATCAGACCCAGGGACACTAATTATTTTATACAAATCTATAATTAGATCACAGTTAGAATATTGTATATTTGCTCTCTACCCTTTCTAAAATCATGGATAGACTCCAAACCTCCTCCCTTCGCATTATTTTAGGTTGCATGAAGTCTGCTCCTTCGAGAGCTTTGGAGGTAGAAAGTGGGGTTCCTCCTATCTTTGTTCGAGCTGATTATTTGGTCAGAAAATATTTTCTTAAATCTATCTCAAGCAATAATTACATGGTAAATGATTCCCTTAACCATTTATTAGAATTATATCAGAAAAAGCATAAACCATTATGTTCAATAGTAGAAAATTACGTCCTTGTCTCCTCATTTAATACCTTTATTTCTCCTAAAATCCCATGTTATGACTCTTCCTATTTTTCAAATTTCTTTCCTATTAATATTATTTATAACATAAATATTGCAAATAGTTGTCATTCTGATATAGATCATAGGTTTAAGGAGATTGCTTCAGAGAGGTGGCCTGGTTATGCATATTGCTTCACTGACGGTTCATTTTCGGATTTATCTGCAATTACTGGGTGTGGGATTTATATTGAAAATACAATATTTATTTATTTCAACGGCTTGCCATTTACATTAAAAATACAATATACAAAAAAAAACAAATATGTACAAACACTAAACTTAAAACTAAGCAAGAAAAGTTACAATCTTTTAAAAGGCGCTTTAATAATGAAAAAGACCCATTAAAAAAGTCAAAATTTAAAATATTTGCGTGACGCAAAACCCGAACAGAAGCGGAATATTTCGCATAATCCGTGCGCCTGTAGCCGATATGGAATGTAATGTCAGACCGAAGAGAGCGCAGTGGAACCCGTATACCAACCAATTCCAACAGATCAGGGCAATCCAAATATCCATTAAGTAGTTTGAATACTAACTTAATGTCAGCTTCTACACGCCTTTGTTTAAGGCTGCGAAGGCCAAAAGTCGTCAAAAGATCCAAGTAGGGCTGATCGGTACTAATATCCTACTCATTTAGAATTCCGCATACCTCCTCAATCCATACAGCGGAACTCTCAGCTATCCTTGAATGCGTAAAACTTATTCAAGAGCTTAAGCTTAAGAAATCTGTAATTTTTACAGATTCTAAATCTGCTCTCTTTTCTATCTATAAAAAGGGAATATTACCTAACAGACATCCAATATCTTCGAATATTCGTTCTTTGATATATAAAATGTATACTGAAGGGTTTAAAGTTATTCTTTGTTGGATCCCCGGTCATTCAGGCATTCAAGGAAATGAAACGGCAGATTACTTAGCTAAATCTACAGCGGTTTTTCCTCTTCTCGAACATTCTTCTCTCTGTAAAGATTACTTTAACGTGTTTAAAACCAGTCTCAGATTAAAATGCCAGCATATTTGGTCTACATAATTTTATTACCTTAAATATTATTCGATACACCCAAAAATTCCCGTTTACACTTGGTTCTTTGACCCGAAGGTCAAAGGGCGAAGGTTTGTTACTTCTATGATACATTTAAAGATGAGTCATAATTCATCACCGTGTCATTTATTTAAAATAGGTGCGATCTCCTCCCCAAATTGTTCTTGTGGAGAATTTGGAGATTTAAATCATATTTTATTTTCCTGCAATAAAGAAATTCATAAGTGTCAAATTCTGTATTCGGATCTTATTTTAGCTGGTCACTATGCCCCTCTCTCAATTCTATCTGTTCTGTCTTTCCCCTCTGTTAAAACATATTCTATCCTCTTCTCCTTTTTATCTGATACTAACATGTTTATCTAATTCTGTTTGTTATTAGTCTATTTAAGGGTTATCCCTCCACTAATAATTTCCTTCCACTGTTTGAACCTTGAAAGTACCTTCAAATCAAGTAGCTGTGGCTGGTCGACAGAGCTGTTTAGCTGAGGCCATTAATAACGCAACAAGAAGAAGAAGAAGAGTGTCTTCCACTCCCAGACTAAGCATGAAGTAAAATTTCGGGTTTAGAAAAGGCTGAAAATTTGGCGTGGTCATGTAGCGAAGTAGACAAAAACGCTGATTTATTGTGAAACTGTCTTTAACTAATTGACGAGTGCAATAAGTTTAGTAACCTCACAAATTTCCTCCGTCAAAAAACAGCAATAAATGTATTATGTCAATTATCATCTATTTTGATGATCAAACGAATATCTTCCACTCCTAGACTAAGCATGAAGTAAAATTTCGAGTTTAGAAAAACCTGAAAATTAGGCTTGGTCGTGTAGCGAAGCGGAGCGACCAAGCCAAATTAGGCTTTTCTAAACTCGAAATTTTACTTCATGCGCCACGCATTCAAAACGCTGATTTAATGTGAAATGCTCTTTAACCAATTGACGAGTGAAATAAGTTTAGTATGTCAATTATCAATTGTTTAAATGACTTGAAAAGTGCTATGATAGACACATCACCATTTTATTTTTAAAGAAATTAACTACATCTTAAAAAAATAATATTAATTAAATTATACAAGTGTAGGTATGAATTTAACACTTTTACAGCAATGATTAATTTAATGTAAAAAAGTTCTTCATGAGTGGACGATAAATATGGTCTGATAACAAAATATAAGAAATACAAATAAGACACTTAAACATTGTTTGTATAAATGAGGTTTTTATTGTGACTATAGTTTCGTCAACTTTAATTTGTCGTTATCAAACTAGGAGTTAACAGTTAGAACATAAGAAAGTTTAAATTATCAACAGCATTTAATACAAAGAGAGCAGGTGTTTAATGATTTTTTATATATTCTAGGCATTAAATCTAGTGGTGCAGGTGTTTCGGCAACATCTGGCAGCCCATATGCCTTCTGTTTCCCATCTTCTTTACTTAAGCAACTATTACATTTATCATCTGTATATGTAATAACAAATAATGTGTATTTAAGTATATACATGGTGCATACAATAATTATACTTAACGCATTAGCGAATATTATATAATGATGCTTTGTTGCAGTCATTAAAAAAAAAATCATGGTACTTTCCCAGTAAAACACGTCGTTACAGTGGAAAATCAATCGAAAAACATTTAAATTATTTAATTATTTACTTCAAAAGCAGTTTTTTCAAAATAACTAAAGCCCGAAGAGGGATACGATAAAAAGTGTAAATACAAACTTTCTCTACGAATATTTTTCCATATTATCAATGTTTACCAAAAATTCAAGAAAAATCTAAAAAACGCTAAGAGTAAATTACCAGTTCGGGTTTCCAGATTGGGGAATCGGACAGACAGGTAGCCAGACAGACATTTTTCCAAAAAAAAAAAGGGGAAAACAAAACTTTTCCTTTGTGTTACATTTTAGGAAAGTAAAAAGTTAAACCTACATCCGAGTAATATTAATAATGCAAAAATTAGACGGGCTGTGAAAATTTCAGGTGAAACAAATTTATGGTTATGTGTATATTACTTTAATATAACTTATATATTCATAGATTTAGAGATTTCTAATTACCTATAAAACATGTAATGGCTTCAATTAATCACTTCCATTTGCAGTATATATTAGCATCTAATCATGCCATCATTTACACACATGTAAATATTATTTGATTATAATTACTAAATGATTAAGCTAAATGAATGTGAATGATATGCAATAAATAAATAAGTGTGATTCAGAAAGATTTAGTTTATTTTTGTATACTATTATGCAAATGTATCCATTAAAAGATCTACACCTACTGGTTTATATTAAAAAAATATATATAGAACAGCACTAGAGGCTCGTTGAGCCTATGGTTTAAAAAAATATATCATATTGAAATTATATACTTATAAATAATACAATTGTAATGATTTAATTAAATTATATTTTAATTTAGAATTAAATTACAGTTAGCGAACTTTAATTTTATGAACATATCCAATACTTAAATATCCAAAACCAGCCTGTTCAAATTTTGAAGTGCAAGATTTGGTTAAACGAAATAAACATTTGTTTGTTTATAAACGTAAGATTAACATAAACTGAATAGTGTTTTATACGCGTGGCGCATGAAGTAAAATTTCGAGTTTAATACAGCCTAAAAATTTGGATTAGTCGCTACGCGACCAATCCAAATTTGTAGGGTTTTCTAAACTCGAAATTTTACTTCATGCTTAATCTGGGAGTGGAAACACTCCTTAAAAGCTTTAAATTGAAATCCTTTTTAAAAAACAATGAATGCACGAAAATGAACAGAATTTACAATATACTGCAAGTGCACTGCATATACTGGATAAATCAGACATACATTATGCCACTCACAATAGATCAAATTTACGAAATACAAGCAGTCGTTTAGGAAACAGTAACGGAGATCCTTAAAAATGATAGATTAATATCGACCATCATCGATTAACAAGGTTAATGCCACATCTGCACTGCAATTTAACAAAACCGAGGCACAGATATCGGTTTTAAACTCAGAAAATAATTCTCTAAAATTGCGAATAGAACAACTAGAACAACAAGTGCGCCGCAACAACATCCGCATACTTGGACTTAACAATCATCTCAATGATAATCTAAAAAACAACCTGGACCTTTTGTTTCGGGATACTAACTGCATTACCGACATTTTTAAAAAAATCTGGTACAACAATTACAGAGGACCTAATACTGTCTAAATATCAACTACTAAAAACAAGTAGAGATAAACTTGGTAGCAACAACGCCTGGTCAACGGGGGGAAATGTGTACATCAAAATAGGAAACAGTAAAAAAAACGCATATTTGACACGGGCACCCCTTTAAAGTAACAAGTGTTTTCCACTCCCAGACTAAGCATGAAGTAAAATTTCTAGTTTAGAAAAGGCCCGCGTAGAAAATTTTCACGGGGCTATTCTAAACTCGAAATTTTACTTCATGCACCACACGTATAAAACACTAATGTAGAGTAAAGTTAAAAATAGATAACGCTTAGATGTGATGATGATCAATATTCACCAAGATAAAGCAAAAAAAATGCAAGAATTACTTTTTTTGTGTAGTAATAGTTTTCAACGATATTTTTATTCAATAAATCATACTATCCTGTAATATGTATTCACTGTTCACGAACT
Organism: Philonthus cognatus; assembly: GCA_932526585.2. Taxonomy (NCBI): domain Eukaryota; kingdom Metazoa; phylum Arthropoda; class Insecta; order Coleoptera; family Staphylinidae; genus Philonthus; species Philonthus cognatus. The sequence continues at coordinate 111,349,539 of OW052243.1, forward strand.
TACATGTATCTTTCCTTTTCTTATTTATTCAAATTTTTGTTCTGTAATTGGGTTTATCCTGTTGGACAATAAAGTTATTAATAGTTTTGAGATAATAATAAAAGTAGAATTAATTTAGTTTGAGCAAGTTTTTCATATTGTTGATATGGACACATCACAATTTTAAAAATTGATGTACTTTCCGGGTAAACCAAAAGTGCAAATAGGGTTTATGGAAAACTCGAATTTGTGTTTAGTATACGCATACCAAATTTCAAATTAATATCTCACAAAATAAAAAAAACTGTGGTGTTTTGTCGCATTTCGGTCAGTTTCAGACCACTGTGCGTCACTCCATTCAATGAATTAACGAATCAGATGGATCTCTAAGAGTCAGAACTCTTAGCGGATCGCTAGCTCGTAACCGAGTCATATAACTCTTTTGAGCCGGCTCATTGAACCAGCTCTTTAAAGTAAGTTAGATCTTCTGAACCAGCTCACCGAAAAGAGCTATTTCGCCCATCTCTACTCGAAACAAAACCTCAACCGCGTTTCATAAAATTCCGCAAACTGAACAGTATTAACGTCTCAAATTTTTATTCAGATCTACAACATCTTCAAATAAACAAACTAGTTTATTTTAATAGCATTGACAATAAAATTGCCTATCTAAATAATTGCTTGCAATGTATATTTGATATTCACGCTCTAGAAATCACCATAAGAGTCACAAAGAAACCTGCCCCATGGCTTACCACTACAGCCAAAGAGATGATGATATCTAGAGACAGGGCATACTCTCGATTTAAGAAAAGTAGGAAACAAACTGATTTTATCTGATATAAGCAATGGCAAAATATCGTCAACTCTGCTGTGACTAAAGAAAAGAAAGCTTATTTCGATAGTATGTCCAACAATAACCTAAATATGTGGAAATGTCTAGAAAACAATGGTATAATCAATACAAAAATACGTAATATCCCAGACAACCTTAAGAATGTGGACACAATTAACAAATACCTAATCGACTCAATCAAAAGTCAACCCAACAAAGAAACAATATTATTTTACAAAAACATCGACAACGATGTAGGAAATGTATTTAACTTTAATTTAGTTCATGTCGATGATGTAAATGATATCATAGATAATATTGATACAAACGCAACAGGCTGGGATAGAATTAATATCACAATGATTACTATGCTATCCGTATTTATCCCCTTATATTAACTGCTGTATAGAACAATTTATTTTTCGGAAACTTTGGAAATTAGTAACAATTATACCTATCCCTAAAGTTGATGACCCAACAAGTTACAAAGATTTGAGGTGGATCAGTATTTTACCCACCCTATAATCTTAGAACAAGTCCTAAAAAAACAAATTGAGGAATATGTCACTTCAAACAACCTCCTGCCGATAACACAATCGAGATTTCGATCGCATCATAGCTGTACAACCACATTAATAAATGTAACTGATGATATAATATCAGCATCTGATAAAGGCCTTATTAAAGCAAATCTGATAAAACTACGTACTCTGGTGTGTATTTGCTGGAGTGTGGAGATTGCCCAAAGGTATACGTTGGACAAACTGTACGTAGCTTCCCAGATCGCATTTCAGAACATCAAAAATGCTTTCAATTTAAGAAAACCTCCTCAACCTACGCCAATCATTTAATCGAATACCAACATAACTTTAACCCTAAATTCAAAATTTTGCACGAATGTAACAAAAGTCGTAAATTAAACTTTTAGAAGAATTAGAAATTAATAAATATAACAAAAAAGGTATTCTATTAAATGACCAAATAGAAGTAAATAATTCACCCCTAATCAATATTTAGTCGCTCAAAATTGTTTGTATTAGTTTCAGCCTAATTACCTCATTACCCCCCCCCCCCCCCTTCTATTAATTTAATTGCATTAGTATATAAGCTTTTACCTGTACTTTGTAAAGTCATTATTTTATCTGCCTGATGAAGCCACTGTGTGGTGAAACATGTTGCAGTGTTCAACAATAAAAGTGAAACCCTCCCAACTGCGTTGTTTTATTTCAAATAAAATAAAGCATTAGTTTTATTGGACTACAGCAAAGCGTTTGATACGATAAACCATGATATTTTTAAAATAAATATTACAGTACATAGGGTTCATAGAAATAAAATTAATCTCCAGTTTTCTTGATGATCGTCTGCAACAAGTTAGAATCGGTGATCACTTATCTGATTTTAATCCAATACAAGGGTCTATTCTGGGGCCTCTACTCTTTTGTATTTACACATTATCTTTATCAAAATGCCTAAAACATTGCAGTGTATATTTCTATGCAGATAATACGCAGTTGCTTTATTCATTTAAACGAACAGATATTTTAGCAGCTGAAAATGAGATCAATTCTGATTTAACACAATTAATAAAACTGTCTAATGATCATTCATTACAAATAAATGCGAATAAATCAATGGCCATGCTCTTCGAATATCGCAAAACTGTCGAACTTGTTAAGAGCATAAAAATAAACAACGAAACATTACCTTTTGTCAATGAAGCTCAGAACTTAGGATTAATCATTACCAATGACTTGTGATTCAAGAGACATATTAGTAAATGTATCTCACGAGCATATATGAATTTAAAAATGATATACGAATATATACGAATACCAAAGATGAGACGTACGCAAGAGTTTTGCACTTTTTGGATTCTATTTTTTGTAATTGAGTCTGGGCACGCCCTATAGACCACATCCGTGAAATTAAAATGGCTCAATACTAAAATATCACAAAGATTTTTTTTGATTTGTACAGTTAAGCATTTTCTACTAATAGAAAATGCTTAACTGTACAAATCAAAAAAAAATCTTTGTGATATTTTAGTATTGAGCCATTTTAATTTCGCGGATATGGTCTATAGGGCGTGCCTGGACTCAATTACAAAAAATAGAATCCAAAAAGTGCAAAACTCTTGCGTACGTCTCATCTTTGGTATTCATAAATTTGACCATGTCTCCAACAAATTAAATTTACTCAATTGGTTAAAAAATGTCTGACCGTCGGTATTTTCACTCTTGTGTTTTTTACAACAAGATTATTAACACGCGAACCCCACCCTATCAATAAAATAGCATGGTGAACAGAAGTACATAAAGTTAATGTAAGGTTGCGAGGATTAATTTCTCCACCTTGGCATAAAACTGCTTTTTTTTTAACGATGTTTTAAGTTCAATATACAAGATTTATAACAATTTACCCTCACCTTTAAAATGACTTAATTTGTGCGACTTTAAAAATTACTCACAAAAAAGTTTATTGCAGCAGTCTATATAGGCATAATCTTTTAATTCTCAAAAACATGATTTTCTTGTGAGTTTTCAAGTTAACCTAACGTTATCTACATATACAGTTTTAGATTCATTTAATTTTTGTAATCTTGCACGCGTACTAAATGTAATTACTTTACTAGTAGGTTAAGTAAAGGAACAGTAGTAGTTGTATATCAACTACCTGAACTTCGGCTACACTAGAATAATAACTCTATAATGTATTCTAACCGTAAATAAAGTTAAATAAAATAAATACATGGGGGTGTGTATTCTTAAAACAAAAATTCCCTGTATATCTTCAAACACTTCCTCATTGATATCTTGATAAAACATGATTAAATATTAAAATAAAATCGCTTTATTTTCACTTTGATTCAATTTTTTAATTATTTATTCTGACTCTCGAACACAATGGGTCCGTATAATTTACTTTACCTTAAGGCTTTCATTAACTTAATAATTGATTAGAGTGAGTGAAAATATATCAATATTAACATGTATGACAAAAACAAACAGAATAAAAGATTTGTCTGTAACTTTAATGAAGGAAAAATCATACAGACCAATATAACAAGTCAAGTAAATTTATTTTATTTAAACTTTTTATAATATTACATTTGTACTGCCCTAAAGAATTTATTGAAAACAAGAAAACTTTGTATTATTTAGCACGCGGCACGGAGAATTACTCTTTATACAGAGCTCGGCATAAGTTAGGTTCCCGATTTGCACACCAAAATAAATAAAAAGAACAGCATACAAAAATATGGTTGTACTCAATAACCGACAAACGTCAACTAATATTTGCCACACTTCCCCCTTCTCATCACCCCAATTTAACCACTTACAGAATTTGCGCAATTGCAATTTCGAACAGCGAAACCTAACTTACGCCGCACGCCGTATTTTATTTTTCGGTTATTAAATTGAGAAGCTTTTTTCAGTTAACGTTGAAATTGTGAGTGTATTTCTCTAGGGCTTGAAGTGGAGTTAACTTGTAAGCCTGTCTGATAATGCATTCAAAATCTTGAGTGCAATTATTATATCGAATCAAAAATAAATGCCACTGTAAATGTATTCGCTTAATAAATGAATTATTTATAACCCGGCAGTGTAAATAATACCGAATGAATGAATGCAACAGTATGCATCCTTGTATGTCGTAACTAATTAAAGTACAATCGTGCGTAACCTCATTACAAGATGATTCAGTCTCGTGCGAAATGAACACTCGAACATTTTAAGATTCGCCTAATGCCTAATCGTTTACTGCGAATCCTTATTAAATTTATTGACCGTTCGAGGTAATTTTCCATATTTATGGTCATTGCGTAACAGTAGCATTCAGGCTGACGGTTATGTCAATTAAATTCACCGTGTTTGTATTTATGGGTAAGAACGGTGCGTACATCACCTTTCAAACAATGAATAGGTCAAGATTTTTGTATATATGTCTATTGTATTTATGTTTCTATTTTTTTGAGCATGTTATTGAATGATATAGTTGAACTATTTTACTTTACATACATAACCCTTGGATGACTTAACTATATTATTAGTGAGGGGTTTTATTATTAATTTTAATAATCGAATGATCGGTAATTGAATGATGCTGATAACCGACTTATCATTCGAATGATATTAATGTAGTTGTATGAGTTACGTGAAGGTGTTAAGTCACTTAATTAATATTATATTCCTTTCTTCACTTTTATAAAGTGAAGAAAGGAATATAACTGTGTTCAATTAAGTGATTCGAATGATAATTGACTCATCGTTTGAGGAAAGTAAAAAGTGGAATGATATAGTTGAACCATTTTACTTTACATCAATAACCGTTGGATGACTAAGGCCCAGTTGCACTAAAACTGTTGAACTCGAGTTCAAGCTGAACTTGGGTTCAAGATGACAGTTCCTATTGATCTAATGTCACTTGAACCCGAGTTCAAAGTTGAACCAGGTTAACGTGTTTGGTGCAACTAGCCCTTAACTATATTATTAGTGATGGGTGTAAATTAATGATTTTAATAATCGAATGATCGGTAATTGAATAATGCTGATAAGCGACTCATCATTCGAATGATAATTGACTCATCATTTGAATGATAATCGACCGATCATACGTATAATAATTGACCGTTTATTCCAATAATCCTTCAAATAATGATCATTTGAATGATAATTTAAATGCTCGAATCATCTTATGCTCTATAGGTGTTTTAACATAATTGTTTTACACAAGTCATTTTACATACAATTTATGTATTGTTATGTCTTCATATAAATAATAGTGTCATTGTTAATTATGAATTATGTATTTGTTTAATATATTTATTTAAAGTAAAGTAAAGTACACTGGCGAAAGAAATTAACGCATCATTTGTGATTTTTTTGATATCTTGGAATCGAGTTTTCTTTGAACACAAACATATTTTTACAATAAGAAATCTTATCAAGCATGCTGTTTTACATGTTGTGTTTTGTCTTTTGTTCTCATGGTTTTCTGTCAATAAATATAATGAAGCACTTTTCATTATTATGACTGTAAGAAAGGTTCATATAAAATTTCTTTTTGAGTTTGTTTTCAAGTAATTGTTAAAATTAAGTGCTAAATAGTGAAGAATGAATATGGATAGACGTCCGAATCTTAATTTAAGCAGTGAAGAAGCTGTGATTGTGGTTACACTTGCAGAAGAAGGTAGGAGTCAGCGTTACATCAGTCAGCGTCTTGGTGTTAATCAATCGACCGTATCCCGTGTCTTGAAGAGACATCGGGAAACTCAGGCATACTCAAGAAGGCCAGGACAAGGGAGAAAAGGGGCCACAACTGCTGTTCAAGACCGTTTTTTAATGATGCAGACGTTACGCGAACGGTTTATTACGGCTCCTAGGCTACAAAATATGCTCGCAGAGATCCACAATGTTCATGTAAGTTCCGTTACCATCAGAAAAAGGTTACGTGGTTTTAATTTAACTCCGAAAACAGCGGCAAAAGGACCACAATTAACCGCAGACCATCGCAGAGCCAGGTTAACATTTGCGCAAGAACATGTAAACTGGTTACAGGCCGATTGGGCTAATGTTATGTTTAGCGACGAGTCCAGATTTTGTCTTTACGGCAGTGACAGACGAATGCATGTGTACAGACGGCCAGGTGAACGTTATGCGCAGTGTAACATTGTTCCGACTGTTATGTTTGGTGGAGGCTCTGTTATGGTGTGGGGTGGTATCACTTTAGAGGCTCGTACGGAGTTGGTGGTCGTACCAAGAGGAAGCATCACGGCAGCGTCTTATATTGCAAACATTTTAGAACCATCCGTAATGCCTTTTGCTCCCTTTGGAGGAAACGATTTCCTGTTTATGCATGACAATGCAAAACCACACAGTGCCCGAATTGTACAACAGTATCTTGACCTAGTGGGTATCAACACAATGCAATGGCCAGCCAGGAGTCCCGATCTTAATCCGATCGAACACCTATGGGACGCGATGGGCAGACGCCTTAGAGCACTTCCTCGGCGTCCAAGCAATCAACAAGAGCTTGGACAAAGATTGCAGGAAATTTGGGAAGATATTAACCAGGATGAAATTGGATCATTAATTAACAGTATGAGCCGTCGCTGTCAGGCAGTTATTCGAGCAAGAGGAGGAAACACTAGATATTAAGTCTTATAATCACATGTTAACTTTTTTCCTCTTTTTATTTATGACATTATTTTAGTTATTAATGAAAGAAAATGTTTTGAAAATCATTATTATAGTTCAGTTGGTTTTGTTGTTATTTTTTTTGTTTTTAAACATCAAAACTTTATTTTTAAATTAAAAAAATTATTGTGATGCGTTAATTTCTTTCGCCAGTGTATTTATTTACGGATATCTCCTTTGATATTACAAAAAAATTACAATAATAAAATTATAATCATAAAATTAATACTACGTAAATAGATATAAGTATATAACATAAGAAAACACATGTAATAAAAACAGACCTATACAAAACCTAATAATAATATAATTTAATTGAATTAATAATAAAAAAAGATGACTAACACCATTTATGCTGACAGCATATTTTATCTTTGTATAAATAGTTTGTGCAATAATAATAAACTCAATCTGTAATCTGAGTTCAAACTAGTCGTACTTATTTGTAATTTGTACCCAATAAAGATTTATATCCTTTTTAAAAACACAAATGACTCATAAAGAAACTTAAGGTACATATACTAAAAATAATAATAAATAAATAAATAAAATATAAGTATACACAATTATATACAGGGTGTCGCATTAGTGTGTTCTCGGAGGAAATCTTGGCTCATGTTGAAGATAGAACAATTGTTTCTATTAACTGTGAAGGCTTCTACTTTGTTATACATCATTATTTACGCAAATAAGACACTTGAACTTTGTTTGTAAAACTGAGGTTTTTGTTGTCACTCTAGTTTTGACAACCTTAACTTGTCATTATCAAACCAGAACTTCTAGTTTGATAATGACAAGTTAAAGTTGTTGAAGCTATAGTCAGTATTAAAACCTGGTTTACAAACAAAGTTTAAGTGTCTTAATTGTATCTATATCAAAGTTACTTGGTTTTAAGAGCTGAAAAACCCAAAAATATTTGTATGTATGTACAGGGTGCGCCATGAAGACAGTAGTGGATGCAACTTGCATGTTTTAAATGGTATTTTTTTGGTTTTTGAATTTCTCATAAAAATTGCACGTCATTTTATTAACCACTTTATGAACATGCTCGTGTCTGTCACGGGCGCTGCTTACTGGCAATTTTACACGCGCTCGTGTCTGTCACAGACGCCGTTATATCTCCTTAACAAATTTAACCTGCTCGTTTTCGCTTCGCATGAAGTGGTTAAAAACATTTGGTCGAAGTCCTACCGTTTTAGAGTTATTTGACATTTATGGACAAAAACTATGTTTGCAGTAGTTTCGTAAAGCAAAAATATCTCTGAAACTAAGTGAGATAGAGAGTTGACAATTTCACCATTCTCTTGAGAATAGAGAGCGCTATCATCAGCAGTATAAAGTTGTTGCGCTTAAGATATTTGGCTATAAAATAAAAATATATAGTTGAATTTATACATTTTTAGTCAAGGGTAAATTGATTTTTTTAAATGTAACCATATAACTTCTTTTACATCAAACGACTCAAAATGAAAGTCTGTTTCGAGTTTGTTAATAATTTATTATCTGTAGATGTAATACAATGATCTTAAAAACAATAAAGTTACGGATAAAAATTATAAATCTAATCGAAAAAGAATTGAATTTTGAGTCGATTGCTGTTACAAAAATGATATGGTTCCATTTAAAAAAATCAAGTTATCGCAACAACTTTATAGTGCATAGTATAGCACTCTCTATTCCCAAGAAAGTGGATAAAACCGCAACTCTTCATCTTATTTACTCTCGGAAATATTTTAGGTTTACGAAACTATCCCAAACGTGATTTTTATCCATAAACATCAAATAACTCCTAAACGGTATGGTTTAGACCAAATATTTTTAATAAAACGATAAGCTATTTTTATGAGGAATTCAAAAACCAAATAATACTAATGGGACACCGTGTATAATACCAATACCGATAATATAAACTTCAATATAAGCACTAATAACCTTTTTACTTATTTTGATTAACAGTTATCAATGCTTTTATAAATAATTAAAATTAGCTGGGTTTTATTCTTTGTAATTTATATTTTATTCATTTTTTATGGTTTTGCATATAATTATTCGAATGATCATTTAAACGATTTTCACTAATGCGAATGATCGTTGGAATTATTATTTGAATGATCCTTTTTATCATTCAAATGATGTTACACAAAGAAAAACATTTGTAATATTTATTATCAAACTTAATAATAATATTTATTACCCAACAGGACATCCCAATTACAGAGTAATATTACTAAAGTAAAAATTCTTAAAATAATATATATAAACAGAGGAAAATTACAAAAATAAAGATCACGTGATATAAGTTCATGTTTAGGCTTTTCTAAACTTGAAATATTACTTCATGCTTAACATAGAAGTGGGAAAACTCGTTGAAAATGTGAAATTATTATAAGCCCAACTTATTTTAATTAACAATTATTATTGCTTTCATTAATATATTTTTATTATATTTTTTATATTTTATTTATTGTAATTTTTTTTTATTAATTTTTTATGGCTTTACATATGATTCAAATGATTATTTAAATGATTATTCCACTAAAACTAATTCAAATCACGATTTGAATGATCATTCGAATTATCATTTGAATGATTAATCGAATAATCAGTCGATAATTATCAGTTCAATGTTAGGTCGATTATCAATCGAATGTTCAGATAATTATCCATCAAATGATCAGTCAATTACCATTCAAATGATAAGGTTACAAGAAATAAACACTCGTAAAATTTATTATAAAACTTAAGCAGCATATTTTGAACATCATTTTAAATCAGTCTTTTATACGGGTAGTGCATTAAGTCAAATTTTGAGTTTATAAAAACCTGAAAATTTAGTTTGGTCGCTCCACTTTGCTACGTGACCAAACCAAATTTTCAGGCTTTACTAAACTCGAAATTTTACTTCATGCTTAACCAAGGAGTGGAAACGCTCCGTAGAAGTTTCAAACGCTTTTCTAAAAACAACGGACTCCTGAAAATTTACCAACACTACAATCATCAGAATATGCATACATAAAAGAAACATTCTTTGTATATTTGTGTATCTTAATAAAAATCATTTTGTGTATTATACAAAAGGTCATTGACCTAAATATTATTTTCAACATTTGGAGGAAAGGCGAAAAGTCACTTTACCATTCTAATCTTGAAATTTTAATTCGTGCTTAACCAAGGAAAGCAAATACTCGTTAGAAGTTCCAAATTATTATTGCATTCATTAATAATTAAAATTCGCTAGGTTTAATTGGTTGTAATTTATATTTTATTTATTTTTTATGATTTTACATATGATTCAAATGAGTATTTCACTAAAACTAATTCAAATCACCATTTGAATGATCATTCCATTTATCATTTAAATCATTACCCGAGTGATCAGTCGATTATCAGTTCAATGTTAGGTATCAACCTGTATGCGGTGTTTGTGGACCTGAAGGCGGCGTACGACTCGGTACCGACGGTAGGGTTGTTAGAGTGTTTGAGGAGAAGAGGGGTGAGCAAGGGAATGGTAGAGTGGGTGAGAGGAGTGTATGAGGAAACATGGGCAGTGGCAAGAGTGGGAATGGAGGAGTCGGAGAAGTTTAGGGCGTGGGAGGGGCTGTGTGACGGAATGGATGAGAGAGGATGGGGCCAGGGTAAGGACGCTGGAGAAGTTGGGGGAAGAGAAGGAAAACAGGAGGAAGAGAGGGGGTAGCAATTAGTTGTACTTAGTAAATATGTAATACATTATGCCAATAAAGGTTGTTTTTTTTGATCGGTTGATTATCAATCGAATGATCAATCAATTACTATTCAAATTATGGCGTAACACGAAATAAACATTTGTAATATTCATTATCAAACTTAGCAGCATATTTTGAACTTCACTTTAAATCAGTATTCTAAACGAGTGGTGCATGAAGTAAAATTTCGGGTTAAGAAAAGCCTGAAAATTTAGTTTAGTCACGCTTTGCTATGCGACCAAACCAAACTTTCAGGGTTTTCTAAACTTGAATTTTGACTTTGTGCTTAACCAAGGAGTGGAAACGCTCGTTAAAAGTTTTAAATTGCTTTTATAAAATCAACAAATTCCTGAAAATTTACCAACACTGTTAATATACATAAAAGAAACATTCTCTGTATATTTGTTTATCTCAATAAAAATATTTTTGTGTATTATGCAAGAGGTCATTAGCCTAAATATTATTTTTAACATTTGGAGGAAAGGCGAAAAGTCAGTTTACTATTCTAATCTTGAAAGTTTAATTCATGCTTAACCAAGGAAAGGAAACACTCGTTAGAAGTGTCAAATTATTATTACTTTCATTAACAATTAAAATTAGCTAGGTTTTATTAGTTGCAATTTATATTTTATTTATTTTTTATGGTTTTACAATATAATGATTTCAATGAGTATTTCACTAAAACTAATTCGAATCACCATTTGAATTATCATTTGAATGATTAATCGAATGATCAGTCAATTAACATTCAAATCATGTTAATTGACTGATCATTCGATTAATCATTCAAATGATAATTCAAATGTTGATTCAAATTAGTTTTAGTGAAATACTCATTGAAATCATTATATTGTAAAACCATAAAAAATAAATAAAATATAAATTGCAACTAATAAAACCTAGCTAATTTTAATTGTTAATGAAAGTAATAATAATTTGACACTTCTAACGAGTGTTTCCTTTCCTTGGTTAAGCATGGAATAAACTTCAACTTCACCTTAAATCAGTGTTTAATACGGGTGGCGCATGAAATAAAATTTTTAGTTTAGAAAAGCCTGAAATTTTACTTTATGCTCTGCTTCGCTACGCGACCAAACCAAATTTTCTGGCTTTTCTAAACTCAAAAATTTACTTCGTGCTTAACCAAGGAGTGGAAACCCTCGTTAGAAGTTTCAAATTGAACACTTTTATAAAAACATATTTATATTTATTATCAAACTTAGCAGAATATTTTGAACTTCACCTTAAATCAATATTTAATACAGGTGGCGCATGAAGTAAAATTTCGAGTTTAGAAAAGCCTGAAAATTTGGTTTGGTCGCGTAGCGAAGCAGAGCATGAAGTAAAATTTTGATACGCGACCAAACCAAATTTTCAGGCTTCTATAAATTGGAAATTTTCCTTCATGCTTAACTAAAGAGTGGAAACCCTCTTTAGAAGTTTCAAATTGCTTTTATAAAAACAACGAATTCCTGAAAATTTACCAACACTGTTATTATCGGGATATGTATACATAAGAGAAAAAATTCTCTGTATACTTGTGTATCTGAATAAAAATAATTTTGTGTATTGTAGAAGAGGTCATACACCTAAATATTATTTTCAACACTTGGAGGATAGGCGAAAAAAGTTACTTTACTGTTTGATGAATTCACTATCCGCTTAGTAAATTTGTGAAAATAAAGTGACTTTCACTACTGAACTAGTGATATTGTAGTGACTTTGATATTTAATAATATTAATTCAGGTTAATGACTGTATGAACTTTGCCTGCTCTATTGAGAACTAACATAACTGATGAGGGCGCTGGCGGAAGAAGTACTTTCAATCAGCCGTTCAAGCTATTAATTAAGAAAAATTTAGTAATATGTTTATATCAGTGCAAAATAGAAACAGATATTTATAGTAAATGGCACATCTTGAATTTTGTCTCAGAACGGGTGCCAGGACCATTTTTAAAGGTGTTAATTAATATTAATTCATGATAACCAGAGAAAGTCAATACATCGCGCGGTAATGAAAACTAAAATTAGTTTTAATTTCTTCTTCAGACACAATATGTAAGCTGCGCCACTCGTTTTCACTAACACTTAACTCACTTATTAAAAAATAATCCCATTTTTATTAGTTAATGCAACACCGGTGCCAAACATTGCCAAAAAACTGAGCAGCGCGAAGTCACATGCAGTGTACGACCCCTGTCCTGTGTAGCCGCTAGTCTTGCAGCCACGTGTGGACGCTGCCAGTGGACGACCCGCCTTACACTGCTTTACAAAATTAACGCACCTCCTGCAAATTTTTCTAAAATTTTAGATATGTGTATTTTTGTATATTTTACGTTAGTGTCTTTGAAATAACAAAGAATACTTTGAATCATGTGTTTATTTTGACAGGTTGCAAAGAAATGAAATGAAATAAATACAAAGCTAAACATAAAAAGTTGAAATTTTTAAGAAATTATAAGGTGGTGTATTTTCAACTTGTTTCTCATTGATCACTTGATGAAACATGATTAAATATTTAAAAAAATTAAATTTAAAATAAAATCACTTGGTATGATGAGCCATTTTCAAGGAAGGTACAAAAATAATGTTTTACAGTAAATATATACAGATTTACAAAAAGGGGGGAGGGTCCGGCAATAAGAGCGTTCGCGATCGGGGATGTCCAAATGTCTTCGTTGTCGTTGACGACGTTTTTCTTTAGCCATAAAATTAAAGAAAAACGTCGTCAACGACAACGAAGACATCTGGACGTCCCCGATCGCGAACGCTCTTATTGCCTGACCCTCCCCCCTTTTTGTAAATCTGTATATATTTACTGTAAAACATTATTTTTGTACATTCCTTGAAAATGGCTGATAGCCGAAACTAGTCGGAATAAAGATCTAAAATTAGTGAAACATACCAAGTGATTTTATTTTAAATTTAATTTAAAAAAAATTATAAGGTGGTGCGCTAATTTTTGGAGCAGTGTATTATGATTATGATTTAAAATTTCTCAGCTTAAGCTGGTGTTGCATTGCATGCGGAAAAAAATCATTTGAACCCATACAGTTTAAACATTTCCTGACTATGTGGCAGGTTTGTAAGATGGTTGCTTCTTGTATCGGTATTATAAGGCTTTTATTCATTTCTATCGATTTCAGGTTTTGCAGGGAGCCTTCGCTCTCTACTCTTGTCCCTGATATGACAACTAGTACAATTTTGATTTTGTTGAGTTTGTAGATACGCTGCACCTCTATTGCCAGGTTTTCATACTTATTTTTTTTTCCCTTTCTGTTCTTGCAATATTGTGTGTAAGAGGTACAGTAATATCTATATAAGACCAGTGTTATTTGTTTTGTCTATGTAGAGGATATCTCGTCTGTTGTGATCCACAGTTATTGTATTATTATTATTATCATTGTTTTTTTTTTTCATTTATTTATTAGTAACCGTTTGAGGAAGACAATACAAGAAGCGTCGACTGCATTGATCATTGGCTTGCTCGTATTTCCTCAGCAGATGGTGTTGCTGTCCGCATGTGCTGTAATGGGAGTGGATACTAAGTTCGAGGTAAGTATGTTGTTCTTTTTTTTCTCTTATCATTGTTGTTATTATTATCATTATTATTATAAAACAATATTACTATTATTAAGTTGATCATTTATGTAATTTTTTGAATGCATTTTCACCAATAATTATTCACACACACACACACACACACACACGCATAATCAATGTATCCTTGTGAGTTTTCAGAAATGTGCATTTCATGTCATAAGTTCTAACCTTGATTGCAGCAATTACAAACACACGCATACATCTCGGTGATTATGTAAATTATTTCAGGACTGTACGGCCTTATTGTGGGAGGCAATGTTATGAATATGCATTACATAAAGATGCTATAAATACAAATAAAGACGATCAACGCAACAAAGTCTGGATATGAAGTGTCGGTATTTATAGCTTGGCGTTCATTTGTACTTACGGTGTGTGGTATAATTGCTGAATGTTCGGGAAAGAAAATATATCTCCCACCGTGAAAAATCATTTTCTTGTACGACACTAATTTAGGAAGATAATTTTTATCTCAATGTAATCTTGGGATTTTTTCCTGCCGCACATGCAGTAATAGCGAAAGTGTTAACGAATGAAAATTTAAGTCAGATCTAGCTTAAATCATAAAAATAAATCGTTTAACTTTACTAACAGAGCAATTCGGAATGCAAAACGGTCTTTTTTTTAATACATTCCTCGTAACAAAAGTCAGTTATTGGGTTAGCTGAAACACTTAAGTATTAAAACGAATTTCAGTATGGGGCCTCGGTGGCCGAGTGGGTAGAGACCCTGCCTGCAAACCCAGAGGTCCCGGGTTCGAGTCCCGTCTGGTGGAATCGTTTATGAATAATAAATGATTCCATCCGGGTCCATGGTTGTAGTGTGAATGTGTTGTGGCGTCATAGATATAATTTCGATATTAGAATTGGTTAAAAACATTAAATTTATCGATATAATTTCGATACTAGAATTGGTTAAAAACATTAAATTTATAGATTGATGGTTAATGGTCATAGTTACCAAGGCCCATAAAAACAACAACAAAAAAATTCAGTGTACAGATATTCCCTTACGGTATATACAGGGTGTCAATTTGAAAACAAGCCAGCCATAATATCTTTGGAACTGTAACAGTTAGAGAACATTTTTCAAAACCGTTTCTAGGATATGGAGGGGAACCATTTTGACCCACATAACAATCTTCTGCAACCAACCCCTTGCCCATTTATTTTAAACGGCACGACCCTACTTGTGATATATCATTAGAAAGGTCTTTCAAAATGCTAATCAGTGGTACCAACTAAAATTTTTATTGTTACATAAAAAATGCAAAAAGAAATATCAATCAATTTATTTGATTTTGAAATTGTTGTCAAATTAGGTGTTATAACAATTTATTTTTGCGAATTACAAATGAAAAAGCACAGATAAACACAATAATACCCAATATTTTCAGAGTTATCTATTGTTTTATTAAAATTTGGAAAAAATATTAAAATAATAACAAAACTTGGTCAAATTTTTTATTGTTAGATAAAAAATGTAAAAAAAAATAATTATTAAATTATAGTATGCTCAAAATGATTTTTTTTTATATTGCGGACAGGTGCAATTTATTCAGTTAATAAATGTATTCCATTTATTAACTGAATAAATTGCACCTGTCCGCAATATAAAAAAAAATCATTTTGAGCATACTATAATTTAATAATTATTTTTTTTTACATTTTTTATCTAACAATAAAAAATTTAGTTGGTACCACTGATTAGCATTTTGAAAGACCTTTGTAATGATACATCACAAGTGGGATCATGCCATTTAGAAAAAAAAGGGCAAGGGTGGCTACAGCCTAAGGCAGTGATGGGGAAACTACGGCCCGCGGGCCAAGTCCGGCCCGCGGAAAGGTTTAATCCGGCCCGTTTAAGAGTGCCGTCGTGAGAATGTTTGAACGCGTTCTTACTTCGTAATGTGACGACCCGCATAAAAACTACCTACCTACGATTAAGCATTATTCTTTGGCCCGCTACGATTGTCTGGTTATTACAAATGGCCCGTCTTAAAAAAAGTTTCCCCACCACTGGCCTAAGGGGTTGGTTGCAGAAGATTGTTATGTGGATCAAAATGGTTCCCCCTCTGTATCCTAGGAACGGTCTTGGAAAATTTTCTGTAACTGTTACGGTTCCAAAGATATTGTAGCTGGCTTGTTTTCAAATTGACACCCTGTATGTGCATACAGTTTTTTTAAAAGAGTTTAATTTGAAGTTGTAAAGAAGTCCAACATAAAACTTTAAAAAAAGTCCAGCATAAAAGTTTAAAACCTAACGCATTAAACACTTAGTGAGGGATGTTTAAATTACATGGGCACTCAATTCATCTGAAAAATGTAATCGTGCGCGTGAGTAAACCTACCAGAGCTGGGATGAATCCTCAAAAACAGGATTCGAATCACGAATCCGAATCGCCTAATATGATTCGAATCACGAATACTCGAATAAAGGATTCGTAAGTGAAAAATATGATTCGAATTAAAGATTCGAACCCTCATTTTTGAATCACGGATACAAATCCTTTAAAAATAAATTTGAATCTATTATTTGCAACCAGTAATATTTTATTCCATCAGTTTCTATTAACAAAAATGTACATTTACCGACTAAATATCTGATTATATAATGATTTTAATTAATAATGATATATGTGTTATTGAACTTCGTTTTAAATCTGTGTTTAATACGCGTGGCGCATGAAGTAAAATTTCGAGTTTAGAAAAGCCCCGTGAAAATTTGTCTCGGGTCGCTGCGCGACCCTCGACAAATTTTCTACGCGGGGCTTTTCTAAACTCGAAATTTTACTTCATGCTTAGTCTGGGAGTGGACAACACTCGTTCTTAGAAGTTTCAAATTAAAGGATCACTCTAGATTACTAAGTTTATTACCATTTAACAATGGCTACAGCTCGAAGGACCAATCATGGTCTTCGGAGACCGAAGGACTTCGATTCTCTGTAGTTTATTTACAAGAAAACAACGAATATCTTAAGGTTTACAGCATGGATAGGAAAGAAAACATCTAATTTTGAAAAAATATCGAAGTTGGGTTGATTTTCAGTGCGTTTTTAACTTCACTTTAAATCAGTGTTTTATACGCGTGGCGCATGAAGTAAAATTTCGAGTTTAGAAAAGCCCCGTGAAAATTTGTCTCGGGACGCTGCGCGTCCCTCGACAAATTTTCTACGCGGGGCTTTTCTAAACTCGAAATTTTACTTCATGCTTAGTCTGGGAGTGGACCGTCAAGATTTTCTACATGTCGAGATTTTCGATATTTCTAGATTTATGTCGATTTATTCACAGTTTGTTATTGTATTAAATGCAACTTTAATATTAAATAAAAACGGTTTTTTTTAGGAATAGAATATTCACCCATTAAGAGCCGACCAAATTATAAAGTTAACTCTAAAAATTAATTTTAGATAAAATTTTGAATCTTTTTCTATGATTTCAATGAATGATTTATTATATTCAAACGAGTGTTGTCCACTCCCAGACTAAGCATGAAGTAAAATTTCGAGTTTAGAAAAGCCCCTCGTAGAAAATTTGTCGAGGGTCGCGCAGCGACCCTCGACAAATTTTCGCGGGGCTTTTCATGCTTCATGCGCCACGCGTATAAAACACTGATTTAAAGTGAAGTTAAAAATGCACTGAAAACCAACCCAACTTCGATATTTTTTCAAAATTAGATGTTTTCTTTCCTATCCATGCTGTAAACCTTCAGATATTCGTTGTTTTCTTGTAAAAAAACTTCGATTCCCTGCAGTCCTTCGGTCTCCGAAGACCATGGTTGGTCCTTCGAGCTGTAGCCTTTGTAAAATGGTAATAAACTTAGTAATCTAGAGTGATCCTTCAATTTGAAACTTCTAAAAACCAGTGTTGTCCACTCCCAGACTAAGCATGAAGTAAAATTTCGAGTTTAGAAAAGCCCCGCGTAGAAAATTTGTCGAGGGTCGCGCAGCGACCCGAGACAAATTTTCACGGGGCTTTTCTAAACTCGAAATTTTACTTCATGCGCCACGCGTATAGAACACTGATTTCAAGTGAAGTTAAAAATATATACTATAACGTTGGATATTTTTCATGGTTAAGTAACCAAATATCCATTCACAAATATTTGAATTATTCGAAAATTTCAATATTTATATTCAAATATGAATAATTTAGTGATTTAAATATTCATATTAGAATATTTAACTATTTGAATTAATCGAATTCGAATCCCAGCCTGAATAGCGATGATTCGAATTATTTAGGAGGATTTGAATCCGTGTATGAGGATTCGAATGCTTTTATAAGGATTCGATTCCTTTTATAAGGATTCGAATCCTTTTATAAGAATTCGAATCCTTTTATAAGGATTCGAATCCTTTTATAAGAATTCGAATCCTTTTATAAGGATTCGAATCCTTTTATAAGAATTCGAATCCTTTTATAAGGATTCGAATCATCCACGTCTGGATTCGAATACGAATCCTTTTAAAAAAATGTAACGAATCCGGATCACGAATCCGTTTTCACTAAAGTATTCGAATACCTCTGTTGAATCCTCTAAAAGGATTCGAATCCGGGTATCGAATCCTGAATGATTCGAATGCTGCCCAGCTCTGATACTTACCATGAAATTACTAGTAACCCTGTCATAACATAGTTGAGTCACGTTACGAAATTAATATTTCAGTATTGTCTATTATTAAGACTGCATAGGGAATTAAAATTAGCCAATTGGAATTGAGGTAAATCAGTGGAGCGTGACGTTATCCGCGGAATTCCCGCGCATCCCACGCTTTATTTATCTGAGTCATTAAATGATACGATGAATTTCAATTCAGCGGGGAAATTTCGCCGAGAATTTTCGTTATGTGCTAGCCGGAATAATGAATGCGCAAATGTTATTTGCTAGGTAAAGTACACAGATTGTTGTCATGCATTACTTGAATCGATTTGGATTATTTTCAGCGTAAAATTAACAATAGCCATCAAGCGATATTTGTTTAAAAGTTTTATTGTATAACGGTTGAAACATTAATTTTTGTAGTGTTGAAATTAGAATATTGAAACTAGAAGTAAGAACAGCCTTATTAATAAACGTTAGCCAGTGGCGCAGCCAATCAGGCGCGCATCCAGAAATTTGTCTCCCCCCCTAAGACAAATTTCTGGGTGCGCGCCTGATTGGTCTCCCTCTAAGACGATATCCTGGCTGCGCCACTGGCTAACGTTTATTAATAAGGCTGTTCTTACTTCTAGTTTCAATATTCAAATTTTGTTTTTTTTTTCTTGAATTAATTTCTCATCTGGCACTTGGTGAAACATATTAACTTTACATAGTCAATATTCTAATTTCAACACTACAAAAATTAATGTTTCAACCGTTATACACTAAAACTTTTAAACAAATATCGCGTGATGGCTATTGTTAATTTTACGCTGTCACGCGTCTGAAGGGGGCCCATCCCGGTCCTATGCGGGGGGGGGGGGGGGGCTCACGTTTTATCTAGAATAAACGCGAAATGTCTACTGCACACAGACATAGTCCGAATTAAAACATAATTTTGGGTTTTCTTCGCATGAGTTTAGACAAGTCCTAACATGCTAAGTGTCATAAAAATATTTAATTGATGAGGCGGATACATGATGAAACTCCATAATACTATTTGAAATGAAACAACACAGTTGGGAGGGTTTCACTTTTATTGTTGAACACTGCAACATGTTTCACCACACAGTGGCTTCATCAGGCAGATGAAATAATGATAATTATTTCCGCGGACAACATTATTTCATCTGCCTGATGAAGCCACTGTGTGGTGAAACATGTTGCAGTGTTCAACAATAAAATTGAAACCCTCCCAACTGTGTTGTTTTATTTCAAATAATGTCATAAAAATGTCAAATTTGTAAAGTTGTAATAACAGAAGCTCAACGTTAATCAAAGTTATTAAAAATATAAGAACACTGTGCTTTATTTTGACGCTCGCAAAAAAAACAAAAAAAAAACAAATGAACAATTTGTTAGGAAATATTAATTTCTTTATTTTTTTGTAAAAAAAAACAACAACAAAACTGAGAAGATTAAGCTAGAAGAGGTAAATGCTGGGATTAAATTATGAAAAATACGAGACATTCTCTTGCTTTTTTCCGACATTATAGAATAAATCAAAACAAACTAAAAAAAGTACTGGAATGGAAAACATTACTTTGTTTAATACGCTTTGATTAAAACACTTGGTTTGTTTCACTGATTTTAAATCAGTGAAACAAACCAAGTGTTTTAATCAAAGCGTATTAATTAAATATGTTTCACCACGGGTAAAGTGAAAAATTAATTCAGCATTACTTTGTTTTATAAACAAAGTGACAAATTATTTATACAGGGTGTCCGTATTTCAACAGAATGTATGGAGATCTTGGTTATTTGAAGAGATAGAGAGTCGGTTAAGTTGGGGCAAAGTTGCGTATTTTAAAGCCCAATAATAATCTAAAAACAAATTTGAAATATCTTCTTTCGTTTCTGAAATATTGTAAAAAGCGGATTTTTTGAAATTTCGTTTTTATTTTTTTATTCAAAAACTATTGAATCCAGACATTTACAACTTTGACATTATACGGGCACTTTTTAACGAGAAATCTAGTAACATATTTTATTTTAAGATAATTATAACATTTACGCAGGGACCATAGTCAACTTTTGTTTTTCTTATGGCCGCCATTTTGGATTTTCATATTTTTTGGAAAAACTTTTTTTTCAAAAAAGTTGCGTATTTTAAGGCCCAATAATAATCTAAAAACAAATTTAAAATATCTTCCTTCGTTTTTGAGATATTGTCAAAAACGGATTTTTTGAAATTTCGTTTTTATTTTTTTTATTCAAAAACCATTGAATCCAGACATTTACAATTTGATATTATACAGCGTGTAATCGAACTAATGTACATCCTCTTAAGGGCGTATACACAAAATATTTTGACACCAATTGCAGCAAAAATAAAATCGGAAAAAAAATATTGGATTTTTCATAATTTTTCATGCATTTTTTACTTTTTGAGAACTTCTGGTTACCTGTGTTCATGATATTTTTCGTGGATGCGTAAGTTGTTGTATTTTTTATTTACTTTTACTACTGCGAGGCGCATAAATCACTTCGCACGCACTATCAAGACGTATAAATCACTTAGCACGCACTACACACACACACACTGTCTAGAATTACTAGATGAAACTGGGTCACGTATGAAAAAATCACAATAACAACATGGACATAATTCTTCACAATCTGACCCACTTTTCTCTGGATTACACCATCCAGATATCCAAATCGTTGAAAAACTACCAGTCTATGTGGAATCTCTTAAAATACGCAATGTGCGCGTATACCAGATACCACAAACATGTGGCCTATTATTATTAATTATTTTTAATAATTATTTGTGAGCTATCTACTAAAAGTATGGTAATTTCAAATGCAGGTATTGTTTATTTAAACGCTGCCCCTTATGTGGTAGAGAGCTTGTACAGTAGTTCGTTTATACGCTGTAGAGGCACTTTTTAACGAGAAATCTAGTAACATATTTTATTCTAAGATAATTATAACATTTACACAAGGACCATAGCCAACTTTTGTTTTTCTCATGGCCGCTATTTTGGATTTTCATATTTTTTGGAAGAATATTTTTTTCTGAATTCAATGATGTATCATACGTATAGTTTATTGTACATTTTATATATCAAATTCTAATCTTTTGTTTTTTGTAAAGAGTGCCTTGAAAGCAGTTGAGTAAATTTCGTTTTTATTTTTTTATTCAAAAACTATTGAATCCAGGCATTTACAACTTTGACATTATACAGGCACTTTTTAACGAGAAATCTAGTAACGTATTTTATTTTTAAATAACTATAACATTTACCCAGGGACCATAGCCAACTTTTGTTTTTCTTATGGCCGCCATTTTGGATTTTCTTATTTTTTGGAAGAACATTTTTTTTTTAAAAGTTGCGTATTTTAAGGCCCAATAATAATCTAAAAACAAATTTGAAATATCTTCCTTCGTTTTTGAGATATTGTCAAAAACAGATTTTTTAAAATTTCGTTTTTATTTTTTTATTCAAAAACCATTGAATCCAGACATTTACAATTTTGACATTATACAGGCACTTTTTAACGAGAAATCTAGTAACATATTTTATTTTAAGATAACTATAACATTTACACAAGGACCATAGCCAACTTTTGTTTTTCTCATGGCCGCCATTTTGGATTTTCATATTTTTTTCTGAATTCAATGATGTATCATACGTATAGTTTATTGTACATTTTATGTCAAATTCTAATCTTTTGTTTTTTGTAAAGGGTGCCTTGAAAATTAAAAAAACAAACAAAATCGTTAAGAAATAAATTGTATTTAAATTAAATTGTATTTAGTTGTCGTAGAGAAAGAAATGTTTATTTATTTTTCTTTTGCAATATAAGTGTACACTTTGTAAATTTTGTTTAAAAAAAAAAAACAGTTGAGTAAATTTCGTTTTTATTTTTTTATTCAAAAACTATTGAATCCAGACATTTACAACTTTGACGTTATACAGGCACTTTTTAACGAGAAATCTAGTAACATATTTTATTTTAAGATAACTATAACATTTACGCAGGGACCATAGCCAACTTTTGTTCTTCTTATGGCCGCCATTTTGGTTTTTCATATTTTTTGGAAGAACATTTTTTTCAAAAAAGTTGCGTATTTTAAGGCCCAATAATAATCTAAAAACAAATTTAAAATATCTTCCTTCGTTTTTGAGATATTGTCAAAAAACGGATTTTTTGAAATTTCGTTTTTATTTTTTTATTCAAAAACCATCTAATCCAGACATTTACAATTTTGACATTATAGAGGCACTTTTTTTAACGAGAAATCTAGTAACATATTTTATTTTAAGATAACTATAACATTTACACAAGGACCATAGCCAACTTTTGTTTTTCTCATGGCCGCAATTTTGGATTTTCATATTTTTTGGAAGAATATTTTTTTCTGAATTCAATGATGTATCATACGTATAGTTTATTGTACATTTTATATGTCAAATTCTAATCTTTTGTTTTTTGTAAAGAGTGCCTTGAAAGCAGTTGAGTAAATTTCGTTTTTATTTTTTTATTCAAAAACTATTGAATCCAGGCATTTTCAACTTTTGTTTTTCTTATGGCCGCCATTTTGGATTTTCATATTTTTTGGCTTTGGCTTTGACATTATACAGGCACTTTTTAACGAGAAATCTAGTAACATATTTTATTTTTAAATAACTATAACATTTACCCAGGGACCATAGCCAACTTTTGTTTTTCTAATGGCCGCCATTTTGGATTTTCATATTTTTTGGAATAACATTTTTTTTTAAAGTTGCGTATTTTAAGGCCCAATAATAATCTAAAAACAAATTTAAAATATCTTTCTTCGTTTTTGAGATATTGTCAAAAACAGATCTTTTGAAATTTCGTTTTTATTTTTTTATTCAATCCAGACATTTACAATTTTGACATTATAGAGGCACTTTTTAACGAGAAATCTAGTAACATATTTTATTTTAAGATAACTATAACATTTACACAAGGACCATAGCCAACTTTTGTTTTTCTCATGGCCGCCATTTTGAATTTTCATATTTTTTTGGAAGAATATTTTTTTCTGAATTCAATGATGTATCATACGTATAGTTTATTGTACATTTTATATGTCAAATTTTAATCTTTTGTTTTTTGTAAAGAGTGCCTTGAAAACAGTTGAGTAACTCACTCATTTGAGAACTCCTAGAACCTATAACTGTTGTTAAAATACTTCACCAGTTGTAATGTATTTTTAATTAACGAGTGTTTTCCACTCCCAGACTAAGCATGAAGTAAAATTTCGAGTTTAGAAAAGCCCCGCGTAGAAAATTTGTCGAGGGTCGCGCAGCGACCCGAGACAAATTTTCACGGGGCTTTTCTAAACTCGAAATTTTACTTCATGCGCCACGCGTACAAACCACTGATTTACAGTAAAGTTAAAAATATATAACGCTTAAATGTGATGGTTATCAATATTTATTGAGATGTAGTGAAAATAGAAGAGTTACTTATTTTGTGAATAGTTTTGGAATAATAATAATAAAATTAAAATAAATTTAGTTTGTGCAACTTTTCCATTCTGTTGATATTTAGGTCATCATATCTTTAACGGGCAAAGTGATATGATAAACACATCACTCTTTTTTTAATTTAAGTTTTGTGGGATAATCGATACTTATTATTATGATTACAAAAGATTGACACTTATTAAATAATTTTGACTGCTAACAATGATTGACTGCTAACAATGATTGACTGCTAACAATGATTGACTACTGTCAAGATTTTATTGATTAATAGATATGACGTCATTGTTTCCAATGCACTCTTTGAAAAAAAAAAATTATAATTTTAAATATCAAATCTAAAATAAATTATCAGTGTGATAAATCACTGAGTTCAGAAAAAAAAATTGTTTCAAAAAATATGAAAATCCAAAATGGCGCCCATAAGAAAAACAAAAGTTGGCTACGGTCCCCGGGTAAATGTTATAGTTATCTTAAAAAAAATATGCTACTAGATTACTTATTAAAAAGTGCCTGTATATTGTTAAAGTTATAAATGTCCAGATTCAGTAGTTTTTGAACAAAAAAATAAAAACGATTTTTCAAAAAATCAGTTTTTTGTTGATATCTCGAAAACAAATATAGATATTTCAAAATTGTTTCCAGATTTTTGTTAGGCCCTAAAATACGCAACATTGCCCCAATTTAACCGACTCTCTATCTGTTTAAATATTTGATACATTCTGTCGAAATACGGACATCCTCTATAGTATATTTTAAACTTCATCTTAAATCAGTGTTTTATACGCGTGGCGCATGAAGTAAAATTTCGAGTTTAGAAAAGCCTGAAAATTTGGATTTGCCGGGGCGCGCGAGCGTAGCGAGTCGCGCCCCGGCAAATCCCCGGCAAATCCAAATTTTCAGGCTTTTCTAAACTCGAAATTTTACTTCATGCTTAACCTGGGAGTGGAAATACTCATTAACAGTTTCAAATTGAACACTTTTATAATTAACATTGTATAAAAAATCTTCTCGTAATTGAAAGTGATTCATTACTTACTAATTCAGTTTGGTTTGATATTATTTGAACTTAAACTTATGCCTATAATTATTTACTTTTTAAATCAAGTAGTTTTATTTTAATTTTTGTATGCAAGGTTTATTATAAAAGCGTTCAATTTTGAACTTTTAACGAGAGTTTCCACTCCTAGATTAAGCATGAAGGAAAATTTCGAGTTTAGAAAAGCCTGAAAATTTGGATTTGCCGGGGCGCGCGAGCGAAACGAGTCGCGCTCTGGCAAATCCAAATTTTCAGGCTTTTCCAAACTCGAAATTTTCCTTAGTGCGCCACGCGTATAAAACACTGATTTTAAGTGAAGTTTATATTAAACATATTATAAATTGCGAGGCGCGCCCTGGCAAATCCAAATTTTCAGGCTTCTCTAAACTCGAAATTTTCCTTCATGCGCCACAAGTATAAAACACTGATTTCAAGTGAAGTTTATATTAAATATATTACTTATAAATAATTTGTCATTTTGTTTATGTAAGAAAATTATGTTTTCCAGTACTTTTTTCTTTCAATGTAAAACCTTGCAACGCATTTTGTTTAATATCCCTTAGACACGACGCATTTTGTTTAGACAGTGTTCAAAATGACGAATGCAATTTTATTCGGCTATTGTCTAAAAACATTGGGTGCGCGCCTGAGGCCAATACAAATCGGAGCGTCCAAACCAAAGTTTCAGGTTTTTCTAAACTCGAAATTTTACTTCGTGCTTAATCAAGGAGTGGAAACACTCGTTATATGTAAATTTCAATGAAATAATTTAGCAGAATAAATGCATTTTCACAAATATAAACAAAAAACAGTGCAACATAACCTTTAAATGACACAACATATATTTAGAGTGAAGTTGGAACACACGAAAATGCGATGTTGCCACGTTCATTTTATCAATATTTTAAAACTAACTAATAGCATGTAGATTTTGTTCTATTAAGGGTCTTTTTTGATGTACGAAAATCGTCATTTTTTATTCCAGCCTTTCCAGAAAAGCTAGAGTTACGAAAAAATTCATACATAATCTTGACCCCATTTTAGGACCTGTGTGCATCGCTTATGATTCTAGCTATTATCGTTTTTTTGAAAAAAAAAATCATAAAAATTGCAATAATTTTTAATCACGAAATAATCTTCCGAAATTCTCACGGATTTGCAAAACCGATGCACACCGGGCCTATTTTTACCACCTGAACATTTCTGTAAAGTTAGATTTTCACGAAATGGCTTGGGAAGGCTCAAATAAAAATTTTCACTCGTTTTGCAATTTTCCGCATACTGTCACGCCACCTAGTGGTTGTATAGCGGAAATGGGGTATTTTTCAGTTCAGGGTGTCTTTAATAGATGGCGTTCTTACGTGACAACAATTTGCGGGATTTCTTTGAAAAAGTCGTTCTAAGAGACTGCTCGTAGATTTTTATGATCTGTTATCGTGGCTTTTTAGATAATTTGCACTTTTTCTAATCTTTGCTTTTCAAACTGCTGTTTTTACAGAAAACTTATTACGAAATTGCTATCTTAATAGCAATTCTGAGTTGTTTTCACAACTTTTATTATTTTATTATAGAATTTTTTTTACACGTGTGTTTTTTGACATGCCATTCTTGGTGGAGAGAGGTAACAGAGAAGATCCGTATGATGTTTCTGGTAGACGGATTGTGAACATTGCCTCATTTTGTTTTAGAATATTTAGAACATAACTGCTCATATATTGCTTAATGCTAACTCAAACAAAATATTATGCCACTTATTAATTATATACAGACTCCACCAAAAATGTATTTTTTGTGTTTGTTTTACATTTATATACTGGTCACACATGTAATACTGTCTTCAGTTAAGCACATAGTTACTTTAGATGTTCAAAATGTTGGCTGTTGGCAGTCAGACAGATAACAGAATGACAAGTGGTCGCTGCAATTTACATCGGTCAACGTTTCAATGGAGCTTGCTGCAGAAGCCGCTGTAATCTCCCGGCGAAGGTCCTCTAGCACCTACAAGGCCGTAGCCAGGTATTTTTTTTTAACTACGAATCCCCCCCGAAATATTCAAGTACTAAAATTTTTAAAAATTTCAAAATCTTCGCTGTAATTTTCCAAAATGGAATTATTGCAAATTTCGGGGAGTGACTTCAAGCTCCCCTATCCCTCCCCTTGACTACGGCCTTGTTGGTACTGGAGGAACTTCGGCAGCAGATTACCGCGGCTCGTGCAGCGATCTTCATTGACACGTCGACCGACATAACTGCGAGGACCGTGGCATTCCTTTATGCGACTGGCCGCCAAGGGCCAACATTTTGCACATCTAAAGTAACCATGTGCTTAACTGAAGACTGTACTACAAGTATGATGAGTATTTTAATGTAAAAGAAACTCACAATACATAGTTTTCGTTCTTTAAAGAGTGTATACATTTTTCTGGCGGACTCTGTATGTATAGTACTTGTAACATTTACTGTAATTTTCTGTAGCTAACTTTTTGGAATTTTCTACGATAACATTTATTTATAGATGTAAACGTAAAATAAAGGTTTTTATTTAGGTAACCATTCTTGTCTTTTTTATTCCTTGAGAATTGAAGCATGGGCTTATATGCTGGAGAAAACAAATTGTAGTTATGGATATAATAACCACAATTGCATTTCCTATTTAGACGTATTTCATAAGCAATAAAATAGAATGCATTATTCATCGAGTGTTACATTGCAAGTGCTGATTACTTTAATCAGTCAGCGATTAAACTTCTTAAAAAAGTATTTTTATTCACAAATTGTTTATACATTTGCATTACGATAAGAGACATGCTTAAGATATCTTACAAATTTAAAACATTTTTTCAGCTGTTGATTTAATTGTGGTTAACTTCTCAGCCACGATTAAGTTTCTGCGGTTCAAGCGGGCAAAAGCCTGAATAATACACTATTCTGTCACCGTTTCTGCCTACTAAAATACCAATAACATAAGTATTTGCTAGTATTGCTACTTTTGATTTCCAGTGCAAGTAAAAGTGATGGTTCTCAGTGATCAGGGGGTCTATTCACAGCATTGATGCAATTTGTCGTCGGTGAGAAGTCGCACTGAAACGTCGTTTTGGAAACAATTTACCAAACCGTATAGAGTAATTTCAGTGCAACTTCTCACTGATGACAAATTGCGTGGGTGCTGTGAATATCCCCCGAGTATTTTTGCAAATACCAAAATAAAAACAAATATTACATAACCATTTTATCCATTTGCCTCTGTTATGTGATTATTACAGCAAAACCCAGTACTAATAAGTAGAGTCAAACATGAATCCTAAAATATCGAAATCACATTACGATCACATATTATTTTATTTTTCACTTTCACTTTATATAAAATCGGATACACAATTCAAAATAACCAACCAATCTATGAAATTGCAAGGATTGCAAGTAAAACTAAAAGAACAGCGCAAAACGTTAGAAAGAGATGGATGCACAGCTAGTCTGGCTCGAAAATAAAAATGTATCGAGAAATGAATAAATGTTTTTTTTTTACTCCCCTCAGCCAGCCCCTCAGCCAAACAACGCGTAAAATACCGGTTCCGTGCCGCTAACAAACGAAGTATCGCATGATGAGTAATTTTATAGAAATCATATATGATGAACAACTGTGTTGTAAAACCAATTCCATGTCCACCATCGCCACCAGGGGCGCATTTTCCTTTAGACTCGATTTCGTCAAGGTCAAAAAGTAAAAAAGACTCTTAATAAGAAATGCTAGTATCCTGATTCCACGGGTCTAGTAGAAATTAACTAGCAGTAAACTATAACGATATTAATGGCGATTCTATTACTAAGGCTGAGATTTATATTTTGTACCATGTAATAAATATATTTCTTATCAATAGTTTTATTCGAAATATGATTCATTCAAAGAAATCTAAAAGATTATACATATGAATCGGTCAAATCGCAACTCGTAATCGCAAAAATTAAGATTGTTATATTTTAATTTTAAATACACAACGAGTTTTATTTCACTTGTTCGTTCATAATAAAATTAGGCTCTTTTTCATGAACTGAAATGCCCAACCCTAGTATAGTTCATAAAAAAGGGTTCATCGATGCAACAATTACCCTTGATAGTCGGACTGTAAAAAGCCACTACACGCGCATTGAATATTTACAGCCACCCCCTCAAATGGCACCCCAAGTTTTGATTCCACCCCAACTATGACCAGCTGATTAACGCCCCGCTACGTTTACATCGGCCGTGCTCTATAAACCCTTGGCGGAGGGTTGTAACAATGCGAGATTTTTCTCGGCGTTTATACGCTCGGGATCAATGAGTTACTCAGCGTATTCTTTCCAGTTCTGGATTTATTTCACGACGTATCCGAGGATTATGTACATGCACGGCTCCCAAAGGGGGGCTCACAGGACTCTAGCCCTAGGGCCCGTGTTAAAAGGTGTGTTATTTAATTATGCACTAAATATTTTGCACAACAAAAAAAAACCCGAAAACAAAAATGATTATAAAAAATAGTGATGTGTCCATCATAGCACTTTCGCCGTTAAAAATATACTGATTTAAATATTCAAAATATGGAAAAGTATCTCAAACTAAATTCATTGTACTTTTCTTGTAATTTTTTTATAAATTATTCACAAAATAGTAATTTTTACTATTTTTCGCTATATCTGGGTAAATATTGATCCGTCACATCTTGGTATATATTTTCAACTTTACTTAAAACCAGTGTTTTATACGCGTGGCGCATGAAGTAAAATTTCGAGTATAGAAAAGCCTAAAAATTTTGTTTGGTCGCTCCACTTCGCGAAGCGACCAAGTCAAATTTTCAGGCTGTTTTAAACTCGAAATTATACTTCATGCGTCACGCGTATAAAACACTGATTTCAAGTGAGTGAAGTTCAAAATACACTGCTTTAGAATAGTGCTTAAGGAGTATATTTTGAGCTTCACGATATTTCAGAGTTTTATACGAGTGGCGCATGAAGTAAAACTTTGAGTTTAGAAAAGCCTAAAAATTTGGATTTTACTTCATAGTTAATCTAGGAATGAAAATCACTCGCTAGAAGATTCAAATTGATAAACGTAACCTAACAAATTGAAAATCAGCCCAATCTAAAAACATTTACATATGACAACCTAATTTTACAATCTAGCTAGTGTTTGGTTATATGACAGATTCGCCTAACTCTAGCTAGATTAGGCTGGCTACCAGTTACTCAAGTCAAATAGTTGATGGTTACGCACAGGCGAGCACCCCCGAAGACTAACTAAATTGTAGTATGTCGATGTATACAGCGTGTAAACGAACTACTGTACAGGCTCTCTACCACATAAGGGGCAGCGTTTAAATAAACAATACCTGCATTTGAAATTACCATACCTTTAGTAGATAGCTCACAAATAATTATTAAAAATAATTAATAATAATAGGCCACATGTTTGTGGTATCTGGTCTACGCGCACATTGCGTATTTTAAGAGAGATTCCACATAGACTGGTAGTTTTTAAACGATTTGGATATCGAATTACACCATCTAGAGAAAAGTGGGTTAGATTGTCAAGAATTATGTCTATGTTATCGTTTTCATAAGTACCCATTGCTGACTAAATTCCGAATATTTTCTAAACGTGTTAATGAAATTCAATATTTTTCCTTATTAGGTTCACACTTCACTTTACCTCCACTCTTATTGAATTGTTTAGATAAGAGCGGCGAGGGTGGATGATTTTTAAACATAAACATAGTTTGCTGTTTAGTCTATGGTGAAACTTATTCCATGAAACATCTACATTTTGTAACATGGCGCGATACGTTTATTCAAACATTGAATTGGCAGACATGTTTCTTATTTACGGTGAAACTCGGTGTAATTCCGCGGAAGCTGTAAGAATTTATCAAGAGCGATTTCCTGAACGACACTTACCACCGCCAAACCGATTTAGAAATTTATTACAAAGAGCACGCGACACTGGAAGTTGCAGCCCGTCGCCGGAGCCGTTGGAGGTGGTGACCGTCCAATGCGATATTTGCGAGCGGAAGATGAAATTTTGAATCTGTTGGAAGCGGATCCTGGTTTAAGTACCCGTGTTATCGCCGCTCAGCTAAATGTATCGCACACATTTGTCAGAAGTGTTATACGAGACAATAATTTTTATCCGTATCACTACCAGCGTGTACAACATCTTCAACCCCATGATTTTCCCAAAAGAATTGCATTTTGTCAATGGATTTTGGCACAAAATGTTCAAAATCCTAACTTTACCAAAGACATTTTAGTGACCGACGAATCGTGCTTTACGCGTAATGGAAGTTTTAATTTCCATAATATGCATGTTTATGCAATAGAAAATTCTCGTGTTACGCGTGGAACTCATTTCCAGCATCGCTTCTCCCTTAATATCTAGGCAGGTATTTTAAATGATCAATTAATTGGGCCATTTATGTTCCCATTTAATTTGAATGGAGAACGATATTTACGAATTTTGCAAGATGACCTTTTAGATCTTCTAGAAAATGTACCCTTAGCGGTTCTTAGAAGAATGTGGTATTTGCAAGATGGTGCGCCAGCTCACTATGAAAGGCGCGTTAGAAGATATTTGGATGATGAGTTTCCAGGACGTTGGGTTGGTCGTGGAGGCCCTGTACCATGGCCTCCAAGAAGTCCGGATTTAAACCCCTTAGATTTTTTTCTTTGGGGATACTTTAAAAGTGAAGTCTACATTACGGAAATTGACAATGCTGAAATGCTGATACAACGAGTAAACGCCGCGGCTAATACCATTCGTGAAAAACCTCGTGAAATGTTTGCTACTGTTCGTGCAAATTGGATACAAATGTGCATTGAGTGCGGCGGACGTCAATTTGAACACGTATTGTGATTTTTTTTATACGTGACCCAGTTTCATCTAGTAATTCTAGACCAGTGTGTGTGTGTGTGTGTAGTGCGTGCTAAGTGATTTATACGTCTCGCAGTAGTAACAGTAAATAAACAATACCACAAATGAGTGACCTAGTTTCATCTAGTCATTCGAGACAGCGTGCGTGCGAAGTGATTTATGCGCCTCGCAGTAGTAAAAGTAAATAAAAAATACAACAACTTACGCATCCACGAAAAATATCATGAACACAGGTAACCAGAAGTTCTCAAAAAATAAAAAATGCATGAAAAATTATGAAAAATCCTATATTTTTTTTCCTATTTTATTTTTGCTGCAATTGGTGTCAAAATATTTTGTGTACACGCCCTTAAGAGGATGTACATTAGTTCGATTACACGCTGTATATTGCGGACAAAACACGAAATACGGACAAAACACGTTTTGTCTAAACAAAATGCGAATTGTCCAATGTTTTTGAACAATAGCCTAATAAAATTGCATTCGTCTGTCATGTCGCACATTGTCTAGACAAAATGCGTTGTGTTCAAGGGCTATTAGACATTTAAAAAAAAGTACTGAAAAACATAATTTTGTTTCATAAACAAAGTGACAAATTATTTATAAGGAAAATATTTTGAAGTTCACATGAAATCAGTGTTTTATACACGTGGCGCATGAAGTAAAATTTCGAGTTTTGAGAAGCCTGAAAAATTGCATTCGCCGGCGCGCGACTCGCTTCGCTCGCGCGCCCCGGCAAATCCAAATTTTCAGGCTTTTCTAAACTCAAAATTTTACTTTATGCTTAATCTGGGTCGACGACTTTCGGCGGATGTCCTCGGCAATTGGCGCCTATTTAAAACAACGAAATGTGTACCACGTGGTTTATGATTCTAATTGTAGTTTTTCCTTATGAATAAAACGATATTAGCCGCAAGTCAATACAATCACTACTTCAAAAGATATTACATGTTTCTGCTTTTTGGCAAATTAGCCACTGTGCGGCGCCCCTACGATTGATGCGCCCGTGGCAAATGCCACCTTCGCCACGCTCTAGTTCCGGCCCTGCTCTAACCTGTTGGACACTGTGGTCCTATAGAAGGAAATTATTGAATATGTTTCAACAGTAAAACGGGCCAATGAACACAACGATGAAAGTGTCAGATGTTGTTTGATATTGAAGGGGAATACGAAGATCACTAACTCTACAACTAAACCAAAACTGTTTCTCTAACCTGTGGGATACTATAGAAGGACATTGTTGAATATGTTTCGACAGTAAAACGGACCAACGAACACAATGATAAAAGCATCGGATACTTTTTGATATTGAAGAGGAATACAAAAATCATATACTCTCTAAACTAAAGCAAAATTCTCACTCCAACCTGTTGTACATTGTGGTATTATAGAAGGAAATTGTTGGATATGCTTCAACAGTAAA
The DNA here is from genome assembly GCA_932526585.2 of Philonthus cognatus. Classification (NCBI taxonomy): domain Eukaryota; kingdom Metazoa; phylum Arthropoda; class Insecta; order Coleoptera; family Staphylinidae; genus Philonthus; species Philonthus cognatus. Next base: position 111,383,348 of record OW052243.1, read on the forward strand.
ACGGACCAATGAACACAACGATAAAAGAAGTGTTAGATTCTTTTTGATATTGAAGTTGAATGCGAAAATCACCACCAAAACTTTTACTCCTGTTGGATACTATGGTACTGTGATAAAAGGACATTTTTGGATATGTTTCAACAGAAAAAAATACCAATGAAAACAACGATAAATGTGTTGGGTCCATTTTGATATTGAAGGGGAACCATAAAAATCACATACTGTTCCAACTAAACCAAGACTTTTACTCCAACTTGTTGGACATTGTTATTATAGAAGGAAATTGTTGGATATGGTTCAATAGTAAACCAATAAACACAACGATGAAAGTGTCAGATGCTTTTTAATATTAAAGAGGAATACGAAAATCACTAATTGTCCAAACTAAACCAAAACTCTTGCTCCAACCTGTTGGAAACTGTGTTACTATAGAAGGAAATTGTTGAATATGTTTTTAACGGTAAAAAGGGCCAATGAACACAGCGATGAAAGTGTCGGATACTTTTTAATATTAAAGAGGAATATGAAAATCACATTCTGTCTAAACAAAATCAAAACTACTTGGACCCTGTATGCTTCAGTAATCAGATCTTGGGTGTGACCACTTCCGATCATTAATAAAAAATATATATATACACAAAACCAAAAATCTCATTCCCACCTTATCTTACAACCGTTCCCAGACAAAAAAGTTTTTTTTTATGGCTATCGCACGGGTGCAGCGCACCGAACAAAAATCTTATCTCCGCCAGTTTCCGCCGGAGCTGGGCTTTATCGATCTTCGGGAAGTTCTTGTTTTGGTCTGAAGTCGGACCGAGTCGAGGCGGGATTGCGAACTGTCGACTCAAAATAATCGGTTTCCAGTAAACACACGAGCGGAAAAGAAACAAACCGACGTCCTGGATGCGTAAATATTTAAACGAGCCGCGCTATTTTGCAATCGCTCTTATGCAACAACCTTTGGCATGCGTTCCGATGGAATGCTCCACAGAATATACACACAGCCGGTTGCGTTTTGTGTTGTTTACATACGCGATTAATAAATACAATGTTGCGTTTCTAGTAATGGCATTCGGGAATTGTGTAACGCAACGAAAATCATTCTGTCTGCGAGTAATATATTGGAAAGCTGGTTAATTTAATTAACGTGTCCAGTATAATTAATCGTGTACTTATTTATTTATATCTTCAAATTGGAAATCTTTAGAAAAATATAATTAACTAAGCCTAATTCATAACCAAATCACTAATTTAGGAATTAGGTAACTCAAATTTTAGAAGTAGTTTAGTTCAGCGGTTCTGAAACTTTTAAACTTTGCGACCCACTTTTTAGTAACGTAATATGTAGCGACTCACTTTTATGCTAACTCAGATGACTTACTAAAATTAGGTTATTTGCTAGTTACTACAGTTACCGATTATGAGAAATAGTAAATTTAATTTGGTTAGTTGGCAATTTCATATGCTAGAAATGTTATAACTAGCAGGGCAACCCACTCTAAGTAGCTTAAATTTATAATAAGTTACCTGCTAGTTGTAACGTAAAGAACAATTAACCTAAGTAACCTGCAACCAGCCTAACCTTGAGTTCAGCAAACCAAGTATTCAGCTACTAATTGAACTAGCTTACAGTTTAGCTGAAGATGCTGGATAACAGACTATGAAATTAGGTTATTTTTAAGTTAAATTAATTGCCACGGAAGTAACCAATCTTTCTTAAGAAGTTGATAACCAGTTAGAGTTAGGCCAGTAAGTAATCCTCAAACATCTAAGCTACAATTTGTGAAGTTATGTTTCCTACTAGGTCAATTTCGTATGTTAATGCAATTGCTAGTTACCTGGGTTGCGTTAATTTCAAGATATTAAAGTAATCAACAACCAACGTTACTTAGGGAACAAGTTTAATGAAGGGTTAGGAAAACTTAGTACCCTTCTGGAAATCATACTTGGATTGATTGGTTGACATCTAAGCTAAGGTTATTTTAGATGACAGACAGTGAAGTTATGCGTATTTTCAGGTTAGATTTCTTAGGTTAAGAAGGCGCGCACCCAGAATTTTGTCTTAGGGGGGGCTCATGCGTCTTGAAGGGGGCCCATTTCGGTCTTATAAGGGAGGAGGGGCTCACGCATTTAAACCAGGCATTTTACAGACAAAACACGAAATTGGACAAAATGCGTTTTATCTAGACTAAACGCGAAATGTCTACTGCTTATAGACATAGTCCGAGTTAAAACATAATTTCGGGTTTTGTCCACATGAGTTTAAACAAGTCCTAATATACTAAGTGTCATAAAAATGTCAAATTTGTAAAGTAATAATAATGGAAGCTTAACGTTAATCGAAATTATTGAAAATATAAAAACATTGTGCGTTATTTTGACGCTCGCAGATTAACAATGAAATAATGAACAATTTGTAAGGAAATATTAATTTCTTTGTTTTTTATCTAAAAAACAACAACAAAATTGAGCCGATAAAGGTAGACAAGCTAAATGTTGGGAATAAATTATGAAAAATACGATACATTCTCCCGCTTTTTTCCGAAATTATAAAATAAATTGATCAAACAAAACAAAACAAAAAACTACTAAAAAAGATCACTTTGTTTTATAAACAAAGTGACAAGTTATCCGCGTGGCGCATGAAGTAAAATTTCGAGTTTAGAAAAGCCTGAAAATTTGGATTTGCCAGGGCGCGACGCCCCGGCAAATCCAAATTTTCAGGCTTTTCTAAACTTGTAATTTTACACTTAAATATTGTAATGTTTGCTAAAGGCGTATATTTTTAAACCATTGATTTGGTTGCCATTCACTTTGTAGTACATCTTTATCAAAATAATATTAAAAACTTAATTTGATAATTACTAGCTTGTAGTTGAATCTATAGTCACTATTAAAGTTAAAATAAACGGGGACCCTATCAAAACAAATTTTCAAGCTTCTCTAAACTTATTTTATGCTTAATCCGGTAGTGGATAACACTCGTACAATGGGCATAAGATGGCGTTTACGCTTTCGAACACTCGTATAAAGCTCAAATTGATCTCCTTTCAAACGCATTTTTTTGCTGTTTCATGTAAATACAATTCAAGTTTAAGATATTCTGAAATATTATATAATAACATGATTGAGGTCATTGTTATCAGTTTGTTGCATTCATAATGAGGCATTTTTGCATTTGAAATCACGAGCGCGAACCGTGAAATATTTTTGCATGAGCGAACAGAGCGCGGTTTTCCAAACAGGATAAAGGAAACTACGCATCGCTACCGAATTTTCCGGAAAAATATCGGCTGTGATATAACCAGGAAATTTACGAGAGTACGTATCATAATCATATAATTTATAGGGTTCTTCCTCACAAAACCGCAAAAAAATGTAAGATGTCCATAATAGCACTTTCCCCGTTTGTGAAAATTTCTGAAAAAATAGCTGTTGGTTTTAAAAACAAAAAAAAACCTTCAAAATCTATTTATTATTAACACAAAAAATCGTTGATAACAGATCAAATATCTGATATTATGTTATTGTAATTAAAGATGATGTTTTGATGTGCTCATGGACTCAACATTAAATCAGTGTTTGGGGACCTCGGCGGGGGCCTCCTAACTCACGGGTCGCGGGTTCGAGTCCCGCCGGGTTGGAGCATTTTAAAGTACAAAATGATTCCACCGGGGTCCATGGATGTGTGTGAATATGTTTATGGCATCCAAATATACGTAAATATAGTTAAATTACAAAAATAGCAAGGTGAATTGTTGAATAGTTAAAAACCAATAACCAATAAATATTAAAAAAAAATTCAGGCGCGTAAAACACAGGTTCAGCGCCTGGCACATGAAGTTTCGCATAAAGTTTTGAGTTTAAAAAAGCCTGAAAATCAACGCTTAAACTGTTGAGAATTAATCACTAAGAAATATTTCTCAGTCCAATTTTTTTTTGGGATCGAAATGTCTCAAACAAAATAGTTGTTTCAATAAATAATGCATTTAATAAAAATGAATGGTTATCAAATGTCAAAAATGCAAATGTTAATGACTTGGTGGAGTTTTTTTATAAAATGATTAATGAGGGCATTAATACATTTGTACCTCAAAGAGTATATAACAATAGTTACAATAATTATCCTAAATGCATGTCACAGGAACTAAAAGTTCTCGTAAATAAGAAAAAATCAGCTCATATAAAATCGAAACAAACTGGTAACTATGACGACTATGTAGTTTTTAAGTCAATACGCAGCCAATGTAAAACACTGTCAAATAATTTATACCATAACTACATAGCTAATGTTGAATCAAAGCTCAATTCCAATCCTAAATACTTTTGGAATTATGTTAAGGACTTAAAAAATGATAACGGTATACCAAAATTAATGCATTTGGATTCTAGAAAAGGTTCCGATGTTAAACAGATCGCTGATTTGTTTGCTGATTATTTTACTACAGTCTATGCGACGGATAATAGTCCAAATAACATTAATTCACCTTCTAAATACGCAATTGGTAGCAGCACTCTTTCATTATCTATGGAAGATATATTTAATGAAATCTTACATCTGAAAGTAAGCAAGGCCCCAGGTCCTGATGGAATCTCAACTTATATTCTGTTAAATTGCATATATTCACTTTGTAGCCCCTTATTTGATATTTTTTCTAAATCTTTATCTTCTGGAGTATTTCCATCAATGTGGAAGATGAGCTTTATTAACCCAATTTATAAATCTGGTGATCGTAATATGATTTCTAATTATAGAGGTGTTTGCCTTCAGTCTCCTATTTCAAAAATTCTAGATAAATTGGTTTGCAATCAGATTTACTGGATGGCTAAATCCGTTCTCTCTAATAAACAACATGGCTTTATATCCAATCGATCGACAGCCACAAATTTGCTATGTTACCACCAATACTTAGTTAACGCTTTTCATGATAACTATCAAGTAGATTCCATTTATCTAGATTTTTCGAAGGCTTTTGATAGAGTAGATCACTTTATCTTATTAGAGAAATTAGTATTACTTGGGTTTAATGCACTTACGATTGGATGGCTCGCTGATTTTTTGAATAATAGAACACAAATGGTAAAAATCAATAACTTTATATCAAAACCTATATCTGTTACTTCGGGGGTCCCACAAGGCATACATTTGGGGCCAATTTTGTTTTTATTATTCATTAATGATATTGAACGAAGCATTTGCAATAGCGAAATACTTTTATATGCAGATGATATAAAAATATTTAGAATTATTAACACCTTAGAAGACTGTAAATATTTACAAGAAGATTTGGATAAAATTCATGACTGGTGCTTGAATAACAAGCTTTATTTAAATATTAATAAGTGTACTAAAATTTCATTCTCTCGGAAGCATTCAGTTATTAATTATTCTTATAGAATTGGTCAAAATATCATTCCCGAAGTGAATGAAATGAAAGATTTGGGTGTTATTTTCGACAGCAAGTTATCTTTTATATCTCATATAACTAATATATGCAACAAATCATTAAAGATGTGGGGTTTCGTGTGGTGAGTATGTAGAATTCTGAGTCCATCGTGTTTGAAAACTTTATATTGTTCTATGGTTCGTTCTAACTTGGAATACGCATCAATAATTTGGTCACCGCATACATCGGGTCTCACCAACAGATTAGAAACCATACAAAAGAAGTTCTTTCGTACGATGGAGTACAAGTTGGTTAAATACCATTCACTTGGCTCTTATTCAGATATAATGGCTGAATTAAAAAAGAAAACCCTAGAAGATCGTCGCACAATTAACGACTTAATTTATCTACATAAAATTGTAAACGGAGCGATTGATTGTCCAGAGATTTTATCCATGCTTGACTTCTACGTACCCTGCCATGATCGTAGTCTAAGGTCTAACCCAATTTTTCGCCTGAGGACGTTTTCATCTAATTATGGTCATAATAATCCCATTGCAAGGATGATGCGAGCTGCGAATAGTTTGGACACGGAATTTATATCGTTATTCGGATCCAATTTAGTTACATTTAAGAATCATCTAACCCACTTAGAGGTTTTTAACAAATAGCCGATAAACTGTGCGATAATTCATATTTATTGTTTGATTAGTGTTGTTAATTTTTTTTTTTGCATGATTTCGGTGTTTAATACAATAAAAATTAACTGCTTTTTAGTGAGCATAGTATAATTATTTAGTTTTAGTTTTAGATTTATTTCAAATACATTGCATTACTATCTAGATTGTCTACATTGTGTATTTTAAATTTAGTATAGTTTATACATGATATATTTAAGCATTAACTTGTTTTTGTAAAAGGGGTTTCCCGTTGAATATGAATAAATAAATAAAAAAAAATAAAATATTTGGAAAAGTCTCAACGTGCAGAAACTCGATATTAATTTTAATTAGTTTTTATATTTTGAAAATAATCCTGAAGCATTAAGTATTAAGATCGTTTTTAGGGGATTGCTCAAAGAAGTATAAACATCCTAAAGCATTAACTTATATTTAATTTATTCTTCTTTTGGAAACCCTCTCAAAAATATATTGATACTTTATGCTTCAGGATTATTTTATCAACGATATTTTCCCGAGGATTGCCAAAAGAAGTAAAAATAACTTGAAACTTCAAATTTCAAGACAATCTATTTCCCTAGGACTATTTAAGATCCCAAATTCTTAATAATTTTTGTTTTAATACACAAAAAGTGCGATTTATTACGCAATCTACAACACACGTGTCTTAAGACTAAATCATACACTCATTGTAATAACTACTTTCCGAGCTAATACAAATACATTTTTGTTTTGATTTTGTTTATTTTATACATCAGCAAACGTGGGCATGTAAAGGCGAATTGTTGAGGTTATTGAGCAGAAAGTAGAATCTTTTGGTGTTGATTTTTTGCCACGCATATAACTGTCTTTTGCTGATTTCTAGTAATCACTTGTTTTAATTGTCACTTCCAATAGAGAATTAGTATTCCTAACGAGGAGTAACTAACTATTCATCCTGTAGCGCCGTTGTCCCATTAAAGTCAGTGCGTTTTGAAGTTAATGCGTCTAGGATTCACGACTCCGACTACTACCTTAGCTACTCTATCAACGATTTTTTGGGCGCTTCGCGCTACGCGACCAAACCAAATTTTTAGGCTTTTCTAAACTCGAAATTTTACTTCATGCTTAGCCTGGGAGTGGAAAACACTCGCTTAAAGCTTCAAATTGGATTCTTTTAATAAACCGAGCACGGGAAATGTGCAACGTATGCATACGGATACTTCAAAGAAAAATTCTCGTAAATGTTCGGTGTTACATAAAACTCTCTGTATATTATCATTAATTAAAATAATTAATTAATCATATATTTAGTCTGTAAATAATTAGGCTTTGAATATTTTTTTAATAAAAACTGACGGCAATATTAAAAATGTTAATGGTTGCAAATAATAGATTCAAATTTATTTTTAAAGGATTTGTATCCGATTAAAAAAAAAAGAGGATTCGAATCTTTGATTCGAATCATATATATTTTTTTAATTTTATTAGTTCTTTATTGAAGTTCTTAACATTAATCTAACTAGTGTTTTCCACTTCTGGTTAAGCATGAAGTAAAATTTCGAGTTTAGAAAAGCCTGAAAATTTGGATTTGCCGGGGCGCGCGAGCGAAGCGAGTCGCGCCCCGGCAAATCCAAATTTTCAGGCTTTTCTAAACTCGAAATTTTACTTCATGCGCCACGCGTATAAAGCACTGATTTATCATGAAGTTCAATAACACATATATCATCATTAGTTTAAATAATTAATTAATCAGATATTTAGTCTGTAAATAATTAGGCTTTGAACATTTTTGTAAATAAAAGCTGACGGCGATATTAAAAATGTTAATGGTTACAAATAATAGATTCAAATTTATTTTTAAAGGATTTGTATCCGATTCCAAAAAAAAGAGGATTCGAATCTTTGATTCGAATCATATATATTTTTTTAATTTTATTAGTTCTTTATTGAAGTTCTTAACATTAATCTAACGAGTGTTTTCCACTTCTGGTTAAGCATGAAGTAAAATTTCGAGTTTAGAAAAGCCTGAAAATTTGGATTTGCCGGGGCGCGCGAGCGAAGCGAGTCGCGCCCCGGCAAATCCAAATTTTCAGGCTTTTCTAAACTCGAAATTTTACTTCATGCGCCACGCGTATAAAGCACTAATTTATACGGGTGTGAAGTTAGCAATAGATCCAGCAATAGATTTTAAAAAAATCATATCTCGGAAAAAACAAAAGCAAATTAAATGAAATTGAAGATATACCCTTCAAATAGCCTAAATTATTACCCCAAGAAATATAAAACCCTTAACTTTTACCCTTCATATTTTTTCACCCCTTCCAAAAATTTGTTATGATTTTTTTTTAATTTGGCAATATTTCATAAAGTTACTTTTTAGCTCAAAACATCTCTATAATACCTTCTTTTGATAAATGAAATCAAAAAAACGTTTCGACACCCCGTTCGCCACTAAACTATTGTTTTACCCTAAGATTTCAAAAATTAATATCTCAGAGAAAAAAAAAATACAAATCGAATAAAATTTAAAATACACGATAAGAGATGTCTAAGTCATCACCAAAAAAAATTAACCCTTAATTTTTACCTATAATATTTTTTCACCCCTTCCAAAAATGTAATCAATTTTTTTCTACTTTGGCAATGTTCCATAAAATTCATTTTTATCTCAAAATATCTCTATTCTACCCTCTTTTAATACACCTAATCAAAAAAACGTTTCGTCACCCTGTTCACCCCTAAAATATTTTCTTTACCCCGTGAATATGGAAATCAATATTTCCGAGAAAGCAAAATCATATCAAACAAAATATTACTAAGGAATACATCTTAATTAATAGCACAAAGAAGATCAACCCCTAAACTTACCCTTTCATTTTTTCTTGTCTTTAAATGTAATATATATATATTTTTATAAATTCACAATCTTCCTAAATGTTGATATGTATCATATATTATTTCTTTTTATCATGAGTGTGTTTACTCTAATAAGCAAAAGTAAAAAAAAGTGCCAGGCACATTACCCCCAAATAATAAAATAATAATCTCCTGATCGTCGTATGGATTTATATGCGTATGGAATTATGTGCAACGATTTAAACATTATTTTTTCTGAATTTGGCAAAAGGCCATAGATAAATAAAAATTGTTATTTTAATTATTAATTACACACATTAATGATTAAAATAACAATTTTTATTTATCTATGGCTCTTTGCCAAATATGGAGAAAATAATGTTTAATTTATTGCATATAGATCCATACGTGACGAGCGGGAGATTTTTTTTTTCGGGGGTGGAAAAGTGCTCCAAACGTTTTTCTGACTTTTGATTATGAAAGTACACACATTAATGATAAGAATAACAATTTCTATTTATCTATGGCTCTTTGCCAAATATGGAAAAAATAATGTTTAATTTATTACATATAGATCCATACGTGACGAGCGGGAGATTATTTTTTTTTTGGGGGTGAAAAAGTGCTCCAAACGTTTCTTTGACTTTTGATTATGAAAGTACACACATTATTGATAAGAATAACAATTTTTATTTATCTATGGCTCTTTGCCAAATATGGAAAAAATAATGTTTAATTTATTACATATAGATCCATACGTGACGAGCGGGAGATTTTTTTTTTCGGGAGTGAAAAAGTGCTCCAAACGTTTTTTTGACTTTTGATTATAAAAGTACACACATTAATGATAAGAATAACAATTTTTATTCATCTATGGCTCTTTGCCAAATATGGAAAAAATAATGTTTAATTTATTACATATAGATCCATACGTGACGAGCGGGAGATTTTTTTTTCGGGGGTGAAAAAGTGCTCCAAACGTTTTTTTGACTTTTGATTATGAAAGTACACACATTAATGATAAGAATAACAATTTTTATTTATCTATGGCTCTTTGCCAAATATGGAAAAAATAATGTTTAATTTATTACATATAGATCCATACGTGACGAGCGGGAGATTTTTTTTTTCGGGAGTGAAAAAGTGCTCCAAACGTTTTTTTGACTTTTGATTATAAAAGTACACACATTAATGATAAGAATAACAATTTTTATTTATCTATGGCTCTTTGCCAAATATGGAAAAAATAATGTTTAATTTATTACATATAGATCCATACGTGACGAGCGGGAGATTTTTTTTTTCGGGGGTGAAAAAGTGCTCCAAACGTTTTTTTGACTGTTGATTATGAAAGTACACACATTAATGATAAGAATAACAATTTTTATTTATCTATGGCTCTTTGCCAAATATGGAAAAAATAATGTTTAATTTATTACATATAGATCCATACGTGACGAGCGGGAGATTTTTTTTTTCGGGGGTGAAAAAGTGCTCCAAACGTTTTTTTGACTTTTGATTATAAAAGTACACACATTAATGATAAGAATAACAATTTTTATTTATCTATGGCTCTTTGCCAAATATGGAAAAAATAATGTTTAATTTATTACTTATAGATCCATACGTGACGAGCGGGAGATTTTTTTTTCGGGGCTGAAAAAGTGCTCCAAACGTTTTTTTGACTTTTGATTATAAAAGTACACACATTAATGATAAGAATAACAATTTTTATTTATCTATGGCTCTTTGCCAAATATGGAAAAAATAATGTTTAATTTATTACATATAGATCCATACGTGACGAGCGGGAGATTTTTTTTTTTTTGGGGATGAAAAAGTGCTCCAAACGTTTTTTTGACTTTTGATTATAAAAGTACACACATTAATGATAAGAATAACAATTTTTATTTATCTATGGCTCTTTGCCAAATATGGAAAAAATAATGTTTAATTTATTATATATAGATCCATACGTGACAAGCGGGAGATTTTTTTTTTCGGGGGTGAAAAAGTGCTCCAAACGTTTTTTTGACTGTTGATTATGAAAGTACACACATTAATGATAAGAATAACAATTTTTATTTATCTATGGCTCTTTGCCAAATATGGAAAAAATAATGTTTAATTTATTACATATAGATCCATACGTGACGAGCGGGAGATTTTTTTTTTTTCGGGAGTAAAAAAGTGCTCCAAACGTTTTTTTGACTTTTGATTATAAAAGTACACACATTAATGATAAGAATAACAATTTTTATTTATCTATGGCTCTTTGCCAAATATGGAAAAAATAATGTTTAATTTATTACATATAGATCCATACGTGACGAGCGGGAGATTTTTTTTTTCGGGGATGAAAAAGTGCTCCAAACGTTTTTTTGACTTTTGATTATAAAAGTACACACATTAATGATAAGAATAACAATTTTTATTTATCTATGGCTCTTTGCCAAATATGGAAAAAATAATGTTTAATTTATTATATATAGATCCATACGTGACAAGCGGGAGATTTTTTTTTTTCGGGGGTGAAAAAGTGCTCCAAACGTTTTTTTGACTGTTGATTATGAAAGTACACACATTAATGATAAGAATAACAATTTTTATTTATCTATGGCTCTTTGCCAAATATGGAAAAAATAATGTTTAATTTATTACATATAGATCCATACGTGACGAGCGGGAGATTTTTTTTTTTCGGGAGTGAAAAAGTGCTCCAAACGTTTTTTTGACTTTTGATTATAAAAGTACACACATTAATGATAAGAATAACAATTTTTATTTATCTATGGCTCTTTGCCAAATATGGAAAAAATAATGTTTAATTTATTACATGTAGATCCATACGTGACGAGCGGGAGATTTTTTTTTTCGGGGATGAAAAAGTGCTCCAAACGTTTTTTTGACTTTTGATTATAAAAGTACACACATTAATGATAAGAATAACAATTTTTATTTATCTATGGCTCTTTGCCAAATATGGAAAAAATAATGTTTAATTTATTATATATAGATCCATACGTGACGAGCGGGAGATTTTTTTTTTTCGGGAGTGAAAAAGTGCTCCAAACGTTTTTTTGACTTTTGATTATAAAAGTACACACATTAATGATAAGAATAACAATTTTTATTTATCTATGGCTCTTTGCCAAATATGGAAAAAATAATGTTTAATTTATTACATGTAGATCCATACGTGACGAGCGGGAGATTTTTTTTTTCGGGGATGAAAAAGTGCTCCAAACGTTTTTTTGACTTTTGATTATAAAAGTACACACATTAATGATAAGAATAACAATTTTTATTTATCTATGGCTCTTTGCCAAATATGGAAAAAATAATGTTTAATTTATTACATATAGATCCATACGTGACGAGCGGGAGATTTTTTTTTTCGGGGATGAAAAAGTGCTCCAAACGTTTTTTTGACTTTTGATTATAAAAGTACACACATTAATGATAAGAATAACAATTTTTATTTATCTATGGCTCTTTGCCAAATATGGAAAAAATAATGTTTAATTTATTACATATAGATCCATACGTGACGAGCGGGAGATTTTTTTTTCGGGGGTGAAAAAGTGCTCCAAACGTTTTTTTGACTTTTGATTATAAAAGTACACACATTAATGATAAGAATAACAATTTTTATTTATCTATGGCGCTTTGCCAAATATGGAAAAAATAATGTTTAATTTATTGCATATACATCCATACGTGACGAGCGGGATTTTTTTTTTTTTTTTTCGGGGGTGGAAAAGTGCTCCAAACGTTTTTTTGACTTTTGATTATGAAAGTACACACATTAATGATAAGAATAACAATTTTTATTTATCTATGGCTCTTTGCCAAATTCGGAAAAAATAATGTTTAATTTATTGCATATAGATCCATACGTGACGAGTGGGAGATTTTTTTATTTCGGGGGTGGAAAAGTGCTCCAAACGTTTATTTGACTTTTGATTATGAAAGTACACACATTAATGATAAGAATATCAATTTTTATTTATCTATGGCTCTTTGCCGAATTCGGAAAAAAATAATGTTTAAATCGTTGCACATAATTCCATACGCATATAAATCCATACGACGAGCAGGAGATTATTATTTTATTATATGGGGGTAAAGTGCCTGACACTTTTTTTTACTTTTGATAAAAAGAAATAATATATGATACATAACAAAATTTAAGATGATTATGAATTTTAATAAATATATATATTACATTTAAAGACAAGAAAAAAGGAAATGGTAATTTTAGGGGTTGATCTTCTTTGTGCTATTAATTAAGATGTATTCCTTAGTAATATTTTGTTTGATTTGATTTTGCTTTCTCGGAAATATTGATTTCCATAAGAAAATATTTTAGGGGTGAACAGGGTGACGAAACGTTTTTTTTGATTAGGTGTATTAAAAGAGGGTAGAATAGAGATATTTTGAGATAAAAATGAATTTTATGGAACATTGCCAAAGTAGAAAAAAATTGATTACGTTTTTGGAAGGGGTGAAAAAATATTATAGGTAAAAATTATGGGTCAATTTTTTTTGGGTGATAACTTAGACATCTCTTATCGTGTATTTTAAATTTTATTCGATTTGTATTTTTTTTTTCTCTGAGATATTAATTTTTGAAATCTTAGGGTAAAACAATAGTTTAGTGGCGAACGGGGTGTCGAAACGTTTTTTTGATTTCATTTATCAAAAGAAGGTATTATAGAGATGTTTTGAGCTAAAAAGTAACTTTATGAAATATTGCCAAATTAAAAAAAAATCATAACAAATTTTTGGAAGGGGTGAAAAAATATGAAGGGTAAAAGTTAAGGGTTTTATATTTCTTGGGGTAATAATTTAGGCTATTTGAAGGGTATATCTTCAATTTCATTTAATTTGCTTTTGTTTTTTCCGAGATATGATTTTTTTAAAATCTATTGCTGGATCTATTGCTAACTTCACACCCGTCTAATTTATCCTGAAGTTCAATAACACATATATCATCATTAGTTTAAATAATTAATTAATCAGATATTTAGTCTGTAAATAATTAGGCTTTGAACATTTTTGTAAATAAAAGCTGACGGCGATATTAAAAATGTTAATGGTTACAAATAATATATTCAAATTTATTTTTAAAGGATTTGTATCCGATTCCAAAAAAAAGAGGATTCGAATCTTTGATTCGAATCATATATATTTTTTTAATTTTATTAGTTCTTTATTGAAGTTCTTAACATTAATCTAACGAGTGTTTTCCACTTCTGGTTAAGCATGAAGTAAAATTTCGAGTTTAGAAAAGCCTGAAAATTTGGATTTGCCGGGGCGCGCGAGCGAAGCGAGTCGCGCCCCGGCAAATCCAAATTTTCAGGCTTTTCTAAACTCGAAATTTTACTTCATGCGCCACGCGTATAAAGCACTAATTTATCCTGAAGTTCAATAACACATATATCATCATTAGTTTAAATAATTAATTAATCAGATATTTAGTCTGTAAATAATTAGGCTTTGAACATTTTTGTAAATAAAAGCTGACGGCGATATTAAAAATGTTAATGGTTACAAATAATAGATTCAAATTTATTTTTAAAGGATTTGTATCCGATTCAAAAAAGAGGACTCTAATCTTTGATTGGAATCATATTTTTCTCTTACGAATCCTTTATTCGAGTATTCGTGATTCGAATCATATTAGGTGATTCGGAATCATATTTTTATTTTTTTTTAATTTTATTAGGTCTTTATTGAAGTTCTTAACATTATTCTAACGAGTGTTTTCCACTCCTTGTTAAGCATGAAGTAAAATTTCGAGTTTAAAAAAGCGTGAAAATTTGGAATTGCCGGGGCGCGCGAGCGAAGCGAGTCGCGGCCCGGCAAATCCAAATTGTCAGGCTTTTCTAAACTCGACATTTTACTTTATGCGCGACGAGTATAAAACACTGATTTATCCCGAAGTTTAATAGCACATATATTATCATTAATTAGTCAGATATTTAGTAAAAATGTTAATGGTTACAAATAATAGATTCAAATTTATTTTTAAAGGATTTGTATCCGATTCTAAAAAAAGAGGATTCGAATCTTTGATTCGAATCATATATATTTTTTTAATTTTATTAGTTCTTTATTGAAGTTCTTAACATTAATCTAACGAGTGTTTTCCACTTCTGGTTAAGCATGAAGTAAAATTTCGAGTTTAGAAAAGCCTGAAAATTTGGATTTAGCGAGTCGCGCCCCGGCAAATCCAAATTTTCAGGCTTTTCTAAACTCGAAATTTTACTTCATGCGCCACGCGTATAAAGCACTGATTTATCCTGAAGTTCAATAACATATATATCATCATTAGTTTAAATAATTAATTAATCAGATATTTAGTCTGTAAATAATTAGGCTTTGAACATTTTTGCTAATAAAAACTGACGGCGATATTAAAAACGTTAATGGTTGCAAATAATAGATTCAAATTTATTTTTAAAGCATTTGTATCCGATTCAAAAAAGAGGATTCGAATCTTTAATTCGAATCATTTTTTATACTTACGAATCCTTTATTCAAGTATTCGTGATTCGAATCATATTAGGCGATTCGGCTTCGTGATTCGAATCCTGTTTTTGAGGATTCATCTCAGCTCTGGTATATAGTATATTGGGACATGTATACTTAAAAGAAAGAACTCCCTGTATAATTGATTTACATAACAAATGATAGTAAAAAACGACCTTCCTGTATAGTATGTATTGATCACGTGCAGTTGCATTAAAATCTAAACTTTATTATTATGTCTATGTGAAATAAAATAGTCATTCTGGCACGGCTATTTTTAACCATTTATTTCAAGGATCTCTCACGTAAGGCACGTGCTCTAAAATGGGCAATAGAAAGCAAGACAAGACCTAAAACAAACGCAATGCGTTGGGTTTTCTCGTTTTTTTTTTCTTCCTCTGCTTTTAGTATACGAAGTAAATGTGTTTGATCTCAATATAACACTTTATATAAAATCCAAATGATTCACGGCATTTTTCCTAATTAAAAATAACCAAATCATTCGCATTATACAAAAATGGCATTATACCCGAAAAACTGAAATTTACGAAAAGACCGCATCTGCTGATTTAAGACAAAGTCGATTTTTTTTCTTCAACAATTTTCAACAACCTAATCATTCGCATTATACAAAAATGGCATTATACCCGAAAAACTGAAATTTACGAAAAGACCGCATCTGCTGATTTAAGACAAAGTCGATTTTTTTTCTTCAACGATTTTTAGAAAATCCAGTGGAGATATTAAAATTGCGTTTATTAATTTTTGAGTAAGTTTATTCCTTGATCTTGACTATTTTTGTCAGATTTAGTTATTTCTGTAATTTTCATTCTCAAAAAAAAACCGAGGTGGAACTAAAATTCACTTTTTTTCAAAAGCCGAAGGAAAACTAAAATATCTACGAAAAAAAAAAAACTGAAATGGTCTCAATCGAGTGAGGGGACCTCAAAACGCATATTTCCGCAAACAGTTTTGATTTAAAAATTGCAAAAAAGTGAAACTGTTGGAGAATTAAAATTTAACAAATGTTCACTTGCGTGTTTGAACCGAAATAAACCGATATTTGTTTTCGGTTCAGTTCCGGTTTTCGTTCCGACAAAAATAACGGTTTTTTCGGTTTTTGGTTCAGGGTTCAAAGCCCTGATTTAAATACACCCTGTATGATATTTTTTTTTGTAATTCTGCTCCAAAGCCGCGACATCGTCAATGGCAAGATCAAAAATTAAATGCACTTTGTGTAGTGCATTTTACGTTTTTAAAAGAAGAAAAAAACATTTGATAGTAGATAAGCTGAAAAACCACAGGTCGATAGGTTTGAAAATACAGTACTTTATATAAAATTACACATTTATAGAGTGTAGCAAGAATATATGAATTTTAAATATAAAATTAATATATTCTTGCTACACTCTATAAATGTATAATTTTATATAAAGTATTGTATTGTATAGCTGAGGCTGTTAGTTGTTAAAACTCCACAATATCACTTAAATAACACACTTAATATGTTTAGGTTTCAAAATAATGTTTATTGTACTACAACAATTGTTTCACCACACAGTGGCTTCATCAGGTAGATGAATGATAGATGAATGATCATTCATCTACCTTATAAAGCCACTGTGTGGTGAAACAATTGTTGTAGTACAATAAACATTATTTTAAAACCTCGTTCGTAATTAAAAGAAAAAGTATTGGTCCACAGTGCGATCCTTGAGGTACAGCTGAGAGAACATTAATGGGTTTTGAGATGAAATGATTAATTTTGACAAATTGAATCCTATCGGTCAAGAAACTGTGCAGCCACTTGGTAACAGAAACTCCTAAGCCCATACATTTCGAACGAATGTTTCCACTCCCAGGCTAAGCAATTTATAAGAGCCTGAAAATTTGGTTTTATGGCCAAACCATTTTCATTTTCAGGCTCTTATAAACTCGAAATTTTACTTCATGCGCCACGCTTATAAAATACTTAAATATTGTGAAGTTAGAAATACACTAAAAACTACTTATATAAAATGAGTAATAATCAAAATATTTAAATAACAAAATATTTACACTTTCCTTCACACATTCTCAAGCCAGGTTGAATAATACAATGTATCAAATTAACTTATTTACTAATTTATTAAGCAACAAATTAATAATGTTGCGTTATTGCATCAATACCGCTTAATGGGTTAATAACAAAATGGCGCTTTATTTCCGAAAATATTTTACTTTGAAAATGATTGTATAGGGATTTGCTTGATTGTATTAATTAGGAAATAACATAATATATAAAATTACGAAAAAACTATTCGTGAAAATGCAAACAGTGTCTTAATTAATAAGACAATTTAAGACGATAAATATCCATTGAAACAACTACTTCCCGTGCAAATACACCTCCGGATATTGAATTATACAATGAAATATTTAAAATCTTATTTAATTTGACATTAGACATTAGACATTAGTTTTAATCCAAGTCCTTTCACTTCTAATTTGTTGCTATCTCTCCTTTCATTTTAAATTGTATTGTTAGTTGGTTTGAAGAGAATTTGACCTAAACGTTACATATACTTTAATAGAGCGTTGTAACAAATCAAATTAAATAAGATTTTAAATATTTCATTGTATAATTCAATATCCGGAGGTGTATTTGCACGGGAAGTAGTTGTTTCAATGGATATTTATCGTCTTAAATTGTCTTATTAAGACACTGTTTGCATTTTCACGAATAGTTTTTCGTAATTTTATATAACATATTAAGTGTGTTATTTAAGTGATAAAGTATTGTATTTTCAAACCTATCGACCTGTGGTTTTTCAGCTTATCTACTACCAAATGTTTTTTTCTTCTTTTGAAAAGTCACAGGTTGATAACGTAAAATGCACTACACAAAGTGCACTTAATTTTTGATCTTGCCATTGACGATGTCACGGCTTTGGAGCAATAGATGGCGTAGCTGTTGATTTCTGCGAACTGAATTGATAAAATACGCTATAAAATCATTATTTTTAATAAGTGCATACAACAAACTCGTGCGGCCACACGTTTTTTTCATAATTCGCGAAAAAACTAGTGTTCTATTTTTAGAACACCCGGTTAAATATTTCTGTTTTTTTCAATCGTTTTTTTGAATAATTGTTTGTATTCTTTACTTGGTTAAAACACAATTGCGAGGAGTTGCAATGGAGAGTGCATGAAAACCGCGAAAACCGTTGCACAAAACAAACGTCACAATGCAACAAATGGGAAAACCTTGAAGCTATAAATTGATGAAATTAGGTCATGACGAACTCGGCTGTTATCGCGGAAAAATCTCGTTCCTGAAATAAACACTGCACTGTTGTTCGTATTATTCGACCATTCCTGAAATTGGAAAATCGTGTGAACTTTTCCCATTAGGGGTTTTTTTAAATGACGTTCGAATAAAACCGCGGAATTCCATTTACAATTTAATAAAAAATATAATCTTGTAGATCAGTAGCGCTATTTGTGCAATTTTTAAAAACAATTTATTTATTTACAAATTTTTTACTTTTACCTCTAATACAGGCTTTCTCAACCTTTTTCGAGTCGCGCACCCCCCCTTATAACTAATGACAATTTCAGCGCCGAAGCAGGATTAAAAATATACTTTGAATTATACAACATTTCAGTACAGTATTACACGACCAAACCAAATTTTCAGGCTTCTCAAAATTTGAAATTTTACTTCATGCGCCACGCTTACGAAACACTGGTTTTTAAGTGAAGTTAAAATTGTACGTATTTAGCACACTACTTCAGTATCATATTGTAAACTTCACAATAATTCAGTGTTTTAGATACGTGGCGCATGAAGTAAAATTTCGAGTTTAGAAAAGCCTGAAAATTTGGTTTGGTCGTCCCGCTTCGCGGAGCGACTAAACCAAATTTTCAGGCTTTTCTGAACTCGAAATTTTACTTCATGCTTAATCTGGGAGTAAAACACTCGTTCAAATTGAACTCTTTTAAAACAACCAATATCTGCAGATTGACAGTTTATATCTGTGTTTGGTGGCAGCAATGTTTATATAAATGAACGATTTTTTCTACTATTTAAATTTTTTTTATAACTTGATTTTATTTTATTGTTTTGAAACACAATTTTAAATTTTGGTATTTGTAGAGATATCATTGGGAATCTGTTTTGTTGATTTTCTCGGAATCGACAGATAAGATAAAATTAATAAATTGTAATAATTATCCATTGAGATAAAATTGACTAAATGTCAAATTCTGACAGTCGATATAAATCGTTGAGAATGTGTTTTGTTGATTTTCTCGGAATAGACAAATAAGATAAAACTGATAAATTGTAAAAATTATCAATTAAGATAAAATCGACCAAATGTCGACTGTTGATATAAAATCAAAATGTCCAGTTGGCAGATTTAATTGACAAAATATCAATATTGACAGATTGAGTAAAGATTGATAAGAAGTCAAAATTGACAGATAACATTGAAAAAATATTAAAATTGACAAAATATCAAAACAATTGACAGATAAAAATTCACAAATCGCGAGATGATAAAATGTCAAAATTGCCTATATATTGATAATATGCAAAATTGATAATATGTCAAAAATGATAAAATGTTAAAATTGACAGATAAAATAAATCGACATAATGCCTAGTTGACAGATAAGATATAACTGACAAAGTTGACATAATGTCAGACTGAAAAGATAAGATGTCAAATGTCAAAAATGACGGATAAAATAAAATTGACAAATGTCACAAGATGTCAAATTTGACAGATAATTAAAATTTGACAAATATCACAAGATGTCAAATTTAACAGATAATTCAAATTTGACAAATATCACAAGATGTCAAATTTGACAGATAAGACAAAATGTCAAATTTGACAGATAATACAAAATGTTCAATTTAACAGATGAGATAAATTTTACAAGTGTGACAAAATGTAAATTTTGACAGGTAAATCAAAATGTCAAAATTGACAGATGAAATAAAATTGAGTGATGTGATGTCAAATTTGACAAATGAGACAAATATCACAAGATGTCAAATTTAACAGATAATTCAAATTTGACAAATATCACAAGATGTCAAATTTGACAGATAAGACAAAATGTCAAATTTGACAGATAAAACAAAATGTTCAATTTAACAGATGAGATAAATTTTACAAGTGTGACAAAATGTAAATTTTGACAGGTAAATCAAAATGTGAAAATTGACAGATGAAATAAAATTGAGTGATGTGATGTCAAATTTGACAAATGAGATAAAATCGACCAAATGTCAAAATTGACAGAAAGACAGGTAGCGTTAATATATTTTTTCAATGCGTGGGAAACGACATGTTTGACATTTAATGATATTTTTGACATTTAATGACAATTACGACACAAACAGTTGTGATATTAATCGACAGTTGTCACATTTATAGACAATTATGATATTTACTGACAATTGAGACATTTATTGACAATTATAACATTTATTTTTAGACAGTTGTGACATTTATCGACAATTATGACATATTGTATTGATAATTATGACATTTATAGACAGTTAAGGCACTTTGTGACAATTATGTCGATTATCGACAGTAGTGTTATAATGACAAATATGACATTTATCGACAGTTGTGGCATTTATCGACAATTATGACATATATAGACAATTATGACATTAAATGACAATTATGATATTTAGAGACTAATCGGGTGTTTTCCACTCCCAGACTAAGCATGAAGTAAAATTTCAAGTTTAAAAAAGCCCCGCGTAGAAATTTAGTCGAGAAAAATTTTCACGGGGCTTTTCTAAACTCGAAATTTTACTTCATGGTTAGTCTGAAACACTGATTTGACATCTGCATACTTGTTATTTCACATTTGACATCTGTGTACATTTGTAGACTAAACAAGTGTTTATCACTCCCTGACTAAGCATGAAGTAAATTTTCACGGGGCTTTTCTAAACTGGAAATGTTACTTCGTGCGCCACACGCACATAACACTGAGTTAACATTTGACATCTACATACTTGATATTTCACATTCGACATTTCACATTTGACATCTGCTCACTTGACATTTCACATTACATATTACGATTATGACGTCAAATGACAATTAAAACAAAATAATTTAATTTAATTAGGGCTGGATGTTACGACCGTTGAATGGTTTTTTGTTTTGTTGATTCGTCAGAAAAAAGTGTTTTACACGCGTGGCGCAAGAAGTAAAATTTCGACTTTAGAAAAGCCTGAAAATTTGGTTTGGTCGCTACGCGATGAAACCAAATTTCTAGTCTTTTCTAAACTCGAAATTTTACTTCATGCTTAACCTGGGATTGGAAACACTCGTTAAAAGCTTCGAATTGAACTCTTAAGAAAACAACGAATGCCCAGCAGAGAGGAGCAGGAAAGAATCAGAAGCTTCTAAATTCTAAATATGTTATGTATAGAAAAATAATGTTTTTTTTTTTCTAGAAGATGAAGAGACCTAGATATAAGCGACAAAAATAATAATTGATAACCAGAAATGTTTTTTGTTAAAAAAAGACATGATTATCTGCAACTAAGCGATCAAAAAATGGTTACTATGGTCAAACATGCTAATTATTCTTTTAATTAAATATCAATTTGAAAACTCATTTCGTTAAATTGGTTTTTTTATGAATCAAAGGCTGGAAAGGGTGCCAAATGGGGGGCCACTGACCCTTGCATTGAATTTGGCATCATGTTGCAAATACCTCTCTGGATGACCTTGACATGAAAAAGATCTTGAATTCACGGCCAGGGCAATTGACTTTGGCATTGAAAAAGTACGCAAAATCCGCAGAGTGGATTTAGCAAAATATTCCTGGCGAAAAAAAAACTCATTTGCAACTGAAACCAATAAAATATTCGATATTCGCTTCATTGAGAATGATTCAATAATTGTATTAAGCAAATTAAACACACGATCAAGATTCGTTCTTGAAAATGTTATTTTGTTTCTAATGATTTCTAATACTCCGTTTCATTGAAAATATTTTTGAAATGTGTCTCTTAAATGAATAGATTAATTTTAAAAAAATAGACCAGATATCCGTTACTAGAATTCCGCTAAAAATATTTTTATTATCAACATTAATGAAATTCTGTTAAAAATCATATTAAATAAATAAATAATAAACTCCTGATAATGCTGTAAAACGCGAAACTAGTCGAGTAAATAGTAAAGTAAAAAATTGTGAAACAAACCAAGTGTAATTTAATTTATACCTTCATTATCAATATTTAAAAATGTTTCACCAAGTGATAAGTGAGAAAATTATTCAAGAAATATAATAAATTACTTGAAAATCGACGAATATCTGAAAATTTACAGCGTATACAGTTGTATATTGGGGTATGTACACTAACAGAAAAACTCTCTGTATAACTAATAAATAGTATAAATGTTAGTAATAATAAACAAGAATAATTATCAAGAAGTTAATATATATCGGATAAATATCGATATATATCCAATACATATTTTGATATTTAAAATTAATATCATGATATTTCTGAACCTTGTTAAAACATATGAGAAATGTGCTTTATTTTTGTGTAAGTACTGATAAAATAAGTATTAATTAAACTTTTATATGGCAAGAGAATAAAAATTATCAACGTTAATTAGCTAATAAAAACAGTGAATTTACGTTGCATTCAAAAAGTAGTAAAATATAGGATTTAAATGATTTTTTTTAGGAAATGTAAAATGAAAAAATGTGCGCCCTTTTTATGTAGCTATAAAGATAAATTCTCAACTATAAGCTTAAATTTGACGAACATTATTTAAAAATCACATAAAGAATTCAATTCAAAAGTAAAATCAGGTATTTAATGATATATTTTAGGCTTCACACTAAATCAGTGTTTTATACGCGTAGCGCATGAAGTAAAATTTCTAGTTTAGAAAAGCCTGAAAATTTGGTTTAGTCGCATAGCGCTGCGCGACCATACCAAATTTTTAGGCTTCTCTAAACTAGAAATTTTACTTCATGCTTAATCAAGGATTGGAGACACTCGTGAGTTTCAAATTGAACGAAGGAAAACAGCGAATGTATCGAAAATCTTTTTCTGAGAAACATTGTAAATAATTACAAGAATTATAGAATTATATATGAACTGTGACTGAGTCATATATAATTGTGACTGAGTCATATATAATTGTGACTGAGTCATATATAATTGTGACTGAGTCATATATAATTGTGACTGAGTCATATATAATTCTATAATAAGTCACAGTGACTCTATTAAACATGTTATTCATTAGCAGTCTCTACTAACATCTATTAATAGCGCTGCAGAACTTTAAAATTTGTTATTAAACGCATACCTACAACTTTACATAATGAATGAAAATTTATGCAAACGAATGTTTTCAATACATTTATTTATTTACTTTTCGGAAAAACACATATCGTAAAATTCTATGCCAACGCCATGACCCATTTCTCGACTGACTCGATTTGAATTTACGGCGAAAAATATACATCCGTTAATGAACTATTACTAATCTCGCATGACGAATATGAGTGACATATAACCCGAGGAAATGCTCAATTTCCCAATGTGGATGTTTTCGCATTGGCATCGAGGCCAAATCCACGATATAGAAAATAAAAAGATAAAACTTTGATAAAATTGATCGTTCTAAAATTAGAAAAGCATAATATTGTGGTGTTTCTTATTTAAAGTCATGTTTCAATCAAAATGTAATAGTCAATAAAGCTATTTTAGAATTACCCATACTTGATTTTTTTTTTTGTTTTTGGCTTTTGCCTGGCCTTGGGAACTTGCCCATTAGCCAACATCATTTATATATTTATTTGTATTTGTATTAATTGTTAACATTACAATTTGTAGTATGCTATTATTTCATACGGACAAACACTAACATTCATACCACACCCAGGGTCACGACGAGAAATTATTTTTAAACAAAGTCTCGCCGTGCACGGGAATCGAACCCGAATTGTAGCTCGCCGAGCGATACAGCCCGGCGACGTTACCGCTCGGCCACCAACTGCCCTCCCATACTTGATTAAATTGATCATTCTAAAATTAGGAAAGCATAATATTTTGGTGTTTCTTATTTAAAGTCATGTTTAAATTAAAATGTAATAGTCAATAAAGTTATTTTAGAATTACCCATACTTGATAAAATTGATCATTCTAAAATTAGGAAAGCATAATATTTTGGTGTTTCTTATTTAAAGTCATGTTTAAATTAAAATGTAATAGTCAATAAAGTTATTTTAGAATTACCCATACTTGATAAAATTGATCATTCTAAAATTAGAAAAGCATAATATTTTGATGTCTCTGATTTTTTTAATAATAATAATTTGTATTGTGTGAGCAAATAAAAGCTTTACAGTTGTAAAGTACAATACTTCTTAATAAGTATGGTATTCAGTGTTGCCAAGTCAGCGGAAATCCGCTAGATCTAGCAGATTTTAAATTTGAATTGCGAAATCTTTTTTGTTATGGCGGCTGGCGGATTTTCTTATTTAAAGTCATGTTTAAATCAAAATGTAATAGTCAATAAAGCTATTTTAGAATTACCCATACTTGATTAAATTGATCATTCTAAAATTAGAAAAGCATAATATTTTGGTGTTTCTTATTTAAAGTCATATTTAAATCAAAATGTAATAGTCAATAAAGCTATTTTAGAATTACCCATACTTGATAAAATTGATCATTCTAAAATTAGAAAAGCATAATATTTTGATGTCTCAGATTTTTTTAATAATAATAATTTGTATTGTGTGAGCAAATAAAAGCTTTACAGTTGTCAAGTACAATAATTCTTAATAAGTATGGTATTCAGTGTTGCCAAGTCAGCGGAAATCCGCTAGATCTAGCAGATTTTAAATTTGAATTGCGAAATCTTTTTCGTTATGGCGGCTGGCGGATTTTCGAGGTTGTCGGAAAATCTAACGTAATTTAATTACAGTTTATGTCTACATCGTGTCATATTTGACATTTTTGACAGTTGGTTTATTAAATGAAAGGTTTTCTACAGTCATTTTCATCAAATTTTAGTATATATCCTTCGACATTCGAAATTTTTATCGACATTTTATGGCATAACTGGCATTTTAACAGTATTTCTTGAATAGCCAGCTCACTTATCACTTGGTTGAAGATTTTGAACTTATAATAAAGAATAAATATAACACTTGGTCCGTGTCACTACTTCCAATAGTGAAACAAACCAAGTGTTATTTTTGATTTATCCTTTATTATTATCATAATTTGTTAGTAACGCGAATCCGAAATTTATTAGATAGTACATAATTAGTTATGACATATTACGATAAAAACATCGAAAATTGTCTGTATAAAAAAAAAAACTTTATGCTAAACATCGTTTTTTTTTAATGATGATGACATTAGGTCACGTATAAAAACACTACTATAAACTATCTTTTGACTAAAGTTGACAAATGTGGGTGAATTAAAGTCATTAATCTGTTGTTATTTAAACATAATTCTAACGAGTGTCTTCCACTCCCAGACTAAGCATGAAGTAAAATTTCGAGTTTAGAAAAGCGTGAAAATTTGGATTTGCCGGGGCGCGCGAGCGAAGCGAGTCGCGCCCCGGAAAATCCAAATTTTCACGCTTTTCTAAACTCGAAATTTTACTTCATGCGCCACGCGTACAAAACACCGATTTATAGTGAAATTCAGAATATAATATTATATTATTTAAAATTTTGATGGGTTTAAGAATTTACCTTATGCCAATAGTACTTATTTATTTGGTTTTCTAACATTCAATTATAATGAAAATATCATATCACAAAAACGTCAAGAATTATCAAGACAAAAAAAAACTTCATGTCAATAGTACTCATTTACTTTATTTCACTCAAATATAATGAGAATATCATATTATGACAAAAACGTTAAAAAATATCTATATTAAAAAAAACTCCATAATAATAAATGTCTATTGCTTTGTTATTTCACAATTCATTATAATGAAAATATTATATTATGGTGAAAACATCGAAAATTATCCAAATTAAAAAAAGTTCATGCCAAACGTCAAAAATTATCTGAACAAAAAAAAACTTCATGCCAATAGTAGTAATTTATTTAAGTTTTGACATTTAATTATAATGAAAATATCATATTATGATAAATTCAAATTCAAAACTAATTGAATTCGAGAAAATAAGCTTACGCTTCTTATAGTTTGCACACTTTAAACATAATATATAAAATTACGAAAAAACTATTCGTGAAAATGCAAACAATGTCTTAATTATCGTCTTAAGTTGTCTTATTAATTAAGACATTGTTTTAGTTTTTTCGTAATTTTATATATTATCATATTATGACAGAAACGTCTAAAATTATCGATTATTATTAGAATTTTTTTAACATTCCATTATAGTTGCATAACATCGAACCTATAACCGTAGCACGAATAATAATAATAATAATAATCTTTATTTTCAAAATGTCATTTACATGTTACAGAATAAAAAATAGCGTCAGAATAGTCATACAATCTTTGGTTTTATCGTCAACGTTGAAACTTTACTGAATTTAACTTTATGGTGAAACTGACGTTATAGTATAGTTTTAATCTATTAGCTCTTCATCGAGCCGAAATATATATTTTTTTGTCTTTTAAAAAATTTCAGAATTGAATTTTTCGAAAGAAAAAAATCACCGTTCCCTCCGGGGTTATCGTAACCGGCTGAAATGTTGCACAGATACACTTTAGGGTAGTACCTTTTATGTGCTTTGGGCCCGTATTCACAGTACCGATGCAATTTGTCATCGGTGAGAAGTTGCACTGAAATTAAGTCATTTTGGGAAGAATTTACCTAAACGTTTTGAGTAAAATGACAAATTGCATCGGTACTGTGAATACGGGCCCTGGATCGCGTTTCACCTTTTGTTTATAAACCGAGATATTATTTTTTTATATTTTTTCGCACGACGTTAATGAATTATAAAAAATATTCTAGCACCGGTCTGTGCAATCTGTGCAAATTTCGTTCCAATAGCTCATCATCGAACCGAGATATAATTTTTGTTTCCATTATTTTCTAAATGACAGCGTCCGGAGAAATTTGGGAAAAGAGTAAGATGGAGATGTTGGGGAAAACGTAAGTCCGAGAGAGAGGGTCTTATGCTGGATTTACATGAGGAACCGAATTTTAAGGTGTGTTTTGTGTGTACGTACCTTGAAATTTTAGGTGAAAAAAATATGTTTTTTATGGTACCAAAAAAATCCTTATATTTTTTAAGATAACTGACATGAATACATGTCAATGAAATATTTTAAATAATGCCTAAAAATGACAATTTATATAAATAATGATAATTTGATCATGTAAAAATATATGTATAAATATTTTCATTTAATTTATGCATAAAAACGACAAATGGCGTTAATCGACGTCAACTTATAACATTTTTGACATGTCAATTTATGTCAAAACTGTCAATTTGGGTTAATAAGTATATAAATATTACAAATAATACATGCAATAGTCATTATTAAACAACTAATAATGGTCACTTTGTGTCCGAAATGTACATCTGGTAAATAATAAATTTGTAAAGAAAGGTTAAAAGTATTTTATTTTAAGTCAACTGATGTTAAACTAACAGATGTGAAGTTAGCTATAGATTCCAGCAATAGATTTTAAAAATTCATATTTTTAAAATTATTTACTAATAAATTAAACTATATTAGCAGTACGTAATAAGATTTTAACCCCCATATAAAAAACTAATTTTACTTCGTCATAAACACGCTTTAATTTCAAATTAAAATTAACCAATGTTCCGAAAATGCCATAACGAAAATAAGTGTACAGTTGGACAGTACACACCCTCAGCTATTAAATGCAACAATAAAATTAGGGTCACCGCCCACAGAACTTAAAATAATAATTTGTACTTAGTCACTTACACGCACACGCTTCTTTTTCAAATTACAATTTAACAATGTTCCCAAAATGCCATAACGAAAAGAAGCATACCGTTGGACAGTACACACCCTTAGCTATTTAATGCAACAATAAAATTAGGGTCACCGCCCTCAAAACTTAAAATAATAATTTGTACTTAGTCACTTACACGCAGACGCTTCTTTTTCAAATTACAAATTAACAATGTTCCCAAAATGCCATAACGAAAAGAAGCATACCGTTGGACAGTACACACCCGTAGCTATTTAATGCAACAATA
This sequence comes from Philonthus cognatus, assembly GCA_932526585.2. NCBI lineage: Eukaryota > Metazoa > Arthropoda > Insecta > Coleoptera > Staphylinidae > Philonthus > Philonthus cognatus. Next base: position 111,412,042 of record OW052243.1, read on the forward strand.
AAATTAGGGTCACCGCCCTCAGAACTTAAAATAATAATTTGTACTTAGTCACTCACATGCACACGCTTCTTTTTCAAATTACAATTTAACAATGTTCCCAAAATGCCATAACGCAAAGAAGCAGACCGTTGGACAGTACACACCCTTAGCTATTTAATGCAACAATTAAATTAGGGTCACCGCCCTCAGAACTTAAAATAATAATTTGTACTTAGTCACTTACACGCACACGCTTCTTTTTCAAATTACAATTTAACAATGTTCCCAAAATGCCATAACGAAAAGAAGCATACCGTTGGACAGTACACACCCTTAGCTATTTAATGCAACAATAAAATTAGAGTCACCGGCCTCAGAACTTAAAATAATAATTTGTACTTAGTCACTTACACGCACACGCTTCTTTTTCAAATTACAATTTAACAATGTTCCCAAAATGCCATAACGAAAAGAAGCATACCGTTGGACAGTACACACCCTTAGCTATTTAATGCAACAATAAAATTAGGGTCACCGTCCTCAGAACTTAAAATAATAATTTGTACTTAGTCATTTACACGCACACGCTTCTTTTTCAAATTACAATTTAACAATGTTCCCAAAATGCCAGAACGAAAATAAGCATACCGTTGGACAGTACACATTCTTAGCTATTAAATGCTTCAATAAAATTAAGGTCACCGCCCTCAGAACTTCATAAAAATTATTTGAACTTAGTCACTTACCCGCACACGCTTCTTTTTCAATTTAAAATTTAACAATGTTCCCAAAATGCTATAACGAAATAGACGTGTGCGTGTAAGTGACTAAGTACAAATTATTATTTTTTGTAAGTTCTGAGGGCGGTGACTATTATTTTCGTTATGACATTTTGACAACATTTTAAAATTTTAATTTGAAAAAGAAGCGTGTGCGTGGAAGTGACTAAGTACAAATTATATTTTTTTGCAAAGTTCTGACGGCGGTGACACTAATGTTATTGTTGCATTTAATAACTTAGGGTGTGTACTCTCCAACGGTATGATTATTTTCGTTATGACATTTTGGAGACATTGTTAAATTTTAATTTGAAAAAGAAGCGTGTGCGTGTAAGCGACTAAGTACTTTTTTTTTCCAAGTTCTAAGGGCGGTTACCCTAATTTTATAGTTGCATTTATGAGCTAAGAGTGTGTACTGTCGAAACGGTATGCTTATTTTCGTTATGGCATTATGAGAACATTGTTAAATTTTAATTTGAAAAAAAGCGTGTGCGTGTAAGGACGAAGTACAAAAAAAAATGTTTTCAAGTTCTGGGGGCGGTGACCCATTGTTGTATTTAATAGCTAACGGTGGGTACTGTCCAACGGTATGCTTATTTTCGTTCTGGCATTTTGGGAACATTGTCAAATTTTGATTTGAAAAAGAAGCGTGTGCGTGTAAGGATGAAGTAAAAAAAAATGTTTAAAGTTCTAAGGACGGTGACCCTAATTTTATTGTTGCATTTAATAGCTATGGATGTGTACTGTCCAAGGGTATGCTTATTTTAGTTATAGCGTTTTGGTAACATTGTTAAATTTTAATTTGAAAAAGAAGCGTGTGCGTATAAGTGACTAAGTAAAAATTATATTTTATTGTCAAGTTCTGAGTGTAGTGACACTAATTTTATTGTTGCATTTAATAGCTTAGGGTGTATACTGCCTAACTGTCGGCTTATTTTCGTTATGGCATTTTCGGAACATTGTTAAATTTTAATTTGAAAAAGAAGCGCGTGCGTGTAAGACTAAGTACAAAAAACATTTTTTTCCTAAGTTCTGAGGGCGGTGACCCTAATTTTATTATATATTTTATTTAATAGCTAAGGGTGTGTACTGTCTAACGGTATGCTTATTTTTTTATAGCATTTTGGGAACATTGGTTAATTTTAATTTGAAATTAAAGCGTGTTTATGACTCAGTACAATTTTTTTTATATGGGTGTTTAAAATCATGGGTGGTTATGTCATAAATATACATAGTACATGCACTAGAACGTACTGTTAATGTAGTTTAATTGTTTAGTAAATAATTTTATAAATATGAAATTTTAAAATTTAATGCTGGAATCTATTGCTAACTTCACATCCGTGATTTGAAAAAGAAAACACTTGGTTAAATTTATTCCAACTAGTTTCGACATTGAGTCATTCTCAATGACTTTGAGTCATTCTCAAGGAGTGCAGGAAATTACATTTTTACAAACATTATATACAAGAAGAGAGGTTAATTTAAATTGTATGGTTAGGCAATAAGGGCTGTCATAATGGGGGAGCTCCACAGATCTTCGATGTCATTAACTATTGGTTTTCCCTGTTTTATTGCTTTCTGGATTTGCAGCTCTTCGCGATAGTTTAGATGACATCCTTTATTGCCTGTGTATAAAATCTTTAGCGTTTGATTATTAAAGAAATGATTATTCTCAATATAGTGTTTAGCTAACTCAGTACAATATTTTTTATTTAGGATTGAAGCTTTAACACATCGTGTTAAACTATGATTTTTTTTATAAGAATCACTTGATTGCCAATTCCTGTCAATCAATACAAAAATATCAAATAATGTAAATAAGTGCATTAATATTTGAGTTACGTGAAGATGATAAGAACTTGAAATAAAACACTTTTAACCTTTCTTCACAAATTTGTGAAGAAAGCTTAAAAGTGTTTTATTTCAAGGTAATTAGAATTATATTTCAGACGTGATTTTTTTGCGTGAAATGTTTTTTATACAACAGTCAAATTACAAGGGATTTTTGTAAACATAACACATACCAAATCCACTTAGAAGGTGGATGAAATATACGTTAAATGCGCCGTGTTGCCATTTAGCAATACATATTTTTTATAATATATAAAATTACAAAAATTCCTGTAAAATGCGAACAATACGTCTTAATTAATAAGACAATAAATACCCATTGAAACAAATGTCTTAAGTGGTCTTATTAATTAAGACGTATTGTTTGCATTTTACAGGAATTTTCGTAATTTTATATATTATGTTTAAAGTGTGCAAACTATAAGAAGCGTAAGCTTATTTTCTCGAATTCAAGTAGTTTTGATTATTCTTTTTTGGACACATATTTTAGCTAAAAAGTTCTAATTTTTTTTTAATATTATAATTTCACTACCATTTATGTCAAAAATATATATACGAGTACGAATTAATTTTTTAAATTTTTAAAACACTATACACTTTTTGCAGCAAACTCTAATTTTTAATAAACATTAATTTTTATATTACTGTTTTTGGTTATTTTTTAAAACGAATAAAGGGGTACATTTAAATTTTCACCTTCAAAATATTCTCAATGTTACCCCAATATTGTAAGTTTTCGATATAATTGACATTTTAAGTCAATGTTGTCATTTTAAATCAAAAACGTCATAATTGTGTCAGTGTCTGATTTTTGTTCAATTTTTATTAATCAAAAATCAAAAATCTTACCGTATATTTTCTTTATAAAAAACGAAGTACAATGTTAAACACTTATTTTTCCCGTAGATGATCGAGTATGAGGTAAAAATTTCGAGTTTGGAAAAGCCTGTAACTTTGGATTTGGTCGAGTAACACAAATGTATCTTAAGCATGAAGTAAACATTTTGAGTTTAGAAAAGCCTGAAAATTTAGATTGGTCGCAAGGCGAAGCTGACCGACCAATCAAATTTTCAGGCTTTTCTAAACTCGAAATTTTTACTTCATGCGCCAGGCGTGTAGAGCAATGATTTATCCTGACGTTCGTTAAAAAAAATGCTAATAGCAATAATTTTAATATTTTACAGTTGCTCAAAAAAATGTATTGCTTCTCACGACGGAAACGTTCTGTTCTTTTTAACAATCAGATATTTTTTTAAATCACAGATTTTTTTAGATAAAATTGATGAAAATCATTAAAACATTAATTGACTTTGTTCCGATGTTAAAAAACAAAACAAAAATCATTAATTTTGAGCGAAATTTCAATTTATTCAATTTTTTATTTTTATTCAGAAATTTTCTAGGGGAATTCTAGAGGAATTAGCTTAGCATTCTGGCGAAAATGTCAACTGGCCAGTTAGCAACACTGATGGTATGTTGGGCGGTGGGTCGTTTGGCCACTGGGCCATGCGAATTACTTCGACCTGAAAGATCTATTCTAATATACTTTAATATTAAGAATATTATTAAAAAATACAAGGAGTTTACCTTTTAAGTATACATATCTTGTTGCATACGCTGCAAATTTTCAGACAATCGTTGATTTTACAAAAGCGTTCAATTTGAAGCTTCTAACGAGTGTTTCCACTCCTTGGTTAAGCATGAAGTAAAATTTCGAGTTTAAGAAAGCCTGAAAATTTGGAAATCCAAATTATCAGGCTTTTCTAAACTCGAAATTTTACTTCATGTGCCACGCGTACAAACCAGTGAAATATTGTGAAGTTCATATACACCGCTTATTTGATCCTACAATAACACATTTTAGTAAATCTTTATTTTCTCTAACTACATTTTTTCGGTTTAAAAATTCGGGCAATTTGCTTTGGGATATGTACTGTATGAAGTACTTAAAAGAAAAATTCCAGTATATTGGGAATTTCACAATATTTCAGTGTTTTATATGCGTAACACATAAAGTAAAATTTCGAGTTTAGAAAAGCCTGTGATATGTACTGTATCAAGTACTTAAAAGAAAAATTCCCAGTATGTAATAAGCGGTATATCGGAAATTTCCTAATATTTCAGTGTTTTATACCGGTGGCGCATGAAGTAAAATTTCGAGTTTAGAAAAGCCTGAAAATTTGATTTTGTCGCGTAGCGCTACGCGCTACGAGACCAGACGAAATTTTCAGGCTTTTCAAAACTCAAAATTTTACTTCATGCTTAACTAGGGATTGGAAACACTCGTTAGATGCCTCAAATTAAAGAAAAAAACAACAACTAATACCTAAACATTAAGATTGTATATATTAAAGTATGTATACTTAAAAGATAAATTCCCCGTATGAAATATTTTGTGGTTATCACATAAATTAAAACTGTTCAATTGTACAGTCATCATGATTCCTTGAAAGTTATATACGGAATCTCTATAAAAGGAATTCAACAGGTCACCGACCTGCTTCTGTTTTCTACATCCATGAAAAAAAAAACAGTACTGTTGTAAAAAAGCATGTTTACTCATCCATTTCACTTTCATTTGTGTTATTTCACATTGCATGAATTAAGGTTTCGCAATTATTTTTTTGTACAAAAAATACTTGAAGTTATCAGTGCAAAGGTCATTAGCCCAAGATTTTTATACTAATCTTGAAAAGATAGAAATCTGATTATCTAAATCTGTGAAAGTTGCTATATTTTGTTGATAAGCTGTGATTGTTAAGCCGTTCCATGTTAGTAATATACGGGGTTTGCTAACTTGAGATATTGAGAATGAAACTTCAATTTAAAATAATAGTAGGTTGGGTTGGATTTTCTACTCAAAACTGTTCATAAAAAAAATCTCTTTACTAGTCCAGAATGAATAAAATATGATGATTTTTGATCAATCAATAACATTGCTGATGTCAATAAATAGATCAACTACTTCCGAAACCTTTTAAGTACCGATTTAAACAAAAATCCCCGTAAGTCAGATATTATTAGTTTAATAATATTAGTATAAGCCATCTACTTAAAAATCGTTCATAATAAAGTTATACGTACCAAAAAAAAAATCAGAAGGATTACGCAGTTAATATAATAATTAACTAGTATTTAGTGTCTACTCTAAATTTGACATTTTGGACTTAACAGGTTTTGAAAGTAGTTAATCGAAATATGATTACTTTAAAGCTAATTGTTTAAAATATTGCCTCTTCAATAAATAAATGTACATTTGGTAATTCAGACATAAGTGTGGGAAAAGGTTATTAGTGCTCATTTCGTAAATTTACCTTTTCAATGTTGTTACTTACATAACATAAAAGTACAAACACACCACACACAATTAATATGTAGAAATATACTAAACCCTTTGACATCTTATTGGACTTTTTTTGGATGAATTAAATTAGAATTCACTGCGAATACATTATCTATTATTGGGAGAAAAAAGAATTAGGATTATAAAAAATTAGGACAAATGGCATTTATGTGCGAAAATAATACGCAACAACTTCATGTTGAATTGAAAAAAAAACATGTTACAGTGTTGCCAAAATGTGATAATATACTTTTTTTCTGAGAAACTAATTATTCGTAAGTAATAAAATAAGCGTAAAGAAATATTCAGGGCTATTCCGTACGCGGAAATCTGAAATTTAGGGTAAATAGTATTCTTTTACATCATAGTCTAAGCGAGTTTGATAATTGATGTTTACTTAAATTGTGAGGTTAATTTGTTAAATTTAACATTTCGCGTATGGAATAGCTCTGATTGTGCGCAACAATTGATTGAACAGTTTATGTGATAATAATCAAACACTTAGTTATGTTTCTTCCTTCACAAAAGTTCATGATATTAAAGTGAATTTTTGTCAAACCACTAATCGGTTTGTATAAATCTTAAGACCCGTATCAATTAGAACATTTGCCCGTTGTATGTCACCTTAACGTAACATTTAGTGACACAAAGCAGTGCAACAAATTGCTCATTTTAACCCGTTATTTGACACGGTACAACACAAAGCTTCCCAGTATTCAGTAAATGTTCAAGTCAATGCGGGCCTTTAGGATCAAAACATAGTAAGAACACAAGTGCCGAGGCTAGAGGCTTCATGTGGACTGGCGGGAAGCTGAGTCCACACCGAGCCTCTAGCCTCGACGCTTGCTTCCTCATTATGTTTTCACAAGGCCTACTCAAGCGGTCCACAGCGGCTCCACGAAGGGCCTCTTTCCTGTGTACCGGCATGAACTCAAACACATTCATATCCTGTTTATGTTTGTTTACCACCAAACTAGTGTTCGATATTATACCGGTGCTTTGGCAAAGAGCCTTTGATGAGAGACAGGCCTTAGAGGTTGATAATTGTAGTTTAAATATTTAGTAATAATACAAATAGGATTTGTTTACGTTTTATTAATTGGCTAATTTGATAATTGTAGTTTAAATATTTAGTAATAATACAAATAGGATTTGTTTACGTTTTATTAATTGACTTATTTATCTTAGAAATCTTTGTAAATACTATACAAAAATAAATACTCTCAGCCTTATTAATAGACTTTAGCTGTAACCATGTTAAGGATGATATTAACATTTTCGTATTAATTTAAATTTCACTTGAAATTAGTGTTTTATACGTGTGGCGCATGAAGTAAAATTTCGAGTATAAAACAGCCTGAAAATTTGGTTTGGTCGCTACGCTACGCGGGTCTAGTAGAAAGAAACTAAAATGATATTAACAGCAATTTTATTAATAAGGCTGTCTATATTTCAGTGTTCTTAATTTTAAAACCGATGACCTAAGTTTTTTTTATATATGAAAATCCTTCCTATCTTGAAATGTCTTCAATAATTCTTGTTTAGAGATCACTTTAGTTTTTTTCCGAACAGAAATCATCTGATTAAGTGCATTCCTCTGTATTTCACTTTCACGCATTTTCCGCTGCACTCCATCCGAGGAAACCACATAATAAATTCCTCCGCACTTTCTTCCCCCGGCGTTGCACACTTTCACAAAAATAATTCAAGGCGCAATCTCATTGTCACCGAGCCGATTTTTCCTGCTAAAAATAGCTCTCTGATGCTAAATAAAAGGTTCGCAATCAAAACACCGGCCGTGAAGTATTAGATAAGCGCAGCAGACTGTCCTCGTGCTGAGTGCAATTCAGTTTGTTTAGGGCGATTAGATAATGCAATCGATGTATTTATTTTGTTAGAGAGAATAATGAGGTTAGATTTTTGTGTTGTTAACACGCTCACTGCGTTATCAGGCTCTGGAAACTGACTTGATTGTTCAGAATATTAAAAATAAGTTTTGGTGCTACAGAGATGATATTGATTGCATTTTCGGACTCTGAAGATTTGCTTATTGTAAAATGTGCACAATAAGTTTACTGCAGTCGGACAATTTGTTAAAGATGATATTGATTGATTGTCATAACTGATTTATTTTAATTTAAACTTATAAATCTTAAAGAATAGAATAGAATAGAATAGCATAGAATAGAATATTTTTTTATTTCAAAGTGTCATTTACAAAGTGAAAATAACGTCGAAGAAATAAAGGTGAATGACCTGCGTTTTATTGAGAATACACACAAATACATTCTACAAGTATTTACATTAATGTTTTTAATTATTTCATAATTGAGAAAGAGATTGTGGTTTTGTAGAACACTGATATCTTTAGCAGGGTTCAGATGATATATATCATCAGATATCTATCATGAAATTTGTTATGATATATATCGATATTTATAAACTAAGATATATATCATGAATATTTATAAAATTCACAAAACCATTAAATTAAGCGTCGCTGAGTATTTCCCCATTTCGCGAATATCAAATTTTCCGACATTCATTGTTTTTTAATAAAGTTCAATTTAAAGCTTTAAATGAGTTTTCCCCTCCCAGACTAAGCATGAAGTAAAATTTCGAGTTTAGAAAGGCCTGGAAATTTGGATTAATTTTCAGGCTTTTCTAAACTCGAAATTTTACTTTATGCGCCACACGTATAAAAAGCTGGTTTTAAGTGAAGTTCAAAATACACATCTTAAGCGTGCTGCTTTAGCAGCATATTGCGAACTTCACAATATTTCAGTGTTTTAGACGCGTGGTGCATAAAGTAAAATTTTGAGTTTAGAAAAACCTTACGTCTTGTTTAAAACTTCAAATTGAACTCTTTTAAAAAATTGTAATTTGGATATGTATACAAAAAAAAAAACTCCTTGTATAATTAATAAATAATATAAATATTAATATTTATGAACGAGAATAATTATAAAAAAGTTGATATATACAGGGTGTCTCGGGAGAATTCTGCCAACGTTCAGGGGTGTCCTTCATTATTTTTGGGTGCAAATGATTCTTACTTGATTTTTTTTAAATGTCTAGAAATAAATTATTATATCTAGATTAAAATGTTTATCTAGAGCTCATTCCATTTAACTAGGCAAGAAATTTGAAGAAATGCGAAGATATTCTCTGTGGAGTTTATCTGTGCAATTAATTAAAGGTCAGTTACACCAAACCCGTTGAACTGGTTTAACTCTGAACTTTAGTTCAAAGTGACATTAGAACAATAAGACTCAAGAGTTCGTCGTCAACGTTTTTGGTGCAACTGGGTAGAAGTTATTTCTTTAAAAATAACGCTATTTTGATATCATAATTCACTTTTGATAAGTTAAACAAGTTAAACTTCTGACTTTTGGTGTTATGAGCACAAATGTGTTCTAATTTCTCGCCTAGTTAAATGGAATGAGCTACATCTAAGCAACAATTTTATCTTTCTAAGAATGAATTGAAAGTGTTAATAATTTGTATTTCCACTTCTCGTACAAAGACTGTCAAATGATCAAAATTGTTTTCCTTTCCAAATCATTTTTTTTTATTTTGTGTATGACAAAGACAAACCTTAACACTTACATTTTTCTATTAGAAAACACTTCGACTTTCAACGAATTAACACCAGCATAAAAATCAGGGTTGTTAAAAAAAACGTTTTTTTTTTTCGTTATAATAAAACAAACAGTTTTTACTTTCCCCCGTATGTAATACAAAGGGAAAGTATTGTTTTCGTGAAAATTTTCGAATCAAAAATTTTAGCGGAAATATCCGTTTTGAGGTCCCCTGAGTCGAATAAGACCATTTTTGAAAAATGTCTGTCTGTGTGTGAGTCTGTGTGCGCTGTACCGCAAAAACCGCTAAAGATATCGAGATGAAACTTGAAACTTAAGCTTTTTGTTACAATCGGAAGAACTGAAAAGCTTTTGGTGAAAATCGGAAAACCGGAAGTGGTACTTTACTCTTAGCGTTTTTCAGTTTTTTCAGATTTTTTCAATAAATGTTCATCAAACAAAAAATTCTTTCAAATAAAAGTTGTAGATAATAACAAAATAAAGATGTATTGTTCACTTACTTTTTGTCATAGCACTCTTAGTTTTTTAGATATTTAAAAAGTTGTGTGTTTTATCTAGTTATTGGTGTGTGACAGTGTATGTGTCGATACAATTGAAAAATGTTTTAAATAAAAGTTGTAGGAAATGAAAAACTAAAGATTTTTTGTGGACTCACTTTTTGTCATAGCACTCTTAGTTTTTGAGATATTTTAAAAGTTGTGTTTTATCTAGTTATTGATGTGCGACAGTGTATGTGTCGATACAATTGAAAAATGTTTCAAATAAAAGTTGTAGGAAATGAAAAACTAAATATTTTTTGTAGATTCACTTTTTGTCATAGCACTCTTAGTTTTTGAGATATTCAATAAATAGTGTTTTTTATCTAGTCAGTCATTGGTTTGTGTCAGTATGTGTTGATCCAATTGAAAAATGTTTCAAATAAAAGTTGTAGTTATCAAAAAGTTGAAGACATTTTGAAAATAATAATGCTACAAATATTTTAAAAGTGATTTAATACGCAATTTACGGGGGAAAGTACTATGATGGACACATCACCATTTTTTATAAAACGTGTTTCTTTTCACTGAAACGGCATTTAAAATATTTACAATTTAAAACATGGTCAAAACGTGTTTAAAACATGTTTCAAATATGTTTAAAATGTGTTTTAAACACTTTTTAAGTCACATTTATGAACACACAGTTGTGATAAAATTGTATGTTTAATAATGTAATTTGAAATATTTTGAACAATTTAGTTAAAATTTATTTTGCAAAACATTATTTACAAAAGTGCAGGTAAATGTTTTGCAAAATAAAGAATTATTTTTGATACAATTTAACTAAACATTAAAAACAGAAAAAGAACAAATTTAAACCTCACATTAATCAGTGTTTTATACTGGCGCATGAAGTAAAATTTCAAGTTTAGAAAAGCCTGAAAATTTGGATTTGGGTGCTGGCTTCGCGCCTAAATCCAAATTTTTACCTTATGCTTAATCAAGGACTGGGAACCCTCGTTTAATACATAATAAAAAAAACTATAGGTACCACTTTTACTTTAAATAATATCAAACAAAACTGGATTATTCAGTAATGAATCACTTTCAATTACGAAAAGTAGATTATTTAAATAAATTTTCAGTCACTTGTTTCTATCAATTAATTTAAAACTTCTAATAAAAGTCTCCACTCCTTGATTGAGCATGAAGTAAAATTTCGAGTTTAGAAAAGCCTGAAAATTTGGATTTGGGCGCGGAGCGAAGCGAGCGCCCAAATCCAAATTTTCAGGCTTTTCTAAACTCGAAATTTTACTTCATGCGCCACCGGTATAAAATACTGAATTAAATTGTTCAAAATATGCTTCAAAATATAAGTTCAAAATATGCTTCTTAACCTAATCTCATGTTAATAAATATTACAAATTTATATTTTGTGTTTTCTTTAAATTGTATTTACTAATAATAATTCTTTATTTCACAAACTTTAAATCAGCAGTAGTTTTGAAAATTCGACATGTTTATAAATGTAAACAAGATGTCAATTTTTTTTACACTTGTTCTAAATCACTTTGTATAATTGAGCACTCAGTTGTGACAAAATTGTATGTTTAATAATGTTATTTAAAATATCTTCAACAGTTTAGCTAAAATTTAAAAACTTAAACAAAAAATCTTAATAAAGCAATATAAAATATATAGTTTAGGTAATTTAAGATTAAAAAAACGTTTTAAATATGTTTTAAACAAATTTAGTGTTTAAAACATTGTTTTAGAACAAAACATGTTTAAAACACTGTTTTAAAACAAAACATGTTCAAAGCACTGTTTTAAAACAAAAAAAATTTTAAACACTGTTTTAAAACAAAAAAATGTTTAAACACTGTTTTAAAACAAAACAGGTTTAAAACACTGTTTTAAAACAAAGTGTTTTAAACATAACAACGCTGTTTTCAACGAATTAACACCAGCATAGAAACTCACTTTTCTTTTGAAAGTTCAGAATAAAAGGAATTCAGGCCTGGGTTAACTGTATTCTTCACTTCACTCAATTTTTAAGACGAATAAACTCACATTTTTATTTTGTAGAAATATAAACACTTATCACACTGAAAATTTCACACTTTTTAATGACACTAAATTTTTTATTGAATTTAAAATCGAGGAAATAACACTGTAGACACAAATTAACTCATTTAAAAATTGTTTTTCTAACTATAATTTTGTTTGTGGAATTTTGGTATTAATCTTAAGAGGTTTTTAGATATAGGTTTAAAAAAATGATGATTTTTTGTATAATACATTTATATTGGAAATAAAACAAAACAACATACATTTATTCTAATCAGTGACTGAATCTTTTATTGAATTTAAAATCTTCCTTAAAGAGAAATAAACACAGTATACACACAAATTAACTCATTTAAAGTTTGTTTTGCTAAATATAATTTTGTTTGTGGAATTTTGGTAGGTAATAATCTTTAAAGGTTTGAAAAAGTGATGATTTCTTGTGGGATACATTTACCCTAATTATCGATATAGTTAAATAGTTGAATCTTATTTTTTATAAACAATGAGATTACTAGTTGATTTTGAACATTCAACATGTTATGGATATTATATTTCTTTTAAATAGCAGGTTTTTCTGGGAAATATTTACATTTTCACAGGTAAATGGATCTGTATATATGTATATAGTAGTTATATATATGTTGGATATAATTGATGTAGAAAACAATAGGATTTAAAGGGCGTAGGGTAAGTTTTTGAAGAAAATTGGGTGAGCGTTCGAGAAATGCGGGAAACCATCGTTTGTGAATGAATTTCGTGGAATTACTTACGTTTCCACGTCCTGAGGTTAACGGCCAAGTGTAAAGCACTGGTTCAGCCCCCGCGGGAGAATGGAGTTTCAGCTGTAGGGCCATTTTTCTTCTTTCGAGTGTATTCCTACAGCACACACATTACATTGAACACTTCCGAACCACAACATTAATTATTAGGACGACATTTAAATGAAATTTAAGAGAATATAACACAGCGAAAACACGCCATCGCTGAGCGTTCACCGTGCGCACGCATAACCAGCCGTCAGCGGCGTTGTCGAGTAAACACAAAACACGAAAGTTTTGCCTCCTACCTGGGATCACCCGAACAGCAAAAACATTCCGTGGCACATCAATAAAACCCGGACCGCAATAAAACCATAAAAATTGCATTTACGCACGAAAAAAAAATCCATTCACTCCGAATAATAAGTCATCTATGCACTTTTACAATTACTAAATTCCAAGTAAACACTCTCCGGTCGATACAGAGAAAATAAATCAACTTAATCACTGTAAAATCTCTTAGCTCAGCAAAATTCGCGATGCGCGCGTGAATTTTAACGAAATCAGCACTAAAAAAATCGCCCCATACAAATCACTTTTAAATTTAAAAACAACGCGCTTTAATAAATAAACAACCATTTAAATCATCCCGCAAAGCGGCAACACCGTCCCATTGTCGGCGGAGCGAGACAGTGTTACCACCTTTAGCATTCCCACCACTGATCAGTATTGACTACAAAGCGGCATTTTCTCCGGGCGATGTTCTAATGGGGCCGATATCAATATTTATTTCTACACGTAGGCCATCTGTATCTAATTTACAATGCAGCCGAATGGCAATCCGCCCAGCGAATTAGGGAATACCCTCTTATCTCGCGACTACTTTTTCCGCGATTATTTTTTCTACTAGATTGGCAATATATCGGCACGAGTTCGGTGACCCTGGATTGGCTTTTAAATTCGCACAAAAAAACGATTTACATAAATAATAATTCGTTTGCCGACGGAGTTCGATGATCGATTTACGTAATTAGTCATTATAACCTAAAAAAATATGCGCGGGAACATTTCTTGTGCATGTGTCATCGTGAATATTAACTTTATTTTGAAAATGTTTATAAGGCAAAACTGTTTATTATTTTGGCAATGTCAATAAATGCACTGTGCTACATACCAAAATCCATAGATTGCTACTGGTATAGACGGAATATAGCAATGATCTCATTTCATTGATAATGTTGGTTACCGTTTGTACTTATTCAAGCGGGCAATTTAAATAGGAAGATTATGTAGAGTGTATTTATTTCCACGTCAAATATAAAAAACATACCTACAGAAGTTAAAAATAAATAAAAATGTCTGTTATGCAAATAAATTAATTATTTCGTATTCTGGTAATTTTTTAAAATAAAATATTGTAATTTATCATATGCAACCAATGTATAAATTGCATGTATTTTGGGTTGCATAGACAGGGTAGCGACCAACCGGGAAAGTCAGGGAATTTTATTCATCGGAAAAGGTCAGGGAAATTCGGCCATTTTAGCGAAACGTCAGGGAATTTTTAAATTAATAATAATAATAAATTTGCAAATAATACGATTAAACAATTGACAAATTGTTAGTTCTGTTCATAGCAAGAGTTTAACACGTTAAATAATATTAGAAATATTAAAAAAATGGTGATGTGTCTATCATAGCATAACACATTCCCTGAAATTTGAAAAACTGATAACTGACATACTAAATTTATTTTACTCTAACCAAGTAGTTACAGATTTCACTTGAAGTTAGTGATTTATACGCGTGCCGCATGAAGTAAAATTTCGAGTTTAGAAAAACCTGAAAATTTGAATTTGCTGGGGCGCGACTCGCTTCGCTCGCGCGCCACAGCAAATCCAATTTTTCAGGCTTTACTAAACTCGAAATTTTACTTCAGCTTTATTTGGGAGTGGAAACCCTCGTTAGACGACCAATCAGATACTTATGTTGCAGTATCCTTAATTGTCAGATTTATGACATTAAATAAATACAGTTTTTTGACATCTAGACATGACAACCAAGGAATTTTTTTTTAAGTACTTATACATATCCCGATATATAAGGTGCAATTTTTCAAGCAATTGTTGATTTTATGAAAGAGTTCTATTTAAAATTTGTAACGAGTGTTTCCACTTTTTGATTAAGCATAAAGTAAAAACCTTTATTGGCATAATACTACATTACATCTACATCTACACTAATTGCTGCCCTCTCTCATTCTCCTGCTTTCCCTCTCTTCCCCCAACTTCTTCAGCGTCCTTACCCTAGCCCCATCCTTTCTCATCCATTCCGTCACTCTTCTATTCCCTCTTATTCCCACCCATTCCTCCTTCACCCCCTTGCACTCCTCCGCCAAATGACTCCATGTATCCCTCCCCCGCTCACACATTACACACCTCCCATACTCTTCCCCCATCCACACCTTCCTTCCTCTCTCCCCTGACCCACACCTCGCCCTCGCCAGCATCACCCTTTCCTCCCTACTCTATCTCCCCTCCATCAAATACCTCGGCATTCTCCTATGCACCTGCCACCTCCCGTACCTATCGTTGTATTCACTCCTCTCTATACACCCCTGTCTTTCCTGTGCTTCCACCTCCTTCTCTTTCGACCACGTATCCACCTTTACCCCATTCCCCAGCCACTCCATCACCTTCGTCTCCGACAAACCCACCCTCTCATCCATTCTCCTTCTCTCGCACCTCCATCTACCCTCTCTCCCATTCACGCACGCCACCCACACCGCCTTCACCAATCTCTCTTCCTTCAAGTCCCATAACTTCATCTCATACCTAGCCATTCTCACCATTTCCTCACACTCTAGTTTCTCTCTATTCGTTTCCTGCAGCTCTATGTATCCGGGTGTCGACCTTTCCAGCCCCAACATACGCTTCAAGAACCACAACTGCTCCCTCTCTATACACTCATACCCTCTCGTTACCTATACTTCCACCCCATACGTTAACATTGACCTCACACAGGCATCCTATACTTTACACGCCACTCTTACATTGCTCCCCATCCACTTTCCCCACTTTTCCCACGCTATCCCCCACGCCTTTCTAGCCTTCCCCTGCACCCACCTCACATGCTCCTCATACGCTCCTGTCCCTTTGAACATAAACCCTAAATACTTAAATTTTTTAACCCTCTCAATCACCTCTCCCTTCCACTCTAATTCCTTCACCCTCCCCTCCCTTTCGTTTTTCTAACATTCACGCTCGACCCCCTTTTATCAATAAACCTTTCCGCCCTTTTCAGCATATCCTTCATCTTTTCCCACTCTCTTGCCACCAGCACCATATCATCCGCATATGCCAACATCCACACCTTACTTCTAGCAAACACCCCACCCCCCTGCCTGTCCTTTCCTCATCACCTCCTCTAACTCACTCATATAGAGATTAAACAACACCGGGCTCAATGGGCACCCCTGCCTAAGCCCCTCCCACGTCCTAAACTTCTCCGACTCTTCCATTCCCACTTTCGCCACAGCCCATGTTTCCTCATACACTCCTCTCACCCACTCTACCATTCCCTCACTCACCTCTCTTCTCCTCAGATACTCTAACAGTCCTACCCTTGGTACCGAGTCGTACGTCGCCTTCAGGTCCACAAACACCGCATACACGCTCCCTTTCTCTTCGATCACCTTCTCTACCATTCTTGCCAGGGTAAAGACCTGCTCCCTCGTCCTCTTACCCCTCCTAAAGCCCCCTGCGTCTCCGGCAGCAGCCCCTTCTCTTCCACCTCCTCCTCTAGCCTATTTTTTACTACCATCATAGCTATCTTGTACCCCGTGCTCATCTGTTATCTCCCTATAGCAATCCGCATTCTTCTGATCCCCTCCTTTATGTATCGGGCACATCCTTCCCACCCTCCATGCTGCTCATTCTTTCCCTTCACATTTGGTTCAGTAGCTCCCTGAATTTCTTCTTCCCCCCTTCACCTCCTTGAACGCTCTTTCGACCTCCTCCTCTGTGAACTCTTCCTCTCCATCCCTTCGCCTGTCTTCTCCCATCCCTACTGTCACTCCACTACCTTCTCTGCACTTCCTTGTCCATTCCTTCAACGATATCCCTAACTGCCTCTTCCTTTCCCCTCTCCTCAGCACCTTCCACATTTCGCCTCGTTCCTGCATTTCCTCAATTCCTCGCTCACTCTTTCCACCGCCTGCAGCCTCTTCCTCTCACATATACCATCATATCTTTTCCTTGCCGCCACCACTTTCCCCTCTTCTCCTCCATTTCTTACGCATTCTCCCACAGCCTTCCTCAACTCCCTCTTCGCCTGCCTATACTCCTCATCAAACCACGTATTCCCCCCTCTTCTCTCTCCCTTGTTTTTCCTTCCACATCCCACTATAATCTTTTCCATCTCCTCCATTGTATTGACCTCTTCCCATTGAATCCTTGCCAGCCTCTTCCTCATATCCTCCATCGCCTTTACCCTACACTCAAGGTATTCGTTTTCTTGCCCCTTTCCTCTTCTCTTCCCTTCTCCATCCACATCTCCACAGTTACCGGTAGGTGGTCAGATCCTAGCACCTCTTCCACCTCCATCCCTCTTATATCTCTTCTTTCTATCCCCTTAACCACCACATAATCAATTACTGATGCCTCTCTTGGTCCGCTGTACGTTTTTCTCCCCTCCCAATCGCCCTCCGTGCATCCGTTCAAAATCTCCCATCCCTCCTCCATCACCCACTCCTTCATACTCCTGCCCTCCCCATTTATACATTTATCCCGTGAACCCCTCTTCACCACCGAACCATCCTCTCCAATCCCCCCCCCCCGCTTACGCTATTCTGGCATTGAAAGCCCCCCCCACCATCCATTTTCCTCCTTCGCCCGCTCTCTCATCTATTTTCTTTCTTATGTCTGTCCAATTCTTGTTTATGTACACCACCCCTTCATCAACCCGATATCCTCACACGCCTCCTTCCCTATCCTCTCTCCATCCAACAATCGTGGGGCTCCACGTATCATGATTTTAGTTGACTGACCCACTCGAAGGGGCGGCGTTGCATTCGCAAATGACGTCATTAGGCGCGGGGAGCGGGCTTCTTGCTGAGCGGGGTCGCGGTGCAGGGGGTCATAACATTGAAGGGAGGGTGCGGTGCGGGGAACACCGCACGGTATTAAATTACCGTACGACGCGAGAAATAACAAAGACATAATGAACATGTTAAATGTATATTTTAAAAAGAATTAATTGAATCTAATTACTTTATGTTCTGGAATCGTACTTTGCGACTAGATTGAATTTCATAATTGCTTGATCCAACAGCAACGGGAACATTCTCCATGGAAGAATACTCCTAGCCCGGTGTGAAAAAAATCTCCACGTCCGTGGCTGTTGCATAGTACTGAAAGATCATTCACGAATGCTAGGAAGAAATAAAGAGAAATAACGTAGACACTCTGGTTTTAAATTTGACTGCAGACTTAATTAAAAGAATACACAATAGCTTAAAAACTTGAAATATTATATAAACTTACGGTTTTAATTATTTTTGTTAACGCCCATCCTCAAAGATTCAGATTTGCTTAATCTAACAATAACGGGAATATACTCCATGAAAAAATGCTCCTAGTCCTGTATGATGAAAATGTTCACGACCATGGGTATAATGTAGTAATACCCTGGCTTTAAATTTGTTTGACTGTAGACTTGTTTAAAATAATACACAATAGCCTAAAAATATTATATATACCTACGGTTGTAATTATTTATGTTTATTAACGCTCATCTCGAGACGATTTCGTGTTATCTACATTTTTGTGCCTTCAGATCTGACAGTTGTTGATTGAAAACTAGAGCCCACATGTTCGAATTGCGGGAAATTTGAAATTCCGACAGATGCGCCCTCCCATCGAGTGAGTCGGTCAACTATATACGTAAACTTACAGAATCATATGGAGTCGACGGGGTCTGGTTCAGACCCCGTCAACTATATGATCTGTAAGTTCACATATATAGTTGACCGACCCACTCGATGGGAGAACGCATATGTCGGAATTTCAAATTTTCCGCAATTTCTAACGTGGGCTCGTTTTCAATCAACAGCTGTCAGATCTGAAGGCACAAAAATGCCGATAATAATAAAAACGAGCGTTAATAAATATAAATAATTACAACCGTAAGTATATATAATATTTTTAAATTTTAACCTATTGTATATTATTTTAAATAAGACTACAGTCAAACAAATTTAAAACCAGGGCGTTACTACATTATTTCTCTTTATTTCTTCCTAGCACATGTGGATGATCTTCAAGTATACGAAAAACCCACAGTCGTGGATATTTTCATCATACTGAACTAGCAGCATTTTTTCATGGAGTATATCCCCGTTGTTGTTAGATTAAGCAATTCTGAATCTTTGGGGATAATTAAAACCGTAAGTTTATAAATTTCAAGTTTTTAAGCTATTGTGTATTCTTTTAATGAAGTCTGCAGTCAAACACATTTAAAATCAGGGTGTCTACATTATTTCTCTTTATTTCTTCCTAGCATTCGTGAATGATCTTCAAGTACTAAGCATAGATCAGCCACGGATGTGGAGATTTTCTTCACACCGGGCTAGGAGCACACTTCCATGGAGAATGTTTCCGTTGCTGTTGGATGAAGTCATTCTGAAATTCCATCTAGATTTCCCGATTTACGAAATAAGTTTCACTATATACCAAATCCTTTTCCCTTTAATATTTTTGCTGAACATTTTTGCAGTAACAATAACTTTCTTCTGTAAATATTTTATTTGTATTTATACATACAAGGAGTTTTCTTTTAAGTATACGTATTCCAAATCAACCTATTTTCTGTGAATCTTTAGATATTCTTTGTTTTTTTTAAAGTTCAATTTAAAGCTTCAAATGAGAGTTTTCCACTCCCAGACTAATCATGAAGTAACATTTCGAGTTTAGAAAAGCCCCGTGAAAATTTGTCGAGGGTCGCGCATCGACCCGAAAAATTTTCACAGGGCTTTTCTAAACTCGAAATTTTACTTCATGCTTAGTCTGGGAGCGGGAAATACTCGTTTAAAGCTTTGTATTGAACTCTTTTGAAAAACAATGAATGTCGAAAAATTTACAGCTTATGCATATGTTTACCTTAAAGAAAAATTCACTGTGTGGAACACTACTTACGCCAACATCCTTATCCGGATAAGAGGACCACTTATTTCATTTCTAAGATGCATTTTTTGACGAACTGCAGACATTTTGTTGAGAAGTGAAATGTAATTAGGTGTTGACATATAGCGAAATTTGTTTGTAATAACTTTTAAAATATACATTGAATATGTTCATTAGGTCTTTGTTATTTTTCGCATCGCACGGTAATTTAATACCGTGTGATGTTCCCCGCACCCATCCACCATTCAATGTTATGACCCCCTGCACCGCACAACCCGCTTAGCAAGAAGCCCGCCCGCTCCTCACGCCCAATGACGTCATTTGCGATTGCAGCGCCGTTCCATCGAGTGGGTCGGTTAACTAAAATCATGATAGGTGGAGCACTCTATGAGTTACCAATCTAATTTAATCTATGGTCTGGTTCCTTCTACTCTGCCTAGCTAAGTAGAGGAACAGGCTAAGCGAGCTCACTATAGCACACTAGGCCAAAACAGAATCCACACGGTAATGCCTGATTCTGCCCCAACCATAACAACCTCCGAACCAGATAGCCACGCCCGCTCCCGCAAGAGGCTCCGGAACGCGATCAGAATTTCGGCCAAATACCTGGTGGCACCGCGGCCGCTGTCTCCGTTGCCACCATCACCCCGGAAGGCGCACAGGAGGCGAAGGACCTTACCATACCTGGTGGTGCCACGTCCGCTCTCTCCGATACCTCCGTCACCCCGCAAGGCAGAAGGATCGCGGAATGACTCCCACGTCATCGGCCCGTCGACAGGAACAGCCCGAGGACACCGGCCTATCCGACACTACGGCGATCGCACGCGCCGCCTCTGCCATACACCGGGATCGACCCGCTAGGAGTCTCCCTACAGGACCCCCGCAGATTCAGCGTCCGAACGAGGAGCCGGAGGGCCGCTGAAGCGCAGCACCTGTATCCATATAAATGTCTAAATAAATCCATTGAAAATGCGCACCGCTGTATATAAAAACAATATTCCCTTGAATATAATACAACAACCCCAAACCCCATTTTTTTAAAATTGTTTTCATTGTTGTTCATGGTTTTATACATTTTTACGTGTTTTGTAATTTTTATAATGCCTGCTGATTTTGATTTATTTAATAATATCATGTGGCTTTTTTGCTAGTGTTTTGGTCAATTTGAATAAAATTACATGACTTTTCTCCGACTTTCCCGGTTTTAATGATATTCAGTGAATTTTTTATTTACCTAATTTTCAGGCAATCGTCGATTTTATAATAGAGTTTAATTTTAAGTTTTAAACGAGTGATTACACTCCCAGGTTAAGCATGAAGTAAAATTTTGAATTTAATAAAGCCTGAAAATTTGGTTTGGTCGCGTAGCGCTGCGCAACCAAACCAAATTTTGATGACTTTTCCGGTTTTAATGATATTCAGCGATTTTTTTATTTACGTAATTTTTAGGCATTCGTCGATTTTATAATAGAGTTCAATTTTGAGTTTTAAACGAGTGATTCCACTCCCAGGTTAAGCATGAGGTAAATGCGCCACGCGTGCAAAACACTGATTTGAAGTGAAGTTCAAAAACACACAAATACATCTTTAATTAGAGTAACACGGAATCAGATATTTAGTCTGTTATCAACGATATTCAGTGTTAATAATAAATAATTAGGTTTTGAATATGTTTGTCAAAACAACTGGCAATGATAATTATATGTTAATGGTTGCAAAAAAATTATAAAATCAAATTTATTCTTAAAGGATTTGTATTCGTGATTCGAAGAAACAGGATTCGAATCTTTGATTCGAATAATATTTATCTCTTACGAATCCTTTATTCGAGTATTCGTGATTAGAATCATATTAGGTGATTCGGATTCGTGATTCGAATCTTTTTCACGAGGATTCATCCCAGCACTGTTATCTAGCCTTTTTCGATGCAAATTTTTTGACTTCACTAAAATCAATTAAATTTTATATTTTTAAGAATAGAGGCTAGTAATAGTATTTAAATATTTAAGAATAATACTATTTATATTCATACTATATCCATGATTTAAAAATTCATTTGTTATTTGTCAACTAAAAAAGAACATTCTGAAAGCGCAATATTTAGTTGGACAAATGTTTATGTATATTGTTACAAATGTTATGTAAAATGTCAACTTGAGATCAAACATAAGTAGTATATTTTGAATTTCGCAATAGTTAAGTTTTGGTTTGGCTTTTCTAAACTCGAAATTTTACTTCATGCTCAATCAAGGAGTGGACACACTCGCTAGAAGCTTCAAATAGAACACTTATGAAATCAACAAATGCCAGCTGTAAACATAAATAAATATTAACCGAATGCTCAATATATTTTTTATAAATAGAATTCCGCCAAAAATTGAAACACATTTTTTTTGATTTGCTTAAACATCTAAATCACAGCTCTCTTTTTTTATAATCAAATTTAATGTTTTTAAATTTTCTGAAAAAATTAAATTTCATGTAAATTAATTAAATTCTGTATTCGTTAACATTTTCTCAATTTCAATTAGGATTGACAAAAAATACATTGACGATATTTTGAAAATTGACAACATCGAGACTAACTAAAAATCACAGTCAAATAATGATGAAAATTCGACGATTTTCAGAAAGTCAGTTGTGTACAGACTTTCTGAAAATCGACGAATCGTCACATTTTGACAATGTTAAAAAATCTCAAAATTACGAGCATTGCATAAATTAACGAAAATCATAATTATTATAATAATGGCAAAATGAACAGTTCATATTTAAACAATTAACGAAAATACTGATAAATGACGAAACTCTTGATTAATTACGAAAACTGTAAAAATTACAACAGTTTGAGATGTAATTTTTGCTGGATAAAATATCAATACCATCATAAATAGTTATTTAGGTAACTAGTGTACAAAGTAAATTGAAAAAAATCACATTTCGTAAGTTTTTAACCAATTTGTTTGAAGCCTGTCAAAATTCAGGGTACTATTGCCCTCCTAGGACAGTTATTAAGTATGGTACAGTAACTGTACCATACTGTATTACAGTTATTAAGTTCAGTTAAAAGTGCATACGTATTTAGGGTTTATGTTCAAAGGGACGGGAGGGTATGAGGAGCATGTGAGGTGGGTGCAGGGGAAGGCTAGAAAGGCGTGGGAGATAGTGGGAAAAGTGGGGGAAGTGGATGGGGAACAATGTAAGAGTGGCGTGTAAAGTATAGGATGCGTGTGTGAGGTCAGTGTTAATGTATGGGGTGGAAGTATGGGGGACGAGAGGGTATGATTGTATAGAGAGGGAGCAGTTGTGGTTCTTGAAGCGTATGTTGGGGCTGGAAAGGTCGACACCCAGATACATAGTGCTGCAGGAAAGAGAGAAACTAGAGTGTGAGGAAATGGTGAGAATGGCTAAGTATGAGATGAAGTTATGGGACCTGGAGGAAGAGAGATTGGTGAAGGCGGTGTGGGTGGCGTGCGTCAATGGGAGAGAGGGTAAATGGAGGAGCGAGAGAAGGAGAATGTATGAGATAGTGGGTTTGTCGGAGACGAAGGTGATGGAGTGGCTGTGGAATGGGGTAAAGGTGGATGCGTGGGTGAAACAGAAGGAGAAGGAGGTGGAAGCACAGGAAAGACAGGGGTGTATAGAGAGGAGTGAATACAACGATAGGTACGGGAGGTGGCAGGTGCATAGGAGAATGCCGAGGTATTTGGTGGAGGGGGGATGGAGTAGGAAGGAAAGGGTGGTGCTGGCGAGGGCAAGGTGTGAGTCAGGGGAGAGAGGAAGGAAGGTGTGAATGGGGGAAGAGTATGGGAGGTGTGTAATGCGTGAGCGGGGGAGGGATACGTGGAGTCATTTGGCGGAGGAGTGCGAGGGGGTGAAGGAGGAATGGGGGGAAATAAGAGGGAATAGAAGAGTGATGGAATGGATGAGAGAGGATGGGGCCGGGGTAAGGACGCTGGAGAAGTTGGGGAAAGAGAGGGAAAACAGGAGGAAGAGGGGGGGCAGCGATTAGTGTAGATATGGATGTAATGTAGTATTATGCCAATAAAGGTCTATTAAAAAAAAAGTGCTTAACCAAACTTAACCGTCTTTCAGGTTCTTATATTTTATAATTTATGTTTTATGTCGAATGTTTATTGTATTATGTTATTGTATATCTAATATATGGTAGACCTATACATATCCCCGTGAATATATTGAAAATTTTCAGGCATTCGTTGTTTTTATAAAAGCCTTCAATTTAAAGCTTGCAACGAGTGTTTCTACTACTTGATTAAGCGAAGCTAGTCACGCCCCTGCAAATCCAAATTTTCAGGCTTTTCTAAACACGAAATTTTACTGCATGCGCCACCCATATAAAACACTAAAATATACTCAATAACATTAGAAGCGTAACACCCAGAAGGAGTTATTATTTTAACTTGATTTTTTGCCAGTATGGTAGTCTTATATCAAGAATAAAATGATTACATTTTCAAGAAATTTTATTAAAAAACAATCTAAAAAAAATTAATAATGTGTTTGGCGACCCCTTTGCTGTATACACTCCTGTAGACGTCTGGGCATCGACAAAATGAGATGGTCGATGTCTTCTTGAGGCATCTCGTTCCAAGCAACTTGAATTTCATCGATCAACTGTGCTAGAGTCTGTGGAGGATGGTGCAAAGAGAATATTCTTCTTCCCATGATATCCCACACATGTTCAATGGGATTTAAATCCGGCGAACGGTAGAAAAACATTAACACCAGCTTCATTAAGAAAGTTCATAGTTCGACGAGCAATATGGGGACGTGCGTTATCTTGTTGAAAAAGTACGTCTGGGCGGCCATCTAAATAAGGCAACAAAGTCGGTCGTATGACGTCTTCAACATAACGCGCAGCTGTCATACTGCCTCGAATGAATACAAGAGGTGATCGACTACCATAAGCAATAGCCCCCCAAACCATTACTCCAGCAGTCCTGTGTACATGCCTCTCAATAGCAAACCTAAGATCAGGTCGTTCTCCACGGTAGCGTCGTACCCTTCTACGGCCATCATGCGTGCCTAGACAAAATCGTGATTCATCGCTGATTACGACATCGTGCCATTCTGCCTCCCAATGCTGCCGTTCTCTGCACCAGTCCAACCTTTGACGACAGTGTCTCGCTGTTAAAGGAAGCACTAATCTTGGACGGTACGAAAGAAGCCTAAAGGATTGAATGCGGCGATATAAGGTTCGCATACTAACGGGCCTACCTTCTTCTCCAATCCATTGATCACCGATTTGACGCGTAGTAGCGAAACGGTCTCGCAGGGCTATTTGTCTTAGGCGCCGATCTTGACGTTCTGTGGTACGCCTTGGTTGACCAATTGGTCTTCTTCTTGCTCCTCTACCTTCTTCTGTCCATACCTGATACACACGTATTACAGTTGCTGCAGTGGAATCAATACGGCGGGCAATTTCGCGATAGGACATACCGACATCTCGATAAGCAACAACTCGACCCCGGTCAAAATCGCTCAAATGGTGATATTGTGGACGTTTTCGGACTCGAGGCATTTTATTTAAGCTTAACACAACGGAAACACGAAAACTAAAAACATCTGTACTAAACAGCTCATATGAATAGTTTTATCAAAAAAGAAAAAGTGAAATATTTTTTTTTTCACAATAAATATAAAAGGCACAAGGTTGAAATTGTTATCAATGTATGCTTTAAATATAGTCACTATGTTGCTAAAATATGAATTCAAAAAAATCATTCCTTCTTGGTGTTACGCTTCTAATGTCATTGAGTATATTGTGAAGTTTAAAATATACTGCTTGTTTTTCTATTAAGTAAAAACATAATTAAAGAGGCTCTATGAAAATCATAGGGCCTATCGACATTCAATAAAAGTGATCGTCAAATAACTTAAATTGTATGTAAAAAAAAACACTTTATTTAGGCTAGGGCGGCGAAATGTAGTTTGCCTGTTTTAAACAGATCATTTTGTTGAAAAAAATGTGAAAACCTTACGTATATGAAATTTGATACGAATACGAAAGTTACCTTTACAAAAAATTGATTGATAAGGTTTTCACAATTTGGTAATAAATGTTTTCGCCAGAAGGAAGGCTTAGCCATGGGAAACCCACTGAGCCCCCTGATGGCGGAGATATTTATGAATAACTTAGAAGAGGGATTATCTCAATTGCCGGCCTTTAAGAAATGTGTTTATTGGTATAGGTACGTTGATGATGTAATTTTAGCGTTCAATGGCACCGACAGACAATTAGATTCGTTTTTACATTTAATAAACTTACAACATAAAAAAATTCAATTTACAAAAGAAATAGAAGTAGATCATTCCATTAATTTTTTAGACCTAAAGATAAAGAGAACTAATAACAAACACGAGTTTTCGATTTTTCACAAACCGACACACTCAGACACGACGATTAATTATAAATCGAATCACCCAATGTCTCAAAAGTTAGCAGCTTATCATAGTATGATACATAGGTTATTAGCAGTCCCCATGACACAAAGTAATTATGATAGGGAATTAAAAATAAAATTTCAAATTGCTTACAAAAACGGATTTAAAAAATCAATAATAGAAAAATTAGTACAGAAAAAACAAAGAAATAAATTAATACATTCCATTTACCCAATTATCAAAAACAAATCTCTAAGAAATTACTCTTCATTAACATTCACAGGAAACAATAGTATTAAAATCGGGAAAATGTTAGGAAAAATGAATATTAATATAGCATACAGGACAAATAACACCTTAGGAAAAATAATTAAAAACAATAAATACAAAAATAATAAAACTCAACAAATTGCGTCTATTTACTAACTTGCAAAGACTGCCCCAAGAAATATGTAGGACAAACCGGATGATCGTTTCAAGAGAGGATAAAAGAACATTTAACCAGCTTCAAACAAAAGAAAACAAACTCCACATACTCCAACCACCTCATCGAAGAAAACCACCACTTCGATGAAAATTTCCAAGTCCTACATCTAGAATGGAAAGGTCGGAAACTCAACATCATGGAGTGTTTAGAAATCAATAAAAGAACATTTTCAGGACATCTTCTCAACGATCAAACAGATTTAACTAATTCGCCCCTCTTAAATTTACATTTTTTTGAAAAACCCACCCCCCCATAAACATTGTATATATACCCGACCCGACAAATTGTATTTATAATTTCTTCACCTGAAGAAGCCACAGTGTGGCAAAACAATTGTAGCGTTATTACAATATATATTTGAAAGTGTTTAAATTGTTTTATTTATATAAAAGTTACCTTTACATTTGCCAAATTTATCTATGGAAATTTCTGCGTCCCTGGTGTTTAGAGATGAAGTTAACTGAAATTTAAAGACAAGCATCGTCACATTTGTAGTGAATTTTACTGCATAATCGTGTCCTTCAAATTTCTAAAATCCTGATGAAATCATGTCAAAAACCATATTCCTGTTGCACCTAAATACAAGATGACAAAATGTGTATCCTTGTACCTATGTGATCCTGATCATTAAAAATGATGTCAATAGAAATTTCAAGTGAATATAAAATGGTGGGGACCAGCAGGGGGTAGGGAATTAAACTGGCAAAATATAGGGAGTTAGATTGACAAAATAAGGAGTTAGACTGGCAAAATAAGCAGCGGATAGGGAGTTAAACTGGCAATAATTACTGGTGCCAAAAAAATTATCTAAGCTAAGGCTGGACATTTTTAAATTTAAAGTATTATCATATTGATTTAAAAACATAGTCAAATATTCTAATTATTCAAAAATTCGAATGTGAATATGTTTTTTAATGAATATTCGAATACTCCAATTTTAAAAATTCCCAGAATTAATCAAAACCTTATGTATCCTTATTTAATTTTAATCATGTGGTGTATTGACAATAACTAAGTATGTTTTTAAACTTCATATTTAATCAGTGTTTTATATGGCTGGTGCATGAAGTAAATATTTCAAGTTTAGAAAAGCCTGAAAATTAGGATTTTTCGCTCCTCTTCAAGAAAATTCCAAATTTTGAAGCGTTTCTAAACTTAAAATATTTACTTCATGCTTAAAGGATTGAAAAACCCTTGTTACAAATCTTTTAAAGCCTTTAATGACAACACTGAATTCTTAAACAAAAATGAAAAACAAGATAATTAACGAAACTCATAAAGATTATCAAAATAACTACAGTTAATGTTTGTTTTCCATTTTATTTAAGAACCCAGTATTGTCATTAAAGGTTCCAAAAGGTGTCTAAAAAATGTTTTCCACATCTTGATTAAGCATGAAGTAAAATTTCAGGCTTTTCTAAAGTCGAAATATTACTTCATGCGCCACGCGTAGAAAACACTGATTTTAAGTGTAATTTGAAATATATTGAGGCTTGGAATTTTTCAAATTTAAGTATTCAATTATTTATTCAAAAATATATTCGAAGGCCACTTTTTCGATCCCTCTAAATTCAAACCTTTGAAAATAATCAACAAATGTAAAAAGCTTAATTATTGGGAAACTTTTTACATTAAAGATTCAATAGAAAAAGGATCGTACGTTACTAAGGACAACTTAGAAACGTTTAATACCCCACTGCTCGATATGTTTGTCTCTCTGCACCCCAACAATTAAGTAATTAGGGGAGGGGGTGTTAGGTATAAATCGTACACCGCTGCCCCTGTTACATTAGTCTTGTAATAACTTTGATAATGGTCATCTGACCAAAACTATTCAGTTAAAAATAAAAACAAACAGTGAAACAATAACCAAGTATTTTATTCATTTTAAACCAGTTTTAAATTCAGTGTTAAAACATGTTACACCAAGTGTTAGATGTTTGTACAATTAAAAGTATATATTTGAATTATTCGAATATTTAAGTATTTGATCAAAAACATATTCAGATTCGAATAATTAGAATATTCGAATAAATGGAATATTTGAATATGTTATTGATTTTATATTTATAAATATTCTAATATTCAAATATATGAATAATTTAGTGATTGAAATATTTATACCTGAATATTCAACTATTTAATTGATGAATAAAGTACTAAACTAATACCGTTTCTTTACACTTTTTTTTGAAATACCAAATGTACATTGCGAACACAAAGTGACCATTGTCAATGGAATAATTATGATTAGTTTATTTGTAAATTTAGTACCTTATTCGACAATTTAATTTGATCATCAATAAAGTTATAAACTATTCGAATTATTCGTATTCGAATGACAACCTTAATCTAAACTTATTTTTTGTTGAGTTTAGGCTCAGGAATAAAATAACAAAAGTTTAATTTACATATGCATTACCCAAAGATTCTGAAAGTAAGTTTTGGTAAAAATTAGCAAATTTAGTTGGTCGATAGCTGTACTTTGTTGTTGTTATTTATAATTTCTAAGGAGTACAAATAATAATAACATGATTATTACAAATTTACAAATCATTTTTATTAGAAATAAAATATATAACTTTTAAGAAATATAATCGATAATAACATGATTATTAAAAATTAACAAATCATTTTTATTACGAATAAAAAATATGCCAGTCATGCATATTTGACAATGTTTAAATAACACATAAAATTAAAATATTTCCTATGAGCCACTATTCTCACTACATTTTTATGTTAATACTGTTTTAGTCCAGCACCAGTTTCGCCTGTTTGCCGTTAATCGTACGACAAGTACCGTACTTCAAGAGGTAATCCCTTTTGGTGTAGGCGAACGAAATGTCCGTGACTACAAATATGTGGGCTGTGATGAACGCCAGAGTTGCGCCGAAGAAGAAATTTGCGTTCGCCGTTCCCCAGAATATCCACAAATCCCAAAAAATTGGCGCTAATGCTGTCGTTACGACGATCGTTACACAACTGATAAATATCTGCTGCATACCTGAAGATAACAAAAATTAATTAAACATATTATTGCTGGATAAAAATAAGTATCTGTATTTACACGCTGCAAAATTATTTTCTATTATTGTACGATAAAAATAAGTATCTGTATTTATACGTTGCAAAAATATTAACTTATTTTCCGGTTGATTGCCAAACCAATAATTTGTGAACCGTAAGACCAACTATAAGGAGTATGTTTTGAACTTTACTTTAAAACAGTGTTTTATACGCCTGGCACATGAAGTAAAATTCTAAGTTTAGAAAAGCCTTAATTTACTGGCTTTTTTAAACTTGAAATTTTACTTCATGCTTAATCTAAGATTGAAAACACTCGCTAGAATCTTCAGAATGAACGCTTTTATAAAAGTTTCCGAAAATTTACTTTAAAAAATCTACTTTTATCTATAAAACATTATCAAATATTTGAATCATTCGAATGTTTTAATTATTCAGATATTTAAGTATTCCAAATATTTTTTATTTTAAATATTTATTGAATATGTTTTTGAACGAATATATTCGAATTTAAAAATTAATGAAAACATATATCCTTATTTTATTTTAATCTTGTGGTGGATTAACAATAACTAAGTATGTTTTTGAACTACATATTAAATCAGTGTTTTACACGACTGGCGCATGAAGTAAATATTTCGAGTTTAGATAAGCCTAAAGACTTGGATTGGTTGCTACGCTTCGCTACACAACCATTCCAAACTTTCCAGCTTTTCTAAACTCGAAATATTCACTTCATGCTTAATCAAGGAGTGGAAAACCCTCAATAAAAATCTATGTAAACCTTTAATAACAACTCCGAGTACTTAAAAAAAAATGAGCAATAAGATAATTAACGAAACTCATAAAGATTATCAAAATAACTACACTTTATGTTTGTTTCCCATTTTCTTTAAGAACTCAGTATTGTCATTAAAGTTTCTACTAGTTGTCGAACAAGTGTTTTATATGCCTTGGTTAAGCATTAAGTAAAATTTCGAGTTTAGAAAAGCCTGAAATTTTACTTCATGGACCAGTCGTATAAAACAATAATTTCAAGTGAATTTTAGAACATATTATTATTCAAGTTTAATTATTTATTCAAAAACATATTCTATTATTTGAATTATATGAATATTTAAATATTTGATTATTCCAATATTTGATTATTCAAATATTTGGATATTCGACTATTCAAATATGTGAATAATTTAAAGAATGAAATATTCATATTTAAATATTAAATTATTTGTATTCGAATGCCAGCATTAGTAAAAATGTTAAATGAAATCAAGTATATTTTTAAAGGATTTGTATCTGTGATTTGAAAAACGGGGTTCGGATCTTTGATTGAATCTTTTTTTGATGATTCGTCCCAGCTCTAATATCTACTTACAATAATAAAGATGTCTCCAACATGGCAGTAAAGCAAGTGTAAGTCCAAAGTCTCCAACAGATGGGTAAGACTTGAATATTGCTATGAGTGTGATGAAAGAAGCGGAGAGTAATGTAGGATCCTTGTAGTACTTAATGGACAGTGGAATAAAATACAATAACGTGACGTTCATTTGGTAGGAATAGATGAAGAGGACGCGGAAATGCTCAAACATCTCCATGAAGAAATACCAAAACACACCAACGTTTGGTTTCTGGTCAGGAACTCCCAATCTGAAAGAGATTTAAATTAGAATACTAGAAACTAAAAAATGTATGACTATTTATTTAATGTGAATAAATACTTACATAAATCCAATGGTATGTTCGATGAAGTCCCATTTTCCATGAATAGCCTTTGATAAAATCAGCCATCCTATTG
Source organism: Philonthus cognatus (assembly GCA_932526585.2). Classification (NCBI taxonomy): domain Eukaryota; kingdom Metazoa; phylum Arthropoda; class Insecta; order Coleoptera; family Staphylinidae; genus Philonthus; species Philonthus cognatus. Next base: position 111,443,801 of record OW052243.1, read on the forward strand.
TTGTCAGTAAATACACCAACAGAATTAAAACTGCATAAAAATGTGACTTCTTCCTGTCATAAGCTCTGATGTAAAGTGGTGAAAGCAAAACAATTGGATAGAATGATTGCAGTGTTGCCAATGATAATGTTACAATCGAAACCATTAAGTGATCTAAAAGGAAATTACCAAATAACAAAAAAAATGTGTGCTGGTTTTATTAAACCTCAATTATTTTTATATACTTCTTACAAATTTTATTTTCTTTTACAAATTTTCAGTTGGGGAGGGGTCAGTTGCTTACACGCCATAATCGAAGTCAGTGTCCACCGTTTGAACATTAGATGGGTAACTCGCTGCCTATTAAACTCTTAGCAAACTTAAAATATTTTGGATAGATGAGGCTGTTACTTGGTGAAATTCCATAATATGTAGGAAATAAAACACGATCGTTTGAGAATTTTCACAGTTTTTAATGTCGAACACTGCGACAATTGTTTCGCCACACAGTGGCTTCATCTGCCTGATGAAGCCACTGTGTGGCGAAACAATTGTCGCAGTGTTCGACATTAAAAACTGTGAAAATTCTCAAACGATCGTGTTTTATTTCCTACTTAAAATATTTTTATCATCAAAAATGTTGCTCTTTATACAGTACAAGTTTAATAATAATAAGCAATCTTTATTTCTATCAAAATATTCATTGAAGAACATGTACTTAGGCTGAGCGCAAGATGAGACACAGGTGAGTTACGTCATGCAGGGAAAATTAACGCAGTTTTCTATGCAGCATGTATTTACTTACGAAAACTGCGTCTCGTGACTCATGGCTCAATTTGCATGGTCGTATTTTACTGTATGAATAATAGAAAACTGCGTTGCTTTGTCGCCGGGCTTGACTCACCTGCGTCTTATCTTGCGCCTGGCCTTAGAATAGAAATTTAAGTTGAAAAAATACTTAATTATTAATACAATACTAATTTTCACTCACTGTGTATAAGTCCAGCCAAGAATACCCCTAACAGCAGATTCCCCAATGAGGTAGTCGTCATAGCCACACAGTTCAAAATTGTGTACGGATTAAACAGATACACAACAGCCACATAAATCGGTGGAATGTACAAATCCTTTCCGGCTAAAATTTGATCTCCAACATCTGGAGAATACGTATGCTTGTTCTTCTCTTGATCGATAAATAACAGAAGAGTGTATCTTTTGGCAAACAAATATAGCATGTGTGCAGTTATTAAATCAATGATTATAAATAGATACGGAAAGTGATCGTAAATGTTGTCGATTAAGTAGGAATAGAATTTGAGTAGAACTGGTGACTCATGTAAGATATCACTGGAGTATGGGTCGACATCAATGCTTTGTCGGTATTTTCCTTCAATCACTGAAATTAAATAATATATACTGCCTTTCAAAAAAATCAGAACACCAAGTATTTATTGCACGATTTTAATAAATTTTACACAATTTGATCATGTAAACGAACTGTATCGATGATCAAAAAATCAACTTGAAAAACAAAAAAACAAATGAATAAAAATTAATAATGTGTTGGGCCTCCACGATTTCCCAAACACTCATTAACACGTCGAGGCATGCTAGAAATCAGGCTGTCAATATCGACTTGGGGTATTTCATTCCAAACTTCGATAATTTGACCTCTAAGTTCCATTACAGTGTTAGCGGGGCGCTGTAAGTTACTTATTCTAACACCTATCATGTCCCAAACATGTTCTATTGGCGATAGATCTGGAGAACGAGATGGCCAAGGTAACAAATTGATTTCGGCACTATCAAAAAACTGTCTTGTAATGGCTGCTGTGTGAGGTCGAGCATTATCTTGCTGAAAAATGGGGTTCTGCAAGCCATTTACATAGGGCACTAACACTGGCCGTAAAATGTTGTCAATATACCGAATCGCGTTAAGACTTGCTTCTAAAAAAACTAGAGGAGACCGACTACCATATGCTATCGCCCCCCAAACCATAACTCCCTGTGTAAGAGCCGTATGTCTTTCAACAGCAAATTGTAAAATTCTGCGTTCACCGCGTCGACGTCTCACTCTTCTGCGACCATCATGAGCCCATAAACAGAACCGAGACTCATCGCTGAAGACGTTATTCCATTCATGGGTCCAATGTTGTCTTTCCCTGCACCAATCAAGTCTTGCTCTGCGATCCTGCGGAGTAAGAGGTAGACACAATTGCGGACGGTAGGATCTTATACCAAAACTGCGGATTCTTCTGTAAACAGTAGCCATGGATACTCTTTGGCCATTTAGAGCCAACCAGTCATTTCCCAATGCCCGCGACGTTGTAAATCTGTCCCTTAAAGTTGTAAGACGAAGAGCTCGATCTTCACGCTCAGTGGTGCTTCTTGGACGTCCTGATCCAAGTCTACGTCGATTCTCCCCAACTTCGGACCATCTAGACCAGCAGCGTACGATCACCGATACACATTCAAAAATCAGCAGCTCTTCATAATGGTGAAATCAAGGAAAAATACCATTAAATAGTAACCAAAACAATTGATTTTTTGATCATCGATGCAGTTCATTTACATGATCAAATTCTGTACATTTCATTAAAATCGTCCAATAAATACTTTGTGATCTGATTTTTTTGAAAAGCAAGATTCCCAACATTTTATTTTAACACGTTGACTGTTGCACAAGTTAAATACACAACTTACATGTACTTTAGGCTACGGCGCCGATTTATATGTGTTTCTGTGGTAGATTTGATTCTAAGGAATGAAAAAATAGTGCAGCCTCGTGGCACCTCTTCCAATTTCTGACCCGGCAGTTAATGTATTAAATTAATTTATCTTAATAAATAACAGTGGGTGTTTTAACACGTTGACTGCCGTATGAATCAAACACGATTCAAGTTAAATGGAAATCTCCATGTGTAAAAACATTGCGGCAGTGAACGTGGTAAAGACGCAGCCCAACTCGGTGTTGAAACACCGCCCAAAAATGATTCAAGCAAAGAAATCTCAAGAAAAGACTAAATTAATGAATGTATTTATTTTATATTGTAAATGAACCATAGAAAACATGTAAAAAAAGATTGTAAAAAAATATGTACCTCGTTTGATCGAATTTAAGGGTGTCGTTATTTCGATTCTCTCCAAAATATCTCCCTGGTATTCAGATGTAATAAACCACCACCTAATATAAACTGCCAAGGCGTATATTAACAACAAATACGTGAAATGTTTCTTCATGTTGTCCGCTAACCAACAACAACTTTTAAGTGTACAAAATTGAGTGTTTTGAAGTTGATTTTAGGTTACGGTTTTTAGACGTCACGAACACCGGCAGCTCATTTTATTAATTATTTCACTTTGAGTGTATAATGTGAAATGATCATCACTGTTATCGATAGCGCAAATATTTATTTATGTAAATATTCCTTCAAGATAAAATTTTAAATAACAAGATGCCTATTGAATTAAAAGTTTGACGTTGACGGTATTGTAGGTTTCTACTCAGACCCAGTCGACTCCATATGATTCTATAAGTTCACATATATAGTTGACCGACCCACTCGATGGGAGGGCGCATATGTCGGAATTTCAAATTTCCCGCAATTTCTAATGTGGGTTCGTTTTCATTCAACAGCTGTCAGATCCGTCGGATCTGAAGGCACAAAAATACTGATAAGACGAAATCGTCTCGAGATGAGCGTTAATAAATATAAATAATTACAATCGTAAGTATGTAAAATATTTATAAATTTTAACCTATTGTGTATTATTTTAAATAAGTGTACAGTCAAACAAATTTAAAACCAGGGTGTTACTACATTATTTCTTCCTAGTACATGTGGATGATCTTCAAGTATACTAAATATCCATGGTCGTGGATATTTTCATCATACTAAACTAGGAGCATTTTTTCATGGAGTAGAACCCCGTTATTGTTGGATTAAGCAATTCTGAATCTTTGGGAATGGGCGGTAACATTAATAATTAAAACTGTAAGTTGATGTAATATTTTAAGTTTTTAAGCCATTGTCTATTCTTTTAATTAAATCTGCAGTCAAACACATTTGAAACCAGTGTGTCTACATTAGTTCTCTTTATTTCTTCCTAGCATTCGTGAATGATCTTCAACCACGGACGTGGAGATTTTCTTCACACCGGGCTAGGAGCATACTTCCATGGAGAATGTTCCCGTTGCTGTTGGATCAAGCAATTCTGAAATTTCATCTAGTCACAAAGTACGATCTCAGAACATAAAATAATGTCTTAAATTCAATTACACGGTTTTTCTATTGCATTTCACTATTGATCAAATGAGATTCACTATATCCCAAATATCTTTCACCTTGTCAAATATAAGTCAAATGATTTCCCGATTTACGAAATAAGTTTCACCATATACCAAATACTTCCCTTAAATATTTTTGCTGAACATTTTTGCAGTAACAATAACTTTGTTCTGGAAATATTTTATTTGTATTTATACATACCAGGAGTTTTCTTTTAAGTATACGTATTTCAAATTTAACCTATTTTCTGTAAATCTTTAGATATTCCTTGTTTTTTTTAAAGTTCAATTTGAAGCTTTAAATGAATGTTTTTCACTCCCAGACTAAGCATGAAGTAAAATTTCGAGTTTAGAAAAGCCCCGTGAAAATTTGTCGAGGGTCGCGCAGCGACCCGAGACAAATTTTCTGGGCTTTTCTAAACTCGAAATTTTACTTCATGCGCCACGCGTATAAAACACAGATTTCAAGTGAAATTAGAATATACATAAATTTCACAGTATTTTAGTGTTTTATACGCGTGGCGCATGAAGTAAAATTTCGAGTTTAGAAAAGCCCAGAAAATTTGTCTCGGGTCGCTGCGCGACCCTCGACAAATTTTCACGGGGCTTTTCTAAACTCGAAATTTTACTTCATGCTTAGTCTGGGAGTGGAAAACACTCGTTTAAAGCTTTATATTGAACTCTTTTGAAAAACAACGAATGTCGGAAAATTTACAGCTTACGCATATGTTTACCTTAAAGAAAAATTCACTGTATGGAACACTACTTACGCCAACATCCTTACCCGGATAAGGAGACCTCTTATTTCATTTCTAAGATGCATTTTTTGACGAACTGCAGACATTTTGTTAAGAAGTGAAATGTAATTAGGTTTTGACATGTAGCGAAATATATTTGTAATAACTTTTTAAATATACATTTAACATGTTCATTAGGTCTTTGGTATTTTCGCATCGCACGGTAATTTAATACCGTGCGATGTTCCCCGCACCGCACCCACCATTCAATGTTACGGTGGGTGCACCGCACACCCCGCTTAGCAAGAATCCCGCCCGCTCCCCCCGCCCAATGACGTCATTTGCGATTGCAGCGCCGTGTCATCGAGTGGGTCGGTTAACTAAAATCATGATACGTGGAGCCCCCTATGAGTTATCAATCTAATTTAATCTATGTTTCTACTAATCTTGTTAACTGTTCACGAAAATTTGCTTGAAATGATGGCACTGCGTTTTTCAATTTTCGAGTAATCGGAAACAATTTTCGTAAGCGATTATTACAGAGAACATTAACATCGACTTACAATACGAATAATTGAAATAGTTGATTATTCAAATTTAAATATTTCATTCGCAATTTTTTTTACATATTTGAATATTGAAAGTTTAAATATGTTTTTAAACGAATATACAAATATTCAACCATTTCAAATGTTTAAATATGTATACGAATAACTAATTGAAATTGAAAAATTCTCAGCCTTGATAGTAAATTTTAAACTTTGCTTAAAACCAGTGTTTTATACGCCTGGCGCATAAAGTAAAATTTCGAGTTTAGAAAAGCCTCAAAATTTGGTTTGGTCGCTGCGCTTCACTGCGCGACCAAACCAAGTTTTCAGGCTTTTCTAAACTCAAAATTTTACTTAATGCCAGCGGCGGCTCGAAGCCTAACTTCAGGGTAGGTCAGAGACCCAAGGTAATATGTATCCGTTATTGAAAGGTGACTTTGTTGTGCTATTCCTTATATTTATAAAGCGCGATCCCAACCTCAAATTTTGTGTGCCTTAGCCCTGTGGCTTACCCTGAAGTTAGGTTGCGAGCCGTCGCTGCTTTATGCTTAACTAAGGAGTGGAAGCACTTGTTAGACAGTTATTTAAACCTTTGATGACAATACTGATTTATTAAAGAAAATGGAAAAAAAACATAAACCGTAGTTATTTTCATATTCTTTAAGAGTTTTGTTATTTTGTTTTGCAAATTTTTTTTTTAAATCTGGTGTTGTCATTAAAGGTTTTAATAGTTTTCTGACAGGGGTTTCCACTCCTTGATTAAGCATGAAGTAAATATTTATAGCTTAGAAAAACTTGAAAATTTGGTTATTGTTAATCTCTCATAACATTACAATAAAATCATGTTACATGTTATGATTGATGCTAGACATTTTTAAAAGTATTCGGGTATTTGAAATATAATAATTTGAAATGTATGTCGGGATCACAGATACTTACGTTGATTATAGACAATGTTATTATCGACTTGTATTTAAAATGTAATTACAATCAATTCTAATAGATGTCGTTAGTAGTACTAACACAGTATAACATATTTAAATGTATGTACTTGTTTAAATAAATTATTCAATTGCTGGTATAAGTATCTACAAATATTTATTAAAAGGACATGTATAGTTTTATACTTATAATAAATTCTTGAATTAATAATAATAGTTAATATTCGCAGAAGCGCAACCGAATATTTAATAGCAACAGGGTCAATGGAATATTAAATTTACGTGATAACGTGTACTAACAAACAGAGCTGGGCAGGATTTGAATTATTCAGGATTCGAATCCTTTTAAAGGATTCAAAAGAGGCATTCGAATACTTTAGTTCAACTGGATTCGTGATCCGGATTCGTTACATGTTTTTAAGAGGATTCGTATTCGAATCCAAATGTGGATGATTCGAATCCATATAAAAGGATTCGAATCCTTATAAAAGGATTAGAATATTTATAAAAGGATTCGAATATTTATAAAAGGATTCGAATACTTACAACAGGATTTGAATCGTCAAAAATGATTCGAATTTATTGTGAGGATTAACATGAAAATATAATAGCGTACTTGAGAATAAAAATGAGCCCCTACAATCTATCTATCATAAACATATACGCACTAACGGAAGTAGCGGACGAGAAACAAAAAGAAGAGCTGTAAGAGGAAATAGAAAACATATACGCAAACACTGTACCGAAACAAGACACTCTGATCATCGCGGGAGATTTTAACGCCCAAATTGGAAAGGAGGAATATATAAGATCAGTAGCATGGAAGAATACAATACACGAAAACACAAACGACAACGGACACAGATTATGCAACTTAGCAATAACCACAGGGACAAAGATTGTAAGCACAAAATTTAAGCATCGAAAGGAGCATAAAATAACATGGATGTCGCCAGGACAACATTACGGAAATCAAATTGACCACATTTTAGTAAAGAGAACCAGAGAATCCACGATACTAGACGTGAGATCCTACAGAGGCGCAAACGCAGATACTGACCACTTCATGGTAGTAGCTACAATTAAACAAGTAGTAACAAAGCAGAAGAAAACTGGAAAACTCCAAAAATTGAATATTGAAAAATTACACAATATAAAAAATCAAGAGGAATACATAACCATAGTAGAACAACAAATAGAAAGCGACGCATTACAAACAAGAACAGACATAAACACAAAATGGAACACGCTAAAAGGCGCATTAATAGAAGCCGCGAACCAAACAATTGGAGTAGCAAAAAAACAGTACAAAAATGAATGGTGGAACGATGACTGCAGTGCACACATCGAAGAAAAGGCTAAGCTACGACAAAGGTGGATACAAAATAACAAACAGACGGACAAAATAAAATACGTCAAGAAAAGAAAAGAATGCAACAAACTTATAAAGAAAACGAAACATATATGGTTACAAAAAAAGATGGAAGAAATAGAAAGTGAATACAGAAACCACAACACAAAGAAATTCTATAAACAAATAAATGACGAAAGGAGACAAAATAAAGAAGGAGCACTAGGAATAAAAACCACGAAGGAAGAACAGCAGACAGCAAAGAAGAGGCGAAAATAATATGGGAAGAGTACTTCAAAAAGTTATTGACAACCACAAATAATACAAACCAAATAGAACAATACGAAGAGGCAGATGAAATCAACAACGTAGAAGAACCAACAATAGATAAAATGAACGAAATAATCAGAAAAAATAAAAACGGAAAGGCACCCGGAGTAGACAACATTAACATCGAACTGATCAAATATGGCGGAGAAAAAGTACAAGAGGAAATAGGAGCATTAATCACTGAAATATGGAGGACGGAAACAATGCCTAAAGAATGGAGCAAAGGAACAATTATACCGGTTCACAAAAAAGGAGATAAAACTCAATGTAAAAACTATAGAGGAATAACACTACTGAACACGACATATAAAATCTTAACAACATTGATCCAAAAGAGACTAAACAACTACACAAAAAATATAGTAGGAGGCTACCAATGTGGCTTTGTCTCAGGAATATCGACAGTAGATGCAATCCACAGCCTAAAGCAGATACTGGAGAAATCTCATGAACAGAACATAACCTTAGATTTATTATTCATAGATTTCAAGCAAGCCTTTGACTCAGTGAACCGTAAACAACTAAATAAAGCGCTAACAGACTTCAGAATACCGACAAAAATAATAAAACTGATACAAATGACACTAAATAAAACAAAAGCAGAAGTACAAACAGAAGACGGGAAAACCAAGGAGTCCAAAATAAACAAGGGACTGAGACAAGGCGATTCCCTGTCAGCCACATTATTTAACATAGCACTAGCATATGCTTTAAGAAATATAAATAAAAAGGGAACGCTTAGAACGAAGGGAAGCCAAATCATCGCTTATGCAGACGATTTAGTGATAATCACAAAATAACGGAAGCTAATGGAAAACATCTTAAGAGAACTAGTCGAGGAAGGAGGGAAAATGGGGCTAACAATAACTGAAGAGAAAACAAAATTTATGATAAGGGGAAACAAAACTGAGAGTCAAAAAATAAAAATAGGAAACCACGAATTCCATCAAGTGGACAAGATAAAGTACTTAGGAATAACAATAAACAACAGCGGAGATAACATGGAAATCGAAGAAAAAATACAGAAGGCAAACCGAGCATACTACGCAAATAGAAAAGTACTAACAAACAAATCCATAAGTAAAAAAGCAAAGATACAAATTTATAAAACAGTAATAAGACCTGTACTAACCTATGCCGCAGAAACAATGACGATGACAAAAAGCGAACAACAGAAACTAAAAGTTGCCGAAAGAGCAATACTCAGACGAATACTAGGCCCAATAAGAATATTAGGGAGTAAGACGGCGAAATAACGCAGAAATACTGGACGAACTCGAAGGAATTGATGTTGTAAGTACCACCAAGACAGCGAGAATAAAGTGGCTAGGACACGTATGGAGAGCGGGAGACCAGAGCAACACAAGAGCAATAATGGAGTGGACATCGAACAAAAAGAAGAGGAGAGGAAGACCAAAAAGTAGGTGGCAAGATGAAGTAGAAGCAGATATCAACAGCATTGGAATCACGAATTGGAAGGAGAAAGTAGAAAATAGGAAATCATGGAGAGAAATAGCGAAGACTATTATAAACAACCAGACGGCACAGCAAACAACGAATGACGGGGACTAATCCACCCCAAGAAAAGGGATTGTAAGGGCTTCAAGAAGAAGCGGCGAAACTCCACAAGGAGTGTGGCGCCATATATATAACATGAAAAATGTCTTTAGTGTGTTTTTAAATTTCTCGTTAAATCACTGTTTTATACGCGTGGCGCATGAAGTAAAATTTCGAGTTTAGAAAAGCCCAGAAAATTTGTCTCGGGTCGCTGCGCGACCCTCGACAAATTTTCACGGGGCTTTTCTAAACTCGAAATTTTACTTCATGCTTAGTCTGGGAGTGGAAAACACTCGTTTAAATGAAGACAACCTTATAGAAGACGGTCTCAGTTTAAACTGAGTCGACCTTATACAGTAATGACTTTGATTTTGACGCCATGTGAGGATTCCCGCGCGTGATAAGGTCGGCTCGGTTTAAATCAAGATAACCTTGCACAGTAATGATCTTGGTTTTGACGTCACGTAAGGATTTTTACGTGTGACGACATCAACCAAGGTGTGTAAGTAAGTTTGTCTTGATTTAAACCGAGCCGACCTTGTATTGTTTAACTACCTTGATTGTTGACGTCACGTGAGGACTTCCACGCATGACGTCAGCAATCAAGGTGGTTCGTGTATAAGGTTGTCTTAATTTAAAACCGAGTCGACCTTGTTTAATTACATTGTCTTTTCACGTCACGCGAGGAATTTCATGTGTGATGTCAGAAAAACTCCCTGTATTTCTCGGGATATAGATATTTCTAATAAAATCAAACTGAATTTGCTATGAAATTCAAACATAATAAGTAAAAATGGTGATGTGTCCATCATAGTACTTTCCCCCGTAAATTGAGTATTAAATCACTTTAAAAATATTTGTAGCATTATTATTTTCAAAATGTCTTCAACTTTTTGATAACTACAACTTTTATTTGAAACATTTTTCAATTGTATCAACACATACACTGAGACAAACCAATGACTAGATAAAAGAACATTATTTATTAATTATCTTAAAAACTAAGAGTGCTACGACAAAAAGTAAAGATACAAAATATCTTTAATATTTTATTACCTACAACTTTTATTTGAAACATTTTTCAATTGTATCAACACATACACTGACACAAATCAATGACTAGATAAAAAACACTATTTATTAAATATATCAAAAACTAAGAGTGCTATGACAAAAAGTGAATCTACAAAAAATCTTTAGTTTTTCATTTCCTATAACTTTTATTTGAAACATTTTTCAATTGTATCGACACATACACTGTCACACACCAATAACTAGATAAAACACACAACTTTTGAAATATCTCAAAAACTAAGAGTGCTATGACAAAAAGTAAGTGGACAATACATCTTCATTTTGTTATTATCTACAACTTTTATTTGAAAGAATTTTTTGTTTGATGAACATTTATTGAAAAAATATGAAAAAACTGAAAAACGCTAAGAGCTCCGGTTTTACGATTTTCACCAAAAGCTTTTCAGTTCTTCCGATTGTAACAAAAAGCTTAAGTTTCAAGTTTCATCTCGATATCTTTAGCGGTTTTTGCGGTACAGCGCACACAGACTCACACACAGACACACAGACACACAGAGAGACAGACATTTTTCAAAAATGGTCTTATTCGACTCAGGGGACCTCAAAACGGATATTTCCGCTAAAATTTTTGATTCGAAAATTTTCACGAAAACAATACTTTCCCTTTGTATTACATACGGGGGAAAGTAAAAACCAGCATATTTTCAATTTCACAATATTTCAGTATTTTATCCGTTTTGCTACGCAACTAAATCAAATTTTCAGAATTTTCTAAACTCTATATTTTACTTCGTGCGTAAACAAGGACAGTAAATCTATGTTATAAAACAAAAATTAACATTTCTTAAGATATGCACTTTTTGTCTCGTGTAATATAAGGCAAAAGTAATGTCATATTATGAATTGGCTGCCATTTTATTAGAAATGAAAAAAATGGGCAATTTTTGACTGAAAGTTAATTTAAAGGTGTAAAATTGATAATATAAAGTTAAAAAAATGATATCGGTCAAATGACCATCTTCTGAGTTGATGTTGATTGTGCTCGTTTTACAACATTTTAAATTGTTGTTCGTACAACATCTGGCCCTAAATTGGTGATTTCTTCTTCAATGTTGGCTTTCAAGACTTGCAAGGTTTGTGGTTTGTTGTGGTAAATGCGAAATTTCAAAAAGACACATAAACTGAATGCTTTGATAAGAACATTAAATGACTAAAAATGTTTTTAAAGATAATTATCTAGTTTTCAAAATTATGTTTAATATTATTTGAAGTAAAACTGACATGGTAGCCACAATCTGAAATGTTAAATTTTTCCGACATTTCCCTGATTCAAGAGTTTTTCCCTGGTCTTTTAATATAACTTTCTTTTGTGGGAAACCTCTATTTTGTTAAATTGTTTACATTGTTTTTGTCAATATTTAAGTTAATTTTATAAATTTTTACGTGTTTTGTAATTTGCCTGCTGATTTTGACAAATTTAATAATGTTATATGGCTTTTTTGTTAGTGTTTTGGTCAATTTGAATATAATTCCATGACTTTTCTCCGACATTCCCGGTTTTAATGATATTCAGTGAATTTTTTATCTACGTAATTTTCAAGCATTCGTTGATTTTAAAATAGAGTTAAATTTGAAGCTTTAAACGAGTGTTTTCCACTCCCAGACTAAGCATGAAGTAAAATTTCGAGTTTAGAAAAGCCCCGTGAAAATTTGTCTCGGGTCGCGCAGCGACCCGAGACAAATTTTCGGGCTTTTCTAAACTCGAAATTTTACTTCATGCGCCACGCGTACAAAACACTGATTTGAAGTGAAGTTCAGAAACACACAAATACATCTTTAATCAGATTAACAGGGATTCAGATGTTTAGTCTGTTATCAACGATGTTCAGTGTTAGTAATAAATAAATTAAATTAACCGTCTGAGCTCGGTGTAAGAATAGGCTCAGAGTATGCCCGCTTGTCGTAAAAGGCGACTAATAGGGCCTTCTGTCCGAAGTCCTACACTATGTATCCTCACCTCACATCAAGCCCTTCCCGGCCGTCGTGTCGTGGCCAAGGGACTGCACAGGGTTCCCAACGATGCCGGCTGTCTTAGAACAGCCGTTATACCACGTGCCCTTGGGACGTATCTGATATGACTCAAGGGTGAAGGGGGTCCTGGCTTAACCGCCCGGGCCGAGAGGAGACAACCTCACATAAACCCCATGGTCACGGTGGAACAGCCTATGCCTACTTCCATGGCTGCCAGCAAGCACTGGTAGCTGGCCAGATGGGTAAGTCTGGTCACCAATAGGCGGACTCTGGATACCTGCCGACCTCCAGATTTCAATAGGCTTACTCAGGCAAGGGAGCACGGCCTGAGTGGACCTTTATTTCTGCCCATCTCGTGGGATCATTTATGGACCATAAGAATAAAACCAAAACCCGGACGAGGGGGGGAGCCTCGTGACTTTACAAGTGGAGGCGATGGAGACTGGGGTCAATCCCGCTCCAGAAAAGCCAGCACAGACCTCTCTAGAAGGCGAGCGGGAGACAGTTTCCCCTGGCACAGAGGAGAGGCTGTTAGCAAGACCCAGCGATGAGGACATCGAGAAGATGACGAACCTCTCGCTAAAATACAAGAAATTCGGGGGAGCCGCAAGAAAACGACTCTCCAGAATGCTCAAGAGCGGAATACCGTACGAGACCGCCTTGAGCACCGTAATCGAGCAAGGCCGTAAACGTCGTGAGGCCGAAGGGACTGGTACCCACCCCGAAGGGGCGGAAATCCAACCCAAGGCCGACACGACAAAAAAACGGCAACGCTCTAACGTGACTACCCCTGAGCAGGGCGCAAAAAAGACCTGCAAGAAGGACACACCGACAGACGTCACTGCGAGGGTGTCGAAGCTGTCGTACAGGGCTGCAGTCGCGGGTATCAGAGTGGGTATAATCCACACTGACTACCCCGGCACTGCCCTGACGACTGAGCAACTCACGACACTTCGCAAAAGCATCATGGCGGAAGTAGACAGGCTGCCGGACAACGGACCGCCTGTCAGGTTCCAGGGATGCACAGCAAGGCCAGGCTGGCTGCTCCTGACCTGTGCGAATGAGCCAACCGTCTCATGGCTGCAGGAGGTGTTAGTACGCCTGCAGCCGTGGAGCGACGCGAGGCTCAAACTCGTACGGGGAAAGGAGCTGCCTAAACCAAACATATGCGTGGCCTATATCCCAGACGACGAAGCAGGAGAACGGCTCGCGTCAGAAGTAGTCCTTAGAAGACTGAGGGTCATGAACCCGGGACTGCAGGCTCAGGAGTGGGTAGTTCTACGCCATGAGGATGCAGGACCGGGGCAGACCTGGACGTTTTCGATGGACGACGGGTCATTGGCCTATCTCAAGGAGATGGACCTCAAACCCTACTTCGGCTTTGGACAGGTGACGTTCAGGGTCAAAGGCAGGGACAAGGAGGCCAATAAGCCCCCTGCTGCAGAGCCAAGGGAGACAGAGGAGGAGCGGACTCCAACCACCCTCTCAGTCGACCAGGTGGCCGGCGGCAGCGGAAGACCAAGCGAACCCCAAAGGACACATCCTAGGCCTACATCGGCCAAGGGTAAGGGTCCACTAAGGGGCAAGGCACACCCAAAGAGGGGCGGTAAATCGACCTTCCGGGGAGCCAAATCACCGTCGGGTAAGTGATGTACCCGACGGTGAGATGTGTGCAGGCCAACCTGCACCATGCCAAAGGAGCCTCTTTTCTCCTTGGCAAACGGTTCAGAGAAGAGCGTGCAGATATCGCCTTCATACAGGAGCCATGGGTGACTAGCACAGGCCGGATAAGCGGCCTGAGCAACATACCAGGTAAGGTAATTACATATAGTTCGGGGCAAAAACCCAGAGCTTGTATATTAATCCGTAAGGACATTGAATACTTTCTGTTGACAGGATACTGCACCAGAGATGTAGTCGCTGTGCAGCTGAAACTCCCGGTGGGGAAGAGCAGGCTGGACGTAATAGCCTGCTCGGCATACTTCCCGGGGGACAGCGCAGACCCACCACCTCCAACAGCTGTGAGAAGACTGGTGGCCCACAGCAAGAGGGAGAATATCCAGCTTGTTGTGGCATGTGACGCCAACGCACACCATCTAGCGTGAGGCAGCACTGACACCAATCCGAGGGGTGAGTCTCTATTAAACTTTATTATGGGGGAAGGGCTAGCTATACTTAATACTGGCAACGAACCTACCTTTGTTACGAAAAATCGCGCAGAGGTATTAGATATTACTTTCTGCTCAAACTACTTGAGCACAAAAATTTCCGACTGGAAGGTGTCAGAGGACCCCTCCTGCTCTGACCATCGGAACATTCAATTTAACATTGAAGCAGGCACTAGACCAATAGTGGAATACCGTAATGCTAGAAGCACTAAGTGGGACGGTTATACGCGTACACTTGGAGAGCTTCTGGGATCAACGGCACCCACTATTAAAAGTCATGAGGACATTGAGACGGCGGCGGAGCATATCTGCCGATCAATCGTCTCAGCGTACCATGAAAATTGTCCACTACAAAGGAAAAAGGACAGTAGAAATGTCCCCTGGTGGAACAATACATTAGAAAAAATGCGAAAAGAAGTCCGGAAACTATTCAACCGGGCTAAGGAGGCGGGCAAATGGGAACCGTACAGTACAGCTCTAACGGAGTACAATAAACAAATTCGCAGGGCCAAGAGGGAATCTTGGAGGAAGTTCTGCGAGGGTATTCATGATACTCCCCGTAGTGCAAGAATCCACAAGATTCTAGCCAGAGAGCCGGCGCAAGCACTTGGATCGATAAAACGACCTGATGGCTCATATACGGCCTCTGGTAAAGAGACGTTAGAGATCCTGGCCCAAAATCACTTCCCAGATTGTTCCCTTCTAAGTAACGAAACACCGGATACAATGCTTCCACGGGATCGAACCAAGAGACCGGGGAAGCAGGACTGGAAGGTGGTAAACAAAATCGTTACCTACAGATCAGTAAGTTGGGCGGTCAAATCCTTCCAACCATACAAAGCACCAGGAATAGATGGGGTCTTCCCTGTCTTACTCCAAAAAGGCTTGGAGAAAGTAATCCTCCACCTTATAAGACTGTTCAGGGCGAGCCTAGCATGGAATTACATTCCAACTAGCTGGTCGGAAGTAAAGGTAGTCTATCTACCTAAGGTGGGAAAAACAGATCCCCTACCAAAATCCTTCCGACCTATAAGCCTGATGTCATTTATCCTAAAGACCCTGGAAAAGGTGCTGGATGGCTACATCAGGAGGGAGATACTGAGTATTAACCCTCTTAGTGTGCACCAGTATGCCTACCAAAAAGGGAAGTCAACGGACTTGGCGCTGAATAACCTAGCCGGGAAAGTTGCGCAAACCCTGGACTACAAGGGAATTGCGGTAACAGCTTTCTTGGACATAGAAGGGGCCTTCAACGCTGCTCTGACGGGATCACTCTGCAAATCCGCGAGGGACAGAGGGGTTCCACCGGCTATTACAGGCTGGATCAGAGCAATGCTCGACACCAGAACCGTGACAACATCACTATGTGGCGACACGGTCAAGCTGAGGACTGCCAGGGGATGCCCGCAGGGAGGGGTTCTTTCCCCCCTGCTGTGGTCTTTACTGGTAGACGATCTGCTTGCAATAATAGATACGCTTGACGTCGAAGTGCAAGCGTATGCTGATGACATAGTCATTCTTGCAAGGGGCACGGATGAAAACCAAATCTGTGAAGCCATGCAGGAGGCACTGGATGCGACTCAGAACTGGTGTATAGGGGAACGGTTAAACGTAAACCCTAGCAAAACATCAGTTGTCCCGTTCACGAGAAGGAGGATCCTGAAATTGAGACCTCTTACTCTACGGGGAGAAACCATACCATTTGTGGAGGAGGCGAAGTATCTAGGAATCACCCTGGATAAATCGCTGAATTGGAACTCCCACTTGGACAAGACAATCCGCAAAGCAAGGTACGCCCTGTGGACGTGCCATAGAATTTGCGGGAAGTCATGGGGATTAAACCCCAAGCAAATGTACTGGCTATATGGTTCGGTCATAAAACCAATAATAACCTATGGCAGTATCGCCTGGTGGCCGATTACAACTCGAAAAACGGCCATATCAAGGCTCTCCTCACTACAGAGAATGGCGACAGTGGCGGTAACTGGAGCCATACGCACTACCCCATCAGCGGCGCTAGAAATGCTACTGAACCTCACCCCCCTGCATATCCTAATACAGGGCGAGGCCAGATTGGCAACGTATCGATATCACCACGCGGCCCTATTGGATCCGAAGGTGATAGTCTTCACACCAAATGGGCTGTCAATTGCCATTGAGGCGGATGACACCCTAAGTATGAGGACTGACTACGCAGTCACGGACTACTGCGAGGATCAGCCGTACAAGGTCCTGTTCCCAAGCAGGGACGACTGGGAGCGACACAAAATCACCCCAGAAAAGGCTGACTCCTACTGGTACACTGACGGCTCAAAACTGTCCACTGGAACAGGAGCCGCAGTCGTCGGACCAAGGACTGAACTTTACTACAGCCTTGGCAGGTATGCTACCATACTACAGGCTGAAATATACGCCATTGAAATGTGCGCCCACGAAATCCTTTCAAAGGGTTGGGCGGGCAGGACAATAAAAATATGTTCGGACAGCCAGGCGGCCCTTAGGGCCCTGGCATCTTCTAGATGCTCCTCGCTGGCTGTACGGAACTGCAAGGAAGCCCTCTGCCAAATGGCACAGGTAAACGGGGTCAGTCTGATGTGGGTGCCAAGCCACTCTGGCGTGGAGGGAAACGAATTAGCCGATTCCCTAGCCAGAGAGGGGGCGCGTACAGCCTACATCGGACCAGAACCCGCTCTGGGGATACCCAGATCAACAGCTAGAGACCGTAACAACGGATGGATGAGACACGAGGCACAGGATTTCTGGCAAAACCGCCCTGGGATGAGACATTTCAGAGCGGTAACAAGTGGACCATCTGCGGCCAGGACGGCCTCATGGTTGAAGCTGAGCAGATCAGATGTTCACACATTAACTGCTCTCTTCACTGGACACAGCCGTCTAAGGCATCACCTTAACAAACTAGGACTGAGCGACACCACTGAGTGCCGCCTATGCCTAGAGGATGATGAAACAGCAGAGCACGTCATATGTGCCTGTCCAGCTGGCAACCAGATCAGGACCACGGTGTTTGGCACACCAAAGCTAAACCTGAAGGACCTGGAGAAAACTTCACCTGACAAGATCCTTGACTTCATCAAGAAGATGGACTTGGAAGGTGAACTGTAAGGTCGGATGTTCGACCTTAATTGTGAGCCACAATAGATCCTTGCGGTCGCAGTGGAGGGTAGCATAACTACCCACTCACTTTCAATAGAATAGAAATAGTAATAAATAATTAGGTTTTAAATATTTTTGTTAAAACAACTGGTAACGATATTTGTACATAAATGGTTGAAAAAAAAAATAATAAAATCAAATTTATTCTTAAAGGATTTGTATTCGTGATTCGAAAAAACAGGATTCGAATCTTTGATTCGAATCATATTTATCTCTTACGAATCCTTTATTCGAGTAACCGGGATTCGAATCATATTAGGTGATTCGGATTCGTGATTCGAATCCTTTTTACGAGGATTCGTTCCAGCTCTGCTAACAAAACAGCAAATCTTTACATTTCGTGCTTTAAATGTACTTTAGTATAAAAATATAAATATAAAATAATGTGAAATAGAAAAATGTTCATCTTTTTTACCGCAAATAATTATTAAATATTTTATTTTGTCTAGAAGCACTAATTAACTTTTTACTTATATTTTTTTTTTCTTCTTTGCGTAATTAATGGCCTTAGCTATTAAAGTTCTGTTAAGCAGTCACAGTAGTTATGAAATAATAAATAAAATTGGTTTAAGTTTTTTGGAGTATCGACTGCATGAATGAATAAATGAGTGGATGAAGGGATGAATAATGAAATATTAGATCTAGGACTTAAATGTAGGTTAAAATCTGGACAGAGTTAAACAGTGCTGCGCTCTCTGACCTCCCCGAGGGATAGGAACTTGGAAATACACGTGGATTTTTAAAGAAAAAGGTTTAATTGAAAGGAATTTGAGCAAAGGATTATTGAAAAGGATGTGATTGAAAGAATGATTAAGGATATGGTGGACCATGTGAAGGCCGCACGGTTTAATTATGCAGCGGGACGGACTGCTCGGGCTCAGCTCTCGAACCACACTCAGTTTCAGACCCCGTCCACTCTAGATAATTCTGTAAGTTCACATATATAGTTGACCGACCCACTCGATGGGAGGGCGCATATGTCGGAATTTCAAATTTCCCGCAATTTCTAACGTGGGCTTGTTTTCAATTAACAGCCGTCAGATCTGAAGGCACAAAAATGCCGATAAGACGAAATCGTCTCGAGATGAGCGTTAATAAATATAAATAATTACAACCGTAAGTATATATAATATTTTTAAATTTTAACCTATTGTATATTATTTGAAATAAGTCTACAGTCAAACAAATTGAAAACCAGGGTGTTAGTACATTATTTCTCTTTATTTATTTATTTATTTATGTTGGATTAAGCAATTCTAAATCTTTGGCGATAGGCGTTAACATAAATAATTCAAACCGTAAGTTTATATATTTCAAGTTTTTAAGCTATTGTGCTCAGGGCTTAAGCTTGGCTACTGAGCGCGTCGGCAGGTGGTGGATAGCCGAACATCCTGAGTCGCCCTCTGGACTTTTGCCGGGGGACGAAGCAGGACAGTCTCGAATAAACTGAATAAGAGACCGCGAACCAACTCCCCCAGCTCAAGGTGTCATGCGACCCGTGCCGAGGAGCTAATGGCACCCGGGGTATAAGGGTGTCTCGCACGGAGCCTCCAAGGTACAAGGCGCCCCCTTGGAGTAAGTAGCGTTACCTCGCTAATCGAGTCACTGGCGGGATGGACCTCTTAGATACCCGGTACTCGTGGGAACTACATGGACCAAACACAAAAAAAATCACAGCAGAAAGGGGAACTTCGTAAAGAAGAAGACCCTACCGCTAGACACAATCCCGAAACCAGCGCCGAGGCAGGGACAGTGGGGGTGGATGCCCAGCATCGAACCCTACCTCCCCAACCCAGCGGATCGAAAGCCCAGGGCAGCCAAGCATACCCGGGAATTACCGAGGCTACAGTAGGAGTATCCAAACTCCAGCTGGAACCGAGGCTCTCCGGCTCCCAAAAAAGGAAAGCCGCGATCAATTTGGCCAAAGCACGTGGGGAGCCAATCAAACCCAGGAAGCGAAGGTCAAATCGACAATGGGTTCGCGAGGAAGAACGTCAGGGAGTTCGCCAAACCCGACTGCAAACCCCCTCATAAACCCCACTCCAAACCAACAAGAGGCCCCGCTCGGAAACTAGCACACCCTCTATTGGAGGCCAATATAAAACTCCAGCCAAGAGAACGCGCCCAGCCTTGGGCATGACCGAGGTGAGACCCAGCACTACAGCTGGGGAGACCTACAGTCAGGCACTAGGGCCGGCGCGAATGGCTGTGGTACTCGAAGAGTACCCAGAACAAAACCTCACAGAGGACCAGGGAAAATCCGTACAACGAACCATCTTAACTGAGGTATGGAAGTGCGAACCTTCCAAAGGTCCTCAGTTCACCAACAGCTACTTCGAGAAGGGGGTTGTGTACATCACGTGTGCCAACGAAACTTCCAAGGAGTGGCTGCTGGAAAAGATCCCGACAATAAAACCATGGGAGGGCGCTGCTTTGCGCAGCGGAACTGCCAGGGAAATTGTCAGGATGACCAAGGTTGGAGTCTGGATACAAAAGACGGACCTAATTGAGGCCAAGGATACGGCTGACCTTATCAGTTTGCTGAAAACCCAGAACTCTGGGCTCGAAACAGCAAAATGGAAAGTAGTCAGCCGAAAAGAGGAGGATAAAGGAGCAACCCTTATCCTCTACATAGACGAGGGTTCACTGAAGGCTCTGGAGAAGGTAGGATTTAAAGCCTACCTGGGTTTCTCCCAATTAACCTTCAAGATCCTCGGAAGGAAGCCCGACACCCTGGAAGGCAATGGAGGTAATACAGATTAACCTCCACCACTCCAAGGCGGCCACCGCTGCCCTGTGCCGCCAACTCCAAACAGGGAAATACGGCCTGGCCCTTATACAAGAACCCTGGCAATACAGAGGCGTTGTAAAGGGCCTTGGTAACACCGGAGGTAAGTTAATATATGACACAAACTCCGAAAAGGTCAGATCCTGCATTTTTGTACGGAACGACATAAACTTCTTAAAACTGCATAACCTCTGCTTCCCAGATCTTGTCGCAGTGAAGGTGAAACTCTGGAGTGAGGGAACCACACTCGAGGCCGTTATAGCCTCAGCATACCTCCCCTACGACTCCCCGCAGCCCCCACCTTCCAAGGAACTTGAGGACCTGGCGACCTACTGCAGGACGAAGAAACTGCAGCTGTTGGTAGGTGCGGACGCCAACGCCCATCACCAACTCTGGGGCAGCTCAGACACCAATAAAAGAGGTGAGTACCTATTAGATTTCTTAATGTCCTCGGACTTTGAAAAATCGGGGAAAAGAACCCACTTTTGTTACTAAACAACGTCGCGAAGTGATCGATATAACGTTTGCGTCGCGAGGTGTAAGTGCCCAACTAGTGAAGTGGTATGTGTCGGACGAACCATCTCTCTCCGACCACCGTTACATCATTCTGGAGATTGGTCAAACTCGTGAAACCAAAATCGAGTTTCGAAACCCACGAAGAACATGCTGGGAATCATACCTTGAAGACCTTGGCACCTGCCTTACGGGTACCAAGGAAAGCATCAAAAACAAACTGGACGTAGAGCTTGTGGCAGAACAAGTCCAAGAGGCCATCCTAACCTCTTTCCAGAACAACTGCCCTACAACGAGGAGATCTTCCGGCAAAATAAAAAACTGGTGGAATAAACCTCGAAACACTAAGGAGGGACACACGCCGGCTCTACAACAGAGCGAGGAAATCTGGTGAGTGGGAGGAATATTCCAAAACACTAACGGAGTACAGCAAGGAGATCAGGAGGGCGCGCCGGGAGGCGTGGAGGATATTCTGCTCGGAGATTGACCAAGTCTCCGAGGGAGCAAAACTCCACAAAATCCTAGCGAAAACCTCCGACACCTCTTGCGGAACCCTGAAGAAACCAGATGGATCATTTACAGAAACCGGCAAGGAAACAGCGGAGATCCTCATGAGAACCCATTTCCCCGGATCTGAAATCCTGCAAAATGGTGCAGACACTCACTCAGTGCTTGTAACCCCTGGTAAGGCGGCAACACAACAAGACTGGGAAATCTCAAAGAAAATTGTAACCTTTGAACGAATCAGGTGGGCGATAGGTACATTCCACCGATATAAATCACCGGGACAAGATGGGATCTATCCAGTGCTCTTGCAGCAAGGGCTGGACCACCTTCTACCGGTGCTATGTAAACTCTTCAGGGGCAGCCTGGCACTAAAACACGTGCCAACTACCTGGAAGAAAGTCAAAGCGGTCTTTATCCCTAAGTCTGGGAAGGACTTGACCCAACCAAAAGATTACAGACCAATTTGCCTGACATCGTTCCTACTTAAGACGATGGAAAAACTAGTTGAAAGACACATAAGGGAAACCTCACTTCTAGAGAGGCCGCTCCACCACTTTCAACACGCCTTTCAAGCTGGAAAATCATGCGAGTCTGCCTTACACCAACTGGTAGTTAAGGTAGAGGCCTCGCTGAAAAACAAAACAGTGGCTTTGGCTACATTTCTCGATATTGAGGAAGCGTTTGACAACACCTCTATCAGAACGATCGTAAGAGCAGTCGAAAGTCACGCTGTGGAAACCACGATAAGCTCATGGCTGCAATCCATGCTGACGGACAGACTAGTAATTACGGAACAATTCCAAGAAAAAATCAGCTTAAAAGCCAAAGGTGGATGTCCTCAGGGGGGCGTTCTATCCCCCCTTCTATGGGACATGGTGGTGGATGAGCTACTCACGTTACTAAACGACTCAGGATATTACGCCCAGGGATATGCGGATGACATTGTCATTCTCGTCAAGGGAAAATATCCAACTACTATAACAAGCATCATGAACAATGCCTTGAAAACTGTAGAACGATGGTGTGGGGAGGTGGGGCTAAGCGTTAACCCCACCAAGACTACGGTCATCCCCTTCACAAAAAGAAGGAAATGCGCGGGCCTCAAACCCCCAACCTTCTTTAACCAAACTCTACAACTAACCAATGAGGTCAAATATCTAGGTATCTACCTAGATACAAAACTCACATGGAACCGTCAATTAAAGCACACAACCGACAGAGCAACAAAGACGCTAATGACAACAAAGCGTGCTCTGGGAAAAACATGGGGCCTTAATCCAAAAATGACTATGTGGATATATAATGCAATAGTAAAACCCATGATCACCTACGGATGCACCACTTGGTGGCCGAAAGTAGAACAAAGTACTGCGCAGGCAGCTCTATCTAGAGTACAGCGACTAGCCTGCTTATGCATAACTGGCGCACTGCGTACAACACCAACAGCCTCAATGGAAACCCTACTAAACCTCCAACCGCTGGACCTAGTGGTTAAAAGCGAGGCCAGACTAGGGGCATATAGGTTGACGACAACTGGAAACTGGCACCCCACAGGATACCACTCCAGAATAGAACAGGTAGTTACCAAACCTCTATTACAAATGGGAAGTGACTACATGATACCACGCTACTCCCTGAAGAGACCCTTCACAATAGAATGTGAGGGGGACAATGAGAAGCGCAACCCTTCACCTGGAACCTTGATCTGGTACACCGATGGGTCAAGAAGAGAAGGTGGAGCAGGTGCTGGGATTCACGGCGTAACCCCAAAATGTGACATCTACGTGTCTCTGGGGAGGATGGCAACTGCACATCAAGCCGAGATCTTCGCGATTAACCAATGTACCATGGAAAATCTGCGACGGGGATATAAGAGGCAAAAGATCCTGATCCTCACCGACAGCCAAGCTGCTTTAAGAGCACTCAACAGCTATAAGATCCAATCTGAGCTATCATGGGAGTGCATCCAAAACCTGACGAAACTGGCGACGGAAAACACCGTAACACTACGCTGGACGCCGGGACACACAGGGGAGGATGGCAACGAGAAAGCCGATGCTCTGGCAAAGATTGGATCACGCAGACCCTACATTGGACCAGAACCAATGCTACCGATTCCCAAAAAATCAATAAGACCAAGCGCAAAAGAGTGGACCCTAGAAAGACACACCGAGCGCTGGAAAAACCTGACCGGGCATAGACACAGTAAACTACTGATGGAAAAACCCTGCCAAGAACTAGCAACTGAGGCCCTCAGACTCAGTAGAAACAACCTTAAAATAGTCACAGGACTGATAACTGGACACTGTACCCTAAGGAAGCACCTGCATAACATGAAACTGTTCACAGAAGATCCAATATGCAGACTATGCCTGGAAGAGGATGAAGACGCCTCACATGTACTATTCGAGTGCGAGGCACTTTCCACCTAGAGGGAAGCAAACCTTGTCCAAGGGAATCCAAACCACTTCCCGAAGGGAAAGATAATCGAAAGGCTGCTGGGACTAGCCAAGGAAACAGAGCTTTTTGATTAACTACGGTAACGGAAGAAGTACAATAAGCCACACGGCTGCGGTGTTAGGGCAGAAATAACCCTAACTTTCGTTTCCTGCCCCTAAAAAAAAAAAAAAAGCTATTGTGTATTCTTTTAATGAAGTCTGCAGTCAAACACATTTAAAACCAGGGTGTCTACATTATTTCTCTTTATTTCTTCGTAGCATTCGTGAATGATCTTCAATTACTAAGCATAAAACAGCCGTGGATGTGGAGATTTTCTTCACACCGGGCTAGGAGTACACTTCCATGAAGAATGTTTCCGTTGCTGTTGGATCAAGTAATTCTGAAATTCCATCTTGATTTCCCGATTTACGAAATAAGTTTCACTATATACCAAATACTTTTCCCTTTAATATTTTTGCTGAACATTTTTGCAGTAACAATAACTTTCTTCTGGAAATATTTTATTTGTATTTTTACATACAGGGAGTTTTCTTTTAAGTATACGTATTCTGAATTCAACCTATTTTCTGTGAATCTTTAGGTATTCCTTGGTTTTTTTAAAGTTCAATTTAAAGCTTTAAATGAGTGCTTTCCACTCCCAGACAAAGCATGAAGTAAAATTTCGAGTTTAGAAAAGCCCCGTGAAAATTTGTCGAGGGTCGCGCAGCGACCCGAGACAAATTTTCTGGGCTTTTCTAAACTCGAAATTTTACTTCATGCGCCACGCGTATAAAACACAGATTTCAAATGAAGTTCGAATATACATAAATTTCACAATATTTTAGTGTTTTATACGCGTGGCGCATGAAGTAAAATTTCGAGTTTAGAAAAGCCCAGAAAATTTGTCTCGGGTCGCTGCGCGACCCTCGACAAATTTTCACGGGGCTTTTCTAAACTCGAAATTTTACTTCATGCTTAGTCTGGGAGTGGAAAACACTCGTTTAAGGTTTTAAATTGAACTCTTTTGAAAAACAACGAATGTCGGAAAATTTACAGCTTGTGCATATTTACCTTTAAGAAAAATTCACTGCATGTAACACTACTTACGCCCAGCATCCTTTCTCCGGATAGTGAGTCCTCTTATTTCATTTCTATGATGCATTTTTTGACAACCTGCAGCCATTTTGTTGAGAAGTGAAATGTTATTGACAAACTGTGATAAGGTTTTGAAATATAGCGAAATATATTTGTAAAACATTTTAAAATATACATCTAACATGTTCATTATGTCTTTGTTATTTTTCGCATCACACGGTAATTTAATACCGTGCGATGTTCCCCGCACCGCAACCATTCAATGTTATGACCCCCTGCACCGCGCGCTCCACTTAGCAAGAAGCCCGCCCGCTCCCCGCGGCTGTTGTCATCATTTGCGATTGCAGCGCTGCCCCATCGAGTGGGTCGGTTAACTAAAATCATGATACGTGGAGTTCCTTAGGAGTTATCAATCAATTTAATTTATGCTCAGTTTTTTTTCCTTCATTTGAAATGTAGTTCAAAATGTCTGTCGGTATCACAGATTTCTACTTCAACATCAACATACAGACCACGTTATTATCGACTTGTGTTTGAAATTTAATTACACGAAATTGTAATAGATGTCGATAGTAGTACTAATAAGTATGACATTTGAATTTATGTACTTGGTCAAATAAAATATTAAATTGCTGGTAAGTACTTACAAATATTTATTTAGTGAAAACGTGTATAATACTTGTAACAAAATCTTAAATGAATACAAATAATTAATATACGCAGAAGTGTCACAGAACATTTGGCGGCCGGCCTACAAATGCGTGCTAAAATAAAATATCGTTATTTCAAATTAATCTAAACAAGTTTTTAATTATTTAAGACTTGATCACGATTAGTTTATGGCTTTCTACTGCATTTTTATTGATTTTGAGATCTGTTTACAGCAGTTTGTTTTGAATTCTCAAGAGGCGTCGCGTAAATATGACAGTCGAGTGGTTTTTCAGTGATGTACGTGATTAAAGATACGAGGATAGCATAAATATATTATGAGTTGATTCATTAAAAAAAAGCAAATATTTGGTATTTTTGGATGAGTCGTGGTTACACGAACAATTTTAGCGTAACCATGGTGATAAATTAATCGATATTTGGGTGAATTAGTGAGATTTATTTTTGTGATTGTGGTGTTGAAAGGGGTGGATTTGTATTAGAATTGGTGAGGATTGTAGTGAAGTAATTGCTTATAGTTGATGTAAGGAGTGAACAGCTGTGATATTTGAAATTGGCGCCCGGCGACCGGTCTGCGCATTTGTCAAACGAAACCAATGCAAACCATTTCCATTTTGTCTAGCTTCAGTAGACTACAGCACACAGTAACCACGCCGTGTACCGTACCGTGGCCGTAATACTGTGCTAATTGTAATGTCCGAACCGCAACCGCCGCTATACGCCGAACGTTTGTGCGATTTATTGTAAATACGTGTTTATTCTAGTTCATTTATTCGGTAGTTTATTTGATATTTCTTCCGTACACAACACACAGGCTCTATTTACCATGGATAATGTTTTAAACATCGGTACGAGCATCAACATAAAACGAACGGATGGTGAGTACCATTTACTTTCATTACACTAACCACTAAATCAGAGGTTAATTCAACACATTGAGAAAGGTCGGTGCAGTGTTTCACTCGAGATCCAGTGCATTTTACACTCTTGTCCCATCGATTTTCACACACGGTTTTTCTCGCGAAAAGAAGTCATTACTCTTTGCTTCGTGTGTTTTTTTTACTCACCAATTATACACAACAACGGATTACAACGGTCGCGATCAGAATTCGAATTGTGACCGTTGCTTTTGGTGACAGGCACGTTCTTTTATGGTTATTTATTTATTTAATCTCATTGCCGTGCATCCCACATCTCATTTAACATTTAAACTTTTCAAAACACATACGTTCGATAATTAGTTCAGGTGGAGATGCTAATCTTTAACTCCAACACTTTTTGCTTTATTTGAAACGCGCCCGATGAATCATTTCTTCGTCATTAATATGCACGCTTCTAAATAAACACTTCCCTAAACGCCGGCTACAAATGTCGCGAATCGCAAAACAGAAAACACGTTACAACTTGCTTATTGCGATTAATGAACTGCTCACAAACATGTGTCACAGATACAAACGTGCAATGCAAATGCCAAATGATAACAAACACGCAATTTTTGAAATAAACTGTGGCTGTTGTAAATAGATCTCTCAATACAATAATCTATAATTTAATAAATCATAGAATAATACGCCTATTATTATCTATGATTTGTGATAATCACATACAAAAAGTTTGTTTAAATTATTATACACGAGATTTTCTCGTTGATGTAATGATTTTTTTATTACAATATTAAGTTAAAAATATGATCTTAAAAAATAACTATGAAGAAAACATAATTACTTATTTTTACAGTGTACATTAATCTTTCTCAATGAAACACTTTTAACTTTGTTTGTATAACACGTTTTATTTAATGTGACTGCAGTTTCGACAAATTTAGCTTGTCATTACCAAACATGGAGTGTTTGATAATGACAAGCTAAAATTGTCGAAACTGCAGTCACATTAAATAAAACGTGTTATACAAACAAAGTTAAAAGTGTTTCATTGTGTAATTAACATGTATAACGAAGTAGAAGCCTCCACAATACAGAAATTAATCTTTCTGTCATTTAAAATAGCTACTGTTTTATTCTTAAGAGTTAAAACAGAGCTTTAAAATTCCACTACGCAATATTTAACAAGCTTAGTCGAAAGTTAAAAGTGTCTTCTAATCTATTGATAAGTCAGTTTATTTGTGGTATACATACATGGGTACAAATAAACATTAAACGTGTTCAATCATAGATCAGTACATTTTTTTACTATAAAATATTGTAAAGTTCAAAATAAACTGCTAAAGCAGCATTTTAAAGTATATTTTGAACTTAAAAATATTTCAGTGTTTTATACGCGTGGCGCATGAAGTAAAATTTCGAGTTTAGAAAAGCCTGAAAATTTTGTTTGGCCGCTCCGCTTCGCGGAGCGACCAAACCAAATTTTCTGGCTTTTCTAAACTCGAAATTTTACTTCATGCTTAATCAGAAAGTGGAAACACTCGTTAATTGAACGCTTTTAAAGAAGGCGAATGCCTGACATGTTTATGCATACTTAAAAGAACATTTCTCTGTGTAATTCGTACTTTCAATGCTTACCTTTAAATGTGGATGATGGAAAAGGTTCAAAGGTTCAGGCTTTACCTATTTTCTGTACTTACCCTGAAAGTTTGAACCACCTGGAAAGAAATTATTGCTATTGTTGCGTTTTCATCTGGTTTTCTAAAAGTGGAAGAATACAAAAATACCAACACAATAGTTACGTTCGGCACAGGATTTCTTTGGCTTGTAAATACCAACTTTGTCAATTCATCCCCAGAATTACGTATCTGTTTGAATATTTGGTAAATTGGGTTAATTCTTCCTTTTTTCTGCTAGTTTAATAGCCTTCCTTGGCTTCTAATTCCTATCGAGACTGAGTTAATTCAATAAAGTTTAATTCCGTGTATATTTTATGTAAAGTAAACCAACACTAATTCCCACTTGCACCACAAGTACTTAATCATGATTACGCCACTGATTCAAGTCGAAATTCGAAAATATAAAAAAAATTAAATTTGTAAGATATCTTTGTAACATTTTTCTTTCATCAAAATGCAAATGTGTAAATAATTTGTGAATACAATTGTTGTGTTTTTAAAAGCTCTAATCACTGATTGACTCTGATTAAAGTTAATTAACTGTGCTGCAAATGGGCATTCCAGTCTTATTAATAGAATTGCCTATAATTTCATTATCATTTATTGCTAGTTAATTTCTACTAGACCCGCACAAAAACGATACTAACCTTTCGTATTAATAGAACAAATTCTAGATGCTATTAGTTACTTTTGAACTATTGATATAATTAATGAGGTAACATCGCATTTTCATGAGTCCAACTTCAATGTAATTAAATTCGAAGTAATTTAAGGTCATGTTTTTGTTTATATTTGTGAAAATGTATTTCTTCTGCTGGATTATTTAATTAAAATTTACTTCTAACAAGTGTTTCCACTCCTTGGTTAAGCATGAAGTAAAATTTCGAGTTTAGAAAAGCCTTAAAATTTGGTTTGGTTGCTCCGCGAAGCGGAGCGGCCAAACCAAATTTTCAGGCTTTTCTAAACTCGAAATTTTACTTCATGCGCCACGTGTTTAAACCACTGATTCTATAGTGAAGTTTAAAGTATACTAAAAATCAAATTTTAAAATGAGTCATTTGC
This sequence comes from Philonthus cognatus, assembly GCA_932526585.2. Taxonomy (NCBI): domain Eukaryota; kingdom Metazoa; phylum Arthropoda; class Insecta; order Coleoptera; family Staphylinidae; genus Philonthus; species Philonthus cognatus. The sequence continues at coordinate 111,473,573 of OW052243.1, forward strand.
TCAAAAGTAATAACAGAAAATTACAATACTACTACTATCAAAGACATGTCAACCTTGAACTTCCATAAAAATCCAAAATATTTAATATCAATACGTGTTATCTTAAGTGGGCTATACTTGAGATTGATTTACTGCACAAACAATAAATGAATTTCTTTATTTATGTACTTCCGTAACATACAGAGTGTTCACTTGAAAGTAACCTAACCGTTTTAAGATATAAGCAAAGTATAGGCGGATTTTCGAATCCAGCCACTTATATGCGCAGAACAAACGAAGTTCGTGCAAAAAATAATGATAAGTTGAAAGCTGACAACTTAGGGTCCACATTTTTTTTTAAACGGCCTTGCCACCGTTCGAGAAATCACGGATAGGCGGCGTCAACAATGTCATTGTCGACGCGTCGAATTTCAAGTCGACGTCGACTATTTATACGACGTGCCTGACGTCGACAATCCTTTTGATTAGCATAATATTTGAACTATTGAGTATAATGCGATGCAATTTTGTCAGATAGCTTATTATAACAGAGTATCCAAGACTCTTAAAATCACCCAAAACCGCAACATATACAATATAATAACATAGCCTTTAAATAGTATTGTTAACGTTCTCGACACTTTCGACGTGCTGTCACGTCGACTACTAAAGTCGACGCGTTGAGGCCCATCCCTGCGAGAAATGTTAATCTACCGCCCAAGGTGACTGAATTCAGTAATCGGACTATACTTTAATAAACGCTTCTTTTTTCTTTAGTAAGTGTTGATTTATTTTTCCCGCTATTCAAGTTCGTCACAATTATTTATGTAATGCAATACAAACAAACGTATCTTAAATTGCATTTCTGGCTCTCAAATAATAATACCAAAACATAACCGATGAGAAGTTGGCCATAGATTTCCAGCCACGAATCCGGCGCCTCGACCATTTATAAAACTATAATTTTACCAACGTATTACAACGAATACAATAAAATTTCATAGAAACAATTGATAATTTAATTAAATGTAATGTTGAGATAGCTCTTACAACTTTTAAAAGTTATGATTTAGCATCTGGCATTAAAATTTGTATCTGTGATAAAAGAGGACATTTCAAACAATTTAAAAATGTTATTTGGGGAGGTTTAAAAACGATTTTAATAGCCACAAATGTCCTCAGTAGTGTTATTACCAATATAAAACAATAATTGGAGGACCATCTTTCTTCAATTTTTTTTAACATGTTTTTCTAAAACGCCCACCTGAAGACATGGCTTATTTTTCGAAAAATAAAAAGTTGGTGTTTGGGGCCTTTTAGAAATGATTTTGTTGGCCACAAATGTTCTCCATAGTATTAGTAACCATATTAAACAACAATTGGAGGACCATCTTTCTTTAATTTTTTTTAAACAATTTTTTTCCAAACCGCTCACCTGAAGACATGGCTAATTTTTCGAAAAATAAAAAGTTGGTGTTTGGGGCCTTTTAGAAATGATTTTGTTGACCACACATGTTCTCTATAGTATTAGTAACAATATTAAGTAACAATTGGAGGACCATCTTTCTTAATTTTTTTTAAACATTTTTTTTTTCCATACCGCTCACCTAATGACATGGCTTATTTTTCTAAAAATAAAAAGTTGGTGTTTCGGGCCTTTTAGAAATGATTTTGTTGGCCACAAATGTTCTCCATAGTATTAGTAACCATATTACACAATAATTGGAGGACCATCTTTCTACAATTTTTTTTAAACAATTTTTTTCCAAACCGCTCATCTGAAGACATGGCTTATTTTTCGAAAAATAAAAAGTTGGTGTTTGGGGCCTTTTAGAAATGATTTTGTTGGCCACAAATGTTCTCCATAGTATTAGTAACCATATTAAACAACAATTGGAGGACCATCTTTCTTTAATTTTTTTTAAACAATTTTTTTCCAAACCGCTCACCTGAAGACATGGCTAATTTTTCGAAAAATAAAAAGTTGGTGTTTGGGGCCTTTTAGAAATGATTTTGTTGGCCACAAATGTTCTCCATAGTATTAGTAACCATATTAAATTACAATTGGAGGACCATCTTTCTTTAATTTTTTTTAAACAATTTTTTTCCAAACCGCTCACCTGAAGACATGGCTAATTTTTCGAAAAATAAAAAGTTGGTGTTTGGGGCCTTTTAGAAATGATTTTGTTGACCACAAATGTTCTCTATAGTATTAGTAACAATATTAAGTAACAATTGGAGGACCATCTTTCTTAATTTTTTTTAAACATTTTTTTTTTCCATACCGCTCACCTAATGACATGGCTTATTTTTCTAAAAATAAAAAGTTGGTGTTTCGGGACTTTTAGAAATGATTTTGTTGGCCACAAATGTTCTCCATAGTATTAGTAACCATATTAAACAATAATTGGAGGACCATCTTTCTTCAATTTTTTTTAAACTATTTTTTTCCAAACCGCTCATCTGAAGACATGGCTTATTTTTCAAAAAATAAAAAGTTGGTGTTTGGGGTCTTTTAGAAATGAAAATGGTCCTCCAATTGTTATTTAATATTGTTACTAATACTATAGAGAACATTTGTGGCCAACAAAATCATTTCTAAAAGGCCCCAAACACCAGCTTTTTATTTTTCGAAAAATTAGCTATCTCTTCAGGTGAGCGGTTTGGAAAAAAATTGTTTAAAAAAAATTGAAGAAAGATGGTCCTCCAATTGTTGTTTAATATGGTTACTAATACTATGAAGAACATTTGTGGCCAACAAAATCATTTCTAAAAGGCCCCAAACACCAACTTTTTATTTTTCGAAAAATAAGCCATGTCTTCAGGTGGGCGTTTTAGAAAAACATGTTAAAAAAAATTGAAGAAAGATGGTCCTCCAATTATTGTTTTATATTGATAATAACACTACTGAGGACATTTGTGGCTATTAAAATCGTTTCTAAACCTCCCCAAATAGCATTTTTAAAATGTTTGAAATGTCCTCTTTTATCACAGATACAAATTTTAATGCCAGATGCTAAATCATAACTTTTAAAAGTTGTAAGAGCTATCTCAGCATTACGTTTAATTAAATTATCAATTGTTTCTATGAAATTTTATTGTATTCGTTGTAATACGTTAGTAAAATTATAGTTTTATAAATGGTGGAGGCGTCGGATTCGTGGCCGGAAATCTATGGCCAACTTCTCATCGGTCCAAAACATATAAATTTGTTTCCAGTATTCATTCATTCACCGGTTACCTATATACGCGTTTCAGGCTTCAACACCATCATCAGTTTAGTCCCGAACTAGTGCTTGAAAAAACTGAACATCTTTGACTATTATATCACGGTCAATGAAATTTTCACAAAACACCACGACGCACGCTGGTCGAAACGCTCATTCTAGCTGAACATTTCGCTATAAAGCGTTTTAGTCTACTTTAAATTGATCGGAATCGAAGAAAATATTTGATTAAAAATATATATTACTCAATATTATATAAGTCTTCTCTTCTACCCTTCATCACCCCCATTTTAATTTTAATTATTCAGGAAAAATTGTTAAAATAAAATTTGAAGATAATGTCCCTTCGAATTATAAAAAAATTAACATTTAAAATGTTATAATCATATTATATATAATTATAAAATTATTCAAATAGTAACAAAAAAATTCAAAATTGCACCCATATCTATAAATAAGAATATAGAATATATACAAGCAGTATAAAGAATCTATAGTCTGTTTAAAAACTAGAAGGAGTAAGTGCCAAAGCCCAATTTACACTATAGAAAGTTACCAGAAATATCACTAGATAAATTTGGCGGCAATTTTAAATAATTTAATAATTACTCTTTAAACAAAATCAAATATCCATTTTGTACTTCTTAATTGTGGTTAAGTATTTTCTTTTCCATCGTACGATATCGTCAGATCAATTACAATGCTTATACGGCATTTCGCCATATATCTGTGAAATAAAACATATTTACATTATGTTTATAATATAATATGGAATTTATATAATAATGTGTCTCTCTCAAAGCTGGGACAAATCCTCGTAAAAAGGATTCGAATCACGAATCCGAATCACGAATACTCGAATAAAGGATTCGTAAGAGATAAATATGATTCGAATCAAAGATTCGAATCCTGTTTTTTCGAATAATATATAAATATCGGTACCCGTTGTTTTAACAAAAATATTCAAAACCTAATTATTTATTATTACCACTAAACATCGTTGATAACAGACTAAATATCTGATTCCCTGTTACTCTGGTTAAAGATGTATTTGTGTGTTTCTGAACTCCACTTCAAATCAGTGTTTTGTACGCGTGGCGCATGAAGTAAAATTTCGAGTTTAGAAAAGCCCGAAAATTTGTCTCGGGTCGCTGCGCGACCCTCGACAAATTTTTACGGGGCTTTTCTAAACTCGAAATTTTACTTCATGCTTAGCCTGGGAGTGGAAACATTCGTTCAAAACTTCAAATTGAACTCTATTATAAAATCGACTAATGCCTGAAATTTACGTAAATAAAAAATCGATATTCAGTGGATATTTATTAAAACCTGGAAAATCAGAGAAAAGTCATGGAATTATATTTAAATTGACCAAAACACTAACAAAAAAGCCATATGATATTATTAAATTTGTCAAAATCAGCAGACAAATTACAAAACACGTAAAAATGTATAAAATCAACTTAAATATTGGCAAAAACACTGAAAACTATTAAACAGAATGGGGGTTTCCCACAGAAGAAAGTTATATTAGGCCAGGGAAAAAATCTTTAGTCAGGGAAATGTCGGAAAAATTTAACATTTCAGATTGTGGCTACCAAGTCAGTTTTACTTCAAACAATATTAAACAAAATTTTGAAAACTAGATTATTATGTTTAAACACATTTTCATTCATTTAATGTTCTTATCAAAGCATTCACTTTGAAGTTTCGAACGAGCGTTTCCACTCCCAGACTAAGCATGCAGTAAAATTTCGAGTTTAGAAAAGCCCCGTGAAAATTTGTCGAGGGTCGCGCAGCGACCCGAGACAAATTTTCGGGCTTTTCTAAACTCGAAATTTTACTCCATGCGCCACGCGTACAAAACACTGATTTGAAGTGGAGTTCAGAAACACACAAATACATCTTCATCGCCACGCGCATTAAACAGTGATTTAACGAGAAATTTAAAAACACACAAAAAAACATTTTTCATGTTATTCCTCACAATTAATTCGAATTATTTTTGACGATTCAAATCCTTTTGTAAGTATTCGAATCCTTTTATAAGGATTCGAATCCTTTTATAAGGATTCGAATCACCCACATTTAGACTCGAATACAAATCCTCTTAAAAAAATGTAACGAATCCGGATCACGAATCCAGTTGAACTAAAGTATTCGAATACCTCTTTTGAATCCTTTAAAAGGATTCGAATCCTGAATGATTCGAATCCTGCCCAGCTCTATCTCTATCTTACTTAAAATTGATTTGTTTCATAAAACTATACAAGGTAGAACGACTCATCTTCGGCATGCCTACATGATCGTTTACTTCTTTTAAAACTATATTCAAAGTTGGCAGTTCATTTTTATAGAAGAAACTATCTACGGATCTCTTCACTACGTCATCAAAACTTGTAATTATGTCCTCCAAGCTGTGTAGGGCTAGAAATCTCTCCGGATTTCTTATATTCGTAATGGTACGATAGAGAGTGGAATTTTCACAATTTTTTTTTTTTTTTAAATTAAACATATTTTTATTTGATGCATATTCTTATGCTTTTTGATATCTTACCTACTGCACCAACAATATCTGATACAAAAGCAGTCATTTTCATATGTGGATCATCTGTTATCATCTGCTTATACATATTTATTATGCACTGTTTTGCAGACAGATATAAATGACACAAATCCAACTTGTTACGCTTTTTTGGAGGTGAAGGTGATATTATCACCGAGCTTGTACTGGGTCCATAATCCACCACAACAATATAAACAAAACTAACTTTTACTTATGCTAAAGAAACACCGCACAAAAGGTTATTACGAAACAGACAAAGTTGCAACTTAGTAATGCTTCGAATTAAGGTTATGTCAGCTGTTGCGGCTAATAATTAGCATAGTGTAAAATGGGCGCGCTCTCGGCCAATCAGAGTTGTGGGTTTTGGCGCGTGAAATTTAAAACGCTCCTCCTAGTTATTAAACAGATTATAGGTACATCATATAAATAATTTACACCGAAGCCAGAAATTATTCAGAGTCAGAATCCTCTGGTAAAGATGCTTGTTCTGGTTCTACTAATAACTTTAACACCTCTGTGTTTAATTTTTGAATGATGAGCGGTCGTGAAACCTCTGAACCTATCACTAAAACATCCAGGTTGGGGTCCATTTGGTAAACCTTCAGTAGAGAACACATCCATTCCGTTTAACCACTTAGAATATTATTAGAATATAGAGGTTTGCCATTTGATTGTCTATTTTAGCGTAAAATTATTTATTTATGTATCAATAAATCTAAATTTTCAGTATGCGATACAGTACAATATTCATAATGTCAATCACAAAGAGATAGACTGCTTTATTTTTTTGTTCTAGCATTTTTTGAGCGCGCTAAACATCGAATTATGTTCGCCGAGAAATTGTTACGCTACCTAAAAAAAATCACTGCTTGTAAACGGGCAAAAACGGGCAGCTAAATATTATTTATATATTAAACTAATTGGTTATTACGTATAAAAAACAAAGATTCGTTACTGAGAACGGCTAAGAATGTATACTTTATTCTTTTTCAAGTTTAGCGTGGTAAAATTTTACTGTAGGATTCTTTACTTAATTTAAATTAGTCTATCTATATGTTGACTAAAGTTATATGAAAAATATTTAAAACTATGTTGTATACATACCAGTAGAATAAGTATTCATCTTTAAATTATATTTTGCACGAAACACAAATGTAAAAAAAGAAATTGAACGTAGGCGTTTGGAGCGCGTAAAATCCACAACTGAACGACGTAAACGATGCGTGCGCTTTGGGTACTGATAACCACTGGACCAAAGGTCAGAGGGATTTATAACTTTACCTGCGTACCCTCTGGACATTGAACTACCCATATTTTCAAAAAATCTGTTTTCTAAACAGTTGATTTTCGGCGAAATGTTCAGCTAGAATGAGCATTTCGACCAGTGTGCGACGTAAACGCCATCTGTTACTCATTTGCTAACTACGATGCCACTCAGCAAATGGGTAATAGATGGCGTTTACGTCGCTGTGTTTTGGGAAAATATCAAAGAAGGTTATGTACTACGTAAGTTCGAATTTAAAGCAAGATTGAATACAATTTAATAACACGCCATCTAGTGAGTGATAGTCATTACGATTTAATAATTATGTGGCGGTTATTTATTATGCAAATGCACTAGAATTAGTCTTCATGTACACATAGCATGACGAATATTTCCTTTTAATAATATTCTAAACTACGTGTATGCGCACATAAAAGTAGATAATATCAATTATTTTATATTTTCTTAGATTTTAATAAAGTGCGACGATAAATTATGCAAATATGAGATCGTTTTAATGAATATAGTACATATATTATTAGAAAATTTATAATTTTACAGAAATAATGCTGAACGAAATTGACGACAAACCACGTTACGTGAGAGCATGCGTAAATAGGGACCATATCAAAACATTCACACTATTTTTGCCTACCGGTATGCTGGTCTTCTATCCAGTAAAAAAGACATCGTTATAATATAATTTTGATACTTTTAAATAAAAAAAAAAAAAAATAGAGAACACCATATGTACTTACTTCTAGAAGTTTATCTGTAATATTTTGCAGATTCTGCTTACTGTTATGTGAAATATAAACATTTTTTTAAAACCAATTGTGTGGATTTTTTTTAAAGCCCACTATGCTTAAATAAACAATCTATTTTTTACGAGAAATATTATTTTTTCCAAATTGCATTTTTTCAAAATTGATTCAAAACATAATTTCATCATTTTAATCATTGCAACCCTGTATATTCATTATTTTTAATAAATACAATAGAATTCTACAAAAGTTAGTAAACCTAGTTTTGATTAAAAAAGTTATGGATTTGAGTAGGCGTAATTTTTTTATGCGATTGCCCAGAATGCTAATTAAATTATGAAACAAATTTGAGGGTATGGTAAACTGTGTGTTAACACATAGTTTACCATAACCTCAAATTTATTCCATTTATTATTAGTCAGTAGTGGCAATCTAATTTATGTGATCATTTTTTTAACAAAAATGATCATATTATTTTTATGTGATCATTTTTAGACGTTAAATACTTTTAAATTAAAAAAATAAAAAATAGAGAACACCATATGTACTTACTTCTAGAAGTTTATCTGTAATATTTTGCAGATTCTGCTTACTGTTATGTGAAATATAAACATTTTTTTAAAACCAATTGTGTTGATTTTTTTTCAAAGCCCACTATGCTTAAATAAACAATCTATTTTTTACAAGAAATATTATTTTTTCCAAATTGCATTTTTTCAAAATTGATTTAAAACATAATTTCATCATTTTAATCATTGCAACCCTGTATATTCATTATTTTTAATAAATACAATAGAATTCTACAAAAGTTAGTAAACCTAGTTTTGATTAAAAAAGTTATGAATTTGAGTAGGCGTCATTTTTTTATGCGATTGCCCAGAATGCTAATTAAATGATGAAATAAATTTGAGGGTATGGTAAACTGTGTGTTAACACATAGTTTACCATAGCCTCAAATTTATTCCATTTATTATTAGTCAGTAGTGGCAATCTAATTTATGTGATCATTTTTTTACCAAAATTGATCACATTATTTTTATGTGATCATTTTTTTTTACCAAAAATGATCACATTATTTTTATGTGATCATTTTTTGACGGGTGTGAACTTAGCAATAGATTCCAGCAATAGATTTTTAAATTATTTTTTCAGCTTAATTGACCCCAAAACTCACTTTTAAATAGCAAAACGTCAATACATATCATCAATTTAACTGCATATTATGCATTTAGAAATCCGAATATATACTAATTTTTATTTTCACCCTCAACTGTTAGACGTCAAATATATTGCGTTATTCCCGCTAAACGCAAACTCCCATAAAAAAAGTTAATTGCAGATTTGGATTCCTCATCCTTAAATCTATAGAATTCTTTAATAAAAAAAGAATATTTACTTTAGGATGATAGAAAAAAAAATTATTTCTACCCTCCAAACGCCTTAATCTGGGAATTTTCTTACAAATTGCACTATTCCCACCGAACGCAAACTCCCATAAAAAAGTTAATTGCAGATTCGGATTTCTCATTCTTAAATCTATAGAATTTATCACTGTATTGATCCCATTACATCTAAGCAGTATATTTTGAACTTAACTGTAAACCAGTGTTTTTATACGCGTGGCGCATGAAGTAACATTTCGAGTTGAGAAAAGCCCGAATTTGGATTTGGACGTTGCGCGTCCAAATCCAAATTCTTAACGCTTTTCTCAAATCGAAATTTTACTTCATGCTTAGTCTGGGAGTGGAAGACACTCGTTCGACATTTGTCAATTGCTTATTTTGTTTTATTATGGTTTATACACAAAAATATATAAAATATTAAGAAAAGTTGTGAAATGATGAATATTAAAAAAAGAAATGAAATTTGCTAAAAAATAAAAAAAACGTATAATTTTATTTTGATTGAATAAAATATTAAAATCAACAATTTTTATAAAATTCAATATTAATCTTGGATATTTAAATATTAAGAATGTGCAGTTACAATTAATGAAATATTCACAAAATATTGCTTTTTCCAATTCTTCACTGTATTTCGATAAGTATTGATCCCATTACATCTAAGCAGTATATTTTGAACTTAACTGCAAACCAGTGTTTTTACACGCGTGGCGCATGAAGTAAAATTTCGAGTTGAGAAAAGCCCGAATTTGGATTTGGACGCTGCGCGTCCAAATCCAAATTCTTAGGGCTTTTCTCAACTCGAAATTTTACTTCATGCTTAGTCTGGGAGTGGAAGACACTCGTTCGACATTTGTCACTTGCTTATTTTGTTTTATTATGGTTTATACACAAAAATATCTAAAATATTAAGAAAAGTTGTGAAATGATGAATATTAAGAAAAGAAATGAAATTTGTTAAAAAATAAAGAAAACGTATAATTTTATTTTGATTGAATATAATATTAAAATCAACAATTTTTATAAAATTCAATATTAATCTTGGATATTTAAATATTAAGAATGGGCACTTACAATTAATGAAATATTCACAAAATAGTGATTTTTGCAATTTTTCACTGTATCTCGATAAGTATTGATCCCATTACATCCAACCAGTATATTTTGAACTTAATTGTAAACCAGTGTTTTTATACGCGTGGCGCATGAAGTAAAATTTCGAGTTGAGAAAAGCCCGAATTTGGATTTGGACGCTGCGCGTCCAAATCCAAATTCGGGCTTTTCTCAACTCGAAATTTTACTTCATGCTTAGTCTGGGAGTGGAAGACACTCGTTCGACATTTGTCAATTGCTTATTTTGTTTTATTATGGTTTATACACAAAAATGTATAAAATATTAAGAAAAGTTGTGAAATGATGAATATTGAGACAAGAAATGAAATTTGTTAAAAAATAAAGAAACGTATAATTTTGTTTTGAAGCTCGAACAACAGGAAAAAACTATAAAGGAAGACCAAGAAAAACATGGATTGATGGAGTTAAAGAAGGAGCAGAAAAGAAAGGTATACCGTGGAAAGGAATAAAGGACAAAACACAAGACAGGAAACAATGGAGAGAATTGTACTCGGCAACACAATAATAAAAAAACAATAAAAGACATAAATTCATGCCTTACACCGAAAGGTATAAAAGGCAAAAGATAAAAAAAAATATATATTTTGATTGAATAAAATATTAAAATCAACAATTTTTAGAAAATTCAATATTAATCTTGGATATTTAAACATTAACAACGTGCACTTACAATTAATGAAATATTCACAAAATGGTGATTTTTGCAATTTTTCACTGTATCTTGATAAGTATTGATCCCATTACATCTAAGCAGTATATTTTGAACTTAATTGTAAACCAGTGTTTTTATACGCGTGGCGCATGAAGTAAAATTTCGAGTTGAGAAAAGCCCGAATTTGGATTTGGACGCTGCGCGTCCAAATCCAAATTCTTAGGGCTTTTCTCAACTCGAAATTTTACTTCATGCTTAGTCTGGGAGTGGAAGACACTCGTTCGACATTTGTCACTTGCTTATTTTGTTTTATTATGGTTTATACACAAAAATATCTAAAATATTAAGAAAAGTTGTGAAATGATGAATATTAAGAAAAGAAATGAAATTTGTTAAAAAATAAAGAAAACGTATAATTTTATTTTGATTGAATATAATATTAAAATCAACAATTTTTATAAAATTCAATATTAATCTTGGATATTTAAATATTAAGAATGGGCACTTACAATTAATGAAATATTCACAAAATAGTGATTTTTGCAATTTTTCACTGTATCTCGATAAGTATTGATCCCATTACATCCAACCAGTATATTTTGAACTTAATTGTAAACCAGTGTTTTTATACGCGTGGCGCATGAAGTAAAATTTCGAGTTGAGAAAAGCCCGAATTTGGATTTGGACGCGCAGCGTCCAAATCCAAATTCGGGCTTTTCTCAACTCGAAATTTTACTTCATGCTTAGTCTGGGAGTGGAAGACACTCGTTCGACATTTGTCAATTGCTTATTTTGTTTTATTATGGTTTATACACAAAAATGTATAAAATATTAAGAAAAGTTGTGAAATGATGAATATTGAGACAAGAAATGAAATTTGTTAAAAAATAAAGAAACGTATAATTTTGTTTTGAAGCTCGAACAACAGGAAAAAACTATAAAGGAAGACCAAGAAAAACATGGATTGATGGAGTTAAAGAAGGAGCAGAAAAGAAAGGTATACCGTGGAAAGGAATAAAGGACAAAACACAAGACAGGAAACAATGGAGAGAATTGTACTCGGCAACACAATAATAAAAAAACAATAAAAGACATAAATTCATGCCTTACACCGAAAGGTATAAAAGGCAAAAGATTAAAAAAAATATATATTTTTATTGAATAAAATATTAAAATCAACAATTTTTAGAAAATTCAATATTAATCTTGGATATTTAAACATTAACAACGTGCACTTACAATTAATGAAATATTCACAAAATGGTGATTTTTGCAATTTTTCACTGTATCTTGATAAGTATTGATCCCATTACATCTAAGCAGTATATTTTGAACTTAATTGTAAACCAGTGTTTTTATACGCGTGGCGCATGAAGTAAAATTTCGAGTTGAGAAAAGCCCGAATTTGGATTTGGACGCTGCGCGTACAAATCCAAATTCTTAGGGCTTTTCTCAACTCGAAATTTTACTTCATGCTTAGTCTGGGAGTGGAAGACACTCGTTCGACATTTGTCAATTGCTTATTTTGTTTTATTATGGTTTATACACAAAAATATATAAAATATTAGGAAAAGTTGTGAACTGATGAATAATAAAAAAAGAAATTTGTTAAAAATGAAAAAAAAAAAAACAATTTTTTTTTGATTGAATAAAATATTGAAATCAACAATTTTTATAAAATTCGATAATAATCTTGAATATTTACGAAGAGTGTCAACATTTTAACAATCGATATGAAAACTATCATCTGGAAATTTTAAGAGAACCGTCTAGATTTTAAAAATTGAGAAGATATTTAAAATAAAAATCACGAAAATTCATGATAAGTGAGAAAATTCATAAAATGTATTAATATTTTTAAAATTAAAAGTAATCTGGGAAATTTAGGAAAACCATTATTTTTTTTAATTTAATTATTTTACGAAAACATGCAGATTTTAAAACTAACCGGAATATTAAAAATGTATTCGATACTTGTTCTGCTACTCTCTTGATGGATCCAGATTTTCAAGTTGGGTAAAGGTAAACACTTGTTTACCATGTTTTTATTTTCATTTGCCTGACACGTGTTTCGATCCGTTACGATCATTTTCAAAGTTTTAACTTAAATGATCGTAACGGATCGAGACACGTGTCAGGCTACTGAAAATAAAAACATGGAACAATACAAGTGTTTACCTTTACCCAATTCTTAAAAATGTAAAGAAAATGTAGGTGGTTGACAAAAACTATCAAGATTTTAAAAATTTAAGAAAACTCACGAGAAGTGTGAACATTTTTAAAATCAACGAAAATCTATAAGGTTTTATAATTATACAAAAAAAAAAACGTTAAATTACTAAATATTAACAAACATTCTAGAAAATTCATGTGAAGCAACAAGATTTTTATAATTAATTGAAATATTCACGATAAGAGTCCATTTTTTTGCATTTAACGAAAACCGTCAACATTTTTACAATCAACAAAAATCTAGAAAATTCAGGAAAACCATTAGAATTTTAAAAATTAAAGGAAATCTTAGAAATCTACGACATGCATTAATGTTTTAGAAAAATGCCTAAAAATGTGTTGTTTGTGATATTCACATCCATTGTACGTAAACATTTTGGAATTTCAAAAATGTTTACATACCATCGAAATTATAAAAATTAATGAAAATCTAGGAAATTCACGAACATTTCCGGAATTTTAAAAATCGTCGAAAATCTGGAATATTTGGGTAAACTGCCAGATTTTTTTAAATTAAAGCAAATCTTGAAAATTTAAGAAAAGCGCAAAGGTTTTAAAATTTAACTGAAAATTTTACATTCACGAAAAACCGTAAAAATTAATACACATTTTGAAAAGTTATAAAAGCATTAACATATTTAAATTTAACGAAAACTACCAAGATTCAAAAAACTGACGAAAATTCAGGAAAAGTATCAAAATTTTAACAATTAACGAAAAATTAACAGAAATTGTGGAAATTCACGAAAAACATAAAAATTTTAGAAACTAACAAAAAAATTATATTGTAATCTCGAAAAAGCTACTAAGCATAATTTAATAAAAAAATATCGAATATATGCATCAATACATTATTTGATTGATTGATTAATTTTTCACTGTTATTATTTTTTTTTAAATTTGTTACGATTTTCGCATATTTCAACCTTCTTTTTGTCATTTTATTACGTTTCTATATTTTCAACAAGTTTTACATTATTGACAATTTTAACAGTTTTGACACTCAATATGTTATTTATATCGTTTGTCGACTCAGTCGGCATATATCAAATCTAACCAAGTGTCAAAGTTGTCGAATAGTATGGAAGTGAGTTAAATATGTTAAAATGTAATAAAACGTAGAAAGAAAACATTGAAAATGGGACCCTATCAAAACATACACACTATTTGTGCCACTCGTAATGCTGGTCTTTTTTCTACTTTTTTGACATAATTCTGATTTTTTTTCCAAATAAAACATAAAATTACGTACTAGTATGTACTAACGTTTAGAAATCTAAATACCTGTAATATTTTATAGTTTCACCATTAAAAACCCAATTTACATTAGAAATAGTGAGCTTAATGTTACGCGAATTGAAAATATTTTCTTTAAAACCAATCGTGTTAGTTTTGTTTTCAAAGCCCATTTTGCTGCAACAAAAAAAATCAATTTCGTAGAAGAAATCTCCGCTCTTTCAAATTTCATTCTTGTACATTCTTCAGAGAGATTGTGTGGATGTTTTGATCGGGTCCTTTAAAAATTACGAAAATTGTGTAAACAGAAAAAAGAACAAACGACAGCTGTTACGATTTGTACGTGTTATCACCAAATAAAATTATCCATCTGACAGTCAATTCAAGTCCCTAATATAATTTTAACGAGTGTTTTCTAATCCCAGACTGACCATGAAGTAAAATTTCGTGTTGAGAAAAGCCCAAAGAATTTAGATCTGGACTTTGGGGCTTTTCTCAACTCGAAATTTTACTTCATGCGCCACGCGCACAAAACACTGATTGAAAGTAAAATTCAAAATATCCATTATTTAGTTTGGTTATATGAAATTATGTCAAGGGGTCAGGGAAAGAAATCTGGAATCAGGGAAATGTCAGGGAAATTTAACATTTCAAATTGGCCGCCACCATGTATTAGAATATTTAGAATGAAATTAATAATCAAATTTTAGTTACTCTTAAGATTTATTGAAAATTATTAACTCTATTAGAATATTTAAAATGGAATAAATAATCAAAATGTGTGGAAACTAGTTAAATAATCGTGAATTCCAAAAGAAAAACTCTAAAGCTAAACTAATATATTTTTATTAAAGTAATTAATATCACGATTATCTTCTACTCCCAGACTAAGCATGAAGTAAAATTTCGAGAAAAGCCTTAAAATTTGGTTTGGTCGGGTAGCGCTACGCGACCAAACCAAATTCTCAGGCTTTTCTAAACTCGAAATTTTACTTCATGCGGAAATAAACTAAATTCATCTAAAATCTTTATCTTTCAATTTATACTACCTAATTTTCCGTCTTTAAAATTTGAACGCCTCGGTAGTCTCCCGATTGTTTTTCATGAGTCAAATTGGTAGTATCGGCCATTCCATAAATAAGTGCACACTCTTTGGGGATTAAAATTTCGAGTTTAGAAAAGCCTGAGAATTTGGTTTGGTCGCGTAGCGCTACGCGCTACCCGACCAAACCAAATTTTAAGGCTTTTCTCGAAATTTTACTTCATGCGTCACGCGTATAAAACACTGATTTATTCTAAAGTTCAAAAGCAACTCATTCATATTTTATTGTGGCCAAAACTGGAGTTAAAGAAGTCAATTAAATATGCAGGATGTTATAATATGATAACATTTTCATGGGCTTCAGATCAGATTATGTTTTATTTAGGGACAGTTGCGCCAGAAACTTTGAACTCAAGTTCAAGCTGAACTTGAGTTCAAGATGATAGTTCCCATTGTTGTAACGTCACTTTGAACTCGAGTTCAGAGTTGAACCAATTCAACGTGTTTGGTGCAACTGGCATACATTTGAAACAAAACCGTTTAAAACACAACATTTGTTTTTAAACATGTTAAAAACACTGTTTTAAAACAGAGTATTGATACTAAGTCAAATCCCCTATCGCAAATAGGTATCTACGACACTGGGTGTAGGACTCCCCAAAGTTTTAATGACATAAAAAACATGTTTTCCTGCGACCGCTCCTGAATACAGACATATCGCAATACCTTTGCATTGAAAGTTGTCAATTGTATATTTGTATTTTGACAAGTAATGTCACTAGTTTTAAATTTTTGAAATTAGTTTTGAAAGTGAAACCCTTAAACGGCAGTGCCAAAATTATTAAAATAAAATTAGTAGTGACGGAGAACAATTAACGCCGCCGCTGTTTGGCCGTAGGAAAAGCATAGTGTTAAACACGTTCAGAAAGCTATATTGCATGCTCATACTTTGCATTTGTAAATTGGTATTCGCATGCAAAGCGAAGCTTTCAAAACTTGTCAAACAATCTACTATTCTTCATGCAGTGTCAAGCTAGAAAATTGTTTACTATCGAGATATTTTCGGAATTTTTCCTTCGTTCATTTCTACAAAAATATATTACTAAAAGGAAATAAATTGCTGAAAGGAAATAAACTAGAATACGTCTAAAATCTTTATCTTTCAATTTATACTACCTAATTTTCCGTTTTTAAAATTTGAACGCCTCGGTAGTCTCCCGATTGTTTTTCATGAGTCAAATTGGTAGTATCGGCCATTCCATAAATAAGTGCACACTTTTCAGAGGTACATCAGGGATTTTAGCGAATTTCACATATATTATAAAGGCTATCAAGACGACATGGCTTTTGGTTGTTACTAGAGCTTAAACAAATTATTGTGTCAAAAGTTATAACAATATAAACTTTCAGTAAACTATTTTAAACTTTGAACATTTAAGCACAAAAAAGTATAGAATAATAATGTATCTGTAACGGTTTACGATATTTTTGAGTTCAAAATAAAAGTGTACTAAAAGTTTATATTCTCATAACTTTTGACACAATATTTTTTTTAACCTATAGTAACAACCAAATTAATAATATATGTGAAATTCGCTTAAATCCCTGATTTACCCCCAAAGAGTGTGCACTTATTTATGGAATGGCCCGTACGAGAATATGCAATGCTTTTTGGGCAATATAAACACGTTTTTCTATAACTTAACTAACCCAAATGTACTAGGTCTTTTTCTGTTGCGATTTAAGTAATAAAATCAAATTGCAGTGGCGTAGCAAACTAAATACTACTTGCTTTTTTTTCTGTTGCGATTTAAGTATCAAAATCAAATTGCAGTGGCGTAGCAAACTAAATACTTTATGCCACTAGAAATTTACGTAATACAAAAAGACGTACACTGTAAATAAAATACAGTTCGTTGACTTTAACATTTTCGGGGTATTCTTAAATCATCATATCTTGACGTGTATCAACAATGTTGATTTATGCATCCATTCGAGAACAGCAAACGTTTTCGTTCCATGGGATTCAGTTATTATCCTTACTATATCCTCATCCATTGAAGCCGCCCGAGCCTCGACAGCCCGGCCGAGAAAGTATCACACAGCCCTATTTACAAGATAAATTATGTAAGGTCACGCCATGCACCGAGGGGGGATTGAGCCTTAAGCTTTTGGCAGGACGCCCAGCTTTTGCATAACCCTGCAGGTTTTCCTTGGTGATAGCCTATTTTGTTACTATTCTCACGAGTTGTCTAAAGCCGGCGTTACACTATATTCGAGCCGATTCTGTAAGCAAAATTTTAAATTTAACATATACTATTAAGAATAATTCAAATTCAAAACTAGTTGAATTCGAGAAAATAAGCTTAAGCTTCTTATAGTGTGCACACTATAAACATAATATATAAAATTACAAAAATATTCGTGTACAATGCAAACAATACGTCTTTATTAATAAGACAACTTAAGAAAATAAATACCCATTGAAACAACTACTTGTACTGTATTTTCACGGGAAGTAGTTGTTTCAATGGGTATTTATTTTCTTAAGTTGTCTTATTAATTAAGACGTATTGTTTGCATTTTACACAAATATTTTCGTAATTTTATATTTTATGTATGTTATACTTAACCTTACAATCTAACTATACATAACAAATAAATAATAATACTATTTCAAAATCTATTTAACATAAATATATTGCATTTTTGGTATTGTCCGCAATTTGATAGAAATGCTGGTCGGTTGACGTTGTTACTCGAAAATTAATTTATTTTTCAGAAAGATCGCATATTTGTATAGCTGCTAGTGCAAGCTTCCGGCATCAATATTACATCTAATTTCTTATTTTTCCAAAAATTGTCCACAAATTAAGCAAATATCTTCATTAAAGTCACCTTAGTTTTCAGATACGTTTGAATAATCGCCCTCTCCTTTAAGGCAGCACCGCAGTAAGGAAAACTTGCGCCTGGGGCCAAATATCCACCCTAAACTTGACTTAGCAATCTAAATGTCATGTGTCGTTATAGAATAAATATCGACTAATGTCAACTGTCACTATTGACAAACGTTAATATCGGTTGTTGACGCTGACTTATGTCTAAGTGTCTCGATAAATGTCAAATGTTACGTCAAACATGTAAAAATACGAAAAATGCGTTAAAATATCGTGCTTAAGCATGTCAAAATTTTGAAACATACTAAAACATACTAAGTCAATAATGTTAAATAAATAACAATGACGCGCTTAAACTTTATCTCAAAAGTGACGTGATATGTCAAATTTGTCTTGAAAAAGGAAACCACGCAAAAATTGTTGCAAATCGTGGAAACGACAACAACAAAAAGCGAGTTCTTTTAAAGTCTGCTGTTGACAGTTGCGTCATATTTAACAGAATAACGAAAATTTTATCACTTGTCTGTTTTCCTATTTTGGTAGTTTTTACAGTTACGCACAACACGACGATGACGTTTGATATACAAATTGGCATATTTTGGACGTTTTTCTTTTGTAAGATTGTACGAACATTATTTTTTTTCCGTCACATTAGACAAGAGCATTAAATTCACGAGCGAAGCGAGTCGCGCCCCGGCATATCCAAATTTTTAGGCTATTCTAAACTCGAAATTTTACTTCATGCGCCACGCGTATAAAACACTGATTTCAAGTGAAGTTCAACATTCAGATTACTTATATAATTTGAA
Source organism: Philonthus cognatus (assembly GCA_932526585.2). NCBI lineage: Eukaryota > Metazoa > Arthropoda > Insecta > Coleoptera > Staphylinidae > Philonthus > Philonthus cognatus. The sequence goes on from OW052243.1 coordinate 111,492,778, forward strand.
ATTTCTGATTTTAATTTATGACTGCTGATGTGTGGCTTCGATGGCGCCCTTTCGCCTTATGCGCCTGGGAAAATCACTGGCTTGAAAATTAACTTCATGTGAGGCTGAAATCTAAGATAAAAATTTGAAATTGAAAGTACTATACACAGAAAATTTTCTTTACGTATTTATATCCCTATGTACACGTAGTAAATTTTAAGGCATTCGTTGATTTTATAAAAGCGTTCAATTTGAAGCTTCCAACAACTATTTCTACTCATTGATAAAGCATGAAGTAAAATTTTGAGTATATTATTTCTGCAGTCTAATTGTCAAATAACTACGTTACGTATTCATATCCCTATGTATACGTAGTCAATTTTAAGGCATTCGTTGATTTTATTAAAGCGTTCAATTTGTACCTTCCATAAAGTATTTTCACTCCTTGATAAAACATGAAGTAAAATTTCGGAGATATTATTTCTGCAGTCTAATTATCAAATAACTACATTTTAAACAGTCGCTTATCAAATTTCATTCGCTCATTCGTAAAGTGTTTTACAGTATTTCTTTAAGGTCGAATTGCACAAGAAGATGTGGACTAAGTTTATCTCATAACCTACAATTCAAAATAACATTTTTTATTTTTCTAATGTAATCCTGAAATTAGTTCATCTCAAATCTTACTTTGTGTAATTGGCCCTAACAACTTTTGAATTTGACTTGCAAAACATATATATCTCTGATATAAAAGTGTATTACCGTCCTTCAGAGTTATAATTTATTACCAATAAATGAAAATGTATTTACAGTAAACTTCAATTATAATAAAGTTGTGGCTTTGCGGTGCGACGACCCAGCCCGCATTGGAATTCCCTCGCATAACCTCAAAATATGCAATAATAATGCGCTTCTGGGGAATCCAGCAATTTCGAGGGAACGAAATTCCCTGAATAAATCCACGCCATTGCGAATATTCGAAAAACAAAAAGTTACAAACTGCTTTTGTTACATTTGCAAATATGTAAACTGAATGAGAAGCGAAATGGAACGAAAATTCTCTGAATAAATCTACGCCACTGTAAATATTCGAAAAACAAAAAGTTACAAACTGATTTTGTTACATTTGCAAATATGTAAACTGGATGAGAAGCTTGGTAAACTCTTTAAGCTCTGCTCTCGGCGGCGAACTTAACAATCAATCCGCTAAAATTAATTACGGCCACTGGCTAGATCAACTCGCTCAACTAATTAATCTAGTTTCTAGTTCATAAATTGAGCTCGAGGATTGTGATAATCTACGCGTAAAAGCACTATCAAACTTACAATTGGATTAGTGTAAACAATCAGATTACACGAAATAGACATTTGTAATATTATAAACTATTAATTAAAACACTGAAACACTAAGTATTTTAATTAATAGTTTATAGTTTAATATTTCACCTCAGGTTATTTAAAGATTTGTAATATTTATTAATCAAAGTTATTTTGAACTTCACTTTATATCAGTGTTTTATATGCGTGGCGCATGAAGTAAAATTTCGAGATTTCGAGATTGAAAATTTGGATTTGCCGGCGCGGCGGGCGAAGCGAGTCGCTCCAGCAAATCCAAATTTTCAGGTAATTTGGATTTGCCGGAGCGACTCGCTTCGCCCGCCGCGCCGGCAAATCCAAATTTTCAAGCTTTTCTAAACTAGAAATTTTACTTCATGCTTAATCAAGGAGTGGAACCACTTGTTTGAAGTGAACTTCAATCAAATAATAACAATAAGTAACATAAAGTAAAACACATTTATTAACGGTGGAAGCTTGTACTTCGTTATCCATCATAATTTACAAATTAAATTTTAGTTTGAAAATGACAAGTTGAAGTTGTCAAAACCAAAAAACAATAATCCATTTTTCTCTTATTATTTAAATACCATATTAATATATTTGGTTTCTCTCTTTTTTTTAAGTTTAATATTTTTAGGATCATCACATATACCAAGTATAGGCCTAGCCTGTATAAACACTTCTGTTCAATTCTACGTATCGTCCTCAAGATTTGAAACATTAAATTTACATTATCTCTATATATATTTGAAGAGATAGAGAGTCGGTTAAATTGGGGCAAAGTTGCGTATTTTAGGACCTAACAATAATCTGAAAACAATTTTAAAATATCTTTTTTTGTTTTCGAGATATCAACAAAAAACTGCTTTTTTGAAAAATCATTTTAATTTTTTAATTCAAAAACTTACCGAATCTGGACATTTGGAACTTTGACAATATACAGGCACTTTTTATTGAGGAATCTAGTAGCATATTTTTTTAAGATAACTATAACATTTACCCGGGGACCATAGCCAACTTTTGTTTTTTTATGAGCGCCATTTTGGATTATCATATTTTTTTTTCTGAACTCAGTGATGTATCACACTTATAATTTATTCTAGATTTGATATTTAAAATTATGAAATTTACTTTTTGCAAAAAGTGCCTTGGAAACAATGCCGTCATATCTATTAATCAATAAAATCTTGACAGCAGTCAATCATTTTTGGCAGTCAAAACTAATTAGTAACTGTCAATCTTTTGTAATAATAATAATAATAAGTATCGATTATCACATAAAAGTTGCACAAACTAAATTTATTCAACTTTTATTATTATTATTCCAAAACTATTCACAAAAATAGTAATTGTTGCATTTTTCGCTACATCTCAATAAATATTGATCACCATCACATTTAAATCAGTGGTGGTTTATACGCGTGCCGCATGCGTGGCGCATGAAGTACAATTTCGAGTTTAGAAAAGAAAAGCCCCGTGAAAATTAACTACGCGGGGCTTTTCGAAACTCGAAATTTTACTTTATGCTCAGTCTGGGAGTGAAAGACACTCGTTAGTTCAAAATACATCACAACTGTTAAAATATGTATCGTAATTGTCACAAAGAAAAACTACCGCCGACTTATACAACTGTTATTATAGTCCAATTGTCGGCTAGCGCCGACTTGTATGTCAACTGCCATTATAGTCTAAATGTCGACTTACGCCGACTTATGTCAAGTTGACACAATGGACTAAATGTCGGCTAGCGCCTAGTGATTTACAATCATATATTTACATTTTGACTATTGCGAAATTATGACTGTAAGTCAATAGGTTAACTGTTTTATGACTATGGTAAGATTTTGTCTAATTATGTCTCTGTGGACTGTACTTCAACTATTCTAGTATTATGACTGTAAGGCACTTGGTTAGCTGTCTTTTAACTTATTCGTGTTTTGTCATTGAATCACTATATTGAATGTATTTGATATAGTGATTTAAGTGACAATCATAACATCACAATAGCCGAAATAGTCCACAGAGAGACATAATCAGACAAAATTCTAGCATAGTCAAAAGACAGTCAGTCAAGCCACTTACACTCACAATTGTCAAAATACGGTCAATAAAGATATAATATGACAAAATCCTATGATAGTCCAAAGACAGTCAAGCAATTTATAAGATTCAAAATATCACACCAGTATATCGTTTATAAACAAATACATTTTTTTATCAGTACAGTAATTAATCAGCTGGATGCCCGTCTTCAGGGGTGATATGTAAGCAAATTATGAGTCCTAGGAGTTGTCAAATAAGTGAGTTACTCAACTGTTTTCAAGGCACTCTTTACAAAAAACAAAAGATTACAATTTTACATATAAAATGTACAATAAACTTTAAGTGTGATACATCATTGAATTCAGAAAAAAATTTCTTCCAAAAAATATGAAAATCCAAAATGGCGCTCATAAGAAAAACAAAAGTTGGCTATGGTCTCTGGGTAAATGTTATAGTTATCTTAAAATAAAATATGTTATTAAATTTAAGTATGGATTTAATAGTTTTTGAATAAAAAACTAAAAACGAAATTAAAAAAAAAGTTTTTTGACAATATCTCAAAAACGTAAGAGAATATTTCAAATTTGTTTTTAGATTATTATTGGGCCCTAAAATAGGCAACTTTGCCCCAATTTATATTTTTAAAATTAAGGAAAAGTTATTAAATACAAGGAAAAACCGTGACAATTTTAAAAATTTAAGAAAATCTTGAAAATATTATAATATGCGCATCAATTAAAATTGAAATGATTGAGCTTTTTAAACACGTTTTTTAAAAATTGTAGCATTTTTTACGGATTGGTAACATTTCATCACTTTTCGAAATTTTTGACAATTTTGACATTTTCAATAATTTTGACATTTGATATTTCATTTTTGACAAATGAAATACTAACTCCTCGTAAGCGATTATTAATTCGCTTAAGAGAATTGACATCTCGGCTCCGAAATTATCGCGTTTTAATAATTAGATATTTGATTAAAGCATATTATGCAACATAAATTACGAATTATAAAATTAATGTTTGTATTCCAATTTAAAGCATTAGGTAAATATTTATAGTCAAAAAAAATATATTTTTTCATACTTGTTGATATTTCCTCTCAGACATAAATTCATCGAGACAGCAGATATTAGTCGGCGCCAGCCGACATTTTAACAATAATGACACTTGGCATAAGTCTGCGCCACCCGATATTTTAACCAACAATGACAGTTGATAGTAGTCGGCGCAAGCCGACATTTAAACAACCACACTTGACACAAGAAAATTAAATGTGTTAATGAGAAGATTGCTTAGATAATACGGAAGAAATGTTAGGTTCAAAATTGCTCAATATCATTCGTAGTCTACACAATCTTTGAATTTAAAATTACTTTACCACTCGATTATATTTAATAAAACTAATCAATATTTTAATTGCATTTATTAGTTTCGATAATCTAGATAATATAGTTAATTACAAAATATAAAGGTGAAATGGTGGAATGGTTTAAAAAGCAATATCTAATAAATGTATAAAACAAAATAATATTTTTTTTAATAATTTTGTGCTGGATACTTACAACAGCAGCAACAAATTATATACAGCAAAAAATGAAAATAATAGGATAAAGTTATAATTTCATGGCATCAAATAAATCGATAGAAGAGAAATGAAATTACAGAAACTCAAAGGTTATAGACGCATTAAACTTATTTAAAATTAGTGTTTATTTTTTTTAATCGCCATATTTATTACTAACATTAGATGCTAATAAATAGCCTAACAATTATTAAAGAAATACTTAGGTGTATAAGAAATGTACTGGTAGAACCCACATGTATTACTTATTGCTAGATGCATTTTTTTTATTATGTTTCACTTATATTGTAATTCGATTTAATTTAATTTATTTTTTGTTGTCCTGTAACTGGAATTTGTAATTTGTTGGGCAAATAAAGAAATAATAATAACAATATGAAAACCTGGTGTCGACCTGGCATCGAAATTAATTCTAATTTTCAAGAGAAATCATTCAAATTTAGGTATAGAAAATTAATTTCGATGTCAAATCTGACATTATTATAGACATATATTTAGGTATTTTTTGTAAGTTTCAAACGACTATTTCCACTCCCAGGTTAAACATGAAGTAAAATTTTGAGTTTAGATAAGCCTAAACTCAAAATTTTATTTCGTGCGCCACGCGTATTAAACACTTATTTCAAGTTGAGTTAAAATTATACTGCTTATTTTTCAACATTCGATGGCCTCAATCAGGTTGCTTTGGGAGGTGTAGCTATACTTAAAAGAAAGAAAAGCCCTGTATATTTTTTCCTTTTTTTACGGGAAGTTATAATTAGAACATTTTTTTCATTTCTTTCTTTATACAATAGATGACTTCTAATAAACAACTAGTATCGTATTTAAAGATACCGATCATATAATATCAATACTAACGATATATCGAAAAAAAATCGATATAAATGTCGATTGTTTTGCATGGAAATATCGATAAATATCGAAGATCCTTAATTTAAAGTGAAGTTCAAAATATACTGCTTACGCTTGGCCTTACGTTAATAAATAAATAAATAAAAAAAATCTATTAATTATACTTACATATTCCAAAGCAAATTGCTCGAACTTTGAAAGCGCAAGATTTGGTTAGACGAAATAATCATTTGTAAGATTTATTAATTAGCGAGATTAAACCTAAGCAATATATATTAAACTTCATTTGAAATCAGTGTTTTATACGCGTGGCGCATGAAGTAAAAATTCGAGTTTAGAAAAGCCTAAAAATTTGGATTTGCCGGGGCGCGACTTGCTTCGGCAAAATCCAAATTTTCAGGATTTCTAAACTCGAAATTTTACTTCATGCTTAATCAAAGAGGGAAAACACCCTTTAGAAGCTTTGAATTGAATGCTTTTATGAAATACGAGATATGTTTACTTAAAAGAAAAATACCCCGTATATAAAATGTTTTATTGCAATATATATTTTAGAATCGATTATAATTAATGTTTTTATTATTACAGGTGAGTTCGACATAATTTACTAAATCTTTCCCAGTGGTAAGTAAAAATGGGTAAACTTTTTCCTGTCGTTAAGTAGAAATGAGTAAACTGAATTTGTTTTGGTTACTTCAAATATTATATTATATCCTTAACTTTTTTTATATTACTTCTATTTTACTTTTGTGATTAGTTTCAATTAAACCGTAATCAGTCTCAAACCAAGTGGTTTTATTAATTTGAAACAGATTCCCCAGTAATTGAAACCAGCCACAAAAGTGAAATATAAGTGGAATAAATAAGATAAAGTAAAATTAAATTTGCCAATTTGGATAACTTAAGCTGAAAATCTGACGGATAGAATTTAATTTTACTGTATTGAGATAAAAAAAAAACACTTAACTTTTTTTTATTACTTCTATTTTACTTTTGTGATTAGTTTCAATTAAACCGTAATCAGTCTCAAACTAAGTAGTTTTATTAATTTGAAAAAGATTCCCGAATAATTGAAACCAGCCACAAAAGTGAAATATAAGTGGCATAAATAACATAAAGTAAAATTAAATTTGCCAATTTGGATAACTTAAGCCGAAAATCTGACGAATAGAATTTAATTTTACTGTATTGAGATACAAAAAAACACTTAACTTTTATATATTACTTCTATTTTACTTTTGTGATTAGTTTCAATTAAACCGTAATCAGTCTCAAACTAAGTGGTTTTATTAATTTGAAAAAGATTCCCGAGTAATTGAAACCAGCCACAAAAATGAAATATAAGTGGCATAAATAACATAAAGTAAAATTAAATTTGCCAATTGTATGCTGAATATTTACAAAATACAGAAACGAATTGATATCGACTTTCTGCAAATTTTTTGTCTGTCTAAGACTTTTGTCCAAATATTATAACAGACATTTCTCTTTTCCGTATTCGTTAATTGTTAAGAGTTCAATTCTAAGCGTCTAACGACTGTTTTCCACTCCCAGACTAAGCATGAAGTAAAATTTCGAGTTTAGAAAAGCCTGGTGAAAATTTGGCGAGGGTCGCGCAGCGACCCGAGACAAATTTTCCGGGCTTTTCTAAACTCGAAATTTTACTTCATGCGCCACGCGTATAAAACACAGATTTCAAATGATATTTAAAATATTCTTAGAAGTACTTAACTTTCTTTTGCCACTTTTATTTAAACTTTTAAATAAAGTGATGAAACAAAGTTATGTGTTTTTTATTATTTCATTCAAAGATGTACCACAAAGTAAATGCTAACCAAATCAAAGATTTCAAAATATTATCGTTTAGCAGTATATTTATAATCCTCCTTTAGCAGTTTATTTTTAATTCTGATTTAGGAGTATATTTTGAACTTCACTAAAAATCAGTGTTTTATACGCGTAAAATTTCAAGTTTAGAAAAGCCCAGAACATTTGTCTCGGGTCGCTGCGCGAGCCCAATTTTCGCGGGGATTTTCTAAACTTGAAATTTGTTGTCTTAATTAATAAGACAACTTAAGACAATAAATACCCATTGAAAAACGGGAAGTTGTTGTTTCAACGGGTATTTATTGTCTTAAGTTGTCTTATTAATTAAGACGTATTGTTACAAATTTTCGTAATTTTATATATTATAAGTCAAGTGTTTTATTATCTCAACATTGAAAATGTACCGCGAAGTGAACGCCTCCAAAATGGAAGAATTAATGTTACTATAGATAACAATGATTATTGTTGAGGTTTGTTCGAACATAATTAACACTGAATAATGATATTTTTTAACGAATGTGTATTTCGCGATTTGTATGAAAAAAATAATTCAGAAAATATTTACAATTATGCCGTCAGTTACGCTCAGACGATCATTTCCAAGGGAATTATATATATATAATTATAATTAATTATAAAAGTAATCGCTCTAATTTTTATAATTATAAAATAATTAATAATAAAAATTATGAGTACACAAATTAAGTTGAAATAAGTAAAGTAGTACAGAAATATTTAAAGAGTAATAGTAATAACAATTTTTACTTATAGTCTGGCTGGTTACTATTGATTATTGAGATATAAATAATTGAAAACACTTCAAAGTTATTGACAAATAGAAATTTTCTCAAATCGTTCATATCTTTCGTATTTGTAATTTGATTGAAAATCTGTAAAATCATTGTCAAAGTAAATGCTATGGCGCATTTAATCTGTCAGGCGGTTAGTTTTTGTTTTATTAACATCAACTTTTGTTTTTCTAATGGAAGTGGTCGAAATGCATATCATTGAACTGCATAATGATTCGTCTCCAGACTCTCCGGCGGCCCACCCCAGAGAACTCCAGGGTGCTAATCACCACGTACCCATATCGAATTTCGCGTATAGCAAAAAAGGGAAATTATTAATGAAGAATGGTGGTTGGGCAGTACTACCTAGAATAGGACCCGATCAAAACATCCACAGAGAAGAATATCCAAGATTGAAATTTTAAAAACTCAAGATTTCTTGCACAATAGATTTTTTGTTTTACCATAGTTTTTAAAATAAAATCAACACTATTATAAAATATTTTCAGTTTGCATAACATTTAGGCACACTAATTTTAACTTCAATTGCATTTTAATGGAGAAACTGCAACATTTTTTAACAGCTATTTAAATTCCTAAAAAATAGTACATACGAGTTTGACTCTGTTTTTTTAATTATAAGAAATTATTAAAATCGTTATGTAAAAAAATTAATAAGGCCCAGGTAACGGGTGGCACAAATTGTGTGAATGTTTTGAGTGGGTCTCCCTAGAACACCATTATAATTTATGAAAACTGAAGTATACGATATTTGAAAAAAAAAAAAATAATAATGATGCAAATAACTTTTGTTTTTAACATTGTGACGTGCATATCATTGAACTACAATTTTTGCTCACATTTCAATGATGTGTAAAACATGACCAGTTATTGATTTTAATTTTTCCGGGCCACCCCCTATAGAAAAATATCACGAAATAATGTAGGCATATATGACCAAAAATATATACTTGTTTTTACAAGTTTTCAAATAAAATACGATCAAGTTTTCAGTAAAACCAAAATATTTCCATGAAAACATATTTTATTTGACAAAAATCTCAAGACATTGAATAATAAGCGTGTTCACTTTACCTGTCATTTAAACAATTGATAATTGACATACTGAATTTATTTCACTTAAACAAATTGGTTGAAGATTTCACTTGAAGTTAGTGTTTTATACGCGTGGCGCATGAAGTAAAATTTCGAGTTTAGATAAGCCTGAAAATTTGGATTTGCTTCGCTCGCGCGCCTTGGCAAATCCAAATTTTCAGGCTTTTCTAAACTCTAAATTTTACCTTAAGCTTAATCTGGGAATGGAAACACTCGTCGAAAGCTTTAAATTGAAAGCTTACAACAACCCGAGATTTCAGTAATTCTTTTATATATATATATATATATATATTTTACGATTTATTTAAAATACAACATACATTTACAGTTTTGCCGATTTATTTTTTCGCACAATTTTAGTCAACTTTGAGGAAGTTAAATTTATTTTGTTCGCATTTACATACAAATAAAATGCCTTCACTTCCTATGTGATTTCTAAAAAAAATCATTAAAATCCGATGTCAGTAGTTCCTTATGATTTGTTTAAATTCAATATGAATTTACATTTTTTTCTTTAAATTCTAATTAATTTAGAGCTGCTGCAATAAATTTTCCAGTAGAAGAATTTTATTTATGCTTACACAAAAATAAAGTTCACTCTCTCATTTCATTAAAATCTGACATTTCAGTAATTAAAAAAAGAAATAATTGTAACACGATGTTTTTCAGTTTTACATTTTTTTAATAATTTTCGGTAACTTTAAGTTCCTGCAACTTAGTTATCATTTCAATTATATAACGTATGCTTAAACAAAAGTAAAGCCCTCGCTGTCGTTTGATAACTCCTGAAAAAATCACGAAAACCCAACATTTCAGTAAATTTTTATGATTTTCTAAAATGCAACATGAGTTTAATTTTTTTAATGCGACTTTAGTCAATTTTTCGCGCTACTGTAATTTATTTTCCACTTGAGGAGTTTTATTCGCGCTTACATAAAAATAAAATCCACATGACTTTTAAAAAATTTCATAAAAGTCGGCGTTTCATAATATTTTAAATTCAATATGAATTTACATTTTTTTATTTAGTTTCAGTCAGTTCCAACTGTTGTCATTAATTTTCCAGTTGAAGAATTTTATTCATGCTTACACAGAAACCAAGCTCGTTCTCTAGTTCCACAATTCCTAAAAAATTATAAAAATCTGACTTTTCAGTAATTTTTTACATTGTTTTTTTTAATCCAAAACAAATTGTTCACATTTTACAATCAAACATGATAAAACAAATAAACGTCGGATTTTGATCAAATCGACAGAGATTCTGTAGAAACGAGAGGCTCGTTCTTTTGTTCCATAATTCCTGAAGATTTTATAAAAATCTGACGTTTCAGTATTTTTTTTTAATTCAAAACGAATTTTTCATGTTTTACAATCGCAAAACAACTGAAGACCGAATTTTGCTAAAACCGACAAAGATTGCGCGGAAAAGGACGAAATTAGTTTCTGCCTTGGAAAAAATAAAATCCAATGATTAGGAATTTAATTACAACTGCTCTAACTGTAGACATAATGACAATAATAATTTATTTTTTAACATTTATTAAATTCGCTTTCGCGATAAATTTCGTTCGTTTTGAAATTACCTGAAACTCCTGAGGAATTACATAAAAATCATACTCGATAATCTATCACGGAAAATGAAAATATTTTACTAAATTGGATTTACGATTTGGATTTGGATTTTCACTAAAAACTGTTAATTATTTTGCGATTCGTGGGCTTTTATTTTAAAGCGTTCACTGTGAAGTTTCAACGAGTGTTTCCCCTCCCAGGCTAAGCATGAAGTAAAATTTCGAGTTTAGAGAAGCCTGAAAATTTGGATTTGCCGGGGCTCACGCGCGCAACGAGTCGTGCCGCGGCAAATCCAAATTTTCAGGCTTCATGCGCCTCGCGTATAAACCAAATTATGAAATTTAAAGTAAATACTAAGCACTGTTTGATAGTATGAACTAAATGAAAAAGGTGAAAAAGTATATAAGTATTATTTTGCAGAATGAAAAAACTGTTTTTATTCCTTACTTCACTTTTATTTTTATGTGTTAGATGTTCATTTCGAGTGCTAAGCACTCATTATCAATAACTACATTAGTTATTGATAATGAGTGCTTAGCACTCGAAATGTACATCTAACACATAAAAATAAAAGTGAAGTAAGGAATAAAAACAGTTTTTTCATTGTGATTAAATACTCCACATAACTCAAATCAAACAATTAGTGAAGTATTATTTTGATTTATCCTTTAAATATTTTTAATTCAAAATGTTTCATCAAGTGATGAAGTTATTCAAGAAATGGATAAACACATTTTTGTGACGTTAACTTCATAAATTGATAAAATGAATGAGTATATGTCAAATGATATTTATTATTTTACATTTCTGACGTTTAATATGACTTTTTTTTATTTCTTACCCCCAGCAAATCGCAATCCTAACTATAGTTTGACAATAATAGACTAAAATTGTTATATTAATTAATTAAGAATGATTAGTAAACAGAACTTTATATTTTAAATATATGTAGATATTCTTTATAATACATATACAGGGTGCCCGTATTTCGACAGAATGTATGGGGATCTTAGTTATTTGAATAGATAGAGAGTCGGTTAAATTGGGGCAAAGTTGCGTATTTTAGGGAATAACAATAATCTGAAAACAATTTTGAAATATCTTTTTTTGTTTTCAAGATATCAATAAAAAAACTGATTTTTTGAAAAATCGTTTTTATTTTTTTATTGAAAAATTACTGAATCTGGACATTTAGAACTTTGACATTATACAAGCACTTTTTAATGAGGAATCTAGTAGAATATATTTTTTTAAGATAACTATAACATTTACCCGGGGACCACAGCCAACTTTTGTTTTTCTTATGAGCGCCATTTTAGATTTTTATATTTTTTGAAAGAATATTTTTTTCTGAACTGAGTGATGTATCACACTTATAATTTATTTTAGATTTGATATTTAAAATTATGATATTTTCTTTTTTGCAAAGAGTGCTTTGGAAACAATGACGTCATATCTGATTATCAATAACATCTTGACAGCAGTCAATCATTGTTAGCACTTAAAATTAATCAATAACTGTCAATCTTTTGTAATAATAATAAGTATCGATTATCACATAAAAGTTGCACATACTAAATTTATTTTACTTTTATTATAATTATTCTAAAACTATTCACAAAAAAAGTAATTCTTGCATTTTTTTCGCTACACCTCGGTAAATATTGATCACAATCACATCTAAACGTTATATATTTTTAACTTTACTGCAAATCAGTGGTTTATACGCGTGGCGCATGGAGTAAAATTTCGAGTTTAGAAAAGCCCCGTGAAAATTTGTCTCGGGTCGCTGCGCGACCCTCGACAAATTTTCTAAGCGGGGCTTTTCTAAACTCGAAATTTTACTTCATGCTTAGTCTGGGAGTGGAAAACACTCGTTAGTTTAAAATACATCACAACTATTAAATATGTATCGTTGGATGCCTGCCTTCAGGGGTAAAACGTAAGGAAATTATGGGTCCTAGGAGTTGTCAAATAAGTGAGTTACTCAAGTGTTTCCAAGGCACTCTTTACAGAAAACAAAAGATTTAATTTTAACATATAAAATGTACAATAAACAATAAGTGTGATACATCATTAAATTCAGAAAATAATATTCCAAAAAATATGAAAATCCAAAATGGCGCCCATAAGAAAAACAAAAGTTGGCTATAGTCCCTGGGTAAATGTTATAGTTATCTTAAAATAAAATATATTACTAGATTTATCGTTAAAAGTGCCTGTATAATGTCAACGTTGTAAATTGTTAAATGTAAATTGCTGGATTCAATAGTTTTTGAATAAAAAAATAAAATCGCAATTTCAAAAAATCTGTTTTTTGACAATATCTGAAAAACTAAACAAGATATTTTAAATTTGTTTTAAGATTATTATTGGGCCCTAAATTACGCAACATTGCCCCAATTTAACCGACTCTATCTCTTGAAATAACCGAGATCCCCATACATTCTGTTGAATTTGTTTTAAATTGTGTATATGGTCTATAATTTTAATTAAGATATTTATAACCTCCAAGGCGTAAGCATTTGCATCTATTATACCTCGCTCTTATCCTTTTTACCGTGGTCTACCTTACCTGTAATCGTAAATGTAAAAGTCAACATGATAGACCGCATGTTGTGAAGAGTGTGTCCTCGTTTTTTATTCCTATTATTCCTATTATTTTTAATTATTTTTACTTTTGTTTTTGACCTTTTAATTTAATTTAATTTTAATTTAACGTGTAAATTTTGCTGCTTTCATTATTGCTCTATGAATCTAATTTAATTCAATTTAATTTAAATTTAATTTTAACCTGTAAATTGCGCTGCATATACTATTGCACTATGAATTGCTATAAATGTACAAAATCTGCTGCGTCTGGATTTACTTGCGCATATTGCAACTCGGTTTTTCATTATAGTTGCTTAAAATGTTATAAAGGCTTCTCTGATATTGACCAAAATATTACGTCTTTATGACAATGCTAAGGCTGTAAAGCCTTTGATAAAAGATAGAGTTGATAATAAAACACCTACAACTCGATCACAAACAACTAAATTTCCAGCTATCTCTGATTCCGTATCAGGTGTTAATATTTGTAATGACGTTAATCATTGCTCTGTACACTTTGAGGTAAGTTATTGAAACAGAAAATTGTAGAATTGAAATTATTTTAACTCGAACACTTCTAGCAAACCTATAACTATTAAACATACTGCAAATAAAAACATTAATAATAATAATCAAAATCTAAAAAATTTGAAAACTACCGATAATTCAGTCACAAGGAATAGTACCAAATCTTCAGCGTCTACTGCGCGGCCTATTGGCAAACCTACAGTTAAAATCACAGCTTCTAATATATGCTTAGACGCTAATAGTGGCTTAAATACTGCGATTACTACCAACTCAAAGGTGCACAGTTCTAATGAATCCCACGTCATTTGCGGTACTGCTAATAGCACCGTTATCAAGTGTCCTCCTAAAAGAGTTTGTTTACTATGTTGGCAACTGCGCCCCGAACACGAAAGTTGACGATATTAATTCCTGGCTAAGTACTATGGATGTACATAACACAGTATGCATTCCACTTATCAGCAACAATCTATACAGTTCTTTCAAAATTGGCATCGGTTGCGATGAAGTGGATTCTATTATGGTAGCTGATAAATGGCCAAATGGTGTTACTGTCCGTCTTTTCTCAAATCGATCGAAGAAACGGAAATTGAACGCTTTTTTACCAGGAACAACAGCGTCTTCGGTAATAATAATAAAACCCAATATTCTACATCGTCCATTAATGTGGCTGCGCCTGTGCCCAAACTACGGGTTTATTACCAGAATGTTCGCGGTCTTCGGAGAAAACTAATGGATATAACTAGAAAAATACCACTAATGGAATATGATGTTCTTATTCTAACGGAAACTTGGCTTCATGACAACATTTCAAATACCGAATTAGGTTTTGATAGTTTCAGTGTTTATAGGTGTGATTGTGATTAGGTTGCGTCAAATAAATCTCGTGGTGGCAGCGTCCTTATAGCGGTCTCTAATAATTTTGACTCTCATGAGATTATAGGAAAAAGTTGTATATCAGATGAACTGTATGTAGCTATTAATTCTGAGTGCTACTCTATTCTTGCTGGCGCAGTTTACATACCTCCAAACTCTGATTTGTCGGTCTATTCAAGTCATTGCAATGTTATAGAATCGATGACTGATTACGGTATTATATGCATTTTTGGTGATTATTACTTACCAAATGCAACTTGGATTAATGAGGAGTTTGGCGTACGTAATATCACTGCATGCCTAAAATCAGAATTAGTAGCTAACATATACAGTTATTTAAATTTACATCAGGTCAATTCTGTAAGAAATATAAATAATGCGCTTCTTGATTTAGCATTTATAGACTCTATTTTATCTTTGGATTCTCTACTTGAGGCAACATCTTTTCCTTTTGTGTCGTGCGATAAGCATCATCCAGCTCTTAGCTTGAATCTGCATCTACCATCAGAATATGTCAACTCTTGGACATTAGCGGATTATTTATCCCTTAATAACCTGTTTATTAATACACATTGGGATTCTATTTTTAATGATTGTAGTATTGAATTACCCTGTGACACATTTTATACGTACATTTTCCCAACATTTGAAATGCATGTTCCACTAAGAAACAGGTATAACATTAGGAATAGTTTTCCAATATGGTTTAGCAAAGAACTAAAATCTCTAGTTATTCTAAAAAAAAACGTTGCATAAAAAGTTCATATTGTCACGCTCTCATTCTGATTACTTAGCATTTTCCTCAATACGGGAAGAGTGCAAGCTTTTATCCAGATTGTGTTGCAATAATCACGTAGAGAATATTGAGTCAGAAATTAATACAAATCCAAAATCATTTTGGTCTCAGGTTAGATCGAGAAGGGGTGGGGATTGTATGCCGGCTAATTTTTTTAAGGATAATAAGGTTGTCAACGACAGAACTAGTATAGCTGATTTGTTTGCTGAACATTTTGAATCAGTTTATAGAGCTCCATGTTCGCATAATAAACAAATGACATCTTCATCGATTTGGCCATCGTCTGTTCACTTAAATCTACCACCTGATATAAAAATCACGGAGGTCTTTAATGCATTACAATTTCTTAAAGATAACTATTGCGCTGGCCCCGATGGGGCCACTATCTAGTGGTTGTTTTCCATCTTGCTGGAAATTAACAAACATAATTTCAATATATATTAATGCCGATAACAAACTTGTTCAAAATTATCGCCCTATATCCATATTTGCAACAATCCCAAAATTTTTTGAAAAATTGATGACGGATTTCTTGACTAATTCATTGCAATCTTCAATCTCTCACGAACAACATGGGTTTCGCGTGGGGGCATCTACGGAATCTAATTTATTGTTATATGATTCTTACATTGTCGTCGCCTTGGAACGCGGTTTTCAAGTTGATTCCATCTATACCGACTTCTCCAAGGCGTTTGACTCTGTTGATCATACGCTATTACTCAACAAGCTTCATTATGTTGGCATTACTGATATTCTTTTACGTTGGATAGAGTCCTACTTAACAGATAGGTTGCAAGTGATTAAAATTGGGCAAATTACATCAAGACCCCTAAAGGTTACTTCTGGTGTTCCTCAGGGTTCGCACCTGGGTCCCTTGTTCTTTAATATATTTATAAACGATGCTTCAAGCTGTTTCCAGAATGCTAATTGTTTTCGCTGATGATATGAAAATATATATGCGTATTGAATCGACTCTTGGTGCAACAAACCCGAAAATAAACTTGATCACTTTTATAGCTGGTGTAACGATAACAGATTAACGCTAAACATAAAAAAATGTAATATCATTACTTTTTCAAGAAGTATAAGGTCGATCATTACAAATTATGTTTTCAACGATGTAGCAATACATCGTGTTGATAGGATAAAGGATTTAGGTATCACTGTGGAATCGAAGTGGTCAGTTGCACACCATATCTCAAACATTGTTACGAAAGCCTATCAGATGTTCGGTTTTGTAAAGCGTAACAGTAAGAACTTTACAAATAGTAGAACGCTGGTAACACTACATAATTCGTTAGTGCGACCCCACTTGGAATATTGTTCAACGGTATGGTCTCCATACACTGAATGCGACATTAATAAAATTGAGCAAGTTCAAAAGAAATTTGTAAGGTACCTTGCCTATAAATTTAGTACTGATCAGCCCTACTTTGATCTTTCGACGACTTTTGGCCATCGCAGCCTTAAGCAAAGGCGTGTGGAAGCTGACATTAAGTTAGTATTCAAACTACTCAATGGATATTTGGATTGCCCTGATCTGTTGGAATTGGTTGGTATACGGGTTCCACCGCGCTCTCTTCGGTCTGACATTACATTCCATATCGGCTACAGGCGCACGGATTATGCGAGATGTTCCGCGTCTGTTCATGTTTTGCGTCACGCTAATATTTTAAAATTTGACTTTTTTAATGGGTCTTTTTCAATATTAAAGCGCCTTTTAAAATATTTGCAACTTTTCTTGTTTAGTTTTAAGTTCAGTGTATGTACATATATGTTTTTTTGTATATTGTACTTTTAAATAAATAAATAAACACGGACACCCTGTATACCGATTAATCAGGTAATGAAGAAATGAAAATCGGTAAAGTTTACTGTGATTTACTTTATATCGAAAATTGGTCTCAAAAGAAGGAAAGCAGGTATGAAGGACGGTGTCTTCCTAAATTCATAAATTACTCGCTTTCCGATGACTAACTAAATTGCTCGACCCGCTGAATGTTGTTGTAAATACAGCTGTTATGGTGGGTCCCTCTTTTGCCGGATTTGTGGGTGGAGACGATTTTAGCAGGTCGCATCCCTACCACTGACCCTTCAAATATGCATAATCAACAAAACATTTGTTTTCATTTCATAGAACAAAAGACGTGATGAATTGTAGGCTGTAACTGATAATTTCAATAGCCCCTGTTATTAGAAATTTGTTCTAACCGATGTGTTTGTTGTAAGCAACATCCATGCTTTTTTGTATACCTTATTTTACGCACCCACTATTTTATTCGTTATATCCGATTGTACATTATAGCCGATGTCGTTATAAACGATTTTGACTGTATTTAGAAAATTAAATCAAGAAAATATATGTTTAGGTAGATTTCTGCTCTTACAGTAACACCTTCAGTAAGAGTAGACCAAGACCAGATTATCGATTCGAGTGCGTGGGCGCCGAACGAAACAGACAGACGAGTTTAGCATTTACATTTTCATGGCATTCTCACTCCAATTTCGACTCGCAAGTCCAATTTCGAAAATGAAAAGAAAACCGCGATCCGTAGGATCAAAGCGCGAGGCCTGATTTAGCCCGTTCGCGGTAAATTTCATTAAAATTCGACCATGTGTTTCCACTTATGTACAAATGAATCACCACAAGGAAATCTTGCGAAACTCGAAACACACGAATGCCACGGCTACGAAATTCTAATCGAAATCGAAATGAATCTGTCGATCATTTCGGTTTCGATTACGTTTTCGAATACGAAAACGAAACGCGAGACAAATCAATTTAGATTACAAGCCCTAATAGGATTTAATTTCGATTGGTAACTATGATATGAATACGATAACACCCAATAAATCAATTTCTAACAGAATATACAGAGGATTTTTTTTTAAGTGTACATATATATTATTTAGTTGCATACTTTTCGTACTATTAATTGTTGTGTAATTGTAATATTTTAGTATGGGGGGTATTATACTAATTTTTAGTTTATTTTTTTATATATTCTGTTATTATATGTAATTTTGTTAAATAGGCAGTGTCCGTAAATAAATAAATAAATATCCCGATGTATACGCTGTAAATTTTCAGGCATTCATTGATTGTATAAAAGCGGTTGTTAAACGAGTATTTCCACTTCTTGATTTAGCAAAATATATTGCTAAAGCAGTGTATTTTGAACTTTACGTTAACCCAGCGTTTTATACGCGTGACGCATAAAGTAAAACTTCGAGTACAGAAAAGCCAAATCCAAACGTTGAGGCTTTTCTAAACTCGAAATTTTACTTAATGCTTAATCAAGGAGTGGAAAAACTCTGTAGAAGCTTTAAATTGTCTTGTAAAAATAAATAACGTAACTTCATTAAATTTAACTTACTTAATTAATTTTCATCAAAACTATCCTAAACTCTGATTGTCATAGGTGCTAAACTAACTGTTATCATAGAATATCTTTGGAATCGTAACAGTTAAAGAAATTTTTTTAAAACCGTTTCTAGGATATGGAGGGGGAATCATTTTGACCCACATAACAATCTTCTGCAACCAACCCCTTAGGCTGTAGCCACCCTTGCCCATTTTTTTTAAATGGCATGACCCTACTTGTAATATATCGTTAGAAAGGTCTTTCAAAATGCTAATCAGTGGGTTTTGTTTGTAATATTAAGATCAAGAGGGCTGCGAGGAAATAGAATGGGTACAGTGAGATCCAGTGGTTTTTGTTAAGTTGAGTTTAATAATATGGATTGTAACCAAAAACACCCTATTCATAGTTTTTCAGTTATTTTCGCTTAAAGTCAACAGTATGATATTTTAAGATACTTTTTTTTTTATAAAAGTTGAATTTTCAAGAAGTCATGACTCAAAAATCCCTGGTAGAATGTTCATGAAATTTGGTGTGATGTTAAGTAAACATTGTTATTTCAAAATATGCAAACAACTAAAAATACCCTATTCAGTTATTTTCGCTTAAAACTTTCGGCCCTGACGGTGGCATTTGCCACCACTAAAATTTGGTAAACATACCGGGAATTTTTCTTTTAAATATACATACATGTATGCATGAGCTGTAACTTTTCCGGTAATCGTTTGTTTTTTTAAATAGTTCAATTTAAAGTCTTAAACGAGTGTTTTCCACTCCCAAATTAAGCATGA
Organism: Philonthus cognatus; assembly: GCA_932526585.2. Classification (NCBI taxonomy): domain Eukaryota; kingdom Metazoa; phylum Arthropoda; class Insecta; order Coleoptera; family Staphylinidae; genus Philonthus; species Philonthus cognatus. The sequence goes on from OW052243.1 coordinate 111,512,822, forward strand.
AGTAAAATTTCGAGTTTAGAAAAGCCTGAAAACCAAACCAAATTTTCAGGCTTTTCTAAACTCGAAATTTTTCTTCATGCCCCACGCCTATAAAACACTGATTCAAAATATTCTACTAAAGCAGTATTCTAAAAACGTGTATTCTGGACATCACACCACATCAGTGTGCGTGGCGCAAGAAGTAAAATTTTGGGTTTAGAAAAACCTGAAAAGTTTACTTCATGCTTAATCTGGGAGTGGAAAACACTCGTTTGAAAGTTCAATTTTAAATATTTGAAAAAACAACGAATATCTGAAGATTTTCAGCGTATACAGTATATTGCGATATGTATACTTAAAGGAAAAGCTCTCCGCATATTTGAGATAGTAATAAATAATATGCAGTGTACAAAACATTTTTTTGAGCACTAGAAAAATTCCAGGGCTGAAAGGGTTAAAATCAACATTATGATATTTTAACATATTTTTTTATGAAAGTTTAACTTTCAAGAATTCATAACTCAAAAAGCCCTCGTTGATTTTTTATGAAATTTAGTATAGATGTTAAGAAAACATTACTGTTTCAAAATATGTAAAAATCTAGAAATACCCCATCCATAGTTTTTCAGTTATTTTTGCCGGAACTCAAAATTGTGTGTCTTGTCAGTTTGATCTTCATGGGACTTGAGTTTAGAAAAAATCATCAAACCTTTCCTTTTTTTGTCAATTTTAAACTAGATTTTTATATTAATAAAAAAATATTTAACTTTCTTTTAACGTTGGAAAAAACAAAATCGAACTACTCTTGAGAAAAATTGAAACCATTAAAAGTTGACATAATTTTTTCCCAATTTTACAATATCTTAGTTTTCTTCAAAAATATTAAAAAAAATCAATCAAGCGTTAGGTTTTTATGAAATGTTTAAGAAATTATTAAGCTTTCTTCTTACACGGGCAAAAATAAAATACAGGGTGTCAATTTGAAAACAAGCCGGCCAGAATATCTTTGGAATCGTAAGAGTTAGAGAAATTTTTTTAAAACCGTTTCTAGGATATGGAGGGAGAACCATTTTGACCCACATAACAATCTTCTGCAACCAACCCCTTAGGCTGTAGCCACCCTTGCCCATTTTTTTTAAATGGCATGACCCTACTTCTGATATATCGTTAGAAAGGTCTTTCAAAATGCTAATCAGTGGTACCAACTAAAATTTTTATTGTTACACAAAAAATGTACAAAAAAATTAATTATTAAATTACAGTATGTTCAAAATGTCAATCGAAATTATATTCGTTCAAAGTAAAATGAAGTGCCGATATTTTGTACATTTGTTTTAAATTAAAAACACGGGATTTCTTTTAATAATAAAGGAGTGGAGTTACGCGGGGAGGCGCGACATGAAAATGGTGCAAGACCCCTGGTTTAGAGGATTCAAAAGAGGTATTCGAATACTTCAGCTAAAAAGGATTTGTATTCGAATCAAAATGCTGGTGATTCGAATCTTTATAAAAGGGTTCGAATATTTATAAAAGGATTCGAATACTTACAAAAGAATTCGAATACTTACGAAAGGATTTGAATCGTCAAAAATAATTCGAACTAATTATGAGGATTCGAATGAAAAATGTTGTTGTCTTTTTAACCTTCACGTTAAATCAGTGTTTTATCATAATAATTACAAAACACTTGAAAATTTATAAAGTCAACTAAAATATCAACAAAAATAATATTTGAAGGTGAGGGAAAAAATCTTAGATCAGGAAAATATCGGAAAAATTTAACGTTTCAGATTGTGGCCACCAACTCAGTTTTACTTAAAAAAGTATTAAACAAAACTTGATTATTCGATTATAAAAAATAGATTTTTTTGTTAAATAAAATTTCACTCCAGTTTTATCAAAGCATTCAATTTCAAGCTTCTAACCAGCGTTCTCCACTCCCAAACTAAGCATGAAGTAAAATTTCGAGTTTAGAAAAGCCTGAAAATTTGGATTTGCTGGGGCGCGACTCCCTTCGCTTCAGTCAAATCTAAATTTTCAGGCTTTTCTAAACTTTAATTTAACAATTTTTTTTAATGTTCATAATTTTTTCAGTGCTAACGTCTTTTGTATATTTCGGTCCTATTTGATTGTTTACAAGTTTTTTTTTATTTTGTTTGTTGACTTAAATAATATTTTTGACGTCTTATTATTCTTGAATTTGTCAATATTGACAATTTTTGCTGATTAAGTTGATTTGAATGATGTTATTTTTGCATTATTATTCCCTATATAATTCATATTTATAGAATTTGTTATTGTCTAAGTTTAAATAATTTGTAATAGGAATAATAATGAAAATTGTCAGTATTTAAATAAATAATGACATCAATAATGTTGTCAACACTAACAAAACTAGTTGATAAAATAAACTAGAAATAGAATTTTTCAAAATTGAATATTACACAATTAATATTCAATTTTTTTGACTTTAATAATTTTCCTGATTTTTATAATTGAGTCGTCTATTTCCAAAAAAACCCTAATTCCATTTTTTACAAATAGATTTAGGTTTTTTTTTAAATAGGCGACTTAGTTGTAGAAATCTGGAAAATTATTTAAGTCAAAATAATTGAAAATAGAGGACTTGATTGTTAGCAGTATTAGTATTTTTTATGATTTCTTTTTTTGATTTACTTTGCTAATATATTTTTTTATTGTTTTATGATTCTTGGTAAATGTCAATAATTTTGATATTTTTCATAATTTCTGTATATTTTGTTAGGAGAAAGGTTTGCAATAGAATAAATTGCGCAAATCTCTTTGCGCGCGATGATTATTTTACATACTGCTAGGACTGAATATTTTCAAAATTTTCAAACTATTTTTTTTTATTTATTTAATATTTCCGGATGAAATTAATTGCATATCTAGATAGTTATCATTTTTATCTATAATACCCACGGGGTGTATAGTAAATTCTTACCAAGAGTTCAATTTGAGGTTTCTAATGAAGGTTAAGCATGAAGTAAAATTTCGAGTTTAGAAAAGCCTTAAAATTTGGTTTGGTTTTCAGGCTTTTCAAACTCGAAAATTTACTACATGCGCCACGCGTATAAAACACTGATTTCAAGTGAAATTAAAAAACACACAATTACATCTTTATTTAGAATAATACCGAATTAGATATTTAGTTTATTATCAACGAGGTTCAGTTTTAATAATAAATAATTAGGTTTTGAACATTTTTGTTAAAATGACTGGTAGCGATGTTAAAATGTTGATGCTTGCAAACAATAATAAAATCAAATTCTTTTTTGAAGGATTTGTATTCGTGATTCGAAAAACCAAGATTCGACTCTTTGATTCGAATCATATTTATCTCTTACGAATCCTTTATTCAAGTATTTGTGATTCGAATCATATTAGGTGATTCGAATCCTTTTTTTGGGAATTCGTCCCAACTCTGGTGGCTACCGTGTCAGTTTTACTTCAAATAATATTAAACAAAATTTTGAAAACTAGATTATTATCTTTAAAAACATTTTCAGCCGTGAAATGTTCTTATCTCAAAGCATTCAGTTCGAAGTTTCGAACGAGCGTTTCCACTCCCAGACTAAGCATGAAGTAAAATTTCGAGTTTAGAAAAGGATGAAAATTTGGTTTGGTCGCGTAGCGCGCAGCGCTACGCGACCAAACCAAATTTTCATCCTTTTCTAAACTCGAAATTTTACTTCATGCGCCACGCGTATAAAACAGTGATTTAACGAAAAATTTAAAAACACAAAACAAATTTTTCATGGTAATCTTCACAATTAATTCGAAATATTTTTGACGATTTGAATCCTTTTGTAAGTATTTAAATCCTTTCATAAGTATTCGAATCGTTTTGTAAGTATTTGAATCCTTTTGTAAGTATTCGAATAAGATTCGAATACGTATCCTCTTAAAATAATGTAAAGAATCCGGTTTTACTAAAGTTTTCGAATGCCTCTTTTGAATCTTCTAAAAGGATCCGAATCCAGGATTCGAATCCTGCCCAGCTCTGGTAAAAAACAACATTCATTAAATTATCACAAAATTACAGTTGCTTAAAATTGATTTAAGTAAATGTTTATATTTTTTTCATAGTGAGGAAAATTAGCATTTTCTCTTAAAATTAATTCAAGTACATGATTATTTTTTATAAAGTGAGAAAAGTTTGCGTTTTCTTAAATAGAGTAAGAAAATCAAGTAAACTTAATATTTTTATCAAATTCACAGAGAAATGAGTCGCCTATTTCGAAAAACCCCTAAATCCATTTGAAAAAAAATGGATTCAGGGGTTTCTGGAAATAGGCGACTCAAATGTTGTTCTAACATTAAAAAAAAAACGAAATTAATTGACTCTCGGTAAAATTGCAGTTGTGCGAAATTGACTAAAATATATGTATTTTGTTAGTATAATTAAAAGAAAAAAATACGAAAGCTAATTGCGCTTCAATTTTGCAAGATTTGGTTACAATGATATTGTGATTTACCGGTTTTGATTCACAAAATTTACCGAATTACTGTTAATTAAAAAAGCCGTTTAATTTACAATCATTAATTACAATTTTAAACAGGACAGATTAGTTTAGATTATGAATACGATACGACTCAAATTCAATTGCGCAAATTATTTTCGATTATGATCGCGATTTCGGTAACAATTCCGAATACTAAGAGGGGAGACGCAATCATCTTCAATTACGAATGGGATGCAATTATTTCAATTAGCCGATCGAGGCATTTGCTGATTGAGCAATCGCAATTTAGAAACTGTTAACTTTTAATTGCAACTATTGTCGAAGAAATTATGAAAGAATTTCGTCGTCTATTGGAAATTAATTTGTTTTTCATCTTCGGCATGTGTTGAAAATTTGACCATTATATGTACCGGGTGGGCAAATAAGCGAGGTAACCGACTGTATCTCAGAAACTAACGATCGTAGAGAGTTACGGTAAACAATTTTACAGGTAAAGTGGGCAAGGGAAAATGCTGCAAATTATCTTCAAGTTTCCAAGATGGCTGCCAGTGGGCGTTTCCACCATCTTGAATTACATAAAGTTACGTTTCTCACGGTTTTCCCCAATGAATATAACAAAAAAGTATTTGCGTTTTAATATTAACTTAAAGTGGAACATTTTTTGTAAAAGCAATTTTTCTCTATCTTTCGAAATAAAGTGGTGGAGGGTATTTGAATGTTGTTTTAAATAAATGCCTGTAACTTCGAAACGGCTTAATGGATTTGGATAAATTTGGTGTCATTGAAAAGAGCATTTTTTGGGCTTTTAGGTTTCTCGTAATTATGACAGTTGTGACCTACACGGCCGCCGATAGAGGGCGTTATTCAATATTATAACGAAAATATTGGATTTTCTCAAAAAATTTAAATGCGATGATATGATTTTTTTTAGACTAAAAAATAGGCAAATGACCAACCAATAAGCCTGCGCAAACCGCATCTTAATATCTAATAATAATGATAATAATAATCAAAAATTCAAATTCATATATTGTGCTAACAGCATCAGCCTTACACGTGTCAATACATATAATATATAAACCTTAATCTAAAAACTTATACAAAAAAAATATAAACTAAAGTACACAGAGAGGTTACACTTACATATATTATAAACACTATAAATAAATAATTAAATAGATAATAAAAAAATAAATAGTTTAAAACAGTCTCTACTAAATAACAAATAAATAGGTGAGGTGTATACAAAACAAACATTTAAGTCCTAAAATTAAAATTCAAATATTCGTTCCAGCTGTAAAATGCATTCTCAGTCAATACAGTTTTAATATAGGATTTGAAGCTTTTTAAAGGCAAATTCCTTACATGAGAGGGCAGTACATTAAAGAATTTAACGCCATAGTAACGTACTCCAGTTTGGGATTTGATCAACCTAATCGAGCTTTGATATATAGCATTTTCATTCTGTCTAGTGCAGTAGTGATTTATACTTGGACAAAGTTCGTAGCTGCTTTGATGTTTTTTTGTATACTTAACGCATTCATATATATATATAAGCATGGAAGAGTTAAAATTTTCAATTCCACAAAGGTCTGTCTGCATTCTTCACGATAACCGAGGTTATTTATTATGCGCACTGCTCTACGTTGTAGTCCAAAAATCCGGTGTCTTATGGCGGAATGACCCCATACAATCAGTCCATATAGGATTTGGGATTGAAATAGTGAAAAGTATACAATGCGTAATACATCCTTCGACACTTGCTGAGACAGATTTCGCATAGCAAAAATGCTAGAGCAAAGCTTCGATGCAAGTGTATCACCGTGATTCTGCCACGATAAATTCGACATAATGTTCATGCCCAGAAATTTGACAGTCTCGACTGGTGCATTCTTCTTGAGTGAAAACATTAGAGTGACCGATTTGTCACTGTTAAGTTTAAGTTTATTGCTATTAAACCACTCCATTGCATCCGACTGTGCCTCCATATTAGCTATACTACAAGATTCTGTACTTTCTGTATTATTTATCAGTGTTGTGTCATCTGCATATAAAACAGTGTGTGTTGCTTCGTTTATACTGGGTAAGTCATTGATATATATCAGGAACAGTAATGGCCCAAGTATTGATCCCTGTGGCACACCGAGATGTATAGGCAGGGCGCTAGATATAGTACCATTTAGGATGACATGCTGAACTCTATTAGATAGGTATGATACGATTAGTCTACAACTTTCTGGATGTACGTTGTAAAAATATAGTTTTCTTAGCAGTATAGTATGGTTGACACAGTCAAATGCCTTGGAAAGGTCGAGAAATGATGCTTTACAAGCCCTCTTGCTTTCAAATACATCATTTATCATCTCCACAAGGTTGCTAATCGCGTTTGATGTTGAACGATTTTTCCGAAAAGCAAACTGTTCGTTACAAAATAAGGTATTCGATTCAAAGAAGTCGGATAGTTGTGATTCTAAAATTTTTTCTAAAACTTTGGAGAATATTGGCAGTAACGAGATTGGTCTATAGTTGTTCGGATCAGAATTATTTCCTTTTTTATGAATCGGTATAATTGTTGCTGTTTTTAATGTATCTGGAAAGACATTGTTTTTAATACATTTATTGATTACTTTAGTCAGTGGTACTAAAATGGTTGTTGAGACGGCCTTTATAACATCCACTCGGAGGCCATAAAAGTCTCTGCTGTGGCTGGGTTTGAGACTCCGTATTACTGCACTGACTGTTGTAGTTGAGACTTCACTGAACTGAAAAGTCATTTCACAAGCCGGAACGTTTTTGCACATGAAACGAATCGGGTCATATATATTCTTAATAATAAAGATATTAAGATGCGGTTTGCGCAGGCTTATTGGTTGGTCATTTGTCTATTTTCTAGTCTAAAAAAAGTCATATCATCGCATTTAAATTTTTTTGAGAAAATCCAATATTTTGGTTATAATATCGAATAGCGCCCTCTATCGGCGGCGGTGTAGGTCACAACTGTCATGATTACGATAAACCTAAAAGCCCAAGAAATGCTCTTTTGAATGATACCAAATTAATCCAAATCCATTAAGCTGTTTCGAAATTACAGGCATTTATTTAAAACAACATTCAAATACCCCCCACCACTTTATTTCGAAAGATAGAGAAATATTGTTTTTACAAAAAATGTTCCACTTTAGGTTAGCATTAAAACGCAAATACTTTCTTGTTACATTCATTGGGGAAAATCGCGAGAAACGTAACTTTATGTAATTCAAGATGGTGGAAACGCCCACTGGCAGCCATCTTGGAAACTTGAAAATAATTTCCAGCATTTTCCTTTGCCCACTTTACCTATACAATTTTTTACCGTAACTCTTTACGATCATTAGTTTCCGAGATACAGCCGCTTACCTCGCTTATTTGCCCACCCGGTACATTAGTCAATTAAATTAAATACATACCCTAACATTCTTAAATAAAAAAAACAACGTCAAATGGTCATATTTTCAAATAAACACTTCATAGCTTCAATTTGGTTCCCATTAATCACTTGATAAAACATATTTGCAATATTAATAATTAATTTCATTTCACTAATTGTGTGATTTTGCTATGTATTACATTAAATCTATTTTTCTCAAAACAAATTAATTTTGTCGTATTTTTAATGGTTTTCAATATTCATGAAATTTTTGCGTAGATACACGTATGACGGCATATGCTGGTGTCTAATGCCTACGCAAAACGAGATTCCAGTCAACAATTAAATTAATTCAGCGGCAAACTGAACGAATTAACGCTTCGACGAATTATCTAACCTTTATATTTTTTTATTCGAACATACAATTCATCCTCAATACGATTTATTACTGTAAATATCGACAAAGTTACTGTCGTTACCCATTTTGCAAACGAGTGTTCCCACTGCTTGATTGAGCATCAAACTGAAGCAGGATATTTTACACTTTACTCTAAATCAGTGTTTAATACGCCTGGCGCATGAAGTAAAATATTGAGTTTAGAAAAGTCTCAAAATTTGGTTTGGTCGCTTCGCTTCGCGGTGCGACCAAACCAAATTTTCAGGTTTTTCTAAACTCATAATTTTACTTTATGCTTAATCAAGGAGTGGAAACACTCGTTAGAAGCTTTAAATTGAACGCTTTTTTTTACAACTAATGAGTATCTGAACATTTCAGCGTATACATCGGGATACTTAAATAAAAATAACTTGTAGAAAGAGGAATTCCTCGAAAGATTGTTGATTAATATATAAATATACAAATAATTGAGGCATTGACAAAATTTTTCTCAATTTGTTTCCTGCCTCCATATTTCCACCAGAGCTGGATTCAGGATTCGAATCCTGGGTTCGAATCCTTTTCGAGGATTTAAAAGAAGCATTCGAATACTTTAGTTAAACTGGATTCGTGATCCAGATTTGTTACATTTTTTTAAGATAAAAGGATTCGAATATTTATAAAAAGATTAGAGTATTTTTAAAAGAATTCGAATACTTACAAAAGGATTCGAATACTTACAAAAGGATTTAAATACTTACAAAAGGATTCGAATATTTATAAAAGGATTTGAATATTTATAAAAGGATTCGAATATTTATAAAATGGTTCGAATATTTATAAAAGATTTCCAATACTTACATAAGGATTCGAATACTTACAAAAGGATTCGAATACTTACAAAAGGACTCGAATATTTATAAAATGATTCGAATACTTACAAAAGGATTCGAATACTTACAAAAGGATTTGAATACTTACAAAAGGATTCGAATCCTCAAAAATAATTCGAATTAATTGTGAGGATTAACATGAAAAATTTGTTTTGTGTATTTTTAAATTTCTCTTTAAATCACTGTTTTATACGCGAGGCGCATGAAGTAAAATTTCGAGTTTAGAAAAGCCCCGTGAAAATTTGTCTCGGACCCTCGACAAATTTTCTACGCGGGGCTTTTCTAAACTCGAAATTTTACTTCATGCTTAGTCTGGGAGTGGAAACGCTCGTTCGAAACTTCAAACTGAATGCTTTGATAAAAACATTAATGGACTGAAAATGTTTTTAAAGAAAATAATCTAGTTTTCAAAATTTTGTTTAATATTGTTTGAAGTAAAACTAACATGGTAGCCACAATCTGAAATGTTAAATTTTTCCGACATTTCCCTGATACAAGATTTTTTTCCCTGACTTTTTAATATAACTTTTTTACGGGTGTGAAGTTAGCAATAGATTTTAAATATATATTTTAGGCCAAGTATTACAGATAAAAATCTGAACTAACAATAAATCAATAAAGGATGGATCACTATAGTTACTATTCATAATATCAGCCCAAATTTTCAACCCCTACATTTTTAAAGTATCCCTAAAATTAATACAATTTTTAATAATATCATAATAATGATAATTGTCAACATTTAAAATAAATAATGACAACAATAAATGTTGTTAGCGCTAACAAACCTAATTGATAAAAAAAAATTGAAATAAAAATCTTCAAAATTAAACATTACACAACTAATATTCAAGTTTATTGACTTAAATAATTTTAACATTTTTAAAGTACCCCAAAAATTAATACAATTTTTAAATTAAATTGACAACTTTCTAAATGTTCTATAGGAAAGATAAGGGCATATCTGGATTCAGCGTACATCAATTAACAAAACTAAACAATAAAATTAGGATCACCACCCCCGAAACATAGAAAAAAAATCTTCCCCTGACTCTATTTATACCCGAAATAATTTCCATTTTCTTTTCGAGTTTTGCGACAAACTATAAGTTCCATAAACAAACTAAGGCCATTTTTGGTTTCAGCATACGTCACTTAACAAAACTAAACAATAAAATTAGGATCACCACCCCCGGAACACAGCAAAAAAAATCCCCATTTTTTAAAATTGTTTTCATTGTTTTTGTCAATATTGAAGTTGGTTTTATAAATTTTAACGTGTTTTGTAATTTTTATGATGCCTGTTGATTTTGACAAATTTAACAATATCATATCAATCAATTTTTCGATGCCATCTATTTTATTACTTTTTGTATTGTTTATTATTGAATTTGTCATTTAAGTATTTTTTTCCCGTTAACTTTGACCATTATTTATGTGTTTTTAATTCTGTAAAAAATTGAATTTAATTAGTGTCATACTTGCATTTGGTAAATATTTGCTTAATGTTAATTTTATCAATTTTGAACATTTTTTTCGACGATTATATCGTCTGTTGCCTTTATAGATTTTATATGAAATAAAGATATGTTTTTAAATTAATTAATAACTTGTCATTTTTGAGACATTGGTTTCTAATTTTGATGTTTTCTGGGCACTATTGAATTTTATTAATTTTTTTTTTACAAATACAAAAATATGCAGAAATCGGAAAAACTATAATTATACTTTTTTGTTGATTTTAAAGGTTTTGACACGTATTTGCCAATTTATTGATTAATTTATTCAGTCATCGGAGTACATTCAAAGTACATAAAATAGTACAACTAAAAATATTAAATACACATTAAAACATAATTAACAATGTTTGTTTATATTGACAATTTTATTGAAAGTTTATGTTTTTGTCGTTTTTTTGGAATATTCATGTAAATATTATTAATTTTCATTTGTTACACTATTTTTTTTTTTTATCAATTTGACGATTTGTTTAGAATCACTTCTATAAGTTTTATTGATTTAGAAAAGTTATCAATTACACCGCAAGGTGGAAAAGGATTAAGATTAAATAAAATAAAATCAATTATAAATGTTATAATTTTTTTATTAATAAAAAAAATATTTTTAGTTATTATGTTAAATTATTTTTAGTGTTTACGTCTTTTCAATTTAATAATAATATTTATTACCCAACAGGACAACCCAATTACAAAATAATATTACAAAAAGATCACTTAGAATAATAAAATAATACATATAAAGAGAAAATTACCAAAAATAAAGATTTTGTCAATTTTGGTCCTATTTATTTTTTTAAATTTTTTTTAATTTTGTTTGTTGATTATTATTAATTAATATTTTTGACGTCGTATTATTCTTGAAATTGTCAAAATTGACAATTTTTTGCTGATTATGTTGATTTAAATGAATTTGTTAATTTTAACATTTTTTTTAATAATTTTTATTTGTATAATGTTTAATTTAGAAGATTTCTGTCATTTATAGTTTATTTTATTAATTAAAATACAACATTTTTTTATTATTATTCCCATTATATTTATAGAAATTGTTATTGTCTTAATTTGTATAATTTATAATTGGAATAATAATGATAATTGTCGTCATTTAAAATAAATAATGACCACAATAAACGTTGTTAACGCTAACAAACCTAATTGATAAAAAAAAAATTAGAAATAAAAATCTTCAAAATTAAACATTACACAACTAATATTCAAGTTTATTGACTTTAAAATAATTTTACAGATTTTTATAAATGTTGACGGTATTTATATATTTTCATGATTTCTTATTACTCTGCTAATTTATTTATTTTTTTTTAATTTATTTATTTAGTTATTCACGAGATACCTCTTTAACATTGAAATAATACAAAATAAGAAATAACAAAAGTTTAACAGCCGCAGAATGACTACACACATGCTAATATTGATATTTTTTTATTGTTTCATGATTCTTTATAAATGTCAATAATTTTGATATTTTTCATAATTTGTGTGTATTTTGTTACTTTCCGCGATTTATTTAAAACGCTTTTTTCAGTGTTTTGGTCAATTTAAATGAAATTCCATTAATTTTCTCTGACTTTCCCGGGTTTAATGATATTTAGTGAATTTTTTTACGTAATTTTGAGCCATTCGTCGATTTTATAAAAGAGTTCAATTTGAAGTTATGAACGAGTGATTGCGCTCCCAGGTTAAGCATGAAGTAAAATTTCGAGTTTAGAAAAGCCTGACAATTTGGTTTGGTCGCGTATTCGTGATTCGAAAAAACAGAATTCGAATCTTTGATGCGATTCACATTTATCTCTTACGAATCTTTTATTCGAGTATTCGTGATTCGAATCATATTAGGTGATTAGGATTCTTGATTCGAATTCTTTTTACAAGGATTCGTCTCAGCTCTGATTTCCACCCAGTAACGGTTTTTCTTAGATCGAGGGGGTCTCAAATTTTGCGACTCAATATTTTGCGACTCAATATAAGAAAAATTCGGCAATTAAGTATGTAAAACATGACATTTTTTAATTTAAGAGAACATTTTCTTTGCGATTTTTTCGAAAATTTAGAAGTTTTGAAATCAACATAACTTTTACAGTATTCATGTAGAACTTAATGTTAATGGATGAATGAAAAAAAATAATGTTAATGGACGAATGAAATAAATTTTCAACGCGTGTTTCTTAATTAAAATATTATAAATATGGAATAAATGAAGAAAGAAAAAAATACCTGTAGAAAAAGGAATTGCTCGAAAGATTGTTGATTAATATATAAACATACAAATAATTGAATTATTAACAAAATTGTCGTCAATTTGAATGAATATATTAAATATGACACGCTACATTAAACAAATGTACATATATTAACAACCAAGTGTTGGCAATTTCATTCATACTTATATAAACATACATACAATACGCAAATCGATATGTTTCGCGGAAATAAGACTAAATTAACCGTTTCACTGGCAGATTTGCCGAAATTGCATAGCTGTGTGCTTTGCATAATATAATTAAATATACGGAATTACACTTTGATTTTCCCGGCCTTCGTAACTAGATTTTTAGGTTAATGGCGTTTTAATTTTCGTTATTTTATAACCGTAAATGTCAATCAGAGGGTTCGGAAATATCATATTTATATAAATATCAAAATATCGGATATATACAGGGTGTCCCACGAGGTAGTAGACACGCAATATCTCATAAACGGGTAATAGAACAAATATGAAATTTGAAACGATTAAATGGCTCAAAATGGTGAATAATTCTGTATCGTTAGATTTTTTTTGCAACTCTTCATTTCCGAAATAATGACACCAACTTTAAAAATTTAAAAGGGAATACAGGGTGTCCCATTTACATTTTTAAAGTTGGTGTTATTTTTTAAATTATGTATTTTTTTAAAGATAATTTATTGAGAATTTTAATGATTCCAAATTATTTGAGGTTTTATTGAAACATAATGCAGTAATAATTAAATGAAATAATCGTTGTGGCATCAATTCACAAAATAATATAGGAAGAATCTTACAAAACTAACAAGCAACATAATAAATTAAAATTGTACACACCCAAATCATAAGATGTTTAAACTGATTTCCACTTTCATTCATACAAAATTCAAATTTCGTCAAAAAATTTCAAGTACATTATTCTTTCTAATTGACAACTACCAATTGACACGAATATTTTACGTTTATGATTGTTTTTCTTTTGTTAATCTATTACACAGTGATTATTTATGATATTTCCAATTAACAAAAAAAAAAACATATATAAATCATAAAAAACGATGCCACTATGAAGCATTAGATGGCGTTAGCTATTGAAATCATTAATAGTTTTCATATATAAATCATCTTTATTCAGACAATAACATTTTTTGTGTGTACAAGTAAAATAATATAATAAATAAATGAGTTTGTTAGTACGTCCTTCTCTGGGCTATCAACCCTCGGTCTTTCTGCCCAAAAAGAAAACATATTAGACGTAATATTGTTTATGATTGTTTTTGTTAGTCCATCTCTTAGTAATTATTTAATTTAATTGTTACTGCAATATGTATCAATAAAATCCCATATAATTTGGTATCATTAAATTTGTCTTCTAATTATGTTTATAAAGAGCTATACAAGTACAGGGTGTCCCATTTAAATTTTTAAAGTTTGTGTCATTTCTTCGAAAAAGAAGAGTAAGAAAAAAAATGTTACTCTATAGAAATATTCACCACCTTGAACCATTTAAATGTTACAAATTTCGTGTTGGTACTATTAACCGTTTATGAGATATGGCCTGTCTATTATCTCGTGAGACATCGATATGTATCCGATATATATCAACTTCTTGATAATTATTCTTGTTTATTAATATTAACATTTAATATTTATTAGTTATTCAGGGAGGTTTTTTTTAAGTATACATATCCCAATTATATGCTGTAAATCTTCAGATATTCGTCGTTTTTTTTTTTAAGAATAAAGAATACAATTTAAGCTTTAAACGAGTCTTTTATAAACAGTTTAATTTAAAGCTTCAAATGAGTGTTTTCCACTCCCAGGCTAAACATAAAGTAAAATTTCAAGTTAAGAAAGGCCTTAAAATTTTTGCGATCAGCGCTACGCGGCCAAACCAAATTTTCAGGCTTTTCTAAACTCGAAATTTTACTTCATGCGCCATGCGTACAAGCCACTGATTTCAAGTGAGGTTCATTTGTTCACAATATTTCAGTGTTTTCAGTGTTTAATACGGATGGCGCATGAAGTAAAATTTCGATTTTAGAGAAGCCTAAAAATTTGGTTGGGTTGCTCCGCTTCGCTACGCGACCCAATCAAATTTTCAGGCTTTTCGAAACTCGAAATGTTACTTCACACTTAACCGTGGAAGTGAAAACACTTGTTTAAAGCTTAAAATTAAATTCTTAAAAAAAGCGAATACATCATTTAATTTTAATAGAGCGTTGTAACAAATCAAATTAAATAAGATTTTAAATATTTCATTGTATAATTCAATATCCGGCGGTGTATTTGCACGGGAAGTAGTTGTTTCAATGGATATTTATCGTCTTGAGTTGTCTTATTAATTAAGACATTGTTTGCATTTTCACGAATAGTTTTTTCGTAATTTTATTTATTACATAATTTGGTTTGGTCACTCGTTTAAAGCTTGAAATTTAACAATAAAACAAGCTATATCTGCAAATTTAAAGCATAAATGCTGTAATTGGAATTTGTATACTTAAAAGAAAAACTCCCCGTAGAAGGAACGACAAACAAGAACGAACGGAAATCCCTAGGACACAAGTCTCAGTTAAATTGGACATTGGATTAGCCACATTATTCAAGAAAATATGCGTTTTAAATCATAACAATTTCCTCTTGATTTTGCGACAAATTGTGTGTGATCAATTTAAATGGATCCTCTTTATTTCTAATTATTACAATTATTCTTTTACTTACTTTTAATGCAAACCTTTTGCCCACTATTGAAAACCTGATATGTTTCTTCCTTAAATAGTTTCACCACAGTTCGAATGAGATTTTGAGCATTTTTGTAAAATTGATCCGTTTGAAGTATTTTGACAGGCCTCATGAACAGTATGATGATAGAAACGCAAACTTAACATCCGACGTGCCAAACAATTTAAGATGTTCTGTTTCAACTATAATCCATTGATTAAAAACAGATAGAACATAATGATAAATAAAACACTGTTTATCACTTTGTTTGTATAACAATTGGTTTATTTGGTGACTATAGTTTTGATACTACACGTATCATTATCAAACCGTTAGTAACAAAAAACTACAAAGAAACATTATTTATATTTGCAAATTTTCTAATAACAGCGTTAAAGAGGGGGGTGTATTTAAGGTCAAGCTGGTCGTTAATTACGGGAATTTCCCGATTAGCGCGGGCTCTGTGAATCTCCAAAGACTCCAGGAGGTCCATCTTTCTACCCTTCTCGGCAAAGTGAATAACTGAAAGTACATCCTCGCCAAAAGAATGGTTATTTTCAATCAAATGTTTGGCGAAAGATGACTTATCAATTAATCTATGCCGAAAAGAGTAAAGATGCTCACTGAGCATCCTGGAGTCTTTGGAGATTCAAAGAGCCCGCGCTAATCGGGAAATTCCCGTAATTAACGACCAGCTTGACCTTAAATACACCCCCCTCTTTAACGCTGTTATTAGAAACTTTGCAAGTATAAATAATGTTCCTTTGTAGTTTTTTGTTACTAACGGTTTGATAATGATACGTGTAGTATCGAAACTATAGTCACCAAATAAACCAATTGTTATACAAACAAAGTGATAAACAATGTTTTATTTATGTTCAACAATGTATAACGAAGCAGAAGCCTCTATAGTCAGTGAATTAGAACATAATGATGTCAGGGTAGAAGGAAGGGTAATGTGTTGATTATACATACAGGTGTTTGGAAGACTGCAACATAATCCAAACTGATTTAAATAGGATCATGCGATGGTGTGATGACATTGATCTTAACTTAAATATAAATAAGTATAAATGAAATTGCCAATTCTTGGTTGCAGAATACTTCAAACATCAAAAGTGCGATTCTTTTCGCAATCTACAACAAGTTAGTCTTACAAAGACTATATCAAACACTTATTGAAACAACTACTTCCCGAGCTAATACCCCGACGGACATTGAATTATACAACAAGTGTTTGCTGTTACATACAGTAACCTACTGCAAATGCAACAATTTGAGTCAAATTATTCAGGCCATCTATAGACGCGTTTCGAGATTTATCTCTCATCAGTATAGCTTTGCCATTCCCTCTATGTAATTTGACACTTTAAACTGGCGGTCACGTTACCGTTCAAACATAAGTATAAATGCAACCAAGAATTGGCAATTTCATTTATACTTATGTTTGAACGGTAACGTGACCGCCAGTTTAAAGTGTCAAATTACATAGAGGGAATGGCAAAGCTATACTGATGAGAGATAAATCTCGAAACGCGTCTATAGATGGCCTGAATAATTTGACTCAAATTGTTGCATTTGCAGTAGGTTACTGTATGTAACAGCAAACACTTGTTGTATAATTCAATGTCCGTCGGGGTATTAGCTCGGGAAGTAGTTGTTTCAATGAGTGTTTGATATAGTCTTTGTAAGACTAACTTGTTGTAGATTGCGAAAAGAATCGCACTTTTGATGTTTTTATATATAAATAAGTGTAAACTTATGCGTTTCTCAAAGAATAAAAGTATACTGTGGCGTTTTGATTACTCTCTGAACAGTCATATCTTAGAGAGAGTTGATATAATCAGAGACTTAGGTGTATTTTTTGACAGTAAGCTCCAATTCACAAGTCATATAAATGTAATTTTGGCAAAAGCATTGCAATTAATTGGCTTTATAAAACGACTGTCAATACACTTCACATCCATCGGAACATTTATAACATTATACAAATCATTCGTTAGACCTATCCTTGATTATTGCTCCATCGTATGGCCCCTAATTACAAATGTCATATCAATAGCATTGAGCGCGTCCAAAAGAAAATGGTTAATCTTATTTGTTCTCGTTGTCATTTATATTATGACAATTTTGATATGATGCTCAAATATCTTGATATCCTTCCTCTATATAAACGAAGAATTTATTCTTCGCTTTGTTTTGCTTATCGCTTATTTAACAATCTAATCGATTGCTCGGATGTATTGTCATCTTTATCATTTTTTATCCCGAGACATGCAACGGTATTTGGTTTTAATAGCCCTCGTAATTACTTAATATATAATGTTAACAAATATTATAATTTAATTGATATGTTCGGAGTTAGTCTGAAGTATTTTAAGCGTACGTGTCATGTAGTTTTAGATTCTAACTCATAAGTAATGTTCTTGTATTGTTGTATTATTGTATTTTTTATTATATATGTTATTTTTTCTATGTAATTGGCCACCCGTAAGAATAAATAAATAAATAAAATAAATAAAAATAAATAATCGAATTATGTTTATGTTTTGAGAATTTTTATTTATTTTGCACAATGTTATTTTTCATTGTGTATTAGTTTTATTTTTGTTCATTGTTTATCAATAAAATACCCAAAAACTACGATAAATGCATGGAGTTTTAATTTAAAAAATAGTTTAAAATTTAGGTGAGGAGGGGCGCAAATTTGTTTAATTGCCCCCGGCGCCTAGTAGTCTCGCTACGCTTCTGATGCTAAATACGTACATTTGAAACTTCAGTTAAAACCAGTGTTTTATACGCGTAGCGCATGAAGTAAACAATTCCCTGTTAAGTGAATGAATAAAGAAATCCTGATATGTTGAAACCGTTAATTATTCACCATCAGAGTGGAAATTATTTCATGAATGAAACCCCCATCATACAAACCCAAAATCCCAACTCACACCCCAAGGAACCGTCACTCATGGCGCGACTCCCATCAAAATCAGAAATTCATCTTGCTTTCAAACAAACGGGCGGTTTCCTTTCACCACTTTCATAATTGTCGGAATCCCGACAATAATCCACAATCAACACTCGAATGCGGGCTGTTGAATTCATGAATTCATTAGGAAAAAAAAGCACGGAAATTATTTATATGGGCATTCATCTCCGCGTCTCATTAATTCGCGATTTTCATCCGGCAGTGTTCGCCGTGGGAAAACTCGCAGACAATGCTCGTATTTAAGACTTTAGAAAGTCTACGATTCGGCTCTCAGAAATAAAATAAATAAATAAGTCGAGCATTGGCGTAATTCTGCAAGCCAAGTCTTAAAAAAAGTTTGTTGTAGAGTTTGGGGATTGTAAACAAAAAAGACAGCTTTATCTGAAGTCATACAATAGCTGCTACAAGGAAAGAAAAGCAGTTCTTAACTTACAGTAAGGACGTTCCAATTCCGAAATATATATCGATATTGAGTATCAATTATATCGTATCGATACGGTAAAATATCGTAATGAAAAGTATCGATATTCAAAATATCGATACTTTTCGATACCAGATATTTTAGATTTAATATTACAGTTATTTAATACTGCAAATCATATTTTCGCAACTGTTGTCAACATTTTTGTGGCAATATGATATGAAGACAAGTCAGATAATATTGCCAGGAAAATGTTAATGAAAGTTACAAAATTATCTATCAGCCGTTTTATAAAATATTATAATAACAAGTCGATACATCAATTTTAACTTTACTTTAAATCACGGGGCTTTTCCAATTCCGAAATATATATCGATATTGAGTATCAATTATATCGTATCGATACGGTAAAATATCGTAATGAAAAGTATCGATATTCAAAATATCGATACTTTTCGATACCAGATATTTTAGATTTAATATTACAGTTATTTAATACTGCAAATCATATTTTCGTAACTGTTGTCAACATTTTTGTGGCAATATGATATGAAGACAAGTCAGATAATATTATATTGCCAAGAAAATGTTAATAAAAGTGACAAAATTATCTATCAGCCGTTTTATAAAATATTATAATAACAAATCGATACATCAATTTTAACTTTACTTTAAATCAGGGCTGGCCAGCCCGCTAGCTGCATGCGGCCCTTGGAACGCTTCTATGCGCCCCTCGGCTTCATACTATGTTTGTTAATATATTTATTTAAATGCTCAAGTAAATGTTGCGAATACTGGTAATCGTATTCGATTTATCGAATATTTATTGACTTTCCTATATACTTAATAGCTAAATTTATTGCAACTACGCGAATATTATTTGTATTATCAATTTAATTAAATTTACGCATGATAAATTGAAATAGAAATAGCCGATTTATCAAGTGGCAAAAAATCCATGCGTTATTATTTTTTAGGTTAATATTGTATTATTCTAAAAATTAATTGTTTTTTGAATTTTATATTAAATTCGTGTTTTACACGCGTGGCGCATGAAGTAAAATTTCGAGTTTAGAAAAGCCTGAAAATTTGGTTTGGTCGCGTAGCGCTACGCGCTACACGACCAAACCAAATTTTCAGGCTTTTCTAAACTCGAAATTTTACTTCATGCTTAATCTGGGAGTGGAAACACTCGATTTAATATTATTAAACACTGTAATAAATATGAAGATCTGATAAAAGGAAATCAAACTATATACTTAATTTTGTTTTAAATGTACTTGAATAACTGTATGTTTTTGAGTTTACGTGAAGTGATTATTACACTAAAAAAGACTGTTATTCCTTATTTCACTTTTTATTTGTATCGTTAGATCGTACATTCCGAGACACAAGGTGCTCATTATCAATAACAAATTGCTATTGATAATGAGCACCTTGTGTCTCGAAATGTACATCTAACGATACAAATAAAAAGTAAAGTAAGGAATAACAGTCTTTTTAGTGTATTTATCGAACTATAATATTCACAGACAGGATAGAACAATCTTAACTAGTGCTAAAAGTAGAGGTGGTGGAGTCCTTATTGCCGTTAAGTCTGATCTAAATAGCATTAAATTGGATTCATCAGTAAATATTGTAGAACGCTTATTTGTTAAAATTAATGATGAATTAATACTTGGTGCTTCTTATATTCCACCTATGTCCCCCTGTAATATATATGAACAACATGCATTAGCTATTGATCAAATCTGTTTGGATAATCCTAGTTCTGATTATATTTTCTGTGGGGATTTTAACTTAACGACTGCAGTTTGGGACTTTTCGGGTTATAGCTTATTGTCTTACTCAAATACATCCCAGTGTGCCCGTGCATTTAATGATTCTTTTAATTTTAATGATTTGCGTCAAAAGAACCACATTCCAAATGAACGTGGCATATTTCTTGATTTAATATTTTCTAATTTACTTAATATTAATAATTAAAACATCCAGTGATCCATTACTCAATAATAGTTATCATCACATATCCTATGATATTACTGTGAACTTATCAAAGACATTTAGTCCTTTATACACTGATTATATTTATTATGATTTCAAATCAGCTAATTACAGCGCCATGAATTATCTTTGCAATGTTGATTGGAGTCTAGCATTTCAGGAACCAAATATTGATTTAAACTTAAATAATTTCTATAACATCATTAATCATGCCCTCTCATTATATGTGCCTTCTAAATATTATAAATCATCAAATTATCCAAAATGGTTTAATCGTGAACTCATTGATTTAATTATATCTAAGAAAAAAGCCCATGTCGCTTTTAAAAAAAGTGGTCGTGTTACTGATTATGAAACATTCAAAAATCTTAGATCTTCTTGTTGCAATTTAAGTGAAACACTTTATGAATCCTATATTCGGAAAACTGAGGATACCATAAAAGTTAATTCTAAAGTATTTTGGTCTTTTGTTAATGAGTGCAAAAACATAAAAGGTTTTCCAAATAAAATGAATTTTAATGATACACAATGCAATGCTGGAAGTTCTTGTGTTGATTTATTTGCCGACTATTTCTGCACTGTTTACAATGAGGATATAATTGATGCTCCATTATTCAATTATGATCATAAAATATCTTGCTCAAGGTTTAGTCTAAAAACCTCCGATATATTTAATTCAATCAATGAGTTAAGTGACTCACTTAGCCCTGGGCCGGATGGTTTACCCCCTTATTTTGTAAAACAATGTATTTATTCACTGACTACCCCGATTGAAACATTATTCAATAAATCTATTAATACCGGGGTGTTTCCTACTTTTTGGAAACATTCTTACATCAACCCTATTTTCAAAGAGGGCTCGGGGGAAGTCATACAAAATTATAGGGGAGTTTCTATCCAGTCCGCAATTCCTAAAATGCTAGATAAACTAATATCCGATCAACTCATTTGGTGCTCAGGAATATTATTTGTGACGAACAACACGGATTTTTAAAGGGCAGGTCTACAACGTCTAATTTGCTTTCCTACCAGATGTATCTGATGAGTGCTTTGGAAAGGGGTCGTCAGGTTGATTCTGTTTACACTGATTTTTCCAAAGCCTTCGATCGTGTTAGTCACTCTGTTCTCTTAAATAAACTTGGAGGCTTGGGATTTAGTGATTTTGTGACAAAATGGTTCGCAAGCTATTTACGGGAACGTAAACAGTTTGTTAAGATTGATAACTTCGTCTCCAGAGCAATCAACGTTACATCTGGGGTCCCCCAGGGCTCACACTGTGGGCCAATTCTGTTCTTGATCTTTATAAATGACATTGGGAGTTATATTAAAAATAATCAATTTCTGATGTTTGCTGATGATGTTAAAATATTCAAAGTAATTGAGAGAAGTTCGGATCATGCGCTTTTACAATCTGATTTATATAACTTGGCTAATTGGTGCGCATGCAATCATCTTCATCTCAATTTGAAAAAATGTATGTCAATTTCTTTTTGTCGCCATAGCAATAATAGCAAGTTTGAGTATTCAATTAATGATAATAAATTGCCCCTGGTCGAGACAGTGCGTGATTTGGGTATTATATTTGATTCTCGCTCAAATTTTGTTACCCATTTGAATAAGATCTCTAGTAAAGCTCTTTCTATGCTCGGTTTCATTAATAGATTTTCGAAACACTTTGGCGTGGATACGTTCAAAACCCTTTACGTCAGTTTGGTAAGGCCACATTTGGAATATTGTTCTGCAATTTGGTCTCCTTACCACAACTGTAACATTGAAATCATTGAAAAAGTTCAGAATAGGTTCTTACTACTGGTATCTTTTAAAATGGGGATCGCACGCATTGACTATAGTCGGTCACACATATTGAATTGTCTTAATTTAAAATCTTTAGAATAAAGAAGAATATCATTTGACTTATGCTATGGGTTCAAACTGATTAATGGACATGTCAATTGCAGTTTTTTATTATCATTGTTGAACTTTAATTTTTTTTAACAACTCCAGTTCGTTGTAGGCCCTTATTTCGTTTAAACTTCCATCGAACATTGTATGGTTCCCATAATCCTGTGGCACTTATAATGCGGTATTGTAATGTCCTTATGTTGTATCCCAACTTTTACATTTTTAGTAATTCTTACAGTGTATTCAAACGCCATTTACAGTTTATTAATCTGGATATTGTTAATTAGTGTATTTTTGTTTGTTGTATTATATTTCTCACTCTATTTATATGTTTTTCAAAGTAATATTATGTTTATCTTATATCACTATTTTTAATTGTGTATTGATGTATAAAGGAGATTTCCGTTGATAAATAAAATAAAAATAAAAATAAAAAATGAAATACTTGAATAAATGTTTACATTTCTGAAAGAAAATTAGCGTGTTTTTTAAAGTTAAGTAATTGTAGCGAATATTTAAAATAATTTTTGAAAAGGAAAATTCAATGAATTAACCCAAAAGTGAATGAACTTTATCTTATTTTATATCGAATTCATTTGATATTACATCAGTTTCAAACATACAGTTCATCATAAAGAGAAAAATATAAAAAATCAACAGTTAAATTAATCAACATGAAAATCTCTGAATATTTCAATTTCAGAACTATTTGAATTCGCGAGGATATGCTTTTCTTTTAGTTTGCAAAACTTTTTAACAAGTTGATCGCCACCTTTATAACAATAAAAATATTATCTCAGGCCGCTGTTTAAGTTTTTGTTTCAATTACACAGAATAATAAAGCAAACATTTGAAAGGACATTATTGTCAAATGGTCGATATCATTACATACGATACTAATACCAACTATTGAATTAGGATTCTTTCTTAACAACAAAAAATGTTACTAGTTGAATCTTGAAGAAAAGTAAAAGTACAAAATATACAGGCATTTTCTCTTTTAAGTACACCAACACACAACTGATACCGTCGAATTTTGTTAAGCGGGATATTTTGAACTTCACTTGAAATCAGTGTTTAATACGCTCGGTGCAAAGCTGGGCAGGATTCGAATCATTCAGGATTCGATTCCCGGTTTCGGATCCTTTTAGAGGATTCAAAAGAGGTATTCGAATACTTTAGTGAAAACGGATTCGTGATCCGGATTCGTTACATTTTTTTCAAAGGATTCGTATTCGAATCCAGACGTAGATGATTCGAATCCTTATAAAAGGATTCGAATCCTTATAAAAGGATTCGAATTCTTATAAAAGGATTCTAATCCTTATAAAAGGATTCGAATTGTTATAAAAGGATTCTAATCCTTATAAAAGGATTCGAATCCTCCCAAGTAATTCGAATCATTGCTATTAAGGCTGGGATTCGAATTAGATTAATTAAAATAGTTAAATATTCTAATATGAATATTTAAATCACTAAATTATTCATATTTGATTATAAATATTTCAATTTTCGAATAATTCAAATATTTGAGAATGCATATTTGGTTACTTAACCATAAAAAATGTCCAACCTTAATAGTATATTTTTAACTTCACATGAAATCAGTGTTTTATGCGAGTGGCGCATGAAGTAAAATTTCGAGTTTAGAAAAGCCCCGTGAAAATTTGTCTCGGGTCGCTGCGCGACCCTCGACAAATTTTCTACGCGGGGCTTTTCTAAACTCGAAATTTTACTTCATGCTTAGTCTGGGAGTGGACAACACTCGTTTGAACTTTAAATTTAACTCTTTTATAAAATCGACGTATGTAATATAATAAATCATTTATTGAAATCATAGAAAAAGCTGCAAAATTTTACCTAAAATTAACTTTTAGAGTTAACTTTATAATTTGCTCGCCTCTTAATGGGCGAATATTGTATTCCTAAGAAAAACCGTATTTATTTAATATATATATATAAATCTTTATTGGCAGATTGTACAATAAATAATTAACATAAAAATAATTCTGATGGCTAAAATAACAAATAAATTCTTCTGCCAATTGGCTATCGACCATTGGTCTTTCCGCCTGCATTTTAATTGTTTGTCCTTGTTCGTTCTTGTGTAAAAAACCTCTTGTTTGTTAGTGTCGTCCAATGTCTGTCAGATGATTACTGTTCACAAATCGTCATGATCACTAATGTCATGGAATGATGCAATGAAATCATGAATGGTGATGGTGAAACGTTTACGCTTGGGAGTGATGTTTTGGTTTCGAGGGATGCTTAAAGGGTGAAGGAGATTGTAGAGGATAGGATTTGAGGCGAATTTTTCAGCTAAGTGTGATAGTCGGGTTTCGATGGGAGTGACTGCTGTTAGTTCATAAAGTAGGGTATTGGATGGGTTATGCAGGGGGTTTTGCGGGTGTCGGATTTTAGTCAACACTCTAAGGGCCGATCTTTCGGCGACTTGCAAATTCTTTAGGGTGGTAGGATGGGGGTTGTGATAAAGGATTGAGGCATAGTCAAGTAAAGGGCGACAGATCATTTTATATATATGTACGGCTGTGTTTGTACTGATGCCTTGTTGTTTGAAGGTCAGACTTCTAAAGTGGGCCGCCCGATTCTTGACTTTTGTTTTAAGGATTGCGGAGTGGGTTTTGAATGTGAATTTGGGATCAATGTGAATACCTAGGTACTTGCAGGTGGCGGAGGGGAAGATGACTTGGTCGTTTATGGTAATTGAGAAGGTGGAGTTGTTTTGTCGATGGAAAGGAATCAGGAGCTGGGATTTGTTTGGGTTTATGGAAATTCGCCACTTCGGGAACCACGTTTGAATAGTGTTTTATTTAATATTAAAGTTGCATTTAATATAATAACAAACTGTGAATAAATCGACAAAAATCTAGAAATATCGAAAATCTCGACATGTAGAAAAACTTGACGGTCCACTCCCAGACTAAGCATAAAGTAAAATTTCGAGTTTAGAAAAGCCCCGCGTAGAAAATTTGTCTTGGGTCGCGCAGCGACCCGAGATATTCCTTCAGATATTCGTTGTTTTCTTGTAAAGGAACTTCGATTCCCTGTAGTCCTTCGGTCTCCGAAGACCATGATTGGTCCTTCGAGCTGTATCCTTTGTAAAATGGTAATAAACTTAGTAATCTAGAGTGATACTTTAATTTTAATCTTCTAAGAACGAGTGTTGTCCACTCCCAGACTAAACATGAAGTAAAATTTCTAGTTTAGAAAAGCCCCGCGTAGACAAATTTTCACGGGGCTTTTCTAAACTCGAAATTTTACTTCATGCGCCACGCGTATAAAACACTGATTTAAAGTGAAGTTAAAAACGCACTGAAAACCAACCCAACTTCGATATTTTTCCAAAATTGGATGTGTTCTTGTCTATCCATGCTGCAAACCTTCAGATATTCGTTGTTTTCTTGTAAAGAAACTTCGATTCTCTGTAGTCCTTCGCTCTCCGAAGACTATGATTGGTCCTTCGAGCTGCAGCCTTTGTAAAATGGTAATAAACTTAGTAATCTAGAGTGATCCTTTAATTTGAAACTTCTAAGAACGAGTGTTGTCCACTCCCAGACTAAGCATGAAGTAAAATTTCGAGTTTAGAAAAGCCCCGCGTAGAAAATTTGTCGAGGGTCGCGCAGCGACCCTCGACAAATTTTCACGGGGCTTTTCTAAACTCGAAATTTTACTTCATGCGCCACGCGTATAAAACACTGATTTAAAGTGAAGTTAAAAACGCACTGAAAACCAACCCAACTTTGATATTTTTTCAAAATTGGATGTTTTCTTTCCTATCCATGCTGTAAACCTTCAGATATTCGTTGTTTTCTTGTAAAGAAACTTCGATTCTCTGTAGTCCTTCGCTCTCCGAAGACCATGATTGGTCCTTCGAGCTGTAGCCTTTGTAAAATGGTAATAAACTTAGTAATCTAGAGTGATCCTTTAATTTGAAACTTCTAAGAACGAGTGTTGTCCACTCCCAGACTAAGCATGAAGTAAAATTTCGAGTTTAGAAAAGCCCCGCGTAGAAAATTTGTCGAGGGTCGCGCAGCGACCCTCGACAAATTTTCACGGGGCTTTTCTAAACTCGAAATTTTACTTCATGCGCCACGCGTATAAAACACTGATTTAAAATGAAGTTCAATAACACATATATCATCATTAATTAAAACCATTATTTAATCAGATATTTAATCGGTAAATGAACATTTTTGTTAATAGAAACTGATGGAATAAAATGTTACTGGTTGCAAATAATAGATTCAAATTTATTTTTAAAGGATTTGTATCCGTGATTCAAAAATGAGGATTCGAATCTTTGATTCGAATCATATTTTTCACTTACGAATCCTTTATTCGAGTATTCGTGATTCGAATCATATTAGGTGATTCGGATTCGTGATTCGAATCCTGTTTTTGAGGATTCATCCCAGCTCTGGCTCGGTGGCGCTTGAAGTAAAATACAGTTAAATGAATGAATAAAACTCGATCGATTTTGGCATTAAAATTTCGAGTTTAGGAAAGCCTGAAAATTTGGTTTGGTCGCGTAGCGCTACGCGCTACACCAAACCAAATTTTCAGGCTTTTCTAAACTCGAAATTTTACTTCATGCTTAATCTGGGAGTGGAAACACTCGATTTAATATTATTTGAAAAATTTAAATTTATATTTTTA
This sequence comes from Philonthus cognatus, assembly GCA_932526585.2. Lineage (NCBI taxonomy): Eukaryota > Metazoa > Arthropoda > Insecta > Coleoptera > Staphylinidae > Philonthus > Philonthus cognatus. Next base: position 111,540,436 of record OW052243.1, read on the forward strand.
GTCGATTTTTTAATTATAAAATGTTCATGAGATTTTTAATGTTTCAAGATATTCGTAAGTTTTTCAATATTTACAGATTTGCATCAATTTAAAAAATGTTTATAAAATTTCCATCATTTCGAGATTTTTGTCGATTTATGAAAATGTTCTTCAAAACTGGTCTTTTTGGATTGAAGTTACCAAATATCTAAATCTCATGGCTACCTTATTTTAAAAGTAGATACTTAGGGCGACTTGTTTTGGGACCAGAACAGTTAAACATAGTTTAGAAGTAAATGGAAAACAGTTTGAACCAGTGCTGTGACCTCTGAGTTCGAGTTAGAGTTAAAACTTTGGAGTCGGAATTTAAGTATTTTTGTGATGAGGAAATCGGACCCATGGAGTTGGAAGTTTCGTATAATTCCGACTCCGGTTTTCAATATATTTATTTAAATATAATTGTGCTAAACATATTTCGTTTTTTTTTTTAAATTTAAACCCAAATAGAGTTTTTAATTACAATGGAAATTTATGTTTTTTTGCATATGAGAGAAAACCAAAATTACGATTTTTTTCTCCAAATAAACTATTAGATTGCAATTATGCAGAAGTAGGAACCATTAAGCATTTATTTGTATTGCAAAAAAATGCATTACTAAGTAAAGCTTTAAAATGTTCACATGATTTAAAGCGGCAGTCGGAGTTGGTGTAGGATTTTTGAAAAATAGAGTCGGAGACGGAGTTGGAGTTGAATATTTCTTTAGCGACTTCGCGGACTTGGTTAAAATGTATCCGAGAGGTCTAATCGACATTTTAAACTTAAAATAAGTTAATCGTGAACATTTCAAATTTAATAGCTTTAATCAGACATTATTCAAAATCGATTTCAGTAACAAAATTATGTTTCCTACTAAACCTATCGTTCCATTTAAAAATCTGGAGTTATTGACATTTTTAAGCAAACTCTCAGGGATGCCAACCTTTTGCGAAAAAGCAATATCCCCATTCGATTCTTTGTAATAAATGTGTTTGTGCCAACTCTCTAGGACTAGCAGTTTTCTCAAAAAACGGCTCATATGGGTGGTCTGGGACACCCAGTATATGTTGTATTTACAAAAACACTTAAGTAAGTGTTTAAGTAAATACAGAGTTTTATTTATTTATTTATTTACGTTTCGACTTTTACAATAATACAAAAATTGAACATATCGATAACAAAAATACAAAAATGGGCGCTTATGCTGGCTTAGATACTACAAGATTATTCAAATAAACTAAAAGTTAAATTATACTTGTATGAGTAACAAAATACCTACGAACTATAAACTATAAAGACACATGTTATTCATTAATAGAGTTTAAGTAGTCTAAACATTTTTTACGAAACAATGAGATTGATGAATTAAACAAGTCAATATAATTCGGCAATGTGTTAAATAATCTCATAGTTCTGCATATAGTATTGTTAAATCCGTAATTTGACGAGTGGAATTTTATTTTAAAAAGATTATTATGTCTACGTAATTTAAATTTAAAAAGTGAGTAAATCGTAAAAATTGTAACCGATGTGAAGATAGCCACGGATTTTCCAGCCACGAATTTTGGCGCCTCCACCATCACACGAATTATAGAACAGATTCCCCAGATTTTCAAAATTTCATAACTCCCAAACCACATATTTTATTTTCAAAATTTCTTCAATAATTGATTAAACAATATACATAGAGCGAGTATAAATAACCAGAATGTTGTAACTCTTAATTGTTCTTTATTTAAACAATATATTGCTGTCCCGCGTATGTCACCTTTCATACCAAATATTAAAAAAATCATATCTCTAAAAACTCCTATTTTATTTTCCAAATTTCTTCACTAATTGTTTAAACAATATATCTAGACCGAGCATAGATGGTCAAAATGTTGTCACTCTTATTTGTTAATTATTTATATAATATATTGCTGTCCCGCGTATAGCACCGTTCAAACCAAATATTAAAAAAATCATATCTCTTAAAAATCCTATTTTATTTTCCAAATTTCTTCACTAATTGTTTAAACAATATATCTAGACTAAGCATAGATGGTCAAAATGTTGTCACTCTCATTTGTTAATTATTTAAATAATATATTGCTGTCCCGCGTATAGCACCGTTCATACCAAATATTAAAAAAATCATATCTCTTAAAAATCCCATTTTATTTTCCAAATTTCTTTACTAATTGTTTAAACAATATATCTAGACTGAGCATAGATGGTCAAAATGTTGTCACTCTTATTTGTTAATTATTTATATAATATATTGCTGTCCCTCGTATATATATATATTATATAAATAATTAACAAATAAGAGTGACAACATTTTGACCATCTATGCTTAGTCTAGATATATTGTTTAAACAATTAGTGAAAAAATTTGTAAAATAGAATAGGATTTTTAAGAGATATGATTTTTTTAATATTTGGTATGAACGGTGCTATACGCGGGACAGCAATATATTATATAAATAATTAACAAATAAGAGTGACAACATTTTGACCATCTATACTTGGTCTAGATATATTTTTTAAACAATTAGTGAAGAAATTTGGAAAATAAAATAGGATTTTTAGGAGACATGATTTTTTTAATATTTGGTATGAACGGTGCTATACGCGGGACATCAATATATTATATAAATAATTAACAAATAAGATTGACAACATTTTGACCATCTATGCTCGGTCTAGATATATTGTTTAAACAATTAGTAAAGAAATTTGGAAAATAAAATAGGATTTTTAAGAGATATGATTTTTTTAATATTTGGTATGAACGGTGCTATACGCGGGACAGCAATATATTATATAAATAATTAACAAATAAGAGTAACAACATTTTGACCATCAATGCTCGGTCTAGATATATTGTTTAAACAATTAGTGAAGAAATTTGGAAAACAAAATAGGAGTTTTTAGAGATATGATTTTTTTAATATTTGGTATGAAAGGTGACATACGCGGGACAGCAATATATTGTTTAAATAAAGAACAATTAAGAGTTACAACATTCTGGTTATTTATACTCGCTCTATGTATATTGTTTAATCAATTATTGAAGAAATTTTGAAAATAAAATATGTGGTTTGGGAGTTATGAAACTTTGAAAATCTGGGGAATCTGTTCCATAATTCGTGTGATGGTGGAGGCGCCAAAATCCGTGGCTGGAAAATCCGTGGCTATCTTCACATCGGTAAAATTGTATATATTATTCAAATTTTAAGAAATTTCAAAGTTTATGGAAATATTCTTTATGATTTTCCCTCTTTTTTAATTTAAAACTCTGTATTTACCAAAATACTTACTTGAGTTGCTTAATTAGAAACAAATGAGTTTTAATTAAAGTCGTTGCCCATGTTTGTTACTTTATAAATGTGTTTAATAGAAGCGCTTGAAATAAAAAGTCTACGGTTTTCTCACAAAATCAAATCGATTTGGACCACTTGAGGAAAATACTTAGCCTAAATTATTGTTTATATTGTTAGGAACAACTTCGAATTGTTTTGTTCTTTTTGAAAATTTGTTCATACGAAAATTGAAGATTATTGCGTTGATTTAGAAAAAATATTACAAAGCTTCTTAAAAGGACTACAAACAACCCTAAAAATTAAGCTTGGTATAAGTTATTTAGGTTGTGTGGTATTGATTGATTTCTAATTATTCTGAAAGTTGACAAAATTGGGTAGATTATTTTGTTCTTGGATAGAATATGTAGTCTAAAAAAAACTTTTTTACCTAGTTTTGACAACTTTTGTCGATAAAATTGGGTAAAATATTTTGTTCTTAGATAAAATGTGTAGCCCAAGAACAAAATATTTTACCCAATTTTGTCAACTTTTAGAAGTAATTATAAATTAATCAATCCCACAAAGTCCAAATTACTTAAACTAATCTTAATTTAGTTACAAACATTATTAATAGCTAAAATTGAATTTAATGAAGAATAGTAATAATAATAATTTATTAGTGTTCATAATACAAAAATCTTACACACGTCAATTCTATTTAATTTAATTTGGATAATAATATTTAAAAAAATATACATAATAAATAATTAGTTTAAACTGTTTATCAATTACCAGTCCTACAAATAAAAATATAGTTTATTAAAAGTCAGACCTATACAAAATAAAATGTCTAAGAGTTATTGTAATGGCAACCTCATCCATTTATATCTTTATCTAACAGATATTTTTCCCAGCTAAAATAGGTTTTATCAATTAATATACTTTTGAGTTTATTTTTTTATTTTTTCAAGCGGGAGCACTACAATGGCTTCCGGGAGTTTGTTTTAAAATACAAGTCCCCGATATCTTGGACCATTTTGTGTTTTTGATAGGCGTAATTTATTTGTGTATAAATTTCCAGCCTGCCTGGTTTTCTAGTTGTGCACTGTAGATACAATTATGCAGAAGTGGGGACCATTAAGCATTTATTTGTATTACAAAAAAAATGCATTATTAAAGCTTTAAAATGTTCACATGATTTGAAGCAGCAGTCGGAGTTGGCGTAGGATTTTCGAAAAATAGAGCAGTCCGAGACGGAGTTGGAGTCGAATATTTCTTTAGCGACTTCGCGAACTTGGTTAAAATGTATCTCAGAGGTCTAACCGACATTTTAAACTTAAAATAAGTTAATCGTGAACATTTAAAATTTAATAGCTTTAATCAGATATTATTCAAAATCGATTTCAGTAACAAAATTATGTTTCCTACTAAACCTCTCTTGCCATTTAAAAATCTGGAGTTATTGACATTTTTAAGCAAACTCTTAGGGATGCCAACCTTTTGCGAAAAAGCAATATCCCCATTCGATTCTTTGTAATAAATGTTTTTGTCCCAACTCTCTAGGACTAGCCGTTTTCTCAGAAAACGGCTAATACGGGTGGTCTGGGACACCCAGTATATGTTGTATTTACTAAAACACTTAAGTAAGCGTTTAAGTAAATACAGAGTTTTAAATTAAAAAAGTGAGTAAATCGTAAAAATTGTATATATTATTCAAATTTTAAGAAATTTCAAAGTTTATGGAAATATTCTTTATGATTTTCCCTCTTTTTTAATTTAAAACTCTGTATTTACCAAAATACTTAGTTGAGTTGCTTAATTAGAAACAAATGAGTTTTAGTTTAAGTCGCTGCCCATGTTTGTAACTTTATAAATGTGTTTAATAGAAGCGCTTGAAATATAGAGTCTACGGTTTTCTGACAAAATCAAATCGATTTGGACCACTTGAGGAAACTACTTAGCCTAAATTATTGTTTATATTGTTAGGAACAACTTCGAATTGTTTTGTTTTTTTCGCAAATTTGTTCATACGAAAATTGAAGATTAATGCGTTGATTTAGAAAAAATATTACAAAGCTTCTTAAAAAGAGTACAAACATCCTTAAAAATTAAGCTTGGTATAAGTGATTTGGGTTGTGTGTGTTGATTGATTTCTAATTATTCTGAAAGTTGACAAAATGGGGTAGAATATTTTGTTCTTGGATAGAAATAAATGAATAATGTAGTCTAAAAACAACATGCTTTACCCAGTTTTAACAACTTTTGTCGACAAAATTGGGTAAAATATTTTGTTCTTGGATAAAATGTATAGCCCAAGAACAAAATATTTTACCCAATTTTGTTAACTTTTAGAAGTAATTAGAAATTAATCAATCCCACAAAGTCCAAATTACTTAACCTAATCTTAATTTAGTTACAAACATTATTAATAGCTAAAATTGAATTTAATGAATAATAATAATAATTTATTAGTGTTCATAATATAAAAATCTTACACACGTCAATTCTATTTAATTTAATTTGGATAATAATGTATGTTATAATAAATAATTAGTTTAAACTGTTTATCAATTACCAGTCCTACAAATAAAAATATAGTTTATTAAAAGTCAGACCTATACAAAATAAAATGTCTAAGAGTTATTGTAATGGCAACCTCATCCATTTATATCTTCATCTAACAGATATTTTTCCCAGCTACAATAGGTTTTATCAATTAATATACTTTTGAGTTTATTTTTTTATTTTTTCAAGCAGGAGCACTACAATGGCTTCCGGGAGTTTGTTTTAAAATACAAGTCCCCAATATCTTGGACCATTTTGTGTTTTTGATAGGCGTAATTTATTTGTGTATAAATTTCCAGCCTGCCTGGTTTCCTAGTTGTGCACTGTAGATACGGTAGAATAATTGTTCAAATTCTCTACAATATCTATAACACATTTCAGTATATACTGAGAAGGTAGCATTAAAATACGCAGTGATTTGAACAATAGTCTGCAGTCATCCCGATATTTGGCACCAGCGATAACTCTAATTGCACGAGCAAATATGCGATGTTTGTCATATGCATGTCCCCCCACGAGCAAACCATAGCATATTAAGCTATGACAGGTTTCGTAGTATGCTGTCCTTAAAACCTATAAGGCAAGATAGAGTTCTTAATAAATATATATAACGACAGAGTCTAGTAACTAGTGTCTCTGTATTCCTTTTCATGTTATTGCGGAATCTATTTCTAAACCCAGAAATTTTGTTTTATTTATGAACACGTCAGGATCATAATCGAGCTTTCTGAGTGTGAGAACCATGTTAACTGTTTTAGTATCGTTCAATTGCAATTCATTGTGATTAAACCATGATATAGCTTCTGTGAGAGCATTATTACTAATATCTATGCACATCTCGAGGCTACTGCTGGAACAAAATAAGCCCTGGGGCACACCCTGCTTCAATGATCGTTTTTTGTGAAATTACACCATCCACCCTAACAGCCTGATATCTACCACTCAGATATAATCTAATTAGTTCACTGCTGTTTGCACAGAAACCATAGCCCGATAGCTTGCTTACCAGTTAATTATAGTTAACACAATCGAAAGCTTTTGTCAATCCAGGTATGTGGCAAATATTCCTTTATTTTCAAATGAATCCCGGATTGCTTCCGTTAATTGTAAAATAGCATCGGTGGTACCGAATCCCTGTCGAAAGCCAAACTGATTTGAGTTTAACAAATTGAAATTATGTAAATGGCATAAAATTTGATCATACATAATTTTTTAATACAGAACTTTTTAAAAATATCCAATGAAACATATCTGAACAAAAGTAAGTTTTCTTCAGCGGTATTGTGATTTATCTGTAAACCGAATTACTGGCAATTGAAAACGTTGATAAATTTACTATCCCAAATGTTTTTCTCACCTATATTTTACATTTTCACAAAACCAAAAGTCAGGAAAAACATATCTTGAATTAGGGGAAAAAAATTACATTTCAGATTGGTCTCGACTATGGCTACGATTGCTAAGTATTTTTATAATTTAAAAGCAGCTTAAATGTTATATTTTTTTCTCATTTCATAACCAACCCCGTTTTTTTTTTGTAGTATATGTAAATTAAATGAATAAAGTAACTGTATTGTACAGAGAATTTTTATTTTAAGTATATACAGAGAGTTTTATGTAACACCGAACATTTTCATCCAATACAATTTGACATCTTTAATTTTTAAGTTATGTGTAAATCGGGTTGCCTATATGACAATTATAAATTGTAGCCAATCAATCGCAATTAATTCCTCAACTTGTACAAACTCTCAAGTATATATGTCCCAATTAGAGCGTATATGCCGTAAATCTTTAGATAATCGTTGTTTTTTTTAAGAGTTCAATTTGAAATTTGAAAAGAGTGTGTTCCACTCCCAGACTAAGCATGAAGTAAAATTTCGAGTTTAGAAAAGCCTGAAAATTTGGTTTGGTCGCGTAGCGCGAAGCGCGGAGCGGCCAAACCAAATTTTCAGGCTTTTCTAAACTCGAAATTTTACTTCATGCGCCACCGGTACAAAACACTGACTTATTATGAAGTTTAAAACACACCGCTAAACTTTATATTAAATCAGTGTTTTGTACCAGTGGCGCATGAAGTAAAATTTCGAGTTTAGAAAAGCCTGAAAATTTGGTTTGGCCGCTCCGCGCTTCGCGCTACGCGACCAAACCAAATTTTCAGGCTTTTCTAAACTCGAAATTTTACTTCATGCTTAGCCTGGGAGTGGAAAACACTCGTTTAAACCTTTAAATTAAATTTGTTTAAAAAACTGAGCGTCGGCAAATGTACAACGTATGGTTATGTGTACTTAAAAGAACAATTTCCGTTATGACAATGTTCGGTGTTAGATAATACTCTCTGTATATGAATATAATAATAACACCGGACATTTTCATCCAATACAATTTGACATCTTTAACTTTTAAGTTATGTGTAAATCGGGTTGCCTATATGACCATTATAAATTGTAGCCAATCAATCGCAATTAATACCTCAACTCGTACAAACTCTCAAGTATATATGTCCCAATTAGAGCGTATATGCCGTAAATCTTTAGATAATCGTTGTTTTTTTTTAAGAGTTCAATTTGAAATTTGAAAAGAGTGTGTTCCACTCCCAGACTTAGCATGAAGTAAAATTTCGAGTTTAGAAAAGCCTGAAAATTTGGTTTGGTCGCGTAGCGCGAAGCGCGGAGCGGCCAAACCAAACTTTCAGGCTTTTCTAAACTCGAAATTTTACTTCATGCGCCACCGGTACAAAACACTGACTTATTATGAAGTTTAAAACACACCGCTAAACTTTATATTAAATCAGTGTTTTGTACCGGTGGCGCATGAAGTAAAATTTCGAGTTTAGAAAAGCCTGAAAATTTGGTTTGGCCGCTCCGCGCTTCGCGCTACGCGACCAAAGCAAATTTTCAGGCCTTTCTAAACTCGAAATTTTACTTCATGCTTAGCCTGGGAGTGGAAAACACTCGTTTAAACCTTTAAATTAAATTCGTTTAAAAAACTGAGCGTCGGCAAATGTACAACGTATGCTTATGTGTACTTAAAAGAACAATTTCCGTTATGACAATGTTCGGTGTTAAATAAAATTCTCTGTATATGAATATAATAATAATAACACCGAACATTTTCATCCAATACAATTTGACATCTTTAATTTTTAAGTTATGTGTAAATCGGGTTGCCTATATGACCATTATAAATTGTAGCCAATCAATCGCAATCAATACCTCAACTCGTACAAACTCTCAAGTATATATGTCCCAATTAGAGCGTATATGCCGTAAATCTTTAGATAATCGTTGTTTTTTTTAAGAGTTCAATTTGAAATTTACAAAGAGTGTGTTCCACTCCCAGACTAAGCATGAAGTAAAATTTCGAGTTTAGAAAAGCCTGAAAATTTGGTTTGGTCGCGTAGCGCGAAGCGCGGAGCGGCCAAACCAAATTTTCAGGCTTTTCTAAACTCGAAATTTTACTTCATGCGCCACCGGTACAAAACACTGACTTATTATGAAGTTTAAAACACACCGCTAAACTTTATATTAAATCAGTGTTTTGTACCGGTGGCGCATGAAGTAAAATTTCGAGTTTAGAAAAGCCTGAAAATTAGGTTTGGCCGCTCCGCGCTTCGCGCTACGCGACCAAACCAAATTTTCAGGCTTTTCTAAACTCGAAATTTTACTTCATGCTTAGCCTGGGAGTGGAAAAACTCGTTTAAACCTTTAAATTAAATTCGTTTAAAAAAACGAGCGTCGGCAAATGTACAACGTATGCTTATGTGTACTTAAAAGAACAATTTCCGTTGTGACAATGTTCGGTGTTAAATAAAACTCTCTGTATATGAATATAATAAAAACACCGAACATTTTCATCCAATACAATTTGACATCTTTAATTTTTAAGTTATGTGTAAATCGGGTTGCCTATATGACCATTATAAATTGTAGCCAATCAATCGCAATCAATACCTCAACTCGTACAAACTCTCAAGTATATATGTCCCAATTAGAGCGTATATGCCGTAAATCTTTAGATAATCGTTGTTTTTTTTAAGAGTTCAATTTGAAATTTACAAAGAGTGTGTTCCACTCCCAGACTAAGCATGAAGTAAAATTTCGAGTTTAGAAAAGCCTGAAAATTTGGTTTGGTCGCGTAGCGCGAAGCGCGGAGCGGCCAAACCAAATTTTCAGGCTTTTCTAAACTCGAAATTTTACTTCATGCGCCACCGGTACAAAACACTGACTTATTATGAAGTTTAAAACACACCGCTAAACTTTATATTAAATCAGTGTTTTGTACCGGTGGCGCATGAAGTAAAATTTCGAGTTTAGAAAAGCCTGAAAATTTGGTTTGGCCGCTCCGCGCTTCGCGCTACGCGACCAAACCAAATTTTCAGGCTTTTCTAAACTCGAAATTTTACTTCATGCTTAGCCTGGGAATGGAAAACACTTTAAACCTTCAAATTTAATTCGTTTAAAAAACCGAGCGTCGGCAAATGTACAACGTATGCTTATGTGTACTTAAAAGAACAATTTCCGTTATGACAATGTTCGGTGTTAAATAAAATTCTCTGTATATGAATACGCTTTTTTTAAAGATTTAATTTGAAGCTTTAAACGAGTGTTTTCCACTCCCAGGTTAAGCATGAAGTAAAATTTTGAGTTTAGAAAAGCCTGAAGCATTTTTTGTCAAATTAAAAAAACAAAGTGGCGATTAATACTAGAACTGAACTTAAACAAAGCTCAAAGTTGATAAATCATTTTTAAGTTAGAGAAAACTTGTGTATTCTGCATAAATCTCATGAAAAAACTAAAAGATGTTGGCATAATTAATAACAATTGTTGATAATTACAAACAATCTTCATTATTACATATCTGTAATTATTTTTGTGTGTAAAGTAAATTTAATTAAACGAGAAAGAGATTTATTACAAAATTCTTTAAACAAATCTTATTTGTACTAATGTTGTTTAAGTATACATATTCCGATGTTTACGCTGTAACTTATCGCGCATTCGTTGTTTTTGAAAAGCGTGTAATTTGAAACTTCTAGCGAGTGTTTCTAATCCCAGTTTAAGCATGAAGTAACATTTTGAGTTTAGAAAAACCTGGTCATTTTACTTCATGCGCCACGCGTTTAAAACACTGAAATATTGTGAAGTTTGAAATATACTAAACGTAAAATAATATAGTAAAGCAGTACATTTTGAACTTCATAATATTTCAGTATTTTATGGGCATTTGAGAAAGCCTGAAAATTTGGACAAGACCAAAAAAACAGATGACATATTTTCTTAAACAAAGAATTTGGCAATTTGCGCTTGGGCCGCATGCGGCCCGCGGACAAATTTTAAAATATTAAAAAAAGCGTCGTGGTTTTGTTTTAAAGATGTTTTAAACCAGGGATTTTAAAACATTTTTAAAACAAAACCATTTAAAATACGACGCTTGTTTTTAAACACGTTTTAAACATTGTTTTAAAACAAAGTGATTCACTCTTAACAAATAATCATTATGTTTATTGTTGATTTTTTACGTAAAACTGTCAGTAAATGTTTATAACGATTAATATTAAATGAAACAAGTAGTCCTTTTTCTCTACTGGTTTATTTTAATCACTAGATGTACATTTCGTTCACCAAGTGAACATTTTCAATAGTTATAGTTTAGTACAACTATTTAAAATGTTTACTTGGTGAACCAAATGTACATCTAGTGATAGTCCATTCGATGGAATACATTGAAATTCTCGGACAGCATAATTGCGTATCTCTTTCCGAACGTAGAGAAAATTGTAGTGCAATGTTCCTACGCAAGTTAATTGCCAATGATATTGATTCAACTCAATTACTATCTTTGGTAAAAATCAATGTACCCCGTCTTGCATCGCGACATAACACCACGTTTTTTATACCTACCGCAAACACAAATGTGTTACTAAGAGCGCCCATTACGCATATGTGCCGTAATGCAAATCTTATATCTAATGATATTTTTCTGTAACGGCTTTTCTGTGGAAAGATTTTGTTTTTATTTATAGTAATATATATTTTGTAATGATTTTATTAACCATATTTACTTATTACTTATTAATTATTGTAATTTATGTTTATGAATTGTATATACTTTTTGTTATTTGTCCTTTTATGGTATATCTGTTGGACAATAAAGATTGTTATTATTATTATTATTATTGTTATTATTAAAATAAGCCAGTGGAGAAAAAGGATTACTAGTTTCATTTAATATTAAATTCATCTTCACGTAACTCATACCGAAACATTTTATAAGAATTATTATTTTTTTTAGAAACTTTCTTTTTAATAAATTCTATATCTGCAATTATATTTCCACGTTTAGTTTATTACACTAAACTTATGTACAATTCGCTATTATAATACATCTAATTTATTTATCCACAATTTAACATTATATAATGTATTATTTTTTTCGTGTTGCACAACTTCCTATTACTTATTGTCTTGTGTGACAGGTGCACCGGCCGGTTAAATTTTAATTATATGCTTAGAATAGGGCAACAACGTCATCTTTCTAAACAGACACTTGCATTAACTGTTACGAAATTTGCATTACTGAAATTGTTCATTATATACTGTAATAATAAAGTTATACACTATATTACAGACATTATATCTTGATTGACAGTTAATTTACAGTGTTTATGTAATAAACGCTCGATGGTTGATACCTCGTAAACAGGAGGTGAGTTTTATTGAAAGTGTCGACGTAAAATTAACACACAAAAGTGATTTTTTTAAAACTGCTTTGAATAAAAATTCTTTGGAACTTTTAATTAAAATACACATGTGAATATTGTTTAAAAATTATTAGACGTGTCAATTCACAAAACGTAAAAAAGCCGTTGAGTACGTACACTTCTGTGCAATAAAATTAAGCACAAGTCTCATAACTATTTTTTACAATATTCTAATTGTATAATTCGGGTCTGTGTTAATTGCCTAGCGACAGTTTCAATAAATGATAAAACACCATAACTTGAAGATAACACCTTTATTAAACAACCAAAACTATGACCTTTTAAATAAAACGCACGTAATAAATACAACAAAGCCGAAATAGAAAAACTATATTCTATTTTACTTAGAATTCGAATTTTTAAATTTTTGTCTAAATATCGCAGCTTTTTGACATATTTACATATTTCTGTAACTAGGAAACTCATCACGTCCGTTTTAAACTATAACATATTTTGTGTACTTAATTTTATTGCACAGAAGTGTACATCATCGGTTTTTTTTCTTACTTTAAAAATAAAAGTGCAATTTGTAACTTCTGATGTGTTTCCACTCCTTAATCATGAAGTAAAATGCGTTCAAAGCACTGATTTAAGTGAAGTTCAAAATACAGGGTGTCCCAGAAAACGGCTAGTCTTAGAGAGTTGGGACTCAAAAATATATTAAAAAAGCCGTATTTAAGAATCGAATGGTGATATTGTTTTTTCCCCAAAAAGGTTGGCATCCCTGAGAGTTTGATTAAAAATATCAACAGCTGCACATTTTTAAATGGTAGGTCAAAAGTGGTATCGTTGAAAAGCAGGGTTCGGAAATATCATGATATATATATATATATATATATATAAATATCAAAATATCATGATATATATATAAATATCAAAATATCATGATATATATATATAAATATCAAAATATCATGATATATATATAAATATCAAAATATCATGATATACATATACAAATATCAAAATATCAGATATATGTCGGTATCAGAGCTGGGCAGGATTCGAATCATTCAGGATTCGATTTCCGGATTCGAATACTTTTAGAGGATTCAAAAGAGGTATTCGAATACTTTAGTGAAAACGGATTCGTGATCCGGATTCGTTACATTTTTTTAAAAGGATTCGAATTCTTATAAAAGGATTCGAATCCTTATAAAGGGATTCGAAATCTTATAATAGGATTCGAATCCTTATAAAAGGAATCGAATCCTTATAAGAGGATTCGAATCCTCATACAGGGATTCAAATCCTCCCAAATAATTCGAATCATCGCTATTAAGGCTGGGATTCGAATTCGATTAATTCAAATAGTTAAATATTCTATTATGAATATTTAAATCACTAAATTATTCATATTTGAATATAAATATTTAAATTTTCGAATAATTCAAATATTTGTGAATGCATATTTGGTTACTTAACCATGAAAAATGTCCAACCTTAATAGTATATTTTTAACTTCACTTGAAATCAGTGTTTTATACGCGTGGCGCATGAAGTAAAATTTCGAGTTTAGAAAAGCCCCGTGAAGATTTGTCTCGGGTCGCTGCGCGACCCTCGACAAATTTTCTACGCGGGGCTTTTCTAAACTCGAAATTTTACTTCATGCTTAGTTTGGGAGTGGACAACACTCGTTCTTAGAATTTTCAAATTGAATCATCACTCTAGATCAGGGATCTCAAAACTACGGCCCGCGGGCCAAATCCGGGCCGCGCCATCATGATTCTGGCCCGCGACCAGAGATACATTTTGCTTAAATGAAATATTTTATAACGATTTAGTGTTAACATTCTTTAAAATTAATATAAATTAGTGGTGTAAAATAACCGGTAATTTAAAATTGGGTAATATTCTCGGTAATATTACTCGAAACATAGTAACAATTGGTAATTTAAAGTTAGACATAAAACACACACAAATTCCAACAAATAATTCTAAGTTATTCTATGATTTTGTAAAAATTATAAGTTTTTAAGAATCTTTCAACAAACTGTCATTGTTCTCTAAGAAAGAAGATAGTTACAAAAAAACTTAAAAATAAAAAACATCCAAAATTTGGTTATCTAAAACTTTTGTTTGAACCATTTTTTTGTATTCCAATTAGTTATTGAGTTATTTGCAACTTTTGCGAAATACAAAAAAAGCGAGCGCACTCACGTAACTTCTCGACATTTTTAAATTTGGACAAAAAACGTTCTAACTCAAAAACCATTCGAGCTACAAAAAAGTATAATACATGCATTTCGGCTATTTCGACGATATCTACAAGATAGGCGTATTTGTTTTTGTACAGGGTAATCCATAAAGTATCTAAAAGGAAATGTCCATTGTTTTTATTTAAATCAAGAAGGCGAGTGTTTATCAAAGTTATTAATATTATGTATAAAAGTGATTTCCACTCCCAGACGAAGCATGGAGTAAAATTTCGAGTTTAGAAAAGCCTTAAAATTTGGTTTGGTCGCGTAGCGCGTAGCGCTACACGACCAAACCAAATTTTCAGGCTTTTCTAAACTCGAAATTTTACTTCATGCGCCACGCGCGTAATACGCTAATTTATCCCGAAGTTAAAAAACATACAAAAATTCCAATAAACAGTTTTAAGAAATTTTTCCATGATTTTGTGAAAATTATATGTTTTTACGTATCTTTCAACAAACTGTCGTTTTTCTTCAAGCAAAAAGATAGCTACGAAAAAACTTAAAGATAAAAAATGTTTCCAAAACTTTATTATCTAAAACTTTTAATCCGATGATTTTTCTGTATTACTATTAGTTATTGAGTTATTCGCAACTTTTGCGAAATACAAAAAAAGCGAGCGCACTCGTGTAACTTCTCTACATTTTTATATTTTGACAAAAAACGTTATAGCTCAAAAACTATTCAAGCTACAGAAAAGGATAATACATGCATTACGGCTATTTGGACGAGATAGGTCTACAAGATGGAAGTGTTTGCTTTTATACGGAGTGATCCATAAAGTATCTAAAATAAAATGTCAATTGTTTTCTTTTTCTAAATCAAGAGGGAGGGTGTTTATCAAAGTTCTCAATAATATACAAGAGTGTTTTCCACTCCTTGGTTAAGCATAAAGTAAACATTTGGATTTGGTCACGGTTGCGACCAAATCCAAACTTGCAGGCTTTTTTAAACTCGAAATTTTACTTCATGCGCCACGCGTATAAAACACCGATTTGATTTGAAGTTCAAAATAGATTGTTATTCATTATTT
The DNA here is from genome assembly GCA_932526585.2 of Philonthus cognatus. Taxonomy (NCBI): domain Eukaryota; kingdom Metazoa; phylum Arthropoda; class Insecta; order Coleoptera; family Staphylinidae; genus Philonthus; species Philonthus cognatus. The sequence continues at coordinate 111,556,299 of OW052243.1, forward strand.
TTAAATAAATTACTATATTGATTATTATTATTATGTAACAGTGAATAAAAATACATACAACTTATTAAAAATGCTTATAAAGGGTGATTCAATTTGAATTTCCACATTACAATCTAAAATATTTTTGACACGCCACTGTATTTGTCAAGGGCAGCGTGTGATTTCTAACCTAAAAAGTTAAACAAAAGTAGTGATGGAGTAATATACGCAAGAACAACGTGTTAAAATTATCCAAGCATATTATGAAAATGGCCGATCGAGGAAAAGTGCATTTCGTGCTTTACGTGAAGTTTGTGGTGCGCAAAATCGACCTTGTGAGAGGACAATTTGGAATGTGGTCCAAAAATTCGAACAAACTGGATCCGTAGCTAACATCAAAACCCCTCAGCGTGCTCGTAGAGGTCGTTCGGAACAAAATATTGCCATTGTTCGCGAAAGCGTGGCCGAAAATCCAAGCACATCGATTCGTCATCGATCGCAGCAAGTGGGCCTTACGTATTCCACTACACAGCGAATTTTAACAAAAGATTTGAAGTTACACCCGTACAAACTCCAAATAACACAGGAATTGAAGCCTCGAGACCATCAACAGCGCCGTGTGTTTGCCGAATGGATAAGAGAACGAGGGGTCAATTTTTCAATGAAAATTATCTTTAGCGATGAGGCACATTTCCACGTTGATGGCTTCGTAAATAAGCACAATTGTCGTATTTGGGGATTGGAAAATCCAAGAGAGATTGTTGAAACGAAAATGCATCCTCAAAAGGTCACTGTTTGGTGTGCCTTTTGGTCCGGAGGCGTAATTGGCCCATTTTTTTTCGAGGATCATGCGGAGAACTCTGTTACGGTTAATGGCGTTCGTTATCGGAACATGATAACAGATTTTCTTTGGGAGCAGTTGGAAGATATGGATATCGAAGATTTATGGTTTCAACAGGACGGTGCCACCTGCCACACAGCAGGAGAAACGATACAATTACTGCGCGGCAAGTTTCCCGGTCGCATTATTTCACGTAAAGGTGACTTCAATTGGCCGCCGCGATCGTGTGTTTTAACTCCCGCAGATTTTTTCTTTTGGGGGTATCTGAAGAGCAGAGTATACAAGAATAAACCGAACACCATTGCAGAGCTGAAACAGGAGATCAGACGCGAAATAGCCGGCATAGAACCTGATTTGTGTCGCAGAGTAGTCGAAAATTTTAACAAACGAATTACGTCATGTCACATGAGCCGCGGCGGTCATTTACATGATATCATCTTTCACACATAATTGTAATGAACTAACCTTAAAGGGCAAATAATTTTTTTTATATTTTTCAACTTCTACGTGTTTTTTTTATTATTTTTAATGTGGAAATCCAAAATGAATCACCCTTTACAATTATTTGAATCTTGGCCCATTTGATTATGAGGAAACAGTTTGGAGACCCCTGCTCCAGATTATTAAATTTCCATTTTACAAACGCTACAGCTCGAAGGACCAATCATGGTCTTCGGAGACCGAAGGACTACAGGGAATCGAAGTTTTTTTACAAGAAAACAACGAATATCTGAAGGTTTACAGCATGGATAGGATAGAAATATTCCAATTTTGAAAAAATATCGAAGTTAGGTTGGTTTTCAGTGCGTCTTTAACTTCACTTTAAATCAGTGTTTTATACGCGTGGCGCATGAAGTAAAATTTCGAGTTTAGAAAAGCCCCGTGAAAATTTGTCTCGGGTCGCTGCGCGACCCTCGACAAATTTTCTACGCGGGGCTTTTCTAAACTCGAAATTTTACTTCATGCTTAGTCTGGGAGTGGACAACACTCGTTCTTAGAAGTTTCAAATTAAAGGATCACTCTAGATTACTAAGTTTATTACTATTTTACAAAGGCTACGGCTCGAAGGACCAATCATGGTCTTCGGAGACCGGAAGACTACAGGGAATCGAAATTTCTTTACAAGAAAACAACGAATATCTGAAGGTTTACAGGATAGGAAAGAAAACATCCAATTGTGAAAAAATATCGAAGTTTTCAGTGCATTTTTAACTTCACTTTAAATCAGTGTTTTATACGCGTGGCGCATGAAGTAAAATTTCGAGATTAGAAAAGCCCCGCGAAAATTTGTCTCGGGTCGCTGCGCGACCCTCAACAAATTTTCTATACGGGGCTTTTCTAAACTCGAAATTTTACTTCATGCTTAGTCTGGAAGTGGCCAACACTCGTTTGAACTTTAAATTTAACTCTTCTAAAATCGACGTATGTAATATAATAAATCATTCATTGAAATTATAGAAAAAGATGCAAAATTTTACCTAAAATTAAAAGTTAACTTTATGATTTGCTCGGCTGTTAATGGGTGAATATTCTATTCCCGAGAAAAACCTTATTTATTTAATATTAAAGTTGCATTTAATATGTTGTGTTTAGGTTTGTTTTAACAAACTTCTACTCATGTACTGATGCGTGAGGTTTGTTATTAATTACTCAGGAAATTGTCAAAATAGAGATTATTTCTTTATTCTAATGCAAAGAGTGTAAACTAACGTTTTACATGCAAAATTCTCTATATGTCTAAAATATTTATGTTTTGGTTGCCCTGAATTTTTCATCCGCCTCACTGATGCCTGGAGCTTCTTGTTTGCCACGCTCTCGCCTGTACATTCCTCGAGGGTACGCCACAAATATAATAACAAACTGTGAATAAATCGACAAAAATCTATAAATATCGAAAATCTCGACATGTAGAAAATCTTGACGGTCCACTCCCAGACTAAGCATGAAGTAAAATTTCGAGTTTAGAAAAGCCCCGCGTAGAAAATTTGTCGAGGGTCGCGCAGCGACCCGAGACAAATTTTCACGGGGCTTTTCTAAACTCGAAATTTTACTTCATGCGCCACGCGTATAAAATACTGATTTAAAGTGAAGTTAAAAACGCACTGAAAACCAACTCAACTTCGATATTTTTCCAAAATTGGATGTTTTCTTTCCTATCCATGCTGTAAACCTTTAGATATTCGTTGTTTTCTTGTAAAGAAACTTCGATTCCCTGTAGTCCTTCGGTCTCCGAAGACCATGATTGGTACTTCGAGCTGTAGCCTTTGTAAAATAGTAATAAACTTAGTAATCTAGAGTGATCCTTTAATTTGAAGCTTCCAAGAACGAGTGTTGTCCACTCCCAGACTAAGCATGAAGTAAAATTTCGAGTTTAGAAAAGCCCCGCGTAGAAAATTTGTCGAGGGTCGCGCAGCGACCCTCGACAAATTTTCACGGGGCTTTTCTAAACTCGAAATTTTACTTCATGCGCCACGCGTGTAAAACATTGATTTAAAGTGAAGTTAAAGACGCACTGAAAACCAACCTAACTTCGATATTTTTCAAAATTGGATGCTTTCTTTCCTATTTATGCTGTAAACCTTCAGATATTCGTTGTTTTCTTGTAAAGAAACTTCGATTCCCTGTAGTCCTTCGGTCTCCGAAGACCATGATTGGTCCTTCGAGGTGTAGCCTTTGTAAAATGGTAATAAACTTAGTAACGCACTGAAAACCAACTCAACTTTGATATTTTTTCAAAATTGGATGTTTTCTTTCCTATCCATGCTGTAAACCTTCAGATATTCGTTGTTTTCTTGTAAAGAAACTTTGATTCCCTGTAGTCCTTCGGTCTCCGAAGACCATGATTGGTCCTTCGAGGTGTAGCCTTTGTAAAATGGTAATAAACTTAGTAATCTAGAGTGATCCTTTAATTTGAAACTTCTAAGAACGAGTGTTGTCCACTCCCAGACTAAGCATGAAGTAAAATTTCGAGTTTAGAAAAACCCGAGTAGAAAATTTGTCGAGGATCGCGCAGCGACCCGAGACAAATTTTCACTGGGCTTTTCTAAACTCAAAATATTACTTCATGCGCCACGCGTTTAAACACTGATTTAAAATGAAGTTCAATAACACATATATCATTATTAATTAAAATCATTATTTAAACAGATATTTAGTCGGTAAATGAACATTTTTGTTAATAGAAACTGATGAAATAAAATGTTACTATTTGCAAATAATAGATTCAAATTTATTTTTAAAGGATTTGTATCCGTGATTTAAAAATGAGGATTCGAATCTTTGATTCGAATCATATTTTTCACTTACGAATCCTTTATTCGAGTATTCGTGATTCGAATCATATTAAGTGATTCGGATTCGTGATTCGAATCCTTTTTTTGAGGATTCATCCCAGCTCTGATCGGTATGTATCCGATATATATCAATTTCTTGATAATTATTCTTGTTTGTTAATGTCAACATTTATGTTATTTTTTAGTTATTCGGAGAGGTTTTCTTTTAAGTATAAATATTCCAATTATATGTCGTAAATCTTCAGATATTCATTGTTTTTTAAAACAGTATAATTTTAAGCTTTAAACGAGTGTTTTCCAAAGAGGTCAATTTAAAGCTTCAAACGAGCGTTTTCCACTCCCAGGTTAAGCATGAAGTAAAATTTCGAGTTTAGAAAAGCCTGAAAATTTGGTTTGGTCGTGTAGCGCGTAGCGGTACGCGACCAAACCAAATTTTCAGGCTTTTCTAAACTAGAAATTTTACTTCATGCGCCACGCGTATAAAACACTGATTTCAATTGAGGTTCACGTGTTCACAATATTTCGGTGTTTTCAGTGTTTATTACGGGTGGGGCCTGAAGTTAAATTTCGAGTTTAGAAAAGCCTGTAAATTTGGTCGCGTAGGCTTTCCTAAACTCGAAATTTTACTTCATGCCTAATCTGGAAGTAGAAAACACTCGTTTCTAGCTTCAAATTGAACTCTCTTAAAAAAACAATGAATATCTAAATATTTACAGTATAAATGCTGTAATTGGGGTATGTATACTTAAAAAAAAACTCCCTGTATATATAATTAGGTAGAAAATAAAAATCCATAAACTCAGACTAAAAAAAGTCGAACACACATACTTGAACCAGACAGACAATGTTTGAACATTGACATAGAAAATAATTACACTGTTATCGATTGCTGCTAGGAAACGCGGAATGCAAATAAATACAAAAAGCCTTTCGTCTGGTGCGAACGATCTAAATCGGTATTTAGATCGCATTTTTCACATGCTATCACTGCTATAGGAATAGCCACTGAACAATGTACCAACATCCAATATCCAGAAGGTGGGAATCACCTGCGAACAACACTTCGTCGGCGTGTATCGGAGATTTACATAGTTCACGTTGTTTTCGAGTTGAACGAGCCGTTTGTTTACATTTCCTGTTTGGCGTGCGCGATATTCAAATCGGTATTCCGCGCCCGGTCGGAAGCGTTCACAAGTAATATTTCGCTTCTGGACGAGGTCTAAAAATAGGGGGCGTCATTTCACTCGTACTGCAGCGCGATATTGAAATGCGTTGTTTACTAACCGTGACGTGTAACTGTTTTATTTGAATAGAACAGAGCAGATGGGTTGTATGTATCATTTCTGCCAGCTTTTCACTCCTTTCTTGCATATTGTCAAGTGTTTTAATTGCGAATCTAATTTTTTTAACGGAGGCTGGTCAAAAGGGCCTAGTTGCCAAACCCATTAAATTATAAGAAGAAATAATTTTGGATGAGCTATAAATTTCGGCAAATGTGCAGAACACTGTACATGCTCCAACTTGGATGCGCAGTAGTGCCTACTTCAATGGCTCTCAACATGTTTTTTTTATCAATCTCTTTGATTATAATCATTATTAATGAATCTATAAACGTCATTGATTCTATTCAACCTCTTTTTCACTCATCTAACCTAAGCATGTGCATACACACATGCCCGCGTACACACATCGCACACATCCATACAAATAACCTGTTGAGAACCACTGGCGCAGGCGCAAATCTAGATGTACCGTCTTCTTTTATTAATCTCTTTAATTATAATCATTATTAATGCATCTATAAACGTCATTGATTCTATTCAACCTCTTTTTCACTCAACTAACCTAAGCATGTGCATATACACATGCCCGCGTACACACATCGCACACATCCATACAAATAACCTGTTGAGAACCACTGGCGCAGGCGCAAATCTAGATGTACCGTGTTCTTTTATCAATCTCTTTAATTATAATCATTATTAATGAATCTATAAACGTCATTGATTCTATTCAACCTCTTTTCCAATCATCTAACCTAAGCATGTGCATACACACATGCCCGCGTACACACATCGCACACATCCATACAAATAACCTGTTGAGAACCACTGGCGCAGGCGCAAATCTAGATGTACCGTGTTCTTTTATCAACCTCTTTAATTATAATCATTATTAATGAATCTATAAACGTCATTGATTCTATTCAACCTCTTTTTCACTCATCTAACCTAAGCATGTGCATACACACATGCCCGCGTACACACATCGCACACATCCATACAAATAACCTGTTGAGAACCACTGGCGTATGTGCTACTCCGCAGGCGCAAATCTAGATGTACCGTGTTCTTTTATCAATCTCTTTAATTATAATCATTATTAATGAATCTATAAACGTCATTGATTCTATTCAACCTCTTTTTCACTCATCTAACCTAAGCATATGCATATACACATGCCCGCGTACACACATCGCACACATTCATACAAATAACCTGTTGAGAACCACTGGCGTATGTGCTACTCCGCAGGAGCAAATCTAGATGTACCGTGTTCTTTTATCAATCTCTTTGATTGTAATCATTATTAATGAATCTATAAACGTCATTGATTCTATTCAACCTCTTTTTCACTCATCTAACCTAAGCATGTGCATACACACATGCCCGCGTACACACATCGCACACATCCATACAAATAACCTGTTGAGAACCACTGGCGTAGGTGCTACTCCGCAGGCGCAAATCTAGATGTACCGTGTTCTTTTATCAATATCTTTGATTATAATCATTATTAATTAATCTATAAACGTCATTGATTCTATTCAACCTCTTTTTCACTCATCTAACCTAAGCATGTGCATATACACATGCCCGCGTACACACATCGCACACATCCATACAAATAACCTGTTGAGAACCACTGGCGTAGGTGCTACTCCGCAGGCGCAAATCTAGATGTACCGTGTTCTTTTATCAATATCTTTGATTATAATCATTATTAATTAATCTATAAACGTCATTGATTCTATTCAACCTCTTTTTCACTCATCTAACCTAAGCATGTGCATATACACATGCCCGCGTACACACATCGCACACATCCATACAAATAACCTGTTGAGAACCACTGGCGTAGGTGCTACTGCGCAGATCTAGATGTACCGTGTTCTGTATATTAGCCTAAATTTCATTTATTCAGTCAGAAATATGTCAATTTTTTACCTTCACAATTTTAAAAATGTACTCGCTGAGACTGTTACTTCATAAAATTCCATATCAGCACAACACGCTTAGTTAAGATTTCACTATTTATTACTTGACGCTGCAACAATTGTTTCACCACACAGTAGCTTCATTAGGCACATAAATGATTCATCTGCTTGACAAAGCCACTGTGTGGTGAAAAAATTGTTGTAGTGTCAACTAATAAATAGTGAAATTTTAAGTAAGTGTGTTTTTTACTAAAGTATTGTAAAATTTTAGTCTACATTGTATTCAAGCATTTTTTTTTCTTTTTTTTTATATATAATTTCTATGTTTTTTTTTAAGCATTAGTAATGCAGCCCCACAGTCCTTGTGGACGAGCCGCCACTGATGTATGAGTATAAATAATAAAAAAAAAATAAACTTGACAATAAATTTAATAATAATTGCTGTAGGAGCACAGTCAAGGTTACATCGATTTTGATTTAAAAATGTTTTACATGTGTTGAATAAAACAACGCAAGCAATTTCGGTTTAAATCCAATCAATACCAACATTACCAACACACGACGAAATAATTGGATTGACTGGTTAGTATCATAACAGGGTGGCGACTAACCGGGAAAGTCAGGGGATTTTATTCATCGGAAAAGGTCATGGAAAAGTCAGGGAAATTAGTTCTTTTGAGCAAAAAGTCAGGGAATTTTTAAATGAATTATAATGATAAATATGCAGATAATACGTTTAAAAAAATGACAAATAATATTAAACAAAACTGAAACAAAAAATGGTGATATGTCCATTACAGCACTTTCCCCGACAAAACAACAATAATCAATTATCTATTGTTTTAATGATGAAATAAGTGTTTTCCACTTCCCGATTCAGCATGAAGTAAAATTTCGAGTTTAGAAAACCCTGAAAATTTGGCTTGGTCGCGTAGCGAAGCGGAGCGACCAATCCAAATAAGGCTTTTCTAAACTCGAAATTTTACTTCATGCGCCACGCGTATAAAACGCTGATTTAATGTGGAATGGTTTTCAACTAATTACCAAGCCAAATAAGTTTAATATGTCAATTATCAATTGTTTAAATTTCATACATAAGGAGAACAAAAAATAAACGCTATAACTCGAAAACTACTGGAACTACCAAAAAAGTATAATTTATGGAGTTTAAGTATTTTGACGAAATCTACAACTTTTATTTGAAACATTTTTCAATATTCCCAATATTTTAGAAAATATCAATGTAAATCGAAAAAATGCGGAAAATCAATAAACCCAATAAAATTCATTTTTGGACGCTCGTACTAAACACAATTTTAAAGTTTTGACAAATGTTTATACATCAAATTGAAGCTTCTCTAATCCTTAATCGCATTCTGTTTAAATAAATCAAATCGGTAACTTAATTTATGAATTAGAACACTTTACTGCGAAAAGTGATAAATAGAGAAATATGCTTATTCGAATAAAAAGTCGATTTTAACGTAAATTAGAAAAATAAATGAAAATTGTTTAAACGAAATACGTTCTGTATTAAATAAGATACAAATTGACATAAATTAGGATTTTTTATCATTAAAATTGTATTCATGGTTGATGCTAGAAGTTAGAATGTCATATTTTGTTACAGTGTCAAGTGATTTTAAATAGCTAACATTGTATTGACGTGGCACAGTGTGGCCGATTGAAGGCAGCGCGGCTACGGGAGGTAATTCTCAACATTAAATGTTTAAAAAACTAGGCACTGCATCATGTTTCTCATACTTCAGAACCCCGAAGTATAGATTTTCAACAAAATAGTGTTTATAATTAACGAGTAATTAATTCATAAACATTATCATTGTCAAAACTTAAAATTGTGTTTAGCACGATCGTCCAAAAATGAGTTTTATTGGGTATATTAATTTTCCGCAATTTATTAGAAATGTATTTCCTCAAGAAAACAATTGTTCGCATTGATCCTAATATTGGTAAGAGTATGTGAATCTTTCAACAATTTTTAAATTACAAAAAAATGGAAAAATTACAAGAATTTTTATTTGTAGTATGTAAAGTTATTTAAATAAAAAAACACTTGGTATTGTTTTACAAATTAAAACTTTATTCCGACTAGTTTCGGTTTGTTAGACCATTTTCAAAGGAATTCCTTTAAAAATTTAGACCATTTTTGAAAACCGAAACTAGTCCTAATAAAGTTTTAATTTGTGAAACAATACCAAGTGTTTTTTATTTAAATAACTTTACATATTCTAATATGTTTCACCAAGTGCCAGATGAGAAATTAATTCAAGAAATTTAATTTGTAAATTAAAATTCATATTTTTTTTAAATTCTGAAAAATCTGAGATATTCTCTATGGTAATAGAAATAGCATTAATTAATTTTTCTTTTGTAAAAAAATATTTCAATAAAATGTTAACTATTTAAAATCACTAAAAAAGACTATTATTCCGTACTTCACTTTTTATTTGTATCGTTAGATGTACATTTCGAGTCACAAGGTGCTCATTATCAATAGCAATTTGTTATTGATACTGAGCACCTTGTGTCTCGAAATGTACATCTAACTATACCAACAAAAAGTGAAGTGAGGAATAACAATCTTTTTTAGTGTAATAATCACTTCACGTAAACTCAAAAACATACAGTTATTTAAAATCATTTTAAACTATAACAAAATATGAAATTCTAACTTCTATCATCCACCATAAATACAATTTTAATGATAGAAGTACATAATGTATATCAATTTGTAGCTTATTTAACCCAGAACGTATCTCTTTTAAACAGTTTTGATTTGTTTTACTAATTAACGTTTACGTCAACTTTTTATTCCAATAAACAATTTTCTCGATTTTTCACTTTTCGCGGTTAAAGTGTTTAATTCATACATTTCGTTTCCGATTTGTTTTTATTAACGTTAGATTAAAGTTTATTCATTTTTTTAACGTTAGGTTAAAGTTTATTTATTTCTTAACAATTGTATTGTAGTTTTTGTACAATTACAATTTTTTAGACTTTATTGCTACTTTTTATTAGAATTTCTATTTAATGTTGTAAGAGATCTTGGTGTTACTTTTACGAACACTTGGAGCTTCACTAATCATATAGACATTGTAACCTCGAAAGCCTTGCAAATGTTAGGCTTTATTAAAAGACAGTGTACAGATTTTTCTAATATAAGAACTCTCGTAAATCTGTATGTGTCTCTCGTTCGGCCGCATATCGAATATTGCTCCTTGGTATGGTGCCCAAATACCTCCCAAAACATCAACCAAGTGGAAAGGGTTCAACATAGGTTCCTTACATATATAACCTTCAAATTCAAGCTTGATAGCACTTTTCCAAATATATTGTCGTTTATTAATTTGCAATCGCTCGAGCGACGACGCTTAAATGCAGATGTTATTTTTCTTAAAAAATTAATATCAGGTGTGATAATCTGTCCAGAACTGTTAAGTTTAGTAAACTTCCATGCTCCAAGTCGCCTATTACGGAGCAGTAAGTCATTTTATGAACAAATGTACAGAACTAACTACTGCAATAATTTTGGTATTAATAGGATTTGTGCTAATTGCAATAATGTCAATTTTGACATTTTTAATGGGACATTGAAACAGCTACGCGCATTCCTAATAAAGGAATAGGTTATTGTGTAAATGGCTAGTTTGCCAATTATATATTATATTATCATTGTATTTGTATATTTATTATTATTTTTTTTTTGTCTTGTACTTTAGTCTTATATGTACTTTTGTTAGTTTTAGATTCTTGAACTGTAGTCTCGTTTTGTAAATGGATCCCGTTGAATAAATAAATAAATAAATAAATTTGAAAAAGTACCTACTCTTACCTCAGCCGATTTGGACCAAAAGCTTTTCAGTTCCTAGAATTGTAATAAAAACCTTTTTAATATCTCAATTGGTTTAGTCTGTAGCAATAATATTCCAAACTCAAATTTTAGATCTGTAAAATTTAAGTATTTCTTACAGCTCTTTATTATTTGTTTTTTTCGAAATTCTCAATACTTCCCGAGATATACAAAAGTTTTAGTTTGAAAATGTTCACAAAAACAATACTCTACATATGGAGAAAGTAAAAATTGCATATAAATCGGCAGATTGTTCATTTAACATAAATTTACAATGTTCGGGGAAATTGATGAAAATCCTGAAACTTTAAAATTGAGAAAATCATCAAAAGTAATTATTTCAATTAATAAAATTATAAGTTTTACATTTAAATTATTTTTGTAAATATTTTTTAGAAAGTAGCATAGTCAAAAATCATCAAAATGTATTTAAGGTAATTGGCATGAATATTGAAAATAGTGGAATGTCTTCTTAAGTGATGAAAATCAAAAACATTTAGAAAACGACAAGATATCTTTTAATTCAATAATTCAACACATGAAAAGTATAATAGATTCTCTAAAAATGTTTACTTTTTTTATACTTTCTCGACATATTAGACATTTCCCAATTTTTGACATCTAGACATGACAGTTACGGAATTTTTGTTTTAAGTACTTATACACATCTCGAAATACACTGTGTAATTTTTCAAGCATTTTTTGATTTTATAAAAGAGTTCAATTTGAAATTTGTAACGAGTGTTTCCACTCCTTGATTAAGCATGAAGTAAAATTTCGAGTTTAGAAAAGCCCCGCGTAGAAAATTTGTCGAGGGTCGCGCAGCGACCCTTGACAAATTTTCATGGGGCTTTTCTAAACTCGAAATTTTACTTCATGCGCCACGCGTAAAAAACATTGACAATATTGTGAAGTTCAAAATATACTGGTTATGTTTGATATTGCGTTAATATATATTCTGTATAATATGTTTTCTTTTCACCTCTTAAATTACCACTACAACTGTTTGTTGTTAAAAAATCTAAAATTTAGAGCTTTGATATTTGAACGGCAGGCACTTTAAAATTGCTTTGCAGTTTTTTCTGAACTAATAAATAACTTTTTCCTCCTCTATATTTGGTTTGGTTATATGAAACTATTTTGAGGAAAAAAAATCTGGAATCAGGGAAGAGTCAGAGAAAAGTCAAGGAAATTTAACATTTTAAATTGGTCGCCACCATGTTTAAAGAAATTATATATTAGATTATAGAATAGAAGAAAGTGTTCAAAAAATTGTAAACTTCAGTGATTTGAACAGAAATTTCAACAAACTTGTACTTTCATTAAATGTCAAATTTGAATCTTTCTTTGTTTTTAAAAAAATGTGAATTTTAGTAATTTGACAATTTATAGTAAACTACAATTACTATAAATTGTCAAATTACTAAAATTCACAATTTTTTTGAAAACAAAGAAAGATTCAAATTTGACATTTAATGAAAGTACAAGTTTGTTGAAATGTTTGCTCAAATCACTGAAATTCACAATTTTTTTTAACACTTTCTTAAAATTATGTAAATTGAAAGAATGATTCAAATTTGAAGGAAATTTAAAGAAATGACGGAATAATTGTAATTTTACTAATATTATCAAGTGAATGAAATTCACGAATTCTTTTTAAACTTTAAATAAATAATTTGAAACGAAGATTCAATTTTGATAAAAGTTATCAACATCAAACAAATTTTAAAAGAACGGGTTTATTAAAATTTTACGAAAATTTACAAACTTCCTGACCGAAATTATGAAAATACAATCTTAAAAAAAATATGGGATAAACAAGCGAATTATTAAATTTAAAGTCTTGTCAAGTGATTCAAATCAAAAACATTTAGAACTTAATTTAATAATTCAACATATTAAAAGTATAATAGAGTTTCTAAAAATGTTCCCTTTTTTATACTTTCTCGACATTTTGGACATTTCTCAATTGTTGACGTCTAGACACAACAATCAAGGAATTTTTCTTTTAAGTACTTCTACATATCCTGATGTACACCATGTAATTTTTCATGTATTCGTTGATTTCATAAAAGAGTTTAATTTCAAGTTTGTAACGAGTGTTGTCCACTCCCAGACTAAGCATGAAGTAAAATTTCGAGTTTAGAAAAGCCTGAAAATTTGGATTTGCAGGGGCGCGCGAGCGAAGCGAGTCGCGCCCCGGCAAATCCAAATTTTCAGGCTTTTCTAAACTCGAAATTTTACTTCATGCGCCACGCGTATAAAACATTTACAATATTGTGAAGTTCAAATTATACTGCTTATGTTTGATTTCGCGTTAATAAATCTTAGAAAAGTATTATCAAATCTTGCGATTTCTAAATTCGTGCTTTATAATATGCTTTCTTTTCACCTCTTAATATAACTTGAATAACTTATCCCCAATATTTGGTTTTGTTATACATAAATAACCTTATATAGGTTATATACCACTAATAATCACAATTATGATTATTTAACTTAAAATTAACAATACTTTATTAAATGCCTCTAAATAATAATTAATCCTCATTTTCCACACCCCTTTCCTTAGCTACTCCTCCCTGGCCATTAATTTACCACTTCCATTATCACACTCATACCCCGTTCACTCTCACACATACTTTTAATTCGACTCGTTCCTTTTATTCCATTCGTTACTTGCAAACCCCTACATTCCTTCATCCAGTGTTCCCATTCATCCTTCTCCACCCCGCAAAACACACACTTTATATATTCTTCTCCCATCCACCATTTCCTTCCTCTTTCCTCATTCCTACATCTAAATCGTGCCAGTAGTCGAGCTTCTTCTCTGTTGAGTCTTTGAAATAGTTTGTTATATGAAATTATTAATTATAAGGGGTCAGGAAAAAAATCTGGCATCAGGGAAGAGTCAGAGAAATTTGACATTTCAAATTGGTCGCCGCCATGTATAACCGATGATTATTTTCTAATAAGAATAAATAGTAGTAGTGACGAAGTTAGCAAACTTAGTAAAATTTTCACTGAATTTGACTTTCTTACACAAAATTGTTAATGGTCTAATTAACTGTTGTTATTTGGTAGAGGCGCTAAATTTCTTTATACTCCGTGGTCTTCAAGCTAGACATAGGCCTATATTCCATTTACGTTTTCATTCGACCAGATACGGGATGTCTAATCCCATCGATCGTATGATGAGGTATGCCAATGGTATTAGCAATAATTCCAACTTTGTTTTATTTACACCATCAATTCATCAGTTTAAGGTCCAGTTACGTCGTATTAGGCTATCCAATGTCATTGACTGTTAGATCTTTAGTTCAGTAATAATTTAGGTGGCTGTAATCAATGTAACTCTTTTATGGTTTTTGTTATTTTTGTTCAGTAATAATTTAGTCGGTTGTAAACAATGTAATTCTTTATATGATTTTTATGTTTTTTTGTTATTTTTGTCATATATTACAATATGTATATGTACACTTATGTAATAAAATGGAGATTCCGTTAATAAATAAATAAATAAATTTAATCGTCTTTGTTGTAAGGGACAGACAGGAAGTATAAAAAGATTACAGATATATCCGTTGATATGTGGATGGTAGAAATTGGGACACGTAAGGTGGTAAGTGTCGGCATTACGTGACCACAAAAGACATAAAAATCGATGTCAGAAACAGTCGAGCCTCTTGGGGGATGAAAAGCTAGTTGACTGCTTCTCCCGCGATGAAAAGCCTCAATGACAGATCTTTAATCTGAAACGCTGACTTCAAAACGAATCGAAACGTGATTTTTCTCGTTCTGAATAAGGGCTAGAACAATTTACCGTTCAGGTCAGTTAAATTACCGAGTTTAGTTGGTTGTGTTAAATCTCGGTCGTTTATAATTGTAAGTATTGTCTTTGCATTTAGGAAATGTTCATGGTTTTCAACAACTCTCGATATTTTCAACGAATTCTGTAAATTTTGTAATGTCATAACATTCATAATTTTTTTATTGATTTTAATAATTTTGAGAGTAATCGTCATTTTTGTATGATTTCCTGTATTTCCCCCACGACGTGGATCCGCCCCTGTTGACATCACAGTCTAAGCGGGTTTGATAATTTATATGTATACTGAGATTGTAAGGTGAAAGAATAACATTTGCGTTAAATTTTCAATTGCTCTTATAGAATCGGCCTGATTGTATACTAGTGCCCTTTATAGATATAGTTTTGCGTAAAAAAAATTAAATATATTACAATTATAAAAACGAACTAAAATTAATATCGACTTTCTGCAAAAAATTAGTATCGTTGAGACTTCTCCAAATATTCATTGAATAAAAATATAATACGCATTTTAATGATGCAAACAGTATTTAGTACAACCAAGACACATTTATTCATTCATTAAAACCAGCCGCGAATTAATATTCATTAAATTTACGAGTTCAAGGTCATTGCGCGGTCAAGTTCATTCGCATCATTCAGTGAACACTCTGAACACTATTAGCTCAACGTTTTATCTAATTGTAAGTTCGTTTTTCGTTAGAACACCTGAAAGTTAAACACAAACCTTAAATAAATTTGAATAAATAATGTTATAAGCATTTAAAATTGTCACTTGCTTATTAAAGTAAATCATTTTTCTTATGCGGAGCGACCAAACCAAATTTTCAGGCTTTTATAAACTCCAAATTTTACTTCATGCGCCACGCGTATAAAACACTGATTTTAAGTTAAGTTGAAATTATATACTGCTGAGAAGTGGTGGGGTCCATATTTTTGAGATACAGCGAAAATATGCAAATAGTATATTATGCAACAAGTGTTATAAACTGCACTTTGGTCACGAGTTTATTAGGCACGAGCGGAGCGCAGCGGAGCGAGTGTTTAATAATACGAGTGTCTAGAGAAGTTTAGTGTCATGGAAACATATGCGATAATGGGTGTTTTAAAGATGGTAGTAGAAAAAATTACTTTTTTGTGAATATTTTATGAATAATAACAACAAAAGTAGAATGAATTTAGTTTGAGACATTTTTCCATGTTCTTAATTTTTTAAATCGTCATATTTCTAACGAAATATCTAACTCTACAAGAACTGTTGCAGAAGATCTGCGAAAGCAATGTCCAGTATATAATTCCGGATTAGGAAGTTTTATGAAAACAGCAATCTGTTTCCCCGTATTTCCAAATTTGTTTATTCCGATTCTCTGGGTGGTGCATTTTTATTTCTGATAATTTAGAAAGAAACAGGTTGGCTGAACGTTTTGCGAGCGAAGATCTGCATATCTTTTATAAGCGTCATAAAAGTGTCCTCTTATTGTAACTTTTTGAAAACGTTTGTTTTCGTA
The DNA here is from genome assembly GCA_932526585.2 of Philonthus cognatus. NCBI lineage: Eukaryota > Metazoa > Arthropoda > Insecta > Coleoptera > Staphylinidae > Philonthus > Philonthus cognatus. The sequence continues at coordinate 111,572,837 of OW052243.1, forward strand.
TTTTGGATTTGAACTAATAGTGTTGAACCTAAATTTTGTAAATCAATTACTTGCATTTTATACAATTCGTCCCTACGGCAAGCACCCATTATTCGCATAATTAACACAACCTACAAAAATCCATCATAGCACTTGATGGATTTTTGTAGGTTGTGTTAATTATGCGAATAATGGGTGCTTGCCGTAGGGACGAATTGTATAAAATGCAAGTAATTGATTTACAAAATTTAGGTTCAACACTATTAGTTCAAATCCAAAATACGAAAACAAACGTTTTCAAAAAGTTACAATAAGAGGACACTTTTATGACCCTTAAAAAGATATGCAGATCTTCGCTCGCAAAACGTTCAGCCAACCTGTTTCTTTCTAAATTATCAGAAATAAAAATGCACCACCCAGAGAATCGGAATAAACAAATTTGGAAATTCGGGGAAACAGATTACTGTTTTCATAAAACTTCCTAATCCGGAATTATATACTGGACATTGCTTTCGCAGATCTTCTGTAACAGTTCTTGTAGACAATGACGAAAACATAACATCTTTAAAACGACATGGAGGGTCGAAATCCACTTTGGTCGCTGAAGGATACATTGAGGAGTCTTTGAAAAATAAAAACCATGTAGCAAATAAAATTTTAAACTCTATAGAAACAAGTGAACCACCATCCACTTCAAAAACGAACATTTTATCTACTTAAAAAATTCAACTTTTTGAAAAAACAGAAAGTACAATTAAGACCCCATTTACACAGTCTCTAGAAATGGTCTATAACAATTGCAATAATATTACGTTTAATTTCGTTAATGAATAAAACTGATTTTTTTTAATATAGTGTATAGTCTTAGAAAAAGTACAGTGTACAATTCGCATGAAATGACCACTTCCCACTCGTATGAATTGCTGCACTCGCGTGCAACTCGCAGCAAGTTTCATACTCGTGGGCAATGTCATCATTCCATGCTCATTGTACAATATACTATTGTTACTTTTATAACAACTGACGTTTCTTTGCACTTAACGCACAAATTACTCTATGAAGGACACCCGGAGGCAAAAAAAATCAATCATCAATTTTAAAATGAAAAAAAATGTAATAGGGACCATTTTACATGAAATTTTATTAGCGTTAACTTTGATTCCGAGCAGTTTTTACGTAAACCCCATAGAAAACGATATATTTTTTAAAAACCGAAAAAGTACCGTTTACAATCTATTGAAAACATGCATTTTTCAAATGACTAGAAGTCAAGACTGATTATGTTTACACTGTTTCTACTTTGGGATCATTTAAATATTACCCTAAAAAGTGTACGAAAGGTTATTTTTAACGGCAATATGACCGCTTGTTTTAAGGATGACTTCGTTTTTCAAAACGCGTGAAGGAAATACCGGGCTTTCATTAATTCCCGAACCCCACGTGAAAAAAATAATAAGCAACCAAATGTACAAGGTGGCTCACACAAAAATTCCCTAGATTTAAAAATATTTATTCGCCGGCGTATTTTTATGACGACTGAAAATATTATATTTAAAATGATTAAAAAATAGGCTCATCTTCAAAAATGTAACTAATTTTTATTAATTTTTTCGTTGTAAATACCATTTTCGCAGTATTTGCTTATCCTAGCAAATTGACTCTGCAAAATAAATAGAAATAAAACTCAATGTTTCAGAATAATTAAACAATTTTTGCTTACCTGAAAATTCCGGGCGAATCTTGTAAGATCTCAAAGGTTGGTTTAACGATGCACCGCGCATAAACGTTTATGTCAAATTTGACTTTAGTAACGTTTGGTTACTTTTTTCAAAGCCTCCAACGTACAAATACAATAATTTACGCGGCAATTTTAAATTTAGTCACGTGGGGTTCGGGAATTAATGAAAGCCCTGTACATGCATTTTAAAAAGGCTACATATCGGAGATTTTCAAACGTAGGAGTCCAGATTTTTTTTTCCATGTATCGGATTGTTTACTTCCATGCCAACATTTATTTGCCCATTTAAAAATTATTCTGAAGTATGCTATGAAATACAGAATGTCCTAGGATACGTGGAACGATATACCGAGTGTCTGGGATAAGGGGCGAACATAGAAATTTAACATGTGAAATTAAATATGTGTAATTATTAGCTCCCCTATTCATTTTAGAGAAAAATCGTAAAGGAATATTTTTTAGAGTATTAAAAACTGTATTAAATGTATCGATTTAATTTACGTTTGTACCAGAATCCATATTATCGAAATGCTACCAAAGAAATTTAAATGATGAAAAATAATTAATGCATGCTTTTCGTTTGGGATAAATCATAATAATAACACGTAATTAGTGGAAGAAAGATAATTTATTCATTATCAAGATAATTTATAGTGGTGTCAGATTACAAACAGTTCGTGATTTATTTGTGTTTAAATTTTTATTTCACTGTATCTACGCCCAATGGGAAATGTTAGAGCAAGTACTCAAAAAGTCCTCCATTCTGGTGTAAACAATAACCTAATCTGTTATAAAATGCCTGCCTTACATTAGCCAACTGCTTATCTGTAATTAATCTGCAATCCACAAAAATTGCGCAAAGATTCAATATTTGGATGGCATTTTTTATTAATTTTGTTTTTCAGGTGACCCCGTAAAAATAAATCGCATGGTGTTAAATCAGATCTTGGTGGCCAGTTGATAGTGCCACCGCGACCAATCCAACAATTGGGAAAATTAGCATTTAAATATTCCCTCGCATTTAAACCATAATGGGCCGGACATCCATCATGCTGATACCATATCTCCTGATTTTCACGTACATCTTCTTCTAACGCAGGGCCAATCTGATAGATTAAAAGGTCTAAATAAGAATTCGAATTTAAATTTCCATAAATTTCAAATGGCCCAATAATATTATTCTTAACCCATTAAGTGCCTTTGATGCATACACGCAACATTATTATTTTTTTGTTAATTAAATTACTAACATAATGTGTACTATGTAAATTTTTAGGCATTCGTCGATTTTATATAAAAACGTGCAATATAAAGTTTAGAAAGAGTTTCCACTCCCAGACTAAGCATGAAGTAAAATTTCGAGTTTAGAAAAGCCCCGCGTAGAAAATTTGTCGAGGGTCGCGCCAGCGACCCGAGACAAATTTTCACGGGGCTTTTCTAAACTCGAAATTTTACTTCATGCGCCACGCGTATTAAACGCTGAAATATTGTGAAGTTAAAAATACACTAACATTTTTGTTTATGATGAATAATCAAAATATTTACAGCTTTCCTTATACACTTTCAAGTTAGGTTAAATAATATAATATTATTACACGGGGCTTTTCTAAACTCGAAATTTTAATGATAGTATTAATATATATTTCTTAAACTTTTTCAAATTCGTCCTTACCCTTAATTACAGTAGATTTATTAATACTTTAAGTTAACAATATTCTTTGCATGTAATATTAACAGTGTAACCGGTTAAGTAAACAGTTTTGTTTATTTTCTGAGAGAGACAGGGATCGAAGTACGGTGATTAGGCCTCATTGTGCTTCATCGACATCACAGCTGAAGATTTCCACTTTTTCCTTTTCGAATGCATTTAGACTTCTAATTTAACTCCTCTAAGGAAACCTTAATTTTGTACACTACTTTTATTTATTTTTTGTTTTGTTTCAAAGAAGAAAAACGCGAGTTTGGTTTCGGTTTTGATTTAACGTTGTGTTGCTTGCAGAACTTGGTGTTGTTTTGTAATTTTTGAAGATGCTTCGATGTTTCTTCGTTTGCTAGTCCCCTTCTTCCTCGCACTCTTGATTTATGGACAAATTCGAAGCGTACGTCGCGGTACAATCCGATACGCAAACCCTTTTGGAATGTAAAGTTTGTTCGGGATAGATCCACGGTTTGAAGTGCGGATTCGCCTGCGTCCTCTTCCATTGCTCGTATCCTTCGGCGGCCTTTTCCAATTTTTTCACAACTTTCGGCGCGAACTTTTGCGTCATTTTGTTTATCAGCCACGAGGGTAGTTTTCCCTTGCGCCACGCGTATTAAACGCTGAAATATTGTAAAGTTAAAAATACACAACCATTTTTGTTTATGATGAATAATCAAAATATTTACAGCTTTCCTTATACACTTTCAAGTTAGGTTAAATAATATTATATTATTTAACCTAACTTGAAAGTGTATAAGGAAAGCTGTAAATATTTTGATTATTCATCATAAACAAAAATGGTAGTGTATTTTTAACTTCACAATATTTCAGCGTTTAACGCGTGGCGCATGAAGTAAAATTTCGAGTTTAGAAAAGCCCCGTGAAAATTTGTCTCGGGTCGCTGGCGCGACCCTCGACAAATTTTCTACGCGGGGCTTTTCTAAACTCGAAATTTTACTTCATGCTTAGTCTGGGAGTGGAAACTCTTTCTAAACTTTATATTGCACGTTTTTATATAAAATCGACGAATGCCTAAAAATTTACATAGTACACATTATGTATAATTAAAAAAAAATGCACAGTATATCATACAATAAGTCATTCGTAGAAATCCTAAAAATAAGTGCACATTTAGTACCTAAAACCAAATATTAGAGTTATCTCTATAATTACTTGGCCGTTATTGGGTTAAAAATACCAGCCCAAATATTTATTTTTTGCGGAAACTGGGTTCTAGTTTCCTGGGTTCAGTATCGCGTGTTCTGTGTGTTGGGTTCCTTATTAACAGTGGACGTGCATTCATCAGTAAAACAGATAGACTGCAAAAAGTTTCGGTCTGTGTTTGAATGATCCTGCATTATTTCACAGAATACACGAGTGCTTTCTTCATCCACTAGGTGTATCTCCATGACATTGCAGTTTGTAGGGATGATATCCATGCTTCTTCAGAATCTTATGTACAAAGAATTTAGACACGCTGCACTCACGAGCAATACATCGTATGCTAGTTGTTGGTTCAGCATTTATCAAACCCAAAACTCATTTTTCCAATTCATTGTTGCATCTTCTGTTACGTTTGCCTGTAAGGTTAATGTTTTTAAATTAATATTTGGGCCCGCCGTGGCCGAGCGGTTGAGCCGCCGGTTTCGCCAATCGGTCACGGAGGTGATCTGGGTTCGATTCCCAGTGGAGGCGAGTAATTTTTCTAACGAAAAATACTCGTCTCCGGTTCCATGGATGTGTGTGAATGTGTTGTGACGTCCAAATATATAGTTGTAAGTTATACTTAATAACCGTTAGTGGCTGAATGGTTAAACCTATGCCAAAAAAACAAAACAAAAAATTAATATTTGTTGAAATTGGACTATTAAAATACCTTTTGAATCATCTGCCGCTATACTTGCTGCATTTTCAAACTTTTTCACAAACTTGGTAATTGTTGATACAGACGGAATTGGTCGATTGTTAAATTTAACCGAAAACAAGTCACGAACTCAGCGTAAACTGACGCCACTGTAAAATGTTTTTATATTGAATACCCTCTCTTCATTGGAATAATTCAGATTATTATTCATAACAATTATAATGCGTGAATTATGGCAAGGGTTTTTATTAAATGGTACATTGTTCAACTTATTTTTATTATTTTTCGGGTGGATTCTGGTACAAGCGTAAATTAAATGGATACATTAATACAGTTTTTAATACTCTAAAAAATATTCCTTTACGATTTTTCTCTAAAATGAATAGGGGAGCTAATAATTACACATATTTAATTTTACATGTTAAATTCCTATCTTCGCCCCTTATCCCAGACACTCGGTATAAACGTTTTTATTTTTGATTTTACAAAAAAATGTTACTCGTTATAAAATCGTCAAGGTGCTTTAAAAATAAAACCATTATTCACAGTATAAAATATACACGGTGTTCACACAGACCAAAATCTGAAAAAGTGTTTTAAAAACTTGTAATAATTACAAGCGAATAGTCACTTAAACAGTAAAATGTATGCTTATTGTAGCGGCGAGAACAGAAAAACAAATGAACATCGCGTTTAAAAGATATCCATATAATAAGATTAAAAATAATCAACACTTAAAATTTTGCATTATAATTGAAATAATTTGACGAGTAAAGCACTAATAACCTTTCTTCACACTTTTATTTGAATTACCAAATGTACATTTCGGACACAAAGTGACCATTATCAATGGACTAACACAGTGTTAATCCATTGATAATGGTCACTTTGTGTCCGAAATGTACATGTGGTAATTCAAATAAAAGTGTGAAGAAAGGTTATTAGTGCTTTATTCTTCAAATTAATTTCATCTTTACGTAACTCACAACCACTTTTTTATAATTGAAATAATAATACTATTTTTCACAAAATAAAATAAAATAAATGTAAAAAAATTGCAATGTATTTATTTATTTATTTTTTTTAAAATTATGAATTAAAAACAAGAACATTGTAACTTATTTGTTAAGAATGTTTCTATTTTTGCAGTTATAAGTGGGTTTCCTCTTCCTCCTCCTCTTTCCGCTCCTTTTTTAAATCTTATTTTTTCAGTGTTTGTAAACCACAATGTTCAATTGTTTTTCTGTGTTGACCATTTAAATGAGCATAAAATTTTCTATCAAAATGACTATATTTTTGCTTGAATTATAACATCTTTTGCAAACTTCTTTTTAGATTTTTGTATTTTATGAACACCCTATATAAGTTGAACTCCTGAAAAGAGGTTACATTTTACATTAAAAGCATCACCATGATTTTATAAAGAGTAAATTTAAAATACAAAAGTTAGTAAACAAAAAGAAAACCTTTATTGGCATAATGTTTACATCTTTATTAGCTACAACTAATTGCTACCCCCTCTCTTTCTCCTGTTTTCCTTCTCTTCCCCCAACTTCTCCAGCGTTCTTACCCCGGCACCATCCTCTCTCATTCATTCCGTCACTCTTCTATTCGATTTCTAAAAAAAATTAAGGGTCTAAAATTTAACAAATTTAACTACCTTTTGGTTATGTAAGCATGATTTTTGCCGTAGAAGTAGCCGTTTTCGACTTATTATCCGAGGAAATGGGAAATGTTCATAAAATACGCTAAATAAACATTCATGCCTATGCAAATTTGGTTTCAAACGGCCGTATTTCGGCAAGTTTTCGTCGTAGGAAGTTCTATAAAAAAGCATTTTGTAGATAAATGAATTGTCTATCCATCTTATTTTTTTGCCTTCAAGTCTTCTTTATAGAGTAATTTGTGCGTTAAGTGCGAATAAACGTAAGTTAGAAAAGTAACAAAATTGATTATTTTAAAAACAATGCTATTTCTGGTTCTATTAGTCGTACAAAGTTGAATAGAAAACGAAATTGTTCAGAATGTTATCAGCTACAATTTTGTATACCACATTTATTTTCGTAAAATGCATACTTTTAAAGTTAAGTTTGAAATTACACTAAAAAAGACTGTTATTCCTTACTTCACTTTTTATTTGTATCGTTAGATGTACATTTCGAGACACAAGGTGCTCATTATCAATAACAAACTGTTTGTTATTGATTTGTTGTTTCGTTTTTCAAAACGCGTGAAGGAAATACATGCATTTTAAAAAGGCTACATATCGGAGATTTTCAAACGTAGGAGGCCAGAAACTGTTTGTTATTGATAATGAGCACCTTGTGTCTCGAAATGTACATCTAACGATACAAATAAAAAGTGAAGTAAGGAATAACAGTCTTTTTTTAGTGTAATAATCACTTCACGTAAACTCAAAACCATACAATTATTTTCGAAATTCTAAAAAAATGCGTTTTTTTAAAATGGCGACGCCAGCCATGCCAAATTTTGTACGCAAAACATGAATTGCCATTTTGAACATCACAATACACCATCTCTTAATATTTCATCGATATGGAGATTTTTCGGAAGCTAAACCACGCAGGGACTGGGCTAATTGACATTTGTCACATTTTGATTGTAAGTCAATTGGTTAGCTGACTTTAGGCTATCATAGGACTTTGTTATAATATATCTTTATCCACTGTATTTTGACTATTGTGACATTATGACTGTAAGTCACTTGATTGACTGTCTTTTAACTATGATTGGATTTTATCATTAAATCGTTCTATTGGCTGTTTTTTTTTTCTATTGTGCCATTATAACCGTAAATCACTTGGTTCGCTGTCTTTTAACTTATTAGGATTTGACTGTTTTTTTTTTTTGTCTATGCTAGGATTTTAATATAAAATGTTGTATTTTGACTACTGTGACATTATAACTGTAAGTCTCTTGGTTGGCTGTCTTTTGACTATGCTAGGATTTTGTCATTTTATGACTCTATCGCCTGTATTTCGACTATTGTGATATTACGATTGTAAGTCACTAGGTTGACTTATTCGGATTTTGTCAGTAAATCACTGTATTTTCACTATTGCGATATTATGACTGTAATTCGCTTGGTTTACTGTTTTTTGATTATGATATGACTTTGTCATTAAATCACAATACCGACTGTATTTTCACTATTGTGACTTTATGACTGTAAGTCACTATATTGATTGACATTAGTCTATCGTGTCAACTAGACTGATAATAATAATAATCTTTGTTACGGAATCACCATTTTAAAGAAATAATACAAACAAAAATATACCAGTGTTACAATAAATCAATACATATGCAAAAAAGAAATTAAAAAGATATTAAAAAATAATTAATGCAAAAAATTAAATCACAGTTAAGAGATAACATAAAAATTAAAATAAATTCTTCAGTAATAATAACACTAATCGCCAATCAAAAAACAAATAATAAATTCAAAAATAATAAATATATTATTAGATGGTCATATTATTGTTTTTCTTTCTGACACAAATTTTGATAGTTGTGACATATTTTAAACTAACGAGTGTCTTCCACTCCCAGACTAAGCATGAAGTAAAATTTCGAGTTTAGAAAAGCCCCGTGAAAATTTGTCGAGGGTCGCTGCGCGACCCTCGACAAATTTTCACGGGGCTTTTCTAAACTCGAAATTTTACTTCATGCACCACGCGTACGAAACACTGATTTCAAGTAAAGTTCAAATATACATAAAAGGTTTGTAATTATGCCTATGTGAGTAACGTTTCCTTATAATCTTAATAAATAAATTTCACAAATAATTGATATTATATTTTTTAACGTAGGTTTCCACTCCCAGACTAAGCATGAAGTAAAATTTCGAGTTTAGAAAAGCCTGAAAATTTGGATTTGATAACATAAAAATTAAAATAAATTCTTCAGTAATAATAACACTAATCGCCAATCAAAAAACAAATAATAAATACAAGAATAATAAATATCTTATTAGATGGTCATATTATTGTTTTTCTTCATGACACAAATTTTGATAGTTGTGACATATTTTAAACTAACGAGTGTCTTCCACTCCCAGACTAAGCATGAAGTAAAATTTCGAGTTTAGAAAAGCCCCGTGAAAATTTGTCGAGGGTCGCTGCGCGACCCTCGACAAATTTTCACGGGGCTTTTCTAAACTCGAAATTTTACTTCATGCGCCACGCGTACGAATCACTGATTTCAAGTAAAGTTCAAATATACATAAAAAGTTTGTAATTATGCCTATGTGAGCAACGTTTCCTTATAATCTTAATAAATAAATTTCACAAATAATTGATATTATATTTTTTAACGTAGGTTTCCACTCCCAGACTAAGCATGAAGTAAAATTTCGAGTTTAGAAAAGCCTGAAAATTTGGATTTCAGGCTTTTCTAAACTCGAAATTTTACTTCATGCACCACGCGTATAAACCACTTTTAAAGTAAAGTTGAAAATATATACTGCTGAGATGTGATAGATATTTACTAAGATATAGCGAAAAAATGCAAAAACTATTTATTTTGTGAATATTTTGTAAATGTGATAATAATAATAATAATAAAAGTATAACAAATTTAATTTGAAACACTTTTCCATATTCTTAATATTTAAATCATAAAAAAAACATATCAAAAATTGAAACAATCGTTTGGAGCTGAACCGGAAACCGCAAAAAACCGTTATATATTTTCCGGAACGAAAATCGAAACCGAACCAATATATATTTTATTAATTGAACCGGAACGCAAAAAATAACGGTTCGAAGCTCTGATTTTCACTGGCGATTGATTAACTAGAATTTTCGCGAAATCCCCGGATTCTTAAATTAAAAAGTTAAGAACGTTATTAAAAAGTAGAACAAACAATAAAAATTATTGTTTTGAAAATAAAAAATCGAGAGAACAATAAAAATTCAAACCCGTGGGAATTTGTCTCGACGATTGTTTCCAACCACACAAAATAGTTGCGAACGGGGTATTGTTAAATAACGGCCGTTCGGGTTAATTAATTTATTGTTTGTGCTGTGCGTGCGTTGATTTGTGTACACACAATCCTATATTAATCATAGTAATGAGTTGGGAGAAGTTTGCCGTTCCTGAAATGGCTGAATAGTAAAATTTAGTTTAGTATATTTTATTGTGTGGGATGGATTAATTCGTTCTCGAAGAAGAAACTCTAGTTTACAAATAAAAACTCACAGATAACTAACTATACAGACAGTCCATAGGATAGGGAATCCAGGAAAGCAAATAATGGTTAAAATAAAATTTTACAGTGGCATCTCCATTAACAATTTAATTATAAATTAGATATAAAATTTCTAAATTTAAAGTACGCTATTAATTGATAGATTCTATTATTTTATATAAACATAAAAGTCTCCTAAATTCCAAAAATTGTCCGCAATAAATTGTTGATTACATTTTTTGCACGTCCAAATAATTACATTGGACGGACTGTTTTTATAACAGGGTTGTTATGTTTAAAACACTTTTTTAAACATGTTTTATACGGTTTTGTTTTAAACATGTTTTGTACGTTTTTGTTTTAAACATGTTTTAAATGTTGAATTCGTTTAAAACATGTTTTAAACGTTAAATTTGTTCAAAACGTTTTTTTATTGACTTAAATTATCTGTACTATATACTACTTTATTAAGATTTTTTTGTTTACGTTTTTAGAATGAACTGAAAATTTATTTATTTATTTAACGGTTTCACCTTTTACAATAGTGTATACATATATATAGAACTTTAACGCAACAATAATGTTCCACAAAAATATAACAAGTGGGTTGTGAATATACATAATATAAATCAAACACAAGTTTAAAGTAACTAATTAAATATAATATATAAAATTACGAAAAAACTATTCGTGAATTCGTGACCTAAACGTTACATATACTTTAATAGAGCGTTGTAACAAATCAAATTAAATAAGATTTTAAATATTTCATTGTATAATTCAATATCCGGAGGTGTATTTGCACGGGAAGTAGTTGTTTCAATGGATATTTATCGTCTTAAATTGTCTTATTAATTAAGACACTGTTTGCATTTTCACGAATAGTTTTTTCGTAATTTTATATATTATGTTTAAAGTGTGCAAACTATAAGAAGCGTAAGCTTATTTTCTCGAATTCAAATAGTTTTGAATTTGAATTTATCTTGTTTTAACTAATTAAAGTAAAAATAAAAGAAATAAACAATAGTAGCACTATAGCAAATGAATAATATAGAAATAAATTGTATCTCAACTAAGAATTGAAAAATCAATAGATCTTAATTGAGATTTGAAGGCTGTAAATGAAGTCCCAAAGAGAGTGATGGTTCTGAGTCGATCAATTATATTATAATGTCCCATCATTCTGCTCAATGGACTATTTCTGCCAAAGTTTGAGCGGTGAAAATGCTCACGAAATGTTAGGCTAATACGTGTATTGCTAGGCACGTTGAAATTAATTAAATGGAGCAACTCAGAGCAGTCTATTATCGAATTTACAATTTTGAATAGAACACAGAAATCAAAATAAATGCGCCTATTTTCAAGGCTGGCTAAGTTAATTGTAACCAGCATATGAGTGCGACTATAATTTATTCTTAAAATGCCAAATTTGTAACTAATATTTAATAGGAATTTGTTTTGCACTCGTTCGATTTGGTCTTTACGGTTGGAATAATGTGGAAACCATATACATGACGCGTATTCTACTTGAGTGTTCTTACTAATGTGATATAAAGTAATTTTTGTGTGCGAATGGAAAAGTTTGTACCATACCTAAAAATAAAGCCTAAAGTTTGCATGGCTTTACAACAAATGTTATCAATATGCTTCGCAAAACACAAACGACAATCGAAGGTTACACCCAAGTCTTTAATGTGTTTTACTGTTGATAAAAGTTGATTATCAATATAATAATGGTTTTCGGATATGTGACCTCTGCCAAACGATATTGCATAACATTTATTGATATTCAGAAATAGAGAATTATCACAGCACCATTGATGTAAATGATCAAGATCGGATTGCATCAATATCCGGTCAGCAGGATTGTTAATAATACCAAAGATCTTTAGATCGTCAGCAAACAAGAGTAACTTGCAATGAACAGCGTAACTGGTAATGTCGTTAATAAATAATAGGAATATAATAGGGCCACAATGGGATCCTTGAGGGACACCAGAAGTTACCGTAATTGGATTTGAAACAAAGCTGTTAAGTTTCACAAATTGTTGCCTATTATTTAAGTAACTGAACAACGACTTTGTTTGTTTTTGTTTCTTAAGACATTGTCCCAATTTATAGTCGATAAGTAATCATTAATGATAATGTAATTGGCAGCTTTAAAATCATATTCGAAGCTATCGAGTTCAAGATTACCTGTCGGATTCACACTGCAATTTAATGATATTGTGTAGGCAATATGATGAATACTACACGGTGCAATTGGATCATGCGACGAAGGTCGTTAAATTGGAAAATGCCACATCTAGATAGATACCACGGCTGTTAGGCAATGGATTTACTTGCGGCAAGTTGTGATACTCTAGACATTCGGCTAGTAGTTGGGCCTGCTTACAGTGATTGGCGTCCGATAAGATTGATTTACCGTCATTGTTCCATGATGCATTAGGCAAATTTAAATCGCCACACAAAAAATACGTATAATCAGTGTACTGACAACAGACATATTCAATCACCGAGCAATACGTTTCATACATAGTCAGATTTGATGCGGGAGGAATATACGCTGCTGATATGATTAAATTGGCACCAACTCGAACAAACACAGCTTCAATAGTGGTAAAAATATCAATATAATTGCTCTGAAGGTGTGATCGAACTGCGATTAAAACTCCACCTCCTCGACTCTTATTGCTCGAAACTAACTCTAAAATTTAGATTATCGAGTTATTTTCAATTGAAAGTCAAAAACGTAGAACTTTATAGAAATATTTAATGAAATTAATGTTTTAAACATTAAAAACATGGAAATTCTATAAGAAATTTTCATAAAATTTCGTGTGAATATTAAGAAGACATAGTTCTTTTAGAATATGTGAAAAACAAAAAATATGCGATCGACAGTTTTCGAGTTATTTTCAATTGAAAATCAAAAAAGTAGAATAATATGGAAATATTTAGGCAAATAAAGTCGAGTTTTTCAATATAATTGTCGAAAAATATCCAAAAACATCGAAACTGGTAAAACCAAAAAACATAATGTCAACAAAAATTATAATAGACAAAAATGTTCAAAAACACCAAAATTGTAAACTTAAACACGTAAAATAAATTTGTTGTTCAAATTTAGAACAAACACAAATTCTTGTGCGGTTAAAAACCAAGTTTTATACAATCAATATAAAATTTACTTAATTTATTTCCAGTTGCATATGCTTTACAAAAAAATAAATTATGCAAAATATTAAGCCAAAGTTGAAATTATGCAATAAATTCAACGATTTTAGAAGAATGTTTATTTTGTAGAATTGTAATTGTAATGTAATTCAACGGATTATTAAATCAACCTATAATTCATAGAATGTATACAGAAATAAATAAACTTCAATTGGCCGTAATGGAAATTTAAATATCCTCACTGGATTTCCGAAAACATCAATTTCAATTTCAATTTCAATTTATTTAGTGTTAAAAGCATAGCTGTACACACGTCAAAACATACATGTAATAGTATAAAATCAGGTAATTACAAGACATAGAAGCACAGACATTTTTTACATGATCAGCGCATAATAGTATTTTTACGAAACACAAGACCGTCACAAGTCACCGTTCAGAAAGTCATTTACACTGTAATAGGACCCTGAACACAGTAATCGTTTCACTTGTGATTTAAACATTTTTATGTTTAAAGATTTTATATGAGCCAAAGTTAAAATTAACAATTTTGGAATAATGTTTTCTTTTCTTCATACAATCTACTTAAAATTAATTGCACCTACATCTTATAGAAAGAAAATATAATTATCTTGACGTATTTTCCGAAATATTCAGCCTAAGTTGAAATCATGCAATAAAATGAACATTTTTGGGGCAGTGTTTGTTTTCTTTAAAAAATTGTAAAAAATTAAAATTTTACACCATCAACGTGAAATTGACAGAATTTACTTAGAATGAATTGCACTTACATCTTATAGAAAGAAAATTATATTATCTAACCACATTTTCTTAAAATATTTAGTCAAAGTTAAAATGATGCAATAAAATTAACAATTTTGAGAGAATGTTTTCTTTGAAAAAATTGTAAAAAATTTGAAATTTATACAATCAACATTAAATTAACAGAATTTACTTAGAATTGATTGCACTTACATCTCATAGAAATAAAATTAAATTATCTCTCCACGTTTTCCAAAAATATTCAGCCAAAGTGGAAATTATGCAATAAAATCGACGATTTTAGGTGAATGTTTTTATTAACAATTGTAAAAAAATAACAGATTATCATATAAATATAAAATTCTTAGAATCTACACAGAAACGAATAAACTTCGATTGGTTATAATTGAAATTTGAATATCTTTGCTGGATATTTCAAAAATATCAATTAAGTTTCAAGTCAAAGTCCGTGTTTTATTGATTAATAAATTCTCTAAAAATGATCGCTCAAATAATTAAGCGCAACTCTTTCCACGAACTTCACATTTTCTGAAAACGACAGTTAAAGAATGTGGCTTTGAAGTGACGTAACGCTCGATTGATTTTAAACTTAAATAAAGGCTTAAATTTGAAGTCAAAGTCTATGTTTTATTAATTAGTTAATTAAACAATGCTTGTTTAAATAATTAAGCGCAACTTTGTTCACGAAATTGATATTTTCATTAAACAAAAAGCGAACTACAGCCGAAGAACGTGGCTTTCAAGTGACGTAACGCTCAATTGTTTTCACACTTAAACCGAGGCTTAAATTTCAAGTTAAAGTCAGTGCAATTTCACTCCGTGTTTAAATGATTGTTAAATAAAAATATGCTCGTTCAAATAATTAAGCGTAACTTATTCTACGGATTTGATATTTTATGAAACAAAAGGCAGACGAGAGCCGAAGAATGTGGCTTTGAATTGAAGTAAAGTTCAATTGTTTTCAGGCTTAAACCAAGGCTGAAAATTAAATCAAAATCACTGCTTTTTTGCCGAGTCAATTAAATTTAATAAAAGCAAAAATAAAATGGATGTATAGGAATGAATATTAATTTAAATAAAAATCACTTAGTTTGTTTCACAAAATATTATTATTATTATTACATTATTTTGTGAAACAAACCAAGTGATTTTTATTTAAATTATTATTCATACATATATATTTAATTATGTTTCGCCAAGTGATTAATGAGAACATAGTGGAAGATAAAAATGGATGGCTCAAATAAATAAGAATCAAACTTTCATGTAACGTAACGTTCAATTATTTTTACGCTTAAATCAATGCTTTAATTTTTAGCCGCGTTTTCATTATTTATAAAAAAAATATCTATATTTTACAAAAATCCAGGATAACTTTTTTAAAAACTCGACATTTTTATATGTCAAAAAAAAACTACAAATAAATATATTTGTAGTTTTCTAAATTTTATTATTATTAATATTATTCATTTAAACATTCAATAATATTTGTTTGTTGAGACTAAGTTTTTTTGCTCTCTCAAAAATAAACTGAAATTTTCATTTCACGAAACCGAATGAAAACAATTGCTAAAGATCGGCACTTAGAGATTATCCGAAAATCGAACGTATCGAACTTGAGCGGAAGCTTGAATTTTAAGTTAATATTTTCGAATTAAAATTGGTTTGTTGAATCAAACGGTCGTAATTTTAACCTCTTGTAATTTATTGCCCAAGTAATGAATTTTATTTAATCGCACGTGACAGTAACGAGCATTCTTTGCTCTCGCGATTTCTGAAGGGTTCATGAAAATCCGACGTTTCGGTAATTATTCACAATTTTTTCAAAACGCAACAAAAACGTTTACTTTTATATTGGGATAAAAGTGAACGTTTTTGTTGCGTTTTGAAAAAATTGTGAATAATTACCGAAACGTCGGATTTTTTTCATTTACTTATTAATCAACTTTAACCACCTGTAGTTTATTTCTAAAGTAATGAATTTGATTTATATATACAAATATCTTTATTGAAGGAATTTATGTACATTACATTATTCTTTAATATAATACGATCTTGTATTCTCCTATCATAGGCTATCGACCCGAGGTCTTTCTGCCATTGTTTTAGTAAGTGCTTGTGCTTTTGAAGTATGTTATGAATACTTGATGAATGAATAGTATGAATAAATGCCGTCCTAGTTAGTAGGTGTTTCTAAGATGAAGTGAATTTGATTTATTTCTACGTGACAGTAAAATGCATTCTATCCTCTAGCGATCCCTGAAAAGTTCATAAAAATCCGACGTTTCAGTCATTTTTCAATTTTTTTTTTTAAACACAGCATTAATGTGATTTAAACGCGTTTTAAACATGTTTGTTAAACACGTTTTAAACGTGTGTTAAACATGTTTTAAGCACGTTTTAAACATGCTTTTAATTGTTAACGTTTTAAATTTCAATGAAAAAAAAAACACCTTTTGTACAAAAAAAAGTTTTAATTAAAATTTAAAAAAACGTTTTTTTTAACACTGCTTTATAATTGCCTGTAGTTCTCGAAGAAGAAACTCTCTAAATGGTGACAGCGAAATTTAGAGATATCAATATTGTTTACCCTTTATATTCAGAAAATGTGTATAATCGATTATTTCAGTACTTTTTGTTTTGAATGTAGCAATGTGTATTTAATTAATAGATCAAACAGCACATGTTGTGTATCTTTTTTGGGTGCTCCCTTTTGCGTCTAATCCTCCTAAAAGGAACACGTGTTTACATTCCCATGTCTGTGATAAAAGTTCCCTAAGTGGATAATTGCCTCACTTACTTCGCCGCCCTGCTGCTTTAATGAGTTTATTAAAATTCTGCGACAAAGAGGGTATCATAATCCCTCTGCTAGAGGTAAATGGATGGTTTTAATCTTTTATTCATAATATTGCAAAATTCAATATTATAGCACGGCAAATTTAAGTTGGACAGAAGATACACAGAAGATTTTTTTAGTAGATTTTTTCTTACAAAAATGCATATGAACAAAACATAAATTACATAATTATTTCTTTTGTTTATAGAAAAATTTAAAAAGTTACTATCCGAGTTTCCAACTGAAAGAAGAAGTGTTTGAATTAGTCTTTGTAAGACAAATTAGTTGTATTAAATTGCGAAAAGAATCGTACTTGTAATATTTTAAAAATTACGTTATTCGTTAGAAATCGTTGCTTATTACTTTGAGTTAATCATGTATAGTATGAATAAAGTTATACGTCTCTTGACAATTTCTAAATATTTCGATAAATATTTATTCATGTGTAGTAAACTGGATATTGAATTGCACCTAATGCTCTCGAGATTAAAAAGTAAACCAAGTTACGTGCACGGGGATCCGATGGAAGTTTGTGCACGAATACACATCACGTTGTACGAGTCACCTTTTATTTTATTTATTTGCAACCGGGAAATTCCTATTAACGAGGGATAAATCAATAATTTACCTATGTGGAAAGTTTACCAAGTCGAAATATCACAAATTGCAGTTTACCTGTTCATTTTCTCCAGTGGCGCATTCAGGATTTCGTCCTGGGGGCAGTCATTACGAATCAAAGATTTAAAATGAAATACGATCAAGTTTTTCGAAATATTTAAATGTGTCTAAATTACTGAAGTTATGCACTTATATTATATTTACTTAAAAATTAAGAAAGAGTTAAAGAAATTGATAAAAAATCGACAAAATTAGCATTGATAAAAAATCGACAAAAATCTTGTAAACTGATAAAAATCTTAACACATTTAAACCTGACGGACATCGTTGCCAGAGGCGAGTTGTCTTGGGATGCTATATATGGCTCCACTCATAATAAGTGAAAAGGAGAAAAAACAAATATTCATCATTAACAATGAAAATCGTCGATAAGAGACTAAATATTTTATTCTGTGCTGTTCTTTAAAGAAGTACTTACGTGTTTTTGCACTTTAGAATAGTTCAGTGTTTTATACGTCGAGTTTTGAAAAGCCTGAAAATTTGGTTTGGTCACGTAGCACACACTGAACTGTTGCGAAGTTAAAAATATACTGCTAAACTAGTATGCTAAACCAGTATATTTTAAACTTCACGTTAAATCAGCGTTGTATACGCCTGGCGTATGAAGAAAAATTTCGAGTTTAGAAAAGCATGAAAATTTGGTTTGGTCGCGTAGCGCTACGCGACCAAACCAAATTTTCAGGCTTTTTTAAACCCGAAATTTTACTTCATTCTTAACCTGGAAGTGGAAAACACTCGTTTAAAGCTTTGAATTAAACTTTTTTAAAAAACAATGACTCATGATTTTGATTGTTTTCGTAGGATTCTAGGATTTTCATTCATTTTCAAAAATGTCATTTAAATTTTCCTATTTTAACCAATATCTGTGATTTTATAACTTTTCGTGAATTTTCTAGGATTTCATCAACTTATAAAATATTTTATCAATTTCATTTATTTGGTGCATTTTAATAATTATATAAATTTCGTTAATTTAATTAGTTGATTAGTTTGATTGATAACGCAATATTCAGGGATTTTTTTAAACCTATCAAGAATTTTTGCTGTAAATTTACAGATATTCGTTGTTATTGTAAAATCTTTTATTCTGAAGCTTCTTACAAGTGTTTCTAATCTCAGATTAAGGATGAAGTAAAATTTCGAGTTTACAAAAGAGTGAAAATTCGCGTAGCGAAGCGGGGCGACCAATCTAAATTAGGCTTTTTTAAACTCTAAACATACTCGAAAACAAATGAGTTTAGAAATCAAAATATTTTTTGACTGTCCGCTTCACATGAGATGCCCCATGTAGGAAAATCATTTGATAAAAAGGGGAATTTTATTTGATACATAGTGAAAATATAATAGAAAACGATGTAATATACTGAAAAATGTAAAAAATGTTTTATAAAAATATATAATTTTATTTTTGAGTTACAAAAAGTGCAAAGGACAAAGTTTTACACAGTTTTACACAGTTTTACACTGAAATAAATTCTTTAGAATTTTTGTTAAACAACCGAGAAGAGTTTTTTTACTTTCCCCTATATGCAAAACAAAGGGAAAGTATTGTTTTTTAAATCGATAAGCTTTCTATTACGATAGTAGTTGTGACATTTTGAATCTTAATAAATTGCTTGACTATCTTTGGACTGTCATAGGATTTTGTCATATTATATCTTTATTGACCGTGTTTTGACTATTGTGACTTCAAGTTCATTGACTGTCTTTTGACTATAGATTTTGTCTGATTATGTCTCTCTATGGACTGTATTTCGACTATTGTGATATTATGATTGTAAGTCACTTAAATCACTATATCAAATACAGAGTGCATCATTTTTGATGGTATTTTCAAGTATAGTACCACTTTTATGAATAAAATAACTTCTTTATTTATAAAGATATTGACATGCTGTAAAAACTTTCGTATGCTGTTTTTTAAGTAGAATACGCTGACGATTATTTTGGAAAACTTACATAAAATGCAATCGCCTAAAGTCAAGGCAAACTATAATTAGTATTTAAAATAACACAACATTATGTTATATCTCATAATGGTTAAATTTAAGACAAAATCTGATATAATCAGCATGTGTTGTTAAATAAAAAAGTTATTTCAATATATCAAAATGGCCAAATTTCGAGTTTTCACGTATAACTCGAAAACAATTGAAGATAGACAAATTTTGATTAGACACATGAAATAAGCTTTAAAAAGAGCTCTGGATGTATATATTAGTTTATGTCTGTCATTCATATTCATGGTACTTTACTTGAAGAAACCATCGAAAATGTTGCACCCTACACAGTCAATATAGTAATTTAATAACAAAATCCTAATAAGTTAAAAAGACAGGCAACTAAGTGACTTACATATTACCAGAATACAGTCCATAGAGACATAATCTAAGTTTTATTCATAAAATGAATCTAAAAACGAGGATAATTATTAGAGGCCAATATCAACCAATAGCCAGAAGTTCTTAAGGCAAAACCCTATCATGGTCAAAAGACAGTCATCAAAGTGACTTACAGTCATAATGTCACAATAGTCACAATGTGATTTAATGACTGTAAATCACTAAGTTGACTGAGATAAGTCTATCGTTTCAGCTTGACATAAGTCGGAGCTAGCCGACATTTGGTCCAGCTTGTTAACTTGACATAAGTCATCGTTAGCCGATATTTGGACTATAATGACAGTTGACATACCAGTCGGTGCCAACCGACATTTGGACTATATTAACAGTTGACATAAGTCGGCGGTAGCCGACATTTAAACTATAATAACAGTTTACATAAGTCGGCGCCAGCCGACATTTAGTCCATCGTGTCAACTTGACATAAGTCGGCGTTAGACATTTGTCCTATAACGACAGGTGACATAAGCCGACTTTTAAACTATAATGACAGTTGACGTAAGTCGTGCTAACTTGACACGGATTTGTATTAAACTATAATGAGATCGCTATGTTATTGTTTTTCTTTGTGATAGTTACGATACACATTTTAACAGTTGTGATGTATTTTAAACTAACGGGTGCCTTCCACTCCCAGATTAAGCACGAAGTAAAATTTCGAGTTTAGAAAAGCCCCGCGTAGAAAATTTGTCGAGGGTCGCGAAGCGCGCAGCGAATCATAATAATAAAAGTAGAATAAATTAAGTTTGAGCAACTTTACATATTGTTAATATTTAAATCATCATATCTTTAACGGCGAAAGTGCTTGATGGACACATCACAATTTTTTTTTTATTGCAATGGTTAGATTTTTTTAATTTTCCATAAAACAGAAATTCTATGTGAATTTAACCGTTTATCAATATGTTATAGTTTTCAAGTAGTGGTCGGTATTACATTGATTGACTTGTGGACAGTAAATTGATTTGTTAATAATATTAATTAGTTGCAGTTTTAATAAATCTTGAAAAACAACTTTTGGCTATTGCTTGATATTGGCCTCTAATAATTAACCTCGTTTTTAGATTCATTTTGTGAATAAAACTTACATCGACTATCTTGAGGAATGATATAAATGGCTCATCTATAATAGGTAATATAACTATACTTGCGTTCAAAGCCGTAGCCAGGGAAGTGATATGGGGGTCAAAAATTCATTGTATGCAGTGCTCTGAATAAAAAAAAAATGATTTGCGCCTTCAAAATTCGAGCGCCTGGAGCAATTTGCTCCAACTGCTCCACGGTAACTACACTATAGTGACATTATAATCCATTGATTCTGATAAACTAGTTTCCGTACTAAAATTACATTTCATACAAATTCACTTCTAAACAGTACTTATTACTTATTTAAAGTAATTCAAGCTCAAATCAACCAATCATTCAATCAGCCCCTAACCCACACAATTCTACGAAAAATTGATCACCGATCCATTACATTGCGCAGCCCGCTGATTATTGATTAACAAGATTTAGTCGGAAAACTAATCAAAACCCCCAAAAGCGACCGTTTTCACACATGATTATTATGAATGTCGCTATCGCACTTCCTGGACGATGTTTGTAATTTCGCGTTGATAACATGAGATTATTGTAACGGTTTCGCAATTGTGTAATAGTTTAGTGTTTTCGCGTTTAATGCCCGGCGTGCATTCCTTTCGGCATTATAAATGTTATGAACATAAACGAACTGTTCGGCTCGATTGCGTTTATTGGCATTTGTTACGCTAATTTCCTACTGTTATTTATATTTATACAGGAGATGTGTACCATTAGAGATTTCCTCTATTCTTTCAAATTCATAACTGTTCAAATTGTTATTACATTTTATACAGTTAACTCGTTGGACAATTAATGCAATTACAATTTATTATATATAATTATTAAAATAAAGAGGCATACAGCGTTAAAATGCTTGGCACCAAAAACGTTGAACTTGAGTTCAAGCTGAACTAGAGTTCAAGATGACAGTTCCTATTGTTCTAATGTCGAGTTCAGAGTTGAACCAGTACAACGCGTTTGATGCAACTGGCCTTTAATCTTAGTTTCAATAAAACTACACTGCTTTCTCAAAAGGTAAGGTATATATAACCATGGGCGCCCGCACTTATGGGCAAGGGGGGCACTTGCCTTTTCCCCCCTCTCCTATTGTTCTAATGTCACTTTGAACTCGAGTTCAGAATTGAACCAGTACAACGTGTGCGCCCGCATATATGGGCATCTGATTTCTCAATTATTTATTACAGTACGCTGAAAATTTACCAAATATATTTAAATATACATACATAATCAATATATTTTGAGCTTTAGAATAAATCAGTGTTTTGTACGCGTGGCGTGTGAATTAAAATTTCGAGTTTAGAAAAGCCTCAAAATTTGGTTTGGTCGCTTCGCTTAGAAAATTTGGATTTCCAAATACAATTTTTCAGGCTTTTCTAAACTCGAAATTTTACTTCATGCGCCACGCGTATAAAATACTGATTTGAAGTGAAGTTCAAAATTTAGATTACTTATATAGTTTAATATTTCTGATTTTAATTTAGGAAATTTCTGATGTCTGGCATCGATGGCAGCCCTTAGCTTGATGAGCTGTCAATCTAAAATAGAAACATGTTGCAACATTTATTTTTGATAAACCGATCAAATTATTTTTTGGGTATTTTAAGGATGTTCTGCAAGGAAATAAGAATAAATCGGCGAACGCCTTAAATTGTACAGCATATACATTAACTATATTTAAAAAAAAATCCAGTATGTCATATAATAAGCTATTCATAGAAATCATATAAAAAGTGTAGATTTTTACCTGAAATCAACTTTTAGAGTTAACTCTATAATTGCTCGGCCGTTAATATGTTAAATAAACTATACGGAAATTAACGGCGATTCTATTAATAAGGCTGTATACTTTTAATTAAAATGCGAGTATCAATGTCCCAAGTTTTTAAGTCAATTAACACGGCACGGCAACATCGCAAACCATCGTTTGAATTTCAAACAGCCGTAAAGTTGGCCACATAAATACTCGTGATTTTTTCTAATTATCATACACAGATTTGTATTTTCAAAATTACTCTTAAATGCAAAATACTGATCATAATTATGACAAAACTAATACTCTTATTCTGAAAATAAATTAACAAGACACAAGACTTCAATCTTTAGCTAGAATTACGAATTATGTGTGTAACATGAAGTTGGCGACAGAGCTGGGACGAATCCTCGTAAAAAGGATTCGAATCAAGAATCCGAATCACCTAATATGATTCGAATACTCGAACAAAAGATTCGTAAGAGATAAATATGATTCGAATCAAAGATTCGAATCCTGTTTTTTCGAATCATGAATACAAATCCTTTGAGGATAAATTTGATTTTATTGTTTTTTTTGCAACCATTAATATATAAATATCGTTACTAGTTGTTTTAACAAAAATATTAAAAACCTAATTATTTATTATTAACACTAAACATTGTTGATAACAGACTAAATATCTGATTCCCTGTTACTCTGATTAAAGATGTATTTCTGTGTTTCTGAACTTTACTTTAAATCACTAGTTTGTACGCGTGGCGCATGAAGTAAAATTTAGAGTTTAGAAAAGCCCGAAAATTTGTCGGGTTCGGATTCGTTACATTATTTTAAGAGGATTCGTATTCGAATCCAAATGTGGGTGATTCGAATCCTTCTAAAAGGATTCTAATATTTATAAAATGGATTCGAATACTTACAAAAGGATTTGAATCGTCAAAACTAATTCGAATTAGTTGTAAGGATTAACATGAAAAATGTCTTTTGTGTGTTTTTAAATTTCTCGTTAAATCACTGTTTTATACGCGTGGCGCATGAAGTAAAATTTCGAGTTTAGAAAAGCCCGAAAATTTGTCTCGGGTCGCTACGCGACCCTCGACAAATTTTCACGGGGCTTTTCTAAACTCGAAATTTTACTTCATGCTCAGTCTGAGAGTGGAAAACGCTCGTTAAAAGTTATAAAACAAGCTCTTTTGAAAAACAACGGATGTCGGAAAATTTACAGCTTATGCATATATTTACCTAAAAGAAAATGTTTACGTTGTTTTTCTTAGAAGAGTTCAATTTGCAGCTATAAACGAGTGTTTTCCACTCCCAGACTAAGCATGAAGTAAAATTTCGAGTTTAGAAAAGCCCCGTGAAAATTTGTCGAGGGTCGCGCAGCGACCCGAGACAAATTTTCTGGGCTTTTCTAAACTCGAAATTTTACTTCATGCGCCACGCGTATAAAACAGTGATTTAACGAGAAATTAGAAACACACAAAAGACATTTTTCATGTTAATCCTTACAATTAATTCGAATTAGTTTTGACGATTCAAATCCTTTTGTAAGTATTCGAATCCATTTTATAAATATTCGAATACTTTTATAAGGATTCGAATCACCCACATTTGGATTCGAATACGAATCCTCTTAAAATAATGTAACGAATCCGAATCATGAATCCAGTTAAACTAAAGTATTCGAATGCCTCTTTTGAATCCTCTAAAAGGATTCGAATCCTGAATGATTCGAATCCTGCCCAGCTCTGGTTGGCCATATACTCGTGCTTTGTTTAAATATAATTCAATCTACCTAGCGTCAACAGTAAACAACTGGATTTCAAACGAGCAATGTTGCCAAACGTATCATGCTCTAATTGGATATAACGAATAACTTTTGCTCTGTGTACTTAATATTTTGTAGTATTTGTTTAAGTATATAATAATTTATAGTTTTTTAAAGATTTGTTTTTTTTAAATTTATATTTCTATAATAATTCAATGATTACTCGAACAAAGGATTCGTAAGAGATAAATATGATTCGAATCAAAGATTCGAATCCTGTTTTTTCGAATCATGAATACAAATCCTTTGAGGATAAATTTGATTTTATTGTTTTTTTTGCAACCATTAATATATAAATATCGTTACTAGTTGTTTTAACAAAAATATTAAAAACCTAATTATTTATTATTAACACTAAACATTGTTGATAACAGACTAAATATCTGATTCCCTGTTACTCTGATTAAAGATGTATTTCTGTGTTTCTGAACTTTACTTCAAATCAGTGGTTTGTACGCGTGGCGCATGAAGTAAAATTTCGAGTTTAGAAAAGCCCGAAAATTTGTCTCGGGTCGCTGCGCGACCCTCGACAAATTTTCACGGGGCTTTTCTAAACTCGAAATTTTACTTCATGCTCAGTCTGGGAGTGGAAAACACTCGTTAAAAGTTATAAAACAAGCTCTTTTGAAAAACAACGGATGTCGGAAAATTTACAGCTTATGCATATGTTTACCTAAAAGAAAATGTTTACGTTGTTTTTCTTAGAAGAGTTCAATTTGAAGCTATAAACGAGTGTTTTCCACTCCCAGACTAAGCATGAAGTAAAATTTCGAGTTTAGAAAAGCCCCGTGAAAATTTGTCGAGGGTCGCGCAGCGACCCGAGACAAATTTTCTGGGCTTTTCTAAACTCGAAATTTTACTTCATGCGCCACGCGTATAAAACAGTGATTTAACGAGAAATTTAAAAACACACAAAAGACATTTTTCATGTTAATCCTTACAATTAATTCGAATTAGTTTTGACGATTCCAATCCTTTTGTAAGTATTCGAATCCATTTTATAAATATTCGAATCCTTTTATAAGGATTCGAATCACCCACATTTGGATTCGAATACGAATCCTCTTAAAATAATGTAACGAATCCGAATCATGAATCCAGTTAAACTAAAGTATTCGAATGCCTCTTTTGAATCCTCTAAAAGGATTCGATCGAATCCTGCCCAGCTCTGGTTGGCCATATACTCGTGATTTGTTTAAATATAATTCAATCTACCTAGCGTCAACAGTAAACAACTGGATTTCAAACGAGCAATGTTGCCAAACGTATTATGCTCTAATTGGATATAACGAATAACTTTTGCTCTGTGTACTTAATATTTTGTAGTATTTGTTTAGATATATAATAATTTATAGTTTTTTAAAGATTTGTTTTTTTATTTATATTTCTATAATAATTCAATGAAGTCAGTTATTTTATAATAATTAATTATTGACAAACATCATTATCCCCAATTGTAAACCTTATATATTCTGTTTTCTGTTAAATAAAAGTACATTTTTACATTCCCGCCATTGAAAAGTACAAGTTTAAAATTCCTGCCACTGGAAAAAAGACATTCAGCAACGTTGAGGTCTTGGAATTAAGTTATTTACCGTTTCCGCTAGGTGGCAGCATAGTCGGGACTTCGAAATACAGGATAACCGACGATGCTACTAACTATTAAATAATACATGGTAACATTAACAATTAACGTTTACTTTACTTACACAAGATTAATAAATATTTTAATCGTAATTATTTTTTATTTAATAATTGCCCACCTGCACCGACTTTGATTAACTTTTGAATTTACTAACCACGATTAACTCGACCTATTTCTGTTACACCGTGTGCTGATTTACTAATCAGCCTCCATAAAGAAATTATGAAGATTCTCTCCTTATGGCACAGATTCCGGCGTTGGCGTTCGTTTTTTCCCCTATCAAATGCTTCTCGTGATGGCAGCGTTTTGGGGGGCTTGGATGTCTTTTATTCCCGTCTACTGGTGGATTTTCCGTAATAAAGATAACACGCGTTTTTCTAGGACATTCTAGGGAATTTAGTTTCTCTTTTAGTGTTTTTTTGTGAGCAGCGGAAACAAATGTTCAATAAAAAAATGTCGTCTAGGTATTAGCTCGGGAAGTAGTGGTTTAATGAGTGTTTGATATAGTCTTTGTAAGACTAACTTGTTGTAGATTGCGAAAAGAATCGCACTTATAATGTTTGAAGTATTCTGCAACCAAGAATTGGCAATTGCATTTATAATTAATTAACAAAGCGTTTAGCCAAATTAAATTAAACAAAAAATTAAATCATGGGATCTAGAGGTTTTTTTATTGAACATACGATATAAATAACCTATATTTCTATATTTAAAACAATTGTAATTTTATTGATCCCACATTTGCTTATTAGAAAATCATAAAAGAGTTGCAATAAATTAAAGATAATAAAAATAAATCAAACAGTCAAATGTAAATAATTTCACGATAATAAACGTCGTGAAGTTAGCTCATTTTAGTATTCGCCACTCAAATGGGCCAAAATCGGGTGATTAACTATTTTACGTTTTTGAGTGACTTTAGCCATGATTAAGTTGCGGTGCAAGCCAATTTTTGACTTAATCGTGAATAACTTATTAGCCATGATTAACTACGTGCGGCGCAAGTGGGCATGTGATTAATATTTTAACCGTAATTACCGTTGAATTTATAATTGATACGAAGTTAGTTACATACTTGTATTTTTTTTTTAAATTTTATCACATCTTATAGTTTGCCCGTTAAAAACGTAAGTAACTACCTAAGTAATGTTATATATATAAGTGCTAAATTACAAAGATATTCGATGAGTAATCACGTATTTACTCTTATTTAACTTCTAACCATCATAATATCTCTTAATGCATCTCATTAGAAATATTTACTCTTTCATTACTAAATATTTCCCTATCAACTTACATTTATCAAAAGAAGCAAATATTCTGCAACTCTAATTTTGTTTTCAACGATTTATTTATTTGCACAAGAATGTACTCTAACGATGTTTACAAACTTAATGTTTAAAACATCATTATTAACTTCGAACTTGCAAAACACCCCCTCTCGATTCAATTGTATATATTTTCACTTCCTCAGGAAATATACAGTTATTAAACATTATAATCTTTAACTTTTAACGATGAACTAGCTAGAGCTCCGTCAGACCTAGTCTAGAATGTTTGCAATTTAAATAAGACATATTGTATTCATTTGTTACTAATAAATAGTGTTCGACGTTGTTTGGTGTTTTAACAAAGATCCCAAAATTCAAGTCCATAACATCTAGTATAGGGGGGAGTGCGCATTGCTGCACTGCACTTAGACCTCATTAGGCCCATTGTGTTGCCTCCCACTACTGGTCACCCATCCTTAGCTCAACCATCCTACCTTGTCTAGGTAGTCCAGTATTACTGAGGTGGGCAAATCCCTGATGATGACCATCGTCGGCCATCTCTCGCCCAGTATGGATCCTCTCATAGACGAGAGTGCCGGGCATTTGTTGAGGATGTGCCTGGCAGTCTCGTCTTCCATTTCACAACCTCTTTAAGATGGAGAGTCAACTATTCCCATTTTGTATAAGTGTCCATTGAGCCCGCAGTGACCGGTTAGAACAGCGTTTATCCGTCTGAGGTTCCTTCTCGTCATCTGCAGGTATTGTTTAGCAGAACTCTCGTTGGGGTACAGTAATGTCTCCTTAGAGAGTTTGCAGCTTTGAGTATCATCCCAACGCTTCCCGAATTTATCAAGTGTGTTGGAATGTAACATGTTACATAGTGACAGGGGTGTCAATCGCACTAGCGGCTCCGGCGAGATGACATTCATCCGCTGCTCTGGTCAGTGTGCTACCTATGTTTACATCGTGCCCCTTCACTCAGCAGATTTCAAAGTTGTTATGCATTGCTGCCTGCCGTAGTTTTTTATGGCACTCTAGTGTTGTCTCTGAAGTAGTGTATAACTTCTTCAGGGACATTGAGGCTTGCCTGCTATCTGTTAGGATCAGTATGGCTTCATTTGACACTTTACGGCTCAAAATGACGTCGGCCGCAAGTGTTGTACCCATTGTCTCCAGTTGTGTGACGGTCGCATACTTATTTATGGGGATTTTTTGTATGGATCTTCAGGGTTCTAGAGAAAATTCGGTATAAATACAACCCGAACTTGTTTCAAGACCTTTAGGACATGCCCCAGTACGAGACTGGAACGGAACAGCATCACTATGTGCTCAAGTAGTGCATCCCGTCCCACTGTAGTAGGGCGAGGAATATGCCGTCCGGTCCAGGTGCATTAAAGGCAGAGAAACTGTTTTTTGTCATTAGGGTGTTTGCCTGGTTATCCACCTCCTGGGCTAGTTGCCAGTCTTCCGATCTTATTGAGGTGATTTTAGGTTCTTCCCCGACGTTCCTATTTAGTATAGTGCAACCAGGGAAGCGTATGTTGCAGTTGAGTAGTTGCAGATTCTCATGGAGGTCCTCCTTTTTCAGGATTCGCACAGATTGTTTATGGTCCTGTGAGAGATCCTTCTTGAATCTGCTAACTTCTTGCGTACTTTCTATACCTTCACAGAAAGCACGCCATGATGCTCGTTGAAATTGCCTTATGAGTTTTTTTGTGCTCTCTAAGGCGGGCCTTATAAAAGGCCCAGTCGGAGCTCAGTCTAGAGCGTTGAGCTCTATTAAGTGCTTTCTTAGCCTCATCTTTTAGAAAGTCGACATCTGGGCACCACCATGGGGTGGCACTCACTGTCTCTGTTCTCCTTTTAAGTAGGCAGGTCAATTTATAAGCCTTTAGGACCTTTGTCTGCAATTCCTTCGCGAGGAGGTCTAGCCTGGCATAGTCTTTATCGCTTATATCATAGTAATGTCTTAAAATTATGCTAACAAATACTCGTATTAACAAGGCAGTAAATTATTACGCGTAATAAATAAATGTGAGTCAACTGAACTAAAATAACTTTATAATATATAAAATTACGAAAATATTTTTCGTGTAAAATGCAAACAATGTGTCTTAATTAATAAGACAACTTAAGACGATAAATATCTATTCTCGAATTCAAATATTTTTGAATTGGAATTATTCTTGTTTAAAATAAATTTATTTAAAACAATGATATCATATTCCATCTTTGTATCTTAAGTTATTTCCAGGAACCGATGTTATCTTATCTCGTATTAATTAAAGACATGATTCAAGCTGACATTTCATTTTAGCAGCACGTCAAACGACTTTAAATCACACAAGGATATATTTGATAACACACGAATTAGTAAAATTACTTTTCTTCGTATACAATTAACATAATAATTAAAAATACAATACAATACAATGCATTATTATTATACGTCTTAATGCTTAATTAATCAATATTTACCATATTTATTGGCATTCTAAAATTGTCTTCTAATTTATATGAATAATACCAGGGCCAGCTGTAATAATTGATTATTCCTTTTTTGTGCAATTTACTGTTTTGATAATTAAAAAAATAATTAATATTTCTTTGTGATTATTTTATGTTTATTTTTGTATGCTAGAATATAAGTGCAAATTCACATAGGGCGCAAATTCAAAAACATACTTAGTTATTATTAATCCACCACAAGATTAAAATAAAATAAGGACAGACGTCTCGAATAATACTGGGAATTTCAAAAATTTAAGTAATCGAATATTTATTCAACAACATATTCAAATGGGTATATTGAAATAATTAGAATATTCAAATATGTTTTTGAATAAATATTCGAATACATCAATTTTAAAAATTCCTAGCCTTATTTTGAACTTAGCTTTAAACCGGCGTTTTATACGCGTGGCGCATGAAGTAAAATTTCGAGTTTAGAAAAGCCTGAAAATTTGGTTTGGTTGCGTAGCGCTACGCTACGCGACCAAACAAAATTTTAAGGTTTTTCTAAATTCGAAATTTTACTTCATGCTTAATTTGGGATTGGAAACACTCTGATATACGAGGGGGATTCGTAAAATAAGGTTCCCATGATTTTTAATAATAGACAACTATATTTTTGTTCTTAGTGTTATTACATCATTTAAAAGCTTAAAACTTATGCTATATATATAACAAATCTTTATTATCAGAGGACAATACAAAATAATTAATTACATTATTGTTTATAATCAATAAATATAAATAAAATAAACTTCCTCTTGATAACTGGCTATCGACCAGAGGTCTTTCCGCCGTACTTATGCTATTTTTCTACATAATCGCCGTTTCTGTTCAAACATTTTTGCAGACGATGCTCCAATTTTTCTATCCCCATGTTATAGAATTCTGCCGCCAATCCTTTGAGAAATCGAGTAACGTCTTCCTTGACTTCCATCATCGGTATTGAAGCGTAAACCACCCAAGTGTTCACAACAGTCCAACCAAAATCTCTCAGACTGTTCTTGAGTTTGATGTGAGACATGAGGTCGAGCGTTGTCATGGAAAAGCCTAACACCAATGGACAATCTTCCTCTCCGGCGATTCTGGATCGCACGTTTCAGTTTTCTTAATGTGTCGCCATATCTGTCGGAGTTTACTGTTGTTCCAAGGGGCAAAGAGTCGATCAAAAGCAGGCCCTTCCTGTCCCAAAAGACGGTTGCCTTGACTTTCCCAGCAGACTGTGTTTGTTTAAACTTCTTCGGCTTCGGCGAAGTTGAGTGACGCCATGCACATGATTGCTGCTTGGTTTCGGGGGTAAAGTGATACGCCCATGTTTCGTCGCCTGTAACAATGGAATCCAAGAATTCTTTCTTGTTGTCTTCACATTGTTGCAGAAACTGCCGGGAACACTCGACACGTTGCTGTTTGTGGTTTTCTGTAAGCGTTCGCGGTACCCACCGTGCACACACTTTGTGATAGCGTAATTTTTCGATTAAAATCTTATGAATTGTAGTGTTGGAAGTCTCAGAAATACGGAAAGCAAGTTTGTTAATGGTGATCCTCCGATCTTCAAGAAATATTTTCTCAACTTTTTCGACAATTTCATCTGAAACTGAAGGCCTGCCGCACCTGTCTTGATCGTGAATTTCCGTGCTTCCTTCACTGAATTCTCTGCACCATTTGCGAACATGTTGAACAGATATGCAATTTTCCCCATAAACTTCGATTAACTGACGATGAATGTCAATAGGTGAAATCAGCGATAGGGAGCTCCATGTTCGAAGGCTGCTAGGCCGGCATTGAGCGATGTAGCGTAGCGGGAGAGGTGGGAATAAAGAGCGGGAGATTTGACAGTGTAAGACAGTGTTTTACATTTCTCCCAGCACGTCGCATTATTTCTCAGCAGCATAGGGAACCTTATTTTACGAATCCCCCTCGTACATACTACCTAAAAGAAAATTTCTCTGTTTGTGGCCATAACTAGAAACCAAAAGATTAATAAAAATAATAATGACAAGTCGAAATCAATATATTGATTATATTATATTTATCTTGTGATTTTCTAAAATCAGAAGACAAATATTTCTATCATAATTTTTGTTACACTAAAACTTGTTGCACTTTTTCCTTACCTATCAATCAATTTAATCAGTAAAATCTTCTTCTTAAAGTCCCATCTCTTATCGGAGATAGGAAACCATCATAGCAATTTTTAATTTATTAACAACTGTTCTAAGTAGTTGGCTTGATGCTAAACCAATTCTCCGTTTTTTTTTAAATTTCTGAGCCAGGAACTAATTAGAATATTAAAATAAACACTAAACCAACCTTTGTTAGACTTCAATTTATTTTAAATGCGTGTTGTGATTAAAATGTGTTTGTATAATAAACCTTGTGGTTTTAAAATTGTAAATATACTTTTATTACCCTAATACCATTGATTTAATTAAATATACACGCGTTGACATTCACGAAATTCGATCCGATTGAATTGTAACAATTGTTTCCCTAGCGCGCCCAAAATGGCCATTTGACCATTGTTGCTTTAGTAATAATTGGACGACAATACAACAACAATGTTTAATTGAAAAATAAATTCAGACATGATGTAATGTATCTGAGATTTTAAAACTGAATTGAAGGCTGATGGCGACAAACGATGATTTTCTAAATTGTGAAAATTTCAATCTTTGTTACCAGAATCATTTAGGACTAGACGTTTGCAGATGCGTATCGACTGGGGGGGGGATAAATTGGCCCCTTCCCTCCTTGGGCGGTGCAGCCACTAAAACCTAACCCCCCCAATAGTCAGACAACAATAAAAATTTAACAAAAAAAATGGCCGTGTATGTATAATACTATTTCCTCGTTATTGAAATGAGGATTAAAAATGCAAAAATAATATCTCAAAATCCAAGAGTTACAACAACAGGTGTATAAAAACGTGGGCGTAGCCGGGGAGGCGCTTGCCTGAACATCAAGAAACCGTTCATTTTTGACGTTTTACATAAAAATAATTGACATGTCATAAGTTTTTAACAAATATTTTAACTCTACATAGTAAATAGTAAACATTTATAGAATGTATTGACGTAAGGATCAAACATAAGGGGTGGATGAATTTTGAAATTCACTTTAAATCAGTATTTTATACGTGTGGCGCATGAAGTAAAATTTCGAGTTAAGAAAAGCCTGAAAACCAAACGACATTTTCACTCTTTTCTAAACTCAAAATTTTACTTCATGCTTAGTCTGGGATTAGAAACACTCGTTAGGTTTCAAATTAAAAGTTTTTAAAAAAACAATGTCTAAAAATTTACATCGAAAAATTATGATATACCTAAATAAAAAAACTCCCTGTTTGTCTCCAGGCCCAGACACAGCAAAATGAAAACAGAATCATTACAATTTACGAAAATTGTGAAAAATTAAAAATTTCACAATCTTAACATAACTACAAAATTTACAGAATATGTTAAAAATGTCGAAGTTAGTGATAACTATAAAACTTATCTAAATTTATAAATAAAGCTTACAAATATAAAGAAATTTTAAAAAATACTGATAAAATAACAAGATTTGTGAAAATTTTAAACAATAATAAACATTAATTTAAAAATCAACTACTATCCCTTTCAAAAAGCGAGGCATGTCACAGAAAGAAAATGAATACAGGTTTACATTATATTTATATTTTTAGAAAAAATCAAATTTTTATCGCAATTCTTTATCGTGATATTAATAATATTACGCAAAAAGTACCTACATTTTCCTGTTGTTTCTTTTAACAACGGTCAACTTTAACGTTTCGTAGAAATTTATTGACTAGGTAATAAAATAACAAAAAAGTTTTCACTGTTCTCTTAACCACAGAGGGCACTATCGTTAACACTATAAAGTTGCTGCTCTGGAAATAGGTGGCTATGAAATAAAAAAAGTTGTAATTTGTTTTGACTCCAAAATTAATATTAAGCTAATATTATTCTTCTATAGATGTAAGATACTTTTTTTTAAACTTAAAAAAGTTCGTATAAAAAATATTAAATTAGTGGAAAGTGAATTTAATTTTGAGTCAAATGATGTCAAAAAAATCAAGTTAAGTTGAAAATTTAGAAATTCAACGGTTTTTATTTCATAACCACTAGGGGTGTCAATCCCGGGATTCCGGAATCCCGTTAAAAAAAATCCCGAAAAACCCGGGATTAAAAGTCCTAATCCGGGGATCTCGAAAAGATAAAATCTAGGTGTAATTGTGAGACTTTTTTTCCTTGCAATTTTTTTAATACGTATATTAAAAACGTTATTCCCGCTTGAGATATCCAATCAGAGCGGGAATTCCACATCAGCAAAAAGCAATTTCTTAGAATAAAAAAAAGAAAAGACCTTTATTGGCATAATACTACATTACATCCATATCTAAACTAATCGCTGCCCCCTCTCTTCCTTCTGCTTTCCATCTCTTTCCCCAACTTCTCCAGCGTCCTTACGCCGGCCCCATCCTCTCTCATCCATTCCGTCACTCTTCTATCATCCGCATATGCCAACATCCACACCTTACTTCTACCAATCACCACCCCCCTCTTAGAATATCACACCTGGATTTTGTTCACATGTTTTGTTATTATTTTGTATATTTTGTTATTATATTTATATGTTTTGTTGTTATTATATTTATATGTTTTGTTCGTTCATTTTAAATTAACAAATAGTAATTAACTTTAATAAACTAAATAAACCTTCTAAAATTGAA
Organism: Philonthus cognatus; assembly: GCA_932526585.2. Classification (NCBI taxonomy): domain Eukaryota; kingdom Metazoa; phylum Arthropoda; class Insecta; order Coleoptera; family Staphylinidae; genus Philonthus; species Philonthus cognatus. The sequence goes on from OW052243.1 coordinate 111,608,043, forward strand.
CATATGTATTTTTAATTTTTTTCGGGACTAGTCCCGGGATCCCGGGATTACTTGACCATTGTTCCGAAAATCCCGGGATTGGAAAAATGGCTCGGGATTGGTATCTCTAATAACCATCTATCTCCAGCTCAGTAACGTTATAGTGTTACCGATAGCGCCCTTTTACTCAAGATAATGACGAAAACTGCAACTCTCTATTTGATTTAGTTTCGGAGATATTTTAGGTTTACAAAACCACTTCAAACGTAATTTTTTTCCAAAAATGTCGAATAACTCCGAAATGGTACGACTTAGACCGAATGTTATTTTAACTAACTCTCAATTATTTTTAACAAGGAATCCAAAAAATTTATAATATATGGGGTGTCCTATTTAAATCAACAAAGTAGTATAGCGTCCAGTAATTATGAGACACCCTGTATATGCGAAACTAATTTTATGACATAAAGAAAATGATTCCTTGCAACATATATTTGAAAAATTTCTTCTTATTTTTAATATTGAGTGAGTTTTAGGACTTTTCGTCCTTGCTGAAACACCCTGTATAATTAATTATGAATAGATGAAATATTCATTTTTTTTGTAGATTGAATACGTTTTCTCTGGGGCCTGAAAATTGTTTTCGGTAAAAAAATATAACATTTACACATACCTTAGTCCAAGTTTTATTTAAATCCGTTTTGCATACCCGAGATCATATTTTACGCTATAATTCTTATTTTAATCCGTTTTTGCATACCCGAGATTGTAGTTCTTCATATTTTACGCTATAATTCTTATAATAGAAAGAATACACATGTTTAGTTTAATGCATCATACTTGAACTAGATTCTAGTAACCACCTTATTTTTTCATTATTTTAAAATAGTTAACAACGAAGATATACGCATATAAACTTGACCGTTTTAAAAAGTGCATACAAAACACTGCTTCTTTTTCTAAACACACGTCGAAGATGTATTATTTTTAAAATAAATTTTCTAAAAAAAAATAAGCAAATATAGAATTATTGTGTCCTTATGTGGTTTAAATTTGAAAAAAATCGACAGCACTAAATTCAAAATATTTAACATCAAAGTGACATGCCTCGCTCTTTGAAAAGGATAGTAGAAATTATAAAAATCGATAAATAACAAATTTAATTAAGCAAAGTTTAATTTGCCACAAAATTTGATAAAAATCATGACAAATTCAAGACGTTATTTCTTTGTTAATATTTGCTCACTTTACTGAATAAATATTAACACAGAAACGACTGAAATTATATAAATTAAGCAAAGTTTAAAGTGATACAAAAATTGATAAAAATCATGATAAATTCAAGACGTAATTTTTTGTTGGTATTTGTTCACTTTATTGAAATTGTAATTCTTTATATGATTTTTATGTTTTTTGTTATTTTTGTCATATATTACAATATGTATATGTACACTTATGTAATAAAATGGAGATTCCGTTAAGAAATAAATAAATAAATAAATATCAACCAAAAAACGACTGCAATTTATTCATTTATTTCTTTATAACAATAATAGATAACAATATAGTAAAAATGAACAGGATAATTAATAATAATAATCTCAACAAGAACATTAATAGTAAATAGGCGATTATTCTAAAATATGGCGCTTAATATTAAATTTGAAACTACTTTAAATTGATAAAAAAAATTAAGATAATACTTGTCAAAAATTAATGAAAAAGAACATTTGTGGATGTTTATAAATCGATAAAACTCGTACAATTGATGAACAAATATTGAAGTTTAAGAATATTAGTAAAAAGTAATTAAAAGAAATTATAAACATTTTCTAAAAATTAAATTAAATCGTCAAAAGCAACAAACATAAAAAAATTACCGATCGATGAAATTTGCAAATATTGACAAAGTTCCGAAATCTGTAATTTCTTTGTAAAAATCGATCAAATTAAATGTATTTATGTATTTATTTCCAAAATCTATATAAAATACTACAATTATATTAAAAATAGGTATTGGAATTAAAACAATACGTTAAAAATGATTCATAAAAATAGTATAAAAATATAAAGTGAAATTGAATTTATTTATTTAGTTATTTATTAATATACGGCGGACCATTTACAAAAACATAAATTTACAATAGTAATATCACAATATTTAATAAATATTAAAGTACTTAAAATAAACAATTTGCCAATTGTTTGCAGAATATTGACAAAATATAAAACGAATTAAATATCCTTGCATTAAGTCGATATTAGTTTTAATTCGTTTTTATATTTAGTATAGAAATTTTCAAATTAATAAAATGAAAAAGTAAATACAGGAAATTTTTCTTTAAGATATACATATCACGATTTTTTTTATGTAAATTTTCATACATTCGTGGTTTCATCAAAAATTCAATTTGAAGCCTCTAACGAGTGTTTCCAATCCCAGATTAAGCATGAAGTAAAATTTCGAGTTTAGAAAAGCCTGAAAATTTGGTTTGGTCGCGTAGCGCGTAGCGCTACGAGACCAAACCAAATTTTCAGGCTTTTCTAAACTCGAAATTTTACTTCATGCGCCACGCGTATGAACCACTGATTTAAAGTAAAGTTTAAAATATACTGCTTAGTTTTAATCACGTGTTCATTACTTGTACAAATGTTTATATGGAATATGTGAAAGTATACTTACAAGGAAAAATCCCTGTATGTCAATATTTAACAAAAATCACAAATTTTAAATAATTATTACTGTTTGATCGTCAAAGTCAACACACATCATAAAATTTTTCAAAAACTTCAGAACTGTAAAAATTAGGACAAATTGACAAAAATGTAAAAATTTACCAAATCTACACAAATGTAAAATTCCCAACTAGTACTATAAAATCTTAAGTATAATAAGCACTTTTTTGACATTTTAGTCCGCAAAAAATGGCGGTGCGTATTATACTCTTGTACCAAAAAACACGTAGTTATAGTATTTTTTTCCGAAAATTTCGCGCAAAATCAAGCATGCTTTTTTACACGTGTCTATATCTGTATATTTTATGTTTTTGTTACAATGCGTTGTAGCCATACGGTAAACGAATTATTAAGTATACACGTGTGCGCATTATAGTCAAGATTTTAAGGTAACTGATTACTGGAATTTAACGTAAATTTTAAAAGTATCTCTAATAGATTTTGATTTTACAAAGATATTATATAATTTTTGAAAGATATATAATTGTCCCCCTCCCCTCCCCAAAATGGTTCTCTGGATCCGCCACTGGATGCTAGTTGACAATTTTTACAAGAGTCTAAGATAGCATGTAACTTATTCCACGCTAAAGTCTTCTAACTCTTCACTAGCCTTTATTTTAGATGTCTTATAACAAGCAAGTTTATCACATTTAAAGGTGCAATGACGTAACATTTATTGTAAATGTTATTCTAAGCTGATTTTGTATAAATATGTATACTTAGATTATGAGGCTAAAGAATAACACATACGTTCAATTTAACATCTCTTTTACAAAATCGGCCGGTTTATCACATTTTAAGTAACGTGCTTAGAAAATTCGAAATCGATTTAACGATACAAGGGCTCGATTTCGCTTTTACTACCGCGGTTTTTCGAATAGACAGAGACGGCAGACGGTGACGCAAACCAGTAGTTCCGAACCGTGGATTCCTTATATGGACCCTTCGAGACCGCCTCGAGGTCGACCTACCTTGCACCTGCTTTTTTCCACAGATTTACACAGTCGGCTCAATCCGTCTTAGCTTCCGCGCATGCGCCCGCCACTTAAGCGACTATCTCCCGCGCAAACGTGTACTCAAAGGTATGCGTGGGTGAGGGGTATTGTTTAGGCCACCAGAGGAGAATTTATTTATTTATTTATTTATTTGCCCAACAGACGACAGTCCAATTACAGAGCAAAATTCAATATAATACATAATTATACAATACATATACATAATTATACAATACATATACATATATATAGTAACATATAAACATACAAAAATGACGATAATTCAATTATTACAGCTATAACAGTAATATCTAGGCAGCGCTACAAAACTATATTAATTAATGATTTTTTAGGCATGTGGAAAATATCTACGAGATGATGACGATTATTATATACTTTAAACATCTTATTTAATGGCGAATTACCATGTGCCCTAGTGTTTGGTGTTGAACAATAAAATAATCTATTCGAGCGAGAACAATACCTAGGCACATGGATATTAATTTTAGATAATATGTTTGGATCATCAATCGTACAATTAATGATTCCATGTAGAAATAATACCTTTGCATCGTCGCGTCTACTATGTAACGATTTCATGTTAAATGTATCAAGTAGTTCCTGAGATGGTATTGTTATTGGCGGATATTCCTTATTCAACTTGAAATACATAATTTTTAAAAACTTTTTCTGAATTCTTTCTATTTTGTTTATATGTATATAATACTGGGGACACCAAATTATCGAGGCAAATTCAAGGTTGGAACGGACATAAGAAAAATACAGTTTTTTTATTACATCAACATTGTTGAAATCTTTACAAGTACGACTAATAAATCCCAGCATCTTATAACTTTTGTTGCAAATATTATTAATATGTTCTATAAATGTTAAACGATCGTCAAATATTATTCCCAAATCACGTAAAGAGGCACACCTCTCAAAGCTAATATTCGTCAAACCGTAATTAAATCTAATCACATCTTTTCTCCTGGTAAATGACATACATTTACATTTGGATATATTTAGAAATAGACCATTTGTTTTGCACCAAATATCAATGAGATTAATATCCTCCTGTAATTCTATACAGTCACGTTCACAGTCAACAACTCTAAATATCTTCATATCATCGGCAAACAGCAGAACTTTACTTTGTAGTTTATCAACTATGTTATTAATAAAAATAATAAATAGCAAGGGGCCCAAGTTTGATCCTTGGGGGACCCCGCTGGTTACAGTATATTTAGATGAATAATGGCCCATATACTGTACAAATTGTTGTCTGCCGGTTAGATATGAACGCATTAATGATATCACTTGATCCGTGAAGCCATAATAACCATTATATACCGGGTGTTGACTTGGCGGACGCAACATAGGAAATTGCATGTTAGTTTTAAAGTGTTCAAATATTGGCTTATCTATATATTTTAGAGATAGAATGTATTTTACTTTTTTGTAGAGGGAAAAATTCAAAATTTATGAATGTTCACACTTAACACCTTACGTTTCTCTAAGTTAAAATAATTAAGAAAAAGTAATGTGATTTTATAAAAATAATGACATATCATGGAATTGATACATCAATTGCGGATATTCCCTGTTTTTTTCTTAAGTTCAATTTAAAGCCTTAAACAAGTGTTTTCCACTCCCAGACTAAGCATGAAGTAAAATTTCGAGTTTAGAAAAGCCCTGTGAAAATTTGTCGAGGGTCGCGCAGCGACCCGAGACAAATTTTCTGGGCTTTTCTAAACTCGAAATTTTACTTCATGCGCCACGCGTACAAAGCAAAAATATTGTGAATTTATGAATATTTGAACCACACTTTAAATCAGTGTTTTATACGCGTGGCGCATGAAGTAAAATTTCGAGTTTAGAAAAGCCCCGTGAAAATTTGTCTCGGGTCGCTGCGCGACCCTCGACAAATTTTCACGGGCCTTTTCTAAACTCGAAATTTTACTTCATGCTTAGTCTGGGAGTGGAAAACACTCGTTTAAAGCTTCAAATTGAACTCCTCTAAAAATCAACGAATGTCAGAAAATTCACAGCTAAAATATTTAATAAAAAGTAATGTGATTTAATAAAAATAATGACAAACCATGGAATTGATACAACAGTTGCGAATATTCCCTGTTTTTTTTTTTTTTTAAGTTCAATTTGAAGCTTAAAACAAGTGTTTTCCACTCCCAGACTAAGCATGAAGTAAAATCTCGAGTTTAGAAAAGTCCTGTTAAAATTTGTCGAGGGTCGCGCCGCGACCCGAGACAAATTTTCTGGGCTTTTCTAAACTCGAAATTTTACTTTATGCGCCACGCGTACAAAACAAAGATATTGTGAATTTATGTATATTTGAACCACACTGGAAATTAGTGTTTTATACGCGTGGCGCATGAAGTAAAATTTCGAGTTTAGAAAAGCCCAGAAAATTTGTCTCGGGTCGCTGCGCGACCCGAGACAAATTTTCACGGGGCTTTTCTAAACTCGAAATTTTACTTCATGCTTAGTCTGGGAGTGGAAAACACTCGTTTGAAGCTTCAAACTGAACTCCTCTAAAAATCAACGAATGTCAGAAAATTCACAGCTAAAATAATTTAAAAAAAGTAATGTGATTTTATAAAAATAATGACATACTATGGAATTGATACAACAATTGCGGATGTCAAAATAGCACAAGATATTGCTGTTACTTAATTAACGACAAAAAACATAACGCAAGCATCGTGATAACTGTGGTCTGCGTAATACCACTTTATTAGGAAGTTTTTTTCTTGTAAGTGTAAATCATTTCGAAAACATTTACTTTAATCAAGTGACTGCGATATCTTTTTCCATTTTGACATCCGCAATTGTTGTTTCAATTCCATGGCATGTCATTATTTTTCTAAAATCACATTACTTTCTTTAATTATTTTAACTTAGAGAAACGTAAAGTAATAAACATAATCACGAATGAATTCAGAATCGTTCTCACTACAAAAAAGGTAAATGCATTTTGTTTCTAAAATAAATTGGGCAGCCAAAATTTGAACATTTTAAAATTTACATGGGATTTCCTATGTTGCGTCCGCCAAGTCAACACCCGGTATAGTGCATCATTTCTGGTATATTATATCAATTTTAAGATATTAGAAACAGCTATATTAACTCTTATTATTAACAATAAGAAAAATGACGTTAGGCTTATAGTTTTTATTTAAATTAAATTATACCATGTGGGCCGTTTCAAGACGCATCATAGGGAAATCTCATGTAAAAATGTTAATGTTCGTTTTTATCACTATTATTGGACTTACGTTATCAGTATTTTTTCGAAGGTCTAAATTAAAATAAAATAAATGCACGTGCGTAATAAATGAAAAAAGGTTAAAAAATCCTTTACTAGAAAAATACCGTTTTATTTTTATTTACTGTTACATAATGAAAATAATTATTAAAGTGGTTACAAAAATATTTAATAATAGTCTGTTTTGAACTTCACATCTTCACACCAAATCGGTGTTGTACACGCCTGAAAATTTGGATTTGCCGCCCCGGCCAATCCAAATTTTCAGGCTTTTCTAAACTCGAAATTTCACTTTATGCTTAATCTGGGAGTGGAAAACACTTGTTAAAGGCGTTATTATTAAAAATATTTAATAATAGTCTGTTTTGAACTTCATATCAAATCGGTATTGTGCACGCGAGGCGCATGAAGTAAAATTTAGAGTTAAGAAAATTGTCGGGCTTTTCTAAACTCGAAATTTTCCTTCATGCTTAATCTGGGAGTACAAAACACTTCTTAAAGGCACGCCATTAAATTAAATAGCATTAATTTTCCATGTCATTTTAAATTATTTTATACTGAGTTTATCAATTTTGACCGATTTTGTTAAAATAGAAATGGTGACGATTTCAGTTAGTAGCTTTGTTAAATTTACGAAATCAGTTTTGAAAATTTGATTATTCAGTGTAAAATTATGTAAAACTTTGCCTTTTACAGTTTTTTTTTCCATATTTTTTATTAACTGAGAAAAATCGATTTGAAAAAACCGACACTTCACATTTTTCAAAATATCTAGTTCCCCTTGACTTTTTCGAAAATTTTACAAATGTCTTTTTATTCGGCTGGTAAAACTACACTACTTTGCCCATTTAACCGTTTCTCTATCTCTAATATTTTCCCAGATTCCCATAGAGAACATGAAATAAAACTCACCCTGTATAAACAAAAATTCAGCAATACTATTTTGCTATACAAAACGAATATTATTAAGATAAATGAAAAATGTTATTAATAAAATATATTACGCGCTTTTCTTAATTGTGCGCAATGCATACCGGTGTAAACCTGGCGAACAGCCTGAACAAAATAAAAAAATGATGACGTTATTCGTTTGTACCTCACCCTTTTTTCGTTTGTACCTAAATGGGTAAAAAGTTACAACGGGTTGAATTTTTGGTCAGCGCTCAGCTTTAATATTTTTAAAAACTAAAAACACCAATCGAAAAAGCGTCGTTATTACCTATTTGTACCACCTTTATTTTCGTTTGTACCTCAAAGGGTTCTTCAGAAAAAATATTTTGTTTTTTGAAATCGTAAATTTTTCCAAGCTTTTATTATTTAAAATGATCGAATAAAACAAATTGCAATCGAAAGAGCATAGTTAGTACTTGTTTGTACCACTTTAATTTTCGTTTGTACTTCAAAGGGTTCTTCAAAAATAGTGTTTTGTTTTTGGAAATCGTACATTTTCCCAAGTTTATTATTTTTCAAAATAATCGAATGAAACAAATTGCAATCGCAAGAGCATCATTAGTACCTGTTTTTACCATTTAAATTTTCGTTTGTACTTGAAAGGATTATTCATAAAAAAATGTTTTGTTTTTGGAAATCATAAATTTTTCCAAGTTTTGTATTTTTCAAAATAATACCACTATAACTTTCGTTTGTATCTCAAAGGGATCTTAAAAAAATAAATGTTTTTTTTTGGAAATTGTACATTTTCCAAGTTATTAATTTTTCAACATAATCGAATGAAACAAATTGCAAACGAAAGAGCATCATTAGTACCTGTTTGTACCACTTTTATTTTCGTTTGTACCTCAAAGGGTTCTTTGGAAAAAAAATGTTTTGTTTTTGGAAATCGTGTAACTTCCCAAGTTTTTTTATTTTTCAAAATAATCGATTAAAACAAATTGCAATCCAGAGAGCATCATTAGTACCTGCTTGTGGAATTTTTATATTCGTTTGAACCTTGAGGGGTTCTTCAGAAAAAAATGTTTTGTTTTTGTAAATCGTACATTTTCCCAAGTTTTTAATTTTTCAAAATAATCGAATGAAAGAAATTGCAAACAAAAGAGCATCGTTAGTACCTGTTTGTAACACTTTTATTTTTGTTTGGAGCTCAAAGGGTTCTATAGAAACAAAACTGTTTTGTTTTTGGATATCGTGTAGCTTTCCAAGTTTTTCATTTTTCAAAATAATCTAATGAAACAAATTGCAGTCGAAAGAGCATCAAAAGGTTCTTAAGAAAAAAATGTGTTTTTGGAAATCGTAAATTTTTCCAAGTTTTTTATTTTTCAAGATATTCGATTAAAACAAATTGCAACCAGAGAGCACCATTAGTACCTGCTTGTGGCATTTTTATTTTCGTTTGTACCTTAAAGGGTTCTCCAGAAAAAAAAATGTTTTGATTTTGGAAATCGTATATTTTCCCAAGTTTTTAATTTTTCAAAATAATCGAATGAAACAAATTGCAAACAAAAGAACATCGTTAGTACCTGTTTGTAACACTTTTATTTTTGTTTGGAGTTCAAAGGGTTCTTTAGAAACAAAAATGTTATGTTTTTGGAAATCGTGTAACTTCCCAAGTTTTTCATTTTTCAAAATAATCGAATGAAACAAATTGCAGTCGAAAGAGCATCAAAAGGTTCTTAAGAAAAATATGTGTTTTTGGAAATCGTAAATTTTTCTAAGTTTTTTATTTTTCAAGATATTCGATTAAAACAAATTGCAATCCAGAGAGCATCATTAGTACCTGCTTGTGGCATTTTTATTTTCGTTTGTACCTTAAAGGGTTCTCCAGAGAAAAAAATGTTTTGATTTTGGATTTTTTCCCAAGTTTTGCATTTTTTAAAATAACCAAATGAAACAAATTGCAATCGAAAAAGCATCTTTAGTACCTGTTTGCACCACTTCAGTTTTTGTTTGTACCTGAAAGGGTTGTTCAGCAAAAATGTGTTATTTTTAAAAATCGTAAATTTTTCCAAGATAATCGAATGAAGCAAATTAAAATCGAAAGAGCATCGTTAGTACCTGTTTGTACCACTTTAATGTTCGTTTGTACCTGAAAGGGTACTTCAGAAACAAATGTTTTGTTTTTAGAAATCGTACATTTTTCCAAGTTTTTTATTTTACAAGATAATCGTATGAAACAAATTGCAATCGAAAGAGCATCGTTAGTACCTGTTTGTACTACTTTTATTTTCGTTTGTACCTCAAAGGGTTCTTCAGAAAAGAATGTTTTGTTTTCGGAATCGTACATTTTTCAAGTTTTTTTATTTTTCAAGATAATCAAATGAAACGAATTGCAATCGAACGAGCATCGTTAGTACTGTGCCAGTTTTGTAACTAGGGTACGATTTCCGAAAACAAAACATTTTTTTTTCTGAAGAACCCTTTGAGGTACAAACGAAAGTTAAAGTTTTGTTTTTGGAAATCGTAAATTTTTTCAAGTTTTTTATTTTTTAAGATAATCGAATATAACAAATTACAATCGAAAGAGCGTCGTTAGTACCTGTTTGTACCAGGTACTAACGACGCTCTTTCGATTGTAATTTGTTGTATTCGATTATCTTGAAAAATAAAAAACTTGAAAAAATTTACGATTTCCAAAAACACAACTTTTTTTCTGAAGGACCCTCAGAGGTACGAACGAAAATAAAGGTGGCACAAACAGGTACTAGCGATGCTCTTTCGATTGGTGTTTTTAGTTTTTTAAAATGTTAAATTTAAGCGCTAGCCAAAAATTCACCCATTTGTAACTTTTAACCCCTTTGGGTACAAACGAAAAAAGGGTGATTTTGGAAGGTACAAACTAGGTACAAACAAGTGACAACATAATTTTTTTATTTTTTAAAGTTTTGCGCTATATCGGACACTTTTTTCTCATTAATCACTTGGTAAAACATTTTAAAATATTTGGATTGATTGAGTTACTTGAAGTTGATTATACTTTGATTAAAAAACACTTAGAACCTTTCTTCAATACTTTATTTTGTAACCAAATGTACATTTCGGACACGAAGTGTCCATTATCAATGGTTTGATACTAATACGTATTAGTATCAAATCATTGATAATGGACACTTCGTGTCCGAAATGTACATTTGGTTACAAAATAAAGTATTGAAGAAAGGTTCTAAGTGTTTTTTAATCAAAATTTTAAAATATAATGGTTTGTAAATTAAATTCACTTGGTTTTGTTTCACTTATATGTATTTTATTTTCTACTAGTTTCGGCTTAATGCCATTATCAAGAATGATGTACAAATGGATTTGTTTGGGAATATATACAGTTTCGAGTTTTAGGTTTTATTGGGTAATAAGGGCATTTAATATCGGGGAATTCCAAAGGTCTTCGTTGTCGTTGACCACATTTTTACTTGCCTTTATGGCTTTTGAAATTTCGAAACCCTCCCGGTATATAGGACAAACCGGCAGGTCTTTTGATATCAGGTTAAAAGAGCATAAAAAAGACATAGAGAATAAAAAACAAACCACCGGTTTTTCTGAGCACTGTATCACATCTAATCACCATTTTTCTTCAAACGATTTAAAAATTCTGCATACAGGTAATAAGGGATTAACGCTTAACTACCGGGAGGGTTTAGAAATTTCAAAAGCCATAAAGGCAAGTAAAAATGTGGTCAACGACAACGAAGACCTTTGGAATTCCCCGATATTAAATTGAACAATTGATAATTGACATACAAAATTTATTTTACTCTATTTATTTTACGTCATAAATTTGACAATAAAGAAAATTGTAAACTAAATTCCTGATTGATCGTCTAATGACTCGCTTCGCTCGCGCGCCCCAGCAAATCCACATTTTCAGGCTTTTCTAAACTCGAAATTTTACTTCATGCTTAATCTGGGAGTGGATACCCTCGTTAGACGGTTATTGTCAAATTTATGACGTAAAAGAGTTGATGTTATTTCTTACTTTAAAAAAATACTTAGAAATATTTCAAATCAAAATTTAACTTTTATTTGATATTTTGAAATATCCCGTGACGATATTTAAATTTCAATTATAGCCTTTCAAGTTTTATTCATTTCTGTGTAGATTCTATAAATTTTATTTATTTTTATTTTTACAAAAAGCATGCGCGCACACCGCTTTCATTGGTTTCGAGCAATTTACATAATGAAACAATTTTGTTGATTGCAGCGCCATCTATCAAAGTAACGAAAAATGTTTTTAGATAATACTTACTTTTCTACGCTCTATCTAAATCTGTGACAAAAAATAGGGGTTCGCATTTAAGATTTCAAACCTACCCCTCCCCAGGGTGGGGGTTGAATTTTCTAACAGAATTGGATGTTCCCTTCCAAACCAATAAACTTTTATTTTAAACATTTTTTTTTATTCGGTGCATAATTCTAAAAATATTCTAGATCAGGTATGGGCAACCTTTGACATGTTGAGGGCCAAACTTTAGCGTGCAAATACGTTCGCGGGCCGCGTTTAAAAATACTTAGTGCATTTTAAAGTAGTGATAATATTTTTTGCGATAGATATTAGACATGAAATAATAGGACAATGTTATTATAGTACAATTTATTAAAATAACAAAATGAAATTTAAAAAAATGGTACAGTATAATTAAATCGTTAAATTTGCAATTGTTAAAAACTACGAAAGTTAAATACACCGAAATCAATGAGACACTTGAGCTTGAATTTGGGAAACTAATCCATCGATATTTGGATTAATTCCACTGACACAAAGACGTAAAGAATTTTCCAAATTATCGTCAGTCAGTCTTGTACGATGTGTTGATTTATTAACTTTCATCAATGAAAAGAACTGTTCGCATTTATAAGTACTGCCAAACGCACAAATCAATCTTCTTGCGAATTTTCTAAGCTGCGGAAAATTGTCTTCTTCTAGGTATTTTTTGTAGAAATCGCACAACTCTACGTCTTCAAATTTGGATTTTAGGAGTGAGTTTTCTTGAATCTCGATCAACTCCATTTGTAAGTGTATTGGAGCATTTTGTACAATATATGTTGTAGGAGTAGCAAATAAACTGAAACAGTCTTCCATGTTTTTGAAGTCGCAAAATCTGTTCGAAAATTGTTCCGACAGTAACTTGAGTTCTTCACCATATTGAGCATAAGCAATATTTGCTTACGCAGAGAGCGTGTTGAAATGGTAACTGTTACCAGACAGCATCTGTGACTCCCACAAGCGTAGTTTGATCTGAAGTCGCAAAATCTGTTCGAAAATTGTTCCGACAGTAACTTAAGTTCTTCAGCATATTGAGCATAAGCAATATTTTCATACGCAGAGAACGTGTTGAAATGGTAACTGTTACCAGACAGCATCTGTGACTCCCACAAGCGTAGTTTGATCTGAAACGCTTTTAAATGGCTGTACAAATCATTTACTAACTGTCCTTGTTTTTGAAGTTTCAAATTTAAATCATTCAAATAGCCTGTAAGATCGACCAGAAATGCTAAGTCACATATCCATTTTGGGTCACTTAATTCAGATAGTGGTTTATCTTTTATTTTCATAAAGTCTGCTATCTCATTTCTAAGCTCGTAAAACCGTTTCAACATTTTTCCTTTGCTCAGCCATCTGACTTCACAATAATATGTTACGTCGTTGTATTCAGCTGATATTTCATCCAAAAACGTCTTGAACTGACGATGGTTAAGCCCTTATCGAATAAAGTTGATGGTTTTTACTACCACATTCATAACATTCTGGAGTCGAATGGACTTAGAACACAAGTTCTGTTGGTGGATAATGCAATGAATCTTTTTGCACATTTAATTCTGTTGCTTTTTCATTCAAAATTCCGATGAAACCTTTACGTAAGCCGACCATAGAAGGTGCACCATCAGTGCATACTCCAATTAATTCTGGTACAGTGCATCATTAGTTATTCTAGAGTTTTTATCAGAGCTGGGCAGGATTCGAATTCTTTAGGATTCGAATACTGGATTCGAATCCTTTTAAAGGATTCAGAAGAGGCATTCCAATACTTTAGTTCAACTGGATTCGTGATCCGGATTCGTTACATTTTTTTTAAGAGGATTCGTATTCGAATCCAATTATGGGTGATTCGAATCCTTATAAAAGGATTCGAATATTTATCAAAGGATTCGAATACTTACAAAAGGTTTTGAAATCGTCAAAAATAGTTCGAATTAATTGTGAGGATTAACTTGAAAAATGTCTTTTGTGTTTTTAAATTTCTCGCTAAATCACTGTTTTATACGCGTGGCGCATGAAGTAAAATTTCGAGTTTAGAAAAGCCCAGAAAATTTGTCTCGGGTCGCTGCGCGACCCTCGACAAATTTTCACGGGGCTTTTCTAAACTCGAAATTTTACTTCATGCTTAATCTGGGAGTGGAATAGATCGTTCGAAACTTAAAACTAAATAAATGCTTTGATAAGAACATTAAAAAAATGTTTTTAAAGATAATAATCTAGTTCTCAAAATTTTGTTTAATATTCATTGAAGTAAAACTGACATGGTAGGCACAATCTGAAATATTTAATTTTTCAAACATTTCCCTGATTCAAGATATTTTCCCCTGACCTTTTAATATAACTTTCTTCTGTGGGAAACCCCCATTTTGTAAAAAAATGTTCATTGTTTTTGTCAATATTTAAGTTGATTTTATAAATGTTTACATGTTTTGTAGTTTGCCTGCTGATTTTGACAAATTTAATAATATCATATGGCTTTTTTGTTAGTGTTTTGGTCAATTTGAATATAATTTCATGACTTTTCTCTGACTTTCCCGGTTTTTATGATATTCAGTGAATTTTTTATTTATGTAATTTTCATACATTCGTCGATTTTATAATTGAGTTCAATTTGAAGTTTTAAACGGGTGTTTCCACTCCCAGGCTAAGCATGAAGTAAAATTTCGAGTTTAGAAAAGCCCCGTAAAAATTTGTCGAGGGTCGCGCAGCGACCCGAGACAAATTTTCGGGCTTTTCTAAACTCGAAATTTTACTTCATGCGCCACGCGTACAAAACACTGATTTGAAGTGAAGTTTAAAAACACACAAATACATCTTTAATCAGAATAACAAGGAATCAGATATTTAGTCTATTATCAACGATGTTTAGTGTTAATAATAAATAATTAGGTTTTAAATATTTTTGTTAAAACAAGTGGTAACGATATTTAAATATTAATGGTTGCAAAACAATAATAATATCAAATGTATTCTTAAAGGATTTGTATTCGTGATTCGAAAAAACAGGATTCCAATCTTTGATTCGAATCATATTTATCTCTTACGAATCATTTATTCTAGTATTCGTGATTTGAATCATATTAGGTGATTCGGATTCGTGATTCGAATCCTTTTTACGAGGATTCGTCCCAGCTTTGGTTTTTATATGTTTTAACGTTAACAATTAAAAAACTATTTTTTGTTGTTTTGTTATAATGTATTTATATTATTCATTTTATAACAAAATACAAAATCTGGTGATTTCTGGAGATTTGTTAAGCGTCATTTGTAGACATCTGGTAGTCTAGAATTGGCAACACTGGCTATATACCTATTCTGATCATAAAAAGATCTATCTCACATATTACGGACCCACTCTGCGACATCATTAATACTATGTTTGAATCAGGAACGTACCCGAAATACCTTAAATGTGCGAAAATTCTACCTATATTTAAAACGGGGGAACCCAATAAACTTGAAAATTATCGCCCAATAAGTCTCCTACCGGTGATCTCGAAACTATTCGAGCATGTTATATACAGGGAGGGGCAGAAAAAGCTATCCGATTTCAAGTCCCTTTTTCTCAGAAGAGGGAACAGGTAGAGTAGTGGGGTAAAAACCGTTAGAAAGCCGGTTTTATGCCATTTGTCATTAGTCAACATGCCTTGGTCTGGTGAACATCGTGCTTTTGTTATTGAGCGGTTTATCGAAAACGGCGGTTCGATAATTGCTACACAACGTGCTTTTCGAATTCATTTCGGACTCGGGCGTCATGATACTGTTCCACATCACGCTACGATTAAAGTGTGGGTGTCAAAATTTCGACAGACGGGTTCAGCATTGAAAAAGAAGTCGCCTGGACGTCCCAGGACAGCAACAGGACCTGAAAACGTGGCCAATGTGAGAGCCGCGATTGAACGTTCCCCGCGTCGTTCGGCACGAAAACATTCGCTCGCTTTCGCGATTTCCAACCGCAGTATTCGGCGAATTTTGCACCGGGACCTCAAAATGCAAAATACAAAATGGTTGTTGCACAGAAATTAATTGAAAGGGATTTTGAAACCTGTGTCGCGATCTCCGAGAACTCCCAATAGACGATGTTGTGCTCTTCACGGACGAAGCCCGTTTTCACCTTTGTGGCGTCGTAAACAGGCAGAATTTTCGATATTAGAGTGACGGAAATCCTCGGGAAATCCATCAGAAACCCCTCCATAGCCCAAAAGTGACTGTGTGGTGTGCTCTTTCCCGCCTAGGCGTCTGGGGGCCTTACTTTTTTGAAGAAAATTGGCAAACCGTAACGGTCAACAGCGAGCGCTATTGTTTCATGCTGGAAAATTTTCTTCAACCCAAAATGGAAGAAAATGGCGTGGAAAATGTGTGGTTTCAACAGGATGGTGCAACCGCCCACACATCGCAACGATCAAAGGACATTCTCAGGGAAATGTTTCCCGGACGCCTCATTTCTCTGAGAGGTGATATTGGCTGGCCGCCGCGCTCACCGGATCTCACTCCATGTGACTTCTTCCTTTGGGGTTACCTCAAATCGAAGGTATTCCAGCATCGACCAAGGACCCTTCTTGCTTTACGAAGGGAAATTGCTCGGGCAATTGAAGAAATTCCTGTGGAAATGACGGTGAAAGTCATGGAAAGCTACCGCGAGTGCCAAAATCAGTGTATCCGCTCCCAAGGACGACATTTGAGTGATGTGCTTTTCAAAACTTAAATTTAAAAATGGCATAAAATTTGCGATATGTTAATAAACAAATTTTTTTGTCAAGTTGAGTGGTTTTAATTTTATAACGTTTTGAAATCGGATAGGTTTTTCTGCCCCACCCTGTATTTAAGATTAATAATTTTTTTCTTAAAATATAAATTGTTATCTGTAACACAACATGGGTTCTTAAAACATAGAGGCATAGAAACAGCAATATTTGACTACATTAATTGGATTCTATCAGCTCTCGAAAACCGAGAGGTAGCATGTGGAGTGTTTCTAGACCTGTCTCGAGCCTTTGATTGCATTGATCATTATAGATTATTTTCAAAACTATATCAGCTTAGGCGTAGCGTCCTATGGCCTGGGGGGGGGCTTAGCCCCCCCCAGAATTCTCAAGGCGCCAACCCGTATAATTAATATTTTCAACAAAATAGTTATTTCCGAATAACATTTTCATATTATGCTGAAATATATTTTGTACTTTGACTGTATAATAATTACCCGAACACATTATGTATATATGTATGTACACAGGAAATAATTTAATTTGTTTATTGTGATATAATTTATTTTTATTTAATATTAATTTCTCCGCACAAATAACATCGGAGAATTGCATTTAAATATTATTCCCTTGAGCTGGCCATATGGACTAGTATTCGAGGCAAAAATAAAAATATTTATTTTCTAATTTTTCCTAAATGTCATTACCAAAATCAATTATCGTTATTACAAAGTCAATATTATTCGTTTATCATTTCCCACATAAAATGGCATTTTAATAACTTTACAATAATTAATTACGAAATATATTTGTACAACCACATAAAGCATTGCAATAAAACTCGAAAATAATATGATAAATTAAAATCTCCGACAGTATTTTTTTACAATCTTGTGTCGAACATACACTGATCCAAATCTTTTGAGGGTGCCCGCCGCCGTGTTTCGTTTGTATGTATCTCTTTGAGATTCACCGCAAGCGGCAATAAAACTTTCCGATATTTTAACTAGACTCAGCAAAATACATACTGTACTAGACCTTACTTTTTGCCGCCTAACTGCGTGTTTTTGGTAATTTACATTTGTCGGCCACAAATCTTAACGCCGCGCCGTTTACGTTAAACCCGAACCGCGTGATTTAGAAGAAACATCGCAGTTTTTTTCTTGTAAACAAATAAGTGTTGAAAGTATCTAAATAGAAAGTGTTTAATATTATTGCAGCTAATAAACTAATAATAAGTAGTAATAATTAAATAATATTACCAATAGTGTTTGTGGGAATTTTGTTGAACTGAACTTGAAGTTGTGTTGGAATTATTTGTGTAAATATTTTTCCTTTGGACACATTTGTGTGTTTAAAAACATTTTTAAAATGAGTTTTGATATACGAAAATATTTCAAGAAATCCAAATCTCCATCTCTTACGGAACAGAACAGTCCTACTCCTAAAGATACTAAACCGACTAAACGTGTAGTGGACAATGAACCTGTCGCTAGTAGCTCAAAATCTTACGTCAGTCTTACTCCAGAATGCAATAAAGAAAACATTCAGAATGAACCTGTGGCGAGTACTTCGAAATCTCTTGACAGTGATATAGCAGCATCATCACAAATATTATCTTTAGTTGACGATTTAGGCACCATTGATGCGGGTCCAATTCAACCGAAATTGCTAAAGTACCCAAACAGTTTTATGAGTGGCCAAAACCGATCTTTTAATTGTAAATATTTTAATGAATTTAAATGGCTAGAATATAGTATTAAGCAAGACAGAGTATTCTGTTTCGCATGCAGACATTTTTGTTTTGGGAACATACGAGAACAAAACGAAGTTTTTATAAAAAAGGATTTAATTCGTGGAAAAAACAAAAGGAATTATTTGAAAAACACGCATCTTCCATAAATCATCGACAATGCCAGGATAAGTGGCTTACATATAAACAGCAAGAAGCAAAACAATCAAATGTGCTTAGTCTAGTGCAAAATAAAAGCAAAGAAGAGAATATGGAAAAAGAAGATTATGTAAAAAAGCTTTTCGATGTAGTAATATTACTGGGTCGTACTGGTTATCCTTTCAGGGGGCATGATGAAACTAAAACATCCGTCAATAAAGGATTGTTTTTAGAAACAGGGGAACTGTTATCCAAATACGATAAATTTTTTGAAACATATTTTTCCAAAAAAATGTATTTGAGCCCCCAAATACAAAATGAGATGTTATCAATTATATCGTCTGAAGTGCTGTTAACCGTTTCAAAGGAGATTCGTCAGGGTGGAGCAGTGGCAGTTATTATGGACGAAGCTCGATGTTTTAAAGAAGAGCAAATGTCAATAATATTAAGGTATCCTAAAGACTTAGATATAGAAGAACATTTTATTGGGTTTATAAATTGCTCCGAATAGCGCGATGCAGAGAATTTAGTTCGCCTTTTAAATGAAAATTTGAAAAAACTTAATATTCATGACATTCCTATAATTGCCCAATCATATGATGGTGCCTCTGTTATGTCCGGAAAACATAAAGGTGTTCAAGCAGTAGTAAAGCAAAACCACCCCTGTGCTGTTTATACTCATTGTTTAGCACACAAATTAAATTTAGTTATTGTGAATAGCTGTCAAAACATTCCAACAGCTATAGATTTTTTTAATACTATGGAAGCTATTTACAATCATTATGGAAAACCAGCCAATCATAAACGGCTCAAAGATCTTCAGGCCACATTAGGCATAACACATAAAGCAATTAACAGCTTAAGTACTACAAGATGGTCGTGTAGATACCAAAATTGTGTAGCAATAAAAGAAAACTTTGATGCCATTTGCAATGACCTAGAATATGAAATTAGAGAAAGAAAAGATAAAGATGCAGTAGAGGCACGGGGAATATTAATCTCCATCACATCTGCTACATTTGTGGTAACATTATTTATTTTCCAAGAAATATTAACGAATTTAAACATACTGAGTAATTATCTACAAAAAAAAGACATAACGTTGGGCAGTGCAAATGTATTGATAATTGGTGTTCTTTCCACATTGAAACAACAACGGGAAGATTTTAAACCAATGTGGGAAAAAATTTTGAAATTTTCAGAGGAAAGAGATATTTCTTTAACAATTCCCAGGTTATCAAAAAAAAGAAAATTTGTTCAAAATGTCAAATATGCTGATTTTATCGTTGAATCCCACATTCCTGGCAACACCGAGGAACCAGTTGAAGATGAAGGTTATTGGCGCCGAATTTACTTTCAAGTATTGGATCAAATAATTAATAATATGAAAACCAGATTCCAATCAACTGATTTCGCGTCGTCGTTAGACAATTTCCTCAAATTGGATTTCAATGGCGGCAGATTTTTCGTTGAATTCTACAAACAATTATTTCCCGTAGATATGGATATATTAGAATCAGAAATGAAAGTTATGAAAAACTTTATGAGTGCAGAAAGACACTCTCTGGATGAATTAAAGTTACATATAAATGAAAAACTTGTACCTAATCTCTATAAGTTCTGGCAAATTGCTAGAACTGTCCCAGTCTCATCTGCATCCGCGGAAAGAAGCTTCAGCGCAATGAGACGTGTGAAAACTTATCTCAGAACTACAATGAGCCAAGAGAGGTTTAGTGATTGCGCTATTCTACATATAGAGGGAGACCTAGTTAAAAAGCTGGATTTATCTATATTAACTTCCAAATTTAAGTCAGCAAAGGCACGCCGCCATCTGGTGTAAATAAAGTAAGATATAAGTTATAGTATATAAAACATGAAAACATCCTGCAGTAAATTTTTTCAATTTTCAGTATGGGTTTGGTTTCCATGTTGTAGTCTATGAAGACACCACTCAAAACAATAATTCACAAATTATGAACAACAATTTCTTCTTCTTTATATTAGTATTGTTTATTTATTATTTTATATTAAAATTTATAGGTTTGTAAAATGTTAGACTCATTTATTATTTATTTCAATAAAAAATATGTTGTATAATTAACAAGTATAATTTTCTCCGAATATTATAATGACGATATAAATAGCGATTTTTCAAAACTCTTTTGTCCATTTTCTTATTTCAATGATAAAAACTACATTAAAAATATAAAATTACATGTATGCTTATGAAACTTAAATGTTTAACTTACAGTTTATATAGAAAATAAGTTATTCATTCTAAACAAAATATTTGTAAATGATAGATACAGTTAATATGCCCTTTTTAGTTCAAGCTCACAAAAACAGTTATTTTACAAACTCAATTCAGACCGTATAATGAAAAATGGTTGATATATTTCGTATAGATAGGTGAATTCAACATTAGATACGGTAAGTGGACATGTTTAAGAAATAGTAATATATAATTATTATTATTTGCGAATACTAATACCACTAAGATAAAAATAAATCAATTTTCTCTTGAATTAGATTTTCGCCCGTTTTACATTCAGCAATGGGCCTATAGCCCCCCCCAGAATTTTGCCTTCGCTACGCCTATGTATATCAGTATGGTATCAGGGGTTCTTCGCATGACTTGATAAAATCCTATTTGAGTGACAGATTTCACTTTACCTATATCAGGGATCAAGATTTAGAGGTCGAATCAAACAAACTATATATTAACAAGGGAATCCCACAAGGGAGTATTCTAGGCCCTTTATTATTTATTATCTACGTCAATGATATACCCAACAGTTGTAATCCAAAAAGTAAATTACTTAATTACGCTGACGACACCGCAGCCCTAATTCAAGGATCGTCCTACTACGAAGTAGCAAATTTAGGTAATCAAACTATGTCAACAATTGAAAATTGGTTCACAGATAATGGTCTAGTCTTCAATAACCATAAAACGAAATGTGTGTATTTCAGATCGAATGAAGCCCTAGTAACGCCGGATTCAATCGATCTAAATACTAAACAATACAAATTTGTTAAAGAGACTAAGTTTTTAGGGATTTTGCTAGATGACACCCTATCCTTTTCTGCACATATATTATCAGTATGTAACAAAGTTAGCAGAGCATGCTACGGTCTACGAGTCTTGATCACAAACACTAATCTTAACATAGCAAAACAGTTTTATTATGCAAACATTCACTCGAAGCTACGATATGGTGTTATATTCTGGGGGAACAGTTCAACAGCCGAAAGAGCATTTATGCTACAGAGAAAATCAGTCCGTATTATGTATAGGTTGAAGTTTAGAGATTCATGTAGAGGCATTTTTAAACATAATAACTTGCTTACACTTTGCGATATGTACATATATGAATGCATCAAGTTTTTATCCAAACATCGAGAAAAATTTAGCAAAAGTGTAATGTCATCATCATATGACACTAGACATGGCCAAACTTATGCAGTTCCGAAACATAGACTGGCAAAATTCGAAAAAGGTTGCTACTATTCCTCAATCAGAATGTATAACCATCTTCCAAGCTCTCTGAAAGAACTACCAAGTTTCAACATATTGAAAGAGAAGTTATTTAAATTATTATGTGATATCGAGCCCTACAATCTAGAGGAGTTTTATGCATATACGTTTTAATCTATTATTGTTGATCACTTTACTTATAATATTTTATACTGTTATATTTTATTTACACTGCATGTCGTTGTGATTGTTTTATTACACTGCATGTCGTTGGGTTTTATACATTGTTTTTATATTATACCTGTTTTTGACGTTTTTACATGTACTGATACTGTGTAAGTCCATTGGTCATCGCAAAATAAATAATTACTTACTTACTTACTTTTTTTATTTTTTTATATCTAATGCGTTGTGTATTCAAGCTTACTGCTTGTCAGTAGCATAGATAGGAGGGGGGTTAGGAGATCAATCCCACCCATGATTCTTAAAAAATATTAGATTGAAATAAAAGCATTTTGTGTTAGCGATAGAGTTCTTCAATAAAATTTTTGTTTTGTTTTATTTTAAGAAAACATTTTTTTTTTATAAAACAAATTTCGTACTATAGCAAATAATTGAGAAATCAGAATTCTAGAGGGGCAAGTGCCCCCCCTTGCCCGTATGTGCGTGCACCCATGCTAATGTCGTGTTTGTTACAGGACGGATACACTCTGCTATAGTTGCTGGTATCAATTATGGCCTCCGGAGTGCAACGGTGGAATGGTTCGAGCAGAACGAAACGAAGGGGAAGGAAGTCGACATGGCCTCCATAGAATCTCTGAATCCCGACTTGATTATTTCGAAACAGGATAGGATCGATGATACTGATGTAACTCTCGTTAATCAAACATCAAAACTTCAAAGGGTAAATATTATAATTTATTAATTTTATTAATCTGTAGTTAATCGATATTTTTATTTATATTACTCAAACTTTTATTATTTTGGATTTTTAAAAAACATCAATTAGACTAGGGAGATGCTCTAGTTAGCATAATAATTTAATTAAATCTATCCGTATGTACGGTGCCAGGTACAAAATCCCTATGAAAGACTAGGAAAGTATTATTGATTATAGACACCTGATGTAAATGTTTTCCTTGCAAATTTTTCACACTATCATTACACCCCAAACATTCACAGCATAAGCCTCTGTCGAAATGTTTTTCTTCCCGTTCGTAAGCCCTCCCCCTTTATTACATATTAACATTATTGTCGAGTTCATCTTGATAATCTTTAATCAATACCGCCTGGACATAGTTGTACTTGGAAGTAATTTGAGGTCATTTTTTTCCATAACTCCCATGAATGCATCATTAGTGACTCAGTTGACCAATACACGTCGGGTAGAAACAATGGCAGTTAGTTGGAAGCTAAGATTGTTGTTGTGTGTTTCTAGAGGATTAAAGTGTTTTCTCTGTGTTTGATCATGCTGCTTTAAAAATAAAAAGGATTCGTCTGGATCTTCCGAAGAGGAGACCAGTGCACCGATGGCGCACTCCGGACGCTACAATCACAAACTGGACGAGAGCGACGATGAGTTTAACAGTAATCAGTTGTCGCCTGATACTACTACGCTTTCGGTACATTTAGTATTTAACACTAACTATCTGAAAAACGTTAACAGGTGATTTATGTGGCGATTAATGGTAATTTTTTTTTACAGAATCCTTCGCGACAGTCTATATTAACCACAACAACAAATAATAAGCCAACCAATGGTAAGGTTAAATAAACCATTAAAATTAGAAATATTTATTAATGTTAATACAGGGTGGCGACCAACCTAGAAAACCAGAACGATTTTATTCATTGGGAAAAAGTTAGGGAAATTAGACTATTTTAGCAAAACGAAATTTTTAAATAAATTATAATGACAAATATGTAGATAATACGATTAAAGAATTCACAAACTGTCTGAGCTGAGCGGTACTCGAGTACAAGTACTCAAAACTTAGTCCACGAGTTGTACTCGACGCATTTTAAGACCGCAAAATGACCTTTGGATGCACCTACGTAAGTGTTATTTTGCTATAACTGTAAAAAAATAAAACAAGTTATATCACTCGAAATATTTGTTTTGACAACTCTCTCAATTGTAAAAAAAAAACTACATTGAAATCCACACAACTTTCATCTTTGAAGTCTCACTCTAACTACCAAAACAAACAAGCTACTACCGATTACAACCTTATGTTAATAGCAGTGTCGTTATTTTCAAAAAAAACTCTAACAAATGAAAACTATAACAAATTCCGCACACTGTTTATTTTTAAAATTTCCCCCTAAATGTCAAAACACAAGAGATTCTCTCGAAATGTCAAAAAGTGACATACAATGTGGGTAGTACGTTAGTGATGAAACTTTAAGAGTTACGTTATTTAGGTTAGGTTACATTTTGCTTTGTCAAGTTAGGTTAGGTTAGATATCACTCTGTCAAATGAGGTTAGGTTAGAACCAGGGTTGCTAAAAAAACGTTTTTTTTTCATTTTAATTAAAACAGTTTTTTTACAAAACGTGTTTTTTTTCCCTGAAACAGTGTTTAAAACAATAACAATTAAAAACATGCTTAAAACGTGTTTAAAACATGTTTAAAACGTGTTTAAAACATAACTAGCCTTATTAATAGACGTTAGCACATAATTTAAAGGACATTGACATTTTCGAACTAATAAAACGTGTTAGTAGATTACTATTGTAAGTTTACAACTAATAATTTAATAGCCCTAGTTTAAGTCTTATACATAACCTCAATTGTCGTAACAACGTAGGGTTATTTAGAATTTGTTTAATATTGGAATAATCATAAATGTATAAACCTTATCAGAATATTTTGAACTTCACTTAAAATTAGTGTTTTATACGCGTGCGCATGAAGTAGAGTTTAGAAAAGCTTGAAAATTTGGTTTGGCCGCGTAGCGCTACGCTTTTCTAAACTCGAAATTTTACTTCATGCCTAGTCTGGGAGTGGAGACACTCGTTAGAAGTAAATTTTGATCCAATAATTTATCAGAAGAAATACATTTGCACAAATATAAAAAACAATGTAATAAAATTCTAAATTACTTGATTACAATGAAATATCATGTGTGTTTAGTAGAGATTATCTAGCATTAAACTATAATGATATTAATGGAAATTCTTTTAATAAGGCTGAACATGTTTAAAATACGTTTTAAATCACATTTTTGCACACATAATTGTGATAAAATGTTATTTTTTTTAGTGTAAAATATAGTTTAACTAATTTAAGATAATACAAAAACGATTTAAACAAATTTAACGTTTAAAACATGTTTTACACAAATTTAACATTTATAACGCGTTTAAAAGAAAACCGTTTAAAACACAGCGGCTGTTTTTAAACATGTTTAAAACACTGTTTTAACACAAAGTGTTTTAAACATAACAACTCCGCTGTGGACTAACTGTCGGCTCATGCCAACTTATATCAACTGTCACTATATTTCAAATGTTGGTTAATGCCTACCTCAACTGTCATTGTATCAACTGCCATTATAGTTCTGTTACGTTGTAGCTTAGTATTCTAGTTATCTGACGTTATTCTCTGTAATGTGCAACCTTTTGTTTATCTGTATGTTATTTATGAATAAAGATTATATATATATATATATATATATATAAATGTTGATTAACGCCAACCAATGGAAGAGTATGGGAGGTGTGTAATGTGTGAGCGGGGGAGGGATACGTGGAGTCATCTGGATGAGGAGTGCGAGGGGGTGAAGGAGAAATGGGTGGGAATAAGAGGGAATATAAGAGTGACGGAAGGGATGAGAGAGGATGAGGCCGGAGTAAGGACGCTGGAGAAGTTGGGGGAAGAGAGGGAAAGCAGAAGGAAGAGAGGGGGCAGTGATTAGTGTAGATATAGATGTAATATAGTATTATGCCAATAAAGGTCTTTTTTTTTTGTAAATGTAGTTCAAATATAGGCTAATGCCGATCTGCATGTAGGTTAACTGGCATTATAGTCCAAATGCTGGATAACGCCGACTTGTCTTGTTGTCAACTTATATTATATGTCATTGTAGAATTATTTCTATGTCGAAAAACGTCAAAAATTATGGAAAATCTGGAAAGTGACATAAAATGTATAAAAAAAAACTTTTCAAATGTATAAAGTAATATAACCATTTTTAAATTCTTCACTACTTCACGTTTTTTGAATATCAAATGTGTTAAAACCAACCATAAATGTCGAATAGATCAAAAGTATGAATTACATATGTCAAAAAGAGATGACATGTCAAGATTTATCAACAAGTTAGGTGACAGTTAGTGAAGTTGGGTTATAGGTTAGATTAGTCGATTATTCGACATCAACTAATCTAACTGCTAACCTAACCTAAACAAACATACAGGGATTATTTTTTTAGGTATACCTATCTCAATTTTCTCTGTAAAATTTTCAGACGTTCGTTGTTTTTTATAAGCTTTCAGTTTGAATCTTCTAGTGAGTGTTTTCACTCCCAGACTAAGCATGAAGTAAAATTTCGAGTTAGGAAAGTCTGCAAAATTTGGTTTGGTTGCTTAGCGGAGCGAGTGTTTGTTGTTTAAATATCTAAAATTTTAAATTTTGATTTTTGAACGGCAGGGAATTTAAAATTGCTTTGCGGTTTTTTCTCAACTAATGAATAACTTCTTTTTCCCCTACGTTTGGTTTGGTTATATGAAATTATTATAAGGGGTCAGGGAAAAAGATCTGAAATTAGGGAAGAGTCAGGAAAATTTAACATTTCAAATTGGTCGCCATCATGTAATGTTAACAGCATTTGAAATAATTACATGCTTTATATTTTTGCAAACAAGTATGAGGTATATTCAAAAACATTTCAGGTTCCATGAGGCAAACGCGAGGTCAAGTACGATTGACTCAGTTCCAAAATAGTGCACCCGCTCCTCCTCCCCCAGAAAACATACAGCCAGCGAAAGAAAATGTTGCCGCGAGAGGAAACAATGTTCAGGTACGGTTGTTTTAATTGTTCTGCACAACCTGTTATGAATAATTCTTTCGTTTACAGAATTCCCGCAGAAGCAACGTAGTGAAAGAGGTGGAGAAACTGAAAAAAAATAGGGAGGAGAGGAGGCAGCGACAGGCGGAGGAGAAAGCTGAGAAAGAGGCATTCCTACAGCTGGCGCCCGGAAATCCCCACTGGGAACTATTAAATATGATAATGTAAGTACAATAAAAAATAAAATATGTGGGGTGTTGTTATCGTTATTGATGGGAATATTTGAATCAAAATAATCAAAAGATTCATTCAATTATGAAAATGCAGTAAAGCTCCGCTAATCCGAACTCCATTAATCCAGATTCTCCAGTTATCCGGACGAAATTAAAATATTGGTTATTTACATTATGTATTCCGAAAACTGGATTACCTGTGATTCTGTAATCTGGATTATACGTTGCATGGTTTCGATAATCCGGATGTTTCACTAATTCGGATTGGTTTTTATTGATTATCGGAGCTTTACTGTAATCGATTCATTCGATTATAAAAATAATTGATTCGTTTGATTATGAAAATAATCGATTCGTTCGATTATGAAAATAATAAAAAAAAAATAAAACCTTTATTGGAATAATACTACATTACATCTATATCTACACTAATCGCTGCCCCCTCTCTTCTTCCTGCTTTCCCTCTCTTCCCCCAACTTTCCCTCTCTTCCCCCAACTTTCCCCTCTTCCCCCAACTTCTCCAGCATCCTTACCCCGGCCCCATCCTCTCTCATCCATTCCGTCACTCTTCTATTCATTCTTATTCTCACCCATTCCTCCTTCACCCCCTCGCACTCCTCCGCCAAATGACTCCACGTATCCCTCCCCCGCTCACACATTACACACCTCCCATACTCTTCCCCCATCCACACCTTCCTTCCTCTCTCCCCTGACCCTCATACCTAGCCATTCTCACCAATTCCTCACATTCTAGTTTCTCTCTATTCGTTTCCTGCAGCACTATGTATCCGGGTGTCGACCTTTCCAGCCCCAACATACGCTTTAAGAACCACAACTGCTCCCTCTCTATACACTCATACCCTTTCGCCCCCGATACTTCTACCCCATACATTAACACTGACCTCACACACGCATCGCATACTTTACACGCCACTCTTACATTGTTCCCCATCCACTTTCCCCACTTTTCCCACGCTATCCCCCACGCCTTTATAGCCTTCCCCAGCACCCACCTCACATGCTCCTTATACCCTCCCGTCCCTTTGAACATAAACCCTAAATACTTGAATTTTTTAACCCTCTCAATCACCTCCCCCTTCCACTCTAATTCCTTCACCCTACCCTCCCTCCCTTTATTTCTGAATCTCACCCATTTCATTTTTCTAACATTCACGCTCAACCCCCTCTTATCCATAAACCTTTCTGCCCTTTTCAGCATATCCTTCATCCCTTCCCACTCTCTTGCCACCAGCACCATATCATCCGCATATGCCAATATCCACACCTTACTTCTACCAATCACCACCTTGTCCTTTCTTCATCACCTCCTCTAACTCTCTCGTATAGAGGTTAAACAACACCGGGCTCACACTGACTTCAAGTGAAATCTTCAAGCAATTGGATTAGAGTGATATACATTTAGTATGTCATATCATACAAACAAAGTTAATTGTTAAATTATATTTGGGTCAGAATTTAGCTTTTCTTCACGCCTTTTATAAATATAAAGAAAATAGTCAATATAATCGATACAATGAAATGCAAGTCTACTTAAAGATCGATTAGATCTGTCAATATGATCAGTAATGTCAAAATAGTCAACATAGCCGATACAGCAGTCTATATAGTCAGTACTGCCAAAATAGTCAATATAATAGAAACAATGGATTACTAGTACGTCTTTCAGGCTTCAACGCCATCATCAGTATAGTCCTGAACCAGTACTTGAAGAATACTAAATCTTTGACCATTTATTATGGCCTGTGCGTAAGCGCCATCTAATGCCCATTTGCTTAAGTAGCATCGTCAATAGCTGGTAAACTAACGTTTGTATACAGCAATTGTTCGTCCACAACAAGACTTTATTTTATAGAATACGAATATCAAGAATATGAATTTATGTGAATTAGTACAGTATTCTCCAAGCACTGGCAATTAACGATGCTACTTAAGCAAATGGGCATTAGATGGTGTTTATCCTGTCGAACATATATAAATTTATAAAAGGATTCAAAAGCATTTTGTATATTTACATTTGACCTTCAAATCATCAGATGTTTTTTCTTCAACGTTTTATTTTTTGACTGAAATTACGAGAAAAAAAAAAACAAGCAAGATTTTCGAAATTATCCAATACAGGGGGATATCAAAATTATCCAATAGATATTTTTTAAATACTTATATTAGAAAAAAAGAACGATTTTTCTACTACATGTCAACTTTCACCTAAAATTATTACAAGTAAAATACAAAATAAATCTATTTTTATTTAAGTCCTCGATACCATTCTAACAAGTGTCTACCATTCCTTGATTCCATTCCAATTTGGATTTGTCGGTCGAGCATTTGTTTTTTAAATCATTATGTCTTTAAAAAATACAACTGTTACAATTACAAGAATTTTAATTTTTGAGAAACCTTGTTTACAATTGAGTCACTAACAGATTAATTCATATTCGTTATATAAAACTTACAAATTTATTTTCATTCAAAGTACAGCACTAAACCAGTAAGTCTACTTATAGTAAGGAAAGTATTTCCTATTTTTCCATCAAAGTTAAACATTTGTCAAAATGACATTATTAATTTAAATTTTTTTTATATAAAGTAAGATTTTTGACATTTTAAACATTCTATGTTAAAAATGCTAATACATTAAAGCGAAAACTTTAATCATATTTATTGACACATAATGAAGTAATTTGACATTTATATTAGGGATGGGAATAATCGATATACTAATTCGTAATTAGTCGATTATTGAAATATATCGATATAATCGATTATTATACGGAAATTAGTATCTACTAATTTAAGCGATTATTTGATCAGGTAAATTAGTAATTACTAATTACTAAGTAGTAGTTACTAATTTAAGCGATTATTTGATTGGGTAAAATAGTAATACGAATTTACCCGATTATTTGATCGGGTAAATTAGTATATACTAATTAAAGTGATTATTTAATTGGGTAAAATAGTATATACTAATTAACAAATTAAAATAATTGATTATTATCTCGGTAGACTGGACTATTAACTATTATAAACAATTGTACCGCTTATTATCTCGGTAGGCAGGACTACTAATTATTGTATAGTAATATTAATAATTACTCATTTAACAGTTGTTTTGTATTTCATTAAATAAATCATTAAATAATTATAATTACATAAAAATTCCAATCTTCACTACTAATAAACTTCACCCCCAGGGAAAAATGTTTATGAAACCACGGGCTTTAAAACAAACCCTTAAAATCACTCCCTCAAAAAACTACACATTAAAAGACTACCCCTTGTAAAAACTTTTATAGAAAATCACACCTACGAAAAAAAAAACACGTCATGAAAAACTACCCCATGTAAAAATATTCCTGGAAAATCAGCCCCATTTTCGAAAAAACATCTCCCGAAAGGAACAATCCCCCTAAAAATCATCCTTACGGATTCCTGAAATTCATCCCCTGAAAAAACCCCTTCATAAAAATTACTCCCTGAAAAAAATACCCGTTGAAATACCACCCCCTCGAAATACCATCCCCTCGAAATACGAAATACCACCTACCACCTACCACCTCCGAAAAACAACCTTCCGAAACAACTACCCATAAAAAACTTTGCCTGTAACATCACATAATAATCGATTATTAAAATATATCTATTATTCCCTTCACTAATTTATATCTTTCACAATAAAGCACTTTTTACTTTGTTTTTATAACACTTTCATCGAATGTGACTGCAGTTTCGACAAATTTAGCTAGTCATTATCAAACATGATTTATATCTTTGTTATAGTGAGATAATTTGCCATTTATAACACAAATTAAATTTTTTTACAGAAATTGATATTTTTAATACAACTTTGACATACATTGTCATTCCGTGTTAAAAATATTAAATTAAGCTATGACATTTTAGCTAGAGCTATGACATTTTAGCTCAATTTTTTTGTTCAATATTTCAAATTAGGTTAGGTTAGATGATAAGTTGCAAAGTTAGTTACAATTAATTTCAAACTTGCTAAGTTAAACGAAAGAAACGTTATTTTTATAATCTAACCTGTCTTTTAACTACTATGGCATTTTTACATAATTTATTGAGACATTAGGACATCAAGCCACTGTGTCAATTGTTTTTTGACCAATGAAATTACTTAGTCTTTTGACTGTAATAGTATTTCATCAAACAATGACTATGGCAAGATTTTTCCTGTAGGTTTCTTGGTCGATTATATTTTTACTATTACATCATTTTGACGTTAAGTCCATTGATCGACTATGAATTGTCGTTTGACGTCTTGGTTAAAAAACAACTGCTTCCTGTTTAACTTGTATCAAAATTGGCATTCATTTTTGACGTTGTAAAACTTTTTCTGTTAATAAAACAAGAATCAATGTATTATGTCAACTACCAATTGTTTTAATGCTAAAACTAGTGTCTTACACTCCCAGATTAAGCATGAAGTAAAATTTCGAGTTTAGAAAAGCCTGAAAATTTGGTTTGGTCGCGTAGCGAAGCGGAGCGACCAAACCAAATTAGGCTTTTCTAAACTCGAAATTTTACTTCATGCGCCACGCGTATAAAACACTGATTTAATGTGAAATAGTCTTTAGCCAATTGAAAGTGAAAGTGGTATTTGATTACCGACATTGTTGAAAATTCTAAATTTTTGAAACAGAGAAATATAATTTAATTCAAATATTCGAATATTTAAATATATAAATATTCAAATATTCGAATATTAGACTATTCGAATATTTATATATACAAATATTTAAATATTCAAATATTCGAATATTAGACTATTTGAATATTCAAATATACCCGACGCCCTAAGGGGCAACAAGGGATAGCAGAAGAAGAAGAATATTCAAATATACAAATATTTAAATATTCAAATATTTGAATATTTAAATATTTGACTATTTGAATATTTGACTATTTCAATATCCAAATTTTTGAAAAATCTGAGCATTCGAATAATTCGAATATTTGAATAGATTTTTGAATGAATATTCGAATACTTATATTTGAAATATTCGCAGCCTAAACACGTTAATCGCCACCTTTATAACAATAAAAATATTACCTCAGGCCCCTGCTTAAGTTTTTGTTCCAATTATACAGAATAATAAAGCAAACATTTGAAGGGACATGACATTTTTAAGCGTTCAGACCACCTAGTTTATATGTCTATATAGTTATACTAATTCTGTGGCACGGGCAGCACGATGCTTTAAAAGTTGTTTCTGGATGCGGCACAAGGTACATGCCGCGGGGTCTAAACGCAAATTTAACTGCGGCACAAGTGAATGCCGCGCGGCATCAACGTGTTTATAAAGACCCTATAGTGACTATAGTGTTGTTTTGGTTTCATTTTATTATAGTATTTTTTTCTAAATTATAAATTACTTTAAGTTAGTGGATTTAGAATTAAATAAGCTAGAGCTAGAGCTATGACATTTTAGCTCAATCTTTTTGTTCAATATTTCAAATTAGGTTAGGTTAGATGATAAGTTGTAAAGTTAGTTACAATTAATTTCAAACTTGCTAAGTTAAACGAAAGAAACGTTATTTTTATAATATAACCTGTCTTTTAACTACTATGGCATTTTTACATAATTTATTGAGACATTAGGACATCAAGCCACTGTGTCAATTGTTTTTTGACCAATAAAATTATTTAGTCTTTTGACTGTAATAGCATTTCATCAAACAATGACTATTGCAACATTTTTCCTGTAGGTTTCTTGGTCGATTGTATTTTTACTATTACGGCATTTTGACGTTAAGTCCATTGATCGACTATGAATTGTCGTTTGACGTCTTGGTTAAAAAACAACTGCTTCCTGTTTAACTTGTATCAAAATTGGCATTCATTTTTGACGTTGTAAAACTTTTTCTGTTAATAAAACAAGAATCAATGTATTATGTCAACTACCAATTGTTTTAATGCTAAAACTAGTGTCTTACACTCCCAGATTAAGCATGAAGTAAAATTTCGAGTTTAGAAAAGCCTGAAAATTTGGTTTGGTCGCGTAGCGAAGCGGAGCGACCAAACCAAATTAGGCTTTTCTAAACTCGAAATTTTACTTCATGCGCCACGCGTATAAAACACTGATTTAATGTGAAATAGTCTTTAGCCAATTGAAAGTGAAAGTGGTATTTGATTACCGACATTGGTGAAAATTCTAAATTTTTGAAACAGAGAAATATAATTTAATTCATATATTCGAATATTAGACTATTTGAATATTCAAATATACAAATATTTAAATATTCAAATATTTGAATATTTAAATATTTGACTATTTGAATATTTAAATATTTGACTATTTGAATATTCGAATATTTGACTATTTCAATATCAAAATTTTTGAAAAATCTGAGTATTCGCATAGATTTTTGAATGAATATTCGAATACTTATATTTGAAATATTCGCAGCCTTAACACGTTAATCGCCACCTTTATAACAATAAAAATATTACCTCAGGCCCCTGCTTAAGTTTTTGTTCCAATTATACAGAATAATAAAGCAAACATTTGAAGGGACATAACATTTTTAAGCGTTCAGACCACCTAGTTTATATGTCTATATAGTTATACTAATTCTGTGGCACGGGCAGCACGATGCTTTAAAAGTTGTTTCTGGATGCGGCACAAGGTACATGCCGCGGGGCCTAAACGCAAATTTAACTGCGGCACAAGTGAATGCCGCGCGGCATCAACGTGTTTATAAAGACCCTATAGTGACTATAGTGTTGTTTTGGTTTCATTTTATTATAGTATTTTTTTCTAAATTATAAATTACTTTAAGTTAGTGGATTTAGAATTAAATAAGCTTCGTCTTGAATCTTTAGTGAATGTTTGTGAATTGAAAATTGCGTTCTGTCCAAACGGACAAAGATAAACTTCTGTGTGAAACCAACTATATTTTTACACCTGTTCTGAATCACCTTGTATATATGGCTGTTTTTTGTTTGGAGGGTGGATGTTAACACTTTAATATTTTTTGCAGTGACTATCGGAAAGGATTAGATATGAAACCATTAACAGATGCAGATATCGTCGAGGATCACCTGATAACAGTGTGCGTGAGGAAAAGGCCGTTGAATAAGAAGGAAGCCGCCAAGAAGGAAGTGGACGTGATCACGATCCCCTCGAAAAACCAGCTTATTGTTCATGAGCCAAAGAATAAAGTAGATTTAACAAAATATTTGGAAAATCAAATATTTAGGTTTGACTATGCCTTTGATGAAACCTGCACCAATGAAATTGTTTATAAGTAAGTAAACGATATTTCAATAGACAGGGCAAAAAAATGTATATGGGGTGTATGTAAATTAATAAACGGGCTCTTAATGGGGCGTACATATCGCGTTGCATCCATTTATACCTTGTGGTGTGTATCGTTGGAGTGTCTTGCTACAAAGACCTGTCGGAGTTGAACCCACGTGGTGGCTGGAGGGGTGAATAGACATCCCAGGGCTTTTCAAGGGCCCTTATTTAATGGCTACAAGCATAAGGAGAGGGTGAACTAGGGATGTTCCGATCCTAAAAAAAATATCAATATTGGGTATCGATTATATCGTATAGCCAAGTATTGATATTCGTTCAAATTATCGATAATTTTCGATACCAGATATTTTAGATTTAATATTTACAATTATTTAATGCTGTAAATTATTTTTTAAAGGCCCTTACCTAAGATTGATAATATTACCAAGAATAGTTTAATGACGGTTACGAAATTATCAATATTCACCATGATGGTTTTGACCGTTTCTACGTGGTAATCCATATCAAAATTAAATGAAACTATTACTATGTTTTTACCACTTTCATTAATTTATATATATACAGGTGTTATATATAAATATTTTTACGACTTAAATTTTGACAGTAATTATCAAGTATAATAATAATAATAATAATATTTATTCACGGATCAACCATTTACAGCAACATACATGTAGTATAAAAATATAGGTACAGTAATTTAAAGATAACAATAATAAAAGCCATGCAAATACAATAAAGAAATGACAAAAACATACATAAATTGTTTACATCTAGCTACAAGAAATATAACACATTAAAATCACAAACAAAATTAGAATGACATCGTAAAATTGAACGAGGACTGAGTCAATATGGTAAAATTGGTATACAATTTTTAAGCATTAACATTTATTTCCTTAAATAAATAATTACGTAATTTACCCAATGTTGTGTGAAATAAATCTATTTGAACTTTGTTGCAGTTGTGAAGTATACTTGACGACCTAAGTTTCGACAGTGTGAGTGTAATTATCAAGTATCAACTATAATGACACTCACACTGTCAAAACTTAATTGTTAAAATATTTATATGTAACACCTGTATATTAATAAAAGTGGTAAAAAACATAGTAATAGTTTCATTTAATATCAATATTCACCTTTTACAAAATAATAATAATAATATTTGAATGTTTTATATGCGTGGCGCATGAAGTAAAATTTCGAGTTTAGAAAAGCCCCGTGAAAATTAGTCTCGGGTCGCTGCGCGACCCGAGACTAATTTTCTACGCGGGGCTTTTCTAAACTCGAAATTTTACTTCATGCTTAGTCTGGGAGTGGAAAACACTCGTTTTTTTTTTTTATAAAATGGTTATGAAATTTTCGATATTTTGTGATATTTGTCGATTTAAATAAATTTCATGAGATCAATATTTCAAGATTTTCATCAATTTAAAAAATTTTCATGAAGGTTTTCGATATTTCGAGATTTTTGTAAAAGTTCAATTATTGTCGATTTATACAATTTTAATAAGGTTTTCTATATTTCGAGATTTGCGTAAGATTTTAGAAATTCTGAGATTTTTATCAATTTATAAAATTTTCATCCCATTTTCAATATCAATATTTCGAGATTTTCATCAATTTATAAAATTTTTATGAAGATTTTCGATATTTCGAGATTTTTAATTATTGTCGATTTATACAATTTTAATGAGGTTTTCAATATTTTAATTTCAATTTCAATTTCAATTTAATTTATTTCCAAAAAGAATAAGTACATAGCATTTATGGGTGAGTCATTTGGTTGCGATGGTTGTAAACGATAATATTTAGTAAATATAAAATTAGACCTATCATCTAGCATATAAATGTTGCAGAGGTAAAAATACATATCAATAAGTATAAAACTTAATATCTAGGGCTAAAGCAAATAATAAATATAAAACTTAATATCTAGGGGTAAAGCAATAATTATTTAAAATACAATTGAATAGACTTAGTGTCTATTAGTAAAAGTTTTTTTTTTTTTTTTGTTTGGCATAGGTTCTAGCCATTCAGCCACTAACGATGATTGTATTAATTAATTTAACATATATTTGGACGTCACGACACATTCACACCACACCCAGGGACACGACGAGAAATTATTTTTAAATAAAGTCTCCCCGTGCACGGGAATCGAACCCGAGTTTGTGGCTCGCCGATATTAGTAAAAGTATTAAAAAAGATTGTATAAGGACAGTGCACAAAATAATTTAGTTTAAAATGTAATAGATTAAAAACTTAATATTTACATAACAAAACTTATGATCTAGAAAAAAAAAAACATATTAAAAGATTTGTATTAGGGACAGTACACGAAATAATTTAGTTTAAAACCTAGTAAAATAAAACTTAGTATCTAGATATAGAACATTTTAAAAATATTTGTATATGAGGACAAGTACAGTGTATAAGATCATCAACAGAGATAAACCTTCGGACATCATGTATTTATAAATAATATTCAACAGAATCACTTATTTATTGTCGTCACAATATTTAATATATTCAACCACCGTATAGAATGATTGTTCTAATACAAATGATTTTAATTTTGTTATGAGTATTTTGTCAGGAAGTGCTTTAATATGTCGTGGAAGTTTATTGTAAAGTTTTACTGGTTGTATCACACAAGAATTGTGGATATAATTATGGCTATGCTTTGGTATTGTTAGTTGTTTGTTTCTAACATTATATGAGTGTTTACTTTGAGAGATATTATATAGGTGTACATTATTTATGTCAAATTTTATTGATTCAAATATATATATACTGCCTTTCAAAAAAATCAGAACACCAAGTATTTATTGCACAATTTTAATAAAATTTACACAGTTTGATCATGTAAACGAACTGTATCGATGATCAAAAAATCAAATTGAAAAACAAAAAAAACAAATGAATAAAAATTAATAATGTGTTGGGCCTCCACGATTTCCCAAACACTCATTAACACGTCGAGGCATGCTAGAAATCAGGCTGTCAATATCGACTTGGGGTATTTCATTCCAAACTTCGATAATTTGACCTCTAAGTTCCATTACAGTGTTAGCGGGGCGCTGTAAGTTACTTATTCTAACACCTATCATATCCCAAACATGTTCTATTGGCGATAGATCTGAAGAACGAGATGGCACAGGTAACAAATTGATTTCGGCAGTATCAAAAAACTGTCTTGTAATGGCCGCTGTGTGAGGTCGAGCATTATCTTGCTGAAAAATGGGGTTCTGCAAGCCATTTACATAGGGCACTAACACTGGCCGTAAAATGTTGTCAATATACCGAATCGCGTTAAGACTTGCTTCTAAAAAAACTAGAGAAGACCGACTACCATATGCTATCGCCCCCCAAACCATAACTCCCTGTGTAAGAGCCGTATGTCTTTCAACAGCAAATTGTAAAATTCTGCGTTCACCGCGTCGACGTCTCACTCTTCTGCGACCTTCATGAGCCCATAAACAGAACCGAGACTCATCGCTGAAGATAATGTTATTCCATTCATGGGTCCAATGTTGTCTTTCCCTGCACCAATCAAGTCTTGCTCTGCGATGCTGCGGAGTAAGAGGTAGACACAATTGTGGACGGTAGGATCTTATACC
Organism: Philonthus cognatus; assembly: GCA_932526585.2. Taxonomy (NCBI): domain Eukaryota; kingdom Metazoa; phylum Arthropoda; class Insecta; order Coleoptera; family Staphylinidae; genus Philonthus; species Philonthus cognatus. The sequence goes on from OW052243.1 coordinate 111,646,498, forward strand.
AAAACTGCGGATTCTTCTGTAAACAGTAGCCATGGATACTCTTTGGCCATTTAGAGCCAACCAGTCATTTCCCAATGCCCGCGACGTTGTAAATCTGTCCCTTAAAGTTGTAAGACGAAGAGCTCGATCTTCGCGCTCAGTGGTGCTTCTTGGACGTCCTGATCCAAGTCTACGTCGATTCTCCCCAGCTTCGGACCATCTAGACCAGCAGCGTACGATCACCGATACACTACGGCCTACCCTTTCAGCAATAGCACGAACCGAAAAACCCGCTTTTCGCATTCCAATAATGCGACCCCTTTCAAATTCACTTAGATGATGATATTGTGCACGCCGACGAACACGGGGCATCTTTTTATGTTTTACAAACTGAAACGTCAAACTACTCAGAGGCTACTTGGATATTAGAAGCAATTACATTAAAAAATCAGCAGCTCTTCATAATGGTGAAATCAAGGAAAAATACCATTAAATAGTAACCAAAACAATTGATTTTTTGATCATCGATGCAGTTCATTTTACATGATCAAATTCTGTAAATTTCATTAAAATCGTCCAATAAATGTTCTGATTTTTTTGAAAGGCAGTATATACCAATAACAGTCATTATTTTCAGTTGTTTAAATAATGGACGACATTCTGTACGAGGTTTTTTATTACAAATTGCTCTTAAGAGTCTCTTTTGTGTCACAAATACTTTTTGTATGTTCTGTTTAGTCGTATTACCCCAAAATATTATGCCATATGTTATGTGCGGTTTACAATATGACATATATATTGCTCGAGCGGCTTCCTGGTGAATATTGTTTCTGGATAAATATATTAAATATGAATATTTACTAATCGTTGAGCATACTTTATTTATATGTTGATCCCATTTCAGATCATTCTGTATTTCTATCCCTAGGAACTTGACATTTTTTGCCTCTTTGATACTCTCACCCTCTAATGAGATACTTGTTTGTCCCATTGCTGATCTAAAATTCATCAAATGTGTTTTTGATACATTTGCTATTAAGTTATTTGTATCAAGCCATAGACTTAAATCGGCCAGTACAACGTTTGATGCCGAATTTAAACCCGATATCAACTCATCACTCAGGCAAAATGTCGAGTCATCGGCAAACATCATGATGTGTGCATTGATTTTGAGTGGCATATCATTGATGAATAATAGAAACAGCAATGGTCCTAAGATACTTCCTTGCGGTACCCCAACTCTGGTATGAGCCTCAGAGGATTTATATTGTCTTTTGTTTATCTCTATTGATGTAATGTGTCTTCTGTTATCGAGATACGAAGCAAGCAATTTCTGGCAGTTTCCTCTAATACCATAGTTTACGATTTTATCTAATATTAATGCATGCAATCAAAAGCTTTGGTTAGGTCCAGAAAAATTCCAAAAACTTTTTTATTTGTATCTAAATTGCTAAGAATAAAATGCAAAAAATTGTATATAGCATGGTTTGTGGTGAAACCTTTCCTAAATCCATACTGTTGTCTAAACAGCACTTTTATTTTTGATGAAATCTATCAATCTGTTATAAATAACTCTCTCAAATATCTTTGAAAATATAGGCAATATAGAGATCGGTCGATAATTGTCAACATTATGAGGATCACCTTTTTTATGAATCGGTAGAATGCGACCCAGTTTTAATTTAAATGGAAATACACTTTCAGAAATTGCCATATTAATTGCTCCTGTCAAAGGTTTTATAATGTGTGATGCTGTTTTTTTAATTAAATTTGAAGTTAAATCATCAATGTCTCTAGTGTAACTAGGTTTTATTTCGACAATAATATTTCTTACGTCTGTTTCAGAAACTGGGTAGATAAAAATTGTGTCATTTATATTTGTTACACTAGAAACATTTCCTACTTGTGTACCTCCTTTCATATTTCCAGTTGTACTGAAGTGTATATTCAGTTTATCAGCTATTAGATTAGGATTTTCTATTCTTATATCACCATTTAGTATAAATTGTGGAAATTGATTATGTTTCTTTTTATTGTTTTCAGTTTTATTTTCAATTATGTTCCAAAGTTCTTTCAATTTGTTGTTGGATTCCATGACTTTCTCGGTATTATAATTTCTAATTTGCTGTTGTATTTGTAACTTATATTGTTTCTTTTCCAACTTATATTGTCTTTGTATATTTGGACATTTAGTTTGAAGATATGCTTGATATAGGAATTCTATTTTTTCTTTTTGTTGTTTTAATTCGGGTGATATCCATCAGTTTTTGTGTTTGTGAATATGTATAATTTTTGATTTTGTTGGACAATTTTTATTGAATAGTTCTAGATATTTGCTGTAGAATGAATTGAAATAAGATTCACAATCTATATGTGGATTCAATAGATTCTCCCAATTCACTGTTGACAATTCAGTGCTAAGACTTTCTATTGTATTGTTGTTAATATTTCTGATGGTTGCATGTTTTATTTCTTTTTCTGTATCACCTTTAAATACAAGTATTTGCCCTAGGTGATCAGATAGATGCGATTGTATTACATTAGATTCAAAGTATTCTATATTCGTTAAGATGTTATCTATACATGACTTGGTTCTGTCAGTGATCCTCGTTTCGGCATTTATTGTTATATTTAAATTATAGCTAGCACTAAGATTTTTAAACTGGGTGGTTTTATAATCATTGACTTTTAGCATATCTCCATTAAAATCTCCTCCAATGATGACAAGTGATTTTTCCAGAATAATTAGTTTATACATAATATCTTCAAAAATACTTAGGAACTCACTATAATCTCCCTGGGGGGAGCGGTAGATACATACAATAACTATTTTTTGTTTTGATTCACTGATAAAATCAGCACCTGCTACCTCTATTGTTATGTTCTTTGAGAGAGCATTTATATCCGGTCTGCTATTCGCTCTAATACTATTTTTGAAGAAAATTGATGCCCCTCCATGTAGTGAATTATTGCGCTTGTAATTTGAAATTGGAAATTTGGGATATTAGGAAAAGGTTCAACATCAGTAACCCAGTACCTAAAAATATATCAATATTTAATTCATGCAGAAGTATTGTTAGTTCATTCACTTTGTTTTTTATCGATTGTAGATTATTATGGAACACTGTTATTATTCCACTTGTTTGTTCATCTGTGGACATTATTCGTTTTTTGAATGTATTTCTTCTGTGTTTGGATGTGTTTCTTCTTTTTTCTGAGTCTTCCTGTGAAAAAAACGGGACACATAGGTTCCCTTTGGCCACATTTTGGATCCATCGCTCTTTGAAGGTTTGACAAGTGAATGGTTACCTTATAGTAGAATTGAGGAAATTTACTTTTTAATAATTCACACGTTGCTTCCGGGAAATCCTTTTTCATATACTTGTCCAGTTTTTGCGGTGTAGTGTTTAGTTCAAGCCGTGATACGTGTAAAAATGCTTTTCGCGCTACTGCTCTGATGTTTTGATTATTTTCTGATTCTCCTATTAGACCTGATGTCTTCTTCTTCTTATTTCTTGGGACTACTGTTGTCCATTCTTGATCCGTATCCCTTTTTTCGAGCGACTGCATTTGTATTTGTATATCTACAGTTTGTTCAGGCTGTGTTTTTGGATGTTTATTGATAAGTCGCGTCGCCCGGGACTTTTGTTTTTCGAGCGGGGTCGTGGTCACCGGATTAACCAGATTAGCCTCTCGCGTTTTTGTATCCTCGAACTCGCTCGTGGACAGGGATCTTTTTTCACAGGTAATTTTGTTTGTTTTATCTGTGTGAGGTTTTAATTTAATTTCAGAGATATCATTACTGGCTTTATTTATTCCATTATTTCGATTACTAGTAACTTTCTCTCTGAGCAATTTGTTATTTTCTTTCAGAATATCATTTTTGTCCTTCATTTCGGAGACAATTAAATTCAGTAATTCAATTTGTTTTTTGAGGGATGCATTCTCTACCCTGGGTCTCCAAACTATCTTCTTCGCGGCCCACAAATACAATTCTACATAATAAAGTCGGCCAAAATCCGATTAATTTTATAAAATTATGAAAAATTTAAGGAACTATTGTTACAATATTTCAAAATATGACATTTACAAAAAAAATTACAAACAATCGCGGGCCGGATTCATGCAAGTCGCCGGCCAGATTTGGCCCGCGGGCCGTAGTTTGGAGACCACTGCTCTATACTAAACAATGGTTTACTAACCTCAAATTCATCACTCTGTCCACAACAGATGACCCTTGTACTATCAACGAACTCCATGCCCTTAGTAGTTTTGCTGCAGCTGCGATGATAACAATTCCGCATTTTATGCAGGTAAGAATTTTGCACTGGGTACTCGTGCAACACTTTAAAAATATCGTAGTTTCTTCTGGCGTACTCACTTCACCCGCCATCTTTTCAATTAAGATTTTCGATATTCTAAGGTTTTCGATATTTCGAGATTTTCGTAAAAGTTCAATTATTGTCGATTTATACAATTTTAATAAGGTTTTCTATATTTCAAGAACCCGACACCATATGGTAAAAGGGAATACTGATTATATATATATATATTTCAAGATTTGCGTAAGATTTTAGAAATTCTGAGATTTTTATCAATTTATAAAATTTTCATCCCATTTTCAATATCAATATTTCGAGATTTTTATCAATTTATAAAATTTTGAATATCAATATTTCGAGATTTTCATCAATTTATAAAATGTTCATGAAAGTTTTCGATATTTTGCGATTTTCGTAAAATTTTCAATTATTGTCAATTTATAAATTTGAATGAGATTTTCAATATTTCAAGATTCTCGTGGGATTTTCGATATTTCGAAATTTTCATCAATTCATAAAATGTTCATGAGATTTTCAATATTTCGAGATTTTCTTAAGATTTTCGGCATTTTGAGATTTTCAATTTATATAATCTTAATGAGATTTTCAATATGTCAAGATTTTCGTCAAATTATAAAAATTTTAACATAGACATTTTCGTAAGATTTTCGATATTTCGAGTTTTTCGTCAATTCATAAATTGTTCATGAAAGTTTTAATATTTCAAAAATTTTCTTGATTTTTCATAATTTTGTTTTCCATGAATTTTCATAATTTTTTAAAATCTTGACAATTTTCATGAATTTCTAGGATTTCTGAAATCTTGGCAATTTTCGTTAATTGTAAAAATGTTGATACTTTTTATGAATTTTCAAAAGAGTTGTCTCAATGTTTAATGAATTTCTTAGATTATTGTTAATTTTAAAAATGTCAATACTTTTGGGGAATTGCCAAGATTTATATTAATTTTAAAATATTAGTCCTACTGTTTATAATCTTAATCGCTATTCCTGAATTTCTAAGATTTCTTTCAATTTTCAAGATTTTTGTTAATTTTTAAAATGTTGAACTTCATCCGTTAATATTAAAAATTCTGACAGATTTCCTCAATTTCTCAAATGTTGGAACTTTTCATAAATTTTCTAGATTTTTGTCAATTTTTAGAAAAATAATGACGCTTTTCGTAAATTTGCAAGGTTTTCATTTTATTTTATTTTATTTTATTTATTCTCTCACGGGAAACCCCTTTTATAAAGAATATGTACAAAATAATAACAATAATATATAAAAATTGATAAAACGTATTAACATTAATAACTAAAATTTAATAAATGGTGGTAATAATTACAGCAATTATTCTATATAGAAATAACAAAATCTAAAAACAATAATAACATAAGGAAAACTAATAATGAAATTGATTTATTATCCTAAAATATTTTGCATGATACCAAATTACTTTCCAAAATGTTGACGATTTCGGTTTATCTACGAAAATTTCGACTCCTTTCGTGGATTTTAAAGATGTTCAATAATTTCCAAGGTTTCTTTAAAATTTCAAGATTTTTGTTAATTTTTAAAATATCGATATTGATTCATCCGTTCATATTGAAAACTCTGACAGATTTCCTCAATTTCTTAAATGTTGGAACTTTTCATACATTTTCTAGATCTTTGTCAATTTATTTATTTATTTATTTATTTATTTATTTATTTATTTATTTACGGAAAAAATCCATTTTTATACATTTAAATATACAAAATGTTGACGCTTTTCGTAAATTTGCAAGGTTTTAATTTTAATTACTTTTTAAAATGTTGACGATTTCGGTTTATCTTCGAAAATTTCGACTCCTTTCGTGAATGTTTACAACTTTTATTAATTTTCGTCAAATTAAAAAAATTATGAGTTTTTAGCGAATATCCAAAATGTTCGTTAATTTTCAAATTCTCGACGTTTTTTTTATGAAATCTCAAGATTTTCGTCACATTTGAAAATGTCGACTCTTTTCGTAAATGTCCAAGCTTTTCATCGATTGTTGTAAAAATTGATGATTTAAATTTCAAATGGAAAAAGTCATAATTTTTTTTCGTTTTTAACAAATTTCGTTTGTTTTCTTAGTATTTTACAACTTTTCTTAATATTACATTTTTTTCTACAAAACAGAAACAAGCAAAATAAGATATTGACAATTGTCCAACGAGTGTTTTCCACTCCCAGACTAAGCATGAAGTAAAATTTCGAGTTGAGAAAAGCCCCAAGAATTTGGATTTGGACGCGCCAGCGTCCAAATCCAAATTCGGGCTTTTCTCAACTCGAAATTTTACTTCATGCGCCACGCGTATATAACACTGATCTCAAGTAAAATTCAAATGTTAACATCTAAGCAGTTTTTGTAAATTTCCTAAATTTTCATTGAAGTTTTAATATTTTATGATTTTTCTCGATTTATAAAATTTTTATGAGAAATGTTTGAGATTTTCAATATTTTGAGAATTTCGTAAGATTTTTGAATTTTTTAGATTCTCGTATTTTTCACAATTTTTACGGTTTTCGTGAATTTTCTGGGTTAAACGTTAATTTTAAAAATGTTTATACTTTTAATGAATTTTCTAGATTTCCATAAAATTTAAATATTTTCGTTAATTAAAGGAATGTCATATTGAAATATTTTAGTGTTTCATATGCGTGGGGCATAAAGTAAGATTTTGAGTTTAGAAAAGCCTGAAAATTTGGTTTTGTCGCTTCCCTACATGTCCAATATCCTTGAATTCGTCAATTTACAAAATAATTGTTAATTTGAACATTAGATATTTTTTAATTATAAATATCATGACTGTTTTTGTGAATTTCTTCAATTTTTTAAATCTTAATGCGTTTCATGAAGTTCCAAAGATTTCCGTTATGTTTCAAAGATTTTCGTTAATTATCAAAAATCACGAATTTCTTAGATATTCGTTATTTTTAAAAAATGTTATACATTTCATGAATGAATTTTCAAGACGTAAATCAATTTGTAAAACCTTGGTAGTTTTTGTGAATGTCCTAAACGTTCGTTAAATTTTAAAATGTTGACGCTATTCGCGAATTTTCAAAACTCTGTCGGTTTTAATGAATTTCCGTTGATTTTAAAAATCTTCGGTCGGTTTTCGTGACATTCAAAGATTCAGTGATTTGTTCAAGATTTTAATTAATTATAAATTGTTAATGATGTTAATCAATTGAAAATTCTTACGAAAATGGGACTTTTTGCAATGAACTTGGAAATCCTCAACATTTTAAAAATTAACGAAAATTTAGGAAATCCATAAAACGGTCAAGATTTCAAAAATTGACGAAAATTCATTAAAATTGCTGAAATTTTAAAAATTAACAAAAATTGTAAATCACTAAAATGTGTAAATATTTTAAAAATCAACAAACATTTAGGAAATTTAGGATAACCGTAAATATTTTGAAAATTAACGGAAATTTTATTCTTATTTATATTTTAATATGTATGTAATGTCCCACCAGAGCTGGGACGAATCCTCGTTAAAAGGATTCGAATCACGAATCCGAATCACCTGATATGATTCGAATCAGGAATACTCGAATAAAGGATTCGTAAGAGATAAATATGATTCGAATCAAAGATTCGAATCCTGTTTTTTCGAATCACGAATACAAATCGTTTAAGAATAAATTTGATTTTATTATTTTTTTACAACCATTAACATATAAATATCGTTATCAGTTGTTTTAACAAAAATATTCACAACCTAATTATGTATTTATTATTAACACTGAACATCGTTGATAACAGACTAAATTTCTGTGTTACTCTGATTAAAGAGGTATTTGTGTGTTTTTGAACTACACTTCAAATCAATGGTTTATACGCGTGGCGCATGAAGTAAAATTTCGAGTTTAGAAAAGCCCCGTGAAAATTTGTCTCGGGTCGCTGCGCGACCCTCGACAAATTTTCTACGCGGGGCTTTTCTAAACTCGAAATTTTACTTCATGCTTAGTCTGGGAGTGGAAGACACTCGTTACTTTAAAATATGTCACAACTGTTAAAGTATGTATCGTCGGATGCCCGTCTTCAGAGTTGATGTGTAAGCAAATTATGGGTCCTAGGAGTTGCCAAATAAGTGAGTTACTCAACTGTTTCCAAGGCACACTTTGAAAAACCAAAAGATAACAATTTTACATATAAAATGTACAATAAACTATAAGTGTGATACATCATTGAAGTCAGTAAAAAATATTCTTCCAAAAAATATCAAAAACCAAAATAGCGCTCATAAGAAAAACAAAAGTTAGCTATGGTCTCTAGGTAAATGTTATAGTTATCTTAGAATAAAATATGTTAGTGGATTTATCGTTAAAAAGTGCCTATAATGTCAAAGTTGTAAATGCCTGAATTCAATAGTTTTTGAATAAAAAAATAAAAACGAATTTTCAAAAATACGTTTTTTGACAATATCTCATTAAGGAAATAAGATATTTCAAACTTGTTTTTGGGTTATTATTGGGCCCTAAATTATGCAACTTTGCCCCAATTTAACCGACTCTCTATTTCTTTAAATAACCGAAATCCCCATACTTTCTGTTGAAATACGGACACCCAGTATAATAATAATAATAATATAAAATTTATTGTATTATTTTCTAAATATTTTAATTCAATAAATATTTTACATTGTTATATTTACGAATATATTAAAAATAAATACTTAATTCAATATTAATTATACCATCAAATGTCTAAAAGTCTTGCGTTGAAAATCACCAGAAATCATTAGATGTTTTTTGATTAAACGAATTCCACTATGGCTTTCGACGTCTAAGTCAAAAAATGTTTGAAACAAAAGTTGTAGCCGATTGTAACCCATTTTTTCCACTCCATTACTTCCGCCAGTACTTTTCTTCCACCAATTGTTTTTTCCACTGTACACATTTTCCTCCGAATTCTTTTTTCCACTAATTTAGTTCCGCTATTTCTGGTTCCACTTTTTTTATTCAAACATTCAAAATTTGACGTCTATAGCCAACTTCAAAGTAAACAACCAAACAAGTCTTTGTCGACACTTTCGAGCGTCGCGAATGATCTCGTTCACGATGGGGACAGTGCCCAAAGAGACAGAAGCAGTTTATTCTATTGCAAACCTTTCTCCTAACCTAACCTAATCTAGAAGTATGTGGCACAGGCATCGTTCGCAAAGAGACTTGCGCAATGTATTCTATAGCAAACCTTTCTCCTAACCTAAAAGTATGTGGAACAGGCATCGGGAGCAAAATGACTTGCGCAATTTATTCTATTGCAAACCTTTCTACTAACCTAACCTAACCAAACCTAGAAGTATGTAAAATCGCTAGCGTGTGCAAAGATACTTAAGCAATGTATTCAATTTGAAACCTTCCACTTAAGCCACAAACTAGTAGAAATGGCTTAACCACGGTTAAGTATCTGTGGTCCAAGTGGGTATTGGATAAAAGTCATATGCTCTTACCTACACAGAACATTATATTAACTTTTACACACAACGGCACTCGGCGGCGCAGTGAAAATTTGATGGAAGAAAAGTCTTGGTGGAAGAATAGTCTTGGCGGAAGAAAAGTGCGGTGGAAGAAATAGAGCGGAAGAAATAGAGTGGAAAAAATGGAGTGGAAGAAATGTCCCCCTACCGTTGTAGCCAACGAAAAAATATACCTCTTTTACCTAAACACTTTTCACCTCAGCTCTTTTGTTTCTGAATTAGAAACTAAAAAATCTAGTGGACATCAACAACTCACCGATTATGGCTTTCGACGTCTAAATCAAAAAATGTTTCAAACAAAAGTTGTAGCCAACGAAAAAATAAACCACTTTTACCTCAGCTCTTTTGTTTTTGTTCAATAAACCGAGAAAGATTTTTTTTTGAAAATAAATACACAACTTTATGATAATTCGAAAATTTACGAACGAGTGTCTCCACTCCCAGACTAAGCATGAAGTAAAATTTCGAGTTTAGAAAAGCCCCGCGTAGGAAATTTGTCGAGGGTCGCGCAGCGACCCGAGACAAATTTTCACGAGGCTTTTCTAAACTCGAAATTTTACTTCATGCGCCACGCGTATTAAACACTGATTTCAAGTAAAGTTAAAAATATAAAAACATATTAAAACTGTTTTCAGTTTTAAAAGTTATCAAAATATGTCAAAATTATTTAAAATAATGACCAAAATTTCATCTCGTAAATATAAAAAATATCAAAAACGTCAAAAATTTGGCGTGCTGTTAAAATCGATTTACGTTAAAATTATCATTTTATGTCAGTACGTGACAGTTTGACAAAAACGTTCTTACAAAAACGAAAATTTCAGTTAAAATCAGTAATAATGTCAAAAAAGTTATCTAATAATATAAAAATTGTTATCTAATGTAAAACAAGTAAATATGTAATATCAAAAATATCAAATGTCAAAATTGTCGTCTACTGTCAAAAAAGTAAAAAGTCAACATCAGAAATAGTAAATAAGTAATAAATTTCATTGTTTATCAAAAGTAACATCTAATGTGAAACATGTCGTCTAATGTCAAAAAACGTAGTCTAATATCTAGTATATAATCTATTGTCAAAAATGTCATCTCAAAAGGTAAAGAATATCAAAAATGTCATTCAATGTCAAAAATGATTAAATATGTCTTGTAGAAAAAAAAATCTCAAATTTGTGTGTTCAAATAATGATTCAATAATTTTTGAAAAGTCTGGGAGTGGAAGACACTCGTTCGGGCATTATCAATAGCTTTTTTAAAGATTTTCATTCATCTATAAAATCTTGACGGTTTTTAAGATTTTCGTCAACTTTTTAAAAATATTTTTTTATGAATTTCCAAGGTTTACGTTAATATTCAAATTATTGGTGGTTGTTTTTGAATATTTATAAAAGGATTCGAATATTTATAAAAGGATTCGAATATTTATAAAAGGATTCGAATACTTACAAAAGGATTTGAATCGTCAAAAATAATTCGAATTCAATTTGGAAGCCTCCACCGTTCATAATATAATTCTAATTAATTGGGGGGATTAACATGAAAAATGTCTTTTGTGTTTTTTTAAATTTCTCGTTAAACCACTGTTTTATACGCGTGGCGCATGAAGTAAAATTTCGAGTTTAGAAAAGCCCAGAAAATTTGTCTCGGGTCGCTGCGCGACCCTCGACAAATTTTCACAGGGCTTTTCTAAACTCGAAATTTTACTTCATGCTTAGTCTGGGAGTGGACGACACTCGTTCGAAACTTCAAACTGAATGCTAAGAACATTAAATGACTGAAAATGTTTTTTTCTAGTTTTCAAAATTTTGTTTAATATTATTTAAAGTTAAACCACAATCTGAAATGTTAAAATTTTTCGACATTTCCCTGATTCGAAATTTTTTTGTCTGGCATTTTAATATAAGTTTCTTCTGTGAGAAACCCCCATTTTGTTAAATTGTTTTTATTGTTTTTGTTAATATTTAAGTTAATTTTATAAATTTAATAACATCATATGGCTTTTTTGATAGTGTTTTGGTCAATTTAAATATAATTTCATCACTTTTCTCTGATTTTCCTGGTTTTAATGATATTCAGTGAATTTATTATTTACGTAACTTTCAGGCATTCGTCGATTTTATAATAGAGTTCAATTTGAAGTTTTGAACGAGTGTTTCCACTCCCAGGCTAAGCATGAAGTAAAATTTTGAGTTTAGAAAAGCCCTGTAAAAATTTGTCGAGGGTCGCGCAGCGACCCGAGACAAATTTTCAGGCTTTTCTAAACTCGAAATTTTACTTTATGCGCCACGCGTACAAACCACTGATTTAAAGTGTAGTTTAGAAACACACAAATATATCTTTAATCAGAGTAACAGGGAATCAGATATTTAGTCTGTTATCAACGTGTTAATAATAAATAATTAGGTTTTAAATATTTTTGTTAAAACAACTAGTAACGATATTTATATATTATTGGTTGCAAAAAAATAATAAAATCAAATTTATTCTCAAAGGATTTGTATTCGTGATTCGAAGAAACAGGATTCGAATCTTTGATTCGAATCATATTTATCTCTTACGAATCCTTTGTTCGAGTATTCGTGACTCGAATCATACTAGGTGATTCGGATTCGTGATTCGAATCCTTTTTACGAGGATTCGTCCCAGCTCTGCTCTATGTATCCTTCCCCCGCTCACACATTATACACTTCCCATATTCTTGCCCCATCCACACCTTCCTTCCTTTCTTCCCTGACCCACACCTCGCCCTCGCCAGCATCACCCTTTCCTCTCTACTCCATCCCCCCTGTACCAAATACCTCGGCTTTCTCCCATGCACCTGCTACCTCCCGTACCTAGTAAGTAAGTAAGTAAGTAATTTATTGATGCCTGACAATTGTCTTACATACGTCACATATACAGAGAACTATCAATAAGAATACAATTTTTAGAAATGCCACAATAAAAGATTAACAATGTACACAGCATGTATCATATCAGGTGTTCTGCCGGTGGGCACTGAGAATGTTCAAAATTGTCACATTTTAAAAGATCAAAATATATATATATATATATATATATATATATATATATATATATATATATATATATATATATATATATATATATATATATATATTTACACATATTTACACACATATATACATACATGTAGACAAGAAATTTAAAAAATAACAACACTAATAACACATTAAAAAAATGTAAATAGTGGGATGCTAAAACACCAACAATTATTACACATGAAAAACTAGATAAATGCGTCATAGACTAAAAGAAGATTTAGAATAACCTATCGTTGTATTCACTCCTCTCTATACGCCCCTGCCCTTCCTGTGCTTCCACCTCCTTCTCCTTTACCCACGCATGCACCTTCACCCCATTCCCCAGCCATTTCATCACCCACCCTCGTACATTCTCCTTCTCTCGCTCCTCCATCTTCCCTCTGTCATTTCCTCACACTCTAGTCTCTCTCTATTCGTCTTCTAATGCACTATGTATCCGGGTATTGACCTTTCTACCCCCAACATATGCTTCAGGAACCACAACTGCTCCCTCTCCATACACTCATACCCTCCATCCCATACATTAATTACATATATAATTAATGTAGTGATCATTGGAGCCATATCTCGAACAATCATTCGAGGGACTTCTCGAGCAATCATTCGAAAAATTTCTCAGGAGATCTCTCGGGCAATCATTCGAAAGATATCTCGAACAATTATTCGAAAGATCTTTCGAGCAATCTTTCTGAAATGTTTCGAGCGATCTCCGGATCTCGAGATGTTGGATTATTTTTATAATCGAACAAATCTATTGTTTTTATTTAAATGGTCCCATAACTAATTTTAACCCTATAATTTGCATAGTATTTAAGATATATATATTTTTTAAATTTATATAGGTACACAGCACAGCCTTTAATTAAGACAATCTTCGATGGTGGATTCGCAACGTGCTTCGCCTACGGACAAACGGGATCAGGAAAAACGCACACCATGGGCGGAGAGTTCATCGGCAAAACGCAAGATTGCAACCACGGTATTTACGCGATGGCCGCCGCCGACGTCTTCAAGTTCGCCAAGAACCCGAAATACAGGAATTTAAATTTAGTGATATCGGCTAGTTTCTTCGAAATATACTCCGGCAAAGTGTTCGACTTACTCAACAACAAGGTGAAGCTCAGGATCCTCGAGGACGGCAAGCAGGTGGTGCAAGTGGTCGGGCTGACGGAGAAGGTCGTCACGACAACGGAGGAAGTGCTGAAGCTCATCCAGAAGGGCAACCAGGCCAGGACCTCCGGGCAGACATCCGCCAATTCGAATTCGTCACGATCGCACGCCATTTTCCAGATTCTCGTCAGGGCCAATAATAATATGAATAAAATCCACGGGAAGTTCTCATTGATAGATCTTGCCGGTAACGAGAGGGGGGCTGATACATCTTCTGCCAACAGACAAACAAGTAAGTTTATCTGTACACATATATGTCTAATAATTATTCAAAACAGTAAATTCCAAAAATGTTGGACAAAATTATGATAACATATACTACAGTTTCCCAACCTTTTTGTTTTTTTATACTCGAATGATCTACTACATCCCATGTATAAGTGGCGTAAATAGCTTTTTGTGATGGAGGAATTCAGTTAGTATTATGTTTCAAACATTTATTTTTCTAAACTTATACAAAAACAAGTACAAAAAATGATGATGCGTTCATCATAGCACTTTCCCCGTTATTAAAACAATTGATGATTGACATACTAAACGTATTTCACTTGTTAATTGGTTGAAGACCATTTCACATTAAATCAACGTTTTATACGCCTGGCGTAAGTAAAGTTTCAAATTTAGAAAAGCCTAATTTGGCTTTTTCAGGCTTTCCTAAACTCGACAGTTTACTTCATACTTAAGGTTGCCGTTTAGTCAGTGGCAGATTTCCTATTAGGCTAAGTAGGCTGAAGCCCACGGCGGCAAATTTTCAACGGATACCTAATGTCGACTTTGAGGCTTTTATATATTTTTATTTAGACGGGAACCTTTATTTCTCTCGGCTGAATACCCCTGGGAAGCAGTGTTGTTAACTCTGAACCATCAAATGTCTTAAAGTCTTGTATTAAAAATCACCAGAAATTATTAGATTTTTCGGTTTTTTATTAAACGAATTTCAATTATGTTAACAACAAAAAACTCTGAAATAATTAAAAACTTCGTGAGACTGAAGAATTTTCAAAAAGATTTTGAGACTATTTTTTTGACATACAGGGAGATTTATTAAAACTTTGGCATTTAAAAGTAGATTTAATTTCATGAAGAAATCATTCATATCATTGCCGGTTCTATCTGTCCTGGTTTAGAAGTTATAGCGTTTTTAAAACAGTGTCTCTTGGAACACTAATATGTAATCATAGTTTAACACTTTAACTGCCATACGACGCGCCGGCCGTCGTATGTATTTCTGAGCAACTAGGCGGTACGACGGCCGGTCGTCGTAAAAATGGCCATACGACGGCCGGTAGTCGTTTGTTTATATTTCCAAAAATGTATTAAAATTAAAATTCTAACCATATACCTGTATTTATGAAACCTTTATTAATATTGATAATGAAGGTTTAAATTAAATTACACTTGGTTTGTTTCACAATTTTTTACTTTACTATTTACTCGACTAGTTTCGCGTTTTACAGCATTATCAGGAGTGAATTACAAAAGATACCGACAAGCTTATATATAGTCAGGTAATAAGGGATTTTAAGATTGGGGAATTCCAAATCTCCTCATTGTCGTTGACGAGGTGTTTTCCGTCTTTTATTGCCCTATTTATTTCTAGGCCTTCCCTGAGGTTTAAATTACGGCCCTTATTACCTGAATATAAAATTTTGAAATTATTAACATCTATAAAGTGGTTGTTAATTATACAATGTTTTGAAATCCCTGTACACTGTTTGTTATTTATAATTGATTTTTTATGTTCTTCTAGTCTTGTCTGAAAAGTTCTTCCTGTTTGTCCTATGTATAATGCATCACAATCACTGCACTTTAGTTCGTACACTCCACACTTTTTTAATTTGTCTATGGGGGATTTATTATTTATTAGTAGTTTTCCTAAATTTGTCTGGTTAGTGCATATGATGCGAAATTCATTACCCTTTATATTGTTTATAATTTTATTTGACAGATCCTTAACATAATTAAGTTTGGCCCATTTTATTTCATTAATTTCTTCGATATAGAAGTGTTTCATCAATTGTTTTTTCTTTTTCTTTTTTAAGATGTTATCAACAATTTCAGCATTATACCCATTGTTGCGAGCTATTGTTTTTATGGTTGCTAATTCGATGGCGAAATCTTGATTACTCAATGGAATGTTTATTAGTCGATTTATGTATGAGTTAAATGTACTAAACTTAATTTGGTTTGTGTGATTTGAAGAATTGGGGATTATTGTGTCAGTAAATGTATCTTTTCTATATATTTTAAATTTTAAATGGTTAGTGTCAGTTTTTTCTATTGTTAAATCTAAAAAGTTTAAACTATTGTTGATTTCTGTTTCTGATGTAAATTGAATTTTTTCGATTTATTGAATTTAAATATTGTTCAAAAGAATTTAATTGTCGGTTTGTGCCTGTCCAAATGCAAAAAATATCATCCACATACCTACTCCAGAATAAACAGTTATTTTTATTTTTAAAATCAGGATTGGTGAACATTGATTGTTCAAAATCGGCCATGAAAATTTCGGCAAAAAGGGGGGATAATGGTGACCCCATAGGTAGGCCATCAGTTTGCGTATATATGGTGTCATTGAACTCAAAGTAATTTTGTTCTAGGCAGATGTTGACCAATTTCATCATTTCGGACTTTTCGTCATTGTTGTTATCTGACTTATTAATTAAATTGATTATAATTGATTTTAATTCTGACGTTGGTATTGAGGTAAATAAACTTTTTACATCGAAAGACACTAACTTTGCGTTTTTCGGAATATGTAATGGTTTTAGTCTTTGTGCAAGTTCCACTGAGTTTTTTATAGCATACTGTGATTCAAAATTTACAAATGTAGGAAAACGAGTATTTAAAAATGTACACAATTTGTAAGCTGGTGCATATATATATGTCACAATTGGTCTCATGGGGGTACCCTCCTTATGTAATTTAGGTAACCCATAGAGGACTGGAGCTTTTGGATTCATTCTAATAAGGTTGTAATTTGAATGTTCTAGTAATTTTGTGCATACTTTTAAAATGTTTTTTATTTCTAACTGGAATTTACTAGTAGGATCTTTTTTCAAAGTTTTAAAGTCTGATTGAAGTAGCTGTTCTGTTTTTTGTAAATAATCTTGTTTTGTTAAAATTGTTATTGTATTACCTTTATCCGCTTTAGTTAATATTAGATTATTGTTTTTGATTTTATTTTGAATGTTTTTTATGACTTTTAGTTCAGAATTTCTTTTTTTATTTTGGGTGTTCTTTTTATGGTTGGTAATTAGTTTAGCAACTTTTAATTTAGTTAATGATGTTGCGTTTTCTGATTTTAATTTGTTACAAATTAATTCTGCGTCTAAACCTAACGTTTCGATTTCTTTGTTAGTATCTAATGAGGGATTATATTTTAAACCTTTTTCTAGAAGTGTGGTTTCAGATTTGTCAAATAAAACATTTGTTAGGTTGACGATTTTATTAAAGCTTGATTAACGAAAATATTGTCTTTGGCCCACAAACGTGTACATTTGAAATATGCACATGGCAGTTAAAGTGTTGAAGAAATCAAAAACATTCTTGTAACAAACGGAAAGCAAAATTTACCTACAGTAAATGTTGAGAAATTAGTCTATTTTCCTGAGTACATAATTGGCAACGACAAATTATACTCTCTTGTACGCATAATAAATTCATGTTATTTCTAATATGAGCTGCAGCATCTTGAATCCTCTGCAATAACTAATTGCGATCGTATATTTCTACGGCGTAAACACATTGCTTAAAGTGACCCCATAAATAAAACATCTTAAGGATTCAGGTCAGGTGATCTAGGTGGCCATGGTATCGGCCCTTCGTTACCAATCCATTGATTTGGGATATAAGTATGCAGTAATTGGGTCACTTGTCGTCCTCGGTGAGGCGGGGCCGCCGTCTTTTTGAAACCACATATCTTTTATTATGTGGAGTGGAACATCTTCCAAAGGATCAAACAATGTTGTGTCAAAAAAATGATGGTACTGCTCTGCATTTAAATTTCTAACAAACAATTGTGATGAAAGTATTAATATAACCAAACGATTTTTGACAAGTGATAATTCAAAATAATGGTTACTATATTTTGTTTGGCTAAATAACGACTACTACGTTTTTTCAACTTAAAAATTATAATAGTGCTATAACTTTTGAACCAATAAAGATAGGGCTTGCTTTTATATGAACATTTCTTCATGAAGTTAAATCTACTTTTAGTTGTTAAAGTTTGTAAAGAGGCTAATGAATCACCCTGTATGTCAAAAAAGAAAAATAGTCTCATTGTTAAGCAATATTCTTTTACAATTTTATAAATTTAATGCTTAGTTATTCCTTAATGTATCACATTATTTTATAGTTTTTCAAAAAATGTTTTAAATAAAAGTTGTAGATAATCAAAAAAAAATAAATAAGTAAGGACCTTTAAATTTTTGTACCAAATAAGGTAACGGCTCAATAGGTCAGGATTAAAATGAGTGAAAATGATTAATGAATGAAATGAAAAATCAAGTGTGCGTTCAAGGAGGACAGAAGATGACGAAGATTGTTTCACTCTTATTTTGAGCTCCTCAGGCAACCACATCCATCAACCCAACTGTAGAAGCAAATCGAGATAAATGCCCGCATCAATGCAGGAATATGAAAAATGTTCATTACCGAAAACTTATTGTTGATGGGATTAACATATCAAGTGTGTGTGCTGGGTTGATGATTGTGGTGGCCTGAGGAGCTCAAAATAAGAGCGAAATGATCGTCGTCATCTTCTGTCCTCCTTGCACGCACACTTGGTTTTTCATTTCATTTATTTAATCATTTTCATCCTGACCTATTGCGCCGTTACCTTATTTGGTATGATATTGAAAAAACACACAACTTTTACCTAAACACGTTTCACCTTAACTCTTTTGTTTATGATCAGTATACGAAAAAGCCTAGGGGAGATATTTATTTAATGATCACTCACAAATTGCTGCCTTATTAGTAACTTAATTAAAAAAGGTTTCAAATAAAAGATAATAGAAAAGCACAACACAACATTCTGTGTAATCACTTTTCACCTCAGGTGTTTTGCTTATGAACTAGAAACTAAAAAATCTAGTGGAGATCAACAACTCATTGACTATGGCTTTCGACATCTCAATTAATAAATGTTTCAAACAAAAGTTGTAGCCAACAATTAAATAAACTACGTTTACCTTAACTTTTATCACCTCATCTCTTTTGTTTTTGTGCAGTAAACCGAGAATGATTTTTTTTGATATATTTTGGGAATCACTCCTTAACTGTAGCTTTATTATCGATTCAATCAAACAAAGCTTTAAACAAAAGTTGCAGACAACGAAAAAATACGCAATTTTATGATAATTTGAAAATTTACGAACGAGTGACTTCCACTCCCAGACTAAGCATGAAGTAAAATTTCGAGTTTAGAAAAGCCCTGAGCAAAATTTGGCTCGGTCGCGCAGCGACCGAGCCAAATTTTGCGGGCTTTTCTAAACTCGAAATTTTACTTCATGCGCCACGCGTATTAAACATTGATTTCAAGTGAAGTTTAAAATATAGAAACATATTAACTTAATCAAAAAATGTCTCAAATAAAAGATGTAGCCCAGGAAAAAACACAAAACTTTTGTATAAACAATTTTAACCTTAGCTATTTTGTTTTTGATCAAGAAACGAGAAAGTCTAGCCCAGATTTAATCCTTAAGTAATAATGGCATTTAATGTCAAGAAACGCAGTCTAATATATCATCTAATGCTCCTCACTGAGAATAGGCGGCAAAATATTTCAGCCTACCGGCGGCAAAATATTTCAGCCTACCGGCGGCAAAATCGTAAATCCGCCACTGCGTTTAGTAGAGTGAGACACAGAATAGTAAAGAACAGACAACCATTGATAAGGAAGTGGCGGTCTCTCGGAGCAAATAGCCATATTTTTAACTACATTTTTGTGCCGAACTAAAAGAAATCTGTGCAGAAAACTACGTTTAAATTAGCACTTGTAAATAAATATGAAATTAAAATGTTTTTTCCTATTTTTGGAGTCCAAAAGGTAAAGGTTAGGTTGGAGGGTGCATGTCAGTTGCATTTCACGTAAACGGCAAACTGAATGCCCCGTATAAAAAAAAGTGTCGGCGTGTATTTTTACGAGCGCGCGGCACTATTTTTTCAGATTTCAGATTTTTTCTTTCTGGAGATCTGAACTGCCCGCATAAAAAAAAATATCGATGCTTGTTTTTATGAGCGCGCGGTACTATTTTTGACTTTCTGGAGTTCGGAAGTGATTTACAACAGGTTAATCGACAAACATTACGAAAATTGACTAAAATTTTGATAATCAATTTTTGACCATTAAATGAACGAAAATCAAGATAAAAATAGGAAATCTTAAATATCGTGAAAACGGCATTTAAATAATTTTGACTATCAACATTCAAGTTCAACGTTCAAGATTTTGATTCGAAATTTATATAATATTTTGTTAATTTTTATTTAATAATATACCCTCGAAAATAACGATTAAAGATATTTTCAATAAAACGTAAAAAGGTCTATCTTTCAAATTACGGCAAATGTTAAATATCAAATGTGAACTATGAAATGTCAATATCAAATGTCAAATGTGAAATTATTGTTTTATACGGGTGGCGCATGAAGTAAAATTTCGAGTTTAGAAAAGCCCCGAAAATTTGTCTCGGGTCGCTGCGCGACCCTCGACAAATTTTCTCTTGGGGCTTTTCTAAACTCGAAATTTTTCTTCATGCTTAGTCTGGGAGTGGACGATACTCGTATTGTCGATAAAAAGAATTTGATGAGATTTCAACATATCGAGATTTTTGTCGATTTATAAAAATCCCATGAGATCTTCAATATTTCGAGGTTTTCGTCGATTTATAAAAATTTCATGAGATTTTCAATACTTCGAGATATGTTAATTTTCATTTAATAATATACACTCGAAAATGACGTTTAAAGAAATTTTCAATAAAATGTAAAAAATGTCAATCTGTCTAAATACGGCAAATGTCAAATATTAAATGTCAACTGTCAAATGTGAAATATGAAATGTCAATATCAAATGTCAAATGTGATTATTGTTTTATGCGGGTTGCGCATAAAGTAAAATTTCGAGTTTAGGAAAGCCCCAAGAGAAAATTTGTCGAGGGTCGCGCAGCGACCCGAGACAAATTTTCGGGGTTTTTCTAAACTCGAAATTTTACTTCATGCGCCCGAGACAAATTTTCGGGGCGCGGTACTATATTTGTCTATCGGAAGTGATTTACAAATTAATCAATTTTTGACCATTAAATATACGAAAATCAAGATAAACATAGAAAATCTTAAATATCGTGAAAACGGCATTTTAACAATTTTGACTATCAACATTCAAGTTCAACGTTCAAGATTTTGATTCGAAATTTATATAATTTTTCTTAATTTTTATTTAATAATATACCCTCGAAAATGATGATTAAAGATATTTTCAATAAAACGTAAAAAAAGTCTATCTTTCAAAATACGGCAAATGTTAAATGTCAAATGTGAACTATGAAATGTCAATATCAAATGTCAAATGTGAAATTATTGTTTTATACGGGTGGCGCATGAAGTAAAATTTCGAGTTTAGAAAAGCCCCGAAAATTTGTCTCGGGTCGCTGCGCGACCCTCGACAAATTTTCTCTTGGGGCTTTTCTAAACTCGAAATTTTACTTCATGCTTAGTCTGGGAGTGGACGACACTCGTATTGTCAATTAAAAAACTTTGATGAGATTTCAACATAACGAGATTTTTGTCGATTTATAAAAATCTCATGAGATTTTCAATATTTCGAGATTTTCGTCGATTTTTAAAAATTTCAGAGATTTTCAATACTTCGAGATATGTTAATTTTCATTTAATAATATACACTCGAAAATGGCGTTTAAAGAAATGTTCAATAAAATGTAAAAATGTCAATCTGTCTAAATACGGTAAATGTCAGAAATTAAATGTCAACTGTCAAATGTGAAATATGAAATGTCAATATCAAATGTCAAATGTGAGATTATTGTTTTATGCGGGTTGCGCATAAAGTAAAATTTCGAGTTTAGAAAAGCCCCGAAAATTTGTCTCGGGTCGCTGCGCGACCCTCGACAAATTTTCTCTTGGGGCTTTTCTAAACTCGAAATTTTACTTCATGCTTAGTCTGGGAGTGGACGACACTCGTTTTGTCGATTTATAAAATTTTGATGAGATTTTCAACGTATCGAGATTTTTGTCGATTTATAAAAGTCTGATGAGATTTTCAATATTTCGAGATGTTCGTTGATTTATAAAAATTTCATGAGATTTTTAATATTTCGTGTTTTTCATCAGATTTTCGATATTTCGAAAGTTTTGTGGATGTATAAAATTTTGATGAAATATTCGATATTTCGTGATTTTCAACATACATCAAATTTTATGAAAATTTCGTGAGATTTTCAGTATTTTGTGAATTTTGTTGATTTAAGAAATGTTCGTCAAATTTTTAATATTTCGATGTTTTTATCAATTTATAAAATGTTCATGAAATTTTTAACATACGGAGATTTTCGTCGTTGCGCGACCCTCGACAAATTTTCTCTTGGGGCTTTTCTAAACTCGAAATTTTACTTCATGCCTAGTCTGGGAGTGGATGACATTCGTATTGTCAATTAAAAAACTTTGATGAGATTTCAACATATCGAGATTTTTGTCGATTTATAAAAATCTCATGAGATCTTCAATATTTCGAGATTTTCGTGGATTTATAAAAATTTCATGAGATTTTCAATACTTCGAGATATGTTAATTTTCATTTAATAATATACACTCGAAAATGGCGTTCAAAGAAATGTTCAATAAAATGTAAAAAAGTCAATCTGTCTAAATACGGTAAATGTCAGAGATTAAATGTCAACTGTCAAATGTGAAATATGAAATGTCAAATGTGAGATTATTGTTTTATGCGGGTTGCGCATAAAGTAAAATTTCGAGTTTAGAAAAGCCCCGAAAATTTGTCTCGGGTCGCTGCGCGACCCTCGACAAATTTTCTCTTGGGGCTTTTCTAAACTCGAAATTTTACTTCATGCTTAGTCTGGGAGTGGACGACACTCGTTTTGTCGATTTATAAAATTTTGATGAGATTTTCAACATATCGAGATTTTTGTCGATTTATAAAAGTCTGATGAGATTTTCAATATTTCGAGATGTTCGTTGATTTATAAAAATTTCATGAGATTTTAATATTTCGTGTTTTTCATCAGATTTTCGATATTTCGAAAGTTTTGTCGATGTATAAAATTTTGATGAAATATTCGATATTTCGTGATTTTCAACATACATCAAATTTTATGAAAATTGCGTGAGATTTTCAGTATTTTGTTTATTGTTTATTTACGGATATCCATTTAATATAAATACATAAATCTTAGTCTAAAATAAGTTAAAAGTAATAATTAAGTTAAAATATATAAAATCACAAACAATATACACAACAGATTAAAATCAAAATGCTCATCACTATGCTAAAAGTAATAAATAATGTTAAAATATAAATCACAAACAATATACAAATAAAACAAACAAAACAAATTAAAATGTGAACAAAAATAAAAATCTAATTTGTCTCACGGAGCATGGACTTAAGATTCTTTTTGCTTGTGGTAGCAGTCTATATTCGCCGAGTTGCAGTGCGCGGCAACTCTAGCCATACCATAGTTTCTACCATAATTGGTACGATGAAATGGTACGTTGAAGAGGTCGAAGGAACGCAAACCCCTGCTAGGCACATTGATTTTAAACTGGCCCAGAAGGTAAGGGCAGTCGATCCAACCGTTTATCAAATTGAAGCCTAGCATTACATCCGCGTTCCTCCGTCGCTGCTCCAACGTATTCATTTCTAGGCTACTTAAAATCTCTTGGTAGGAACCACAAATTTTGTGAAATTTTTTGATTTAAGAAATGTTCGTCAAATTTTTAATATTTCGATGTTTTCATCAATTTATAAAATGTTCATGAAATTTTTAACATACGGAGACTTTCGTCAATTTATAAAATGTTGATGAAATTTTCAATATTTCAAGATTTTTTGATATCGTTTTCATAAGATTTTCGATATTTCGAGATTTTTGTCAAGTTATATAATATGTTTTTATGTAAGATTTACAATAAATATAGAACAATTTTCAAAAATCAATTCGTAATTTATCAAATTAATTTTTAAAATTTATCTTTTTTTACATTAGATGACAGACATTTTGATACGTAGCCAAGAGGAGCAGGGAAAAATTGTCAATTTTTTTTTAAATTAACAATGAAATATGACAACATTTACGTAAATCGATGAAAATTATAGAAACTGATGACCCGTCAATATTTAGTTGATTGATAAAAATCAAAATCGAAAAATTTGAACAAATAAACTTTAAAAATTTAGATATAGTCAAAATAATGTACATTTTTAACAATAATAGTTGGTGTCCGAACATTTATGTGTTAGGGGTCGTACTTTACCCAATTTGATTATTTACATTTTCATCCATTGGAAATACAATAGTTTAAAATGAATTACTGACAAAAATGTACGCCAAATAAGTAAAAGAATACATAATTTTATAAAAATGTTATTAAGCTCAAATTTTGCAAATTACTTTTTCCAAAACAAAATTCTTTAAAATTATAAATAGTGGTATTTCTTTCTGATCATGCGTTGTTATTCTTAATATTTTTTCGACTTTTTGTCGAAAAATATATTATAATTTATTTTCGGGCAGTAATCCGAAAACACCCACGGTATATTAAACTCAACATCGATGATTACCTGACATGCAATGATATCAACCAATATAGCACTCGACAACAATCAAATCTGTATTTAAAAGCTACGAGGCTGACTAAATTTTTTAATGTCCTGCCAAAAATCATCCAGGAATTACCACACAAGAAGTTCTACCGAGTACTGAAGGATTTCTTATCAATTAATGCCTTTTACTGCTGGGAGGATTATCTTGAATTTAATTTTGATGCAGCGTTTAAACTGTAATTGCAGTTTAAACGCTGCATTAAAATGCAGTCTTTTTTACTTTTTTATTTTTACTTTGATATGTAGTTTATTTTATTTTTTTTTTATTATTATTTATTTAAATATTTATTTATTTATTTATTAACGGATGTCCATTTGAGTACAATAATATTATAAAACTAAAAATAAAAATAAATGAAATATAAGTACAAATACATAATAAATATAGGTCCATAAAAAAGTAGAAAACAAACAACACATTTAGGAACAAACAACAGATTAAAATATGTAGACTATTTACCCTGTCGGAAGATCTTCTTCAAAGCTTTCCTACTAATAGCACCAAAGTCGGGATTGATGGCGTTACAATTATTGGCGATTCTGGATATACCAAAATTTTTACCATATTCCGTCCTACAATATGGTACATGAAACAGATCGAAGGAACGCAAACTTCTAGCTGGCACATTGAATTTAAGTTGGCTAAGTAAATAGGGGCAATCAATCGCCCCATTTATTAAATTGTATCCTAGCATGACGTCTGCATTCCCTCGTCTCTGCTCTAACGAATGGATATTTAAAGATTGTAGGACGTCATTGTAGGAGCCGACAATCCCGAACTTGTAGGAGATAAATTTTGTAAATTTAACTTGGACCCTCTCAACCATTTTTACGTCCGATTTGCTATAAGGATTCCAAATAGTGCAACAGTACTCAAGGTGGGGGCGGACAAGGGATACATATAAGGTCTTAAGGGTATGAATGTTTGAGAAATCTCTGCTGTTACGTTTTAAAAAACCCAGAACACGGTATGCCTTAGCAGTTATATTGCGTAGATGGTTGCTAAAGTTCCAGTTGTGAGACAATAATACACCCAAGTCTTTAATGACTGAAACGCGAAGTAAAAGGACGTTAGAGATATAGTAATTTCTCATTATCGAGGCCCTTTTTTTAGTAAAAGTTATGCAATTACATTTTTTGAGGTTAAGATTCATACGGTTGTCAGTACACCAAACTGAAAATCTATTTAAATCTTCCTGTAATAACGCGGAAGATCTATCATCCGCGATTCGTAAAAATAATTTTATATCATCTGCAAATAGCAAGCACTGGGAATTATGGAAACAATCAACCACATCATTTATAAAGATATTAAATAAAAGAGGTCCCAGGTGTGATGCCTGGGGAACCCCTGAAGTTACAAGTATCTCAGACGATATAACACTACCAATTCGCACGGCCTGTGACCTTCCGGATAAGTAAGACTATCCAATCTAACATGGACCCTCCGATTCCTATAAGCTTAAGTTTCGAAAGAAGGATGCTATGATCTACTGTGTCAAAAGCCTTAGAGTAATCGGTATATATTGAGTCTACTTCAAATCCCGCTTCTAAGGCTGTGACAATATAATTACTATAGGTCAGTAAGTTGGTGGAAGTCGAACACCCACTTCTAAAACCATGTTGCTTATCGGATAGGACTAGATAGGGGTGCAATGATTAATTTTTCAAATATTTTTGGTATAAGCGATAGAAGAGAGATCGGGCGATAGTTTGAAACAACGTTTTTTTTGCCGCTTTTAAAAATTGGTGTAACTATGGCACTTTTCCAAAGAGAAGGGAAACAGCCTGAAACTAGGGATTGGTTATAAAGTATCCATAGAGGACGACTAAGGGAAAAAGAACATTGTTTTAACAGAATTGGTGGTAAACCATCAGGGCCCATACAGTATGAATCTTTTAAATTGGCTAGTTCGTTTAGGACATCTGTAATTTTTATTTTATCACCTTTGCTATAATTAATGTGATTGTAAGAATATATTACAGACAAAGGCAAAGTATGATTGTGTAGGGGTGCATTATAAACTGAACCAAAATGATTAGCAAACAACTCTACAATATGATGCATATTATTTACTAGAACGCCATCGTGTTCAAAAATACCAGGAATAGTCGAGCTTGATCGATTTAGGTTCACATGATTCCAGAAAAGTTTGGGGTTACGAAGCAGAGATTCCTCAACAGATTGAACATGGTTTCTATAGCAAATCTTGGACAATTCTTTACACCGTGAACGGGTTTCTTTAAAAATGTCATAGTCTGATTCCAAGCCTGAACGCTTAAAGTTTAGGTGGTGAGTTTTCTTAAGGGAAATAAGTTCAATAAGTTCCAAGCTAAACCACTTCGGAAACTGATGCTTCCGACAGGTAGACAGTTTTTCTAAAGTTCTAGGAGTATATAAATCGATAATCGAATATAACTCAGTATAAAATAAATGTATTTAGTTAAGAACTGACCTGTGTAAAACATGTACATTGTTGTTGCATCAATAAATATGAATATGAATATGAATTGTAATATGTATATTTTAAATAGATACATTTATTTTTTAAATGTTGTTTTGATTTATATTGTAACTGTTATACATCTTTTAAAAAATATTATCATCGTAAGAATGGTCATATTGTATCATAATAGAGGATTCATTCCTTATATTTTATCGCCATATTCGAAATCAGCATACACGAACACCCATGTAGTAATAATTTTCATCTAAATATAAGAACATTTTGGACTCATAGTGCCTCGCGCCGAGCCTTTGGGCTGTCTTTGAGAAGTTTGAAAATAAAGCAATTTCATTCCAAATTGTAACGCACACACAAGATGTAATTCTCTAAACAAAAATTAGCAGACCTACCTAGTGGAGAATAATCGAAATAAAATTTGTAAATATGTTACCACACCCTGCAGATAACTATAGGCCTGGAATTTAAAAATGGCTGATTGTTCTGTATAGCAATATTTCACCATTGCTAGCATAAAAAGTATAACCGAATATATAATAGAAATATTTGGTAAAAATGATTGAACAAATTGAATGTAGAATGTAAGGACACCCTTGTAGGCCAAGCTGTAGAGCATTTTTGCTTGACATAAAGACTAGTAGCAAACCGATTGTGCGATGATATAAAAGATAATAAGCAGATGAATAGGTATGTGTTTTTCACTCGAGTTTCCGGTCCATTTGTTGGTTGTTAACAATTTATTGCAAAAAACGCGATTTTTGTCTTTTTGCTTGTAACTTTGAAACTAATGAAGCAATCGGAATGCCCCAATTAAATGATTTGTAGATAATTAAAATATCTACAAAATGAGTGGCGAACGTCTCATTTGGGTAATTAGGTCCTGAAAAATTTAGGAAAAACCGGAAAATTAGGCGTTTTTTCGAAAATTCATAGCTCCGTCATTTTTTGAGCTGGAGCGCTAAAATTTTGAGAGAAAGTAGGGATTATAATGCTCTTTATATGTGCTTATGTGTGTAGTTTTCGCGAAATCACGATTCAAAGTTTGCAGTGCGCTTTTTTTCCGGCAGGCCTGTATGCGTTACCGTAAGTCCGATAATAATTTCCAAAAAAGTTTTGAAAAGTTGACATCGTGCACTATAAAACGTAGATTTCAGTTTTTCGATCAGATGCCTGGAAGCATGCTAAAAACAGTCGTAAAGTTCGCGAAAAACGGCCGAGCGCGCGCTCGCAGTCGCGTGGTGGGGGAAGGAGCAGCGGCGGAGGAGGAGCGTATATATAGTAATAGGCGCGTTATTTATATTTGCAACAACATTTCTCAGCATCTACGCAGATATTTCAATGATTTATTTTTTTATTTTGGGGTAACGAAACCAGAGAAATTCAATTCTTTGGTTAGTTTTCAGAAATAATCATTAGGAAAGGTACAGTCGGATGTTTTTGATGAACTCTTTGTTCCGATTTAAAGCCGACCGAATGCACATTGGAAGACGATAATGATGACGATTTTATGATGAATATGCCAACGATAAATTTCAATGATGTTAGCGATGATGAAATCGACTCTGAACCGCCTGCTAAACAGGTTAAAATGTAAATATAAATTATTTTTTAACGTAAAAACATCCGACTGTACCTTTCCTAGTGATTATTTCTGAAAACGAACCGAAGAATTGAATTCCTCTGGTTCCGTTACCCCAGAATCAAAAAAAAATCATTGCAATAGC
Source organism: Philonthus cognatus (assembly GCA_932526585.2). Taxonomy (NCBI): domain Eukaryota; kingdom Metazoa; phylum Arthropoda; class Insecta; order Coleoptera; family Staphylinidae; genus Philonthus; species Philonthus cognatus. Next base: position 111,675,610 of record OW052243.1, read on the forward strand.
TGCAGTAGATGCTGAGAAATGTTGTTGCAAATATAAATAACGTGCGCGCCGCGCGCTTATTACTATATGTACGCTCCTTATCCGCCACTGCTTCTTCCCCCTCCACGCGACTGCGAGCGCGCGCTCGGCCGTTTTTCGCGAACTTTACGAGTTTTTTTAGCATGCTTCCAGGCATCTTATCGAAAAACTGAAATCTACGTTTTGTAGTGCACGATGTCAACTTTCCAAAACTTTTTTCGATATCGGACTTACGGTAACGCATACGGAAAAAGCGCACTGCAAACTTTGAATCGCGATTTCGCGAAAACTAATAATCCGACAGCACCTACCTTTGGCACATATAAAGAACATTATAATCCCTACTTTCTTTCAAAATGTTAGCGCTCCAGCTCAAAAAATAACTGAGCTATGAAATTTCGAAAAAACGCCTAATTTTTGCGGTTTTTCCTAAATTTTTCAGGACCTAATTATCATTCTGATTGCTCCATTAGTTTCAAACTTACAAGCAAAAAAAGACAAAAATCGCGTTTTTTTTGCAATAAATTGTTAATAACTAACACATAGACCGAAAACTTGAGTGAAAAACACATACCTATTCATCTGCTTATTATCTTTTATATCATCGCACAATCGGTTTGCTACTAGTATTTATGTCACGAGAACGCTGCTTTAAATCCCTATAGCTTGGCCTATTGAGTTTACCGTGGAAAGTGTATTTATTGTCGAAAATTGAGTAAATAAATTAGTCAAAAATATCTATTTTTAGGATTTTTTTACAAAAAAACTAATAATCTAAATAATTTTAAATTGGCGACAATACAATCCTCCAAGTTTTAGGATCATTTTGATGTATCATACAAAGCTGTACAGTAATTAGAACACCCACGGTGCTGGAATTAGTGACTAAAATTTATGACTAAAATAAATAGAGTTGATGTTTTAGTCAACTTTTGATGTATACGATTTTCCTTCCAGTTTGACCAATTTTCAATTACGCTGAAAGAATAGTAATAGTAATTTTTGGGAATTTCCTACAAGTAAATCTGAAGTTAAGTTGATTTTTTTCAGAATAAGGTATTTTAATTTTACATAAAGTAACTGAAAATCCTAAATTGTTCAAAATTTACCATTTTAGATTATCCAGTCCTGAAAACAATAATATTGTATCGTAAATTTAAATTGTGAGACCCCCACATTGAACACTTTAATTTAAAGACTTACTAAATACGAACCGATAGTCAAATTCATTTAAAATTCTCAAGATCCATTAAGAAATAAGCATATTTTAAGTTTTGAGTTATGAGACCCTAAAGTAGAGATTTTCATAAATGAAAATAATAGATTTTGTTTTAGACATTGTATTATTTATTTATTTATTTATTACAGAATCTCCAATTGAACACAATACATTAAAAACATAGACAGATCAAGAAAACGTGATAAAATTAAATATGATGATTTCTTTTTTAAGTATACATATGCATATAGTTCAATTTGAAGCTTTATACGAGCGTTTTCCACTCCCAGATTAATCATGAAGTAAAATTTCGAGTTTAAAAAAGCCTGAAATTTTCAGGCTATTCTACACTCGAAATTTTACTTCATGTTTCATGTGTATTAAACACTGAAAACACTAAAATATTGTTAACAAGTTAACTTCACTTGAAATCAGCATCATCTAGAAAAGCCAGAAAAATTGGTTTGATCGCTATGCTTCGTATGGTTGTTTCATATTTGCATTAGATTTGTTCAAACTTTAAACACGTTTGTAAAAAAAAAAAAAAACCTTTATATTCATATCCTAAAGCTATTTACAATGTCAACACTATATTCTTACACTCTCAATACTATATTATTACCCCTCTCCTCCCTCCTTTCCTTTCCCTCCCCAACTTCTCCAGCGTCCTTACCATTGCATATTAGCAATCTGTTTTCCTAATTAATGTTTGTATTTGCCATTATTTATCGCGATAAATTATTGTATGAATCATTATTTTTTTAATTATTATTCGAGTGATCATAAGAGCAACCATTCGATCATTTCAACCACTATTCAAGCGATTACTCGAGTGATTATTCGAACGAACTCTCGAGCAATCATTTAAACGATCCCTTGAGCAATCATTCAAACAATTTCTCGAGCGATTGTTCGATTATCAATTAAATTCGAATCCCAATAATAAATTATTGATATCATTTGATTATTTCTATAACTATCTTATACACAATAAACCACTCAACCGTTTTTTATTATTTTTATTTAGGAATGGAGGGGGCAGAAATCAACAAATCTCTATTGGCACTAAAAGAGTGCATCCGAGCACTGGGACGCAAAGGGGCGCACTTACCGTTCCGTGTGAGCAAGCTGACCCAGGTGCTGAGAGACTCGTTCGTAGGGCCCAACTCGCGGACCTGCATGATCGCCATGGTCTCCCCAGGGGTGGCGTCTTGCGAACATACGCTTAATACTTTACGGTACGCTGATAGGGTTAAGGAACTGGTCGCCGGTGATCTCATACCTACTCAGGGAGATGACGGATTTATTGACAAACCGGATGATGGCGATTTACTGCAATTACGATCACTAAACGTAAGTTTTTTAAAAATCCCCAGACTAGTATTTTTTGTACAGCCTCTATTAAATTCATCTTTAATATAATTATTATTGTTTTAGGAAAATGATATGACCCCAGAGATGTTAAATTTCCACCAAGTCGTATCAGAACTGCAGGCAGCTGAAGACACCATGTTAGATAACCACAAACAAACTGCAGAATTAATGTATACGAATGCAGAAAAAGCGGAAATGCTTTTGCGCACCGCAGATGATGTGACATACGATCAAGAAGGTACCACCTTACTTTATAACAGAGCTGGGACGAATCCTCAAAAAGAGGATTGGTTCATGGAACCAAATCAACTAATACGATTCTAATACCAAATACTCAAATAACAGGAAACTGTCGTTAAATAATAATAATCAATATGTTACCTAAAATAGTATCAAACCACTAAATAATTTAATAATAAAACACTTCCAATTATGAAAAGTAAATGTTTTCAAAGTGAAATTTCCAGCATTTTTTTTGTTTTTATAACGTTCAATTTTAAGATTCTAAAAGTGTTTTTACTCCTAGATTAATCATGATGTAAAACTTCGAGTTTAGAAAACCCTGAAAATTTTGATGTAGACACCGAGTGTAGCATGAAAATCTAAATTTTAAGGCTTCGCTAAACTCAAAAATTTACTTTATGCACCAGGCATATAAAGCACTGTTTTAAATTGAAGTTCAAAATATACTTCTTATATTCAAATCACCTACGTACATTTGATTTTGAATACGAATCCTCTTAAAAAATGTTTAACGAATCCGAATTCACTGAAGAATTCCAATATCTCTTTTGAATCCTGCCCAGCTCTGCTTTACAACTACAATGTATCAAGAAAAATATTGTTTTATTTCCAAGAAATGATTTGAAGTTTATACTATTAACAAACGAATTTCTTTATTTCCAGTTTATTGTAAATCATGGGAGGACCTAATCGACAACTCGATTTCCTCATTGATGAAAGCGAAAGTAATCGTTGCCGATTACAAAGCGAAAATGGCAGCAGAGGAACAACTCAGTCGCAAAACAAAAAGAAAGTAATCCCAAGCGCGTGCGAGCCTTAATTTAGACATGTACTACCACTAATACATACTATTACATTAATGATTAGATTTCTACAAATCTGTGGCTCCGCAAATTACCGCAGGTTCGAGAAGTTGAAAAAAAACAAAAAAAACGGCTTACGAGTTATCAATTGATTGCTCAATGAATACAATTGCATTTTTGGCAATTATCAAAGTTTGCGCTTAATAAATTCTGCGGAGACTATATGTACATCGTAATTAGAACTGTTTTTCTACTTAGTTTATAGTGTTTTTTTGTTTGTTATTTATTACATTTCTCCGGAACGTAATTTATTTTGTGCTCCGTTTACACACACATACACGTTTCAGCTTTGTTTTAATACTAATACCCACATAACATTCCTCCGAATGTAATCAAAATTAATGATAAAACTACTTATCCTAACACGTACTTTCTAAATTATTTTTTTTTAAATAATCGATTTGCTGAAATTCATGTTTTCCTGTTTGAAGCCACGATTTCACGACCTTGTTAAATTTAAACGTTACTTTACTATTTATTATACATGAGCATACTTTATACATTTGTTCGTTTTTATTGTAATTCTAGACCTTTTTAGTTATTGAAGATATTAAGAGCCTCATCGATCGAAATTTACTTTAATTCTAGGGCCCCCAGTTTCCGCGTTTTTCTTATGCTCATGTTTGTGATATCATTTGCGAAAGGTTATTCTATTCAGGCTGTGTTTGGAAATGTGTAGTAAAGCAATGCCGGCCTCGGTAGTTATTTATTATTATTATTTATGTGTTTCCCGGGGGCCTTAATTTTCTTACATGAGGGAAAAGAAATCGCGTTTTATAGAGCGCTTTTATTTATGAACTCAACTGCTTTTGTAAATTAACTCCTATTGTTATTTAAATTGTTTCTCTCGATCACTTTACAAAGGCATTTGATGTTTTACCATTCAATATGTTCCTTTTTATACTTGTTCATGTTTATTTATATATTACAAAAAAATATCTTAGCAACTAAAATTGGTGTCATTACTGTAATAAATTTAAAAAAAAACAGAAGTGTATACAAATTAAGTAATCAGACGCTTATCCGTGTACTCCATTTACCCCTACCACCCCTAAAAAAAAAATGATGTGTATATATAATAGACACCGATGCAGGTACATAATATTTCAGCGGTATAACATTAAAGTAAAAAGCATTTATTTCAACTTATTGGTTTAATCTTGTTTAGTTATATTGTATGAAATAAAGCGATAAAAAATATGTTATGCACTTATGTGAATGCAAATTTTAAAATGTTTTGTAATTATATATAAAAATAGTATTTTTGTAATAAAATTAATTTTGCCTTATATTCTCAAAATCTTTGTATAACTAGCTTGTTCATTAATTGCAATAAACAGCATCACAAGTTAACAAAACAAGTTTTTTTTTATTTTTATTTGCTTATTTTTTTTGTCTCAATGTATTGGGAGTTTATAGGGCGCTTCGACAATCATTTTCATTTAGGACGACTTTACATACTTACATTTACACAAACTCCATCACTGATTCATCTTAAAATACTTCCTTAGAATTTGTCTAATAAGACGATTTACAAGTATGGTTTTTTTGTGAATTTCGAGAAAAGCTCCTTGAATCTTGGAATTACTTCTATTGTTGATTGGATTTCATTAATAAAGTAAATATTAATGATCATATTACAGTTAATTAAAAAATTTTAAACTGTCAATTATCAAACAATATCTTGTAAATATACAGATTTACTTGTTTGTCCTTTTATTCGTTTCTACTCCTGTCACATTTCGATAAAGAATTATTATTGATACAATTCAAACATTTAATTATAACTGAATAATATAATAACATTACACAAATAAAAAAAACAAATTTGAATTTTATATTGAAAAAAAAAACGGTTCGCTCAGTGTTCAAATCCAAATTTTCAGGCTTTTCTAAACTCGAAATTTTACTTCATATTTAAAACAAGGAGTGGAAACCTATGTTAACAAATAAAATAAAACAAATAATTAACAATTTTTATAATTTAATTAATGCAAGTTTCACATACTTTGTAACATTCTATCAAGATAAAACCTAAGCATGTCATTTTAAGTACTTCCACGTACAAGTAATTCTAGATAAAAACTAGAATATTTTAATCCTTTCACTTCCTTTCCTTTCAATTGTTTTTCAACAAAATGTTAAAAATAGTGTAAATTTTTTACACTTGGTCTGAATGTATTTAAATGAATAGAAAGAAGTAAAGATATTTTAAATAAATAAATAATTGTTGATTTGTTGAATATTATAATTACACTTATGTTAGAAAAAACTGAACTTGTGCGATTTATCGGATATACAGATCATTTTCAAACGAACATGTCAATACATTTTGGTAACTATTAGGTAAATCTTTTTCCAAGGAAAATATGTACATGGCATTCTATCTATAAAAGTGATCTAAATACAAAGTCAATTTTTGTAGAGTTTATTTATAAATTATTAATGCAAACAGAAAATCTGCTGTCATTAGCAAGGAGTGAATAAAATTAGGGGTCCAGTTAGAGATGTGTACTGTGGGTGATCGTCATGATGTGTCGTTTTGAGATAGTTTTTCATCTACTTTCTAGCTACTAGAGACAGTAGCGACTCAAGGTAAGTGAGCACCTGCATGCAAAATGGTTTATTACCATTAAAGTAATCGTAAAATTGTGAATTTTCTTGCCTTAAATTCAGCCAAGCACTGCTTAGTGCCCCACGAGCCAGCCCTGATTAGAGAATGTCAAGTTACAGTGGCCAATTCAATATTGATGATATATATAAATAGTTTTTTTAAATTACACTTGATTCAGGAGTACTTACTAGATCTTAAAATAAAAAAATGAAATAAATTAAATGTTTTCTTAAAATGTTTAATATTCAGAAAAGTGTGTGTTACAATTGACTTTCAATTGTCTGCTATTGTACATAAGTTTTGTTTTGAGTCTCCATATTGAGTTTACCCTTTGTATGTAAAATGCATTTATATCGACTAATATACTTAGAACGAACAGATGGTAATTGCAAAAATGTACTAACACCACCTGCTTTTTTATCACAGATTTGCCTTTGAAACAATCAGCTTATAAATAGATATTAATATATTAACCCTTTAAGCATCAAAGTTGTGTAAACACAACTTCACATAATTGATGTTCAATGGGTTAAAAATGATTTGCACTTCCAATTATGCACTGCATAATCATCTCATCCTTAAAAAAAACTAAATAATCATACATGCATTAATCAGAACAATCAAAATTGTTGTCATGCATGAAGATTACAATTAAAACTTTTTCAAGTTACAGGTTTAATACCGTTGATTTCAATAACAGGACTAGACTTTTCTAAGTTTTTCGAAATGTTTTCTAAAAGATTGTTCCGTCTTAAGTATGTATTAAGCGTTTCTTCTGTACAGTAGGCTATAAAACGAACGAAAGGACGGAGATCACCCATGTTGGCTTTATTCAAAGTATCGTAGTATTCTTGGCGGTCTTCTTTGTATATCATCACCGGCGGGTAACCGAACTTCAGAAGAATTAGATTCATTATTAATCTACTTGTGCGCCCGTTTCCGTCGCTGAAGGGATGAATGTCGACGAATTTATAATGGGCCAGAGCAGCTAATCTTACCGGATGCATTGTATACGCTTGTTCTGAATTCAGCCAATCCACATATTCTTCCATTAGTTTATGAATATCTTCTGGTGGAGGAGGGATATGGCTTCCGACAAACACCTAAAAACATTTTTATTTCAATAAAACAATGAAGTTTATAAAAATAATAATTAACCTGTTCGCTCCTGAATATACCAGCTTCTAACGGATCAACATGCCCCATAACTCTTCTATGTATTTCTAATATATCCCTAATTTCTATATATTTCGAGCCTGATATAGCTTTAACATAATGCAGTGCAATATCTAAACCTAAAATCTCATTGTGTTCGACGATACTTTTTCCCTGGACGACTTTCCCGGTTTCCAGTAAATATCGGAGCTGAGACAGTGTCATCGTGTTTCCTTCAATACCAACCTAAAATAATATTATCGTAAAAATAACTTGTTCATTTATTTATAATTCAAAAATACTAATTCACTAGATAAATAACACTTACTGAGTGATATATGTGCAGATAAAATGCGTTACGTCTCTCCTCGTAATTTAAAGAAGTCCGAAATTTGGCTTTTAGTTCGTTCCTCAAGTTATCTAATTTATCGAACATTTTTAAATCTAATTGGTCTACTATGGTGGATGTTCGTTCTCGATTTGCCAACGCACCTGCATGATCGGGAGAATATGATAATGCCTAAAATAAAAATATAATATTTTGTTAACAATATTTTCAAGTATAAAGTAAGGCTGCGAATTTTATAAATTAAAGTATTCGAATATTCATTCAAAAATATACTCTATATATTTGAATATTCGAATTTGAATATGTTTGTCAATGAATATTTGATGACTTAAATTTAAAAAATATCCAGCATTAATCAAAACATTAAGGGTACATGTTTTTATTTTAATCTTGTGATAGATTAACGATAACTATGTATGCTTTTGAACCTTATAATTAGTCAGTGTTTTACATGCCTGGCACATGAATTAAATATTTCGAGCTAAGAAAAGTCTGAAATATTTACTTCATGCCTAATCAAGGATTGTAAAACCCTTGATAGAAAACTATAAAAGCCTTTAATGACAACATACAAAAATGAACAAGATAATTAACAAAACTCATAAAGATTATGAAAATAATTACAGTTTGTGTTTGTTTCCCCCCATTTTATTTAAGAAATCAGTATTGTCATTAAAGGTTCTAACTGCTTTCTAACAAATATTCTCCATATATATCCGTGTAAAACATCGATTTTAGGTGAAGTTTAAGACACCCCCAGTCTTAGCAGTAGGTTTAAGACTGGGAATTTTTCAAATTAAAGTATTCAATTATTCATTCAAAAACATATTGAAATATTAAAATTTTTCGAATATTTAAATATTCGAATATTTAATTATGTGAATAATTTTGTGATTGAAATATTCATATTTGAATATTCGACTTTTTGAATTATTCGAATCCAGCCTTAGTATAAAGTATTATTCTAATTACCAATAATAATACTTTCTGATTCATATTATTAGATAGAATACATAAAATAACTTTGTGAATAAATGATGTGTGCTACAAAATGACTTTTATTTATTCATGATTTTAAAACAAATTAACATTAATGCAAAAAGTTTTGCATAAATGGTAATTTAGAAGTTCAAGTAATGTATACCATTTCATTTACATTTTGTAAATATTCATATCGTAGTATGTATGTCCACACACAAAAATCGTTCATATCTTTAAGTTCCAATTTTACAATTGTTGAATTATAGAAAGTACAGATAAAACAGTAAATTCAATCCTGCATAGAAGCTTCAATATTTTGTAGCCAGATAACATGGATCCATCCCCGCTGGATTCTTATTGCATTTAACTTTCTCGTATAAAAGTCTACATGGCTAAGTATATCTTTGAATGTGACATGCTCGTTTAACTGTACTAAGGATAACTGTTCAATTCACTCCATGTGTTTCAAAAATCACATCGATAACAAAAACTTACCCTAACATACAACTGATCAGCATAAATAACATCTTTCTGATACTCCTCTAAAAACTCGCCATATTTCGTCAGCACATCGGCATTTTGTGGAGCCAAACTAGCCGCATGTTCGAACAACTTGAAAGCCTTTTCCAATTTTCCAGCGAGTCGAAAGGTGGTTGCGGCTTTTAAGCACTGCTCCACTTCAGCATCGGGAGGCTGTAACTGAGTTTTTGGCCGACGAACCACTAATTCTTCGGATTCACGCTCTCTCTCATAATCTAACGCCCAGTTCAAACGTTGAGTAACAATTAAATCTTTAAAATATGGGTCGTACTTGATAACATATGTAGGCTTCAGTGTTTTCTTGTAGTAATATTGAACTAAAGTTAACAACACACATATCACAGATATTAACACAGAAAATATTATTATGTTTATGTTCATGGCACGTGCAACCGTTGTCATGTAATGTCTTGGGATTTTAAATTAAATTGTTTTTGTTTATACATCGTCAGATGTACACGTAAGAAATAAATAAAGTGAGGTTATGCATTATAAATTTTATGACAGTTCCATATCGTCACCTTTATGTACATAAATTCTCTACATTTTAAGAAATCTATTATTCTTCGTCTGAGCTACTACCAACGGTTCATAATTACGACAAAATATTATAAATCAATGAAATTAACTTTGTGAATAAATTATGTGTCTAAATATAAAAAAAAACAGACACTCAAAATCTGTTTCCTTCCATATACGTCACAGTTGGAGCCAGAACCTGTATAAGATGTAGTCTACCAACGTTGGCCAATCGTAGGTAGGCGAAACATGCGTATTTGTTTTGAAAATGAGCGCTAAATGTGGACAGTAAGTCGATTTTTTAAATAAAATTACAGATAGCTACAACAATTACCGATAACATAGATAATTGTAGTCATTACAGAAATCTTTAATGCCGAATCTCTCAAATTGTAGTTTCGTTAAATAGAAAAACAAAGAGTCTGAATACGTGAAAAGTATAAATTACAGATTACTGTATAATTATAATTAAATACAGAGATATGTAAATGCGCAATAGTTCCGCTATTGTATTCCAGATGGCAGAGCATGTGTCGTTCAAAAAAATAGTGGTGGGATTTTGAAATTAATGGGCCGTTCATCAGAGACAACAGTTGGGAGGAATTCTCTGATGACCGGATAATCGTGAACGTGTTTGGGATTTTTGCAATCGTATGAAATAGACCGACCGTAGTACCGTTCATTAGATACCAACATACATTACAAACAAATTTAAACATGTTGAATGCTGAACATTTTGATAAACAGGCCCATTGCCGGACTGTTAACGTGAACGTGTTTGGGATTTTTGCAATGGTACAAAATAGACCGATTGGTGGTGGCGATTGCTGTTGGCGGGTTGATGTTTTCAAAATGGTCGAGTACCGTTCATTAGATACCAACACACATCACAAAAAATATCCAAACATGTTGAATGTTGAACATTTTGATGGGCGGGCCCGTTGGGCCCGTTCATCAAATAGTTGGTAATAAACTCCCAACTGTTGTCTTTGCTGAACAGGCCCAATGAGCCCGTTTATCAAAATGTTCAACATTCAACATGTTTGGATTTGTTTATGATTTATGTTGGTATCTGATGAACGGTACTTCGGTAGGTCTATTTCGTACGATTGCAAAAATATCAAACACGTTCACGATTACCAATCCGGTCATCAGAGAATTCCCCAACAGTTGGCAGTAAACTCTTTACTGCTGTCTCTGCTGAACAGGCCCGTTGTCTTTTTTTTTTAAGAATACGTCGGCGGGAAATTCAAAATTACTAGAGCAAGAAAAATAAATTGGAAGATGTTCAACTTGGTTGACTAACTGACGGGCGCATTGCGTGCGTAACCACTAAATTTTATTACTTTGTCTGCTCAGAGTGCGAAAATTTCGCTTTGAATCTGTTTTCGATATCAGGATTACATAAACAAGAAGGTTAACTTTCTACATCATTGTATGATATCTCTATGTTTTGTTACTTATGAAGTGATGGTTTGATAATTTTTGTCAATATAATATTACAAAATGAATGATTATTTTTATTAATATACATAATCTACATAATTTCGACTGTTTATATAATAAATAATAATTTGAATTAGGAAACATTTTAAAGTTTACAGGTGTACCAACCTCTTTATACAGGCTTACTTGCATTAACTTCTGCTATCCTGTTAACAAAAAGGATCTCGAGCGAAATTGTTGAATTTTAAATAGATAGGAAAGGAAGCAAAATGTGACTACAGGCATGGGCGTAGCCAAAGGGGGGCTGGTGGGGCACTTGCTCTCCTGGACATCAAGAAATCGTATATTTTTGACGGTTCACGTGAAAATAATTGACATATAAGTTTTTACCAAAATAAAGTACAATTGTATTATGTAAGGCTGGGATTCAAATATAAATAATTTAAATAGTCGAATATTCAAATACTTAAATTTGAGAAATTTCTACCCATAATATATTTTAAATTTCACTTTAAATCAGTGTTTATATGCCTGATGCATAAAGTAAAATTTCGAGTATAGAAAAACCTGAAAATTTGGATGGTCGCTCCGCTTCGCTATGGGACCAATTCAAATTTTTAGGCTTATTTAAACTCGAAATTTTACCTTATGCCTAATTAAGGATTAAACACCCAATTGGAAGCTTTAAATTACCGAAACTAAAATATTATGAAAATAACTACAGTTTGTGTTTGTTTCCCATTTTTTTAATAAATAATTCACTGTTGTCATTAAAGGTTTTAATAGTTTTCTAACAAATGGTTTCCACTCCTTGATTAAGCATGAAGCATATATTTCAGGTTTTTCTAAACTCAAAAGATTTACTTTTTGCTATGCAAAACACTGATTTAATATGTATTTCTAAAATATTTTTAGTTATTGTTAATCCATTACAATATTAAAATACTTTTTTTTCACAGTGAACAATTTAGACAAACATGATAAAGCAAATTTTTGATACATGTTTTGATTAATGCTGGAAATGTTACTAATGAAGGTATTTGAGTATTAATTCAAAACCATATTCAAATACCTGAATATTCAAATACTTGAATATTTAAATACGTAAATATTCAAATATTTGAATATTGAAGTTCTTCTAATATTTAAATACTCGAATAATATGAATAATTATGTTTTTGAATGAATACTTAAATCTGAAAAATTCCTAGTCTTCGTATTGTAGAAGGTCATCTGGCATGATTTGGGGGAGTGGCGTGCAATGTTATCATTGCACTAACAGTCATTTTTTTTAAATCAAATTATGTGAATATTATAACACTGATCTCTTAAAATTTCAAAGGAAAATTAGTTTCAACTTGTTTTTAAATTTCCATATCCCAGATTTAATGTCTTAAAATATTTTATATAATATGAATATTCTGTAGGATAAAATAAATTAAAACAATATGTAATAAATAAACCATGTAATAATAATTAATAGATACAACTTAGCTTTAACAAAAATATGTCAATACAAACTGCATTTTTTTTTTAATATTTACATAATGCTCAATCAATCACTTCTCTCATGATTCTCACTATACTAGATAATACACTCACTGATTAACGACATAAAATATACTTATTAATAGTGTTCAATTATTTGATTATAAACCGTCTCAATAATATTTAAAATATGAAATCTCTTATATTATTGATACAATTGCACACTACTTCATTTTTTCAAATTATTTTCAATACGATGCATGTAAATTAGACTTAAAAAATAAAAAAAAGTAACAACTGCATTCTTACAATTTCAATAAATAAAATAATAAGGCAATGCGACAAAAAATATTTAAATTTGATTTGAGGTGTATAAAAAGTTTAAAGATCGCTTAATCGAAATAAATATCATTTGAATAAAATTATATAAAAGAATCGATTAAAAGTTGTAAGAATTAAGTTATAAATTACTATTCACTATGATATCAAGATTGTACTATATAAGTGGTAGGTTTTAATGTTCCTTCTTTTCGCGCTTCTTCCTTTTCTTCTTTTTGTCGGATTGTAGCACCTCTTGCTTTTTCACGATGCACAACCGACAGTACCAATCTTCATTGTCATCTGGTGGTACCTGAATTCCAACACATACCCTAAACGAAACAAGAAACTAAAATTAGACCATGAGTTTAAAAGGGTGTTTTATTGAGATCCTCTTTAAATATACTCAAACACTAGTAGAATGGAAGAAATATCCTTACCAATGATACCATGCATCACAATCATCGCATCCAATCATCGGACTACCATCATCTTGCCGACCACAGCCAGGGCAAATCCAAACCTCATTACCATCTGAATCCTAAATTTAGAAATAAAAATTACTGTACACTACAAGCACCAGGTGATTTATCACTTACCGACTTTTAAACTTCAAAATAACTTAAACAATTACTGCGCACCAAAGCTTATTATTACATTCTGTGTACGGAAGTGCACATAATATAATAATAATGTTGTTTAACTTATTTTGCACCACAAACTCTTTTTTCAAACCTGACCAACAAGAAAATGTAAATGAAGATGAAAAATTAAATGCACAGAAGGTAGAAGCATACATTATCGCAGGTCTCAGTTAGTTGCCAATTTTGTGGAAATTGTAGAAAATAATAAATCATGACACCTTTTTGATACTGTATTTTTTTTAGTCACTCACCTTAACGGGCACTTGGCGTTTATTCGGTTTTAAAGTTTTCTGTTTGATCGGGTGTATGCGTGGCCGTCCCGGGCCCGGGTGGATTCTTTGTGCAGGCACTGCTGCAGAATCTTCTTTAATATCTTCCTCTGTTAATTCATATAATATAACCAATTGGCCATAATGGTCAGTAAATAAATAAAATAATAAAAAGCTACAGTCAACTTTGGAATAATCCTTGAATAATCGCTGCCATTTTTCCAGTGTTAGTATACAAACGTAATCCATGCCACAAATTAATAATGCAAAAAATATATACAGGTAAATAATAAAAGCTATTAAAAGTAGTTCAAGCATGCGCAAAACCAAGGTTAGCACCTTTATCCAGGGTATTTTGAAAATTTATTCTCATGATTGGAATTAAACAATGGGTAGATATGCTGATGAAGGATGGACTCACAAATCGTCATTTTTATTGATTTGGTCAGATTTGAAGTCAAACGGATGAAAACCGGTAAAATAAATATCTTTACCCTTACTTACTATATACTTAGACTGTACGGGTGAACTGACTTCATCTATAGGGTCCTTTTTTATTTCTTTAGGGCGTATTTTAGGATTTGGTTTAAACATAGACTTCTTCATTTGAAGATTGATTGTGTCACAAGGACTAATATCTTTGAAAAAAATTAATTTCAATTACTAATTTTATACTGGAATTTTTTCTTACTAGTTTAAATTATTTTTCTTTATATTAGTTACTACTTACTAAAATCGAAGTATTAATTTTGACATAAGAAGCCACTAAATAATATATATATATATATATATATATATATATATATATAATACTCATTTGAATTTTAAATTCATTACTTTTACTTTTAATTTAAAGTTTATAATAATATTTCGATTACAACTAACAAAAAGTGTTCTAGTCAGAGTGTGCCATCAAAATATTTTTGATTGAAGCAGAAAATGTTATACAGATTATCAAAAGTAACAAAAATGCTATGCGGTTCACATAAAGAAAATCACACTTGAAGAGAAAACAATTTGTACGTATTTTTTGACATTAAATTATATTTGAGATATACTATTTATCGGCTTATTAATTTATCACAAATACACTTACCTAGTAATATATTATTTACTTAAAATAAATGTATTTGAGTACAAAGTTTAGTATTAATTGACTGAAAGTTACACACATGTTTATTTATTGATAAATGTAAAGATGAAGCCAGGCTGTAAATTACTGACAAAACTAATTTCATGCATTATTTATGAAATTCTATTAGGGCTTGTACTGTAATTAAATGTTGTTTATATTCATGAAATTATTTTTGCAATATAAGTTTCATGTTTCTTTGGGAAAAATATTTTAGTTTTTATTTTATGTTAATATCAAATTAGAAATAATTTACTCTTAAAATACATTCCGATATACGATTTAAATATCTGTATGAGTGACAACTTAATTTCACATACTTTTAAAAATAAACAGTTCCTTTTATAACTGATCATGCATTGGTCAACAGAGCTGAGAGGCTAAGGCCATTAATATGCATAAATAATGACTTTTTACTATCCCTGTATGTAATACAAAGGGTAAGTACTGTTCTGGTAAAAATTATCAAATTATAAACAATAAAAAACATACTTAAAAATATGGGCGTAGCCAAGGGGGGCGGGCACTTGCCCCCACTGGACATCAAGAAATCGTATATTTTTGACATTTCACATGAAAATAATTGACATATCATAAGTGTTTGACAAATATTTTTAAACTTCTGAAAACTTCTGCATCACAAATTAAATCTTGTTTTATCTTAAATCAAAGGCTTTTTAGGTTAATTCAGTCGGTTGAGAAATCTAAGCAAAAAGGCATTTTCAAAAGAGCATTTTCAACCTCACAAAATACATCTAATCTAATCAAATCCAACTTACAAAAATATTTCTAATCACAAAATGACATCTAATCTAACCCAACTCTACAAAATGACATTTAAACCAAATTTAACTTCACAATTTCAATTCTAACCTAACCTAACTACATAAAATTTCATCTTATTTAACCATGCTCAATCGAGGAGTAGAAAACATTTGTTAGAACTTTCAAATTAAACTTATTTTGGCAAAAAAAGCACCGAATGTATCAATCAAAACCTGTTTACTGGTAACCCTTAAGTAAATCACAATATCACATTGTTTAGTGGGTAAAAATCATCAAGTGCATAGAAATTGTTTTCAAGCCGATGACGATATTATACAGGGCCTCCCAGAGCACCTGTATCAGGCTTTTTTTGAGAAAACGGCTAGTCCTACAGAGGACAAAAAAATTTATTACAAAAGCCGTATTAAAGAATCGAATGGTGATACTGTTTTTTTGCAAAAAGGTTGGCATCCCTTAGAGTTTGTTTAAAAATGTCAATAAGATTTTTAAATAGCATGGTAGGTCAAAAGTGGTATCATTGCAAAGGTTAAAAAATAACCAACATATAATTTTGGATTGAATTACCAAATATCAATATCTCATGGCTACCTTATTTTAAAAGTATATACTTAGGGCGACTGGTATTGGGACCAGAACAGTTCAACAGTGTTTAGTAGTAAATGAAAAACAATTTGAACCAGTACTGTGAACTCTGAGTCTGAGTTAGAGTCAAAACTGTGGAGTCGGAATTGAAGTATCTTTGTGATGAGGAAATCGGAGCCGTAGAGTTGAAAATTTCGTATAATTCTGACTCCAAATTTCAATATAATTATTTAAATATAATTGTGCTAAACATATTTAGATTTTTCTCTAAAATTTGAACCCAAATAGATTTTTTAATTACAATGGAAATTTATGTAATTTGCATATGAGAAAAAACCAAAATTTCGATTTTTTTCCAAAAAAAACTATTAGATTGCAATTATGCAGATGTAGTGACCATTAAACATTTATTTGTATTGCAAAAATTGCATTATTAAGTAAAGTTGTAAAATGTATGTAGTTGGCGTAGGATTTTCGAAAAATAGAAGGGTCAAAGATGGAGTTAGAGTAGATAATTTCTTTAGTGATTTCATGGACTTGGTTTGAATGTATCGGAGAGGTCTAACTGAAATTTGAAACTCAATCTTTTAAAATAAGTTAGCCATGAAAAATTTAAATGTAATAACTTTAATCAGATATTAGTCAAAATCGATGCCAGTAATAAAATTAAGTTTCTCATTTTTTAAAGACCTTTTCAATGATACCACTTTTGACCTATCGTGCCATTTGAAAATCTAAAGTTATGGATTTGTAATACATTTTTTTGTTGCAACTCTCTAGGACTAGCCGTTTTTTAAAAAAAAAGGCTGATACGGGTGGTCTGGGACACCCTGTATATTAGTTTTAAGTGAAGTTGGCCACCAGCAGCCACTGATTTAATGTAATTATGACAGTTGACTAGGGTGATTCAAAAATAAGCAACTTTTGATTATACAAAAATTTGATGTACATTTTCAAATATGAGTGAATTTTAAATTGTTCATATCGCGGCTATTTATGAATAAAAATTTGTGAATGTTTCACTAAAAAAAATCTTATGTTTTATATTTTAAGAGGGTGTATGGTCAAATTTGGCTCCTTCAAAGTTTTATGTGAAAAATCCATTTTTATTCATAATTTTGGTTCATCTTTTGTGCAACAATAACTAATCATTTTTTTATTACCGCTAAGTGATAATGCTTCCAAATTATGCTAAAAAGAAGACACGATTAAAACTGTTGCCCAATTGTATCTATTAAGTCAGTTTATTACAATTTTCCTAGAAATGTTTGTCATCGCTAGTACGGAATCCAGCGAATTGGTTTTATTTTTAAAGGATTAGTGTTTATTTAATTGAAATATACCATAAATAAGTTATATAATAAATGTATTGATTTATAGAAATATTTTTTACACTAACTGTATGACTTTTATTTTTTTATAATTAATAAATTAGTCGCATTTTATTATTATTAAAAAGCATTTCTCTTTTTGGAACAGAAGGGGAATAATTTACTTCTGTAATAATTATTTGATAACCTCCAAAATTTATTGGTTTATCAGTTATTGGAATATTTGTGATTGGGTTCTCCAGGTTAGAATGAATTGTAACATTTTTATCGTTAAAGTCATTTATGTTATCTAAGTAACCTGAATGAGCAATAAGAGATAAATTATCATTTTCTGCGTTTTGATTTTGATCGGGTGAATTAAATTGTTTCGGATCAAAATTAGAAATATAGTAATCATTTTTATCAAGCCTATTTAATTCTAATCTAGATAATGCGTCCGCATTTTTATTAAGTTTACCTTATTTATATCTCTCTAGATAATTTCGAGTTGGGTTCTTTCATGTTCATCAGCCATTGAAGGGGTTTGTGATCACAATGATTTGTGAAATGTCTACCAAATATGTAAGGCCTGAAATACTTTACGGCCGATACGATTGCTAACAATTCTGTTTCAATCGTTGAATAGTTTGTTTTGGAATCATTTAGGGCGCGGGTGGCGTAAGACACAGGTAAATCGGAACCTAAATTACCTTGAGAAAGTACTGCGCCTAGAGCGACATTACTAGCATCCGTAGTTAGGATGAATTCTTTTGAAAAATCCGGGTATTGGAGAATCGGTGCATTAGTTAAAAGGTTCTTACATAAGTTAGAGCATTTTAGATAGTCATCATCATTAATATTTATTACAGTACCTTTTTTTAAACGTTTTGTTAAAGGTTTTGTGAGGTTAGTGAAATTTTTAATAAATTTTCGATAATAGCCCAGCAGGCCTTCCTTTTATTTATTTTGTATTTTTTGGAATCGGGTAATTTTGAGCAGCAATCATTTTCACGCCCTCGGGAGTGACGATGTGCCCTAAATATGCAACTTCTTTACATAAAAATTCGGATTTGTCTAACTGTATTTTAAAATTGGAATTTCTTAAACGAACGAAGACTTCATGTAAATTATTAATATGTTCCTGGAGACTCGTACTGAAGACGATGATGTCATCCATGTACACTAAACATTTATCGTTTTGTATACCTCTAAGAATGTCGTCCATGACACAATGAAAGGTTGTTGGGGCGTTTTTAAGACCGAATGGCATACGAAGGAATTCGTAATGACTGTTGGGGGTATTGAAGGCAGTTTTAGGAATATCCTGCTCTTCGATTTCTATCTGGTGGAATCCAGAAGCCAAATCTAATGTGGTGAAATATTGGCAACGGCCTAATTTATCTAGTAATTCTTCAATACCCCCCACCTATCACCAATTGTTTTTTCATTAAGTTTTCTGTAGTCTATTAATACACACCTTTTTTGTTTGCCGGAGGCGTCCAATTTTTTTGGAACGACCCAGATAGGTGATGACCATGGGCTGTAAGAGGGGCGAATAATTTTTTGGGGCAACATATCTTTAATTTGATTTTCTACTTCCTCTTTGTGTACATTAGGAGAGTGATAAGTTTTACTATAGACTGGAATTTCATCGTCGTCGTTTTGATTGAGTATTTTACTCTGTTTGTAAAAGTTAATGTAATATTTTTTAAATGGAATATATCTGAATATTCTCTGACAAGATTTATAATCGCTTTCTTTTCTTCATTGTTCATGTGCTCTGAACGAATGAGCGAAGGATTAAATACAATTTTTTCAGAATTCAACATATTAAAATTAGGCGTACGAATACAACATGTGCATTAGGGTGGTCCTTAGTTACTATTGTGAAAAAAAAATGTCGATTTTTTTTTGCAGGACCAGCTGAAATTGTTCTTTTTAATGAAAAAACGGTGTTTCCAAAGTCTTATGTCAATAAAATAAGTATAACCCGTGCCGCAAAGCGATTAAATTTGCTTATGATTTTTCCACAGAGTATAATTGAGGAGACTAATACTCCGTGGTAGTGTACAGCTAACTCACGTTTTTAGTCAGATTTATACAGGAAAATATCGTTTTATACATAACATATATTGTAGGAAGATGTATAAATAATGAATAAATGTATGTATAAATAATTAAAATGCAACATGGCTGCCAAAAAGTAGTCAGCTGTTGGAATGTATTTCTAGATTTTCCCGCACTGTAAACATACCAGCTGTTTAATACGTTTGTGTTGTAATTGTTTTACTTTTCTCAAATTCGGTAACGTGTTTCGTATTTCTTCAAAATGTCGCGATCTAAAATATATTTAATCGGTACATTGAAAAATAAAATTCTTGATAGCAAACTCCCTTCACAGAAAGATTGTTTGAGTGTTTTATTTTATAACATGCGAGTAGGGAAATTAAATATATCAGATGCTGCGAATTTAGTTATCGATGAGTGTTTAATTTTTTGGAAGAAAGCTCGGATTCCAACAAAAGATCGAAGTGATTGTGTTAAAAAATTGAAGAAATTATATGAAACTTGGAGAAATTTAGAAAAAAGCTGCAAACGAATCAGTGAAACACATAAAAACAATGTAAAAACGTTTGAAGAAAATTTGAATAATTTGTTTGATATTGCCCATGCAAATTCTTTGGACTTGATAATTATTGAAGAGGACATAGCATTTTTGCTTGCACAACGAAAACCGAACAGAGAAGGTTGTATGCTTGGGGTTGATTTAAAAGTAACGACATCAGAAAAAAGAAAAGCCGAAAGAGAAGAAAGGGAAGAACTAAAAAAGCGGAAAGGTAAAGCAGAAATGGAAAAACTAACATTAGGTGAGTTAAACAAAATTACGTTTAATGTATTTGATCTAAATAATCTTCATTAAAATTGTATCACATTTCAGTTCAGACTTCCACCTTTTTGAGTTCAGATTCAGAAAATACCGATCCAGAAAGTGTTTCCAATAAAGATCTCCGGATGGGAATTTCTGGCCTCACCAATTTTTCTGGTCCTAGTGTATCCAACAAACATTATAATCTCTCCCAAGTTTCTCCTAGGACTGTTGTTCAAAGAGCGAAAATATCAATTATGACTGAAAGGCTATCAGCAGCCTTGGATAAATGCAAAGTAAGTGATCGAGATGCGGTTCATATATTAAGTGCATGCGTGGAAAGTTTGTCGTTAAACCCGATGGATTACATTATAAATCGAGCATCAATAAGAAGAGAACGGCAGCGAATTCGCGAAGAGATTGCGAACAAAATTCAAGCAGATTTCTTAGAACTGAAAGTCGATTATGCTATAGTGCATTGGGATACAAAATTACTTCCAAATGTCACTGGGATTGAAAAAGTCGACCGGCTACCTGTTATAGTAAAAACACCAATAATGGAGCAGCTATTGGGAGTACCGCAGATTCCTTCAGGAACTGGTCAAGAAATTGCTAGAGCAGTTTTTGATACATTGGAAAACTGGTCATTACAAGAAAAAGTCCAGGCATGTGTGTTCGATACCACGGCTTCTAATACTTGCAGAATTAATGGAGCTTGTGCACTGTTGGAAATTAAATTGGGACGTGATATACTGTTTTTAGCCTGCCGTCATCATATTTTCGAATTGATTTTACAGGCGGCTATTTCGACAACGAAATTATTTTCTTCAACTGGCCCCGATATTCCATTATTCAAGAAATTTAGAGCATGTTTTCCAAAAATCAATTCCAGTAATATATCGAACTGCGACTCCTGCATGGAGCTGGTAAAACTTATTGATGAAAAACGCGATGAAATTCTCCATTTCTGCATCACAAAACTAAAGGATGAACAACAGCCTCGCGATGACTATAAAGAGTTCTTAGAACTCACCGTAATCCTTTTGGGAGGAACTCTTTCTAACGGAAATAGAATACGTCCACCAGGCGCATATCATCAGGCAAGGTGGATGAGCAAAGCGATATATTCATTGAAAATATTTTTATTGCGAAGTGAATTCACCTTAACACAACATGAGGAAAAGGCCTTAATTAGGATATGGGGTTTCATTGTAGTAAATTATATTAAGCCTTGGTTTACTGCAAATAAAACAACAGAGGCCCCATGGAATGACATTTCACTACTCAAGACACTGAAGAAATACATAGAAAAGAATGCTGATATTGCAGAAGCTTGTTTAAAAAAAATAATACATCATCTTTGGTATCTGACAGATGAACCGATCCTCTTTGCTCTGTTTGATGAAAACGTACCACTCGAAGAAAAACAGAGAATGGCTGAAAAAATTCGCGAATACTTGAATGATGATCAAATAAAAGACATCGAAGACGAAATTTCTTCTTCGAAAAAATATTTATTATCTTATACAGAACTATCTAATTTTTTTAAGAAAAATTTACCAAGTGATTTAATAACTAAAACTTCCTTAAATTTATTTAAACGTTTTAATATGGATACTTCATTTCTCCTAACTGATGCCACTCAGTGGTTTCATAACGACGGTTATATGAAAGGGAAACAAATAATAAGTTCCATTGATGTAGTTAACGATTCTGCTGAAAGGGGAGTCAAATTCATGGAAGAATTCAACAAATCTTTTACCAAAAACGAATTCCAAAAACAGTATATTCTTCAAGTAAGTGAAACTTAAGAAGGGGTACCTCGAATTCAGGATTTAACATTCGATTGTTTTGTTGTAGGTTGTACAGAAATATAGCAAGAAATATCCCCAGTGCACGAAAAAGCAATGAATGCACTATTCGACGGGTAATGGTGAAAATGTTTTATACAATTATTTTTTAAATATAGAAATATAACAATTACCAATATTTATTGAATTTTACTTAATTTCACTTATATATAATCATTCAGTAGTGTATCATCATTATTGATTTAAAAATAAAAATAAAAAACACAAATTTCCTTCCTAATTGTGCGTTTTCAACTTTTTCAATCGCTTTGTGGCACGGGTTACTATTTATTTTTCGACTTGAAACTTGAAGAATACTATTTTTTCAGTAAAAAGAACAGTTTCAAGGGGTCCTGCACCCAAAAGTCCGACATTGAAAAATTAGGACCACCCTAATGTGCATTGATTGGTTCAACGACTATTGGTTTTGGTTTAAAAATAAAATCTTTTTCTGTTGGATTTACTACAGAACATAAAGCTTTATAATTAGTAACTTTTGTTAAGCATTGTGGCATTTCCACATTATGCCCGTAATTTGCGTAAGGGACTATTACGTCACCATTTTTAACGTTTTTTATATCGATTTGTAAAATAATTTCAGATCTCGCAGGCAATAATATTCGCCTATTGTACTGTTGATCTTCATTTTTTTAAAATATTCAATATTAATTTGGCAATTAGAGCTAAAAAGTATATCTCTATTAAAATCTATGTTAGCGTTTAATAATTTTAAATTATCTAATCCTAGTAGTGCATCGAAATTTGAATGAAAATTAAGTAAATAAAATTTTAAACTTTTGGTTCATTTGAATTAAATAAATATTCTAAATTAATGTCTGCACAGTGTGTGCTATGACTTGTGCCGTGAATTGTGGCTACATCAAATGGATCATTTTTAATAGTATCTTTAAAAAGTTTATATGCACATTTCGGGTTCATAAGAGAACGAGAACTACCCGAGTCTAAAAGAATTTTGATTTTATGTTTAGGGTCAAATAAATGAGGCAGGTAGCTTTCATTATTTTTGACATTTAAGTACTCAATAGGGGGTTGTTTATTGACGAGGCCGTGTCCTCTAAAAAATCATTATTATCACCAGTATTAATATGGTTATTATTTTCGTTTTCTATCTGATAAAACTCGTTCATACGAGGTTTCTTTACAATGTTTTGGAAACTTGATTGTGGAATAGTACTCTGTGTTCTGGCGGACATTGGTGTGGGTTGCATAATTATTCATCGGCCTTAGGTTATGATTGTTATTATTATTATGATACGTAGATCGTATATTATTATTCAGAGCTGGGCAGGATTCGAATCATTCAAGATTCGAATCCTGGAGTCGAATTCTTTCAGAGGATTCAAAAGAGATATTTGAATACTTTAGTTAAACTGGATTCGTGATCCGGATTCGTTACACTTTTTTAAAATGTTCGTATTCGAATCCAAATGCTGGTGATTCGAATCCTCATAAAAGGATTCGAATTAAACTGGATTCGTGATCCGGATTCGTTACACTTTTTTAAAATGATTCGTATTCGAATCCAAATGCTGGTGATTCGAATCCTTGTAAAAGTATTCGAATCCTCATAAAAGGATTCGAATCCTTATAAAAGGATTCGAATATTTACAAAAGGATTCGAATAGTTACAAAAGGATTCGAATCGTCAAAAATAATTCGAATTAATCGTAAGGATTAACATGAAAAATTTGTTTTGTATGTTTTTAAATTTCTCGTTAAATCACTGTTTTATACGCGTGGCGCATGAAGTAAAATTTCGAGTTTAGAAAAGCCCCGTGAAAATTTGTCTCGGGTCGCTGCGCGACCCTCGACAAATTTTCTACGCGGGGCTTTTCTAAACTCGAAATTTTACTTCATGCTTAGTCTGGGAGTGGACGACACTCGTTTGTAAGTGATAAAATCAATTAAATTAATGATTTGTGTCAAATTTAACAGATTTGAGATTTTTAATTGTTTTTCGGTAATTACGCCAAATATAACATTTTGATGAATATGAATTGACATTCCCAATCAAATTTTTACACTTAACATGTCGATTTATAACATTTTTATAAGATTTTCAACAAATCGATATTTTCATAAAATTATCCTTATTTCGAGATTTTGCAATATTTCCTCAATTTTCCTTAATTTATCGAATGTTGATGAAATTTTCAATATATCGAGATTTTTAATTAATTTATGAAAATGTTTATCAGATTTTCAACATTTCTTGATTTTTGATAATTTGTCATTTTTACCGATTTATAAAATGTTGATGAAATTTTCGATATTTCGAGATTTTCTCGTCAAATATATAAAATGTTGATATGTAAGATTTTCAATATTTTTATTCAGATTTGTAACGATTTTCAAAAATTATTGAATAATTATTTGAACACACAAATTTGAGATTTTTTTTTTTTTACAAGACATATTTAATCATTTTTGACATTGAATGACATTTTTGATATTCTTTACCTTTTGAGATGACATTTTTGACAATAGATTATATTCTAGATATTAGACTACGTTTTTTGACATTAGACGACATGTTTCACATTAGATGTTACTTTTGATAAACAATGAAATTTTTTACTTATTTACTATTTCTGATGTTGACATTAAATGACGTATTTGACATTAGATGGCAGTTCTGACATTTTATATTTTTTTACTTTTTTGACAGTAGACGACAATTTTGACATTTGATATTTTTGATATTACATATTTACTTGTTTTACATTAGATAACAATTTTTATATTATTAGATAACTTTTTTGACATTATTACTGATTTTAACTGAAATTTTCGTTTTTGTAAGAACGTTTTTGTCAAACTGTCACGTACTGACATAAAATGATAATTTTAACGTAAATCGATTTTATCAACACGCCAAATTTTTGACGTTTTTGATATTTTTTATATTTACGAGATGACATTTTAGTCATTTTGTTTTTGGCAATTTTAAATAATTTTGACATATTTTGATAACATTTAAAACTGAAAACAGTTTTAATATGTTTTTATATTTTTAACTTTACTTGAAATCAGTGTTTAATACGCGTGGCGCATGAACTAAAATTTCGAGTTTAGAAAAGCCCCGTGAAAATTTGTCTCGGGTCGCTGCGCGACCCTCGACAAATTTTCTACGCGGGGCTTTTCTAAACTCGAAATTTTACTTCATGCTTAGTCTGGGAGTGGAGACACTCGTTCGTAAATTTTCGAACTATCATAAAGTTGTGTATTTATTTTCAAAAAAAAATCTTTCTCGGTTTATTGAACAAAAACAAAAGAGCTGAGGTGAAAAGTGTTTAGGTAAAAGTGGTTTATTTTTTCGTTGGCTACAACTTTTGTTTGAAACATTTTTTGATTTAGACGTAGAAAGCCATAATCGGTGAGTTGTTGATGTCCACTAGATTTTTTAGTTTCTAATTCAGAAACAAAAGAGCTGAGGTGAAAAGTGTTTAGGTAAAAGAGGTATATTTTTTCGTTGGCTACAACTTTTGTTTCAAACATTTTTTGACTTAGACGTCGAAAGCCATAGTGGAATTCGTTTAATCAAAAAACATCTAATGATTTCTGGTGATTTTCAACGCAAGACTTTTAGACATTTGATGGTATAATTAATATTGAATTAAGTATTTATTTTTAATATATTCGTAAATATAACAATGTAAAATATTTATTTAATTAAAATATTTAGAAAATAACAATACAATAAATTTTATATTATTATTATTATTATTATACTGGGTGTCCGTATTTCAACAGAAAGTATGGGGATTTCGGTTATTTAAAGAAATAGAGAGTCGGTTAAATTGGGGCAAAGTTGCATAATTTAGGGCCCAATAATAACCCAAAAACAAGTTTGAAATATCTTATTTCCTTAATGAGATATTGTCAAAAAACGTATTTTTGAAAATTCGTTTTTATTTTTTTATTCAAAAACTATTGAATCCAGGCATTTACAACTTTGACATTATAGGCACTTTTTAACGATAAATCCACTAACATATTTTATTCTAAGATAACTATAACATTTACCTAGAGACCATAGCTAACTTTTGTTTTTCTTATGAGCGCTATTTTGGATTTTGATATTTTTTGGAAGAATATTTTTTACTGAATTCAATGATGTATCACACTTATAGTTTATTGTACATTTTATATGTAAAATTGTAATCTTTTGATTTTTCAAAGTGTGCCTTGGAAACAGTTGAGTAACTCACTTATTTGGCAACTCCTAGGACCCATAATTTGCTTACACATCACCTCTGAAGACGGGCATCCGACGATACATACTTTAACAGTTGTGACATATTTTAAAGTAACGAGTGTCTTCCACTCCCAGACTAAGCATGAAGTAAAATTTCGAGTTTAGAAAAGCCCCGCGTAGAAAATTTGTCGAGGGTCGCGCAGCGACCCGAGACAAATTTTCACGGGGCTTTTCTAAACTCGAAATTTTACTTCATGCGCCACGCGTATAAACCATTGATTTGAAGTGTAGTTCAAAAACACACAAATACCTCTTTAATCAGAGTAACACAGAAATTTAGTCTGTTATCAACGATGTTCAGTGTTAATAATAAATAATTAGGTTGTGAATATTTTTGTTAAAACAACTGATAACGATATTTATATGTTAATGGTTGTAAAAAAATAATAAAATCAAATTTATTCTTAAACGATTTGTATTCGTGATTCGAAAAAACAGGATTCGAATCTTTGATTCGAATCATATTTATCTCTTACGAATCCTTTATTCGAGTATTCCTGAATCGAATCATATCAGGTGATTCGGATTCGTGATTCGACTCCTTTTAACGAGGATTCGTCCCAGCTCTGTTATTATTAGAGAAATTTCGATTATTAGGGAAAGGTGTAGAAAAATTTTGATTATTGTAATTATTTCGATTTGGAGTATAAAAATGTCGTGGAGACTGGAAATGATTTAATTGAGGTTGATAAAATTGTTTCTGTGATGTAACATAAGCTTTCTGTTCAGTAGGCCAATGTTTCTTATCTCGTCGCTGCACTTGAACTTGAGCGTGCGTGCTTTCCATTTGGAAATTGTTTGTAAGTTGATGGAGTGCAAAATTTAGATCAGCGGGTTTTTTAATTCTCATTTGGCTACTAAAGGGGTTCACGAAGACCCCGCAAGAGAACACGCAATGCATTTTCTCTGAAGAATGAAATTAAATTATTTCGTCTGTCTATTTCAGCAACAGCAATATGGTTGGTGGCCAGTGGCGGCGCGTGGTTTAATTCTTTGGGGGTGCACAATATTGGAAAGACAGTAAGCGCAACAGGCAACATTTTTGGGGTGGTCGTTATTAACAAATTGGGTTTTGGACGACCGACACTTTTGATATTCATTTTTTCCTCTAAAGATAGCGAAGAAAATTTGATTGTCTTTAAATATTGCACGGTAATAATGGAGTTCGAACACTCCGCCATTCTGGAAATTCGTGAAATCAACTTAAAACCGATACGCCGATATCAATCCGACCACGATGTGCACTAGTTATATGTGCACACGAGCCAGCTTAAAGCATTGAACGTCGCTGGGCTGTCGCGGGGAAGAAAGAGTGCGGGGGGCAGAGGTTCCACCAATTAGATTTAAAATTCACATGTGCAGTGCACGAGCGGATCAGGCGAGGTGACGCGGCCGCAGTGTTCGGTTGCCGTCGGGTCGGTGGCACTCGACGTTCTCTGCTTTGCGCTTGGATATTAGGACGACGCATCGGATAGCGTCTAGCGGAAAAAATAATGTTTGGGATTTATTTTACAAGTAGAATGGACTGATAAAATTATTTAAAGAATGAGGAAATTTAAATATGTTTGCAGGCATTAATTTGGGAGTGCTCGTGCACATGTGCACTTACTGAGGAACCGCCACTGTTGGTGGCATAAGAAATTTGTAGATTTAATAAATGGGTTAGTCTATTATAAAAATCGAACGGGTTTTCTTTCAGCGATTGTTTTAGATGAGAAATTTCAATGTTAAGAGTATAAGGATCTCTCTTGTCGGCATAGGTATTGACAAGAGCAGCTTTCAAATCATCCCAATGTGTACTAACGGAAGACGCGATATTCATTGCGGCTTCACCTTTTATTTTAGCAAGGATTGAGGACATCAAATAAGTATTTTGAAAATCATTAGGGTCTACATTATTATAGAATCTGGTGACAAGCTTTTCGCAAATATCAATAAATCTAGCAAGAAGTTCGGAATTTCCGTCGAACTCGGGAATCATGTTAATATATTCGGGTTTTATTTTATTATTATTATTTTTTAACTAATTTTAGGTTGAGCAAGTAATAAGTCACTGTTTGAATTTAATAGTAATTTGCGCGATGCAGGTACAATTAAGAAGCCTCTAAATAAAGAATCACTTACAAGAAAACTCCGATGAATTTCATCTCAGGCCGCGCTGTCCTGGACCGGTGTGCTCGAGGTTTGGAGAGCCAGGACAAGAAGACGTGTTAAGAGTCTCTCGCGAACTTAATCCAATATTTGAACTGTCCGTAAATTGTAAAAACAAACGAAGCGCAATTTTATATATAAATATATATATATATACAGGGTGTCAATTTGAAAACAAGCCAGCCAGAATATCTTTCCAACCGTAACAGTTAGAGAAAATTTTTCAAAATTGTTTCTAGGATATGGAGGGGGAACCATTTTGGGATGTTCTCCAGAACGGAATACTAAGATTTTTGAGAGTTTGCCAGCGGAACTGGAAGTAAGTGTGTGTGGGACGCAGAATAAAGTTGATGCGCCGACTTACCGTTTAGCCGCAAATTGTATTTTAAGTTCCGATTTTGAGGGTAAATAGGTTGGTATTTTCGGGTAAATAAGTATATTACAGGTATAAATTGTACACATGAAGAAATTATTTCCAAAATGATGACGTAAATAATCAAAATTGTAGTATTATCTTTATTTATACAGCCAAAATCACGATATTTATTTTACACTAAATATGACGTGTACTGACGTTTGTTTGAAATAATGGATATACAAATTGGATCCATTAGAAAATTACAAATATTTTAATTTATGATATAAAAAAGTAGATGGCGCTACCGTTACGCGAAAACCAGAATATTATGATATTGTACCATTACTTTTTAGTAAATTGATCTCGTAACAATATCACATATACTGTAATTATAAAATCGCCATTTACTCAGTTATGTATAAAATAATAGTAAACACTTAACTTTTGATTTTCAATAAATTCACATTTGCCGTTTACGAAAATCAACTCGGCTTGCAGCAGTGGAGTGACAACAAAATTGTTGGCCATCAACGCAACAAGAAATTATGGTTATAGATTCTAAAATTTAATTGCTTTAAAAAAGAATTAGCTAATGTGTAGAACACGGCACATCCACATTAAGATCCGCGAACCTGCATGCTCAGTAGCGCCTACTCCAGTGATTCTCAACAGGTTATTTGTATGGGTGTGTGTAAGCGGGCGGATGTGTATGCATATGCTTAGGTTAGATGAGTAAAAAAGAGGTTGAATAGAATCGATGGCGTTTATAGAATCAATAATAATGTTTTTAATCAAAGAAATTAATAGAATTGTTAACATTTTAATAGAAAACACACACATGTACACAAATAACCTATTAAGGACTACTGGAGTGGGCGCTACTGCACATGCGGGAACCTGTCAAAATGGAGTATGTGCCGTGTTCTACACATTTACCAAAAATGTTTGTTATATTCTGACCAGTACTTAATACTTAAGATTGGTGGTCCGACCGAACAGGCCAGCTTTTTAAAGAATTTTAAGAGTAGACTCGGCCCGGTTCTGACCCGCCGGACTAGGCTTGGCAAAGCCCGGCCTGGTTATTACTCAGGCCCAATACTAAAAATGTTTGGCTATAGCCAAGATTTGAAACTGCACGCGAACTTTCAAATCCTAGCTGTAGCTAAACATATTCCGTTTAAAAAAAAATTATAAAATTTAAAAAAAATGTTTTCTTATATTCTGACAAGTTCTTATGCTTAAGATTGGTGGTCCGGCTCGAACAAGCCAGCTTTTTGAAGAATTTGAAGAGTGGACTCTGCCCGGTCTTGAACCGCAGCACTGGGCCTGAGTATTAACCAGGCCGGGCGAAGCCAGGCCTAGTAAACACTCAGGCTCAATTCTAAAAATGTTTGGCTATAGCCAGGATTTGAAACTGCGCGCGCAGTTTCAAATCCTGGCTATAGCCAAACATTTTTCGTTTAAAAAAATTATTATATTTAATTGGTTTAAAAAAATATTTTGTTTTATTCTAATCAGTTCTTGTACTTAAGATTGCTGGCCCGGTCCGAACAGGCCAGCTTCTTAAAGACTAGGCCCATGCCCGAACCTAAACTGGCGCACCAGTTCATTACTCAGTCCCAATACTAAAAATGTTTGGCTATAGCCTGGCCAGATCTGTTCTTATGTTTAAGATGGGTAAGATTAGAGGTCGGGTCCGGCCTGACCTCCTTGAGGAAATTTGGGCGTAGGCTCAGCCCGCTCCTGGCCAACTAATCTGTCTGAATGAGATATCTAATTTTTCATTTCTTTTTTCTCACAGATTTATCATTCAACTGAGTAAAGGGGGGGTGTATTGTATTGGGTAGAGGTTCATGGTGTGTTTTTGTTTGGCACATAAAATTTAAACAACATTTTTGGGATTAAGAGATTTAATCTCAGGGTTGAGGATGCGTATTGTAAAGCCTCTTCTCAATCAAGACCGTCTGTGCACGACGAAAGTGCATGGGAGGTAGCCACGATTAATATCGGGTGTTCGGCGGTCAATTATTTTCACTTAAAACATCTAAAATATACATACGCTTCTTAGTGTTTGGCTATACCCCTGCAAAAGTCATATCCTTCACGAGGTAATCCTGTTTACACAAAACACAGCGGATCTATGCCAGATAAAGCAGAATTAAAATATTACTTACCATCTAATGTATTTAATAAAAATAAAATTTATTATTTCTATTATTCTTTATTATTAATAGGTAATAAGCAACTTTTTCAACAATAATAAAATGGAATACATTAAGTTCCATTTAATTAACACGGCATATAACAGGTGGTTTTCTTAGTACCTCCTTAACGCGAATACAAAATTAAATTATAATTGTTAAATACTTTTTTAGGTTATGCTATTAATTTTACTTTACTATACTATAACTTTTTAGTAAATTAATCTCGTAACAATATCACAGTAACAATAAAATCACTATGTACTCAGTTATGTATAAAATTACAGTAAACACTAATCTTTTCATTTTTAATAAATTCTCATTTGCCGTTTACGAAAATCAACTCAGGTTGCAGCAGTGGAGTAACAACAAAATTGTTGGCCATCAACGCAACTAGAAATTACGTTTATACAAGTTAGAGACAAATTAGAATATTTCAATTACAAAATTATTTTGTTACGTTATAATCTAAATCATTGGAAAAACATTTTAGTAAGCGGATCTTTTTTTAAATTTTAATACACTTTGCGCCATCTATTTTTTTATACCAAAAGCTAAAATACTCATAATCTAAACATTAATAATAATCAATCTAGAATTATATATCCATTAGTTTAAATAAACGTCAGTAGACGTCAGATTTAGTGTGAAATTAATATTGTGATTTTGGCTGTATAAATGAAGATAATATTACAATTTGGATTAATTATGTCATAATTTTGAAAATAATTTCATTATGTGTACAATTTATACCTGTAATATGCTTATTCACCCAAAAATACCAAAATATATAACCTCAAAATCGGAACTTAAAATACAATTTACGGCTAAACGGTAAGTCTGCGCAAGAAATTTATACTAACATTTGTGTATCCCACACATGTTTACACCCGGCTCAATCTAAAACAATTTAAAAATCGGAGTATTTCGATCTGGAGAACAACCCCATTTTGACCCACATAACAATCTTATGCAACCAACCCCTTAGGCTGTAGCCACCCTTGCCCATTTATTTTAAATGGCACGACCCTATTTGTGATATATCATTAGAAAGGTCTTTCAAAATGCTAATCAGTGGTACAAACTAAAATTTTTATTGTTACATAAAAAATGCAAAAAAAAAAAATTAAATCAATTTATTTGATTTTAAAATTGTTGTCAAATTAGGTATTATAACAATTTATTTTTACAAATTACTGGTAAAAAGCACAGATGAACCCAGTTTTGTTATTATTTTAATATTTTTTTTAGAGTTGTCCATATTTTAATAAAACAATAGATAACTCTGATAAATATTGGGTATAACACAATAATACCCAATATATCTGTGCTTTTTCATTTGTAATTTGTAAAAATAAATTGTTAAAACACCTAATTTGACAACAATTTTAAAATCAAATAAATTGATTTAAATTTTTTTAACTGAACAAAATTTCTTAAATATTCCAAGTATGAACAATTTAAAATTCATTCATATTCGAAAATTTACATAACATTAAACCATGGATCACAAAGGGTCTAGTTACATCAATAAAAACTAGGGATAATTTAAAAAAAAAGGTTGAATAAACACTTTTCCGCAGAGATAGAAATAAAATTCAAAAAATACAGAAATTCGCTGAATAATCTTTTGAAAAAAACAAAAAATGACTACTACGCAGTTCAAATTCAAAATAACAAAAATAATATGAGAAAAATTTACAAAATAATTGCAGAGTCAACAAATGTTAAAACCTCTAGCATAAATTCCTATAATGTCACTGACAACAATGGTACAGCATTTGTTAACAATAAAGAAATGGCAAATCACTGCAACAATTATTTCACAACCATCGGGTCCAATATGCTTAAAGAAATTCCAACGATACGAAATCCTGACGCAATTAAGAGGAGAAACCCGCTAACAATGTTCCTTGA
Source organism: Philonthus cognatus (assembly GCA_932526585.2). NCBI lineage: Eukaryota > Metazoa > Arthropoda > Insecta > Coleoptera > Staphylinidae > Philonthus > Philonthus cognatus. The sequence goes on from OW052243.1 coordinate 111,709,082, forward strand.
CCCAGTGTCCGAGACTGAATTAATTGAGCTAATCTCCACATTAAAAAATAATAGTTCCCCTGGTCCTGACGGGATAACATCAGCCACTATAAAAAATAATCACTTGCATATCTTGAAGCCTTTGAAACACATTATTAACTTGATATTTCAAAATGGGATTGTTCCCATACAATTTAAATCGTCTATTATCACACCAATTTTTAAATCAGGGGATAAGACAAAAATATGCAACTACAGACCAATTAGCGTGATTAATAATTTTGGAAAAATTTTTGAAAAATGTATAAAGAACCGAATGGTAAACTTTTTAGACAAACACAACATTATACACACCCAGCAATACGGGTTTCAGTGTGGAAAATCCACAACTGATGCTATGTGCGCTGTCATTGAGCATGTTACAGAGAATCTAAACTTGAATAAAAAATGTATTGGGGTCTTCCTGGACCTAGCTAAGGCTTTTGACACAGTTAGTCACAAAAAACTCTTTAACATACTTGAAAGCATTGGTATTCGCGGTATCGTATTGAGCCTACTTAAAAGCTACTTAACTAATCGTGAACAAAGAGTGAAAGTCAACAATACCATAAGTGACCGACTCCTTGTTGAAATAGGGGTGCCGCAAGGAACAGTTCTAGGCCCAATACTTTTTGTAATTTACATTAATTCCTTATTAGCCATAGACACGTCTGCCAAAATTGTATCCTATGCTGATGACACAGTAGTTCTCGTTGATGGAAAGTCATGGGACGAAACAAAAGCAAAAGTACAAAGAGAAATGAAAAAAATTAAATATTGGCTAGATACTTATCAACTTTCTCTAAATATAGTCAAAACTCAGTATGTAGCATTCTCAATGACAAAGGCAAATAGACCCAATTTCACATCTATAGCAATTGATGGCATGTGTGTCGAGATCGGGGAGAGCAGGGCGGTTAAGTACCTGGGCATTATAATAGATCAACATTTAAAATGGAATAACCAAACTGACCACATAACAAATAAAATTAGAAAACTAATTTATAAATTCTATCAATTACGTGAATTCCTATCAAGAAAATTATTAATTATAGTCTATAAAAGTCTTGTTGAATCATTAATCCGCTATGGTATACTGGTATGGGGCGGAACGTACAAGAATCACTTACAAAAACTAACTATAATTCAAAAGTACATCCTTAAGATTATTTTTAAACAAAAGAGACGCTACCCATCCCATCTATTATATTCTGTGAATGTACCCAATATTAGATGCCTGTACTTCCACAGTCTCTGTACATATGCTTATAAACATCGTAATGCCTTAAACTACATGAGATCAAACCATGACACACGAAGTAAGACTAGACTCTATATCCCTAATTGCAAATCAGCCTTTAGCCTCAGATCATTCACCTACACAATCCCCAAAACCTATACTCTCCTTCCCCAACATATCAAACAAAATAACAAAAAAAAATTCTCACAACTTTCAAAATCTTATATCTTCGAAAATTATCCTCAATTCTCAAAAATATTAGAATAATAAACACATATCATATATTTATTTTTCGGTACTCATTATGTAAACTAAAACAACATTTATGTATCATATATTGCACAAAATTTCTAAGAACTTCATGTCAGCACGCTACAAGTGTTCACTCACTTAGGTGCTTTGAACTATTATTGTTACATCTGGATATTCATTACGTTGAGCAGAACACTGCTCAATATAAAAGAAATATATTATAGAACGGATGTTAATTTGTTGAAAATATATGTACTCGTGTTATGTAATAATAATAATAATAAATAAATTAAAAAAAAAAAAATTAAATAAACTTATTGTTATCGACGGTAGCGACCTCTAAGACTTAAGCGATTTTGCTCTAAAAATAGGAAAAGCTTTCAAATTTCACATACTTTAATTTTTTAGGGTGCTTGCTTATTTTTAAATCACCCTACAGTTGACGGTATTAGTTGAATGTCAAGTTTGACATTGATAATGTCACTTATTGTCAGTTTGTGTCGTGTGGACGACGTTTATTGTCACAATTGACGTTAAACATAAATATTTAATAGAAAATGCCAACAATGCCTTGGTCACAAATTGTACTTAAGATTTCAAGCACCACGACTCGCTCGTTGACGTTTAGAGTAAAATTAATGTAGATGCATGCATTCAAATGTACTGGAGTTCATTATGCGATCTACGTTGAGTACAAATACATGTACTGCGTACCGAGAACACGAAAAGTATTCAGAGTACAAATTTTGAGTACTTGTACTCGAGTTCTGCCCAGCTCTGGTTTATGTAGCGTTCCACTTATCCTGGGACATTCTGGATATCAACATACATCCGTTTTTGAGCATAAAATATCAATTTGATAGTAAAAAATGGCAAATTACGTTGAAAATGTTAATTTATGTCAATACTGTCATGTTATTGGTGGTGTGTTGTCATTACTGTAGGTATGGTAATGACAAAAAAATAATTGCATTTTACCTCAACATTGATATTTTGAATTTAAATGAAAATGATTGAGAATATTGGCGTTTATTTGAAGTTGGGTTTGGTTTAAATGTCATTTTGTGGAGTTGGTTTAGACGTCATTTCGTGGAGTCGAGTTAGGTTAGATGTCACTTGTTGAAATTAGGTTAGAATTCATTTTTTAAAGTTAGGTTGGGTTTGGTTAGGTTAGATGTTTTTTGTAGAGTTGGATTAGGTTAGTTTATATGTCAGTTTATTAGGTTAACTTAGAATCAAGTAGAATTGGGTTTAGTTAGGTTAGATATCACTTTGTCGAGTTAGGATGTGGAGTTGCGTTACATTAGATGTTACTTGATGGAGTTAGGCTATAATTTATTTTGTGGAGTTGTATTTGGTTTAGATGTCATGTTGTGGAGTTGGGTTATATTAATACTGTAGTACATTTTGTGTAGAGTTCTTGTATTCAGTACTCGAGTGCATTTTACTTGTAATCTGCCGTATTATTCTGTATTATTCTAATTAAAGATGATGTATGTGTTTTTGAACTTCACGTAAATCAGTGTTTATACGCCTGGCGCATGAAGTAAAATTTCGAGTTTAGAAAAGCCTGAAAATTTGGATTTGGGCGCTACGCTTCGCTCCGCGCCCAAATCCAAATTTTCAGGCTTTTCTAAACTCGAAATTTTACTTCATGCTTAATTAAGGACTGGAAACCCTCGTTTAATAACAATACAAATTTTAGGTATCACTTTCACTTGAAATTATATCATACCAAACTTGATTATTGATAACAAAACAATTCCAATTATGGACAGTACATTTTTTTGCATATTTTGTTTATATAACACTAAATTTGAAGATTCTAACGAGTGTTTCCACTCTCAGATTAAGCATAAAGTACCATTTCACGTTTAGGAAAGCCTGAAAATTTAGTTTGGTCTCGACCAAATTTTCAGGCTTGACTATACTCGAAATTTTACTTCATGCGCCACGCGTATAAAACACTGATTTAACGTGAAGTTCTAAAACATAAAAAAAAAACAAAAATTCATTCGAATTATTTTTGACGGTTCGAATCCTTTTGTAAGTATTTAAATAGTTTTATTTGAAGGTGATTCAAATAAAACTATTCGAATACTTAGAAAAGTATTCGAATCTTTCAAAGGGATTTGAATCCATAAAAATAACTCGTATGAAAATTTGAATTTGAACACGAATCCTCTTAAAAGCATTTAATGAAACTAGATTACGAATCCTTTTCCAAACCAAATTTTTAGGCTTCTCTAAACTCGAAATTTTACTTCATGCGCCAAGCGTATAAAACACTGATTTAACGTGAAGTTCCAAAACATAAAAAAAACAAAAATTCATGTGAATTATTTTTGACGATTCGAATCCCTTTCAAATAGTTTTATTTGAAGATGATTCAAATAAAACTATTGAAATACTTATTATACCAATCTTTTAAAGGGATTCGAATCCTCAATAATAACTCGTATGAAAATTTTAATTTGAATCCTTTTAAAAATATTTAATGAAACTAGATTACGAATCCTTTTCCACTTCATTTAAATACCTCTTCTGAATCCTCTAAAAGGATTCGAATCCTTCCCAGCTCTAGTTTGCAGTATAGTATCAATTATTGATATCATAGAATGATGCTAAAGTTAACATTAACAAAAAAAAAGTGTTTTAAATAAACAAACTAAGATAATAAGATAAATGGTATTAAGAGTGAATTATTTCAGAAGAAACTTAATAAAATTATGCGCACCTTACAGTTTACTTTCCTTTATTAAATAAACATGTATGCACGCATATATCGTCTCTTCTAATTTAAAGCTGCATAACTTTGGTTTTTTCCTACCAATTAGTAAAAGTGCAAACTAGTGAAGATATTTTTATAAACTTACTCGGGGCAGGCGGTGCGGGCGGAGGATTCGACTTTGGCTTCGGCTGCCCGGTGACCAACGCAGATATTTTCGCCAGCTCCGGAGACAATTCCCGTTTCACTTCAGGCTCCTTCGGCTTTTCCTCTTCTTCCTCCTTTTTCACCACGGGCTTTATGTTCCTAATAAATAAAAAAAACAAAGAATTAAAATTCCACATTTATCTGCATTTTTTAATGCTGTATTAAAAGTGAATAAAATAAAATTTCGTGCTCGCAAGTAATTAAAATAAAATTACGTTAGTGCATCTTACAACTTTTTAGTGTCTGGTGTGTCCGGCCGTGGTGATGGAGTTCCCAACTTTAGTGTTAGTTTTGGTATGGTTATTTCCAAATTTTCTCGTACCTACAAAAAAATTTATCAAATTATTAATTTAAAATCAATGCTTAAAATTTTTTTTTATTTTTAATTATTTACTACCAACTGTGCCCGGGATCGACCTTAATTTCTAACTCACAATCACAATTAAATAAGGTGTTGGTTAAAGGGCATAAGTCAGGAACCTGAAACTTTAGCTCTAACGCTGCTAAATATTTCATAATTTTGAAAAATGTGTTATCAACATTTTCTATTAGTAGTTCTACTACTAAAAATGATAGCTAATTTACATGCTATTTTTCATTTATAGAATTTTATAGTTTTTAGAAATAAAACGAAACCTAATTTCTGAAAAAAAGAACTGACTTACCCCCTTTTAACAAATACCGATTCAATTGATCTTCAAACACATTCTATAACAATAGAGATTTTGCTGATGAGTCATCTAGAAGCACCGATGCTTCTAGATTATTTATTATTATTATTTAGAAAAAATGTTGTGTTCCTGTAAAGATAAATAAAGTGTTTCTAACATCTCACACTAAATTAGCGTTTAATACGCCTGGCATATGAAGTAAATATTTCGAGTTTAGAGAAGCTTGAAATATTTACTTATGCTTAACATGTTGATCGCCACCTTTATAACAATAAAAATATTACTTCAGGCCGCTGCTTAAGTTTTTGTTAATTATAACAGAATAATAAAGCAAAAATTTTAAGGGACATAAACGTATTTAAACGTTCAGACTACACTAGTATCACGGCACGGGCAGCATGCCACGATTTTTTTAAAGTTGTTTCTGGATGCGGCACAGTGTACATACTGCGGGGCCTAAACGCAAATTTAACTGCGGCACAAGTGAATGCCGCACGGCGATCAAGGAGTGGAAAACACTCGTTATAATATTATTAAACATTTGAAAATATTTATCCCAATGTATAAGTTGTAAATTTTCAAGCGTTTGTTGTTTTTAAATAAACTTTCAATTTGAAGCTTCTAACGAGTGTTTTCACTCCTTGATTAAGCATGATGTAAAATTTCGAGTTTAGAAAAGCCTGAAAATTTACTTCATGTGCCACCGAGCATATAAAACACTGATTCCAAGTGAAGTTCAAGATATACCACTTATCCTTGATCCCACAAAAAACATTTTTACAAATGTTTATATATTGTTTTATTTCACGTCCTGAAGAATTATAAAAAAAATCTACGTTTGCGTCAAAGAAATTCTCGAAAGAAATCAGGCAACAGTGCTATAGCTTAAGAAACAATAAAGTTAATAATAATGCGCACTTAATTTAGAACACCGCTCTTATTAACGAGCTTAATTAGTATTAACTAATAAAGTTAATTTCACTTGTAAATAAAACACTTTTTACTTTGTTTAACCACTGGATCTTACATTTAATTGTGTGACTAGTTTCGACTATCTAGTAGTAGAATGAATACTAGATAGTCGAAACTAGTCACACAATTATATGTAAGATCCAGTGGTTAAACAAAGTAAAAAGTGTTTTATTTACAAGTGTATTTAAGATGTACCACAAAGTGAACGCCTACAACACCAAACAATTAATAAAGTTAATTATTATTAGCTTAATTGTTTCTTAAGTTACAACAGTGTTGCTAGATTTCTTTCGATAATTTCTTCGATACGACCGTTTTCATAACCTTCAACCAGTGAAATAAAACATTATATAAACATTATCTTAAATTCTTTTGTAAGACCGTAAATATAAAAAAAGGAAAATTAAATATTTTACACATTTTCAAATATTTTAACATTTTATACGAACTACTTTAAATAGTTATACAACACAAACAAAAGCATGAAACGGCTGTTTTTTATGATATTTGAGTAGCAGATTCTTACAGGATTATTTGAATGAAAATAATCGGTTTGTTCGATTATGAAAATAATTGATCATCTCGAGATCTTTCGGTGATTACTAGGGTGATCTTTTCTTTTCTTTATTAGTGCTGATACAAAAAGATGTTTGAAAGATTTCTCTAGAGATCTCTCGAATGATTGCTCTAGAGATATCTTGAATGATTGCTTGAAAGATCGCTGCCATGATTGCTAGAGAGACCTCTCGAATGGTTGCTCGAGAGTTATCCCTAATAGTGTGTCGACAGATCTCTGGAATGATTACTCGAGAGATATCTTGAATGATTGCTCGAAAGATCGCTCGCATGATTGCTCGAGACTCCTCTTGAATGATTGCTCAAGATTTATCACTAATTGTGTCTTGAGAGATCTCTTGAATAATTACTCGAGAGATATCTTGAATGGTTGCTCGAAAGAACGCTCGCATGATTGCTCGAGAGGCCTCTCGAATGATTGCTTGAGAGTTATCCCCAATAGTGTCTCGAGAGATATCTTGAATGATTGCTCCAAGGATCGCTTGCATGATTACTCGAGAGGCCTCTCGAATGATTGCTAGAGAGTTATCCCTAATAGTCTATAATTGCTATAATTTTATTTTGATAGATTATTATCTGAATTATTATTCGACTAATCATATGAGCAACCATTTGAGCAATCATTTCAGCTACCATTCGATCGATTACTTGAGCAATTATTTGAGTGATCTCTTGAGCGATCATTTAAACGATATCTCGAGCAATAATTATTTTTTATAATATTTGAGTAGCGGATTCTCATGGGATTATTTGAATGAAAATAATCGGTTTGTTTGAATGATTGCCTAGAGCAATCATTTGAACAAACCGATGATTGCTCGAAAGAACGCTCGCATGATTGCTCGAGAGGCCTCTCGAATGATTACTCGAGAGTTATCCCTAATAGTGTCTCAGGAGATCTCTTGAATGATTGCTCAAGAGATTGATTGCTGAAATGATCACTCGTACGCTCATTACGCTTTATTCATATTTACTACTCGAGAGATATCTTGAATAATTGCTCGAAAGATCGCTCGCAGGATTGTTCAAGAGGCCTTTCGAATGTTTGCTCGAGAGTTATCCCTAATACTGTCTCGGGAAATCTCTCGAATGATTGCTGAAATGATCACTCGTACGCTCATTTCATATTTAAATTGCATATGTTTAAACGTTTACGACATATATTTCTTTTCTGATACATTAGTTTTTTATTGCTATTATTTTATTTTGATAGATTATATTCTGAATTATCATTCCATTAATCATATGAGCAACCATTCGAGCAATCATTTCAGCTGCTATTCGACCGATTACTTGAGCATTAATTTGAGTGATCTCTTGAGCAATAATTCAAAGGATCTCTTGAGCCATCATTCGATTATCAATTTAATTAGAATTAAAATAATCGATTATTGATATCATTCGATTATGCCCATCACTACTTCCGTGGCCCCCCAATATAATGTTTTTTTCTGTGGTTCCTAAGAAATACGCTGTGACCCTTTGGGGAGCTATATGGCACTCGTTGAGAAGCACTGTTGTACACAATTTCGAAGACTAAATAAATTATTATTAATTTAATTATTATTGATTCTGAATTTACTTGTACTCACTTCTTTTTCTTTCCTCTTCTCTTTCTTTTCCTTCTTGATCTTCTCCTTATCCTTCTTCTCCTCCTTCAACTTCTTCTTTTCGGCCTTATTCTTAATCTTATCCTTTTTATTCTTCTTTTTAATTTTATCCTTCTTATCCTTTTTATTCTTCTTTTCAATCTTTGGCGCAGCCGGTAAAGGTGGTAAAGCCGGCTCCGGTTGCGGCTGCGGTTGGGGCTGTTGCTGTGGCGGAGGCGGGGGAGGTTGAGGCTGCGGAGGCGGAGGAGCTAAACTAGCCACAGGCGGAGCAACAGGTGGTTTGGATACGGCAGGAGATTTCGGCCTCAGCTCCTCGTGCTTAATGGGTGGCATAAATTGAACGGGTGGTGGAATACAGGGATTCCCGCCTATTCCGAATAACGATAGATTATTAAACAGGGGATTTGACGGGATTAAACCGGGAAATTGTGGGAATAACGAGAAGGCCGGAGGGAGCAAGTTGGCCGGGGGCGGTTGAGGTGTCAGAAATACGTGGGCCTCCGGTGTTTTGGGACGTTCCACGTCCATTTCATAATCCATTCTCGCTGGGCTGGTGGATAATTTTGGAACCTACAATTTTGTGTTTTTCAATGATTGAGCATTTTTTCATGTTTTTTTTTTTAACTAATTGATATATTATATGATATGAAATTAGATTTGTATATATTACAATACAATCATCAGTGTCGAATCCATTAAATATTTATCGTAGTGATTGTATTGTTTATGAAATATGTTCCTGGAATGTATAAATATGATAAACCCTAAATGCAACTTTATAAAATCGTAGCATCATGTTTCGATTCATTTTTTGAATATTGCTCAGTCTATACAGGGTGATTTAGAATAAGTGTAAAAAAAATCCACATCTTGTTCAGGGGCTGATTTAAAGGCGAAAAGTACGATTTTTATTATTTATAAAACTACAGCTAATTTAAAGGTTGTGAAATAAAGAATTATTATTGAATATAAATTAATTAGTTGATTGATTGCATTACGTAAATATCAAATTAATTTGAGGAATAAAGCACTAATAACCCTTCTTCACACGTTTATTTGAATTACCAAATGTACATACATATCGGACACAAAGTGACCATTATCAGTGGATTAACACTGTTCAGTGTTAATCCATTGATAATGGTCACTTAGTGTCCGAAATATATGTACATTTGGTAATTCAAATAAACGTCTGAAGAAAAGTTATTAGTGCTTTATTCGTCAAATTACAATTTATTAATTTCTTTCTTTATTTAGTTATGTTTAAATTTACAATTGTAAGATTGATTTCTATATTTTTTGTAAAAAGAAGATACTGTTCAATAAAGAAACTTAACAATTTAAACCACACATAAAATAAATATTTGTAATATGAACTTGGAATGAAAACGCTAACACTCTCTTCACAATATTTTTATTTTGCTAGATGTACATTTTGAGTACTACATACTCATTATCAATAGCTTACTGAGTACATAGTACTCGAAATGTACATCTAGCAAAATAAAAATGATCATGAAGAAAGTGTTAGTGTTTTCATTCCAAGTTTAGTTTAAATCTTCACGTAACTGAAAAAAATTAAATCTTGTTTGTAATATGTATTATTACAGGATCAAATTTATGCAGTATATGTTGATCTTCACTTTAAATCAGTGACACTAGTGGCGCATGAAGTAAAATTTCGAGTTTACGAAAGCCTAAAAATTGGGATTACTTTGTGCTTAATCTGGGAGTGGAAAGAAGAAGCTTTAAATTGACTACTTTAAATTGACTGCTTGTATGAAATCAACGAATTTCTGCAAATTTAACAAACACTGTAATTATTGGGAAATAGAGAATTATTATTAAATGCACTCTAAGAATTTAAACGAAACACAAAATAAACATTTGTAATATCTATTAACATATTTAATTTAAAGCTTCTAACGAGGGTTTCCACTCCCAGATTAAGCATGAATTATCATTAAATTATCAATTTAAGAATTTAAACGGAACACGAAACAATCATTTGTAATATGTATTAACATGAGATCAAATTTAGGCAGTATATTTTAAACTTCACCTTAATTCAGTGTTTTACAGTAAGTGAAATTTTGAGTTAGAGAAGCCTGAAAATTTGGATTTGGGCACGGAGCGAAGCGCATCTCATGTTATTACATACTACAAATGTTTGTTTCGCTTTTTCAGGCTCTTCTAAACTCGAAATTTTACTTCATGCTTAATCAAGGAGTGGATTTCAATATTTCGAGATTTGTGTCAAATTTTTGATATTTTAAATTTTACATCAATTTATAAAATTTTGTAGGCTTTTCTAAACTCGAAATTTTACTTCATGCCTAATATGGGGTGGAAAACACTCATTAGAATAGTACTGGGGGACTTGAATAAAAAATAGCAGTGAATTTAAAAAAAAATACCACTTGAATCTGATCTAACATAACGTACCTTATGATTAGAAATGTCTAACCTAAGTCCAGAATATGACATCTAACGGAATCTAACCCAACTCAAGAAAATTAATTCTGCATTTCGTTCCACGCCCTAATCCAAATTTTCAGGCTTTCCTAAACTTGAAATTTTACTTCATGCTTAATCAAGGAGTGGAAACCCTCATTAAAAGCTTCAAATTGCCGCTTGTATAAAATCAACAAATTTCTGCAAATTTATAAACACTGTAACTATCGGGATATGTATATTTCAAAGAAAAGCTTCCTAGCTTAGGTCAGAGCTGGGCGGTACTCGAGTACAGGTACTCAAAATTTGTACCTTTTGTCCAGTCGACGAGTATTTTATTTTCTAAGTACTTGTACTTGTACTCGACACAGTTTCACATCGCAAAATAAACTCGAGTACATTTTGCTTCCACTACCAAAACAGTTTATGAAAAATGTCCTCTTTGTTTTACTTTCAACTTGACATTGGTGACAATCGATCAATTTTCACGTTTATCCCCAATTTTATCAATAAACTGTCAAAAAGTAATATAATCGACGTCAACATTAACAGTCAATTAATATCGTCAACTGTTATAATTTACTAAACTGACAACGTCGTTGGCTGGCTGACTTATGTCCCTTGTCACTATTGACTCGAGTCAGGCTATTGTTAAGGGAAATATAACAGTGGTCTGAAATTTAATGTTAGGTTTATTTAAAAACTAAAGGTCCTAGAAAGTTGAAATTTTGACAGCGTATATTAAGCCCAATTATCTAGTAAAATATCGAAGTACTTTTTTTTTTAACAATTTGCTTTCAGAGGTATGAAAAAAATAATGTTATGTCAGTGTGGAAAATCCACAACTGATGCTATGTGCGCTGTCATTGAGCATGTTACAGAGAATCTAAACTTGAATAAAAAATGTATTGGGGTCTTCCTGGACCTAGCTAAGGCTTTTGACACAGTTAGTCACAAAAAACTCTTTAACATACTTGAAAGCATTGGTATTCGCGGTATCGTATTGAGCCTACTTAAAAGCTACTTAACTAATAGTGAACAAAGAGTGAAAGTCAACAATACCATAAGTGACCGACTCCTTGTTGAAATAGGGGTACCGCAAGGAACAGTTCTAGGCCCAATACTTTTTGTAATTTACATTAATTCCTTATTAGCCATAGACACATCTGCCAAAATTGTATCCTATGATGATGACACAGTAGTTCTCGTTGATGGAAAGTCATGGGACGAAACAAAAGCAAAAGTACAAAGAGAAATGAAAAAAATTAAATATTGGCTAGATACTTATCAACTTTCTCTAAATATAGTCAAAACTCAGTATGTAGCATTCTCAATGACAAAGGCAAATAGACCCAATTTCACATCTATAGCAATTGATGGCATGTGTGTCGAGATCGGGGAGAGCAGGGCGGTTAAGTACCTGGGCATTATAATAGATCAACATTTAAAATGGAATAACCAAACTGACCACATAACAAATAAAATTAGAAAACTAATTTATAAATTCTATCAATTACGTGAATTCCTATCAAGAAAATTATTAATTATAGTCTATAAAAGTCTTGTTGAATCATTAATCCGCTATGGTATACTGGTATGGGGCGGAACGTACAAGAATCACTTACAAAAACTAACTGTAATTCAAAAGTACAGCCTTAAGATTATTTTTAAACAAAAGAGACGCTACCCATCCTATCTATTATATTCTGTGAATGTACCCAATATTAGATGCCTGTACTTCCACAGTCTCTGTACATATGCTTATAAACATCGTAATGCCTTAAACTACATGAGATCAAACCATGACACACGAAGTAAGACTAGACTCTATATCCCTAATTGCAAATCAGCCTTTAGCCTCAGATCATTCACCTACACAATCCCCAAAACCTATACTCTCCTTCCCCAACATATCAAACAAAATAACAAAAAAAAATTCTCACAATTTTCAAAATCTTATATCTTCGAAAATTATCCTCAATTCTCAAAAATATTAGAATAATAAACACATATCATATATTTATTTTTCGGTACTCATTATGTAAACTAAAACAACATTTATGTATCATATATTGCACAAAATTTCTAAGAACTTCATGCCAGCACGCTACAAGTGTTCACTCACTTAGGTGCTTTGAACTATTATTGTTACATCTGGATATTCATTACGTTGAGCAGAACACTGCTCAATATAAAAGAAATATATTATAGAACGGATGTTCATTTGTTGAAAATATATGTACTCATGTTATGTAATAATAATAATAATAATAATAATAATAATAACAATATTTTTCAAAATTAAAAAAAAATATTCCCATATCTTACTAGTTTATACTATAAGGAATATAATGTGAACATTTCATAAGGATGCGATAGCTCATGCCCGAGTCAGGTTAAAATAAAAATCTTGTAAAATAAGACCGTAAAATACCGCCGCCTTGCGGATCTTCTCTTAGTTGAACGTGTTGTTCACTCATCTGCACAATTATTGGAGGGGCGAGCAGCATGCGGCCAGCGTTTATCCCTGGGCCGCTTCGCGTTTGTTTTTCTTTACTTTTCTCAATCATAGTTAACAAAAACGGCTCGCGTCGTTAGCATTTCTTCTCGTAAAATTAATATTTCCCAATTATAATCGATATTTTATTGTACTAGTGTTTTATTTTTATGCTTTCTGACTACTAATGGAATACGTATTTTTTTATACTGCATGTTCACTAATATAGAAAACACGAAATGTTTTACTAATTTAAATAAAGATGTGTAATATACCTTTAATATTGGCTTCCCTAATTATTTGACAGTGTCGGTATTATTAAATTATTTTTAAAGTTTTTTAAGCTGATTAATAAGCCAGAAGCAATCAAATAACAATCAGTCTTGTTCAAATCATTATTTCATCTTAAATCTTTCGTTGTTAAAGCAGTTGTTAAATGCCATTAAACTTCTCGCAATAAAACTATTAAAGTAAATTGTAAAGTTTCTAGCAACCAGACCTATTTGAACCAACTGCGACTTCATCAACGAATCAATCATATCAAAACTATAAGAATAGTAAGAATAACGTCACTAAAAAAAAAAAATGGAGGGTTTAACTGCGTGCATATTCATTGTTAATTATTTTAGAAAAAATAGAACTACAATAATAATAAGGTAGTTATTAATGCATTTCAAATAAAGCTTCTTGCTCAACATTGCACCGAGCCCAATATATTTTTTAAGGCCCGGCTTGGCCCGACCCGGTCATAAAATAAGAGAGATTGAGTTTTGCCTGACCCGGCACGGTCAACATTTCAGGTCTAAATAAATAAAAAATATACTTATCTGATTATAGGCGTAGTTTTTAGAAATAGTAATACAAATATATAAAATTAAGATAATTTAAATATTGAATATGATACGGGAAAATCGCCTAAGAAAAATTCAGGCCCGTGCAGTGCTCCAATTGACATATCTTCCCTAAATATTTTAGATGACAAATCTCAAATATATTTTTTGTTCAGTATAAAATGTCTGCCTGAAGTCATTTTATTATTTATTTGTTGCATTCATAAAAACTAGAATATTTGATAAAATAAAAATTGAAATTCTCCCGAAAATTTGGGGTATTTACCCAATTTGGCAGAGGCCAAATTAATACACATTATTTTCATGGCCATAGTAGTTAGGAAAGATAATATTCCTATATAAAAAATATCATTGAAAATCCTATGTTCCGCGTTTTTCATACAGGGTGTCTACGGTAAACCGTTCGTTAAAAGTTTATGGGGTTGCCGTTGCACTAAAAATTTGAAAAAAAATCATTGTCATACGGTTAAATCAGTTCTCCTCATGTGAAATATTTTCAACTTTATATCACTTCCGGTTCCACCGAAAGTAGCACCAAATTTGTTATTTCAAACAGAACACCCTATATATTAGTAATTTTTTAGATTTCTCGATTAAATTGCAACATATTTTATTCAAATATATGTACACTTATCTCTTATAGTTTTCAAGCAAAAAAAATATTTCTAAAATTTTGACCTCTAAAAGGCATCTTGAAATCTGTCTGTAACTTCTCTTAAGAATAAGATAAAAATATGATTTAAATCTCTACTTGTACCTAGGGGATGCCTCTATAGGTATATTAATTGGAAACTGTCAATTTTGACAATAAGTGTTCTTAAAATGTCAATATCGAAGTGCCCTCTTCAATATCTCGTAATTCAATTCTTTTAAATGGAATGACCATTTTTTTATCACGTGGTACGATTGGGGGGAAGATTTCCTACAAAAAAGTATTAACAACTATACTCCTAAAGCAAGTGGTTTTCGAATTATTTCGAAGATTTGTTTTTCGTCGCATTTATGGAGGGAATAATGCGCGCATAACTCGCAACTGAATTTTAGTAGGCAAGTAGTAATGTTTTTGTTTTGTCGCGTATGTAATGCAAAATGTCAAATAATAACAATATATTACGTAACCAGAGTAGTATCCAGTATATTACATATGAGCGGACATGTTGCGCACGAGCCGCGCAGCGGCGAGTGCAGTATTCCGCGAGTATGTAATTGCCATACCACTCGAGAAACGTACGATACTTTACCTACGCCCTAACAAAATAAACAATGAGCATTAAAGAACAACTTATTTATTGTAATAATTTTTAATAGTACCATGACAATGATGGAAACTAAATTACTACTTGAATAATATACAGGGAATAAAGCTGTACATTTTCCGACATTCGTTGTTTTTTAAAACAGTTCAATTTGAAGCTTTAAACGAGTGTTTTCCACTCCTAGACTAAGCATGAAGTAAAATTTCGAGTTTAGAAAAGCCCCGTGAAAATTTGTCGAGGGTCGCGCAGCGACCCGAGACAAATTTTCTGGGCTTTTCTAAACTCGAAATTTTACTTCATGCGCCACGCGTGTAAGACACTAAAATATTGTGAAATTTATTTATATTCGAACTTCAGTTGAAATCTGTGTTTTATACGCGTGGCGCATGAAGTAAAATTTCGAGTTTAGAAAAGCCCAGAAAATTTGTCTCGGGTCGCTGCGCGACCCTCGACAAATTTTCGCGGAGCTTTTCTAAACTCGAAATTTTACTTCATGCTTAGTCTGGGAGTGGAAAACACTCGTTTAGAGCTTCAAATTGAACCATTAAAAAAAAACAACGAATAACTAAAGATTTAAAGAAAATAAGCTGAATTTGGTATACGTATATTTTAAAGAAAAACTCCCTGTACATCAAAGAAATGTCATTACCCTGCATAAATGCGACGAAAAACGAATTTTCGAAATAATTCGAAAACTACTCGCTTTAAAAGTATAGTTGTATAATACTTTTTTGTAGGAAATTTTCCCCCCAATCGTACTACGTGATAAAAATTGGATCATTCCATTAAAAAAAAAAATGAATTACTTGATATTGAAGAGAGCACTTAGATATTGACATTTTAAGAACACTTATTGTCAAAATTGACAGTTTCCAATTAATTTACTCATAGAGGCATTCTCTAGGTACAAGTAGAGATATAAATCATATTTTTATCTTATTCTTAAGAGAAGTTACAGACAGATTTCGAGATGCCTTTTAAAGGTCAAAATTTTAGAAATATTTTGTTTTCTTGAAAACTATAAGAGATAAGTGTACATATGTTTGAATAAAATATGTTGCAATTTAAACGAGAAACCCAAAAAATTACTAATAAGTAGGGTGTTCTATTTAAAATAACAAATTTGGTGCTACTTCCGGTAGAACCGGAAGTGATATAAAGTTGAAATATTGCACATGAGGAGAACTGACTCAACCATATGCCAAGGATTGTTTTTAAATTTTTAGTGCAACGGCAACCCCATAAACTTTTAACGAATGGTTTAGCGTAGACACCCTGTATATATCCGGCATATAAATATTTACAAGGAGTTTATGAACAGGAATTATTTTATTATTATATTTTTAAGAAATTATCTCTAATTTAATAAAATAAAACACATAGTTTGTTCGGCTGTCGAAAAGTCTTAAAGAAAAAATAATGTGTTATAATGACAAGAATAAGAATCATCGGTTTTGTAAATACCGAAAAATAACACAGGATCCGATAACGCTTTCTAACGAATTAAAAACAATACATAGCTTGTATGTATTATCAGCGTGTTTAAATAATACGAATCGACACTTTCCTTAGATCCGTCTTTTTTATACGCTTTTTTTTCGTCTATTCCACGCGACGCGAGACCCCATCCGTTCATGCCAAGGAGCAATGCACAAATGCACAGCGAGCTGCCGCTTTTCTCTCTGACTGTATTCGCCCCACTTGTCCTGTAAATTTGGCATCGGATGAGCTACTTTAAACTATGTGGGTCTCTCCAACACGATCGGCGTGTTACACTGCAATAATCCCCTTAAACGTCAACATTGAGTGTAATTTTGAACATAAAATGTAAATACTGTAAAATATATTAAATATATCATATCGTCGTCTAACCCAATCATACGATATCTAACTAAACCTAACTTAACCCAAGAAGCTAACTAATGCCTATATGCACATTAGTTAGTATCTTGGGTTACGTTAGGTTAAGTTAGATATCGTATGATTGGGTTAGACGACAGTTACTAATGTTAGGTTAGAGGCCGAGTATTACTTTTAATGTAAAATGTCAAAACTGTCGAAAATATAAGACATTTTTCATAACAAGTGTCATTAGTAAGTAATGGTTGAGTTAGGTTAGATATCTTATGATTAGGTTAGACGACAGTCACTAATAATAGGTTAGAGATTGATTGTCATAAAAATTGTTAATAATATGAGAAATTAATATCGTGTACCATTAGTAAATGGTAAGGTTAGGTTAGACGATTGTAGCTAACATCTTAACATTAGAGGCAGTTGTATAACCAGCCTAGGATAGATCAACATGATCAAAATCTATCTAATCTCATCTAATCTTATTAGATTGGCAAGTAATCTGGCCCAATTAACTAAAATATATCTAACCTTATTAGATTGGTATGTAATTCGACTCAAATTTCAACGTGACGACATAAATAGATGCTGTAAAATGAAATAACAACACCGACTTTAATTAACAATATCATTATACAGTCAAAAACGGCAAAATGTTAATTTATGCTACTAATATCATTTTATATGGAAATGGTGTTTTATGTCAGAAATGATTGTAAACATGTTTCATTAAGTGATTATCATTATTCTTTTTATCATGTTTTACTGCCAAAAGAAATGGCATTTTAGTTAGAAATAAATATTTCACCTCAAATATGACAATATCGACAATATTAAAGAAAAATATAAATATATTTAATTAATTTCTTAATTAGAAAGGAATCACTTGGTTTGTTTCACTTAATAAATTTATTTATTCCGACTAGTTTCGACTAACAGTCATTATCAAGGAATGTACAGAATTTACAAATTGCAAAGTATTTATACAACATTTTTTCGCAGGTCAGGTAAGAAGGGCGTTCATGATCGGCGAGTGCCAAATGTCCTCATTATCATTCACGACGTTTTTTCCCAGTTTTATGGCTCTGTTGATTTCCAAGCCTTCTCGATGGTTTAGGACGCTTCCTTTATTGCCCGTATATAAAATGGTGTAGTTCTCTGAATTGAAAAAATGACCGAACGCGACGCAATGTTTTGACAATCCGGTTGATTGTTTTTTATTAATTATATCCTTTCGATGTTCTTCGAATCTAATTTTGAAAGATCTTCCCGTTTGTCCGATATAGATTGCGTCGCAATCATCACATTTCAATTCATAGATTCCGCTTTGTTCTATTTTGTTAATGTTACTTTTATTGTTACAAAGTAGTTTCCTTAAATTTATAGGGTTAGTCATAATGGTATTAAATTCCTTCCCTTTAAACTGTGTTTTGATTATTGGTGAAAGGTCTTTTATATATTCAATCTTATTCCATTTTATCTTATTGTCATCTACATTTGCATAAAAATATTTCATTAATTGTTTGAGTCTTTTTGTTTTTATTAGGTTATCTACAATTTCCGTGTTAAAACCGTTATTAGATGCTATAGACTTTATCGTATTTACTTCTAGGTTATAATTTTCAGTGCTAAGTGGTATGTTTAAAAGTCTATGTATATAAGAATGAAATGCACTTTTTTTAATCTGATTGTTAGTGTTTGACGTTGAGTGTATTATAGTGTCTGTAAAAGTCTCTTTTCTATATATTTTATATATTAGCTTGTTGTTTGGTGTTTTTGTAATTGTCAGATCTAAGAAATTTAAACTATTTTCCTTTTCAATTTCTGTCGTAAATTGAATTTTATTATTTAAATTATTCAAGAACTTAGTAAAAATATTTAACTGTCTTAGTGTACCTGACCAAATGCAGAAAACGTCATCGACGTATCTCGACCAAAAAAGTGCATTTCATTCTTATATACATAGACTTTTAAACATACCACTTAGCACTGAAAATTATAACCTAGAAGTAAATACGATAAAGTCTATAGCATCTAATAACGGTTTTAACACGGAAATTGTAGATAACCTAATAAAAACAAAAAGACTCAAACAATTAATGAAATATTTTTATGCAAATGTAGATGACAATAAGATAAAATGGAATAAGATTGAATATATAAAAGACCTTTCACCAATAATCAAAACACAGTTTAAAGGGAAGGAATTTAATACCATTATGACTAACCCTATAAATTTAAGGAAACTACTTTGTAACAATAAAAGTAACATTAACAAAATAGAACAAAGCGGAATCTATGAATTGAAATGTGATGATTGCGACGCAATCTATATCGGACAAACGGGAAGATCTTTCAAAATTAGATTCGAAGAACATCGAAAGGATATAATTATTAAAAAACAATCAACCGGATTGTCAAAACATTGCGTCGCGTTCGGTCATTTTTTCAATTCAGAGAACCACACCATTTTATATACGGGCAATAAAGGAAGCGTCCTAAACCATCGAGAAGGCTTGGAAATCAACAGAGCCATAAAACTGGGAAAAAACGTCGTGAATGATAATGAGGACATTTGGCACTCGCCGATCATGAACGCCCTTCTTACTGACCTGCGAAAAAATGTTGTATAAATACTTTGTAATTTGTAAATTCTGTACATTCCTTGATAGTGACTGTTAGTCGAAACTAGTCGGAATAAATAAATTTATTAAGTGAAACAAACCAAGTGATTCCTTTCTAATTAAGAAATTAATTAAATATATTTTAATCATGTTTCATCAAGTGATCAATGAGAACCAAACTAAAGATAAATGAAAAATATAAAATTTAAAAATAATGTTGACATACAATAACATATATTGACGATATCGACATAAATTAAAAATATTGACGTTTTCAAAGTGACATGTCGACACTTACCCAACCCAACTACACTAAATCACGAACCTCACATAACTTCACAACTTATCAACTAATCCAATGACACTAAATTGTGATCATACGATATCTAACTTAACCTAACCTAACCCAAGAAACTAAATAATGCCTATATGCGCATTAGTTAGTTTCTTGGGCTAGGTTAGGTTAAGTTAGATATCGTATGATTGGGTTAGACGACAGTTACTAATGTTAGGTTAGAGGCCGAGTATTACTTTTAATGTAAAATGTCAAAACTGTCGAAAATATAAAACTTTTTTCATAACAAGTGTCATTAGTAAGTAACGGTTAATTTAGGTTAGATATCGTATGATTAGGTTAGACGACAGTCACTAATAATTGGTTAGAGATCGAGTGTCATAAAAATCGTCAATAATATGAGAAATTAATATCGTGTGCCATTAGTAAATGGTAAGGTTATGTTAGACGATTGTCACTAATATCTTAACATTAGAGGCAGTTGTATAACTAGCCTAGGTTAGATCAACATGATCAAAATATATCTAACCTCATCTAACCTTATTAGATTGGCATGTAATTCGACTAAAATTTCAACACGTCGACATAAATTGATGCTGTAAAATGAAATAACGACACCGATGTTAATTAACAATATCATTTGAGTCAAAAACGGCAAAATGTTAATTTATGCTACTACTATTATGAGGGAGGACGGAGCTAGGGTAAAGACGCTGGAGAAAGTGGGACGGGAGAAAGAGAGCAAGATGTGATATAGTGTCAACATTGTAAATAACTGCAGGATATGCCAATAAAGGTCTTTTTTTTTTTGCTACTAATATCATTTTATATGGAAATGGTGTTTTGTCAGAAATTATTGTAAACATGTTTCATCAAGTGATTATTATAATTCTTGTTACCACGTTTCACTCTTTTATTTTTGTCGGTATGGTATGACATGAAAAGAAATGGCATTTTAGTTCAAAATAAATATTTTATATCAAATATGACAATGTCGACAATATTAAAGAAAAATATAAAATTTAAAAATAACATTGACATACAATAACATATATTGACGATATTGACGATATTGACATACATTTAAAATATTGACGTTTTCAAAGTGATATATCGACACTTACCCAACCCAAGTACACTAAATCGTGAACCTCACCTAACTTCACAATTTATCATCTCATCCAATGACACTTAATTGTGACCTAACCTAACTTCACAACTTGCCATTTAACCTAACTACACTAAATTGTGAACCTAACCTAACTTCTAACGTTTTACACCGGTGGCGCATGAAGTAAAATTTCGAGTTTAGAACAGCCTGAAAATTTGGATTTGGATACGGAGCGAAGCGCAGCACCCAAATCCAAACTTTCAGGCTACTCTAAACTTGAAATTTTACTTCATGCGCCACCGGTGTAAAACACTGAATTAAATTAAAGTTTAAAATATACTGCTTAAATTTGATCTCGTGTTAATACAGATTACAAATGCTTGTTTCGTGTTTTGTTTAAATTCTTAAATTGCATTTAATGGTAATTCTTTATTTCCCGATAATTAGAGTGTTTGTTAAATTTGCAGAAATTTGTTAATTTTATACAAGCGGTCAATTTAAAGCATCTATCGAGGGTTTCCACTCCCAGATTAAGCATGAAGTAAAATTTCGAGTTTAGAGAAGCCTGAAAATTTGGTTTGGAGACGGAGGGAAGCGAGCGCCCAAATCCAAATTGTCAGGCTTTTCTAAACTCGAAATTTTATTTCATGCGTCACCGGTATAAAACACTGATCACTTTGAATTTATATTTTATATCGGTGGCGTATGAAGTAAAATTTTGAATTTAGAAAAGCCTGAAAATTCGAATTTGGACGCTCGCTTCGCTCCGCGCCCAAGTCCAAATTTTCAGGCATTTCTAAACTCGAAATTTAACTTTATGCTTAATCTGGGAGTGAAAATTATAACATTTAAAAACAACGAGAGAAAATTATAAAATTTAACAATAACGTTGACATTCAATAACATATATTGATGATATCAACATAAATTCAAAATATTGACGTTTTCAAAGTGACACATCGACACTTACCTAGCCCAACTACACTAAATCGCGAACCTCACCTAACTTTACAACTTATCATCTAATCCCTGGGTCTCCAAACTATCTTCTCAAATACAATTCTACATAATAAAGTCGGCCAAGATCCGATTAATTTTATAAAATTATGAAAAATTTAAGGAACAATTGTTACAATATTTCAAAATATGACATTTACAAAAAAAATTACAAACTACCGCGGGCCGGATTCATGCAAGTCGCGGGCCGGATTTGGCCCGCGGGCCGTAGTTTGGAGACCACTGATCTAATCCATTGACACTAAATTGTGAAATAACCTAACTTCACAACTTGTCATCAAACTTAACTACACTAAAATGTGAACCTAACCTAACTTCACAGCTTGTCATCTAACCCAACTACACTAAATTATGAATTTAGTTAAGTAAATTTCACAATTAGATGACATATCGTAAAGTTGTGTTAGAAGACCTAGCTTACGATATGTCATTTGACCTAGCCTAGCTTCACAGTTTGTCATTTAACTGAACTTGATTGTTTTATATGAATTTTTCTTGAATTCTTGAATATACTGAGCGAAAATGAATAATGTACTAATTTTTATCATATCCCCTACTCGCTACACGTACTCAGTACTTTTTACTCATATAAGTGGTCATGGTTATGTACTTGTACTTGGTACTCGAGTACAATTTGAGTTGAGTACTTGTCAGAGCTGGGCAGGATTCGAATCATTCAGGATTCGATTCCCGGATTCGAATCCTTTTAGAGGATTCAACAGAGGTATTCGAATACTTTAGTGAAAACGGATTCGTGATCCGGATTCGTTACATTTTTTTAACAGGATTCGTATTCGAATCCAGACGTAGATGATTCGAATCCTTATAAAAGGATTCGAATTCTTATAAAACGATTCGAGTCCTTATAAAAGGAATCGAATCCTTATAAAAGGATTCGAATCCTCATACACGGATTCAAATCCTCCTAAATAATTCGAATCATCGCTATTAAGGCTGGGATTCGAATTCGATTAATTCAAATAGTTAAATATTCTAATATGAATATTTAAATCACTAAATTATTCAGATTTGAATTTTTAAATTTTCGAATAATTCAAATATTTGTGAATGCATATTTGGTTACTTAACCATGAAAAATATCCAACGTTAATAGTATATTTTTAACTTCACTTGAAATGACATATGTCTTATTTCCGAGACTCATTTTACAAGAGAGACCTTTATCAAATTCAATGGATATAAGGCAGTGATGGGGAAACTACGGCCCGCGGAAAGGTTTAATCCGGCCCGTTTAAGAGTGCCGTCGTGAGAATGTTTGAACGCGTTCTTACTTCGTAATGTGACGACCCGCATAAAAACTACCTACCTACGATTAAGCATTATTCTTTGGCCCGCTACGATTGTCTGGTTGTTACAAATGGCCCGTCTTAAAAAAAGTTTCCCCCCCACTGATATAAGGTATATCATACCATACATCCTGGAAATTCAGCCAGAGGTGGTAGTGCTATCATAATCAAGGAAACAATTAACATAACCAAGATATGGGATATAAAACAGATGAATTTCAAGCCGCTTCTGTAAATGTTAAAACAAAAACATACGATATCACTGTTTCTGCAGTCTACTGTACGCCTAGACATGCTCTCAAAAAAGAACAATATTTAGACTTTCTAAATAAACAGGGATATAGATTTATCATTGGAGGCGACTTTAATGCTAAACACATTCAATGGGGATCTAGACTGACAACTACAAAAGGAAAGGAACTACTACAGGCAGTCAACCAACTAAAATGCGAAACAATTTCAAGTGGCAAACCAACATACTGGCCTACAGATCCTAATAAAATTCCAGATTTAATTGATTTTTTCATAACACGAAATGTGTCTGTTAACTACATGCACGTGGAAGAGGCTTGGGATATGAATTCTGACCATTCTCCGATTGTCCTCACTCTAAGCGATAGTATTATACAAAAGGAAATACCTGCTAGATTGACTAACAAATTTACCGATTGGCAGAGCTTTAAACTTCAACTTGAAGACACTATCAACTTGTCATCCTCAATAAGAAACGAAGACCAGCTAGACTATGAAGCGGAAAAATTTGTTGATAATATCCAACAAGCTACATGGGATAATACCCCTATTATTACCCCACGAACCAAACGTAATATTTACCCCAAAGAAATTCGAGCCCTTATTTTCGAAAAGAGAAGACTCAGAAGAATCTGGCACCAATCTAGATGCCCAGCAGATAAAACTAGAGTAAATAACTGTGGGGTTTAGCACACCCGTGCAGAGCCCCGACGCGCGAAACAGCATCGTGAGTAGGGTGACTCACCAGAGTACGTAAGTACGCGAGACGACCCGCATACACTCCCACTACAGCGCACGCACACGAAAACAACCCCACCGCGCGATCCAGCTACAAGGGTGGAGACGAAGGTATAAAGACGCTAGCGCAAGCGATAATAGTCAGTCTAACAGCTCACCTACCACGAGTTCACCCATAGCCGTGGTAACTAGCTAGACTAACGAGTTCACCCATAGCCGTTAGAGACTCAGAGGAATAGCGAGTTAACCCATAGCCGCTAATCCATCAAACCAGTTACATGGAAAACCGTGGACACGAACTCACACCGAAGCGCGAGAGACGCCACGCAAGAAATCTGCGGAGGAAAGCGCAGCAACAGCCGTCGTTACCCAGGCCGATATCACCGCTGCCGCCGACGCCGACCAAGACAACGCGACCGCAGGAAAGACGACCGTGCCCGAAGTACGGATGCACCAGGACCACATTTCTGGACGAAGCCAAGCTCCAGAACGCCTGCAGTCACCCAGTCACTCCCCTGCCGAAAACCCCGGAGAAGACATTCTGCGTGACAGCACTACAGGATAGTCCGCCGCGATACCAAGGAGTGGACCCCTTCAGCATACCGTCCTACGACCCACGACGATACCACGTCAGAGCCGCTTGTCATCGTAGAATCACTCATACTCATGATATTCAATAAATAACTGCTTGTAAATACTGTAAATAAATACCACCACGTTGAATACATCTTTCTTTACTCTCGTATCAAAGTGGTCGGAGAAAACTTCTCCGCCAACACCAAAAACCCCAAAATAACGCAACTCAAAAGAGAGATTCAAAAAATTAAAAATGATTCTATTAGTGAATATCTAAGTGTACTAACAAATGACGGTAAAACTGATTATTCGCTCTGGAAAGCTACTAAGAGACTGAAGAGACCAATCTTGCAGAATTCTCCAATTAGAAGTGCAGATGGGACATATGCAAAAAGCAATAATCAAAAGGCTAATAGGTTTGCCGAATATCTTGAATGGACTTTCCAACCGAATGAGGGTGTAGCCATTCTGGACTGGGAAAATATTACCCAGGAAGAAGGTGAAATCAGACCCTCTACCCCAAGAGAAATTGAAATGATAATTAAAGATCACATTAACACTAAGAAAGCTCCAGGATTTGACTTAATTACTGGCGAAATTCTGAAACAACTACCTTGTAAAGCAATAGTAAAACTTACATATCTTATTAATGCATCGTTTAGATTAAAATATGTTCCCAAGATATGGAAAGTAGCAGAAGTGATAATGATTCCTAAACCTGGAAAACCACCAAATGAAGTTTCTTCGTACAGACCTATCTCTTTATTACCTGTAATCTCAAAAATGTTTGAAAAGATACTTTTTAAAAGATTAAAACCAATTATTGAAGGCAAAAACATAATACCAGAACATCAGTTTGGTTTCAGAGAATGTCATTCAACTATAGATCAAGTCCACAGAATAACGAACGTAATTGAAAAGTCACTGGAAGAAAGAAAGGTTTGCTCTACTATCTTTCTTGATGTAGCGCAAGCTTTTGACAAAGTGTGGCACGACGGACTTAAATACAAATTAAGAAAACTTCTACCCAGACTATATTCACAAATACTAGAATCATACATTTCAGATAGAGTTTTCAGAATTTAGCAGGAAGATGCTTACTCTGAACTAAAAGAAATAAAGGCAGGTGTGCCACAGGGCAGTGTGCTAGGACCAGTCCTCTACCTATTATACACCAGCTATATACCTGAATTAGACCATGATACGATAGCCACATTTGCCGACGACACTGCTATATTGGCTGTAGGCAAAGATCACGAAGAAGCAGCAGTAAATCTGCAAACCTCAATAAATAAAATTAACATCTGGACTAAGCAATGGCGAATCAAATTGAATGAGACTAAATCGGTCCACGTCAATTTCACAAATAAAAGAAATCAACATATCCCTGTTAGTATGAATGATATCCAGGTACCATATGCTGATACAGCAAAATATTTGGGTTTTACACTGGACGCTAAGCTACGCCGGAGAGCTCATGTCAAAAAGAAAAAAGTAGAACTGAACATCAAATTTCGAAAAATGTATTGGCTGCTTGGTCGGAACTCCACCCTGTCAATCTACAATAAATTACTGCTGTATAAACAAATTCTTAAGCCCGTATGGACATATGGCATCCAGCTGTGGGGTTGTGCCAAAAAGAGCAATATAGAAATAATCCAGCGATACCAAAATAAAGTACTGAGGAGTATTGTTAATGCTCCTTGGTATTTCCGAAACAGTGACCTCCACAGGGACTTGGAAATGGATACTGTTAATAAGACAATACGTATGAGACAATGTATGGGAGGTGGCAGGTGTATGGAAGAGTGCCGAAGTATTTGATAGAGAAGGGATGGGGTAGAGAGGATAGGGTGATTGTGGCAAGGGCGAGGTGTGGATCGGAGGAGAGAGGAAGGAAAGTATGGATGGGGGAAGAATATGGAAGGTGTGTGTTGTGTGGACAGGGGAAGGATACGTGGGGACACTTGGCGGAGGAATGTGAGGGGGTGAAAGAGGAGTGGCTGGGAGCAAAAGGGAATAGAAGGGTAGTGGAGTGGATGAGAGAGGATGGGATCGGGGTAAGGACGTTGGAAAAGCTGGGGAGGGAGAGGGAAAAGAGAAGGGAGGGTAAGAGGGATACGGAAATGGAGTAATAACGAATGAATTGTAAATAGTCTGTAAGATATGCCAATAAAGGTCTTTTTTTTTTTTTTTTAATGAGACAATACACAAATTTGCCAAGAGCCATGAACAGCGACTTCTTCAACACGTCAACATCGAAGCCATCCAGCTCCTCGATAACACGAATTTGACCAGAAGACTACAGCGGACTAAACCGTTCGAGTTAGTTTAATATTGTGTTAGTGCAAAAGCAGAGCATAGTGCTAGTGTACACATTAATTAGTGTAATTAAGTTATTAAAATCTAAGGGATACTAATGAGTAAACCCTTAGTAAATTAAGTTAGCTAAATATTACTCATTGATCCATTTGTGATCAGATTGTAATTATAGTAAAATACAACTAAGTGTTTTGCAAATAATAATAAAAAAAAAAAAACTTGAAATCAGTGTTTTATACGCGTGGCGCATGAAGTAAAATTTCGAGTTTAGAAAAGCCCCGTGAAAATTTGTCTCGGGTCGCTGCGCGACCCTCGACAAATTTTCGACGCGGGGCTTTTCTAAACTCGAAATTTTACTTCATGCTTAGTCTGGGAGTGGACAACACTCGTTCTTAGAAGTTTCAAATTGAAGGATTACTCTAGATTACTAAGTTTATTACCATTTTGCAAAGGCTACAGCTCGAAGGACCAACCATGGTCTTCGGAGACCGAAGAACTACAGGGAATCGAAGTTTTTTTTACAAGAAAACAACGAATATCTGAAGGTTTACAGCATGGATAGGAAAGAAAACATCTAATTTTGAAAAAATATCGAAGTTGGGTTGGTTTTCAGTGCATTTTTAACTTCACTTTAAATCAGTGTTTTATACGCGTGGCACATGAAGTAAAATTTCGAGTTTAGAAAAGCCCCGCGAAAATTGCTAGTGTACACATTAATAAGTATAATTAAGTTATTAAAATCTAAGGGATACTAATGAGTAAATCCTTAGTATTAAACCTTTAGTAAATTAAGTTAGCTAAATATTACTCATTGATCCATTTGTGATCAGATTGTAATTATAGTAAAATACAACTAAGTGTTTTGCAAAGAATAAAAAAAAAAAAAAAAACTTGAAATCAGTGTTTTATACGCGTGGCGCATGAAGTAAAATTTCGAGTTTAGAAAAGCCCCGTGAAAATTTGTCTCGGGTCGCTGCGCGACCCTCGACAAATTTTCTACGCGGGGCTTTTCTAAACTCGAAATTTTACTTCATGCTTAGTCTGGGAGTGGACAACACTCGTTCTTAGAAGTTTCAAATTGAAGGATTACTCTAGATTACTAAGTTTATTACCATTTTACAAAGGCTACAGCTCGAAGGACCAACCATGGTCTTCGGAGACCGAAGAACTACAGGGAATTGAAGTTTTTTTTACAAGAAAACAACGAATATCTGAAGGTTTACAGCATGGATAGGAAAGAAAACATCTAATTTTGAAAAAATATCGAAGTTGGGTTGGTTTTCAGTGCATTTTTAACTTCACTTTAAATCAGTGTTTTATACGCATGGCACATGAAGTAAAATTTCGAGTTTAGAAAAGCCCCGCGAAAATTTGTCTCGGGTCGCTGTGCGACCCTCGTCAAATTTTCTACGCGGGGCTTTTCTAAACAATTTTACTTCATGCTTAGTCTGGGAGTGGACAACACTCGTTGGAATTTTAAATTTAACTCTTTTAAAAAATCGACGTACGTAATATAATAAATCATTCATTGAAATCAGAAAAAGATGCGACATTTTACCTAAAATTAACTTAAATGTATAGCAGGAGGGGACTATAATGCCAAGCACAAAGCCTAGGGTGCAAGATTGGTAAACACCAAAGGAAGAGAACTTCTTGCTGCAATGAACATAAACAGCATGAACCCGGTGGCAACAGGCGAACCCACCCACTGGCCAAGCGATCCAAACAAAACACCAGATGCCCTAGACTTCTTCATAACAAAAGGAATCAACCCAAAGCTTATGAAAATTGAATCAAGCCTGGACTTATCCTCAGACCACACACCAGTAATATTAACGGTACTCACAGAACCAACCAACCAGGATAAACAGACCACCCTATGGAACCGCAACATCAACTGGGAAGCATTCCAAACAAAAACAGACCAACTAATAAACCTAAAAATTCCCCTAAAGACGCCTATCGACATAGAAGTAGCGCTGGAAAATCTGACAAAGTCCATACAAAAGGCGGCATGGGAATCAACACCACAAAGACCCAGCAACAAAAGGGATGAAAACCCAATAATAATAAAAGATAAAATATCTGAAAAACGAAAGTTACGCAGGACCTGGCAAATCACAAAAGCACCAGAAGACAAAAGAAAACTTAATAGAGCATGCCGCGAACTAAAGGCACTATTGGTGACCAATAAAAACCAATCAATAGAAACATACCTCGAAAATCTATCACCCTCTCTTGCCAGCAACTACTCACTCTGGCGGGCAACAAGGAAACTCAACAGACCACTTCTACCAATCCCCCCCATAAAGGACCAAAACGGAAAATGGGCCAGAAACGATGAAGAAAAGGCCATTGCATTTGCCCAACACCTGACTGGAGTATTCAAACCATTTGATATTGATGACCAAGATAGCACGGAAGAAATATCGAACTTCCTTGAGACCCCATTCCAAATGGACATACCCACAAAACCCTTCAAATATTGCGAAGTCAAACAAACAATTTTAAAAGGTACCAACCCCAAAAAAGCACCTGGGTATGACTTAATAACTGGACGGATCCTCCAAAAGTTAACAAAAAAAGCAATCACGTCAATTCTACAAATATTTAATGCCATACTACGACTTAGCTACTTCCCACCGCAATGGAAAATAGCAGAGATAACCATGATCGCCAAACCGGGCAAAAACGAAAATGAAATAAACTCATACCGACCAATAAGTCTACTGCCAGTACTGTCCAAAATTTTCGAAAAACTACTGCTCACCAGGCTGGATCCCATCCTAACACGACAAAAGCTAATTCCCAACCATCAATTTGGGTTTAGAAAAAAACATAGCACAATCGAACAGGTGCACAGGGTAGTAAAACAAATCAGCAACGACATCGAGAATAAGAGATTCTGCTCGGCAGCCTTCATTGACGTCAGCCAAGCATTTGACAAAGTGTGGCATACTGGCCTACTCTACAAATTAAAACAAAATCTTCCCTATCACTTGTACGAACTATTAAAATCATACTTAACCAACAGATTTTTTCTAGTAAAAGTACGGTCGGAATACACGGACCTAAACCACATCAGCTCTGGGGTCCCGCAAGGAAGCGTATTGGGACCAATACTCTACCTTCTATACACTTCAGATCTCCCTACTACAATGCTAACCACAGTCTCCACCTTCGCAGATGACACGGCAATACTGGCTTCCCACTGCAATCACAACATAGCATCAAGAAACCTGCAAACCCATCTAAATAAAATAGAGGTATGGATGAAGAAATGGAAGATAAAGGCAAATGAGACCAAATCTACACACGTAACATTTACAACAAAGAGAGACCAATGCCCCCCTGTCACCCTAAACAACCATCAGTTATCACAAACTGACAGCGCAAAATACCTAGGTATGCACCTAGACAGACGTTTAACGTGGAAAACACACATTTTTAATAAGAGGAAACAACTGGGGCTCAGGTGGCAACAACTATACTGGATCATCGGCAAAAAGTCCAAAGTTACTCTTCAAAACAAACTGCTCGTGTACAAAGCAATCATAAAGCCCATCTGGACTTACGGGATCCAGCTCTGGGGATCAGCCTCCCACTCCAACCTGGAAATAATCCGGAGATTCCAGAGCAAAGCACTTAGAAGCATGACAAACGCCCCATGGTACGTCCCAAACAAAACAATAGATAAAGACCTGCAAATTCCCTCCATCCAAAGTGAAATCAAGAAATACTGTGCTACATACCAACGTAGAATATCATCACACCCAAACGAACTTGCAAGAAACCTATTCAATACTAGCGGTGAAGTGCGCAGACTTAAACGTTTCAAGCCAACAGACTTAACAACAAGATTCGCCTAATGAACTAAGTGCTCGCTATAAAAGGAAACAATTCATAGGAATTATTACCTACTACATCGAACTCACAAAACTAACAAATCATTTACCTATTGTCAACATTCAAGACAGATTGTAAATAAACTGGAGTAATAAAAAAAAAAAAAAAAAAATTAACTTTTTGAGTTAACTTTATAATTTGCTCGGCTCTTAAAGGGTGAATATTCTATTCCAAAAAAAAAAACCGTTTTTATTCAATATTAAAGTTGCATTTAATATAATAACAAACTGTGAATAAACGACATAAATCTAGAAATATCGAAAATCTCGACATTTAGAAAATCTTGACGGTCCACTCCCAGACTAAGCATGAAGTAAAATTTCGAGTTTAGAAAAGCCCCGCGTAGAAAATTTTTCGAGGGTCGCGCAGCGACCCGAGACAAATTTTCACGGGGCTTTTCTAAACTCGAAATTTTACTTCATGCGCCACGCGTATAAAACACTGATTTAAAGTGAAGTTAAAAACGCACTGAAAACCAGCCCAACTTCGATATTTTTTCAAAATTGGATGTTTTCTTTCCTATCCATGCTGTAAACCTTCAGATATTCGTTGTTTTCTTGTAAATAAACTTCGATTCCCTGTAGTCCTTCGGTCTCCGAAGACCATGATTGGTCCTTCGAGCTGTAGCCTTTGTAAAATGGTAATAAACTTAGTAATCTAGAGTGATCCTTTAATTTGAAACTTCTAAGAACGAGTGTTGTCCACTCCCAGACTAAGCATGAAGTAAAATTTCGAGTTTAGAAAAGCCCCGCGTAGAAAATTTGTCGAGGGTCGCGCAGCGACCCGAGACAAATTTTCACGGGGCTTTTCTAAACTCGAAATTTTACTTCATGCGCCACGCGTATAAAACACAGATTTAAAATGAAGTTCAATAACACATATATCATCATTAATTAAAATCATTATATAATCAGATATTTAGTCGGTAAATGAACATTTTGGTTAATAGAAACTGATGGAATAAAATATTACTGGTTACAAATTTATTTTTAAAGGATTTGTATCCACTTACGATTCCTTTATTCGAGTATTCGTGATTCGAATCATATTAGGTGATTCGGATTCGTGATTCAAATCCTGTTTTTGAGGATTCATCCCAGCTTGTACTCAATTCTATATTGTGGAGGCTTCTACTTCGTTATACATGTTAATTACACAATGAAACACATTTAACGTTGTTTGTATAACACGTTTTATTTAATGTGACTGCAGTTTCGACAAATTTAGCTTGTCATTATCAAACATGGAGTAACTTAATCTAGAGGTTTTACAGGTATATATACACAATTACAAAACAGCGGTAAAAATGGGGGTGTACATTAGGTCAACCTGGTCGTTAATTAGGGGAATTCCCGGATTAGCGCGGGCTTTGTGTATCTCTAGTGCTTCTAGCAAATTCATTTTACGACCCTTTTCGGCATGATGGATTATGGTAAGTACATCTTTTTCAAAAGTGTGATTTTCGTCTAAAAGGTGTTTTGCAAAAGACGACTTATCACTCTGTTTAAGCCGAAAAGAGCGCAAATGTTCCCTCAATCTTATGTTGAAATTACGACCAGATTGGCCAATGTATATCCCTTGACAATCTGCGCACAATCTGCACAACGGAAGAAACTCAACAAGTTAATAAAAGAAAAAGAAGCCAAGGTAGCAGTAGAAAATACCACAACATCTGGACAATATACGTTTCATCCCAGAGTGATTAATAACAGTAATATTTTATTTTCCAATACAGAACTTAAATTATTAGAATCTGGCCCCAAATATTCCCCACATGTCATTTCCAATAGTTATAAAGAAACACTGATCGTTGAATGAGAATTGGCCCTCAAAGAGGTAAACAACTCTGATTCAACGAAATACAAAATTGCCAAAATAATTAAAAACAGTACCACCAGCAAACCCATAGATCAAAAAACAGTAAATTCAATTAAAAATAAAGTAAAAGTGAGCAATTTAATAATAACAAAAGGGAACTCGGTTGTTATTTTGCATCAAACAGAATATTTACAAAAAGTCCAAGAATTCCTGGATAGCTCAGATATTGTTGAATTGAAAAAAGACCCGACTACTGAATTACAAACTTCTCTAAAAGAATGTTTTAAAAAATCACACGCAATTTTTCCGAATTGTAATCAATTTTCTTTATTTCCGATGAATCCGATTCCTCCCCGATTATATGGCCTAATCAAAATCCACAAACAAAATACACCGATCCGTCCCGTAGTATCCTATATGAATTCCCCAGCGCGTAATATGTCCATCCATCTTAATTCAATTTATAATTAACTAACCGAGTTCAGAGATCCTCATTCAGTTAAAAATTCAGTAGAATTAACAACAAATTTAACTAACTTTAAAATGGAACCAGGATATAAGCTTGTATCATTCGACGTAACTAGTATGTTTGCTAATATTCCTCCATCAGAGTGTATTAAACTAATAGAAGAATCTTTCGATAAATGTAATATTAATGTCACAGTAAAAACAGAATTTTTGGATTGCTTAGAAATCATCTGAAATAATAACTTTTTTTCATTTAACAATAATTTTTTTAAACAAACAGAAGGCCTAGCAATGGGGTGCCCTTTAAGCCCATTGCTAGCAGATATATTTATGCATAATTTTACAAAAATAATATTAAATTCGTCACTAGCTAAAAAACATATTAAAATGTGGCACCGTTACGTCGATGATATATTAGCTTGTTTCCAGGGAACTGACAACTCACAACTCACAACTCACTCAATTTTTAGATTTCTTAAATAAACTTCACCCTAAAATTAAATTCACAGCTGAAACCGAAATCAATAACAACATTAAATATTTAGATCTGTCTATTACCAGAGTAAATAACAAACTCTTTAGACATTTTTAGAAAACCTTCCTTTACCGACTCAATTATCCCTAACCATTCCAGACATCCCTATAAACATAAAATTGCTGCATTCAATTCAATGATTCATAGAGCCTTAAAAATCCCTTTGTCAGCTAATTTTTTCGAGAAGGAAATTAACTTGATTAGAGCTATGGCTATTAACAATGGTTATGGTTGTGATTTGGTTGATAGACTTTTTAAAAAACAGAAATTTAATAACATCAAACATTTATTATACGCTGGAATATCATTTGAAAAAGAAACAATTAAATATAAATCGTTAACTTATTTTGGCAATGTCAGTTTTCAAGTTAAAAATATCCTAAAAAAGCATAATATTCAAGTTGCATTTAAACCGTACTGTAAAATCAATAACCATATCTTTAATAGTAAAACAAAATTAGATAAATTTAATAAATCCGGAATATATAAATTAACTTGCGCAGATTGTCAAGGGATATACATTGGCCAATCTGGTCGTAATTTCAACATAAGATTGAGGGAACATTTGCGCTCTTTTCGGCTTAAACAGAGTGATAAGTCGTCTTTTGCAAAACACCTTTTAGACGAAAATCACACTTTTGAAAAAGATGTACTTACCATAATCCATCATGCCGAAAAGGGTCGTAAAATGAATTTGCTAGAAGCACTAGAGATACACAAAGCCCGCGCTAATCCGGGAATTTCCTTAATTAACGACCAGGTTGACCTAATGTACACCCCCATTTTTACCGCAGTTTTGTAATTGTGTATATATACCTGTAAAACCTCTAGTTTAAGTTACTCCATGTTTGATAATGACAAGCTAAATTTGTCGAAACTGCAGTCACATTAAATAAAACGTGTTATACAAACAAAGTTAAAAGTGTTTCATTGTGTACTTGTACTCAATACTTGAGTACATTTTACATGCACTTGGAACAGCTCTGTACGATTTTGACCCTCTCACTTTGTTTATTTTATTTTCTGCATATACGTGTAATTCCTAAAGGTATTGACCTTTACAGATTACAGCTGTACAGGGTAATTCATAAGCCTTTTTACATAAACGCAGGTCTTATTATCTTTCATTATTCAGAAATTATAGCGCATCTAAAATACTCTCTCTTTGAACACTAACAGATAATCATAATTTTAAGAAATCAAAAAGATTTATTGTAACAAACAGAAATCAAAATCTGACTGCATTACGTGAGTTCCATTTACAGAGTACATACACAAAATCAGAGGACCCGAAAAAATCCACACAGTCTCTCTGAAGAATGGCCAAGAAATAATTTTTTAAGAACGGAGATGTCTTGTACAAAATTGATTTTTTTTTGTGGGCTTTGAAAATAAAACCAACACGATTGGTTTTAAAGAAAATATTTACAATTTGTGTAAAGTTAAACACAGTACTTCTAATGTAAATTGCATATTTTTATGAAGAAAGCATAAAATATACTTGTATCAATTGGATTTCTTAAAGTTAATACATACGAGTAAGAGTAAAAATTAAAGTTTTTTATTTAAAAAAATTTATCAAAATTATGTCAAAAAAAAGTAGATAGAAGACCAGCTAGTACCCATAGTTAGCAAAATAGTGTGGATGTTTTGATAGGGTGCCCAAAATCAGTATCAGCATTTTCTTCATTAGAAAATTTATTCATTATTAATTTTAAGTAAACTGCACAAATACAAATTTTAACAAACATCGACACGAAGCATTAACATAACCAAATCATTTTCAACAGGTAATTATGTCAAATGATATAAAAAACAAATGTTATAGTGCTAAATCATGACTACCATGTTTTTTCAATATGAACATTTTAAAAGAGCTATCATATTTTTTCTGAATAAAGAAAAATAAGACTTGCACTTACATGAACATTTATTCATGAAATTAAATCTACTTTTTATTGCCGAAGTTTGAAAAGAATGCTAATGAATCACCGTGCATAACAATTGTTATTAATCAGGTACTTTTACCTTTATTTACCCAATATTAAATTTGAATTAAAAGCACTTGGTTTGTTTAAGTGAAACAAACCAAGTGCCCTTAATTCAAATTCAATATTAGTTCAAATGTTTTATCAAGTGAACAATGAGAACCAAATTAAATTCATTTAACTATTGGGTGATTGTTGAAATTTATCTGAAGTAAACCTACAGCTATTGTAAAACTAAGAAATATAATGAAAAACAATAAAATCTTCGATCATTTGAATTACATGTGAAAAAAATGCTTTATTCGTCAAATTAATCATAATTCAGTTGCAATCATTTAAAATATCTTAGGTTTAAGTGTTTTTGGGGGAGATTCAAAATGCATTACCAATTTCTTTTTCCAGTGTTTCTGCGACATTTTAACTAACACACGCTCACTTTAATAATGAAATTAAACTTTTTACCTTGTGAACGCTGCCCGGGGAATGCAGCTCCACCTCACATTTGATACTTGAATCATTTATTTATGTAATATTATACATATTTTTGTTTATTTATCAGTGATACATGAAGTTTATAAAGTACAATTGTTATTGCTTGATAGCACCGCTCGGTGTATAGTTGCTGTTCAGTGGATTTGTTTAATTTTCTTTTATTTATTCATTCCACAACCTGTAAGATGCTTACAATCTATTACTTGAACTCACAATAGTTTATTATCCCGAAATTCTCATGTTACATTATGATTTGAAAAATACATCGAGCGAAAAAATGTAAAATGAAAATCATATTTATAAACAAATATTATTACAAAAAACTTGAAAGTAATTAAATACAGGGAATTTTTCTCATAACACCTTAACGCGTAGCCCCGTGTCTAGCACAGGCAAAGGCTACTGGTTAATGTTCACATATTTTAATCTCGAATTTTTGTTCAGGCATGAGAGAATCATGAAAATAATTTTAAATGGATACTAAATAGTTTTAGAGTATACCCAATTTTCTAATGAATGTATTGCAATTAGGGCTGTTATGTTTAAAACACTTTGTTTTAAAACAGTTTTTTAACCCTTTAACGCACAGCTCGTGTCTAGCACGGGCAAAGGCTATTGGCAAATGTTCGCATATTTCAATAGGGAATTTTTATTTATGTCTGGGGGAGGCATGAAAATAATACTCAATGGATACTTAACAGTTTTAGAGTATACTAGGTTCGTAGTTGATCATAGTATTTACAATAACTATGTGAAAAAAAGAAAAATGAACTTTGTTTCACCGGAAAATCTCAAATTATCTGTCCTTTAGGGGTTAAACATGTTCAAAAACAAACGTCGTGTTTTAAACGGTTTTGTTTCAAACATTAAATTTGTTTAAAACATGTTTAAAACGTTTTTTTTTATAATCTTAAATTACCTAAACCAGTGGTCTCCAAACTACGGCCCGCGACTTGAATGAATCCGGCCCGCGACTTTAATGAATCCGGCCCGCGATTGTTTGTAATTTTTTTTGTAAATGTCATATTTTGAAATATTGTAACAATTGTTCCTTAAATTTTTCATAATTTTATAAAATTAATCGGATCTTGGCCGACTTTATTATGTAGAATTGTATTTGTGGCCCGCGAAGAAGATAGTTTGGAGACCCAGGACCTAAACTATATTTTATACTGCTTTATTTCTGGTTTAAGTTTTAAAATTTTAGCTAAACTGTTGAAGATATTTAAAATTACATTATTAAACATGCAATTTTATCACAACTGTGTGCTCAGTTATACAGGGTGATTCAGAACAAGTATAAAAAAATGGACATCATGTTTATGAAAATTGATCCGATTTTTAAAACTACTGCTAATTTAAAGTTTGTGAAATAAAGAATCGTTATTAAATACAATTTAAACCCATCCATACAATTTGAACTCGATATACAACTTGCTACTAGCTCTCCACCTTCTGAACACATTTACGTTTACCAGGAATGTGACATCGAGAAGGTAAATGAAGACATTGCTAACAACTTTGACATCAACGATGACATAACACCTACGATGATTAACCAGTTCAATATATCCTACCCGAATCCATCCATCGTCATACCCCCAAACTCGAAAAACAATATTACAAATACTCCCTTCCAAAATTTATCCTGCGACTAATTAAATACAAGAGACAAATATATCGAGGCAGACAGACAACTTAAAGTTAAATTCAATCAATTAAATAGAGACATATGCAAATTAATCTTAGAATACAATAATGACAAATGGACAGACATGTAAAGAAATTAATGATCTTAAAGGAAAAGAATACTGGACCCAAATAAAAAAACTAACAAAATATAAAAAATCAGAACAAATAAACAAAATTCAAGACCCGACCAACAATTCAATCATAACAGATAACATGGCTATTTGGAAAACTTTTGCAGAACACTTCAACAATATTTATAAATGTTTGGACAATGACAATTAGGACAAAACCTTCCTTAAGACTGTTAATAACTGGTACAATACCTATGATACGAACCATCTCGCCCCTCCAACAGACGATTCATTCGAGGAAACAGATTACTTCTCGGTGTTACATTCTGGTAAAAATTCTGCCCCAAGCCACGATAAAATCCCTCATTTCGTCCTTGAAAAACTCTCCGACAATGTCCACCAGCTGATCCTTAAAATCCTAAACTATTGCTATTCAAGTCAATATATACCTCCAGAATGGAACAAAGGCATTGTTGTATGTATCCCTAAACCTGAAAATAATCAAAATTCATCACAAAATACCGTCCTATAACACTACTTCCCGTAATTGGAAAATTATTTGAATCCCTACTCAAACTAAAAATCATAAGTACTGTCGAAGAATCAATCCCCGATTATGAATTTGGGTTTATGCACAAAAAATCCACTATTTTACCACTCACAATCCTAACCTCAAACCTCCAAACAAAACACCTCGAAGGTCAAGCTTCAGCGGTGGCTTTCTTGGATATAAGGAAGGCCATGCTTCAGCGGTGGCTTTCTTGGATATAAGGAAGGCCTTCGACTCAGTGTGGCATCGAGGTCTCCTTTACAAATGTTCCTCACTCAAAATACCACAACACCTAATAAGGTTGATTAGGTGTTGTGGTATTTTGAGTGAGAAACATTTGTAAAGGAGACCTCGATTAAACAATTTTTAATTAACCGCTCCTACTAAGTTGAAATCCATCAATCCTTGTCCCCCCCGTTTATTCTGTAACAAGGTGTCCCTCAAGGCTCCCCCTTATCGCCTATACTTTACAACATCTACTGCTACGATATTCATAGTCCTGATCCCTTCTACTTCAACCCCAATATATATCCTCTCCAATTTGCCGATGAAACAGCGTTAAAGCCCATGCCCCCAAATTACATTCGGCCACACAAACTTTACAAACATCCCTCCAATTAGAGCCCTGCACAGGCCGCTTTTTTTTGGGTCTGGCCCAGCCCGCTAGCAAATTTTGCAAGCCTGGCCCGGCCCTGGCCCGCTCATAAAATAATAGAACAGGCCCCACCTGGCCCGGCCAATATTTCAGTCTGAATAATTCAACGTTTTCTCCTAGTTTCAAAACACTAGCTAATAAAGGTTTATCACACTTGTAAATATATATATATATACGTGTCTATTGATATACCTTGCACTTCAAAATAAAAACAAACTTAAAAGAAAATAGCCAGGCCTGGCCCGATCTCATATTTTGGGTTGAAACCCCGGCCCGGCTCGCTTGAAAAAATCCTGTGCAGTGCTCTAGCTCCAATCCTGGTTCTTCAAATAGCGTCTCGAAATAAACGAAATCCAAACTCTTTATACCCCATCACAAAATTACTCATCATCCTTTAAAATCCAATTGTACAACTTCTGTATATCCCCTTCTCCCACATGTAAATACCAAACCAATAATAACCTATGGCAGTATCGCCTGGTGGCCGATTACAACTCGAAAAACGGCCATATCAAGGCTTTCCTCACTGCAAAGAATGGCGACAGTGGCGGTAACTGGAGCCATACGCACTACCCCATCAGCGGCTCTAGAAATGCTACTGAACCTCACCCCCCTGCATATCCTAATACAGGGCGAGGCCAGATTAGCAACGTATCGATATCACCACGCGGCCCTATTGGATCCGAAGGTGATAGTCTTCATACCAAATGGGCTGTCAACTGCCATTGAGGCGGATGACACCCTAAGTATGAGGACTGACTACGCAGTCACGGACTACTGCGAGGATCAGCCGTACAAGGTCCTGTTCCCAAGCAGGGACGACTGGGAGCGACACAAAATCACCCCAGAAAAGGCTGATTCCTACTGGTACACTGACGGCTCAAAACTGTCCACTGGAACAGGAGCCTCAGTCGTCGGACCAAGGACTGAACTTTACTACAGCCTTGGCAGGTATGCCACCATACTTCAGGCTGAAATATACGCCATTGAAATGTGCGCCCACGAAATCCTTTGAAAGGGTTGGGCGGGCAGGACAATAAAAATATGTTCGGACAGCCAAGCGGCCCTTAGGGCCCTGGCATCTTCTAGATGCTCCTCGCTGGCTGTACGGAACTGCAAGGAAGCCCTCTGCCAAATGGCACAGGTAAACGGGGTCAGTCTGATGTGGGTGCCAAGCCACTCTGGTGTGAAGGGAAACAGATTAGCCGATTCCCTAGCCAGAGAGGGGGCGCGTACAGCCTACATCGGACCAGAACCCGCTCTAGGGATACCCAGATCAACAGCTAGAGACCGTAACAACGGATGGATGAGACACGAGGCACAGGATTTCTGGCAAAACCGCCCTGGGATGAGACATTTCAGAGCGGTAACAAGTGGACCATCTGCGGCCAGGACGGCCTCATGGTTGAAGCTGAGCAGATCAGATGTTCACACATTAACTGCTCTCTTCACTGGACACAGCCGTCTAAGGCATCACCTTAATAAACTAGGACTAAGCGACACCACTGAGTGCCGCCTATGCCTAGAGGATGATAAAACAGCAGAGCACGTCATATGTGCCTGTCCAGCTGGCGACCAGATCAGGACCACGGTGTTTGGCACACCGAAGCTAAACCTGAAGGACCTGGAAAAAACTTCACCTGACAAGATCCTTGACTTCATCAAGAAGATGGACTTGGAAGGTGAGCTGTAAGGTCAGATGTTCGACCTTAATTGTGAGCCACAATAGATCCTTGCGGTCGCAGTGGAGGGTAGCATAACTACCCACTCACTTTCAATAGAATAGAAATACCTTGGAATTCTTTTTGACAACAAACTCTCCTTTAAACCACACACCCTATCCATAAAAAGTAAAGTCAAAACAAGGGCGCTGCATTTTCGATCACTCACCTATAAAAATCAACAAATGACCACTGAAACAGCTGTGAATATTTATAAAGTGATATGCCGCCCCTTATTAGACTATGGTTCCATCCTTTTCACTCGATGTCGCCCCCCCACAGTACACCACCTTCAATTTGCCGAAAGATCCGCACTCCGAACCCTAACTAAAATCTGCCACCCTAACAACCCTCTTCAAAACCCTACTCTATGAAAAGACACAGATAATCCCCATCTCTGAACGTGCACTAGTCATTTCGGAAAAAACCTCCAAAAATCCCTTCAACTTCCAAATCCTAAATAAATACTGTATACAACGAAACCTAAATATCCTACCTAAATACAAATATCCACCTATCACCATTCATCAATTCATTAGTTCGTATCATCTTGACTGAACTTTTTGAATATTTAACAACAGGGCAGAAAGATTGAAGGTCGATAGCCCAGACAAGGACGTACTAACAAACTCATTTATTTATTATATTATTTTATTTTTACACAAACAAAAAAAATTATGTCTGAATAAAGATGATTTATACAGGGTGTCAATTTGAAAACTAGCCAGCCAGAACATCTTTGGAACCGTAACAGTTAGAGAAAATTTTTCAAAACCGTTTCTAGGATATGGAGGGGGAACCATTTTGACCCACATAACAATCTTCTACAACTAACCCCGTAGGCTGTAGCCACCCTTGCCCATTTTTTTTAAATAGCACGACCCTACTTGTGATATTTCATTAGAAGGTCTTTCAAAATGCTAATCAGTGGTACAAACTAAAATTTTTATTGTTACAGAAAAAATGCAAAAAAAAAATTTTAATGAATTTATTTTTTTGTTTGTTATGTTATTATTTAGTTATGTTTAAATTATTAAATTATATTAATAATTATTCTTTATTTTGCAAAACATTATTTACCTGTAGATAATTCAAATTACATTATTAAATATCAGAGCTGAGCAGGATTTGAATCCTGGATTCGAATCAAAAGAGGCATTCGAATACTTTAGTTTAACTGGATTCATGATCTGGATTCGTTCTTTTTTTTTAACAGCATTCATATTCGAATCCAAATGCGGTGATTCGAATATTTATAAAAGGATTAGAATATTT
Source organism: Philonthus cognatus (assembly GCA_932526585.2). Taxonomy (NCBI): domain Eukaryota; kingdom Metazoa; phylum Arthropoda; class Insecta; order Coleoptera; family Staphylinidae; genus Philonthus; species Philonthus cognatus. The sequence continues at coordinate 111,751,681 of OW052243.1, forward strand.
ATAAAAGGATTCCAATATTTATAAAAGGATTCGAATACTTACAAAAAGATTCGAATACTTACAAAAGGATTTGAATGGTCAAAAATAATTTGAATTAATTGTGAGGATTAATATGAAAAATTTGTTTTGTGTGTTTTTAAATTTCTCGTTAAATCACTGTTTTATACGCGTGGCGCATGAAGTAAAATTTCGAGTTTAGAAAAGCCCCGTGAAAATTTGTCGAGGGTCGCTGCGCGACCCTCGACAAATTTTCTACGCGGGGCTTTTCTAAACTCGAAATTTTACTTCATGCTTAGTCTGGGAGTGGAAAAGCTCGTTCGAAACTTCAAATTGAATGCTTTGATACGAACATTAAATGACTGAAAATGTTTTTAAAGATAATAATCTAGTTTTTAAAATTTTGTTTAATATTATTTGAAGTGAAATTGCTATTGTAGCCACAATCTGAAATGTTAAAATTTTCCGACATTTCTCTGATTCAAGATTTTTTTTCCCTATCCCTCTTCTGTGGAAAACCCCCATTTTGTTCAATTAAGGCGTTGATTTTATAAACAGCAAATGTCCAAAATTGTAAAAATCGATATTTTAGCGGCATCTGGTAGAGCATTTTGCAAGCTATCCGATGGTGAAAGTAGTTAATTTAAAAACCACATGTACAAAGTTACACCGCTGTAATTGATTTTATAAACAGCAAATGTCCAAAATTGTAAAAATCGACATTTTAGCGGCATCTGGTAGAGCATTTTGCAAGCTATCCGATGGTGAAAGTAGTTAATTTAAAAACCACATGTACAAAGTTACACCGCTGTAAATTCTAGTTGATTCGGCAAAATCAGCATAAGTCCACATCGTTTCTGAATAGGTGCGGCAATGGATATGGACAGCCAGAAGTAGAGAACAAAGATAACAGCAGTTCAAATGATTAGTCACTTAACATTATCAGTTATCTATGATAAGCAATAAAAATAATTGTATAAATAGAAGTTGTAACGGTTACCAAATTAAACAGTTTTTTTCGATTTTCTTAAAAGGTCATTTTTAAACAAATGCTGTTTATGAAATCAACGCCTCAATTGTTTTCATTGTTTTTGTCAATATTTAAGTTGCTTTTATAAATTTTTACGTGTTTTGTAATTTTTATGATGCCTGTTGATTTTGACAAGTTTATTAAAATCATTTTATGTTAGTGTTTTGGTCAATTTGAATAAAATTCCATGACTTTTCTCTGACTTTCCCGGTTTTAATGATATTCAGTGAATTTGTTATTTACATAATTTTCAGGCATTCGTCGATTTTATAATAGAGTACAATTTGAAGTTTTGAACGAGTGATTCCACTTCCAGGTTAAAGTAACATTTCGAGTTTAGGAGAGCCTGAAAACCAAATTTTCAGGCTTTTGTAAACTCGAAATTTTACTTCATGTGCCACGCGTACAAAACACTGATTTGCAATGAAGTTCAAAAACACACAAATACATGGTATCTATCCGGCCCTTCTTCAATGGGGATCACCTGCGTTTGTTGCGCTGTTTAGGGCCATATATCGTGGCTGCCTCATGCATCGCTACATTCCCAGGTCATGGAGAATGGTAAAGGTAGTATTCACTCACTCACTCGTTCAGACCAATTAGCCTATCCTCGTTCATGTTAAAAAACGCTGGAGAAACTATGTGATCGACACATCAGGGACAACGTTCTCAGATCCAGGGCGATACACCAACACACCTACACACCAGGCAAAAACACCGAATCCGCACTGCGGTCTCAAGAATAGAGCGGGTGATGACGAAGAAAATTACCACACTAGGTACATTTATCGATATAGAAGAAGCCTTTGATAAAGCATCCTTCGAAAATATCGGGGAGGCACTAAACAGAACAGGTATTAACAACATGCTCTGCGGATAGATAGGGAACATGATCCGAGGCAGACAAGTAATAGCATATCTGGCAGACGTCAAAATAACAGCCTCAGTCACCAGGGGCTGCCCGCAGGGTGGAGTCTTATCGCCACTCCTCTGGAGACTGCTGGTGAACGAACTGATCACAAAACTTAACATCCAGGGATTCTATATAATAGGATATGCGAATACTCCTGAACAGAAAATATGAAAACTCTCTCTGCAACAGAATGCAAGACGCACTTAAACTTGTTGAGGACTGGTGCATAACCAACTAGCTATCAGTAAACCCCACAAAGACAGAGGTAGTGATGTTCACCAAGAAACACAAAGTAAAAACACACGCGCTACCAAAACTATTCGGGACTGAACTAAAGCTATCAAAAGAAGTCAAATACTTAGGAATTTATCTAGATTCCAAACTAAACTGGTCAAAGTACCTAGAACATAAAACTGAGAAAGCAGGCAAAGCTTTCTAGCAATGCAGAAGAGCCATATACACAGGTATTATTAGACCGGCACTCGAATATGGAGCCCTAGTCTGGTGGACGCGGACTAATCGACAAGGAGCGAAACAAAGACTAAACCACATACAAAGGCTGGCCTGCTTATGCACAACAGGAGCCTTCAGAACAACACCCACTGCCGCCATGGAAACAAATACTATGTCTTCTACCCCTTGATATTCACATCAAGAGTGTAGCAAGACTAACAGCAGAAATACTGAGGGCCATGAACACATGTTCAGATCAAATCTCAACCGGAGGACACGGAAACATACTCAAATGGGGACCTTCCCTACTGAAAAAGAAAACAGATCAGAAAATTCCCCAGTACATCTTCGAAAAGAAATACATCGTGAACCCCCAAACCAGCAGACACTATCGGAAGACTGTGTAGTGGTCACAGATAGATCAAAGACAAAGACAGGCTGTGGGGCGGGTATATACTAGGAAGACCTGGCTATCCACCTTCCGATAGTAGCATATGCCACTGCAACACAGACCGAAATCTACGCGATTTCAGAAAGCGCCAAAGTAATAAAAGACAGGAAAATCAGTGAACAAAACACAAACATCGTCACTGACAGCAAAACGGCATTAGCAGCATTAGAAAAGTTCAAAATAACATCTGAACTTATACATAAATGCGTTGAAACGCTGAACGAGGCAGCAACACTCAACCGCATAACATTGACCTGGACAAAAGGACACAGCAACAGCTAGGGCAACAACAACGCAGATGAACTAGCACGCGAAGCATCCAAAATTACAACAAATCACGCGAAGATAGGGCGATTTCCTCGATAACGTCCTCCTGTGGGCGTTTGAGACTTTCAGGGGGGCAGTAAAAAACCCAGAGAAAATTAGGGGGCGATAATATTATATTACACGTTTAAATATAATCGTGGCAATAGCCGTTTCAGATTCGCGACGGGCAGTAAGTAAAAAAAATTGAAGGGCTCTAGAAAAAAAAATATTCTCAAAGTGGGCGGTGAGCAAAATAAGGTTGAGAACCTATGGTTTAGACTGTAAATGGTGACAGACAGACCTTTTCCAAAAATGTTCTTATGAACTCGGGGACCTTAAAATGGATCCACTAACATTTTTGATTTCAAATTTTTCGCACATACAATACTTTGCATTTGTTTTACATATGGGGGAAAGTAAAAAGTCCATAAAACAAGACCCAAATTCTCAACAGTGTCTAGTATCCCGGTGTTAAAAATAATGAAATAACAATAAATACATACTTTTTTAATTTTGGATTTGTCTTTCCGTTTCCTCTTTTCTTTCGTAACCGGTGGGCTCTGTGATATCATCTCCGGCGTTTTCGGTGTCGAGGGTGTTCCAGGAGGAGAATCATCATCGAAAAACGACTTTTCCAGTTTATCCTCCTTCTTCGGCGTTGCATCTATCAACTCTATTGTGATGTCGTTGGATATATGCAGTTTGCTGTTGGCGTCCGCTGGCTCATCGATAATTAAGTCAGGTGAACTTTCCCTGGACTCCTGCTTAATTTCCTCTTTGGGTTTCAGCGGCTTGCTCTCCACTTTTTCGTTTTTAACATTAGAAATCTTCTTTAATATATTCACCTTCTTTTTATCAGGTTCCGTGAACAGTTTATCGACAATATTAGCTTCAGGCGGTTGCACCGGTGGAGGTTTCATTGGTATTGGTGTTATAGTGGTGTTGAATTTTTCAGTCTTTAACCTTGCCGCTGCCAGTGCTTTGTTAACTTTATTCGTTGGTGGCGGTTTCGATTGATTATTTACAACTGGAGCTGGAGGCGGAGGTACCTTCACCTCATTATTAACAACGAAATTATTTACAGGAGGTAGTTGTCCGTTAGCAATCGACGCTTGTTGCTCCTTTTGCTTCATTTTCACAATGTCTTTCATCGTCGTAGCTTTCTTCGGCGGTTTCGACTCTGGCAACGGCTTAAACAGTTCCTTTCCGACTTTATCTTTTTTCTTATCTAATTTTTTGAATATTTTGTTTGGTTTCATGCCGTTTGACGTATTGTTCGTAGGTGTATTCGAGTTCGTCATAGTATCTATTGATGCTAAGGGAGTACGGGATTCTGGGAGTTTACCTTCTCTCGCCGGAGATATGTAACCAGATGTTGTCATCATGACACTACTTATTTCTCTCGTTGGTCTTCCCTCTTCTTCCATTAATAACCTATTATTAAAAACAATTATTGGTATCATCGGTGGAAAGAAAATGATGGGACACGTAAAAGTTAGTGTGTATCAAACTTTGGACTTGTCAGTTAATTGTCATTTGATGTGTCAAAAATGAAAAGTGTTTCGATAATTCCTTTCCTTTACATATTTTCATTGTCACTTCTATAACCTTTGTTTAAAAAGCCTGAATTAATCGATATAAATTTAGTTGTGTTTGCCATTATCCAATTTGCAATTTGTCCCAACATTTTATGTCCACATAAACTCTGTTTTTTTTAACATGACCAAACTTTGGGTGTATTTACTGCGAACAGTTGCAGTCCTGCTTTGACACTAGGGTAGTTTAAACATCAAATTTTCAGATGTTGGTAAATGATTATCAATGACAAATACAGTGACAAATAAATCATAATTAGACAAATAAATTGTCACGATACAGAGAATTTCAAAAAAGAGAACGCTACAACTTGCAACTTTACAACACATTCAGGATTTTTTTGTTTTAAGTATACTCTTACATATTCCATATAAACATTTGTGTAATTATTGAACATGTGATCAAAACTAAGTAGTATATTTTGACCTTCACTTTAAATCAGTGTTTTATATGCGTGGCGCATGAAGTAAAATTTCGAGTTTAGAAAAGCCTAATTTGGCTTGGTCGCTCCGCTGCCCTACGCGACCAAGTCAAATTTTCACGCTTTTCTAAACTCGAAATTTTACTTCATGCTTAATCTGGGATTGGAAACACTCGTTAGTGTCTTCTAATTGAAAGTTTTTAATAAGATCACGAATGTCTGAAATATTAGATTGAAAAATCATAACATGTATACCTACAAAAAAATCCTTGTATTTAGAACTTTTTTTAAATTTGAACATATAAACAGGCAGATAATGAAGAAGACAGATTTTCCTGAACAAGAAGCATTTACCTGATCCTTAGAGACACTTTATTAAATTGTTAGTAGATACAAATAATTTGAGCTGGGGATAGGTACATTTGTAATCGTAATCTTTGTTAAATGAATTATCTATTTTATGAGTCAATTGAATTGTCATATTACTGTCAGATTTGCCTTCACATAACCTACAAATTAAAAAAGAATATGAATTTGTGTTCAGTACTCATTCATTCACCGGATAACTATATCAAATTTATATTCTTGATATTTGTATTCTATAAAATAAAGCCCTGTAGTGGACGAACAATTGCTATACAAACGTTTAGTTTGCCAGCTATTGACGATGCTACTTAAGCTAATGGGCATTAGATGGCGTTTAGGCTTTCGAACATATACAAATTAAAAACCGATTTACAACATAAAATATTAATAATAATAAGCAAAGTAATAACATGACCGGGTACAAGAAACAGAAAGAAAGAAAGGAGGTGGAGAAATCAAAAAAACAGGAAGAGGAGGCCAGAAGAAAGGAGGAAGGAGGTGGCAGATACGTCATTTGAAAAGGAAGGAGAGCAAGAAAGGGAAAAAAAAGAGTGGTGAAGTAGAAAATAAAGGATGCAACGGGAATTGTAGGGAGATAGTGGAATTAATTAAGGGAAGATAAGGAACGAGAGGGAGATTTGGAAAAAGGAGATGAAGAAAGCAAGGGAGATGTGGAGAGAGGAGATGAGGGAAATGAAAGAAGCGTGGAGGAAAAAAAGAGAGCAGTTAAAACAAAGGATAGTAGATCTGGAGGGTTAGGCGGAGAAGAGGGAGAGACAGGAGAGGAGGAACAACATAGTAATCAGAGGGAAGGTTTTCCAGGAGAATGGAGAAGTGGCGAGTTTTCTGAAGGAGGCGCTCGGAGTAGAGGCGAAGGTGCAGGAGAGCCATGTTGTGGATAGGGTTGGTGGTGATGAGACTCGGGAAGTTAGAAGACAAAGAAAAATAAAAGTAGGCTGAAAAGTGTGCAAGAAAGAGTATTCATAGATGATGACCTAACAAAGGAGAAGAGGAGGGTGCAGAAATGCAAAAGGGAGATAGCTGTACGGGAGAGGGAAAGGGGGAAATTGACGAGGGTCGGGTATTAGAAAGTCATAGTTAATGGGGAAGGGTGGAGATGGAATAAGAAGAAGGCGGAAGTAGAGAGGAAGGAGGAGGCAAAAAAGTAAGAAGGAAGGGGGTAGTAGGAGGGAAGGAGGGTGATAATAGGATGAAGGAGCAGGGATTTGGAAAAAATGCGGAGGTGGAACAAAAGGAGGGAGAGGAAGGGGGAGGAGAGATGGGGAGAACAGATATAGAAGGGACGAAGGGGTGGGAGGTAGGGCAGGGGCAGAAGGGCTGTGAGAGGAGCAAGGGACTAGGAAGCAAGTGTGGGTGAGTGGGAAAAGAAGGGGCGATAACGATAGGGTTTTGGAATGTAGCGGGAATAAAGTCTAAAGGACAGGAGTGCAAGTGAAAGAAAGACTTTGAGGGAAGGACATAGTGGGGATAGTAGAGACTTAGATGGTGAGGGAGGAAAAGGGGGGAATGATTGTTAGATGGAGAGAGGATGGGAAAGGAGGCAAGGGGGAGGTGATGGAGGGATGCGAAAGGCTAGTGTGGGTGAAGTACCAGCAGGGAGGATATCGGGTTAATATGGGGGTGGTGTACGTCAACAAAAACTGGGGGGCCATAAGAAGAGAAATAGATGAGAGAGCGGGCGAAGGAGGAGACTGGATAGTGGGGGGGAATTTCAATGCCAAAATAGGGGAACCTGGAGGTGGGATTGGAGAGGACAGTTCGGCTATGAAGGAGTTCGCAGGATAAATGTATAAATGGGGAGGGCAGGAGGATGAAGGAGTGGATGAAAGAGTGGGTGATGGAGGAGGGATGGGAGATATTGAACGGATGTATGGAGGACGATTGGGAGGGGAAAACAACTATTGGGCCAAGAGGGGGGTCAAGGAAATAGCAAGAGGAGATATAAGAGGTATGGAGGTGAAAGAGGTGTTGGGATCGGACCATCTGCCGTTAAAAGTCGAGATGTGGATGGGAAAGGGAAGAGAAGTGGAGAGGGGGCAAGAAAACGAATATCTTGAGTGTGGGGTAAAGGCGATGGGGGATATGAGGAAGAGGCTGGCAAGGATTCAATGAGAAGAGGTCAATAGAATGGAGGAGATGATAGTGGGATGTGGAAGGAAAAGAAAGGAGAGAGAAAAGGTAGGAGTATGCGGTTCGATGAGGAGTGTATGCAGCCGAAGAGGGAGTTGAGGAAGGCAGTGGGAGAATGCGTAAGAAATGGAGGAGAAGAGGGGTTAAAAGATTCAAGTATAAATAGAAGAGTGATGGAATGGATGAGAGAGGATGGGGCCGAGGTAAGGACGCTGGAGAAGTTGGGGGAAGAGAAGAAAAGCAAGAGAAAGAGAGGGGGTAGCAAGTAGTTATAGCTAGTAAATTGTAATGCAGTATGCCAATAAAGGTTTTTTTTTTACAACATAACATGTGATTAATCTTTTCCTAACTTAAAACACACAACCTGCATCACACCACTAAATTCTTGAAATGTCAAATTTGATTGGTCATATTAAAAAAAATTATACCGATTTTACTTCTAAGATTTCTTGATTAACAGAATCAATATTTGTTATTCGGTTTACCTTGGCCTCTTAAAGGATTCGCCGGGTGAAATTTCTGCGGGTTTTTTGAACACTTGATTCGCAGATTCGATGTTCGTGAGTTCTTCCTTTATTTCAGGCTGAGTGGGTTCGATTTCATTCTCATTTGCTGCAAAAATTAAAAAGCAATATTTGTTGGATTATTTCCGCTAAGAGATTATTTTATTTTAAATAAAAATGTATTTAAAATAATTATGATGTGTATAAATCAATTCATCAATACACAAGTTTACCGACCCTTCAACTACTAGTATTATTATTACGTAAATAAATGTTAATCGTACAAAATAGACCCATTGGTGTTTGCGACTGGTGTTGTCCAGTTTAAGTTTAAAATGGCCGGAGTACCGTTCATTAGATACCCACATGCATCACAAACATGTTGAATGTTTCATTAGCTAGTTTATGCCTAGAGCGGTTACTATAAAAGTAAGACCCATGATAAATTATCAAATTAAAAGTAGAAATGCCTTTTTTGTGTAGATTAGGTTTGATACATTAAAATATTACTAGAGCCCTATGTATTTGAGTACTGTAGTTGTAGGAATTTTTGTCGTGAGCATTTTTATTGTAAGCGCAAAAGTCAGTGTTTATTAGGCGTTGGAACTAATGATGGGCATAATCGATTGAAATCAATTATCGATTATTTTGATTCGAATTAAATAAGTCGAACAATCGTTGAATGATTTCTAGAGAGATCATTTGAATTATTGCTCGAGATATCGACTGAATAATCGCTCGAGAGATCACTCAACAATTGTTTGAGTGATCTCTCGAGTAATTGGTCGAATGATAATAAAAAAATATATTTTTTTATTGCAATAAAATAAAAAAATAATTTTTCGGGAATAAAATATATACAAGTTTATTATTATTCAATTTGAACATGACATGAGCATGCGAGTAATCATTCCAGCAATCATTAAAGTGATCATTTGTGTGCTCATGTCATATTCAAATTGAATTTGTTTAAACTTCTATATATTTCATTAACTACAAATTTTTTTTTTTTGCAATAGATTATTATCAATCGATTGGTCATACGCGCAACCATTTGAGCAATCATTTCAGCTACCATTCGACCAATTACTCGAGAGATCACTAGTAATTAAATATCTGACACCTGAAAAGGTATGAGGATTCGAGAAGAAGAAGATATACTAATTAAATAACTAACTTTATTACAACAAGCGCATTACGTTCAGAACGATCATGTTAATTTCATAGAGATTCGATTTGTCGTTAACGAGTCGGAAATACAAATATTTTAATTTTTTGAAATTAGACAGTGATAAAAACACTCTATCAACACAAGTGCATACGTTCAGGACGATCAAGTTAATTTCAGAGAGATTTGATTTGTCGTTTACACGTTGTTAATACAAATGTTGATCGCCGCACGGCATCTCTTGTGCCGCAGTTAAGTTTGCGTCTAGGCCCCGCTTTGTGCCGCATCAAGAAACAACTTTTAAAGCATCGTGCTGCCTGTGCCGCGGAACTAGTATAACTACATAGACATATAAACTAGATGGCCTGAACGATTAAAAATGTTTGTGTCCCTTTACACTTTTGCTTTATTATTCTGTATAATTAGAACAAAAACTTAAGGGGAATATAACAGTGGTCTGAAATTTAATGTTAGGTTTATTTAAAAACTAAAGGTCCTAGAAAGTTGAAATTTTGACAGCGTATATTAAGCCCAATTATCTAGTAAAATATCGAAGTACTTTTTTTTTTAAACAATTTGCTTTCAGAGGTATGAAAAAAATAATGTTAAATTTTTCAAAATTAAAAAAAATATTCCCATATCTTACTAGTTTATACTATAAGGAATATAATTTGAACATTTCATAAGGATGCGATAGCTCATGCCCGAGTCAGGTTAAAATAAAAATCTTGAAAAATAAGACCGTAAAATACCGCCGCCTTGCGGATCTTCTCTTAGTTGAACGCGTTGTACACTCATCTGTACAATTATTGGAGGGGCTAGCAGCATGCGGCCAGCGTTTATCTCTGGGCCGGTGAACGCTGTGCGGCTTCGCGTGTGTTTTTCTTTTCTTTTTTTAATCATAGTTAACAAAAACGGCTCGCGTCGTTAGCATTTATTCTCGTAAAATTAATATTTCGCAATTATAATCGATATTTTATTGTACTAGTGTTTTATTTTCATGCTTTCTGACTACTAATGGAATAAGTATTTTTTTATACTGCATGTTCACTAATATAGAAAACACGAAATGTTTCACTAATTTAAATAAAGATGTGTAATATACCTTTAATATTGGCTTCCTTATTATTTGACAGTGTCGGTATTATTAAATTATTTTTAAAGTTTTTTAAGCTGATTAATAAGCCAGAAGCAATCGAATAACAATCAGTCTTGTTCAAATCATTATTTCGTCTTAAATCTTTCGTTATTAAAGCAGTTGTTAAATGCGATTAAACTTCTCGCAATAAAACTATTAAAGTAAATTGTAAAGTTTCTAGCAATCGGACCTATTTGAACCAACTGCGACTTCATCAACGAATCAATGATATAAAAACTATAAGAATAGTAAGAATAACACCAATATGACGTTGTCGTAGATTAATGTTACAAATCAACTATTTTTTTACTGAGCACAGGTAATATTTGTTTGACGAATCTTTAAAAAAATGTAGGGTTTAACTGCGTGCATATTCATTATTAATTATTTTAGAAAAAATAGAACTAAAATAATAATAAGGTAGTTATTATAATGCATTTCAAATAATAAGCTTCTTGCTCAACATTGCACCGAGCCCAATATATTTTTTTCAAATTTGGCTGATTTATGATGAGTCATATTTTGATAGTAAGTAAATAAGGAATAAATGAATTGAAATTGAATGTTATTGCAATCCTCTATTTATACGGCTCAGTCAACTTAGCCCCCCGAAGTTCGACTTTTTAAAAAATAACTGTTGCGCTAGACGGGCCTTAGCTAGCGCTAGCTAGCGCCACAAAAATTAGAGCTAGCGCCGTTTAGACAAGAAAGTTACGGGGGTTTGAACTTTCGGGGGGCTAGGTTGATGCTGGATGTTTCAAGTTTTCTTACAGTATTCGGATTCCTCAGAGCTAGCGCTACCAATTTAAAAGCTAGCGCCACCCCCACAACCCCAAAAGATTATACAACATTTTAAACCCTAGCCCCCCGAAATGAGATTTTTTTAATCAAATTGGGTGCAAAAGTTCAATTCAAGGCTTTAAACGAGTGTTCTCCACTCCCAGACTAAGCATGAAGTAAAATTTCGAGTTTAGAAAAGCCCCGTGAAAATTTGTCGAGGGTCGCGCAGCGACCCGAGACAAATTTTCTGGGCTTATCTAAACTCGAAATTTTACTTCATGCGCCACGCCTATAAAACGCTGATTTCAAGTAAGGTTCAAATATACACAAATTTCACAAAATTTTAGTGTTCTATACGCGTGGCGCATGAAGTAAAATTTCGAGTTTAGAAAAGCCCAGAAAATTTGTCTCGGGTCGCTGCGCGACCCTCGACAAATTTTCACGGGGCTTTTCTAAACTCGAAATTTTACTTCATGCTTAGTCTGGGAGTGGAAAACACTCGCTTAAAGCTTCAAATTGAATTCCTGTAAAAACAACATATATCTAAGGATTTAAACAAAATAAAGTGAATCTGGAATACGTCTACTTTAAAGAAAAACTCCCTGTATATCGTAGAATCAGGATATTGAGATAGATTGTGTTAGAATGAAAATAAAGTCAATTGAATAGCAACGAAAGGAGCTTAATCACAATTTTGTAGCATCGAAAAGATACCCATGTTTTGATTAGGTACATACATAACCCGATATGTACTAGGTAAATTTTCAGGCATTCATTGTTTTTGAAAAGCGTTCAGTTTGAAACTCCCAACGAGTGTTTTCCACCGAGTAATAATGATTTAAGTTATCATAAAAAAAACAACCGTGAGGTACGCTACTGTCTTGCTAGCACTAGCTATCTCTTGAATAACTTTCTCATTTATCACTTGGTGAAACATTTTGAAATAATAATAAAGGATAAATTAAAAACACTTGGTTTGTTTCACTATTTGTTTCTATTTACTTGACTAGTTTCGCTTTTTACGGCATTATCAAGAGTGAATCAAGAGTGAACTTTGATAATGCCGTAAAAAGCGAAACTAGTCGAGTAAATAGAAACAAATAGTGAAACAAAGCAAGTGATTTTAATTTATCCTTTAATATCACTAGCTATGTCGTTGTTGGTGTTATAGACTTCAGTATAGCAATTACAATGCCAAAAAAAAATTTGAAATCGTACGGTTAGTTTCCGAGTTATAACGATTTCAATTATCAAAAACAATCGTCAGTTACGCCACTGTCTTACTAGTGCAAGCTATCTCGTTGCCAGTGTTTATAAATATTAGTATAGTAATTACAATGCCAAAAGAGTTTCTTAAATCGTACGGTAAGTTCTTGCGTAATAACGATTTAAATTAGCTAGGAGTGAAAACACAATTGTCAGTTACGCTACTGTCTACTAGGCATCATGTTTCTAATAGCCAGTGTCTATGAACATAAATAAAGTAATTACAACGCCGAACTATTTGTTGAAAGCGGTATATTATATGCCAAACATCATTTTGTATTAAAATTCAGGAAGTAAATGGTAATACGCATACAGGATCTGAAAGCTCTTGCATCAAAATTTGGACGTGAACTTTTTTTTACCTGATATTTTTGAGAGAATATTTTTGTCATATTCTGTTGGCGCTAGCTCTAAGTTATATTTTCCACCCAATTTGATTAAAAACATCTCATTTTAGGGGGCCAGGGTTAAAAATGTTTTATCATTTTTTGGGGCTGTGGGAGTGGCGTTGGCTTTTAAATTGGTAGCGCTAGCTCTGAGGAATCCGAATAGTGAAAAAAACTTAAAAAATCCAAACTCGGGGGGCTAGCATCAACCTAGCCCCCCGAAAGTTCAAATCCCCGTAGTTTTCTTGTCTAAATGGCGCTAGCTCTAATTTTTGTGGCGCTAGCTAAGGCCGGTCTAGCGCAATCGCTTTTTTCAAAAAAGTCGAACTTCGGGGGGCTAAGTTGACTGAACCTATTTATACACATCATCATTTTGTAAACCCTGTACTAAACATAAAAAAAAAACAAGGCAGCTTTCCGTTTAATTTTTTTCAATCTATTATTTATTTGTTGCATTCATAAAAACTAGAATATTTGACCGAATATAAATTGAAATTCTCCCCAAAATTGGGGGTATTTACCCAATTGGGCAGAGGCCAAATTAATACACATTATTTTCATGGCAATAGCAGTTAGGGAAGATAATATTCCCATTTAAAAAATATGATTGAAAATCCTATGTTTTTTTTTTTCATATATGTGCGGCATATAAATATTCACAATGAGCTTATGAACATGAATTATTTTATTATTATATTTTTAAGAAATAATCTATAATTTAATAAAATAAAACACATAGTTTGTTCGGCTGTCGAAACTGGAGTCGTTAAAAGTAAAAATAATGTGTTATAATGACAAGAATAAGAATCATCAGTTTTGTAAATACCGAAAAATAACACAGGATCCGATAACGCTTTCTAACGAATTGAAAACAATACATAGCTTGTATGTATTATCAGCGTGTTTAAATAATACGAATCGACACTTTCGTTCGATCCGTCTTTTTTATACGCTTTGTTTTTCTCGTCTACTCCACGCGACGCGAGACCCCATCCGTTCATGCCAAGGAGCAATGCACAAATGCACAGCGAACTGCCGCTTTTCTCTCTGACTGTATTCTCCCCACTTGTGCTGTAAATTTGGCATCGGATGAGCTACTCTAAACTATGTGGGTCTTTCCAACACGATCGGCGTGTTACACTGCAATAATCCCCTTAAGCAGCGGCCTGAGGTAATATTTTTATTGTTATAAAGGTGGCGATCAACATGTTAGCCAGGATTGTTAAAAAACGTATTTTTCATTTTAATTAAAAGAAACATTTTTTTTTTACAAAACGTGTTTTTTTCATTGAAACAGCGCAGTGTTTCGAGTATATGAAAGCATAGGACGAAAATCTATAAAACAATTTTTAGTGGTTGCAATTTTTCTATTTATTTATATTTTAATAATAGTGTTAATCCATTGATAATGGTCACTTTGTGTCCGAAATGTACATTTGGTAATTCAAATAAAAGTGTGAAGAAAGGTTATTGTTGTGAACTGGGTTTGGGGGGAAACCAATAAAAGCCCACCCATTGATTGCCAACTCATTTACTTTCGTCCATACACAGGTACACAAAAAAAACAATTCTTTTTATAAACACCTCGTCGTGCGTAGTCAAATGAAATATAAAATAAATAAAATTCACATCCTAACATCCTCTTCCTTACCTAAAAATTATTAAAAAAATACAAATCCATATATATATTTTTTAAATCGCATAATCTATATTTTTACGCGGACGAAAATTGTATGGTGGTTCAATCACTGTTTCTACTAATGATGATGCCGGTTCTGTATTTAAGTTTTCACTATTATTCGTTTTAATTTCACTCGTCGTATTATCACTTAATTTATTATCACTCCCAAAATTAAGTGGTAATAACACTGATTTCCGCTTCAATAGTAAGATATGGTTAGAATGTCTTTTTACAACTTTATTGTTGTCAATGTTGACATCATAAGACACGTGACCATTTGCATTCGCAATTTTACCTTCTTGCCATCGAGTTTCGGTAGGATTCTTAAAATCTCTGATTAACACTTTCTCCCCAATCAAATATTTTGAAAATTTTTTACATTTGTCAACAAATTTGTCATTACTATTTTCGATAATTCTATCCGTTTCGGGTCTTAATAAGTCAAATCGGGTTTTAAGTTCCCTACCATATAATAATTTTGCTGGGCTCACCCCTGTACTACTATGTGCTGCTATACGGTAGTCAAATAAAAATTTATCGACAGCGCTGTCTAAATTTTCTTTTGACAACTGTGCCTTTTTTAACGCATGTTTAATCATCTTAACTGAACCTCAGCTGCACCATTACTTGCTGGATGATACGGTGGAGAATGTTTCACTACAATTCCATTCATCTTTAAA
This sequence comes from Philonthus cognatus, assembly GCA_932526585.2. Lineage (NCBI taxonomy): Eukaryota > Metazoa > Arthropoda > Insecta > Coleoptera > Staphylinidae > Philonthus > Philonthus cognatus. The sequence continues at coordinate 111,766,967 of OW052243.1, forward strand.
TAATTTTCAAACGTCAAAGAATTGAATGGTGGACCATTATCACTCACCACAATATCAGGCAAGCCTAGCCGTGAAAATAAATTTCGTAAGCAATTTATTACATCTTCAGCAGTAGTTGTTTTTAATTTAAAAACGTCTACCCACTTAGTGTATGAATCGATTACTATTAAATATTTATTATTAAATATTGGTCCTACAAAATCTAAATGAATTCGAGACCAAGGTTTTCTAGGTACCGTCCATGGATGAATTACATTTTTTTCACGATTTGATCTAAACAAATTACAACTAGAACATTGACCGCATAATGTTGCAATATGTTCATCCATGGAAGGCCACCAGAAAAATGATCGTGCAATTGACTTCATTTTATTTATACCTAAATGTGAAGAATGCAAATCTTTTAAAACATTTTCCCTGTATTTTGGTGGAATTACCCCACATTAAGCAACCATGTTGAATATGTAACTGATCTTTTCGAATTAAATACGGTTTCATTTCATTATTTTTTAGAAAATTTGGCCAACCATGCAAACAAAAACCATAAACTTGATTCCAAATTCTATCTTTTTTAATTTCATACGCAATTTCTTTATACGAAATTGGCAACATTTCATTTATATAATGGATATGACCAAAATCACTTGACATTGAATCAGTAAACGGTAAAGGTAATCTTGATAAAGCATCTGCGCAATTTTTATTAGATGGAACATATTTTATGTCATACTGATACGCTGATAAAATAATTGACCACCTCTGCAATCTACTTGCCGCTAAAATTGGTATACCTTTTTTATTACCAAATACGGCTAATAATGGTTGGTGGTCTGTAAATAAGATAAAGTGTCGTCCATATAAATAATGGTTACATTTTCCAAATATAATGGCTATCGCTTCCTTATCGATTTGCAAGTAACCTTTTTCATGAATTGATAAATTTCGTGAAGCGAAAGCTATTGGCTTACTTGATCTATCTGGATAAGTATGCGAGATTACTGCACCTAGTCCGTAAGAACTTGCATCACAATATAAAGTGATGGGCATATTTAAATTATAATGTGCTAATACTTTAGGTGAAGCTAGCACATTCTTAATTTTGTTAAATGTTTGGTTACACAATTGTGTCCATTTCCACTTGGAATTCTTTTTTAATAATGAATACAACGGACTAAGTATAGAACTTGCATTTGAAATAAATTTAGAATAATAATTGATCAATCCTAAGAATGATTTAAGTTCTGTCACATTCTCGGGACATTTTGCATTTAAAATAGCTTTCGTTTTATTTGAATTCGTATGTATACCATCTCTGTCAGTATTGTGACCTAAATACGATATTCTTTTTTGAAAAACAAACATTTACTTTGACTTATTTTCAGACCAGCATTTTTTAATTTATTTAAAACTTATTTTAAAGTATAATTCTGGATATTTAATTAAAACACTTGGTTTTGTTTCACTAATTTATATTTTCTCCGACTAGTTTCGACCATTGGTCATCTTCTTCCTCACCGAAGATGACCAATGGTCGAAACTAGTCGGAGAAAATATAAATTAGTGAAACAAAACCAAGTGTTTTAATTAAATATCCAGAATTATATTCAAAAATGTTTCACCACGGGTTAAGTGAGAAATTAATTAAAGATATACTTATTTTAAAGTATCTAAATGTTCTTTTTCGGATTTCCCCGTTACCAAAATATCATCTAAGAATACGGTAACCCCAGAAATTCCTACAAAAAGTTCCTCGATAAATCTTTGAAAAATACCGGGCGCTGATGCAATTCCATAAGAAAGTCGGTTATATTTAAATAAGCCTAAACTTGTATTAATTGTAACAATCTCTTTTGAATTCTCATCTAATTCTAACTGTGCATATGCATATGCAATTTTTGAAAATAAGATGCCTCCAGATAATTTAGAAAATAAATCATCAATTTTCGGTACCGGATATTTATTGATGTGCAATTGAGGATTACAGTAATGCGGAAATCTCCACAAAGTCTTATATTTACGTCTTTTTTCACAACCGGAACTACCGAAGTAGCCCACTCACTGTGCTCGGTTGCTGATAATATTTCTAATTTCACTAATCTTTCAATTTCATCCTCAACTTTTTCTTTAAGAGCTAAAGGTAATGGTCTAGCCCGACAATATTTTGGGTTAGCGTCAAATTTAAGAATTAACTTTGCTTTAAAATTTACACACTTGCCAATTCCTTCTTGAAATACTTCAGGAAATTCTTTAATTAATGAATTGACTGTACTTTTATTTAATAACCTTATGTTATGTATTTCCTGAACATTAAAATATCTATCAATTGATATGGATAACTTCTCAATCCATTCGCGTCCCATCAAGGGTGGGCCTCCCCCAACAATAATAAAAAGTTGCTTTATTCGTCAAATTAATAATAAAGATATATTCTCATCAATTAACACTTTTATACATATATTTTTCTATATTTAAGGGGGTTTTACTGGTGCTCAGAAAATAAACTTTTTTATTGTTGCTTTAAAAATGTTAAAATTTTCTATGTTCTAGATAACATCACAAAATCTTTGAAGGATTTATTTTTTAAATTTCCTAAAAAAATTCGACTTTAAAATTTTTTGACCAAAAAAGCATTCGACAAAGTTTTTTTAATTTATTTTGTGAATAAAAATCCTTTTTTTTTTTATTTAAACCTTTTTAAATTTTTTGTGTTTTATTTTCCGTTTTGTTTTGTAATAATTTGACAGATAAATTCAATCTGTCATAATTATCATGATTTGAATGTGTAATAGAGCTTGTATTAAAATGCGAATTAGCGTGGTTAAAAACCACATTAAACACGCCCGTGTTAAAAAAAACACATTTAATACGCCCGTGTTTAATGCAGCCCATTTATGTTGCCCACAACATTAAATAATGCACATATTATTAGATTGTGTGGAACAAAAGCAGAGCTGGGCAGGATTCGAATCATTCAAGATTCGAATCCTTTCAGAGGATTCAAAAGAGATATTCGAATACTTTAGTTAAACTGGATTCGTGATCCGGATTCGTTACACTTTTTTAAAATGATTCGTATTCGAATCCAAATGCTGGTGATTCGAATCCTCATAAAAGGATTCGAATCCTCATAAAAGGATTCGAATCCTCATAAAAGGATTCGAATCCTCGTAAAAGTATTCGAATCCTCATAAAAGGATTCGAATCCTTATAAAAGGATTCGAATATTTACAAAAGGATTCGAATAGTTACAAAAGGATTCGAATCGTCAAAAATAATTCGAATTAATCGTAAGGATTAACATGAAAAATTTGTTTTGTATGTTTTTAAATTTCTCGTTAAATCACTGTTTTATACGCGTGGCGCATGAAGTAAAATTTCGAGTTTAGAAAAGCCCCGTGAAAATTTGTCTCGGGTCGCTGCGCGACCCTCGACAAATTTTCTACGCGGGGCTTTTCTAAACTCGAAATTTTACTTCATGCTTAGTCTGGGAGTGAACGACACTCGTTTGTAAGTGATAAAATCAATTAAATTAATGATTTGTGTCAAATTTAACAGATTTGAGATTTTTAATTGTTTTTCGGTAATTGCGCCAAATATAACATTTTGATGAATATGAATTGACATTCCCAATCAAATTTTTACACTTAACATGTCGATTTATAACATTTTTATAAGATTTTCAACAAATCGATATTTTCATAAAATTATCCTTATTTCGAGATTTTCGCCGATTAATCAAATTTTTATCAGATTTTGCAATATTTCCTCAATTTTCCTTAATTTATCGAATGTTGATGAAATTTTCAATATATCGAGATTTTTAATTAATTTATGAAAATGTTTATCAGATTTTCAACATATCTTGATTTTTGATAATTTGTCATTTTTATCGATTTATAAAATTTTGATGAAATTTTCGATATTTCGAGATTTTCTCGTCAAATATATAAAATGTTGATATGTAAGATTTTCAATATTTTTATTCAGATTTGTAACGATTTTCAAAAATTATTGAATCATTATTTGAACACACAAATTTGAGATTTTTTTTTTCTACAAGACATATTTAATCATTTTTGACGTTGAATGACATTTTTGATATTCTTTACCTTTTGAGATGACATTTTTGACAATAGATTATATTCTAGATATTAGACTACGTTTTTTGACATTAGACGACATGTTTCACATTAGATGTTACTTTTGATAAACAATGACATTTTTTACTTATTTACTATTTCTGATGTTGACATTAAATGACGTATTTGACATTAGATGGCAGTTCTGACATTTTATATTTTTTTACTTTTTTGACAGTAGACGACAATTTTGACATTTGATATTTTTGATATTACATATTTACTTGTTTTAGATTAGATAACAATTTTTATATTATTAGATAACTTTTTTGACATTATTACTGATTTTAACTGAAATTTTCGTTTTTGTAAGAACGTTTTTGTCAAACTGTCACGTACTGACATAAAATGATAATTTTAACGTAAATCGATTTTATCAGCACGCCAAATTTTTGACGTTTTCGATATTTTTTATATTTACGAGATGACATTTTGGTCATTTTGTTTTTGGCAAATTTAAATAATTTTGACATATTTTGATAACTTTTAAAACTGAAAACAGTTTTAATATGTTTTTATATTTTTAACTTTACTTGAAATCAGTGTTTAATACGCGTGGCGCATGAAGTAAAATTTCGAGTTTAGAAAAGCCCCGTGAAAATTTGTCTCGGGTCGCTGCGCGACCCTCGACAAATTTTCTACGCGGGGCTTTTCTAAACTCGAAATTTTACTTCATGCTTAGTCTGGGAGTGGACGACACTCGTTTGTAAGTGATAAAATCAATTAAATTAATGATTTGTGTCAAATTTAACAGATTTCAGATTTTTAAATGTTTTTCGGTAATTGCGCCAAATATAACATTTTGATGAATATGAATTGACATTCCCAATCAAATTTGTACACTTAACATGTCGATTTATAACATTTTTATAAGATTTTCAACAAATCGATATTTTCATAAAATTATCCTTATTTCGAGATTTTCGCCGATTAATCAACTTTTTATCAGATTTTGCAATACTTCCTCAATTTTCCTTAATTTATCGAATGTTGATGAAATTTTCAATATATCGAGATTTTTAATTAATTTATGAAATTGTTTATCAGATTTTCAACATATCTTGATTTTTGATAATTTGTCATTTTTATCGATTTATAAAATTTTGATGAAATTTTCGATATTTCGAGATTTTCTCGTCAAATATATAAAATGTTGATATGTAAGATTTTCAATATTTTTATTCAGATTTGTAACGATTTTCAAAAATTATTGAATCATTATTTGAACACACAAATTTGAGATTTTTTTTTCTACAAGACATATTTAATCATTTTTGACATTGAATGACATTTTTGATATTCTTTACCTTTTGAGATGACATTTTTGACAATAGATTATATTAGACTACGTTTTTTGACATTAGACGACATGTTTCACATAAGATGTTACTTTTTATAAACAATTAATTTTTTTACTTATTTACTATTTCTGATGTTGACATTAAATGACGTATTTGACATTAGATGGCAGTTCTGACATTTTATATTTTTTTAATTTTTTGACAGTAGACGACAATTTTGACATTTGATATTTTTGATATTACATATTTACTTGTTTTACATTAGATAACAATTTTTATATTATTAGATAACTTTTTTGACATTATTACTGATTTTAACTGAAATGTTCGTTTTTGTAAGAACGTTTTTGTCAAAATGTCACGTACTGACATAAAATGATAATTTTAACGTAAATCGATTTTATCAGCACGCCAAATTTTTGACGTTTTTGATATTTTTTATATTTACGAGATGACATTTTGGTCATTTTGTTTTTGGCAATTTTAAATAATTTTGACATATTTTGATAACTTTTAAAACTGAAAGCAGTTTTAATATGTTTTTATATTTTTAACTTTACTTGAAATCAGTGTTTAATACGCGTGGCGCATGAAGTAAAATTTCGAGTTTAGAAAAGCCCCGTGAAAATTTGTCTCGGGTCGCTGCGCGACCCTCGACAAATTTTCTATGCGGGGCTTTTCTAAACTCGAAATTTTACTTCATGCTTAGTCTGGGAGTGGAGACACTCGTTCGTAAATTTTCGAATTATCATAAAGTTGTGTATTTATTTTCAAAAAAAAATCTTTCTCGGTTTATAGAACAAAAACAAAAGAGCTGAGGTGAAAAGTGTTTAGGTAAAAGTGGTTTATTTTTTCGTTGGCTACAACTTTTGTTTGAAACATTTTTTGATTTAGACGTCGAAAGCCATAATCGGTGAGTTGTTGATGTCCACTAGATTTTTTAGTTTCTAATTCAGAAACAAAAGAGCTGAGGTGAAAAGTGTTTAGGTAAAAGAGGTATATTTTTTCGTGGGCTACAACTTTTGTTTCAAACATTTTTTGACTTAGACGTCGAAAGCCATAGTGGAATTCGTTTAATCAAAAAACATCTAATGATTTCTGGTGATTTTCAACGCAAGACTTTTAGACATTTGATGGTATAATTAATATTGAATTAAGTATTTATTTTTAATATATTCGTAAATATAACAATGTAAAGTATTTATTTAATTAAAATATTTAGAAAATAACAATACAATAAATTTTATATTATTATTATACTGGGTGTCCGTATTTCAACAGAAAGTATGGGGATTTCGGTTATTTAAAGAAATAGAGAGTCGGTTAAATTGGGGCAAAGTTACATAATTTATGGCCCAATAATAACCCAAAACAAGTTTGAAATATCCTATTTCCTTAATGAGATATTGTCAAAAAACGTATTTTTGAAAATTCGTTTTTATTTTTTTATTCAAAAACTATTGAATCCAGGCATTTACAACTTTGACATTATAGGCACTTTTTAACGATAAATCCAGTAACATATTTTATTCTAAGATAACTATAACTTTTACCTAGAGACCATAGCTAACTTTTGTTTTTCTTATGAGCGCTATTTTGGATTTTGATATTTTTTGGAATAATATTTTTTACTGAATTCAATGATGTATCACACTTATAGTTTATTGTACATTTTATATGTAAAATTGTAATCTTTTGGTTTTTTAAAGTGTGCCTTGGAAACAGTTGAGTAACTCACTTATTTGGCAACTCCTAGGACCCATAATTTGCTTACACATCACCTCTGAAGACGGGCATCCGACGATACATACTTTAACAGTTGTGACATATTTTAAAGTAACGAGTGTCTTCCACTCCCAGACTAAGCATGAAGTAAAATTTCGAGTTTAGAAAAGCCCCGCGTAGAAAATTTGTCGAGGGTCGCGCAGCGACCCGAGACAAATTTTCACGGGGCTTTTCTAAACTCGAAATTTTACTTCATGCGCCACGCGTATAAACTATTGATTTGAAGTGTAGTTCAAAAACACACAAATACCTCTTTAATCAGAGTAACACAGAAATTTAGTCTGTTATCAACGATGTTCAGTGTTAATAATAAATAATTAGGTTGTGAATATTTTGGTTAAAACAACTGATAACGATATTTATATGTTAATGGTTGTAAAAAAATAATAAAATCAAATTTATTCTTAAA